>CM041296.1:9844276-12244276 GCA_023052935.1 Piezodorus guildinii | reverse complement strand
CGGAGATCCCTCTAATGTGAAAAATGATCGCCCTATTTGTATCCAGTCCGTCATACCTTAAATATTTGAGAATATGATTTATGATTTGGTTTCACCCATAATTAATCATATGATAATAGACCAACAACACGGATTCATGCCTGGTAGATCAACATCCACAAATCTTCTTCTCTTAGAAGAATATATTTTAAAATCTTTCACCAAAAATTTTCAGGTGGATGTTGTCTACACAGACCTAAATAAAACATTTGACAGTGTAGATATTCAGTTGTTGCTCCGTGAATTAGAACATATAGGATTGAATGGGACGCTGTTAAAGTGGTTTGATAGTTACTTGCACGATAGAGTCCAATTTGTCAAAATTAGTAGCAATGTTCTATCTAAACTAATTGTTGTAAAATCAGGAGTGCCTCAGGGTTCACATCTTGGACCATTGTTATTTTTAATTTTCTTGAATGATATTCATGTGGTGTTTTTCTGGTGTTCACTATCTACTTTTCGCAGATGATTTAAAATTTTTCTCCTAGGTAACATCCTTAAATGATTGTAAGCATCTCCAGGAAACTCTCATGAAACTGGAAACTTGGTGTTCGCAAAATTGTCTCTCTCTCAATCCGTCAAAGTGTAAATCAATGTCATATCATCGAAATAGCAAACCATTAGAATTTTCCTATAAGATTGGTAACATTGATCTAGTATAGATAATTAATATGGTTAAAGACTTGGGTGTTACTTTTTCACATAACCTCTCTTTCTAATTGCACATAGAAAATATTTGTAGCAAATTTTATAAATTACTTGGCTTTATATACAGAAAAACCAAAAAATTTAAAAACATTCATAGTTTAAAAATACGATATGTAACCGCAGTTAGACCAGTATGGAGTACTGTAGTATTGTATGGTCGCCCTACTATGATGTTTACAATAAGAAAATTGAAAGTGTACAAAATAAATTTGTAAGACTGATAGCATATAAAATGGGTTGCAGCTTGGAAGCAATTGATTATTGTGATATTAGAAATAATGTAAGATTACCATCATTAGAATTGAGAAGAATGCAATTAAATATTATGTTCATTGTCAAACTTCTAAACAATAGCACAAATTGTTCGGAATTACTTGGAATGATACATATCAACGTTCCTCATCACAATATTAGGTCACCTCTTCCGTTTAGAGTGCAATACCAGTCTAGAAATTATTTATTGCATCAGGTCTGAGCTGCTTCTTATATGTAATAATTACTGTGATAAAATTTATATTTTTATTACTTGTAAGAAAAGTGATGTAAAGAAATTATTTTCTGGATAATTGTTGCCTAATCTAATATAAGAGACCACTTGTATTATCGGGATCACTTGTAGCTGGGTGGCTAGCGTAACAGCCTCCCATGCTAAAGATCACGGGTTCAAACCCGCAGGTGGTCCTAGGATTTTTTAATGGAGTAAAAAATCCTTAGTTACGCCGTCCTTCGGAGGGGACGTTAAAAGGTGGTCCCGAGCCTGTGCGATGTCAGGTACTCGTTAAAGATCCCTATCCTAATAAAACCTGGATAGGCAAAATTTAGGACTCCCACTGTAGCATCGTCCGATTAGCCATAGTAGCATAAAGTGACGTTAAATAAATAAACAACACTTGTATTATCGTAAATTTTGGTAACTATTTATTTATATTTATATAAGTTTTTTCCCCATATATTAAGTTTAAAAAATCTATGTATATAATTATTATTTATATTTTATATAATTTTATTTTTAGTTAGCACCATATTGTTTTGTTATGAAAACATGTTATTATATTTTACTTTGTATGCTTACCTGATTGAATATTTTATGAATGGATATTCATATCCGTCTATTTTGTAAAATAAAATAAATAAATCTTGAACAGCCCCTATGTATACCTAAATAAAATATAGATATCTTATTATATATATAAATAAATTTGCTAATTAGGTGTAAGAAAGGTTTGTCAATATCGTAAATTACAAGAAATAATTTGATTAAATCTTATTATTACTGAGACTTCTTACATGATAAAAAAATAAAATAAAATAAACAATGTGATTTTTGTATCTGGAGCTTTATTTACAGTCTAGTAATCACCTATAGGGAATCTGGAATATAAATTGTATTCTTAGTTTGATTTATTTATTTCTCGACTGGCAAAGTTGTAACAAGTTCACTCCACAGGTAATTGTTTTTTTGTTTTTTTATCAAATAATATTTAAAAAGAATGAATTTTCATTTGAATTGTGACCTGCAACCTACATTAAATACAAAGACACAAAAAATTAGCACCAAAGTGCTGTAACAAAATTCAAACAGATTAATTGATGTAAGCCATAGATGGTTTCAAACTTTTGACCAGGACTATATATATATATAGTTATATTTTATTTTTTAAAGAAATAATTTCTAATTTGTAAAGTGAATGATAATTTTAGGGTTTTCAAAATAATAACTCTGAGTCTTGGATAAGGTTAAGAACAAACTTATATTCTTGAAAAAATATATTACAATTAAGCACATCACTTAAAATAAAAAAACAAAAAGCTAATATTTGCAAATAAAAAAGTTTATAAATTATCTGATTCAGATATCTTCAGTTTAATTTCCATTCCTTCCTTTCAATGATGTCTTCATAATTACTTCATTAGAACGTATTATTAGTGCACTAATATATGGTTTGAACTCAAATTGATTTAATGGTTGGGGGCATAATCCAATCATGTCTGATTTTGTCGACGGCTTACCATAGAAGGAGATGTCAAAAAATCGCACGCACGCATCCATTTCTATCGGCTGCTGACATCAAAGTTACTCGCCATTCCCGGAAAACTTCGCTAAACCGCATAGTCTGATGCACAATTCGATTCCTGCTTTCTTATTGGCCGCTCACCATGCGCCTTCTTGATTTTCCTCTATTCTTATTTTCTTATTAGATGAGGAAGATGGTTGGGGGTGCGGTCATAAATTAAAACCACACAATTAAAAATAACTCTTATTTTTAATTGTGTGGTTTTAATTTATGAACGCACCCCCAACCATCTTCCTCATCTAATTTCTCTACGGTCAACAAAACTCCATCATTATTTTCTTATTGGCCGATCATATCGCGCCTTCTTGATTATTTCTAATTATTATTATTTATGCCTATATATTATATCACAACAAAAAAAAATATATATATATATATATTTACTGGTTCATAATTTACTTTTTTATTATGAATTTAAGTCACCCTTTAAACATAAGATAAAGAAGAATTGTAAGATCTGACCAACCCGCCAATTATGACACCTAGATCCCGACCAAGCACGAAATCTTATCTCATCCAAAAAAAAAAAATGTTATTTCGGAACATAACTATATGTCGCCTCATTTTATAAGCTGAGTTATGGCGAGGAACTCAGCTGAGTTGACACTATGTAACATCTCCTCTTCTACTGAATTATATTTTATTTAATTATTTGTCTTTGTGATAATTTTCTACACCCTTGTTCTTTGTTTATAATACAAAGTTTATATATCATCTTAATAAAGTTATACAACTGATAAAATAGTTTTTCCTCATCTTTTATTGATATTTACAATGTTACATAAATACAATACCTAAATATGCTAATCAGCAATAGCATTTTAATGTTTATTTTATTAGCAGATCTTGAGGCCACCTTCTCTTGAAGTATCTCAGAGGATTATCGGGAATAGATGGGGACGAGAAGTTACGAACAAGTGGGTTTTAGTAGGCTGGTAGTTTGGAGTTAAAAGAGATATCTATATTTCGGTTAAGTTTGCAACTAATGGCAAAGTCGGGTCTCTATTAGGATGAGTTTATGAGTAACTAGGTAAATAGCATTGAGGGTTTTGGATTGCAATGATTTTGATGCGGGAGGAATCGGATAGTGTAGTGGACCCCCATAGCTCAATGCCTTAGTTATCATAATGGTAATGTAAATGAGTTAAAAAGAGTTTGAAAAAGAAAGGAATTTTTTTTTTTCAAAACATACGTGCTTCTACCGTTGCTTGTTGCTTGTTTTACTAAACATATCAAGATAGTAAAAGTAGCAAAATATCTTGGAGAGTGGATTTCAGAAGACCTGAGTGAAAAAGTCGCTCTCGAACAATGGAGAATTAAATTTAATAGGGCTTTAGGTCTGCAAAAGACTACACCTCAAAACATTGGTCCACATATGTGAAACTGAGACATTATAATATATATAAATGATGAAGTTAGTCGACCGTTGAGAATATTAGATGAGAAAGATGGCTGGGTTTGCGGTCATCAGAAAAAAAACATGCATTAAAAAGTAGCACTTGTTTTAATTGTGTCAAGGTGACTCGACTCGACTCGAGATGGTGTCTAAATAAGTAGACTTCTTTAGACGGCACACAATTCAAATAACTACTACTTTTTAATGTGTGTTTCTTTCTGATGACTGCACCCCCAACCATCTTCCTCATCTATAATATGTATAATGTACACATTATACATACACACATATATAATACCAATATATAGTCAACATATACTACCAATATATTCCTTCCCATCTGCCTTATTGGAATTGTGTATGAAAAGGCCACACTGGCAGATATTGTACAATCACCATCTTAGATTCTGGAAGTATCAGAATTATGTACATACGTATGTTTATATATATATTGTATATAAAGAGGAATATTTACATATAAATTGTATAGAAGTAAAATAAAGAGAAGATATATATTGTAATATACCCTTTTTTTATAATTATAGTGGTTATTAATTTATATATTTGTTGTTGAGTTAGGCAGGCTAACAATAAGATAAAAGGTAAAATTTGAATATCAGCTCTTATTTGTTTGTTTGTAAACATAACCTCCATTTTGGATGGAAGGGACACCCCAGGTAAAAGCCCAGGTAGAGGAAAGGTCCCTGCTTAGTCAGTTTTGACTGGGAACTTGGAGAGTGTAGAGCTGAATATGAAGAGGGATCTTGGTTAGCCTGCATATTGTTTGTGTTATTTTGTAAGTTATTATTATGATTAAAAAAGTTATATAAAAGATTGTGTGCCTGATTGTCAAGAACCCATACCTTACTCTGAGAGATAAATTCAGTTATAATTAAGTAAATATTGTGATAATTAATTTTTTTTCTTAAAAGAATATTTTATAAAAATAAGTATATTATAATATATACATATATAAATTGTATAGAAGTAAAATATTTGTTATATATTTTATAGTATTATATCATTTATAATGTTTTTTATTGTAAATATGTAGATGTTTTTTATTATTGCAAATATGCTTGTTTTTTTATTTGTATTATATTGCAAGAATGTATGTTTTTATTATATTATATAATGAATATGTTAGTGTTATTGTGTATTTCTCATGCATTCAGGGTAATTTATGAAGATGTATTTATTTTTATTAAATAGTCGAGCAAATGGGAATTTTTATTTCTGTTTAATTTTCTTTACCATGTCCTGATATTTTGTAGTTTTTTAATTTTCATTATCAAAGAAATCTCAAAGTGAGAAAGTTTAAATCTATTGGGTTGATGCAAAATTAATGCAGGTTTCCTCTATTGCAATATCTTAATTCCAATTGTGTAAACAAAGCTAATCCTAACATTGATCATTATTATACCAAAACAAACCTTATCTAATACCCTCTCTTTCACCATGAATTTGTTTAGTAAAATCGTTTTGTTCAGTGTGTTCAAAGGTCTTGAATCGAAAATGTCAAAGTGCGATTTTCGTCAAGTTTATTTTTACGAATTTAAATTAGGGCGCAGCGCTGCGAAAACGGCTCGTAATATTAATGAAGTGTGGGGTCATGGGGCTATTAATGAGTGCACGGTGCAGCGTTGGTTACAGAAGTTTCGCAGAGGAGATTTCGACCTCGAAGACAAGGAAGGTCGGGGCCGTCATCTTGCTCTGGACAACGACCAGCTGAGGTCAAAAGTGGAAGAAGACCCAACCAAAACCACACGAGAAATGGCGGCGGAACTCGGAACTCAAAAATTGCAACGTCTTTGCCCAGCATTGATGAATCGGAAGGGGCCGATCCTGCTCCACGATAACGCCAGACCACACGTTGCACAAACAACGCTTCGACGACTGCACGAGTTGGGCTACGAAGTTCTCCAACATCCGCCTTATTCACCTGACCTCTCTCCTACAGACTTCCACTTTTTCAGGCATCTGGACAACTTTTTGAGGGAGAAAAATTTTCAAAACAAGGACGACATTGAAAATTCGTTTTGTGATTTCATTGAGTCCAGGGATTCGGATTTTTTTTCTGGTGGAATAAGAAAGCTTGTCGAACGTTGGCAAAAGTGCATTGATTCAGATGGAAATTATTTTGATTAAATATATATGGTTAAAGTAAAGATATGGCGTATTTACAATACCTACTAAAAACCTGCATTAATTTTGCATCAACCCAATAATATAACTTTTAAAATTCATTAACTCATAAGGTTGTAAGATATATGATGACAGGGCTAACACAAAATGAAATGAGGTAATGGAAAGTTTAAGATGACTATGTCTATAAAAATATATGAAAGCATTATTCCTATAGCTTATAAAATTGGTATAAAATTAAATTTAGAATTAAGTATAAAATGGTTTAGGTAAAGATATGTATTTAAAAATAAGACAATAAATACGAACAAAATTAGGTGTCACCTCTGGAGTAGTGGCTAGCATAGCAGCCTTCTATGCCCAAGATCGCACATTCTGTGGGTGGCCCTAGGATTTTTTAATGAAAGTAAAAAATCCTTAGTTAATCCGTCCTTCGGAGGAGTCATAAAAGGGTGGTCCCAAACCTGTGCGATGTCAGGTACTTGTTAATGATCCCTATCCTAATTAAACCTGGATAGGCAAAAGTTAGTACTCCAACTTTGACACAGCATCATCCGATTAGCCACAATAGTATTAAGTTACGTTAAATGAATAAACAACAACAAAACATGTTGAACACAAACATATACCTCAGAAGCATGTAACAAGTGCAAATATGAAAAAAGTGCATCTCTAAAAATTAATTTTTTTTGTGACACTAGAAACTGAAATTCTGAAAATATTATAGAACACACTAATGCTTAAACCTACTTTTGATAGTTACATATGAAGAAAAGTTTCATATAAATATAATCACTAGATAATACAGCATTTTATTTTTTATTTTACCACAAACACATATAATTGTGTGAAAAAGGATTAATCTTCAAATAAATCATTTCGCAGATAAGGTTTAAATTGAGATAAATTATAGTTGTAGGGTGCAGATTATCCAACTGCCACCAGTTACAGTAAGTATATTGTGGCAACACTGGTTACCAGTAACTTTCTCTAGCAACACTGGTACCCCCCAGTAACCTTCTCATGTTATTATATATGTATTATTAATTAAAATATAAGTGTGTGTCATTAGTTTTCTGTGCATTCTTATTTATGAAATATACATTCATTCAATAGCTTTCCAGATATAACAAGATACACATTATATATACATACATATGTATATAATATCTAAAATACAAAATAGTCGATAGTAATAAAGAGTGATAAAAGTGCATATACGTAAGTAATGGTTGTCAATAATAACTTCCATTGTTATATTAATTACTCTAAATTAAATACGAGGCATGTTTTTTAAGTAAGTACCGTTTTGCGATTCCACCGCCGCAGCGCTACGGTCGGCGTTCCGCGCATGCGCGCTGATTACCTACATCTCTTGTCTACGCACTGACGCCATTACAGTCAGATTCTTCATTGTATACGTTGTTTACTGAGTGGTTAAGATTACTCCGACAATCGTGAGTCCCGCTAATTGTGAAGTACGGGCTGTTATACGTTTTCTTAGTGTTAAAGGCGTAAAACCGATAGATATTCATCGTGAGATCGTTGAAGTTTACGGACAAAACATTATGAGTGATGATTCCCTATCTATTCTGACGGCCATTGAAGTTGCAGTAGTGTAAGAATTTGCATGGACTTGTGCAAGAATGTGCTCTTCTCCAGAGATTTTAACCCTCTATCTCTTTTAGTACATACTGTACAGTAGCATGTGACTTATACAATGCATAAGCAATTTGTTTACAGATAAGCACTGCATTTGGTAATGAACCAGAAGTCATCAAATCATGAGAAACGCGCATATTGAAAATAAATCAGTTATTAATCAGGATACAATTCTTGAAGAGCCAAGACCTTTCTTTGTCTTTCTTGTTTTTTGCGCTTCTGTAGCCACACAATCCATCCACCACAGACAAGATCTACCCACTTTTCAACATTCAAAAATCTTATCATCAAGGAGCTTTTAATTATATCAAAACTGCAGATTATTATTTCCAAATAACTATATTAGGGTATAACTGTTTATGAAGATAGTGCGCAGATGCACACATAACATGAGAGAAAGTCTTCAGTGTGGTGGTACATACCTGAAACGCGATAAAAGAATACATTTTCTGTCTGACTTAGTGATTATGAAGGCACTGAAAACTGTAATCATAATTTTTTTCCCAAAAATAAATCAAATACATGTATATTATATCCATTCATATGTTCCATTCTTATAATCAAAATGTATACAATTTTCATAAGGACAGTTAAAAAATAACTCCAGAAAGATTGAGGTTTCTATTATTATTCTAAACATTTTTTCCCCCTCGTTTATTCTATTTTCTTGTTTATGTTATGAGGCCTTACATAAATAAACTAAAAAGCTTTATTTGTACTTTACGCCACGTTTTTGAAATGTTGGTTATTCAAAAACCAAAATAATAGAAATTTAAATTATAATTATTTCATGCTGCAAGATAATATAATTATAAACAAATTTTATTACAAATCAATCATACACTGTTTTGACAACCATGACTGTTTTCAAAGCTTTGTTAAAGAATCGTTTTGGATGACTTGGAATAATAATTTAGAAATAGGTACTGAAAAATTGATTTCTTAAAATAACTTTGATCTCTTATAGCAGTTATCAATTTGCAGAAGCAATTTCACTTTTTGAAATGCATTTAATTTTTTTTAACAAAGTAAAAGTACGCAGAAAAAGCTCTATTTCAGACCTGACGAAAAACTAAAAATTCAGGCCGAAACGTCGGTTAGCAATAAAATATTTTTTTCTTATTTAAGCATAATCTTTTTAATAACTAATCTTCTACGCGATCACTTGTAGCTGGGTGGTTAACATAACAGCCTCCTATGCCAAAGATCACGAGTTCAAACCCGCAGGTTATCCTAGGATTTTTTAATAGGAGTAAAAATCCTTAGTTATGCCGTCCTTCAGAGGGGACGTTAAAAGGTGGTTCCGAGCCTGTGCGATATCAGGTACTCGTTAAAGATCCCTATCCTAATAAAACCTGGATAGGCAAAATTTAGGACTCCCACTGTAGCATCGTCCGATTAGCCATAGTAGCATAAAGTGACGTTAAATGAATAAACAAACAAACAAACCAATCTCCTTCTACGATATTGGTATTTTAATAACGTTTTTTACATGAATTTTATTAATGATATTTATTTATTCACAATATTGCTTTCTCTGGGTAATAGAATCAGTTCTCGGTGAAAGACCAGGTTTCTCTTCTTCAGGAACGGAATTTCTCTAGCTTTGCAGTTGAGATGATATGGTTTGAGCTTTTTGCCTAATCATAGTTTTATAGACTATGCAGCCATTATAATTTGCTGGATGCGCTCTTCGTTGTATAAAACACATTTTGCCATCTTGTCACGAGGCTTCTGGCAGATGTCTGATGCGTGCGCGCCTGCTCATTTGACACATTGAGACTGGTGATGACAATATGCTCTTGTGTGTCTCAAATGTTGGCAGTTAGTACATTGCACTATTTCCTTTCTCCGCCTAGGCTCCTCAAATCGGATAACTGAATATACCAATCGATTTATTTCAGATATATCCTTATTGTTAGGTGCTGGCTCAAGGTCGACAAAAAATAAAGGAAGGTTTCTTGTGGATGAAGCACACAGATGTTCCTCCCGTTGTGTCCCAACTCTTCGAGATCTTGGATATTGGCAGCCGTAAGGGTTGTGCTATGGGGTCCTCTTAGGACTACCCTATAGGGCCTTTCTTCCCTGAGTTGAAAGAAATGAAATTCGTAATTTTTAGAAGTGACTTACTACTTTTTTATAATTATCTTTGCCGATAGTGCAAATTTTGATATATTTGACTCTTGAGAAACGTCGAAAATTTGTTTGTTCAATTAAATTGGCAATTTCCTGACCGAATTTCACGAAGTCAAGAATATTGCTGACAATATTGGTGGTGGTTCCGGAGCTCAGAAGATTCAGTTGGTAGATCATTTAGGACTTCAAATTTATTGCTAATCGGCTTGGCTATAGTTGGTGGATTGTTGCTGGTTGAAGGTTGACTTCGATTTTCAGGCTGCTATTTTGATTTTGAATTTTTTTTTAAGGCGATTTGCTAGGAGAGCCAGGATTCATGCTCCGTTTTTGCGAAGTGCGTCTTTTGAGGTATTGTGAGTCTGTCCCACTCACCTCAGAGAATGCAGTGTGAAATTTTTCCGGAAGACATTATGTTTTATGTAACTTATTTTTAAGAAATAAAATAAATCGTGAGAATTATGAAATTAGCTGTCTGAATATTTACAATTATATACAATATAGAAAAATAAAACATTTCTAGACAGAAAAATTTAAAAAAAGATTATCACATCTCTAGATATGAACTCAAACACAAACAGACGCAGCGGGCAGGTAATGGGATGCCCCACCACGTGGCAGACACTCTAGGCTAGGTCAACACCGTCTCACTATTAATAGTTTTAATTAAGGCACTTACCCTAATCAGGAATAATAGAAAATGTCCATAAACACTTAAAGGTAATGTTTATAAAATTTGGACGTAATCCGTATGCTAACTCCACTAAGGAGATTTGAGGACAGGATCAGGACCAAGCGGGTCAGCTACCTGCGACCTACCTGGAAGAGGTGCTTCTGCTTGACGGCCAGGCTCAGGTCAGATTCAGGATCAGTGGCCGAAGGCAGAACCCATAGATTTAGTTTGCTTTCAGTTGGAGTGTCATTTCTTAATGGTTCAATGCCGTTTCAGGAGAAAAAGGAACAAATTTTTTAGGTGAATTTGTGCGTCTCAATTGATCAATTTGGGGTTTGTAGATATAGCCATTTGTCGAGTTTTGTCAGGTAATAGAGAAGTCCCGATTTTTACAAGAGCTGTGCCAAAACGCCAATGAGCTTTTGAACCGGTGTAATATCTGGATTGGAGAAGGAACATCGGTCAATGTAGAAGGAGCGGACATTTCTCTCGTCTAGAACATTTGTTTGTCTAGAGCGTTTGTCTTGCCGTAGGTGGTGTATGCCCTACATTTAAATATTGTGGCATTGTCGTTAACACTAAGGATTGGAGGAGTATTTAAGGAGTAATGCTATGAGATGGGGTGTAAAAACAACCTAACAATATCAGAGGATTATTTATAGATTAATTTAGTTAAAACTAAAAAAGAAATATCTAAGGGCCATCTCTCGGGTTTGAACCCGCGACCTTTGGCATAGAATAGTAACATAAAGTAAGGTTAAATGAAAAAACAATAATAAGATTTCATAAAAACGTTTACTTTTTGATAACAAAACCTCATTAAACTAACTTTATAAAATAGGTTCAAGAAATTATGAAATTGATTGAAAAAATTATGAATTTGATTGAAGAAATTATGAATTTGACTATAAAAAGTTATATAACCTTAGTGTTGGGCAACCAAACTAGAAAATAACTTATTATAAAAAATAAAAAAATATATTAAATCTTGAGCTATCCTCTTTAGCCTCCCCCCCCACCCCTAACCAGATATCGATTTGTTACTGATTAAATGTATTACATGGCGATTACTTACTGTTGCTTGATAATCGCGATGATTTGAATTGTCAATATACATTTAAAATATATTAATATCACTTTACTTTATTATACATACTGATTTATGAAGTATAAATTTTTATCTTCGATTCTACTAAAAATGTTTTCTGTTAATCGATTTAAACGTGGGGAATCGATTTATTTGGCAGCTTTTGAAGATGTTACATGACAATGGAGGGAAAAGCAGGGTGATCAATACAAAACTGTCTTAACTCCTCTCAGCGATTCTTTTCTTGTTTTATCTTTTAAATTAGAAAGAGAATCACTCCTTTCTCAAAACGTTTATCAGTTAATACGAGATTTTAGGATTTATTGAATATTGTGAGGTACTTTTCTTTATTGCATTGTATGTAGATATTACTTATCTTTATGATTTTCAGTTGATATTTCTTGATTTTTCAGATGACTTGTGTTTTTTCCTTGGCTTCTCGTTTGCTTTAATAGAATACCTTTGAATTCAGTATTTTTATGTTTTAATTTGATGCAGTGAGTTACCTGTTGAGATAATTTTGAAATGGCAGCTTTAGATAGATTTGATTTTACTCCTGGACCAACAAGCGCTGATTGTATTGAAGACAGGCTTTGGCTTGGTAAGTTTACAGACATTTAATACTAATAACTATAATTGAAATTCTTTGTTTTGTTTTGGTAATATTTTACATATTTGTTGGTTATACATTTTTTTAAATTCACCTTTAGTAATGTTTTATCGTAAGAGAATTATTAATGATGTAACATGCTCATTTTGAATGATTCTGATAGTATTATTTATTTATTTTTTTAAATTGCTAACAATTTAAATCAACTTTTATTCATGATTTATATTCTAGGCAACTTAAGTGCTGCCATGGACAAAGACTTTTTAGAATCTATAAAATGCAACCATATATTGACTGTGGATTCCTGCCCTCTTCCACGAAATATCATTTCTTTACCTGGAATGACTACTATGTACATCCAGTGTATGTTATTTTTATGTAGTTTTAATAATTTTCATATCTTTTAATTTAAAATTTATATAGACATTATTTTGTAGATAATTCTCTAATTTTTTTTTAGTGACTGACATGCCACAAGAAGATATTTTGAGCAATTTTGACAATACTTATAAGTTCATATATGAAGGCCAACAGTCTGGTGTTGTTTTAGTCCACTGGTAAGTTTTGGATAGTGTTATGTAATCCTTAATCTGGATCAATAGCTTGGCTATGGGAGGTCTAAACTAATGTATATTAATATATTAGATTAGTTATCTATATATTAAGAAATTCATGGAGATACAGCCAAGCTCACTAAAATTTCTTACTCTTGTATTACAAATAAATTTAATCTGATGCATGCATCACGCGGCTTAGACTTACTTTTTGTTGATAAAAATAAATTTTATAAGTTTACATTCAATAGAAAAATTAGCAGTATAAGTTCTATCTTGTTCCCATAGAAACATTTGGAAGTGATCTAATAGTAAAAAAATCTTGTGCACGCAACACACGATTTCCACATACTATTGCTGTTAAAATCAATTAAAGAACTTTTATTCAAAGTTTAAAGAATTAAATTTTCAATGGAAACATTTATTTCAGAATAGATAATCCAAAAATTGAAATTATTTCAAATATGAAACCGGAATTTTTTTGTAAAAGTTGCGCTTCTGTTATTTGAAAATTCTAAAAAATATTTTATTCAAAATAGTCTCCGTTGGAATTTATACTTTTTTCCCACATCTTCAGTAGGTTATGAATGCCACACCAAAAAAACAATTATTCCTTTAAAGAGAACCATTTGTCGAGCCATTTTCATATGAATCGAAGTGTTGTTTGGCGAGAACATGCCCCAATGATACGAATCAGACGGAGCCTAGAATAAGCCGCATGCACTAGTATTTCCCAATCGAACGCCTTGATCGTATCCGTGACCCGTTTTGCTGTGTGTTAAGGGGCGTTATCATGAAGCAAAATGACTTTATGTTGCCTTTTTTCATATTCCGGTCATTTTTCACCCATTACTTGATTAAAATCGATCGTTTGTTATAATATCATAGGTTTTAGTAGCTCATAATATATTATACCCTTTTGATCCCACCTATCGCACAGCATTGTTTTCTTTCCAAAATGATTTGGTCTTACAGTGGATGTTGATGGTTCGCCTGGATTCATCCATGATTTACAACGCTTAAAATTCTGAAAATATATCCAATTTTCGAATCAATATTCAATTCGATGAAGAAATGATTTTCTTTTACATCTGACGAGCAGCATTTGACGTGTGGTTTTTCGATTTTCTTGCATCAAACGTCTTTCATTCAGTCCATGTGATACCCATTTTCTCACTTTCTGAATCTTTCCCATTGCTTTCAGATAAAGAGATACTGCTTTTTGTGCCACATTTAATTGTTCCGTGAGTTCTTGTCGTGTCTGAGTATCGTCTTTATCCAATAATGCTTGCATGTCCTTTTCTTTAAACTTTTTCAGTGGTTTCCCACTCTCCTTATTTCTCACGTCAAAATCATCACTTTTAAATATTTTAAACCACTCAAAGCTTTGATTTTTGCCAACAGCATGTTCACTGTATGCGTTGACAAGTATTCTATGTGATTCTGCAGCAGTTTTCTTCAAATGTTAGCAGAAAACCAATGCAAATCATAGTTCGTAGGCACAAAACTTGACATGTTTAAGTTTATATGTAATGACGCTACTGAAGTGGTCTTCATCATCATCATCAATCCGGCTTTACAACTCGGTGACGAGTCCTGGCCTCCTCCACCAGCCCTCTCCAGTTATTTCTATCCAGTGCAGCCGTCATCCAGTTCCTCACTCCCAGGATATCCCTTGCATCTGCTGTCACACCATCCGACCATCTAAGTTTTGGTCTTCCTCTTCTTCTGATGCTGTGGAGAGGTTCTGTCAAAATGGCCTTAGGGATCGCCTCATCCTCCATTCTAGCCACGTGACCAGCCCATCGCAGTCTGCCAAGCTTCAAGGTCATAACGATATCATTGTCCTTAAAACTTGTATAGAGCTCATTATTGGGCCGCCTTCTCCAATGTCCATTGAGATTAACTCCTCCAAAAAGTCGTCGAAGTATTGGACTGAAGCGGTCTTACAGTATTTAAACTGATAGCGAGCACCATCTATAGGAAAATTCCGGGTATATCTCTAACTGTCACTTAGTGTGTATAAAATTTTTCACCATTCTCCATTATCTTGTACAACTTTGTATATTAGATAACATTTTTTCTAAAAGTTTTAGCTTTCTATGGTAATGTATCTGTATTACCATTCTTATGTTAAAAAATCGGAACAAAATTAACTTAAGAAAATATATTTTTGCCCTTTTCTACTAATTACAGTCGTTATTAAATTCTTTCATTTTGTTATTTTCCCATTTTTTATCAATGGTAACAACATAATTGGTTAATTTTTTCTTATCTACTCAATGAAAGGCAGTTTAGAGGATGAAAATTTAAAATTTTCTTTTCAGGCATTTAAGCCCTGGTAAACTATTTAAATCTTAATGAAACTTACACGATATTAATGCCCATTAAATTTTACATTGAAGTAGCGAGTTTAATTGAACTTGTTTGAGCCGTTTTTGATAAAATCGTAAATAGGTGCCTATTGCTTGGTCGATATTGGTGAAAAAGTTGCTGCAACATATCGGACATATTCTTATTGAAAATACAAAAGTTCAATTTCATATAACTATACAAAAACAGACCTTTTTCCAAACTTGGTCATTTGGACTTAAAGAACCCTAAAACTTGTATTTCTATGGAAAACTTATATTTTAAAATTTTCCCGATCGCAATACTTTCCTTTACTATTTACTTCATTTATAAGTAAGTGAAAGTAAAATTATTAAATTCAACAATAACTTAAGTTCATTGGTCTTTTGTTACTCTATTATACCTTATACAACTGTATTTGGTACATATTAATTTTTCTAAAATCTTGTGCTTCATAGGCGTATTTTATACATCTTATACCTAAACATGTGTTGCAATGATATTTAACCTTTTCTTTCCTTAAGTTGATTCTTATCTTCTTTCATATTTCACTACTTTATTATCAAGGAGGAATGGTTAGTTATATCAAATTTAAAAAAAAAAAATTAAAAGTATTTTTGGTGAAGAAATTTTGAAAACCTGACATTTAAGCTCTCTCGTTCTATTTAATTCTGAATGAAACCTACAAAACACGGGTACAGCCAGGATTTTCAGTAGAGAGTGCCAAGCCAAAGTTGCTGGTTCTGAACCGAGCAAACCACTTATGACGGTGCTTTCTCTTAAGGCATCATTTGCTTTCTCTTAAGGCATCATTTGCTTTCTCTTAAGGCATCATTTGCTTTCTCTTAAGGCATCATTGCCGTACACACTGCAACTTTTGTTAACCTTCCGTGCAATGGATATTTAACCTCTTGTTTCCTTTATTTTGTTCTAAACTTTTTTCATATTTAGTATTTACTCCTTTATGTATTATTTTTGGAAATAAAAAATCATTTAATGACAAAAACGAATTTTTTTATCTTCCATTTTGAGCAAGTGAAATACCATTTAAAGATAAGGAATCTCGTTTGAAGCTAATGCATAAAATCACCTTAATTAATCCTTTTTTAGAATATGTAAACATAATTGACCAAGTAATCAAGATTTTATAAACACAGAGATGATTAAATTAAAATATTGACACTAAAACACTAAGACTTATTATACCACCCAATTTTTTATATCAATGCAGTCAGTTTAATTAAAATTGTTGAAAGCATGTTTTTAGAAAATCATAAAGCCATGCAAAATGCACTTCTTGCTTGTCGATATTGGTAAGAAAGCTCCAGTAACATCCCAGCATATTCTTGAAATATGAAATTTATATGTCATATGACTTTTCATTTTTGACCACAGACCATTTTGTGGGTGGGACATCGTCATTTGGACTCAGGGGACCCTAAAATGTATATTTCTTCCAGTGGTGCGTGTAGGCCCTGGGCCTCATGGTGTAAACTCCTGCGAGTTTACACTCACGTTTCACGATGCAATTTTTAGTTTAGGGTCATCACTCCCTACAACTAATTTTGTGAGTGGCCACCCTTTGGCTGACGGGTCTCACATACCTGGGGGAGAGGCTGTGAGTAAATCCCCATTTTTTTCATCCTTATAAAAGTCCCGCCTGGACTGGGATTCGAACTCAAAACCTCTAGCATGAGAGACTAGCACGCTAGCCACTCTGCCACGGGCTCCCCGAAATGTATATTTCTATATTGTATATTATCAAATTGGTAAGCTTTAAAATGGATTCAGTGCTTACTGCAGCAATGTTGTCTAGTATATAGAACACTCGACTACTGTTCTCAGAATCCCAGGTTTGAAGTAGAGAGACCCTCCTGGGATACACTCACTCTCTATAAAGTGGGTACCCAAAATATTGGGGGAAAACCTTCTCTGCCTAATCAAATCCTAGTTCAGCCTTTGGTCTAAATTCAGTACAAACTTCTATATATACTTAACCTAACACCATTCATGGGTTGCATAGGTACAGGTTTTTTAAAAATGTAATCAGTGTTGACATTTTTCAATGGCACACAGTGTTGCCTTAGGATTTGGTTACTCAGTGTTGCCATAGTATTTGGTTACGCAGTGTTGCTACAGTATTAAGAGGTACTCAGTGTTGCCACATATTCGACCCACTTGTTTATTACTTTAAGGTGAAAATGATACAATTTTGTTATTTTTCAGTTACTTTGGTGTTTCTCGGAGCTGTTCAGTCGTGATCGCTTTCCTCATGAAGAAATATTTCATTTCCTACGCTCAGGCGCTCGAAAGGTGAGTGGATCTTTTGGAAAATTGGAACAAACTAATTTATGTAAACATATAAAATTATAGCTGATGTTTATAATGGGAAAGGGCAGTGATATGTAATAAGGGTACATCGTAAACCTCCTCGATGTGAAAATTTAAATAAATTGGTCATTAATAATGTATAATGGAACAAATATTTTATTTATAAATATATAGCATAAAGTGTTTTATTTTAGCATGGAAAATAATAGTGGAATAATTAATAAAGGTATATATTATGGGAATTGAGAGGAAGATCTTGAGGAGGATTTATGGACCAGTAAAGTTACCGGAGGGATATAGGCTGGGGCCTACCAGAGAACTGTACAAAGAAATTTATCACCTGGACATGGAAATTAGGTTAAGGAGGCTGCGTTTCTACGGTCATTTGGTAAGGATGAGCCCGAGCAAAATAAATAAGGAGATCTTTTGGAAATTGTGGAGATATAAAGGAGGCGGTGGGTACATTCAGCAGGTAAGGAAAGAAACAGTGAATTTGGGAATCTCAAATCAGGATTGTCTCAATAGAGATGAATATATAAACTAGTGAGGAAAAAGATTTCTATAGATCTTCAACTCTATAATGAAAAAATAATATATGATAGTTTATCAAGTACAGGTTCCATAAAAGAAATTAAGCGCCATACTGGTTCTTTCAATAAAAAACTAATAAAAAAGATCAATTCAACAAGGGGAGTCTGTATAACAAACCGGCAAGAAATAGTACAAGAGATGACGAAATATTATAGAAACTTATATAAAGACAATACTAAAACCAAAACATATCGTCCTGAAACAGTAAAGGAAAATTACGAGGACCTAAGCATTCTAGAAGAAGAGGTAGAAAAGGCTATTGAAGGTTTGAAAAAGAAAAAAAGCAGCAGGCAGTGACGGTATACCAAACGAGCTTATTATTGAAGGTAAAGAAGCTTTGATAAAACCGCTTAGTATCATATTCAATAAAATAATTAATGAAAAGGCAGTCCCTAGCGATTGGAAAGTAAGCAAGATAATAGTTATACATAAAAAAGGAAAAAAGGATAGCTTGGAGAATTTTCGCCCGATTTCATTAACCCAAAGTATCTACAAACTATTTTGTAATATTTTAAAAAATAGAATAATAAAAACTATCTATCAAGATCACGATATAGAACAAGCCGGCTTCCGTCCTACTTTCAGTACAACAGATCAACTCCAATGTATAAATCAGCTCATAGAGAAAAGTAGAGAATACGACAGGCAGGTCTATTTATGTTTTATCGACTATTTCAAGGCTTTCGACTCGATCAGACATAAGTATTTATGGGAAGCTCTGTGCGAATCAGGCGTGGAGAAACTCTACATTGAAGTCATTATGGAGCTTTATAGGAACGGAAAAGCATTCGTGGCATTGGATAGGGAAGGCGAATACTTTGAGGTTGAACGAGGAGTGAAACAAGGGTGCCCTCTATCTCCGATTCTATTTAATTGTGTTTTAAATAAACTATTTAGAGAATTAAATTGGGAAAGCCTGGGAATATCCGTCAATGGGAAAATGCTCAACAACTTAAGATTTGCTGACGATATATGTCTAATATCTCCGGACATAAACGGCCTAAGGCGGATGATAGAGGAAATAGTAGGCATTAGCAAAAAATATGGACTTAATATAAATACAGCAAAAACTAAAATTATGACAAACTCAATAAAAATACCAGTTTATGCTAACAATAGTGAGATAGAATATGTAGAGGAGTACATTTACTTAGGGCAGACAATATCATTTAGAGAAAATATCAATAAGGAAATAGAAAGAAGAGTTAAGCTCGGGTGGTGCAAATATTGGTCTCTCCAAAAGATCTTCAAAAGCAATCTATCACTAGATCTTAAAACCAAAGTTCTGACCACATGTGTATATCCCACGGTTCTCTACGGGGCTCAAACCTGGGCACTTACAAGAAAACTCGACCGGAGGCTGAATACTATGCAAATACAGCTTCTAAGAAGTTTAATGTTTATTCAGAAAAGGGAGAGAATAAAAAACGAAAATATTCTTCAGAAAGTGAACGTTAAAAGTCTAAGGGTTGAGGCACATCGATTAAAATGGAGCTGGGCTGGGCACTTGGCCAGGCTGAAAGACGAAAGATGGACCAGAGCTTGCACAGAGTGGATCCCGAGAGAGGACAGCAGGCAGAGGGGGCGACCACATCGCAGGTGGAGAGACGAATTGACGCAGACTGTTGGCGAAAACTGGTGGCTGGTTGCGAGGGACAAATCCTGGTGGATAAACGTTTTAAAAAATATTTAATTTGTGTTTGATTTTGGTGTATTTTTCAAGGAATCTGTTTTGTTTTGTTTTTTGGAGTTTTGTATTTTATAATTATTTGTATTTGTATTTCTTTGGATTATTTGCTTTTTTTTCAATATTTTATTATTTCAAACTATAGCCAACTTCTATAAATTCCTCCCAATGGGAGAGGCTTTTGTCAATATGATGCCAATAAATCTATTATTATTATTATTATTATTATTATGGGAATTGAGAGGAAGATCTTGAGGAGGATTTATGGACCAGTAAAGTTACCGGAGGGATATAGGCTGGGGCCTACCAGAGAACTGTACAAAGAAATTTATCACCTGGACATGGACATTAGGTTAAGGAGGCTGCGTTTCTACGGTCATTTGGTAAGGATGAGCCCGAGCAAAATAAATAAGGAGATCTTTTGGAAATTGTGGAGATATAAAGGAGGCGGTGGGTACATTCAGCAGGTAAGGAAAGAAACAGTGAATTTGGGAATCTCAAATCAGGATTGTCTCAATAGAGATAAAAATAGGGAAATTAAAGGTTATTGAATCAGGGAAGGTAAAGGTCCTTGTGGGTGAGAAGGGGGAGAGTATGGAGCGAGGAAGGGAGAAGAGTGCGGTCTGAAAGGTTAAAGGGGAAGACAGGGAAATGAGTAGGCTAAGTTGGGAGGAAATGATGTTTGTGTGGTCTACAGGGCTGTTTCATGTAAAAAAAAAAAAAAAAGAAGTTAAATATTAAAGAAATTGGGCAAGAAAATAAGGGGGGGGGGATGACTGGCTAGAGTTCCTGAAACATGGTTGGATGAATTGAAATATTTATGTAAGAATTAATAATTAATAATCGTAATATTTATAAAAATATGTTTATAAATATTATTATATTTTATTTTTATATTTAATAATTATGATTTATAAGGGTTTTTAATTAATAATTATGTAGTCTTGGTTAAGGTTATTTCTGTATATTTAATATGAAACATATATGATAACAATATATGAAAACATACTTAAAAATTTTTTTTTTTTTTTTTTTTAAATATATTTATTGGTATTTACAACTGTATAATAAAATACATTTAGTAAATGTGATACAAGATAAGTTGACATGATTCATATGTAGGGATACTACCCATTGGCAGCTCCCCAAAGACTATGTTAAACAAGAAGGTCTCGGGGCCATCTTCTTTTCAGACGTCTCGGAGGATTATCAGAGATTGTAGAGGAAGCAAGGATTGAAACTAGTGGGTTAGAGTGGGAATGGAGTTTGTCATGAAAGGAGTGGTACCTGGTTCGGGCCAAGTCAGCAACAAAGGGAATATTAAGGTCTTTATGAATGAGTTTATTTGTGACAAAATAAGGAGCATTGAGGATTTTTCGAAGGATTTTGGATTGTAAGGATTGGAGACGAGATGAATTTGATGGTTTAGTAGAGCCCCAAAATACTTAAAATTAACTTTAAAATATTAAATAATTTGAAAATATAAAAATTTATAGTTTTTCTGTTGGTTCATAATTCGTGTTCTTCAATAGATGTCTTTAATTTTCTTATATTCAATGTAGTAAGGCTCTAATTTTCACGATGGGATGAATTCATAGATGATTTATGACTGGTGGCATAAGATCCATTTCCAAGAACACATGTCCACTCTCACTGACGATCGACGACTTAAGAGCGCCATTGGCTAAAACACATTGTGTTATTCTCGATCTACTGCGCATTTCGATTCTCTTTTCTAATTGGCCGATCACTTCGCGCCTTCTTGATCTTCTTTCTTTTTTATTTTTGCCTACTTAATATATCATAACAAAATGAACCTTTTCCAATTCCAGAGTAAAAGCTAAAAGAACGACAGTTGGCCCGAACAATGGGTTCGTGAACCAGTTAAAGCTTTACGAAAGAATGGGCTATATCATCGACAGGAACCTCTTGGACTGGAGGTTGTTCAGAATGAGGATCGCTTCGGAATTCATGAACAAAGGTAAAATTATAAGAATATTACTGCTTAGTATTGCCGACCAATCTTTTCTTTATAGATCTTTTGCTGGCATTCCTTCCTTAAAATCCTCAAGCCATGTTTTCTTCCTTGGTTAATTCATCTCTCGTCTAAAATCTGTGTGATATAAGAAAGCCTTCTATAGTTCAGATAGACCCACGTGACCTGGAACCATCTGATGAAAATATCTATTGATAGATCTGTCTAGTGTTTGGATTATATATAGTCTTATATAATATTTTATTTTATTTATTTGTATTGTTTCCGCTGTTACACTTTAGACAGTGGCTTGACAAAGGAAAAGCAGCACAAAAATTTATCGATCATCTAGAACCTTTATTATATTTGTATTTATTGAGCCATCGTATCCTTCTATTACTTTCACTTACCTATATATGAAATATTGCCATCATGAAAATTTTCGAATTTCAGTTTTCAACAGAAATGCACGGTTTAGGGTCCCCTGAGTCCAAATAACCAAGTCCTGCAATAAGGTCTCTGTGTTTTTGTGTGGTAACTCTAGAGCAATAATGAAAAGTCATACAGAACTGAAATTTCATATTTAAGACTACTATACACCCGAGATGCTGCAGCAACTTTTTCACTAAAATCGCCTGACCGGAAGTCCTACTTTATCCCATGCATTAAGCACTTTTTACGATTTTCTCAAAAACGGCTTTAATGATTTTGATTAAAGTCGCTATATCTATGTAAAATTTAATGGGCTTTAATATTGTGCAGGTTTCATTCTGATTGAAATAGTCTGATGGGGCTTAAATGCAGATATTTTATATTTCCTTTGTCTAAAGTACTTTTAATTTTGTACATTCTATAAAAATAACCATATCATCTTATTACCATTGATAAAAAACAGATAAATATATAAGTTGAACGAATTCGATATCCAACAAAATGAGAAAACTGAAAAAAAATTTTTTAATGCTATTGTTTTACCGCTTGGGCACTGGATGGCGCGTGCTGTCATGCCGGACACTCCAAGTAGTTCTAACATGGAGTGATGAAAAAAAACTTACTGAATTTCGTAGATATATTATAACATATTATTTAATAAAACACATCTTTCTATAAAAATTAAAGTAAATAATTCTTCGACTATTTATTTTTGTTTCTAAATTTGTTTGAAAATTCTTAAATAGATATTAATAACAGAGGTAAGTAAAAGTCATGTGTTGTGCACACCAGATTTTTTATATTATATTTAGTATTTTTTGTGTCATGTATCCTTCAATTTTATTAAGCGCCGTATATGAATTGTCTTGGCCATGGGGATAGGAACCTCAAAATGTCTACTGACATTTTTATTGAAAATATTTATTTTATAAAAATTATTCCAGAATGGGGAAAAAATTAATTAATAATAATGTTTCACTTAAAAAACTATTAATGTCAAAATTAGGGTAAGATGTTTTTGACTGAAGCAATATTATTGTTTTTAAATTTTAAATTATAATTATAACACAAAAATAATTAAATAATATTCAAACTAATAATCTGTCTTGAGCAGGATTCCTTCCTCTTCAACAGCCCAGACCCCACTAAACTTTTTTCGTACCTGCTGTTTCTCAAGGATTTTCCCTAGCATCCAAAACGGGTACTCCATATTTGTAAACAAACTTCCAAAATAGATGCTATGTTTGTAAACCAGCATTTAAATTGGATCTGTTAATTTCAGTTTTAATTTTAATCTGGTTGTTAGCCTACCTACATAAAATTTAAATAATAAATAAATATATATATTTTTTTGTATATGTGGGTATATTACAATTTGTAATTAAAGGAATGATTTTTTAATGAAAACAAAATATCAATTTGTAAGAATAATGAATAAGAATGATGTACTCACTTATTTGTTGACTGCAACATGAACTATCTTCTTATTATTATTGATGATAAAATATTAAACTGTTTTTTTTTTTTGTTATTTTAGTTAAGATCTTGCCGACCGACTGCAACGACGTTATCAAACCAGACCCGGCTCTCGTGACTGCCAAACCAGACCCACTCGTTTATAAATGTTACCATTGCAGGTAATTAATATACTCTTGTTTATCTTATGGTTTATTTTATACTTGTAACATTTCTAAGTTAATAGTAGGAGAGCTTGCAAGCTCCCAAAACAAATTTTTTTTTTTAATTTTCTTTTGATTTTTCGTTACTTAATGATTACTTCTAGATTAAAAAAAAAAAAAAAAAAAAAAAAAAAAATACAAGCATTTAATGCATTTATTTCCTGACAAACAAACATTACCTGAACATAGCATTAGAAGAAAGCTATGCTACTGGTGTACTCCTAGATGTGGCTCAGAGTTTGACAGGGCCTGGCACAGAGACCTTTTTTTCAAACTCAAATCTTTTCTTTCTTCTACTTACTGATCTCATACTCCTTTCCATCCGATAGGTATTTATATGTCGGACACGGGTTTGGAGTTCTCTTCTATCTGACCAGTCAAGCCAATGTTCCTCAGGGGTCAATACTTTCACCATTGTTCAATATACACACATGATATACCAATCAGTCCAAACACAATAATAGCTGTTTATTTATTTAATGTATCTATATAATCGGACGATGCTACAGTGGGAGTCCTAAATTTCCCCATTGAAGTTTAATTAGGATAGGGATTTGTAACTAGTACCTTATATCGCACAGGCTTTGGACCACCTTTTTACGTCCCCTCCGAAGGAGGCAAAACTAAGGATTTTTTACTCTGATTAAAAAATCCTAGGGCCACCTGCGGGTTTGAACCCATGACCTCGGGCATAGAACGACACAGCTGTTATTACTAGACACGCAGATGTCACTCAGGCTTCAATGGCTCTCCAACATTACTTACTGTAGCTACAGAACTGTTTTAAACAATGGAAGACAAAACTGAACCATGTTAAAAATTTGATTGCCATTCAATTGAGTACGAATAGTTTTTGAGACGTATAGTGTTTGAGTTATTTGAAAACCAATTTGGTTTTATGTTTTAGAAAAATCATTTTTTTTCAAGCTCTTTGAGGATGAAATTTTTTTCCAAGCCCAGCCAAGGGCCTACACGGCTTGTCACACCACCGAGAAAAAAAAAAGACCATGTTAACAACTTGGTTTAAATTCTGTACATAATATTGTTTCTAAAATCTTGCGCACTAAATAGAAAAGTATAACATGAATGATCCTGTACATTTAATTATAAACTTCCTCTTTACTAATAAAATAAGTTCATAAGTATATGGTCTTACAACTACTTTACATTAACGTGTAGGATTTCTTTTATTGCATATTAACTTTTCTAAAATCTTGTGCTTTCCAAAGGTATATTATATGTTGATGTTACTACTAATATTTCAGGAATAATTTTTTGATGGCTTGGTTACAGAAAGCTTATCTTTCCCATTAAAAGAAAAGCTAAATTGCAATGTATTTTACTTAAAAACCTTCACGAAAGAATGCCCTAAATTATAGCGCTAAATGTATCAAAATCCATCTTGTGTTTTAGAAGGAGTTAGTGGAAACCAAAATCGCTATTATCATTTTATGTATATATAGAGATAAATATGTTTTGTTTTTTCCAGGAGAATTATAGCTAACAAATCAAATATCATTCCACACGTCGCTGGGAAAAAAGTGTCATGGACAAATCCTCAATCCTTCTCAAGCACGCAGGACAACGTCCTCTGCAAGGAATATCTCTTCTGCGAACCTTTGGCATGGATGAAGTTGAATTCAGTCGAAGGGAAACTAAACTGCCCTAAATGTCAAAGCAAACTCGGCTCTTTTAATTGGGTCATGGGTGAGCAAGAACAAGTCATATTATGCTAACGTAGTTTAAATATTTTTTATTTTACTTACCTACCTATTATATTTATAGTAAGCAAAAGGTTTGTCATCTTGGAAGTTTTTGGAATTTATGTTTTCAACGGAAATACAGATTTTGTGATCTCTTAGTCAAAATGACCTAGTTTCACAAAATGGTGTTGAATGTGAGTGGTAAGTCTAGCTCAAAAAAATCTGGTACGTGCAACACACAACTTTCATTTACTTCCATTGTTAAACTCAATTAAAGAATTTTCAAATTCAGTTAGAGATGAAATATATAGGTGGGTGGGTAAAAGTAAAAAGGTTAAAGAATTAATTAAATTGTTTCAATAGAAACATGTGTTTTGTGAAATAATCTATTATAATATTATCAACGACAATCAGTTTGTTTTATCCTCTTTTCACCATTCTCCATTAACTTTTACAATTTTCTGTATAAGATAATATTTTTTCTAAAATCTTTAACCTTCCAACAGTTTTAAAAAAAAACTACATTTAAAAAAAAAAAAAAAAAAAAAAAAAAAAACCCACAATATTTTTGATCTTTTTCCCTTCAGTATAATATCAAATTTGTTCAAGTTATATATTTATCAGTTTTTTTTATCAGTGCTAGCAAGATTATATGGTTATTTTCTCTTAGAATCTACAGAATTAAAAGTACTTAGAAGGAAGAAAATACTAAAATTCAGCATTTAAGCCCTTTTAGACTATTTCAATCAGAATGAAACCTACATTATATTATATATTATTTTAGAATCAATATTTTATGCAATATTTAATATGGATGTGTTTTTATGCCATATAATTTAATATTATTTCTTTATTGATTTTTCAGGAACTTACTGCGTCTGCAAAGCTAGAATGGTACCTTGCTTTTATTTCATACCGTCAAAAATCGAATTGTGTAACATTATTCAGAATGTAGAAGCTACCATCTAACAACAAACGTTACCAAAATAAATCTTCTTATTTAGTCGATACCTCAAGTCATTACTTTAGCTGAAAAAAGTATTTGTTACCAAAAATATGCCAGAATGTGGTATATAATATTTTTTTTATTTAGTTATTAATGACAAGTCAAAAGTAACTTTCAGTCTGTTCATAATTTATTTTATTTTTTTCACGTTTACAGTTAAACCTCTATCGATTGAGACGTTGATTTCCAAAAGGTACGAAAGGACATTTTTTACAAAATTCGTATTTTAACATATTTGTATTCTAATGGTTTAGTTTTATCGAAATCCTCTATTTCGTTTCATTAAAAGAACACAATTCAAAAATCCAATTATATTCAAAAAGTAGTAATTGCACGGTTAATTACTCTCTAAAATATTTCCTTCTATAAAAGTAAAAAAAAAGTTATTAATATAGTTTAAAAAAAAATCTATATTGTAATACCTTTTGGAAATCAATGTCTTAACTGCTATCATTATAATATATTTATTCAATTTGTCCTACCTGATCGTAGAACTAGCAGGTATTAATATAGAGGTAATCATCCATGTAACTTATGAGCGTATCCCTAAACGCTATTTTTTTTAATTACTAGTTAAAAACTTTCTTTGAATGATTAAAATGACATTCTTCCAATAAGTTAATGCATTCTCCATTTATAAAATTTTTCCTAAAAGTAGAGCTTTTTGATTTTGTTGAACCATATGATTTATGGTAGAAACCCTTGATTTATATATCTGCTAATTGATAGACCTTTGTTGTATCTAGTTCAAATTTATTTAGATTAAGGTAGGTTGTTGTTCCCTTGATGACTGCTGGCCGTGCAGTTCTTAGCTTCCTCCACCGTACACACTGATACACATACTCTTGTCCTTAGCCATATGGATGTATTAGTGGCCACCATAACCACTAAAAGCTGTGAATTTTGTCACTGTCGGGGGCGGTATCTAGCACCTTTTTTGTTAACTACATGCCCCATACTGGCCCCCTTTTTAAATTTTACCCTTTAAATTACCATAAATCTATGACTTTTGCACTAAATCTGGGTTCTCTGTTCTCGCACTCATTTTTTACTTTCACTTACCTATATTTGAAATATATAGTAAGGGAAAGTATTGCGATCGTGAAAATTTTCTAAACTAGTTTTCAACGGAAATACACGTTTTAGGTTCTCCTGAGTTCAAATAACCAAGGCCCGCAAAAAGGTCTGTGTGTGTCCGTTGTGGTAAGTCCAGCACGAAAACAAAAAGGTGTACGAAAATGAAATTTCATATTTGAGACAAATATACGCTCGAGATGTTACAGCAACTTTTTCATCCAAATAAGAATAACTGATCGTCTTAGATAATAATATATAATAAAACATGTTTTTATTAAAATTCAATTAAAATAATTCCTTAACAATTTATTTTCATCTCTAAATGTTTTTAAAAATTCTTAAAAAGATTATAATTATGGAGGTAAGTGAAAGTCGTGTGTTACGTGCACCACATTTTTCAATTAGGAGATGGCCCTGTTGGGGGCCAAACACGGATGAGGTTGCTCTTTTAAAGATGTCATAGTGATTTTTAATGTAAAAAAAAAAAGTCTTTATTATTATTTTAACTCTCGCTAAATGTAATAATCATCAATGACGATGATGGTACTTGAAAACTTTGGACTAGGAAATACTGTCAACATCCAAAGCAGACTCTAGGGGAAAAAACCTTGTGATAATGTCTATAAAGTGCTTTTTAATGTGGGGAAAACTGTTTTTACTACTCTATTTTTCTTAATTCTTGTTAGTGTTTAATTAGAAAAAGAATGCGTGAACAGAGAACCCAGGTATAGTACAAATGTGGCTAGGTATCAGTTTGATTTAAATGGCGTAATTTTAAAAAGGGGCAAGTATAGAAGACATAGTTACAAAAAAAAATACACTAGGTACCGCTGAGGAAAGTGACAAAATTCACAGCTTTTAAATGCTAGTCTATATCCTTCCTCCTGGACTTTGTCCTCGGCTGCACAGGGTGTCTAGCAACAGGGAAAACCGGGAAAAGTCAGGGATTTTAAAAGCATATGAAAAAGTAAGGGAAAAGTTTTTTTTTCTTTGTATTGTTATTTTTAATTAAAGAAATATGTTTATCATGGAAATCACCCAATTCGTAAGTGAATTAACACAAATAAGATCATTACACACCGGATGTGCAGCTCGCTCCTCAGAAAATTTGTATTGCGAGGATCGGATTTAACACCATGTGTGCAATGTAAGGTGAAATGAAAATGCATCATTAAAAAAAATGTATAAACATTTATTTCAAAAATAGTTAGATAATATAAAATTGTTAGTTTGCTTTTAGTAATAAAGAACAAAATATAATGCGAAGAATTAGATTTTTAGATGTTTTAGTACACATTAAAACCAATGTCAAATTTTGTTTTCCTGTACTTTGCAGATTTTCATTAGTTCCAGAAAAATCTTATTTCGACGACTAGTTTACTCATAATAACTGATAATTACACATTACTGTTATTGCCCACACGGTGTGCAATCGGTCTCAAATGGGTTAATGCATTTTCTGAATTATTCTTTTTACATCTACTTCATTGGCTTCTAGTATCAATTAAGGTTCCATTGTATGGGAAGCGCAACACTAATTCAATGTTTTCTCAAAGTCTTAAAAAGAAGGATGTTTTTTCCTAAGATAGCTCTAAAATCAACAAGACATGTCATTTTTGTTGTATACCCACATTGTTTCATGATTAACATATTAAGATCTCCTTGATTATTTGGTTGTATTGCTATTGATTAAATGTAATTTCTGAGCAATTTCCTTTATAATTTTATTTCAGGTTTTCTTTCAAAAAACACACATAATTATGACAATTTTTACTATTTCAAATAATATGCCCAATTTTAATACTTAAAGGACTGTTTCGATAATATATATATAACATATATATATATATATATATATATATATATATATATTATAATATATCTTTAAATATTATTTTTTTTTTTTTATACGCCATTCTCATTGAAAGGATTCTAACAATAGACATATATGGTAACTAGGATATGATTCAAAGTGGAAGAGAACTACCATTTTTGACTGAATTCCCTTTTAATTTTGAAAAGGATTTGAATCAAAATATTATGAGTGGTAATCAATTAGTGGTGGATTGGTCTAAAAAAAGCATAAAACTGACTGTCTATATTAAGGAAGGAGGATGGCTTGGTTACGCACCAAAAGGACAATGTTTACTATTTTAAAGGATATGCCTGTATTTTAATATTTTTATGACTGTTTTAATTATTATTATTATTTTTATTTTATAAGTTCAAAGTGCCATTCTAGTTAACACATATAGGTTTAGTTAATTGGTTCTTAATTCTTCCACAATTTTATTTCATCACATTGAGTCAATGTTTTGGGACTCTTCAGACCCCACTTTACTTTCTTTAATATTATATTGTAGCAATTATGTTAATTGTTTACTAAGACATCTAATGTTCTTCGTGTGGTTTAAATTATTTTCTTTTTTCTTTTCAAAATTGTATGGTGTTGTTAAATATTATAAAGAATATATTTCTTATAATATTTTATATGCATACTGTGTGGTTTTATCACCAGTATTATCAAATGCTTTAAATTATATTGAAATACCAGAGGACGGATTTAAATATATCATGTTTTTTGTACATACATAGCTTTAGATGTAGTTGATAGTTGACCATGTGATTTATAATGAAGAATACAAGATGATTCAACTGGCGGTGGCAAAAGTGGTTAAAAAATAGTGGAAAAAATTATTTATTTCACCAAAGTTCTGACCCATGTTTCAAGTGCTTGCTTGGTCAGGACTAAAATGTTAATTTAAATAAATATATTTTTCATTATTTTGTTATCATTTTCACCGCCTCCTGAACCATCTCATCCTTCAATATTTATTTTTAAAGTAATGGCTTTACGTAGATTTAGCATAAAGTCTCTATTTCTCTAGTTTCTATATTTATTTTTTTATCCGAATAAGCTCATTAAGAAATTGTTTATTATTAAAGTTAAATTAACTTGCATTTTTTATACGAATTCCAAAGATTGAATTTTTTTAAATACTTGTTGATTATATATATATATATATATATATATATATAAATATATAATTATTCATAAGTATTATTATTTTGATAAATTGCGTTTTAAAAAGTTATTGAACAGTTGACCATATGTATATTCAATGAAGGATGATATAGCAGTCAATAAATGCTTACTGAAAATAGTGAAAGCTATAAAATTTATGATCTATTGGGTTTAAAAAAAGCGTTTTTTAATGTTTGAAATTTAATTTCTTGTGTTTATAAAATCATGTTATTCAGTCAATAATGTTTACATATTCTAAAAAAGTATTAGTTAAGGTGCTTTAATGCATAAGTTTCAACCGAGATTCCTTATCTTTAATTGCTATTTTGCTTGCTGAAAATGGTAGACAAAAAAATTCATTTTCATCATTTGATGATTTTTTATATCCGTAAAGGAAAATGCGCTGCATATATGGTTAACAAAATGAGAAGTGTGTATGATGATGATGTCCTAGGAGAAAGCACCGTTCATAAGTGGTTTGCTCAGTTCAGAACCGGAAATTTTGACTTGAAAGATGCAAAGCGTTCGGGTCGTCCTTCGATGATTAAATTCAATCATTGATCACTGACAACCCTCACTCTATGACACAGGATATCAAAAAATATAATTGATTACAAATATTTACAAGAACATGAAGTTTTTTTATTTAAATCACCAGTAAAAAATGCTATTAACCTATTTTATAACCCAATATTTTGTTTATTATCTTATAATTAATGTTATTGTAACAACTTCTACTTTTGATGTATTAACTCATTGCTTTTTTTAATTATTCAAATCACCTACTTTGGGGTACCTTAAATCAATTATTTTATTTATTTATTATCTTTATTTTATACTTCCTTGCATTTCCCCAAATATATTCCCTCATTGTCTCCGATGCTGCCCTTTATTTGTTACTGCTAATGTTTCTGCAGTATAGAATGCTTCTGGCTTTATGACGGTTTCATAATGTCAAATTCCGAGTTCCAATTTTGTAACTTTACGTTAAAGGTGTTTTTGGTAAACTAGAAAGCAATTTCCATTATCATAGATAGAAATAATCGGGATTCAGTCTTTTTTAAATATTTTAATTTTGCTGACGTTTCAGTTCAAACTTTTGAGCCATCATCAGGGCTACAAACATCAGAACAAAAAAGATACATATGATGAAGAAAAAAATTTTTTTTAACGTAGTGACAATGATAAAATTAAAATAAAACAGAAAATATACCAACATACATAAATATTATAGATACAAATAGTGATAATATTTTACGTTTGACCTGAAACGTCGGCTAAATTGAAATATTAAAATAAACTGACTCCCGATTATTGGTACCTTTGATAATTTCTACAGTCGACTAATCTATACATCCTCAATACTCGATTGATTTCCAAAAAGGTGGGTCAGTTTTTAATTATTTTTTTCTAAAAATATGTTAAGCCCCACTTCTGCTGTTTATGCTCTCATTTCTGTATTATTTCTTCTTATTTTTTATTTCCACTTTTTACTGACTACTATTTTACTTTTCCATTGCTGTCTGTACATATATATATACGTATTCATCTGTTGTCTCTATACAAACCTTTACTTGTTACCTTGTTTCTTTTCAGCCCTGATGAAGGCCTGCAAACCTACCAACGTTGTTTTCATAATAAATTGTTCTCATTATTTTTCGTAATCATTAATTGACTGCAACCAATTTTTTTTTTTTTTTTTTTTTCAGAAATTATACATTAATATTGATAGTCCGAAGTATATTTATATTGAAAAAAAGAATCTGTGTTAAGCAGATATTTGTTAATGAACAAGTGTTCTAAGTCTTTACGTTTCTCTTTCTCTCGATGTTTGTATCATCTTTAGAGTTGATAGGATAAATTATTATTGCTTAATTATAACAATATAATTATGGAAGTAGAGGCCAATGTGATAAGGTATTCTAATCTTATTGGATAACTTTAATAGTTTATGATATTTATTGCGATTGATATGGCATTACACGATTCAATAATTAGTAAAGGTCATCAATACAGAACAAGTGAATTATATGAAAGTTCACTATAGTTGCAGAAGGGAGAAGACATAATTGTTTTTAATAAAGTCAGATAATAACATTCAAATATTAATTTTTAAAAATCCTATAAAATCATCAAATATCAAACCAAACAATTGTAATATACATATTATGCAAACACATTTTTAAAATTTAGAAACACCATTTTAAGAAATTAAACATTATTTATAAAGTTATTTTGAAGAAAGGTTAATGTATATTTATTAAAATACATTGAAAGTTTGTGATAGTTCACTATCGTCGACTTATTAATATTTTAACTTTCACTTGTCTCTTCTCTCGCCGTGTAGTGTGGCCTCAAGCTGAAATATGTATTTTATAATTTTGATTTTAATGGTAGTGTTATATTATATATATTATACCAAGAAACAGTATTTATATAATTTACTGTTTAACCAAAGCTGTTTATAATACTATATATTGTTATGATATTGAAATTGTTGCATTTATGTATTATGAATTAAACTGTGATTTTACTTTTTCATACAACATATTTGATATATGCTATTTGTATTGTGATATCTTAGTGTCATTTTTTGACAATAAAACATTCTAAGATATTTTAAAAGTAACCGTTATTGAATTAAATGTTAAAATATTTGTAACTAGTGTGTCGATCAACCGAGCTTTGTATTTTGGCCTTATTTAGTTAGTATAAATTAGTATTTATTAGATACAATGAATATTGTTATATTATTATTACTTTGTATTACTGTTGAAGTATGTTATTAGGATTAGATGTTTTGTATTAATTTTCAGCCAAAGGAAACTAAACTTGATTAGTTCCTTTTAGATTGCGTTAAGATTTTGTATTAGTTTTAGACTGAAAAGGGATAAGAGGATGGCAGATGAACGGTGTTGTTGCAGTCTCTCTTGGAATATTATCAGGAATTATAAATGAAATCAAACTAAGCGAAATTGATTTCCAAAATGTATTATAGGATGGTTTTTAATCAACTGATGCTTTGACGTAATTACTTAGTTTTTATCGAAGACCCACATCCAATATGATCTAATAAACACGTTTGAAAATTACAGGTATTTCAACAAATTATTAGGTACATATTTAATTTCATTCCAAAGCCTACTAACATTTTATTATGTAAAAAATAAATTCTAGATTATAACACAAAAATAATCAAATTAATTGTTTAATAACCAATTATTTATTGAGAGATGTTTGTGCTTCCTGATGAATTTGCTAAAATCATTGTCTCAACATTATCATTTTTGAAAATATCAAGACAAACTTTGATTTTGACTTCAGTGATTATTACTATTGCGTTATAAAGGGGTCACCTGTATTATAGTGGCTAGCATAACAGCTTTCGATGCTCAAGATTCTAGGTTCAAACCTGTAGGATATTTTAATGGGAGTGTGGAGAATAAGGTGGTCCGGAGCCTGTGCGATGTTAGGTTCTCGTTAAAGATCCTTGTACTAATTAAACCTGCATAGGCAAAATTTAGGACTTCCATTGTAGCATCTTCTGATTAGCCATAGTAGCATAAAGTGACGTTAAATGAAATAAAAAAAAAAATTACAATTTTATAGATTCATACTTTGCATAATCCTATTTCAATTGCCAGAATTGCTTTAAAAGCTCTGTTATTCTTTTGTTCCTTCTTAACTATTATTTTCGAAAATTTCTTATCTTGACTGCTATTTTTTCTTTAAAACATCGAAGAAATGTATTTAAATATTGAGTTAAGTATTAATTCAATTTATTTGTTAAGATTGACATTAGTTCCTTTGGCTTAGTAAAAATAGATATTTTTATTAATTGTATATTACAAATGTATATTAGTGTAGTTTAAAATTATTTTAGAATTCATAATGTTGTCAATGGTAGATAATATAATAAATTGTAATCATTATTTTGGTGTTAATCTGACATAATTTAAATTGTTGGTGTTTAAAAAAATAAAATTTTAATTCAACATAATTGTCAGTGATGTTATTTTGTTTGTATTAAAAGTAATGGACCAATAATTTGTTGCAGAAACTAATGCTGGCAAAGATGGTCATTGATGTATTTTTCCTCAACTTACCTAAATTTGTTTCTTAATTCTCCTCTAAAAATATTCTATTAGAATAACTTTAAAACGGGGGAGAGAATTTAAAATCAGGAAAACCTGAGCCTGTGTGATGTCGCGTACTCGTTGAAGATCCCTATCCTGATTCACACATTCAAATATCTATATTTTTTTCGCTTGAGGCATGGCAACACTGTTACAAGTTCGAATGTGTTTAATGGGAGATCACAACAGTTCCAGGCCTCGAATGCACTCCACCTCTTGGAAAGTTAAGTGTGACCTACCTGTGGGTCATGCCGTCGTGAACGTGTTAACCTGGATAAGCAGAATTTAGGACTCCCACTGTAGCATCGTCCGATTAGCATAAAGTGATGTAAACCATTGTACTTCCAGGGACCCCTCAGATTGAGGTGGCATATTCAGTGATAACAGGATTTATTTAGATTATTTATTACCGTGGCATTGCATTGACATGCCAAGGGTGCATCTTGGATATTATTTTTATAAATATCATTCCAATCAAATAAATAAATAATAAATAAATTTTTTATTATCCTGGGACAAGTCCCTTTAGAATAAAAAAATACAGAATTTACAAAATGTGTGCTTTGCAGTCTTAGAGTAAGTTAAATACATATTAACAAGTTAATAATGACTTACATAAAATTAGACATATTCAAATAAGAAGAAAACTATAACAGTGACAAAAATAAATAATAATAATAATAATAAATTATTTACAATTTTATTGAGCCTGGGTATTCATTAAATGATTAAATATGCGAGATTTAAAGGTTGAAAGAGAGTTGGAGTGACGGATGGAAGGAGGGATAGAATTCCATAGGATTGAGGATCGAATGAGAAAGGATCTGTCGAAATGTGCAGTTCGGTGGGCCGTACTGTATAAATCCGAAGGCCTGGAGCGTGTACAACGAGGATGGACAGAGGATTTGAATTGAAGGAGGTCAAAAATGTATGATAGACGGCGGGATTGGATAACTTGGTAGAGGAATGTCGCAAGGAAATACTTGCGACGATTGGAAGGGTAAAGCCACTTCAACTCGCCATAAAATTGAGACACGGAGGCGTACCTGGAGACCCCAAAGATGAATCGGACAAAGCAATTAAATAAGCGTTTTATTTTTACTTCGAGATCCCCAGAAACACCATCGTATACCGTACAGCAATAGTCGAAGTGGGGAAATATTAGAGAGGTAACGAGGAGTTTTCGGGTTTCATACGGAAATAGGTGACGGAGGGAATATAGTCGCTTTATGGTTGAAAAGGTTCGACGGGAGATTTCGGAAATATGATTTTTGAAGGATAGAGTTTGGTCGAAGGTTACTCCCAGGTTTCTAACAGTCGGGTGGAACTTTATAGGATTACTATTTAGGAATAGGGTTGGGATATGTGGAACTGTTTTCAGGAGGTGATGGGATCCTATTACAATTGCTTTTGTTTTTTCAGCATTAAGTTTTAACTTATTGACTACAGCCCAGTGACTTATTCGATTTAGGTCCTCTTGTAGTCTTTTTGTAGCTGGTAATAGGTCGGAGGGTGGGAAGGAAAGGTATATTTGGAAATCGTCAGCATAGAGGTGATATTTAGAGTGATGGATAAGGTGAGGGAGGTCATTAATATAGATAGCGAATAAAGTGGGAGATAGAGACGATCCCTGAGGGACACCACAGGATAGTGGCAGGGTAATGGAAGGAGGTTGATCTGGCACTACTACATACTGAGAAGGATCGGAGAGGAAGGATTGTAACCAGCGCAAAGCGCTGTTGGATACTGGAAGATTTTGGAGTTTGGTTAGAAGGATACTATGGTCAACCGTGTCAAACGCCTTTGAGAAATCTAGGAGGATAAGTATTGTTAATTTTTGGTTATCAATGGCAAATAGAATGTAATGTTAATAATTGTCTTTCTTTGAACTCTGAGTGTCAGAGTATTTGGAATTTACTAATATTTTACTTTTTTTGAAAATTATATTATTATTTTCAAAGAGATGTTTATTACTTTTTAATGTTAGAAGGGCAGTACAATAGTGGAGACACATTCCAAACATTAATTATCAAATTTTTCATCTTATTTAAAAAACTTTTTCTTTTTTTTTTTTAATGCATTGTGCATCAGTTTCAAGCAGGAGACGAATTATTTACTACATAAAATTATATTCAACATTAGTAAGAATATGAAAATCTAAAACCAGTGAACAACAGGATATGATTTTCAAATATTTATGACTCTGAATGATCTTGTAATTTTATTTTTTTATCAAATATTCATGATGGCTAGGAATATAGGTTTGCTATATGGAATTTTCTTTCATAGATTTATTAGTGTTAAAGAATAGTAAAAAGTTATAGACATAAAAAATATTAATTAAATGAATAGACTTTTTTTGACACCCATTGTAATATAATATTTAAAAAATCTGGTGCGGACTATACACGACTTTCACTTACCTCGACTGTTTAAATCAATTTAAGAACTATTAAATAAACTTAAATTTAAAAATTAAAAAAAAAAAAAAAAAACCTGTACCACTTCAATCCATGAAGAGTTTTGGGCTCAGTACATGTAGAGATTTGTACTATTTCTAGGCCAACGGGCGTGCAATGTCATGATTCCGCCAAGATCACGCTCAGCCGCCAGGTTTTTTCCCATTTTTGGGTACCCACTTTATAGGAGGGTGGGTGTGCCCCAGGAGGGTCACCATAACCCACGATCGCTCCCAGGCTGAAATAACAGAATAAATAATATTCCGCCACAGCCAGGATTCGACTAGCACTCTACCCACTAGACCACGCCGCTCCTTTTTAAAAATTTTAAAGTAAATTTAAACAAAAAGTTATTCAGTTTTGTTGGAAACATATGTTATATGATTTAGATTAAATAATATTTCAAATTGCTACGTACAATTATCAGTAATAATTTTATGCCTTTTTTGTCACTTTACGTTACCTTTTTCAACTTTGTGTTAAAGACAATATTTTTTATAAAATCTTTAGCTTTTCAACGGAATATTGTACATCTATGTTACTCTAAAACCCCAAAATTACAATAAAAATATGTTTTATCTTTCCTCCTTTAGTTGGTTATTATATTCATCCAACTTTTATATTTAGCAGCTATTTATCAATCCTAATAAGTTGATATGAGTAATTCTTCTGAATCCATAAAATTTAAGATATCGGTATTTAAGCCCTGTCAGACTATATCAATCAGAATAAAACCTACATGATACTAAAGCCCATTAAATTTTACATCAATATAGCGAGTTTAATCAAAATCATAAGAAGCCGTTTTGAAAAAAAAAGAAGACGCAAAATGCATGGTTAAAGATCTTGCGGTCAGCCCATTTTTAAGAAAATTGCTTAAACATCTCGATCGAGCATTTAGTTGTCTCAAATAGAAAACTCCAGTTTCATACAACTTTTCTGTTTGGCACAAGACTTACCACACACGCGTAGAGACGCTCAGACCTTTTTACGGGATTTGGTCATTTGGACTTAAGGGACGCTAAAATGAGTATTTCCGTTGAAAACTGGAATTCTAAAATTTTCTATTTTGCAATACTTCCCCTTACTATATATTTCATATGTAGGTAAAGAAAGTAAAATACAAATTGTTTGTTTTGTTTTGGGGCATAGAACATCTAGGTCATTAACGCCCGATGATTTGTTATTATGAGTGATTCTTCAAAGGAGGTTATTTTTAATTCAAGTGAGATTAAGAATAAGAAGAAAAAATAAATAATTAAAATAAGTAAAGGATACAGATTAAAAAATAAATAAAAATAAAATAATAACAGAAATTAGACATTAATAGGATAATAAATTAAACAGATACATAATAAAGAGGGTATCTCTTCGATAGATGTGTTGGACAGTCAGAGGCTATTTAACAGTTTGACCCTTGCTAGAAACTACGGCATTTATTAATGGCTCATCGTCCCGCAGAGCCATTTTTATATTGGGCGGTATACCCAGCTGGTGTAATATTGTACGATAATAAGAGCATTCTTCAAATACGTGGCTGATTGATAAAATTGTGTTGCAGTGCGAGCATTTAGGAGGGGCTTCTCTCGTAATTAAGTAACCATGAGTAAGTCAGCTATGTCCGATTCTGAGGCGGGTAATAGCGACTTCTTCTCGACGAGAGTTACGGATTGAGGATTTCCAGGGTTCACGTTTTTCTTAATCAGTTTAAGTTTACTGGATGGGCTTTCATCCCACATGGATTGCCACCTTCTTTTTACCGTTTCTGTTAAGGGGCGGGCAATACAAAATACAAATTTATAAATATTAAAACAGCACATTTTTTCTTCCTTATCCTAAAAACTACAAATTCATAGTGTTATATTGTGTCTGAAATCATTTTAAGCTATTGGAGTTTCTTAAGTGAAAAAGACTTTGAACGCTAAGTGTTAAATGAATAAACAACTTTAAAATATATATTTACTAAATTAAAAAAAAGACAAAATATTTATTTACAAATAATAAATACACTAATTCCATGGATTATTCCATTTGTTTCTGGTATCTTTGATCAAGGTCTCGGCATCGAGCCTGGCTGGGTCGGTTTGGAACTCCTCGGTCAGCCTCAACCTCTCCGGGTCGGGATTGAGCCTCTTTGAGAAGACAAACTCTCCATTGGGTTTGAGGAAGCCAGCGCCGAGATCGTCTGCTTCTGGTAGCCCATTCGGCGTCCTGATCGGGGTAATCTTAATCAGGTGTTTCACATGGTACAGCATACCACAAACCTCAGGGATATTCTTTACGATAGCGACTTCACCGCACTGAAAATAACAGAAACAAAAACATGTTATTTAATTATAATATATATATATATATTTGGGGGCGGGATGACTGAATGGATTAGCACATTGCCTAGCAACCACAGAGGAGCATAATTTGAAACCAAATAATTACGAGTTTGAGCCTTGGTGCTTAAGGGGGCTTTTATCTCAGCATTTATCCCCTGCCTCGAGAAACCCCCGTGTAACCTTCAAAGGTGAGGTAGGGATAAAAAAAAAGAATTAATACATATCATTGAAAAGAATATATCAAACAAAATCACCACAACAAACTTGTACCCTGTGAATATAATTGAGGTGATAGCACGAGGAGACTCAAATGGGCGTGTAAAATTGTTGGGCTCAGTGAAGAACGAATTCCTAAAAATTTGGTATTCGCTGAACCGAGTTACCTGAGTATTGGTAGGTGTCCGAAAGGTAGGCCGAAGCGTGGATGGGAACTTTGTGTTAAGGCTGATCTTGAGGGGCTTGGGCTTGAGCGGTGATCATTGGATGAATCAGTGTAGGCAGTATTTGCTGCTATCGGCATCCAACCTTCCCCGTTTTCCAATTATTCGTTTTATATAAAAATAGTGGAAAACCCGAGAGCTGCATCCCAAATCAGCCTAGTAAATCCCAATAAACCACCTCTCACCTCACATGGTATCCTTTAGTTATGTCCTAAAGTACAAATCTGATATCTAGGACTCCATTTTGACAAGTATCTTACATGGGATCCTCACGCAAGACTGAAATGACAAAAAACTGCTATCTACAACAACACTTACTAGCTAGCACTCAAAACTTCCGTGTATTACTAAAAGCTATTTGAACCAATGGAATCAGGCAATGAGGCTTTGGGACTCAACTAAACCATCTAATTTATTCTGCTAATTTATTATTTTGTCACAAATAAAATCTTCCATAATAATCTTAATATCCAATTTGTCGCAGGCCAAGCATGAAACAGATCTACCTCTTATTCCAAACTCCCTGCCCACACAAACCGAATTGTCTGTAACTTATCTTTCTTAGTTATTATTTGCAATCATACAATTATAATGAGTAAAGAAAAAAAAAATTATTACTTTTCCATCCAATCCAAAACGGACCAATATCTGCTTCAGTTTTCTATGATTGCCTCTGAAAGGCCTGATTCTTTGAACCATTAAGAGTTTACTCGGCTCGAACGGAGGATCCTTTTCTTCTCCCGGCCTGAAAATAAACATCGTTTCAAATTAATTAATAAACATAAAATATTTCATGAATAAAATAGCTTATTATTGAAGAGAAAATAGTCATGAATGGGGAGCAAGAAAAATAATGAAATAATTGGGATAATCACGATCTTAGTTAAATCATATTATCTGTGTTATTTGTTGAGTTTCTACAATAACACGCTATAGAAAAACATTAATTAACAGACTCAGGATAAAAAAAGTATCTTTTTAGATTTAGATTAGTTTTTTTTTTAAACTAAACAAAAATTTTGTACTGTAAATATTTGTACCTATTAATGAAATATGTAGGAAGGAAAAGCATTGGGGTCGTGAACATTTTTTATTTCCAATTTCAACAGAAGTACACATTTTATGGTCCAAATGTCCATTTCAAAGTCCTGCAAAAAGGTCTGTGGTGTGTGGTGAGTCTAGCTCCAAAATGATAAGTCATACAAAACAGAAATTTTGTACTTAAATTAGATAAATGCCTGTGATAATACTGCAACTTTTTGTTCAAAATTGAAAAACCAGAAACCTCCTAACTCAATGCATTTTGCACCATTTAACAATTTTCTTGAAAAAGCTCAAATGATTTTGATTAAACTCATTAAATTATCTTCCTTGAAATAGTCTGATAGGGCTTAAACCACCAATTTTTTAAGTTTATTCCTCTAAAGTAACTATTATTTTGTTAATTTGAAATAATTAACCACTTCTACTTCTTAGGAAATTTTAAAGAATGGATGAATATGAAATATGAAAGACTTTGACTACCACCCAAAGGAGAAAACAATAGGACATTTTTCTGAGTCTATTCCCTCCATCTCCATCCCTCCAAAATAAGAATTGTAATTTAGTTTGGAAGCTAAAGATTTTAGAAAATTTGCTATTTATCATGCAAAGCTGTAGAAGGTATTATGCTGAATGACAAAAATCGCAACACGCTACTTTCACTTACCTCCATTATTTATATAAATTTAAGAATTTTTAAAAAATTTAGAAACAAAAATAAATTGTTAAACAATTATATACATTGGATTTTAATAGAAACATGTGTTTCATTAAATAATCTATTATATTATTATCTACGACAATCGGTTTGTTTTATCGGCTTTTCATCACTCTCCATTAACTTTTACAATAGTATGCATAAGATAATATTTTTTCTAAAACCTTTAGCATTCCCACAGTATATTATACATGTATATTACTGTTCTTAAGTTCAAAAATAAAAAATTGCATAAAAAAAAAATTTGTTTTGCTTAGTTGGATATCAAATTCATTTATCTTATATATTTACCTGTTTTTTAGCAATGCTAATCAGATGATATGGTCAATTTGCTTAAACAACAAAATTAAAGGTAGTTTAGAGGAAAGAAATTTTGAAATATCGGCATTTAAGCCCTTTTAGACTATTTCAATCAGAATGAAACCTACATGATATTTAATCCCATTAAATTTTATATCGATATCGCGATTTTAATCAAAATCGTTAGAGCTGTTTTTGAGAAAATCGTAAATAGGTGCAAAATGCATAGTATAAACTGCCTCTTCTGGTTAGCTGATTTTGATGAAAAAGTTGCTGTGACATCTTGGGCAGATGATAGTTGTCTTAAATATTAAATTTCAGTATCATAGGACTTTTTTTCGCACTGGACTTACCACATATACACAGAGACTTGTTTATAGGATTTGGTCATTTGGACTCAGGGGACCCTAAAAGGTGTATTTCCATTGCAAATTGGATTTAGAAAATGTTCACAATTGCAATACTTTCCCTTACTATATATTCAATATAGGTAAGGGAAAAAAATTAATTGTTATGGGTAAATAATTTCTATATATTTTTTCATCGAAACAACATAATTCTTGTTTAAATTTGAAGTTCATAAAAAACTTGATTTCAAGAAGTAAGACAAGTAGAAGTCTTATGGTGCAGGGAACAGATGTTTTTAGTCATCCTTTTTAGGACAGCATAGATTTCACTACCCAATCTAACACAAGAGACCGTCTAACATCTATGAAGTATAGAATAACATAGAAAGTTTATACTGAAAATGAGGTTATTACAAATCGATAATAGATTGTTGAAACTGGTTGCACTATCATGAGAGTTACTTTATGAGCACTATCATCACACTATATATTTCTCTGGCTCTTTCATCGTGTAATTTGGCTTATAATAAAATATTTAATTTTTCATCCTAATCATATGAAGTGAAATTAACTCGTCCAATCCTAACAAAATTGACATTCCAGGTAGACAAACATGAAGTTAAACCTTAATTAGGACTAGTCAATAAAATGAAGATATATAAGAACAATATATTGTTCCAAGTTAAAGTGATGACTTTTTAACAATGGCTACAAACCTACAAATATTCGGAATTACCTACGGTGTATTGGCTAGCATAAGAACCTTCTATAGCCAACAGAGTCAGTTCAAACCTGGGAGATAGCTCTAGGTAGTAAAAAATTCTTGATTATGCCGTCCCTCAGAGGATACATTAAATGATAATTCTGAGTCAGAGCGAAGTTAGGCAAAATTAATAGAAGCCACTGTAGCACCTTCCAATAGGCTACAGAAGCATAAAGTGAAATCAGATAAAATAAACAAACAAGAAGCTATAATATATTTTACCCAGTTAAAATGATAACTTATCAGTACAATATAAATATAAGATTAAATATATTTATTTTATTTTAAAATGAAAATTGGCCCTTTTATGTTAAATAGTATCTTAAATAAAGAAATTTTCATCTTACCTGGGATAGTATGTGCAAGTTTCATACTTAACACCTCCAGTCCAAGATTTTAAACCAGCACTGGCCAACTGAAAGGGTTTGAACCCCTTTAAAAGGGACAAAAAAGACATTAGAGGTTTAGCCTACGCTCACTATGAATAACGAATAAATAACAATCCGATAAATATCATAAAATAAACTTTAAAAAGTTTATATTGAACATGTAAATAAAGTACGACAGCCTAACCTGGCAGGGAGTTACCTACCCCACCTGGCCTCCCTCTCTCTCAGTTATTAGGAAATTGTTCTAGTCTTGAAAGAAGTCTTTAGATAACATATGTTAAGCTACTAATGATTTTTCAATTTTTTTGTGATAATAGTGTCATATTTTTTGTTATTCCGAAATGTTTTTAACATTGTAATCATGTTATCAACATTAGAACTTCACAAGTCGTTACTTGTACCGTATGGATTAATACACGTGTTTTGAACTCGATCAGAAAGTTAACTTCAGTCAATCTCGTCGTTTGTTGATTAAACTCTTTGATTTATTACGAACAATGCCGCCGAAGAAAGGCAAAGCCGTGAAGGAAGACGTGGATGTAGAAGAGACCAGCAAAACAAGTAAAAAGAAACCGAAAGGTAAGGCGATAGAAGATGTTGAGTCAGATGATGAAATGAACAATCTCAAGTCGAAGAAAGCCGTAACGAAGAAAAAGAAAGGTAAAAAAGGTGATGTCAGTGAAGAAGAAGTTGAGGAAGAGATGCAAAAAGCACAGGTTAAAGCCAAAACCACTTCTAAGAAGAAAGCAAAAGGTAAGAGCAAGAATGATGACTTCAGTGATGATGATGAACCATTAGATATTGTTAGCAATGCTAAAGAAGAGGAACAGGAATCGAAACCTGTAAAAAAACAAACAAAGAAACAGAAGAAGGTTAAAGGTAAGGTCAAGACTGGAGCGACGATGATGGAGCTAACGATTTAGATATTCCAAAGCCAGAAGAAAGTGACAAAGAAGAAGTCGAGCCGGAAACCAAGCAACTGAAAAAACAGGGAAAGAAGCAGAAAAAAGCCAAAGGGAAAGGCCAGGATTGGAGTGATGATGAAGCTGTTAATGGCATTGTCATTCCTAAAGGAGTCGAAGATAGTGACAAGGAAGTTGAACCAGAACCTAAGCCTGTCAAGAAGCAAGCAAAGAAGCCGAAGAAAGGTAAAACTAAAGGTCAGGATCTGAGCGATGAAGAAGGAGTCGATGATATTGAAACTCCTGTAGCAGCAGTTGGAGATAGTGACAATGAACCTCTAGTACAAGACAAGAAGGCCAAAAAGAAACAGAAATCTAAAGGCAAAGTGAGCTCTGAAGACGAAAATGAAGTTAACGAGGAGATGGTTATGGAAGAAGATCTGCCTCCAGAGCCGCCAGTGGATTTAGTCGAAACGAAGAAAGATGATCTGCCCATAGATACGGTCGCTTCTGATCCGAAGATGGAATTTTCGGATGATGCTCCTGAAAATGGAGAAACGGAATCCAAAGCACCTGATCTGAACGCAACATATGTCGTGCCCAATCCCAGGATGACTAGGAGTCAGGGTAAGAAAGAAGGTGCGAGTGTAAAGTCCATCACAGAGAAAGTTGGCGAATTAAAAATAGACAATAAAGCTCCAGAAAAAGAAAAGAAAGCAAAAAAAACTGCAACAAATTCGAAAAAAGCAAAAACGGCTAAAGCTCCAAGCCAAGTCGATTTTGATATTCCAGAAGAGGATGAAGCTGAAGATGATGGTGATGAAGACAAAGAAGTTATTGAGAAGCCAGTCGTAACAGCAGGTTAGCAAAATGAAACAGTCAAAACTATCCTATAACCTACATTAATACCATATCTTAATTTTCTTTTTATGTTTTATTATAGAACCAGCAAAGAAACTTACGCACAAAGAAAAGAAGAAATTAAAGAAAGAGGTATCTCCACCTTTAGTTTAATTATTGTTTGAAAAGTTACAGAAAAAGAAAAAAAAAAGGATGAGTTTGTCTAATGAAAGCTGAAGTGGTTTAGCATTTTACAGGCTCAGAAATTGTCAATTATTATTTAAATGATCTCATTTGTAAATTGTGATTAACTCTCTATTGTGATATCCTTATAAACTAAGACTGATTTGATGATAAAGTTTTCTAAAAGAGTATTATTATTGTTCGAGTGAAGCTTTTCTCTTAAATATTGTATTATTGATGTGTATAAGTATTTGTTATATTTTTATATATCACCAATTTATTTTTGTACTCATAAATTATATTTACGTAATAAATGTTGCTTAAAGGTTTGGTTTTATTTTTTTGTATCATAATTTAAATTTAAAACAGAAATAACAAATTTCTCTCCTAAATTTATGTTTTGTGTGTACAAAGATAGAGTGTCAAGTTTTCAAAGTAAGCTCATTTTAATTTAATTTTTAAAAATGCCACTTTCCAATTTATTGAATTCAACACATCTTATTTTACTGGACCCATGAATTTTAAAACAACTTTATTTTATTTTTAATAAAATATTCAGTATTTGGATAGAAAGAAGCTAATGTTTCTAAGAAGTTTTATTGAATTAGTTACTATGTTATTTTTCACTCCTTATTAACATTTATTTATTGACTTATTTAATTTTATTAATGTTTTCTCTTCATTAATATACGAATCTCTTGTTTTTACTTTTTTTCATAGCAAGATTATCAGAAACAGATGGAAGCTTTGACGAAAAAAGGTGGGCAGGGTCACAGTGAGCTGGGTGAGAACTTCACCGTATCGCAGACTCAGAAATCAGCAGGGCAACTTCAAGCGCTAGAGAATGCTGTTGAATTAAGGTTATTATAATATAGAATATACTTGAGGGTATCTTTGATTATGTACTAATATTTTAATATCAATTATTATTATAAAATTAATATAAAGAAAGAGAAGAGATAGTTCCAAGTATTACATTCATAGTACAAATATTTGTTTTGTGGGAATAAATTTTGATAACAAGAAAAAATGAAATCCAGGAAGAAATAAAGTCCGGTTAAAGGTAGGAAATGCGTGTTATTATTCAGTTGCTAATTTACTTAGTTTGCGGCTTCTATCTAAAAACTTAAAGGTTAGAATTTATAGAAACTATTATTCTTCCGACGGTTCTTTACGATGTGAAACGTGGCGCTTACTTTAAGGATGAACAACAGCTTAAGGTTTTTGAGAATAGGTACTGCATAAAATATTTGGTCCTAAGAGACATGAGTCCACTGGGAGCTAAGAAGTTTGCACAAGAGGAATTGCGGAACTTGTATCCTGTAATATATTTGAGTTTGATAGCATCGCCAGGATTAATTAGGATAAGGATCTTTAACTTGTGATGTCACAGGCTCACCATTTTATGTTACATCTGATGGACGGCATAATTGAGGATTTTTTACTTCCTTAAAAAAAATCTTAGGACCATCTGCTGGTTTTGAACTTGCCACCTTAGGAATATAAGGCTGTTATGATAGCCACTACACCATAGGTGACCCTTTATATATATTTTTTTATTTTATACGTCAGCAGATAACTATAATAAGTTTTCCTTATTACTGTGTTATTTGTCAATGACCACACCCCCAACCAATTTCTCCATCTTAATACTTTTATGTATAATATTAATACAAATGGATTCTATTGTTTTCCTATGTCAAGAAAATTTAGTTCATTAAAATATAATTTATGATTGGATCAGATGCTGTGTTGTGGCAATGATTTAGTGTTTTTTTTTACATTTACTATTATGCCACTTAATTCTGGTTCTATATGTGTATATATATATATATATATATATATATATATATATATATATATATATTTTTTTTTTTTTTTTTTTTTAGGGTTCTCCTATATCTATCTTATCCCAATTTAGGTGGCTCATTTCGTAAATCACTTTTAATTTTTTATTTGACATTAGAGTATTATATATATATATATATATATGTGTATGAGATATGAATTTTCTGTTTATTATAATGCACTCTCTAAGCTTTATTAAGTTCTATATGATAATTGTATGAATTTTAATTTTTTTTTTTTTCTATTTTAGGTAGAAAATTTCAGTATTTCTGCAAAAGGAAAAGATTTATTCGTAAACGCCAATCTACTCATAGCTCACGGCCGACGTTATGGTTTAGTTGGACCAAATGGGTAAGTTTTCATTTTTGGTTCATATTTTTCTATGAACCCTTTTAAATTAAAAAATAAAAAATCTGAAACTTTCAAGTTTGCTCACTCATTAAAATTAATTTTAAAAACCATTTATGGTGAAAAAATAATTTGTTTTAGAGGAAACATTTATTTTAGATTAAATCAATGATGTTTGGAGAAAAGGGTTTAAGTAATTATTTTTATGAAAATGATATTACAATGTTTTCAAAAATATTTGGTTTAAGTTTGTATTTTACTATAAAGATATTATAATATTATGAGATGATATAGTGATTCACGATTAAAGAAAGAAAAACTTCGACAGGATTTATAATGATTTTTGAAAACTTTGGAAAATGTTTGTGTAAATTTCACATTCTTAGGCTTAAGGTCTTTTGCTCAAAAATCAGTGAAATAATATAACAACAGAAATTATTTTCTACAACAAAAATTTAATTTTATCTGCATTACTATCTACATCTTTTTGTATAAGATATCATTTTTATGAAATCTGTAGCTTTCTAATGATATATTATACATCTATATTGATATTCTATATTTTTACTATATAAATATATAGAATATAATTTCTATATACAGGGGAGCCTGTGGCTGAGTGGATAGTGCGCTAGTCTTTCACGCTACAGGTTCTGAGTTTGAATCCCAGTCCCGGCGGGGCTTTTATAAGGATGTAGAAATATGTGGATTCACTCACAACCTCTCCCCCGGGTATGTGAGACCCGTCAGCCAAAGGGTGGCCACTCACAAAATTAGTCGTAGGGAGTGATGACCCTACACTAAAAATTGCATCGTGAAACATGAGTGTAAACTCGCAGGAGTTTGCCCGCCAGGCCAGGGCCTACATGGCCTGTCGTGCCACTGGAAGAAGAAGAAGATAAATTCTATATTCTATAATTTTACTACGTCTATATAAACAATTCAGCCTAAAAATTCTATTTCTCCTGTTTTCCTCTTTAGTTAGTTATTGCATTCTTTCATATTTACTCATTGTTTCTTTCTGTTTAAATTAGTCAAGAAAATGTAACAAGTATAAACTGGCACTTCTCGTTGTTAATTTTGTGAAAAAGTTGCTGTAACATCCCCAGGCTTAAATGGTTTTAAATATGAAATTTTATTTTTGTATGTGTTCAAGCCCGACTTTATTTTTTTTTATTATACTTTTTTTTATTTTATTTTTTAGGCAACTTCAAATTTAGTTTTGCGTTAATTATACTTAATATTACTATAGCAAGTTTTTTTATCAACAAGAGCGAATTTTTGTTTTGGTCATCAATGTTGTATTTCTATATACAACTATGATACTACAATTGTTTATAAGACGGGATGCTTTTTAAAAATACTTGGTTTTAAAGAGCCTTTTCCAAGGATATCCTAATTAAGCTCTTCAAATATCTATATTTAATTAATTAACAAATTTCACTTTCTGTTGTGCCAAAGTAACAAGTATGGCTAAGGCATAACAGTCGTATAAATTTGTTAATTAATTGACAATAAATATGTAAACAACTAATTAGAATAAACTTCAAAATGGTCGAAACAAGAGAAAAAAAATTGTTAGATTAAATTGGATAAAATGTTTGTACTTATGTCCTATAAATGATAAACTCATTCAAATAGACTAATTTGTATATTATAATTTGATAAACATAATTAATCATTACAAAAAAGAAACCCTGTCATTTCAATCCATGAAGAGTCTTGGGCTCAGTACATACAGTGGGCAAAAAGAGTTAAAAATGGTAAGGAGAATGACTAGCGAAGTTGACATACTCTTACTTCCGATCGATCAGGCTTTAAAAAGTGTTTATTTATTTCTAATTTGATTCTTTAGATCTACCACCCATTTTGGTAGTAATATATTTTATTTTCAATTAGTTGGCTCATTTAAGGTATACGTATGAATCAGGGATTATGTATTGGGGGAAAAATTTGAGCTAACAAATTACCAAGCTATTCTCAATTGTTTTCAGGATAGCAGCTCAATATTTTTTTTTTTTTTTTTTTTTTTTTTTTTTTTTTTTTTTTATGTTTAGGATTTATAGGTTTCTTAACTGTTATATATTTTCAAAATTTATTTATTTATTTTTTTCAGACATGGTAAAACAACACTACTGCGACACATTGCAAGTAGAGCATTCGACATTCCTCCCGGGATCGATATCCTCTACTGCGAACAAGAAGTTGTATCAGATGACACTCCTGCCGTCGAAGCCGTCCTCAAAGCAGACATAAAACGGACTGAATTGATGAAACTGGCCAAAGAGTTGGAAAACAAAGTTGATTTTGAATCGCAGGAAAGGCTCAAAGAGGTGAGTTAAATATTTTCAATTTTTTTTTTTTTTCCTTAGCAAGGTCCAGCCAAATATAGTTGAAACATCTTCTTGACACTCTCCGCACTTCCTCCTACTCCATATTCTCTTATCCTCCTGGACTGTTCTTCTCACCTCTTCCTTAGTTCATTTTCTCACCCATACTTCCTTCCTCCTGAAAGAACCCCAACTTCTTTTAGTTTTTTTCTGAAAAGCTCTCGACTCAAGTTCTTATCCTTGATTTGTAGAAATTTTTTTTGTTTAGCCTCTTATTGTACATTCTGACCATGTGCCCGTAGAACCTCAGTCTCCTGGTCCTCATGACTGTTTTTAAGAACTTTCAAATTTCCTGGATTTCTGCCTATACCCCTTATTTTCAATTATTTGTTGATTAAAAAAAAAAAAAAATGACTGCTTTGTTTGTTTTAAATTCATTAAAGTTCATTAAAGATTCTTTCTCTTCAGCCCGATATACCGTTCTCTCCAGCCTGATATACCAATTAATCCATACAATTTAAGTATTATAGAAGGTGTGCTTACCACCTTTTCCTGGTCTTCTAGAGGACGTCTGATTCTAACTGTTAATAATGTAATAATTTTCTGGAGCAGTATAATTTTGAATCCCACCAAATGATAATTGACAGTGAACTTTTTAATATCTGAACATATTTAATGTCAAAATATCTTATAAAAGAGGCCTAAACAACACTATTGTTCACTTGGGCGTCATTTTTTCTAGGTCTATGAAGAATTGAAAATTATTGGCGCTGACTCAGCCGAGCCCCGAGCGAGAAGGATACTCGCTGGTCTTGGGTTCTCTAAGTCCATGCAAGATCGGGCGACCAAGAACTTCTCCGGAGGCTGGAGGATGAGAGTGTCACTCGCGAGGGCTTTGTTTGTGGAGCCTACGCTTCTACTTCTTGACGAACCTACAAACCACTTGGATCTCAACGCTGTCATCTGGCTCGATAAGTGAGATATTTTATATTCATCCATTATGCAGAAAATAATTTAAATATTTGTTAAATGTGGAATAGTTGACTGTAAAATATGTATTGAAGAATGAGATGGTTCGAATAATGAACTAACGATTTATTGACCATGATTGAGATGATTAAGAGAAGTGTTAAAGGTAATCAAAGATAGTATTTACAAGACCCAGACTCTAAGAACCGACTACAATTTATGAATCTTTGCTTCCAGTGAAATACTAAAATTTAGTAACACAATATTGTTTTTGTTTATTACCTGTTACCGCACACAATTTAATGTCTCTTTTACAATATTACTGATTTTTGCTACAAGCCTAGGTATCTTATATGTTTTAGGTTCATTTAAGTAATTTAAAATAATTTCTCAGGGACACATCACACTTTCTGGAAACCGCTGCTCTTGGATGGTCCCCTGACCTTAATATTAGCCATTTTGTGATTAATTGATTGATTTAGAAGTTTCGTACTCATTATAGTCCTAATTGTTCTTTTGGTTTAATAATACTAAGATATATTTTTTGGCTAATCCCTAAAGAATTTTATTTCATAATTTACAACATTTCGCCCTCTAGAGCCACCCCCAAGTGTCTATCATACATGTTTATTCCCCATATAATGTTTCGCAGCTTCATCAGTAGTGTCATCTGTTTTCACTACTGTTTAACACCTCATCGATCATTCCATAGGGCTTCCATGCACGACTAAACCCTTTAGGATTGACGATGAGGTGTTGTGTTGATGAGTGAGTGAAAACAGATGACACTGCTGATGAAGCGGTGAAACATTATATGGGTAATAAATATGTATGATAGACACTTGGGGATTGCCCAAAAAAATATTTCTTATAAGTTTTGTACTTATTCTGACATATTATTTTCAGTCATTTGTTTTGGATATATTGTATTGAATTATTGGCATTGAAAAGTTTAAAAATTATTTTTTCCTCAGTTAATTGTAAAATATTAATCGTTTTCGCAGCTATTTGCAAGGTTGGAAGAAGACCCTCCTCATCGTCTCCCACGACCAGAGCTTCTTGGACAACGTCTGCAACGAGATCATCCACCTCGACACCCTAAAATTATATTATTACAAAGGAAACTATTCCATGTTCAAGAAAATGTACGTTCAGAAGAGGAAGGAAATGATCAAGGAGTACGAGAAAGCAGGAAAAGCGAATCAAGGAACTGAAGTCTCACGGCCAGTCCAAGAAGCAAGCGGTAAGATAACATGTTGATTAGTTTTCTTTTATGCTTTTATGCTTACATTACAGAATACAAACATATTTTGGTTGGGAGTGCCATGTCTCCTGTCCATGCTATATTACATGATTAATGCTAAGTTTTTATAAAAGGGGTAGTCTGGTAAATAAGTTGAAAATATTCGGGAAGGTGTAGGCATTAGGCAGAAAATCAATAGCGACTTGGATGCAAAAATATTCACTGAGGCCATTTTTTTTACTCTTGCAATTATATAAATTTGTATTATTTCAAAACATTTTTAGAGATGGATAGAGCCACTCATAAACCTTAAAGAAAGAAAAGATAATAAAAGAGAAAGAGAAGAAAAGAAAGAATAAAAGAAAGAGCCCTAATTATGAGAAACGGTATGTGGTATAGAAGCAGTTATCTGGGACATAGAATCGCAAAATCATTTTGTATGTATAGAGAAGAAAGAAATGTTCATAAGTTTATTGGCTTACTAACTAACTGACATCTTTCTATGAACACTTTTTATTTTATTTTTTTTAATGTTGTTACTAATGCACCATGACACTAAAAAGTGTATTTTGCGCCGTAATGTGAATCTGTTCTTGAGAGTCCAAGTTTAAACATGTGATAGCTGAATTTACAGTGTCCTGTATAAATAGTTATAATTGATTTTTAATAAGCTCCTACTAAGTTGAGTACTTGTTTCTGCTAATCTTAGGACAAAATGTTTATTAACATTTACTAATTCTTCAGTTGTTTATTGACTTTTCTAAAATCTTTCTCTTTATAACGGTATATGTCATGTACTATACTATTACTATAGGTAATAGTCTATACTATTACTAATATTTGAATATTTGATGCTTGATTACAGAAAATTCATTGTTTATTAAATTAAAAATGTATTTTTCATACAAAGCTTAAGGAAAGAATACCCTTAATGATATATAAAAACTGTAAAAAATCTGATGCGTGATTAAGAAGGTGTTTACAGAACCAAGAATTGCCAATCTATATATATAGTAAATCTCGTTCCATGTTTGTTCGAAAACTCTGAATATGAACCATAGTTAAAATATTTTCAATTGTTTAAGGATCCTTTCAACGAGAAAGCGACTTAAACTAAAAATAAAAAATCATGAAGTGACAATGGTTGACTGTGTGTAATATGAGAGAAGTTGGTTCAGGGTGCAGTCAATTTAACACACAATTAAGCGTAAACTTAATTTATTGGTGCCGACGTTTCGGCCTAAATTATAGACCTTCTTCAGGGTGGTTATGTGAGCTGGGAAAGGGTTGACTGATGCTTCTCAGCTGAACCAACTTCTCTCATAAAAATAAAAAAAACTAATTAAAGCAGTCCTTGAAATATGAAAATTGGACATATTCATCAAAATAGTAAAATAAGTTCCTTTTTGCGTTTGACCCACCTTCCTGCTCTTATATAAAAGTTACACTTACGATATTTTGGACCGATTTTTCCTTGGGGAAGAAAGTTTCTATATTAAAAAGTGTCCTTTTTAGTGTTGTAACCCTAGGTTACCAGCGAAAATTATTAAAGAAAATCGAGTCAAAAATGGTTTTCTCTTCCATTTTGAATCGTATCCTGGTTACAATATATTTTCGATTGTTAGGAATCCTTTCAACATATTGACAATGTTTAGCCATGATGAACCTGTTATTTGCTAAACTTGAGTTGTGATGAACAGGAAAAGAAGCAGAAGGAGGCAGCTGACGAGGAAGCAGGAGAAGAACAAGAGCAAGCTGCAGAAGCGAGAGGAGGACAGCGGCCCGATAGAGCTCCTCCAGAAGCCAAAGGACTACATCGTCAAGTTCTCCTTCCCCGACCCTCCGCCGCTCCAGCCACCCGATCCTCGGTCTTCACAGTAAGTTACGTTAAGATCATAACTTCTAGGATCAATGTTTATATAGGTAAGGCAGAAGGTTGAAGATAGGAAGGAGTAAATACTAGTTGCTAAAGAAAAGCTATAAAGGTTGTTTCTCTACCAACCTGAAACCACTTATCCTTTACAGGGCACAGACATGAGGCCTGTCATGGATCGCTGTGTGACATAACCGATAGTTATAAGAGAGTTATAACGATTGGTTCCAATACATTTTTATACTATCGCCTAAACACCTGTGAAAAATTGTCACTCTCATGAGCAGTATCTAGCACCTTTTTTGGTTTCTAGGTGCTCCAAGCTTCCCCATTTTTAAGGCTGCGCTTAGCTGGGAGAAAACAGGTCGGTGGATGAGGTTTTGTGATAGTGAATTATCATACACTACTACGTACTTTCTAGAGGAGCCAGTGGCTGAGTTGTGAGTTCGAGTCCCAGTCCCAGCGGGACTTTCAGAAGAATATAATTAAATGGGGACTCACAGCCTCTCCCTCAGGTAGTGAGACTTGGCAGCTTACTGGTGGCAACTCGCAAAAATAGGCGTAAAGAGTGATGACCCTACCCTAAACTGTTCATCGAGGAACGTGAGTATATTCTCCCAGAAGGCTATACAATAAGGCCAAGGGCCTAAACGAGAAAAAAAAAAAAAAAAAAAAAAAAAAACTACGTACTTTCAACATATAAATATTTTATTACCGTAATTTCTATAAAACTTCAACATTTTTTTTTTTTTTTTTACTTTTATTATAATAAATGTTTAACTTCTTAAAATAAAGTTTCTACATAAAAAAATCACTTTTTCGTGATGTGTATGTTACACTTGTTTGTTTTGATATAACATTATTTAGTTGTTTTTTTCATAATAATATTTAATTATATTGAAATTTTTAAAAGTAATATTCGATGTTATTATACAAATTTATTTCTTTTAAATATCACTTCCTCCTCATCCAATTCTTTAGCGAACTATCACAAGATCTCACTCTCACGAATTTTCACCTACCTCTCCTCTTCTCTGTCTAATTTAAGAAGGGATGAAGCTTGGAGCACATAGCAATTTTTCACAGGTTTTAGACGCTATTCATTTTGATCCCTTCCCTTTAGATAAGACCTCACATTAATTATTATAATGTTATTTTTCCCTACTTTTAGATGTTGACTTCGCGTACCCCGACCAGAAGCCGCTGTTCCGCCAGGTGGACTTTGGCATAGACCTCAGCTCTCGAGTGGCCATCGTGGGCCCCAACGGCGTGGGTAAGTCGACGTTCCTCAAGCTGCTCACCGGAGACCTGGCGCCGCTGAGGGGAGAAGTCAAGAAGAACCACAGGCTGGTAAGTCTTCTTTTATATTGTCTTGGAAGATTAGTTCGTAGCCGTTTTCAATATTTCAATTTAATTCTCTCTTTGTTTTATAAAATTGTGTTTACTTGGTCATTGATGGTTACATATTTTATAAAAGGATTAGTTAACCCTTCAGCATCCATGGACTACTATAGTAGCTTAAGGAAAAATTAATCGAAACAATTTTTTGATAAATTAAAATTTATTCTCTCGGGGTTGGGTCTCTGAAAATCAGGCATAATTATTATATCAATTTTCTAATTATAATTAAAGTTACAAATTAATTAAATAATATCCAGACCAACAATCATGCACAGCAGTTCTTCAACAGCCCAATCCCAACTACTGTTAGGCCCAACTGTTAGCCTGTCCAACAAATTTGAACATTTAAATAATAAATAAATAAATATATACACATTGTATAAATAAGTTGGTATATTACAATACTTTTATTTGTACTCGGATATTCATAGCATAAAATATAAAGCATAACATTAATTTAAAAAGTCTAGATAAAGGATGTATCGAGGACTGTTGAAATTATAATTGGTAGAAATATCCCGGAGTTAGTCAAGTAAACAGTATTTTAATTTTGGCGATGTTATTTATTAATATTAAAAATAAGAGCATTACAGAATACTAATGTATTGATTGATTTTTTTAGCACATAGGGAGGTTTGACCAGCATTCGGGAGAACATTTGACAGCTGAGGAAACCCCCGCGGAGTACTTGATGAGGCTGTTCAACCTCCCGTACGAGACAGCGAGGAAGGTCCTCGGTACCTTCGGGCTGTCGAGCCACGCGCACATCATCAAGATGAAGGACCTTTCCGGAGGGCAGAAGGCTAGGGTCGCGCTCGCAGAGCTCTGCCAGACTGCTCCGGACGTACTCATTCTCGTAAGTTATTACTGAAAATATTTTTTATATTAATAGATGGAAATATTTATTATTTTAATATGACCCTAGTTTTTGAGGGTAGGAGCATAGCCTAGGGCAGTGGTCACCAGCTGGGGCTTGTAGGTTTTTCTCTTTGTTTAGTGCTAAGCTCTCCGGGCGGTATTTTTATCAATGTTTGCTTGTCGTCTTGGTGATAGGATGAAAGAGAATGCAAACATTATGTTGGGGACCATTGGTCTAGAGGATAGAGCGCTAGGTTACTGTTCTCAGCCCATGTTCCAATTCCGGCTGTGACAGAATATTTATTTATTCTTATATGTTGGCGATGAGGACCAGAGTCAGGCAGATAGGGCTTGCAAAAGTATCTACTCTAGAGCTCTTGAGTGCGTTACACTGGATGACTGGACAGCCGTCTATGGCTGTGAGCCTCAGTCCAAGATGATATAAGAGGTTATTACAAGGTTCAAACAAAAGTAAGCTCAGCTCAGTGGCTTAGGACCATGAGAATGGATATGGACTGAGGAGTACATAATGAAGAGAACCAGGCTGGGGACAGACCATGGGAATAGGAGGAATAATCTAAGGCTAATGAAAATAGAATTCAGCTGTAAGAACTGTAATAGCGGCAACTGTCCAAGAGGCCTGTGCTACATAGCGATAGTGTTCACATGTAGGCAGTACGAGTCAATCTGGGATCAAAATTTTATTTATTTATTATAGTGATATTTACAACTGTATTGACAAAACTAATACATCAAGTAAATGTGAACATTGAGATATGGACATGATGGGCGTGAGAAGAAACTACCCAGTGGCAGCACTTCAAAGTTTATTGAGATAAGTAGGTCTCGAGTCCATCGTCTTTTCAGCCGCCTCGGAGGATGATCATGAATAGGAGATGAGAGGTTGCGGGCAAGTGGGTTTGGGTGGAGTTGTAATTTGGAGTGAAAGGAAGTATATCTGATTCGGGCTAAGTCTGCAACTAATGGGATATCAGGTCTTTATGGATTATTTTATTGGTGACAAAGTAAGGGCATTTAGGATCTTTCGGAGGATTTTGGATTACAAGGATTGGATGTTAGAGGAATTTGATGGCTTGGTGGATCCCCATAGTTCAATTCCATATGTCCAAATAGGCCTAAGTATGGTAATATAAATTAGTTTTTTGTAGTAGGTGGGAAGTTCTGAACGTTCGTCAAGTAAATGTTGTAATAAACAGTGTCTGCGAGCTGTTTCTTGTCGTTACAGTCTTGTGTAAGGATCCCAAGTAAGACATCCGTGAAGATGGAGTCCCAGGTACTGGATCTGTTCAACTGAGGTGAGTGGAATATTGCCAGAGGACATAGTGGGGCAGGCAGACGTAGGTTTGTGGGGAAAGGTAAAGTTAATTTTGTGGGATCCACATTAAATTTTAATTTTGACAATAGAGATGGAATCACATATTTAAAAGAACTGAAGAAAATTAAAGTTGTAAAAATTTCAACAATTTTTTATAAATTGAATACTACTCTGTAATTAGTGCTATGAGGTTATATAGGATTTGAGGACAAATCTTTTAACCATTGAACAAAAAAATTGGGATGAAAACGTGGTCTCGGCTGAATCACTTCCTTGCACTCCCTGCCCGAGAAACAGTACAAATCTCTATAAATACTGAACCTGCAAAACCCTTCATGGGTTCATCACTCAAAATCAAGAAAAAAATAAAATAAAAACCTGTTTTCAATCTACAACTTGTAAGGGCCTTGAGTCATTTGGGGATTCATATTTATATCCGTTTCCAAGGAGTTCATCAGGCTAATCATAATGGAAAAGGTTAAAATTATTTGAAAATTGTATATTTACTTATTTATTTATTTTCTGAAAATAATTGTGTTACATGTTTGAAATGTTTTTCAGGATGAACCTACAAACAACCTTGATATTGAATCCATCGATGCATTGGCCGAAGCGATTGTCGAATTCAAAGGAGGTAGGTTTCCTTACTAACTTCATGATTTTATCTTTTATAATTATTAATTGGTATAACTTGAAGCTATGCTTGTTAATATTTCATTTTGTGTTGATTTGTTTGTTTCCTCTCAGCTCTATATTATACAGGCAGTACTATAAAATAAAGTAAATTAATCCAGTACAAGACTCTCGGCGGCAACTTTCTCACTGTCAGAGATCTGAGCGTTGGCAGCAAAACATTGACTTGTTCGTCCGTTGGAACACTAACCTAATGTCCACGATCTGTCAAAGTTTGAACCTCTATAAACCATTTGTTTGTTTATTTACTTAACATCTCTTTATGCTACTGTGGCTAATCAAATGATGCTACAGTGGGAGTCCTTAATTTTGCCTATCCAGGTTTAATTAGGATAGGGATCTTTGGCGAATACCTGACGTACAGGCTAGGGACGGACCACCTTTTTACGTCCTCTCCGAAGAATGGCATAACTAAAGATTTTTTAGTCCTATTAAAAAATCCTAGAGCCAACTGCAAGTTTGAACCCGTGACCTTGGGTTGTGTTGATTTAAATTTACATAAATGCATGTACGATTAGGGTAAATATATTATATTATTTATAAGTTTGTAATCAGCCAATCACTTACTCTTTCAACTATCTTTTGTACAACTATTAAAGTAGTATTATTTAATGCCACATCAAAGACATTATTGAATTTTATTTTATCAAATTTACAATAAATTTAATTTTATACAGTTTTTTTATATTTTAAGAACAGTAATATAGACGTATAATATACCATTGGAAAGAGAAAGTTTTCCATGTTTTATAGTGAAATGTTTTTTAGTCGCTTAAAATAATTTTTAAAATACCAATAACAATGTAATGTGTTTCCACAGGTCTCTAAGTTCTGTTTTCTTACAGACAAAACTTAGATTCGGTGCCATGAAGAAGACCGTCCAATGTGAAAGAATAATGTTGGCTATAGATATTTGCAATTGTTTCACGCTTTTTCTTAATCCACCATTCAGTCTATGTTCCTTCTGTATTTCCCGATATTAAACTATTGATGTTTATTATTCACAAAAATGATATTTTATTCCATTTTAAAAATGTTTCAGGTGTGATAATTGTTTCTCACGACGAACGTCTGATCAGAGAAACAGAATGTAACCTGTGGGTCATCGAAGACCAGACGATTAACGAAGTGGATGGTGACTTTGACGATTACAGGAAGGAACTGCTGGAGTCGCTCGGGGAGGTCATCAACAACCCCAGCATAGCGGCCAACGCGGCCGTCCAACAATAACTGTAACGTCGTATAGCGCGCTCGCTGTCTAAACTATCTATAACATTACGGTCGAAAAAGAGATTGTTTATTGTTAAATTATTTTTAAAAGATTTATCAATTAAAACAAAAGTAAAGGTAATATTAATAAATATATTTTTGTATAAAGGATAAATTGTATATCAAAACGGTTTTTAGAAAATTAGAAGAAGAAAAAAACGATCGGTTATTTTTTAGGTGCTCGTTTTTTTTTTAAATATAAATAAATACAATTCTGTTGTTTCATGTCTATTACCTTAGTTATGATTTATGTTAAGTTACTCTTAAATTATTAAATATGTACTCCATATTTACAGAAATAAATATGTTTTTAACTCTTTGTGGATTTATTGAAACTTTTATTAGAAAATAGTTGAAAAACTTTTAAAATAATGCTTTCCTAAAATACTGGATATCCCAGAGAGTCTAGGCTAGAAAGAATGGCGGTTCTCAGTCATTGAAAAGGATGATGATTAAATTTTAATTAGATTGATATCATGCATCAAATTGTAAGTGATTGTGAACTTTGAGTTTACCTTATACATCTATATATACATAAATATATAAATACATCTATATATATCTTCAACACTACCAAGTTCCTAGAAGAACTAAAAAACTTTACCTTAAGAACTCTTCTTTTAAATAGAAGATCTTGTTCTTTTGTGTTAAGGAGAACTAGTACTTTTGTATTAAGGACAATTAGTTCTTTTCTTCTAGTTCTTGATATAAAAGAACTAGTTCTTTTGCTTTAAGATGTTCTTTGTTTATTTCATTGTCAAAGTTCTTTCCTTCTAGTTCTTCATATAAGAGAACTAGTTATTTTCTTCTAGTTCTGTTAAGGCAAGAAGAACTAGTCTTTTATGGCAAGACAAACTAGTTCTTAAAGGGCATGTTGAACTAGTTCTTTAAGGGCATGATGAACTGGTTCTTATTTGCATGATGAACTAGTTCTTTTATTTCAAGAAGAACTAGTTCTTTTATATTAAGAAGAACTAGTTCTTTTATTTTATAAAGAACTGGTTCTTTTATTTTAAAAAGAACTGGTTCTTTTATTTTAAAAAGAACTGGTTCTTTTATTTTAAAAAGAAACTGGTTCTTTTATTTTAAAAAGAACTGGTTCTTTTATTTTAAAAAGAACTGGTTCTTTTATTTTAAAAAGAACTAGTTTCTTTTATTTTAAAAAACTTGAAAAAAAGAACTAGTTCTTCTTAAAACTAAATAACTAGTTCTCTTATATCAAGAACTAGAAAACAAAAGAACTAGTTCTTCTTAAAACTAAATAACTAGTTCTCTTATATCAAGAACTAGAAAACAAAAGAAACTAGTTCTTTTATTTTAAGAAGAACTAGTTCTTTTATTTTAAGAAGAACTAGTTCTTTTATTTTAAGAAGAACTAGTTCTTTTATTTTAAGAAGAACTAGTTCTTTTATTTTAAGAAGAACTAGTTCTTTTATTTTAAGAAGAACTAGTTCTTTTATTTTAAGAAGAACTAGTTCTTTTATTTTAAGAAGAACTAGTTCTTTTATTTTAAGAACTTGAAGAAAACTAACTTTTAAGAACTAGTTCTTCTTATAACAAAAGAACTAGTTCTCTTATATCAAGAACTAGAAAAAAAAACAGAAGAACTAGTTCTTCTTAAAACTAACTAACTAGTTCTTTTCTGTTAACCCTTTCACGCTCAGAGAAAAAATATTTTTTTTTAATATTAAAAAATATTTAAGGACAACTAGTTCTTTGGTGAGTTAACCTGGATTCATAAGTTTTAATTTAGACCGATATGAACATAATTATATGGCTAGATATGTTTATTTGAACATATATCCCCTTTGTTTTTATTATTAAATTATTTAATATTTTTATATCCTGGAAGTGCTGCCAATGGATGGTTTCTCTACAGCATTCTTGTATCATATCTTTTCATAGTTATACTAACTCTTACTTAATTTAATATTAATACAGTTTTATTATATCTATACAAATCCTCATGTTATTATTTGTGATTCTTTAATCCTGGACTCTCTTGGAATTAATTGACCTCGAACTTACATTTGAAAAATTAAAAAATAAGGAGGATAAAAAGGTAAATACAAAAAAATGGTCTAAGCAGTCATTAACATTTCTTTATTATGTTGACTTCTTGTTATTTGGAATTGTACATAATTTATTGTAACAATTTTTTATAAACATTTATATATAACACAATTTAGAAAACATTATAAACATAATATAATATAATTATTCGCACAAAGGCAGCGCATAACTTTTTCAAGTATGAGAAAAGTAGAAAATTATTTATACAACAGACACAGTAAGCAAACATGCTGTTTATAAAGAAGCCATATTACATAAAGGTGTCTTTATATACATGTATACATATCTGCATATGCATACATATATATTCAGTTGAATCCCCATATATCAAATTTCTGCATGTCTGGCCAAAATTTTAAGTAAATTACTAAGGGACCCATCAAATTCCAATAAAAGCAGTATGAACAAGGACAGAAATACTTTAAAAATTTACTTATCATACTAAGCACATATCGTGAGCCTCAAACTAAATAATTGGTTTGGGGTTGTTTAATTTTAGCCCCACATTTTTCCAATTAATATAATGCTTTACTGTACTTAATATTTTAACAAATAATGTGTTCCAATATCATAAAAAAATTATTTTGTTTTAATCATTCTCACCAAGTTGAGAATTCTCCACATTCCTTTTGACAGAAATCTGACATATAGGGACTTAAATAAGGGAAGTGAAGTATACAAGGGAAATGTACCCTGAAGATGTGACTTCAATATATAAAAGCAATACACGGTTAAACACTCTTCAATTCCCACGTTAAGCTGACTAGGCACTGTCTTAATTACATGCGTTCACATAAATTTCATGTATACATAGACAATCTTTTATATAATACATATTTCAAAAAAAATTTTTTTGGCATACTCTGCTGTAAAATGAACCTTAAACGCAAAATTATAACTAAATATAAATATATTAATTTCAATTTTTCTCTCTTTAACTATATATATATATATATATTTACAACAAATTAACAAATGATATGTATAATAATAATTATTATTATTATAAAAGAAAAAGAAAATAAGCAGCAGAGTTAAACATTTACATAAAATAAATGAAAAACTGCTGGCGTTAGATACAATGTTACAACAATAGCTAGTAACGCGAAGGCGCCTATTACTGGCCAAGTAGCAAGAAAATATACATTAATTAATACATACATGTATATATGTAACATACATACAAATATCTACAAACAGAGGGGAAATAAGGCATATATATCAAAGCCTGCCATCATGGATTTCTTATTGTCATACAATGGCTTATCATAGAGCGTAAAAATCTTATACAAACCAGTTAGAAAAACGTTTCATACAAAAATTTTATAGAATACAAAAAGTGTTGGAAAATTTAATGATATATATTTGTTTTTATGCTCGCACAACAACTAAAAGTAGATGAGATGGTTCGGATGGTGCTCAATAAATTATTAGAGAAAAATTGTATAAAACTATTTATTGTGAAACCGACTTTTGTAGGGGCACAAAGTGGGTTTTCAACAGGGCTAAAGAGTGAGGGTTTGTATAGCGGAAGGGAATAAAGGAAAAATTAAGAAGAGAACAGAAAAAGAAAATAATAAAGCACTGAATTAATACATAAAGAGCTACCAATTATAATTATTAATTTTTTATGGCAACTAACATTGGTTATCTTTACTTTACTTCAATTAATGTTTTTAACATTAGTTAAATATAATATTCAATTCTCATTTCACAAATTGATAATTAGTTCACAGCTTTTATTACTTTCTTTTGTTCTTATATTTTAAACTCATAACTTATTACTTATCAACCTTTTTTCTTTTTTAATTCTTTAAAAAATTTTCATTTATTATGTCAACCCTTACATAATATCTTTCTACCCTTTAGCCCAGTTGACCTACAAACGTGGATCCGACATTTGGATATTGTTTTTAATATTAAATTGATATTTAATTGAGCTCCACACATCCTTCATCGTAGCCATACCATCAACTATTCAGTATTCAACAAAATTATAGCATTTTCCTCGATTTTTTTAAAAAACACTCGAGGATAGAAGGCAGCAAGGGATAATTAATATTTATTTAAATCTAAACGTAGCGCCTCATGATTGTGATTGTAGAGACCGTTAGGATTCAGTCAACAAGAGCTCCATTTCAAGTAAATTCACGATGCGGAAAGCAAACAATACATTCTTATTTTCAAGAATGGAAAAGTAAAAAAATAGGAAATGTTTCACTTTTTTAAAAATTCTTTGTCCTATTCGGATAGCAGCTGCGACTAGAGTTCTAACAACTAGCAAATGCACGATTTGAGCTATTTTCTCATTACAAATTAAAAAAATATACTTCATCGCTGCTGGTAGTTGTAGGAAACATAGATATATATATATATATTCTTTTTTTTAATTAAAAAACCTGTTTAGTAAACCTAATGTATACTGTGAGGTATATATACAGACATTGAAGATATATCTTACAATTGTACACAGATGCTCTTATAAATAAGGCCAGGAGGAGCGTATCTAAAAGAAGATTGTTGCGAAGATAGGTCACGGGGAAGGTAATAAGCCTCCTTGGCTAAGATTCGACTCCGAGGCTGCCGGCGCTGCTCATCTCTCCCTCGGTCGCGTGAGGGCTCGAATAGTTAGCGGCTTCTTGCAGTCTCATAAGCATGTTCAACTGAAACATAGATAGTAAATAATAGCTAGGGATTTCAACCATCGGTACATATACATACATCCTCTAAATAGTAAATAGCTAAATTCAAATATTATTATTAAGGTCACATTAAACATTAATATTTTTCGACATAGAGACATGTCATTTGGCAGGGGGTATATATTGTAATATACCCATTTTTTAAATAAAACATATATATATATATATATACATATATATGTTTATACATATATATATACATATATATATATATATATATATATATAATATATATATATATATATATATATATATATATATATTATATGAGGCAGGCTAACAATCAGATTACATGTAAAATTTAAATTTAAATTAAAAGCTCCTGTTTGGATGTTGGTTTCCAAACATAGCATCAGTTTTTGATGCAAGAGGAAAACCCTAGCAGGTACAAAACAAAATAGGGCAGGTAGAAAAAAGATCAGCCAGAGTTGGGATTTGGAGCTGAAAGGGGGAAGATCTACTGCTGACTGAATATGGAAGAATCTTTGTTAGCCTGGATATTATTGTATCATTTTTGTAAGTTATAGTCATAAATAAAAAGTAAATATAATTTGTGCCTGATTGTCAAGAACCCATTCCTGAGAAAATAAATTTTAATTTAGTAAATACTGTTTTAAATATTTTTTTTCCATAAGGAATATATTTAAAAAAAAAAAAAGTATATTATATAACTGTATATAGTTTTTATGGTTTAACGATTTTTTCACCCTAAAAAATGTGATCCTCTAGCTCTGTTGGTTCAAAAATTTGAAGAAAGTTTACAAATCAGAAATTTGGAGTAGAATATTTTTGTTATATAACATTTAGAAGCTAACAACTGCCATTTAGGAGGTATATTCCTTTCAATGAAATAAATAAATAACTTTTTTTATAGTGTAAGTTTTTTCAATTTCAGTAAATAACTTGTAAGAATGAAATTTTCTGGATTTCTTAATTAACCACAATGAATTAAATAGATATGAAAATTTAATTAAGTCGAGAAAATCTGATGAAATCGTGTGACACAGTTCCTACACACAATTAAGAAATATATCTAAGGAAGAAATTGGAAATGGTGATTGCTACTCATGCTCTAAATATTTAGTAATGACGTGCTGGTCCTGGTTCCATGGAGAGCAACAATGCCAACAAGATGAAGTAGAAAAAACACTTTTTTTCAATCTCAAAAATGTTAAGGCCGTGCGTGTCTCTTCTATACAGTAAGAGAAGAGCTATGTGAAAAAGCATCAAGGCAAATGCTTGTGAGAATTTATGAAAGTAGTCGGAGGAAGGGAAAGCACAATATTTTTTAATAAAGTGATTAATAAGATAACAACATCAAACATTACTTTTTAAAAAAATCCTATATCATTTAATGTTATTTTAAAAAATGCTGTAAATTATTACACAATGGTTTATTATTGGGTTGATGCAATATTAATGCAGGTTTTTAGTAGGTATTGTAAATACGCCATATCTTTACTTTAACCATATATATTTAATCAAAATAATTTCCATCTGAATCAATGCACTTTTGCCAACGTTCAACAAGCTTTCTTATTCCATCAGAAAAAAAATCCGAATCCCTGGACTCAATGAAATCACGAAAAGAATTTTCAATGTCGTCCTGGTTTTGAAAATTTTTCTCCCTCAAAAAGTTGTCCAGATGCCTGAAAAAGTGGAAGTCTGTAGGAGAGAGGTCAGGTGAATAAGGCGGATGTTGGAGAACTTCGTAGCCCAACTCGTGCAGTCGTCGAAGCGTTGGTTGTGCAACGTGTGGTCTGGCGTTATCGTGGAGCAGGATCGGCCCCTTCCGATTCATCAATGCTGGGCAAAGACGTTGCAATTTTTGAGTTCCGAGTTCCGCCGCCATTTCTCGTGTGGTTTTGGTTGGGTCTTCTTCCACTTTTGACCTCAGCTGGTCGTTGTCCAGAGCAAGATGACGGCCCCGACCTTCCTTGTCTTCGAGGTCGAAATCTCCTCTGCGAAACTTCTGGAACCGCTGCACCGTGCACTCATTAATAGCCCCCTGACCCCACACTTCATTAATATTACGAGCCGTTTGCGCAGCGCTGCGCCCTAATTTAAATTCGTAAAAATAAATTTGACGAAAATCGCACTTTGACATTTTCGATTCAAGACCTTTGAACACACTGAACAAAACGATTTTACTAAACAAATTCATGGTGAAAGAGAGGGTATTAGATAAGGTTTGTTTTGGTATAATAATGATCAATGTTAGGATTAGCGTTGTTTACACAATTGGAATTAAGATATTGCAATAGAGGAAACCTGCATTAATTTTGCATCAACCCAATATTTCCAAATAACAATATTAAGGTATAACTGTTATATAGCTACTGACAGGCAATTAAATAATATGAAAAGCCCTAATTCAAAGGATAATGGCATTGGCATGACCACTACTGCTGATTTCAAAACCATCTCTGCTAGTTCTGAACCAATTACAATGATTTTTTTTTTTTTTCAGTTCGTAGAAAATTTAATTATCTAAGCAATAGCACACAGAACAAATTTTTTTGGTATTTATTTATTTTTAACTAAAATCAGTTTCCATTCGCCCACAATACTGTATTTCTTTTGTATCTTTTTAGCCCTGATGATGACACACAATAGGGGTGGAAACGTTGACAAAAAATAAAATGTTTGAAACTACCTAATTGTTTCATTAATCGACCGCCACCCGGACTAATTCCTTCTAGAGATTCTCAACATTCAACAAATTATATCCAATATTTTTTTTTAATACAAACGGATTTTTTTTATACATTGTTTCATTTTTTTGGTTGAAAAACACTAGTATTTTTTTTCTTTATCTTCAAAATTAACTGAGTTATTGAATTAAATCACTTTTAATCGGCAGCCATTTTAAAAATTACCAGCTGATATCAACATCTAGGTGTTGGGATCATCGTTGCACTAACTAGTATTTTTGAGGCAAATTAAAAAAAAAAATTGGTCCAGTAGTTTCGGAGAAATGCTGCAGACAGTGGACAAACAGATTTTTTATTTTATTCGTTTTTCGGATTCTATACATCTTGAAACGTAATGTAAGCCCTCAAATTTTTAGGAGCGAGAGGGGATTTTTTGAAAATTCTTTTGGTCGTTTACAAAGGTTCATTATTGAAAATAAAAAAACAAATACTAAATGATAAAGTTATAAAAAATAATTATAACATACACATTGTGAAAACATGTTTTTTAAAGTTTACAAAGACAATTTTAAGAAATTGAACTTTATTTATGATAAAAGTATTAAAAAAAAAAAAAAAAAAAAAAAAAAAAAATGAATATGTTTCATAGAAAATATGATTATTATATGTTTACGTATAATGTATAAATAATACGTTAAAGTGTATGATAATTCACCATTGCTGACTTCTCAAGACGATATAAAACATTTTCATATTCTATTTCCCTCTACTCTCATCGTGTAGTGCATCCCTCACAGGTTTGACATGCTCTAGGCCTGTTGCTAGGACAATTAGAAATAGCCTGACGAGGAGCTATATTGATTTCAATGAAAGAAGTTGGCAATGCCTATACCAACGTCAATATCCGTTCTGGTTATTTGAACTCAACCCCTCCCTCACTGAGATAACCAGACCAGTAGGTTATAAATATAGATATCTCCATGCTCTACTATTTTTGTAAGTTAAGAGGAAATACTATAGCTATCTTTTATTTGACTCAACAAAACATGTTATCCTATAACACCCTATCCCCACCCTATAAGCCATGAAGAACCTTGGGTTCATTTACTTGCAGAGATTTTTGTTTCCCAGGCCAAAGGCAAAATTAATTAGAAGCCTATTAATCTTAATTGACATGAAAATTTAAGCAAATTTAATAATAATAAGAATAATTAAGAAGATGACTTACAAGAGGATCTGGTTCTGACGTTGGCTGGGCCTTGGTACTGGCCGATGTGGCAGTGTTGGTCACTGTCTGCACCTCATAGCCCACGTCTTCTGGTCTTAGCCTGGACATAATAATAACATTTAACAATACATCAAATATATATTGTAATATAACCATTTTTAAAAATAAAATATATATGTATTTATTTATTTATTATTTAAATATTATGTTAGGCAGGCTAACAATCAGATAAAAATTAAATTAAAATTGAAATTAACAGCTCCAATTTTGGATGCTGGGGGAAGGTCCTCGCAGGTAAAAGGAAAAGGGAGATGGAAAGGGGCAGGGAGGAAAAAGGTTAGTCCAGTCAGAGTCAGAGAGTTGGAACTGAAAGGGGGAGGGAGGATCTGCTGCTGTCTCAAGAATCATTATTAGCCTCAATGTCTTGTATTATTTTTGTAAGTTATAGTTATAAATAAAAAATAAATATAATTTGTGCCTGATTGTCAAGAACCCATCCCTCAGAGTAAATGAATTTTAATTTAGTATATATGGTGTTGATTATTTTTTTCTTAAAAGAATATTTAAAAAAAAAATAAGAATATTATAATATTTTTTAAACGATAATAAAATAACCTATACCCGTACAACCCATAAAGAGCCTTGGGCTCAGTACATAAAGAGATCCATATAATAAGATATTACTGACCTGATGAGGGCGTCAGGCCCCGAGTGCACCGAGTCGCCAGCCCAGGGCCAGGAGTGGACGACGTAGCCGGCGGGGTCCTCCCAGCCGCAGCGCCGCCCATACACCTGGATCCCCTCTCTCACTGCCTCCACAGGTACGGCACCACAGAGTAGTTCCACAGGTCGCTGAACCACACCTGGGAGCCATCCACGTCCATCGGGCACGACAGGAACAGTCTAGGTCCTGCCACAGTAAACATAATAAGTGAGTTCTAACGTGATGAAGAAAGCTATGTTTGTCAAGAGTTCAGAATATATATTGGAGAAGTTAATTAGGTGTACATCATCAAATAACTCACAGTAAATAAGAAAACCAGGGGGAAATTATTCCAGGTGGCGAACTGATAAAGAGAAAACAATGAAATAGTTTTAACATCCCCTCAGCACCACAACTGGACCTATTTTCTCCTCAATCTCTTAAAGGTCACTAATTCAACTATATTCATAATAAATAAGAAAACATGTTGAATATTAAATAGGTAGTTGCCTCATGGTGGCTGTCAAATTATGCGAAATATAGTGAAAACTATTAATTGTGAAACCAACTTCTGTAGGTGCTAATTGAGGTTTCTTCTTAAGGCTTAGATTGTATTTTGTTACTTTATAGCAGCGATAAGACAGTACAAAGTGAATCTAGAAGTGATGTGTTTCAGAATAAATAGTTTATCACAACTTGCTCCCGACTTACCTATGGTGACGTCGGAGGACGAGTGGGCCTCTAGGAACTGGTTGAGGTGGTGCCAGGCGCGAGGGACCCAGTCGACGACCCTGGCCAGCTCAGGACTGCGACCGCCCGCCCTGGCCTCGCTGTCGACCAGCCGGCGCCGCAGGTAGCGGCCCAGGAACCCCTTCACCGGCTCCATGTGGTTAGCACACAGGATCCACCTGCATCATATTACGATATTATATAATGAAACTAGCAACAGCCACTGTTGATATGATAAGGCAAGAATAATCAGGAGTCTGGCATAATAGTTTTAACTTTAACTAACTCAAATATGAAACATATAACAGAAAGTACAAAAAAGGCAAAATATACCCTGTATTTTATAAGTAAAAGTATAGGGCTTATGAAAATTATTGAATTCCAATTTTTAAAGAAATACAAGTTTTAGTCTCCAGAGTCATGCAAATGGGGCATTGGGGATTGAAATCCAGGCCAAAACTGTAAGGTTTAGCTGGGAACCACCTATGCCCCTCGAGGAATTGTCATAAATTGTAATAGTCAGGGAGTAACTATTTTGTTTCAGACGGTACTTTACAACAGGGAAATATTTTCATGGGGTAGTCTTGTGGGTTAGTGCTCTCATTTTACAAGACTTGTCATTCTGACTCTGAGGATCCAACAAAGTGTATTCATGCTAAAAACTGGAATTCTAAAATCTCCACAATTGTAAATTGGTTGTAAAATAAGCCCGTAGCGTTTTTTAATATTTCAATTTAATCTCTCTGTGTTTATAAAATCATATTTACTTGGTCAATAATGTTTACATATTATAAAAAAAAAAAAATTAATTGTTAAGGTATTTTAAATCAGTTTGAAACGAGATTCCTTATCTTTAAGTGGTATTTTGGTTGCTCAAAATGGAAGAGAACAATTTGTTTTTTCGACATTTAATGATTTTATATTTCCAAAAAGGACAATCTGCTGCACAGGACCATTAGCAAAATTTGCAGAGTGTATGGCAACGATGCCTCAGAAGTGATGGCAACGATGCCTCAGAAGAAAGCAATGTCTGTGAATGGTTTGCTCAGTTCAGAAGCCCAAATTTTTGACTTGGAAGAAGCAAAGCACTTGAGTCGTCCTTCAACTGTTGATGATGAACAAAATCAAGCGATAATTGATTAAAAATATTTGCAAGAATCTCAAGTTTTTATGAAATCGTGAGAAAAAAAACCTAACTTAGTTTACCACCCAATACTTTGCTCTCATTATTAATTTAATATATGATTACAGGTAAGTGAAGGTAAAAAATAAATAGTTACCTGAAGTTGTGGATGGAGCTGTAGGTTGGTGGTGGAGCAGGTCGCCTGGCTCATGGTACCGATGATGTAAGGGCACTTGGTGTGCTTGGCCTTGAGGAAGCCGTTGAAGACCTCTCCAAGCGAGGAGGCCTGGTGGAGGTTGTCCAGGATGATCACGGAGGGCAGGTCCGCCGCGCTTGTCTCGCACTGCTCCGCGATGTTGGACAGGTACTGTCGCAGCTCCTTGCTGCTCTTGTGCTCCACACTGCATCAAATCAAAGTAGCTTATCAGTAATCGACGTCTCATTATGGGCGTTATTTTATTTAGAAACCGCAACCATACCAAAAAGTATCAGAAAATCACTTAAAAAAAATATTTTTTTTACAAATATGATATTAGATAGGTACATATGTAAGTCAATCAAAAATTTGTTAATCTGACTGAATCTGGACAGTTCAATTAATAAAATAAAAGCCAAAATCAATAACTGAAATATTGTCCGCTTCCAATAATAATGAATTCCACATGTTGTATCCAAAACTTAATCAGATAAGACAAAGTGTTAGATCCATTGCAACTTGCATTGATACAGAGATACTAAGGAGAATGAAATAAGCAAATGGAGTATTTTACAAAGTTAGTAAAACAATAAAAGGAAATGGGGAATATACTAAACTGGGGAACTTGAAATTAATATGTTTGTCAGGTGTGTTAGAAGGAGCAGAGCACTGGACATTCATCGAGTGGCATGTCGCAAGAATAATGAATAGCAGAAAATAACTTGAGATGGGGTAATGGGAAAAATAAAGAGAGACTCTATCTGTAATAAAGCTATTAGGCACGGAAAAGGATAAGTCTTTGTGAAGGAAAAATAAAAAATAGAGGAGAGGCACTCGGGTGGTGATGGTAGGGTAATAGATGAAGAAAAAGAAGAAACCTTCAAGACCAAATGGTACATCGAGGGCATAGACCTGTGGGGTGGCCTAGGCTAGAATACAGACAGCATTTAGAACTGGGAAAACCAAAAGGAAAGACTTGGGATCAAATGAATGAGTGGCGGAGATGGACCGTGTATGAGCTGACGATCAAAGGCAAATCAACATGAAAAACAAAAACAAAAAAAAAGTGTACCTCTACAAGCCTTAAGTTCAGTACTTATAGAGATTCATAGATTTTGGTACCCACTTTATAGAGGCTGGGTGTGCCCCAGAAGACCACTCCATACCTCAGGGTCGCTCCATGGCTGAAATAACAAAATAAATACTTCTGCCTCAGACAGACAGGCTTTGAACCTGGGACCCGAAGAATGGAAGACTAATGCTCTGACCGCTAGGCCATGACTCCTTAATGAGAAGAGAAAGGCAAAAGTGATAATAGAGAAACATAGCTAGTGCAAATAGTTAACCTGGTACAAATGAAAGCAAATACATTTCTAAATATAAATTGATTAATTAAATACAAGTTAAGATTAATGCTGACTGAAATGCTATCATCAGCCAATAATAATGATTCCACGCAGGTTCAGGCTTTCCTTAAGGTTCTCCAAGATGATGAGCTACAATGTGGACCAAAGCAATGAACAGTATTTAAAGACAGTATTTAAATATATGCTTACTTTCTTGGAATTCTACCTGAACCACCTCATCCATAAAAAGAAAACAAAAATTTTATAGTTACTTGAAGGTAGCGACGGACTCGGCAGTGGACTCCTTGCCCGCCCTCATCACGAGGAACTCCGCTAGCTTGTTGGCGAGGTAGGACTTCCCTGTCCCGCTCGGGCCGCACAGGATTATCCTGCGATAGTCGGTCAGGAGGGAGACGTACCTATCCACAGCAAAGGCAAAATCATGCTTTGAAATTATAATCCAAACTACTGCATATCTAAATACATAGGTATATAATTATTGCATAACTATCATAGACTATTATACTATTATAGACTATTAATATTATTGACTATTACTATTACAGACTATTACTATCATACACTATTACTACTAGACTTAATTACCTTTGGATGATGGACTTAGGGATGAGGGTGTCGAAGGCTAGAGCATCGAGGGAGCCCTGGTGGAGGGCGCCGCGCAGGCAGATCCTCATGTTGGTGTCCTCTCCGACCAGGTACCCGCACGGCAGCAGTTCTGGTGGGGGCTTAGGGTCACGGTAGCGCACAACCTCACCCACATGGTACGACCAGATGGAGTCAGGTCCCAGCCCGAGGCAGGTCATCGGGTCCACACGGTCCAGATAGTCCTGCAATAGACATAAATCAATGAAGTGAGGGGATGTTAATGAATAAAGCCTATGGGTTTCAAATAGAAGAAGGAAGGAGGCAGTGGAAATTTAATAGCTTTAAGGTGGAAACTGTGCATCAAGAGATTACAAAGACATAGTTTTTCCAGAAAAAAGTTTAAACATGATGGTGAGTCTGTTTAATCATGATTTAATAATGATGGTTGGTGATTCTGAGGTTTTTAATAGTTGAGTGGAACTTTTTTGGGATTTTTTATTTTTATTTTATTTTTTTATTGCATTTTGAAGCACTGCGACCAAACAGGTCTATTGTGCACCATAGTTTAAAAGTTGCACAGTAAGTACATGAGGTTTGTTGCAATTACAAACTTTAACAGGCTGTGGGGATCGATTAACTCATTTCATAATGGTGTTTGGTAAAATAATGTCAGTATATTGGTTTATGTGCGTTGGTTATATATTGTAAAATAAAGACGCCAGATTATGTATATAAAAAAAATGTTTAATTAAAAAGAATAATACAAATAAAATAATAAAATGAATACCCACAATTCTAATATAGTAAAGTAATAGTTCTGATTTAAATAAAATAGTTTTTTTTATCTTGTTTATATGGCGCGACAGGCCGAGTAGGCCCTTGGCCTCGTGGTGTAATCTCCTGGGAGAATACATTCACGATTCAGGATGAAAGTTTACAGGGTAGGTCATCACTCCTTACGCCTATTTTTGTGAGTGGCCACCATTTGGCTGACAGGTCTCACATAACCAGGGGAGAGGCTGTGAGTGAATCTCCATTTAATTGTATCCTTATAAAAGCCCCACCGGGACTGGGATTCGAACTCAGAACCTCTAGCATGAGAGACTAGCACGCTAGCCACTCAGCCACGGGCTCCCCTAAATAAAATAGTATGATTGCTAAATTATTAGTCCTTTAATATTATATTGAAATTTAATTGTAATCCTATCTGCTGTCCCCCTGTGGGACTTGTTTTCTTCCCGACAATCAGTCTCTCTGCTGTCCCCCTGTGGAACTTGATGGTCACCCTGTGTGACTTGATGAGAGGAAGTTCTGTAGTTAGCGTACGCACTCACTTATTACTTATGACTTGACTCCGATATTTAAGTACAACACTGCCTAATTCTCGGTAATGCGCATGCGCGCTCTCCTTTTTACCGTGTCAGTGTTTATAAAACGAACAAAGAAACCATAAGTAAATTTACAACCAATAATTTTTCATAGAATCACCAACAAATGGATACTCAAGAATGTCAACACCCCTGAGGAACACCACTCACTGTGAGCGAAGGACTTGAACCAGAGCAGAGTGCTGTACGCACATTAAGGGAGGGAGATTTTGCTTGGAAAGGCAGATATTCTGCTCAACTGTTTCCAATCCTCTAGAGAAATTTAGGAGGATGAGGGTAGTTAATTTTTGGTATTCTATGGCGGATCGGAGGGCATGGCTTATTATTAGGAGAGCACTATGGAATCCTGCAAGGGAAAAATGTGCATGTGATCGATACTGCTATTGGAGCTGGAAGACAGGATTTTATTACTTTAACTGGAATATTGTCAGGTCCTTCATCATTGATAGAGGATTTGATAATCGTCATTAGTGATTGGTAATTTGTCATAAATATGATAAACATGACAGAAAAAAAAGCTTTCTGGGTAGAGGCAGTGATGTTGGAAATACAAAAGGATTCACTTTCCACTAAGTGTGATTTACATGTTAGTGTAATGAGTCATGGACTTAGTTTAGAGTTACTCTTCCCAAAGACCTATATTCTCCTGAATTTCAGTTTTTGTTCCCTCGTTCCACCGAATAGATCAAACTGTTTTAATGAATTTTAAGAAATAAACAATAAAAGTTTGATTACCTTGAAGGCCCTTCTGACCATGGCGTCCAACATCTCCCACTTGGTCTTGCCGCTGACTGACAGTGAGGCTATGGCGGTCTCGGAGCCATCCTCGACATAGCGGTGGTAAGAGCCGTGGCAACCAAGGAACACGGTCAGAGTCACTCTCTTCCCGTCAGGGTCACTTGCAAAGACGTCATACTTGGAATCTATAATAATAACAAAAAGTTGAGGTTTATGTCTGGTTTTCTATAGCTAAAAACATCATTTATTAGGATGAATTATTTAACTTAAGACTCAATAGGCAGCCAAAGTACAGATATATATATATATATATATATATATATATATATATACTAGCTGTAAATATATAAATATAAAACACAATTTTTTTTTTTTTTTTCTTACTGGTGTGTTTTCTTGGTGGCTTCACCCTCAACCAACTTCTTTACCATATAGTCAAAACGGCCAACAACTACTCCATTATTATAATACGTATAAATTTCTAAGAAATATAAATATTATATTTTTTTCCAATTACATCTATTAAAGTTGTTTTCAAGTGAAAATATTCCCATTTGTTGGATCAATGTATATCAATCACATTTATGTTGCAAACGTGACTATATACCACGATTACGTTACAGCTAAAATATATTGAGTAATTTTGGGTATATAGGGTGCCTACTTCTTTTGGATCGCTATTGTATATTTAATAGAATAAAATGGGAACTTATTAGGCTAAAGTTAGAATTACGGATGATGAGGAAAGTGATTTAAAAACAACTTAACCTATTACTATAATTAATCTAATATAACTATAAATATCTTGTTTCTAATATCGAGACACATTGAAAAATAGAACAAAAACTACTCTTCATTATCATTGTTTGCGGTTAGGCGAAGCCAATTTGATAAATAAAATAATTTAAATTAAAATTGAAAGATGTTGACAGTGACTATGTTGAATGAGGTTATATAAAAGAAATACATCATACTCTGTTTATGATTAATAAAAAATTATCATTTCATGTCAGATATCAATTTTATTTACTCAATGTTACAATAACATACCAGTACCAAGTAGCCACATCCAAATTATTCAATAACATCGTTTTATCTTTTAAAATATCTGTTGTATATCATCATAACTTAGATGAGTATTTTCTTCAATTGTGTGTGAAGTATTCCTCCAGTAAAAAGCGTGTTTTTTAGGATTGAAAAAAGCCCTTTTATGTTTGTTTTGTTTTTTAACGAAAGATTAACACTTCGAATTATTTTTTAAAAACTAATAATAATTGAACATGTGTCTACGGGAACCAACATACAAAACATGGGTACGATGCTCAATATTCTTAAACATATTTCTTATAAATTGGAATAGTATATTTGCTAATTAATTTAATTAAGATGATTTTGCTTCCAGATGGTTAGAAATTTGATTGTTGTTCAAATGAGTATTTATAATTTTTCTGGAAACGTATAATAATATGTATTTTATTATAACTGGAAACTATGGAGTGAATGTACATTTTATCACATCCTCGTCACCAACTAATACGTATGTTATTATAACTGGAAACTATAATGTGAATGTATATTTTATAAATAAGAACGCATAGAAACTATCAACACACACTTATATTTTAATTAATAATCACATATGTGAAGATATGGGCAGGTTACTGGGAACCAGTGTTGCCACAGTAAAACAAATTTTGTTTAACGTTTTAGAAAAATATATTTTTCAACCATTTAGAATAGTAATAAAAACTATCCTATCATTTAAGTGGGACCAAATATCAGATACTTACGAAGTGTGATCATAGTCGGTTCAGTAATTTCAGAGTTTATCGCGAACAAACATCGTGACACGAGATTTTTATATACATAGATATTTGGAGATGACATAGATATTGTGAGACGGTCCAGGCAAGCGGTGGCTGAAGCCTGACAGCTGTCATTGAATTACATTGATGAACTATATTTGTCAAGTATTTTAACAAGAATCTTCCTAGCTCTACTTAGGCCTGTGACTACTTCTACAGAACCACAATTTTCAAATTGCTAATTCTTTAAAATAATGAGCTTAAATGATAGATGTAACTTAACATAAGAAATTAATAATACTTCATTTATTTAGGAGTTTTTGAATAAACACTCGTCTTGTTTAGTTTAAAATTTGACTACCTCGTGGGAAGAAGGAACCTAAGGAGGAGAGCAAAAACCCTTCTCACCATTTTAACTTTTATTTTAATAATGTCATTAATTTGAGATTCAAATATTTTAAACAAAATTAAATCATCCTTAGCTTATTAGATCTTTGTAAATTAATTAGAAAACCTATACCCAAATTATATCTGGTAATGTTCTAAAAGTTTTCTTAATATTTTAAATGATTTATTGTTTTTAAATTATATAAATATTATAATAATATATCTAATATTTAGAATGAGATTTTTAGGATTTAGGGGGTCCTTGTCATTGAAATGGTTTGGCAAAGGGGTCCGCAAAAAAGTTTCGTAGGAAAACACTAGTTCTATGCAGAGGACACTCTTTTAACAAATGTTCTAATTCTTACCAGCAATGGCATCGTTCATGCTGAACCTCCTCTCCAGGCTGTCATTTCTCGGAAGTGAACTTTGAGAGGAAGTGAGGGACTTGCTGGTCACCAGCCTCTGCAGCCGCTCGTTGTCCTGCTTCAGGTTCACCATTTCGTTCTGCAAATAAAAATCATTAATGTAATTGGAAATCATAAAAGTAAGTGGCTATGCCCTATGCCCAACATTTCCCAAGGTTCAAGCTTCAGTAAAAAATCCATACTTATGGAGTACCACTTATAATAGATCATTGAGCAATAATTATCAGTGTTTTTAATGTCACACTACTATTATTTAAACTTTCAACAGCCTTCTATACCGAAGGCCACAGGTTGCCCTAGGATTTTTTAATGGGAGTAAAAAATCCTTAGTTATGTTATAGAATTATAAAAAATCCTTTGGAGTGGACGTTAAAAGATGGTCCCGAGCCAGTGCGATTTAAGGTACTCATTAAAGATCCTTATCCTAATTAAGCTTGAATAGGCGAAATTTAGGACTCCCACTGTAGCATCGTCTGATCAGCTACATTAGCATAAAATGATGTTAAATAAATAAACAACAATGTTTTGAAAATAACAGTAACAATTTGCAAAGGCATTTTTAAAGTACTTGTATGTTTTAAAGATAAAATGGGAAGATGGATTTAAATAAAAACTATACCATTATAATACTGTCAAAATATTGCCTTACTGTAGCACATTTTTGAAATGAGCACCTCAATAGTTTTAGCTATTCTTTGATATTAAAAGCCACCCTCCCTTCCTTAATCCATTCGAGACCAATTTCACACCGTGTGTGCAATTATCAGTCATTCTGAGTAAACTAGTTGTACTGTAGTAGTGTAAAGTACAGGAAAACAAAATTTAGCATTGGTTTTACCGTACACAAAAAATCCAATAATTATCTGAAGCATTTCTTACAAAGAAAAGAAAATTTAGCCCTTGGGGACCGTGTTCGAAAAAAATCGTCAAAATTATTAATCTTGAATGGGTTAAAGAATTAATTTTCTCGCCCAAACTTACCCTCATCTTGATGACGGTGTCCTTTAATGACTCGAGCTGGTGCGCAGAGGACAGCGCCTCCAGCCTGATGTCTGTGAGGACGAGGTCCTTCTCCCGCAGCTGCTTCCTCAGCTCTTCCACCACCTCCGGTCCAGACTCCACTTTCTCGTTTCTGCAAGAGATTTACTTTTACTACTAAGAAAGGGATTAAAATTAAAAGATTTATTTATACATAAAATATTAATGATGTGAGAATGGTTGACTGTGAGTAGATATTGAGGAGAAGTTTATTGGAGTTGCAGTAATGAAAACACTTAATTAAGTAGAAAGTTAAGAAGATATCCAAAAATGTAGCCCAAAACGTTGGCACAAATAAATTAAATTTCTACTTAATTAAGTGTTTTCGATGACTGGACACCCAATTAACTTCTCCTCAATAAAATGTTAATTTTAAATTGAGGTGAATATAAAATTTTTATGTACATATATATAATATTTTTACCTTTGTTTTTTACTTTCAATAATATGGAAGCCCAATAATTAGTGTTTACCTCTCTTCTCATGGCAATACAAATTATCAGAATTCAGCAGACGAGTGGACAGGAACCAAATAACACTTCAGTTTCTCTTCCGCATTTTATGAATATTCCCAATAATGAACCATCATAATCGAGCAGGAAAAGTTTCAAAATATTTAGAATCCAAAAATAGAATAAGAAAAAAATATGTTTTTCTGCCATGCGAATAACGAAATGCCAAATTTTCTTTTAGGGAAAGGTTATCTTAATTCAATAGAGAATGAACTTCTTCACAAAATTAAAAGAAAATCTACAAAATGGAGATATTACTTTTCAAAATGAGCTGTTGTGAATTATAATTTTTCTTGAATATAAATTGACAATGTGGCAAGAGGCTGATGTTTGTCTTTTTTTAGCTCTATGAGTAACTGAAAACTATATATTCTAGAATAATAATTTTAATAATTCTTTATGATGGTAATTTATATCTTCCAATTATAATGTAATTACTATAAAATAGTTTCAGTGTTTTTAATTTAACCCTAATATATAAGGTGTAGATTCTTTTAGGTGAAGGTCAATTTCTATGAATAAAATTGGAGGCTGATTAACCCTACTGATATGTAAACCTTCAAAGGGGTCACCTGTGGCACAGTGGTTAGCATAACAGCCTTCTATGCCCAAGGTCATGGGTTCAAACCAGCCCTGGATGGAGGCCCTAGGATTTTTTATTGGGAGTAAAAAAATTTTAGTTATGGTCTCCTTCGGAGGGGACGTTAAAAGGTGGTCCCGAGGAGCCTGTGCAATGTTAGTTACTCGTTAAAGATCCCTATCCTAATTAAGCTTGGATAGGCAAAATTTAGGACTCTCACTGTAGCATCGTCCGATTAGCCACAGCAGCATAAAGTGATGTTAAATAAATAAACAATAAACCTTCAAAATACATGGTCAATTAAGAGAAAGCATAGCCTAAGCCTAAGTTTATATATTTCTACTTATATAATAAGCTCTAGATGAATGATGACATACTCAGTCGGGGAGTTGAGGTCTCCACCGTTGACGTGGCGATGGCCGAGGAGCGGGCTGGGAGGCGCGGAGGTGTCCACTTTGTCTTCAGCGTCCGAGGACACTGATCCGTTACGATTCTTCTTGGATCTCGAGAACGCCTTGTTGAAGGAGCTTCTCAGCTGTGAACAAAAACCAAAAATTATGTTTTATTTTCAACATAACGTCAACGATGATGATTAAAAAATCTGTTGGAATTTTTTTGTTGTGAGGCGGTTGCACAACACTGTTCAACTGTAAATTTTTTCTTTTTAACCGTTCTTAAATGAAAAACAAAATAAAAATGACGTGTACAGTGAACTTGTTACAACTTTGGCAGCCGTTAAATCAATAAATCAAACTAAGAATACAATTTCTATTCCAGATTCAGATCCAGGCACAGAAATCTTATTGTTTATTCTTAATTATTTTTATCACATTATAAGCCTCAGTGATAACTAGATTTAATCAAATTATTTCTTGTTATTTCCGATATTGACAAACCCTTCCTTACACCTACTTAGTAAATTTGTTTATAAATAAAAATAATAATAATAAGATAGCTATATTGTATTTAGGTATTCATAGATGTCATTCATGATTTATTGATGTAAACCATAGGTCATAGCAAACTTTTAACCAGGACTGTATGTTGGTAACATTTTTCATTCAAACCAATACAGCTCTTAAACAGTAGCTTATGTTTAAAATAACAAATGTTTTATAATAAAAAACATACTCCATTTTTGATGAGGAAACTGTCAATTTTTCAACATGAGTAACCCCAACAGAATGGGTTGAGTATTACACATTTTGAGAGTGAATAAAAGTAAAAAAAAAAAAAAAAAAAAGAGAGATAAAAAGAATTGTACTGTGCAAGGAGGCGATTAGGTGAGATCACGCATTCAGCCAGGGGGGGAGGGGAAGTAGGGGGGAGGAGCAGGAGGGGGTCCACAACCTCATGGGGGTAACCCATGACTAAAATAAAAGAATACACAATTATTCTGCTCCAGCTGGGGTTCAAACCCGGAAAATGGAAATGGAGAATAGTAACCTAGTGTTTCCGAGCAAGAATCGGCGAGACCCCGAACCAATGGAAGAGGATGCTTCGGGAGGACCTGATAGAAGAGTGGAACGGACGGTGGGTGGCAAGCCAGAAGCAGGGCGCCACGTTGAGAAAGTTCTTCAACACCGTCCAATCAAGACTAGAGGCCAAGTGGGTCCTCCCGGACTACTGGGTCTCGCAGATATTAACAGGAGACGGAAGGTTCCGGGGAAAGCTACATGATCATGGGAAGGACATCGATCCCTGGTGCCCTACATGCGGAGTCCCTGAGACTGCAGAGCACATAGTGTTGACCTGCACTGCCATGGAGCGGCACCGCGCCACCTTAATGAGAAAGACCGGCCTCTATACGCGCTCCGAGCCGGATCTTCCACGCCTGCTTGAGGAGGAGAATTACTCCTCCCCTTCTGGGAGTTCGTCTACGCGTGGAAGGAATTGGTGGGCCCTTCACACTTCACCCTCGGAAGAGCCCAACCGGCCAGAGAGGCAAATGAAGGCGAAGAAGAGGAAGAAGAAGAGATCGCCTGAGACTAGGAGGGCTGGACCAGTGATGAATCTGGATGGATGCGGCGGACCAGGAAGGCTGGATGGTACCCGGACGGATGCGGCAGACCAGGGAGGCTGGACGGCATCCGGACGGATGGAGAAGGCCATGTTGGCTGGCCATTAATGGATAAGGTGCAACCCCACCAGAAAGGTGCACAACCGTGCACCGGGCTGCACCACAGAACCTATTTTAAATTGTTCCAATATTAAATAATCCCTAAAATATGTATAATAAGAACATATAAAAAATAAAGAGTTGATTATTGGGAGCAGTGGCATGCGTTCACCAAGCGCACTACCCCACTGCTCCCACACCCCGTATGCCAGCAATGGTAAGGTAGGGAAAAAAAAAAAAAAAAAAAAAAAAAAAAAAAAAAAAAAAAAGTACCTAATGTTCTATTGCTTACCCATCCACGTTTCTTCTTCTTTTCAGTTTCTTGAGGCATGGGCGTGCTTGAAAGGCTGCAAGCGGAACTGAGGGAATTGAGGCTTGAGACAGAGTCGGTAGAAAGCTGTCGAGAAATGTTGCTCTCTGAAAAAAAATTAATAAAATAAAATTAATATAAAATAATTAATAAAAACTATAATATTTCATAACAAAAAAAAAAAAAAAAGGGGAAGAAATGAGAAGATGAAATAGAAACTGGAAACTAGGACAGCTATGTTACAAATTACTATCATAACAAGAATAATCAAGAATCGGTCATTAAGTTATTTAATATATTGGATATATGATTAGTTGACTGTTGAGAATTAATGGAAGGCATTAGTCCGGGTGGTGGTCAGTGAATGAAACAATTAAGTAGTTTCAACTATTTATTTTCTGCCGTTTGTAGGTCCGTATTGTGGGTCATCATAAGGGCTAAAAAGATACAAAAGGAATACAATTACAATACCATTGAATACAATATTGAGTACAGTCAGTTTTACTCAGTACAAGTCTTCCATCACTCTTCTTACCATTATATAGATTTATACTTTATGAATTTAATTTAAATTTTTTTGTTTTTTTCTAGTATCATTAATATATTTTTACTATCTTATGTTTAATTTTATTAATTGTGTTTATGCTAGTATTATGATTATACTCATTGATTGACAGATCCCATCTAAAATACAGTACATATTTTCCATTCTATTTAAGTCCCATTCTACCAATCGTACCTAGTTCCACCACAATCCGGTACATATCTCCATTTTACTCCATATTTTAATGTTTCTTATTTCATGTGGATATTGATATCTTTGTACATTATCTTTAGTCATAATTTGTTCTGTATAGCTCATTCATTACTATACTATAATAATTGTAATTGAATTAATCGATTTCTTAACACATTTATTTATTTAGTTTATAAAATATTGTATTAAATATATAGTGTAAATAGAAATGTGGGAAGATGGGCGTCGAGTTAGGAGAAAATTCCTATGCCATTTATTATTTGCTGATGATCAGGTACTAATTGCACAAGATGGAGAGGACATAAGTTACCTATTCAGAAAAATAATAGATCATTATGAGCAAGGAGGACTCAAAATAAATTATGAAAAAACTAAGTATATGTGCACGGAGAAGGAGGAAAGTACCGACCCAACATTGTGCAATCTATGTAAAGTGGAACAGTTCTGTTGTTTGGGCTCCATAATCGAATGTAATGGCCGAGCAGAGGCAGGAATCCAAAGAAGGGTCACATGCGGAAAAAAAGCAGTAGGAATGCTCAACTCATTACTCTGGAGCAGCAATATAATGATAAAAACGAAGAAGCTCATATACAAAGCTTTGGTAGAGAGCATAATGTTGTATGGTTCGGAGGCATGGCCCCTCAGCATAGCACAGGGGAAAAAATTCTTTCTGTAGAGATAGATTTTTGGAGGAGAGCAGCAAGGATATCGAGAATTGAAAGGGTGAAGAACGTCACTATAAGAGAAGCACTTGAAATAAAGCACAACATTCTTGAGGTGACGGAAGAAAGGAGGCTTAGGTGGTACAGCCATGTGAAACGAATGGGAGACAATCGCTTACCTAAAATAATTATGGATTGGGAGACAGATGGTAGAAGAAGGAGAGGGAGACCCCTAGTTAGATGGAAGGATAGAGTGGTGGAGAGTATGACTGGGAGGGGGCTGTCGGAGGACAGGGGTTTGGTTGAGGAAACGTTCAAATTGAAGAAATTCCTGACAAAAAAAAAAATGTATTTAATCTTATTGTAAATGTATTTCTTTTGTATCTTTTTAGCCCTGATGATGACCCACCATACGGACCTACTAACATTGGTAAAATAAACAAACGAGACTACTTACTTGTTTCATTCATTTACCGTCCCCGGACTAATACCTTCCAGTTTTTTAATATAGTTTAATATAAACGTATATTATATGAAATCACTAGCTGTAACCCCGCTGCTTTGCTCGGTAATATTTCCTTTTGTGTTGATTTAAATTCACCTATATGACTAATAGTAACTATAATACATATAATAACTTAGTTATCGGTTGATTCCTTCATTTATTTGTATGTACAGCAAAAAGAGTTATAATTTAATATTCCCCAATAATTCAATGTTGTCCCAGAATAAGGTTTCTCTTCTATTCTATTTTAAAAAATAATTTTTAAAAGTTTTGCTAAATAGCAATAATAAGATATGAAGACATTACCGCTGGCGTCAGTGGTGTTGATGGTGTGCCTCCTGGCCAGCGATGGGGACATGGCCTGAGAGGTGAGCCCAGCTTCAACGCTCTGCTTCCGCAGCAGTTCTATAGTCTGTCGCAGCTCCAGCAGTTCAGAGTCCTAGGTGAATAAACAATAAAAAAATATTAATTAATAATATAAATTTTATCATTATAATTAATAGCCAGGAAAGGGTTATAAACCACTCCCATATCAGCCTAACCCATCTCATTTTGCCACTCAGATTATTAGGCACATATATAGGGAGAAATTTAAAAAAAACAACACATAAACACTCTCTCTCTTGTGTTTCTAAATGGGCCAAGCACATGTAGAAGTAAGGGTATACTTAATATCAGCATACCCTCACCCATCCGTAAAAACTATTACATCCATCTATACTGGTCACTCTAAACTCAACTATCACATGTTCAAACTTGGAATTTCAAGTATAGGTCGTGAAGATGAGAGGATGAAACATTATTTAATATTATCTGTTGGTGCGAAAGCTTTTCCAGGCTCAGGTTGGAACCGACTGATCAGAGAGACCTGCCAACAAGGAGCTAATGAATCCTAACAGCCTTCTTAAGATTGAGCTGGCGACAAAACTCATCTTCTTACTTCTAACAGCTACCTTAGGCTATGGCGCAGAATATAATTTAAGGTCATGGGGCACTTCTTCCATCCTAATATGTATGCTTATACATTAATTACAGTTTAATTATATCATTCACAAAGGAAATTCAGATTTACATTACTCACAGAAGAGTTATAGAAAATAGGTGATGAAAATGGTAAGTAGTTTTCCTTCTGATAGACAAATATATAATAAAACTATTTTAAATATACAGTTTAGTAACAAACATTATGTTATATGTTTGGATATATTTAATTTAAATTTCATTGTAGATACATCAACTTGATATAATTCTGAATGCTTATGGCAACTGAAGGGTTTGCTGCTAAGAAAAGGTAGTTCCAATTTCCACATAAGTAAATAAATCTATTCATTTTAGTACAAGAGAGTAAAAATACCTATATATAGGATATATAGAGATTTATTTTTTTAACTTTTTCAAAAACTGTAAAATTGAAGGTAAAAGGTCTTCCTTGAAATCAAACCCTCCAATTATGGTAAAAGGGAACTGAGGAAGGAAGGTACGATGGAGAGGGTTACATTTCCTTACATTTATATGTTGTAAAATAAAAAAGATTAACACATCAAGAAATAAATGATTACTGACCTTTTTCTCGGCAGTGGCAGTGAGCTGCTGCAGCCGCTGCGTCATGTTGGAAAGGGACTGCTCGAAGGCTGACACTACGTGAGCCTAGAACAAACAACAAAACAATATAAATATTTATATTACATTTTATCTATTATATTATGTTTTGTGAAAATGAAGGCAGTATTTGTCAAAGCTGGTATCTAAAAAATATTTGTAGTTCTAAAGACATGAAGCCTTGGTTTCAGTGCATATATGTAAGTTATTCATAGTGCTTCTAGGCCAACAGCTGTGTAATAATGGGCCGTTAATCCCAATCTTATGATACCCACTTTATAGAGATTGGATGTGCCCAACCTGGGTCTTACTACCACAGGGTCATTAGGTGGTTATTATAAGTATTTTTTTCTGGGCTTATTACTAATTTTTGTCATTAAAGGTAATAAACTAGACACGGTGTCCAGCAATTCAGCTAGCAAATTGTAAGAAGTCTTTTACCAGGACAAATCTCGGTGAAAATCGACAAAACAAAGAATAACTATAATTAATATGGTATACTAAATTTAAAAAAAAAAAAAAAAAAAAAAAAAAATATATATATATATATATATATATATATATATATTACACACATATACAATGACTAATTATTGTACGAAAAGATTCAACTATATCTACCTGACATGAATTCGATATCCAACAAAAGGAGAAAAGAGCAAAAATATTTTTGTATGCAATATTTGTGTTTTGGAACGAAAAATAGTAATTATATATATATATATATATATATATATATATATATATATATATATATATATATATATATATATATGTATAATATACCGTTAAAAAGCTAAAGATTTTTGAAAAAATATATACACAAACATGCAGAAGTTATTGGAGGAAAAGCCAATAAAACTAACTGATTCTTGTAGATAATAATGTAATAGTTCAGTTAAAATAAAACACACGTTTCTATTGAAATTCAATTAATTCTTTTAAAATTTACTTTTATCTCTAACTGAATTTGAAAATTCTTTAATCGATTTTAACAACGGGTGTAAGTGAAAGTAGTGTGTTGCGCGCACCAGATTTTTCGTTTTATACCCCTGAAGAAGGCCTGAAATTTAGGCCGAAACGTATGCACAAATAAATTTAATTTTCTACTCTATCAAGTGTTTCATTAACTTCTCCCCTACATACTCGTACACACGCAATCAACCATTCTCACTTCGCTAATTATTTTTGCAAATTGTGTGGTTAACTTCGAAAAGGAGGCAGGTGGTCAAGCAGTTGGAGCAGGCATCTCTGGTCCCGGGTTCCAAGTCGGCTGTGGGAGGATTATTATGTATTTTAGCGGTGGGGTGACGCTGGGCTATGGAGACCCTCTTGGGGCTCAACCAGCCTCTCTAAAGAGGGTAAACAAGGAGGTTGAGTCTAGTCTCGAATCTATAAAGCCCTAATGAGGTTCGGTAAAGTGGATAACCGATAATTGGCGAAAAAACAACAAGAGATGATGACCAGCGAAGCAAGATGACCGATGGCAGAAAATGTGGGACGATAGCCAGGTAAGCAAACTGAAGCATATAAAACAAACAGTGAAACCATGAGCCGCACCTAGCCGTAGCAGCCGCAGACAGGAGAGGTCGCGTTGACCCGGCTAAGGATAGGACACTCGCGGCTGACGCACTCTTATCTTTTTGCTAGGCAGCCCGTGCCCCGGTGCCGACACTGTAATGGAGCCCTTACCATTCGGCATATTTTTCAAGAATGCCCTTACTACTCATCACACCTGAATAAAATTGGACTAAGCCCGAATATTTGAGCGGTGCTGGTGATAGAGAGGAAACCATTGAATTAGTTTTTGATTTTCTTAAAGAGCAGTCATTATTATCGAAATCATAAAGACCATTCCTAGTCAGTTTTTAATCAATACTTATTTTATTATTTTTTTAAGTATTACTAATATTATCTTTTTTATTTATCTTTTTAAACGTTTACATAATAATCCTTTTTTTTTTTCTCTCAATTACTCATTACCTAATAGTTCTTCCTTATAAAGGTTGAATATGCATATAGTGTCAAGGTGTTGATGACCTTAGGGTTTTACGCCTTAAAACCAAAACAAACAAACAAAACAAGAGACGATATAAAGAGTACGACCTCCCTCAACTCTATGAAGGAGGATATCTTGAGCCTACGTGGGTTGGAATGGAAGTTGGAAATGGATGAAGAGGGCAAGATGGGGGTTCGTGTAAATTATTTTGAAAGGTTGAAGATCCCTCCTTGGAGGATACCACCCACCAGCCTCAATAAATAACCTTATTATCAAAACAAAATTTCTAAATGTCAAAACAAGCAGGCGCATCTGTTATCTCAAAGGCCTATGACGAGGTACACCTTCTCTCCACAATACACTCGTATAGCTTAGCCTATTTCCCCATTCCGAAAGAATACGGTCGTAGTTATAGAAATTGCATCACCCATAGCAAAAATAATACAAAATTAAACATTTCCGTATGTTTTAAAAAAATCTGGTGCGAGCAACACACGACTTTCACTTACCTCGACTGTTAAAATCAATTTAAAAACTATTAAATATACTTCGATTTGAAAAATATTCCTAGTTGATTTTAATAAAACGTGTATTCATTTTCGTTGGTAACATATGATTTAGATTAAATAATATAACTATATTAAACTATTAATCAGTAATAAGTTTATTTCCTATTCGTCACTCTTAATAAACTTTTACAAGCTTTTGTATAAAATAATAATTTTTCTAAAATCTTTAGCTTTCCTACGGTATATTATACATCTGTATTACTGTTCTTATGTTGTTTTTTTTTGTGTTTTTTTAACATCATTTATTGAAATTTACAACTGTACTTCAGGGTACAACAAGTAAATGTGACAAAAGATAAATGGCGTGAAACAAACTTGAAGAAGAACTACCTAATGGCAGCACTCCTTTAACTTTTCTAAACTAGAAGGTCTCGAGGCCATCTTCTTTTCAGACGCCTCGCACGATTGTCAGGAATTGAAGAGGAAGAAAGTATTGAAACAAGAGGATTAGGATGGGAATGGAGTTTGTCATGAAAGGAATGGTATCTAGATCGGGCCAAATCACCAATATACGGAACGTTGAGGTCTTTATGGATAAGTTTATTTCGTGACAAAGTAAGGAGCATTGAGGATTTTACGAAGGATTTTGGATTGTAGGGATTGGATACGGGAAGAATTCGATGGTTTAGTAGAGCCCCAAAGCTCTACTCCGTTAGTCCATATCGGCGTTATGATAGTCATGTAGATGAGTCTTTTGTAGTTAAGTGGAAGATTAGAACGTTTGTCTAGTAAGTGTTGAAGTAGTCGAAAACGTGCTGTTTCTTGTCGTTTCAGTCTTGTATGAGGGTTCCAAGTGAGACGTCTGTCAAGGTGTAGTCCTAGATATCGGATCTGTTCAACCGGGACAAGAGGAGTATTATTGAAAGTGACAGCAGGGGCAGGATGTCATAGGTTTACGGCGAAGGGTAAAGGTAATTTGGTTGGAATTAATTTTAATTCTCCAGTTCTGGCACCATACCTCAAGGTCTCTGAGGTGGGATTGGAGAGTTTGAGAGGCAATAGTTGAATCAGTATTGACTGATAATTATTATGTTAAAAAACGAAAAATGACATTAAAAAAAATATGTTTGCACTTTTCTCCTTAAGTTAGATACCGAATTCGTTCAAATTATATATTTACTTGCTATTTGTCGAAGATAACAGGATTATATTGTTATTTTCTTATTATCTAAAAAATTAAAAATACTTTAGAGGCAGAACATTTGAAATATCGGCATTTAAGCCCTGTCAGACTATTTCAATCAGAATAAAACTTATCTGATATTAAAGCCCATTAAATTTTACATTGGTATAGTGAGTTTAATCAAAACAGTTAGAGCCATTTTCGAGAAATTGTAAAAAGGTGCAAAATGCATGGTATAAAGTGGCTCTTCTGGTTAGCTGATTTTGATGAAAAAGGTTCTGTAACATTTAAGTTTTCTTAAATATGAAATTTCAGTTTCATAGAATTTTTCGTTTACGCTCAGAAGTTACCACACACACACACACACACAGATCTTTTTTCGGGACTTGTTCATTTAGACTCAGGGGACCCTAGAACGTATATTTCCCTGGAAAACTGGAATACGAAAATTTTCACGATCGCAATACTTCCCCTTACTATATATTTCATATATATAGGTAAGTGAAAGTAAAAAATACGTGTTTTCCCTCTCCTGCTTTTTCTTGAACTATCACGAATTTACCTACCACTTCTTTCACCGTGTAACGCGGCCTTTACCTACCATGCCCATTATAAATAATGCGTAATTTCTAAAAATGGACTTTCTAAATTAAAAAAAAAAATGTTTTCATGATATGTATATTATAATTGTTAGTTTTGATATAACTACATCATTTAGTTTTTAAAAAAGTAATATTTAATAATATTATAGGATTTTAAAAAAAGTAATATAATATTTCATGTTATTATTCGAATTTATTAAAGAAAATTATGCCTTCACAATGAACAAGACCTCGCTTTCACGAATTTTCACGCATCTCTTCTCTCACTGTATAGCGCAGCCTTTAGTCTATGTTTTAGTACTTGGTAGTAATAAACCACTATTTTCTCTTTCTACTACTATCACGATAGTACCACTTTGAGGACGGACATGACATGACATAGCCCTTACAGATGTAGCAGGTACCTCACCATTGTAGCCTCCTGCCATTTCCTCTCTTTCTCTCCCAACTTGAGTTATGAGCTGCCAAGGCAAAGCTAACGACATTTTTTTTTCGCCCATTTTATGGCGAGTCGCATTCCTCTCGGCCAAGCAATCAAGAAATAAACTTTGTTGAAAACTCTTGAATGTAAATTATAACATCCAAATATTTTCTTGCTCGATGCCATCCCGATAGCACACAACGTTGTCCATGTATGTTTACAATTTTTTTTTTTGCGTCCCAGCGAATTACAGCAGAAGGAAATACCCTAAACCATCGACTTCGACTCTTATATTCTCTGGTAAGACCTTGGGCAAAAACTCAGCACTTACAATTACTTGCTAAAACCAATCTGGACTTATGCTTCAGAAATTAGTGGAATCGCGAAAAACAACAACTCATATTTAAAAATTTAAATAATCCAGAACGCACAAGTCCCCTAACATGTAAGTAACATAAATTAATATAATTAGAAAGAAGCAAAGTTGACCTCCAAATATTAAACAACATAATCTTAATTAATTAGGATATAATTAAAGACTTTAAAGCCGGATCAGTAGCAAATGTGACATTACATAGCCCTTAATGTATTTAATAAAGATTGAAGATTGACAAACAAATATTATTAAGATGTCCTACTTTACGGTGACATGAAGCGTGGAGGCTGGCCGCCCTCTTTGATAACAAAAGGATATTATGCGGGTTCAGGCTACCGTCCCAGAATAATTTTCAACCATCAAGTTTTTTTCCCTTTTCTTTTCCCACGAGCTATACTGGATATCGCCCTAGTTAACTTTAATACTGCATTTTCTTCTTTAGAAAGCATTTAGTTTTATCTTTAAGCGACGGGCATGCCCGCCTTCCGCCAGGTAAAGAGGTTATTAGAAAACCACTTGAAAAAAAGATCTAACAAACTCCTCCCCTCTAACTTTTAAGCTTCACGTTTTAAGATTCCAAATAAGGTATGCACAAATAGGCCTGCCCGTATTGTCAATAAGGGGTTCTGTTACCGCTGTACAGCAGAGAATTAAATTCCCCATAAAACAAATAAATACACTCACTGAAATCGGTAAAGAATTAGCGAATATATAAGAATATAGAACTTGGCTATCCTGACCGAGTCTCAATTCTTCTTGAATATTGACAGTGTAGCTGCTTCGTCATTACGTACATAGCTCTTATGACTCTACATTATAAGTGAGTAGCCTAAGGAGCTATATCAACTGTCATAACATAATATAATTATTGGGAAACAATAAACCATTCTGTAATAATATAATATAATATATATTGTACTTTATATATTCTCTTCTCTATTTACCTAGTCCTGACATAAATATTATTACAATATTTGAAGATTTCAAAAGAAAAATTATTTTTTTCTAAATCTTTATTGAGAAATAATAAAATGTGTATCTAATATCTGTGGCGGTCGTGAATAAGTGGTCAAGTCGAAATCATTCATTTTACAGGTGAGCTACTTAGAGTTTTACGCAATACCCAAAATGGAGTTATAACATACAGCTTTCTTTTCACCTGAAATTTCTTTCACCAAGAAATTTCTTTGACCAATTTAACACGACGTAGGAGACGGTCTGAGGGAGCGATTCGAGGAGTTAACTCATTTTTGGATGTAACTCGAGTTATCCAGTTTTTCACGACCGCCACAGATATATAATAAAACATAAAACAAATTATTCACAACCCCCTCCCCCTCCCACACAGGTATTTAATCTCCGTAGCCAGTCATCAATAGCAGCACGCAGCAACTCTTGAGCAAGTAACCACGGATTTGTTACTACATGTAAGAAACCCTAAGGTTATCTGCTGGGTTTGAACCAACGAACTTGGGCATGGAAGGCTGTTGTGATGTCACCACACTATGTGATATATTTGATTCTTGTTTATAAGTAATACCTCTATGTTAAAATAATGCTATGAGAACAAGTGATAGGGTATGAGAACCACTAGAAAATATGTTATTATAAAAAAAAAATTAAATCTTGAGCAATCGTCTATCCTCCCGTAACAAATATCGATGTGTCTCTGATTAAAATATATTCCATAGCGATTACTTACTGTTGCTTGATAATCGAAATGATTTGAATTGTAAGCTCTCAAATTTTGAAGGGGGATAATTTTTTAATTTGTTTGGTCGACGACAAAGGTTCATTATTGAAAACGATAAACAAAAAGAACCGCATTATGTATGATTGATTTTATATACTCCAATAAATAATTAATAAATAAATAAATAAGAGTGAAAAATCCTAATGGCCGTTACTTTGTCAGAAAAAAAAACAATCCACAATGGCCCCAATTCCTCATTTCTTGCAGACTTAGCCGGAAACGTTGTAGATACACAAGGTTTAATTCCAAACTTTCTTAAATATTCCCGAAAACCCTCCGAGGTGATTGCAAAGAAGATAGACTCGTGATCTGATAAGGTAAATAAGACATCCAAGTACCCAGCGATAGTTGTTCCTTTAAAATACATAACGAATTATTATAATCTTACTAATTGACATTTACTTGTTTCATCATTGTAATACAATACTAAACTTTAACATACAGTACGGCTGTATATATATATATATATATATGTCTGTTCTGTTGATGTACTACTTACAGGTTTTTTTGTATATTTGAACATGATTCGGTATGATATTTGGAGTAAATAAGCGAGGACTCGGTATAAAACTGTATCTTAGAGGGAAGACTACATGTACTCTCGCATCACGCTAGCACTGCCTCTAATTACAATAACGATTCCCCTTTCAATTAGTACTAATTACAATATGGCGTGCTATTCCTAACTCAGGGCAGATTAAAATTAGGGCCCGGCTGGAATTCATTCGGGCCATAACGAAACGCATACCAATACATGAATTAAAATTTAATAAATCTTCTAATCCCACACATTAAAGTAATATTTGTTATTATTACCCGAATTAGTGTTTACTTTAACGATGCCTTCTCCCTCTCCCGTTACTCTCAGCGTGTAGCCAAACCTTTACAAACCGCGGCCAGGTACTCCCCGCCCTCTCAACAAAAGACCCACTATAGAGGAAGAGACGGCCTCCCTAGCCGAAGCCCTGCCGCCAGAGCTATCTCCTCCTGCGTCGAGACTTCCTGAGGAAGTTGGGCAGCGGCGCCCGAAACCTGTCTCCTCTTGAGGTAAACTCTTGTCTATGACCCCAAAGTACTCTCATGGTGGGCCGTAAAAAATCCTTGGTTGTGCCTGTATTCGGAGTGGACGTAAAATATTTATTCTTTCACCAAAGTTTCAGAACTCTTCATAAAATTATACAATAAGAACAGAAAAAAAAAAAAAAATCTGGTGCGGTCAACACACGACTTTCACTTACCTCCATTTTTAAAATCAATGAAAGGATTTTCTAATACAGTCAGAGATTAAAATACGTGAAACCATTAAAGAATTAATTAAATTGTATTTCTATAGAAACATGTGTTTTATTAAAAAATCTATTATATTATTATCTAAAATAATCAGATTTATCGGCTTTTCATCACTCTTTATTAACTTTTACAAGTTTGTTCTTTAGATAATATTTATTCTAAAAGCTTTAGCTTTCCAACGGTATATTATACGTGTATATTACTGTTGCTATGTACAAAATAAAATAATTGCATTAAAAAAAATATTTTTCCAGTTTTCTCCTTTAGTTAGATATTGAATTCGTTCAACTTATATATTTATGTGTTTTTCATCGGTGGTAACAAGATAATATATATTTATTTTTACAAAATCTACAAAATTAAAGGTACTTTACAGGAAAAAAAAAAGTAAAATATCGGCATTAAACCCTGTCAGACCATTTTAATCAGAATGAAAACTACATGATATTAAAGTCCAATAAATTCTACATCAATATTGCGAGTTTAATCAAAATCGTCGGAACCGTTTTCGAGAAAATCGAAAAATGTGCAAAATGTATGGTATAAAGTGGCTCTTCTGGTAGGCTGATTTTGATGAAAAAGATTTTGTGACATCTCGTTGTCTTAAGTATGAAATTTCAGTTTCATAGGATTTTTCGTTTGCGCTCAGGAGTTACCACACACACACACACACACACACACACACACACACACACACACACAGATCTTTTTTCGGGACTTGTTCATTTAGACTCAGCGGATCCTAGAACGTGTATTTCCCTGGAAAACTGGAATTCGAAAATTTTCACGATCGCAATACTTCCCGTTACTATATATAGTAAGTTAAAAGTAAAACAGTCCAACTCATAATATATAAGTCTTATCTCAGTAAATGTCAACAACTAACATGTATACAGTTTAAAATAAACATAATAGACCGAAGAAGAAGAAGGGAAGACAAACACTTAAAGATGACTAATGGCCATCATTTTGTATAAACCTAACGGAGGTATCGTCAGCTCTTGTTATCGCAAGATAATTAGCGGGATCCAGGTAGCAGTTCTGTATATATCAAGGGGGCAGTGGCTGGGAGCTCTGTAATTTAGAAGGCATTGGCTCGGCTGAACTAATTACCGCGGACCTCACCTCAATGGCGGAAGCTGTGGAGGAATGGGATGAGCCTCAGCGGCGATTCCTTGCCCTTCTTGGGAACACTCACCGTTAGTTACTTTTTTCTCCTTCTATGAGATTATTTAATCCTGATGACACGTCGCAATCCCTTCTGAGAACAAGAGCTTATATTTCAAGAGGACCATAACAATAACTTACATAGAACTAAAGAAATCAGTAGCTCTACAGCTTATCAAGTTTCTAAGGTTCAGTACTTCTGTATTACGTTCAGTTATCTAAAGATTCGTACTGTTTCAAGGTCAAAAGTGTTTTGAGAGGAGGTGATTAGACCTTGATAACGTTCATCCGCCAGGATTTTCCCTCATCTTTGGGTACCCACTTTACAGAGGCTGGGTGTTCCCCAAAGGGTCTTAATAACCCAAGGATGGATAACAGAATAAATAATTCTAAACACCAGACCACGCGTCTCAATAAGACCCTATTAGCGGAATATCATTAGAGGTCACCGTGGGACAGGATGTCATAGGTTTTCGGCGAAGGGTAAAGGTGATGTATCGGGATTAATTGGAATTGATTTTAATTCTACAATTCTGACACCATACCTCAAGGTCTGTGATGTGGGATTGGAGAGTTTGAGAGGCAATAGTGGGATCGTTATTAACTCATAGCAGGCAAGTGTCATCGGCATAGGTAGTTAAAAATATAAAAAAAATATGCAATTGAACATGTGCCTATGTTGGTAGATCTTCAAAGTTATTTAGATTAGAAGATCTCGGGGCCATCTTCTTTTCAGAGGGATTATTGAGAATAGTGAGTGATGGTAGGTTAGGGACAGGCGGGTTGTGATATCGTCTCAGAGTCACCCTGATGAAGGCCCACAATTTAAATATGTATTGCGTTACTTTCTGATGACCGCACCCCCAACCATCTTCTTCATTTTATATTCTCAACGGTCAACTAAACTCCAGCTTTATTTATCAATTTCGGGCTAATACGGCAACAAATGGGTTATTGGGGGTTTTACAAGGCTAAGAAATAAATAAACTGCAACAAAACTTATTCGACAAACGGTCTGAACTTACCAGCACGAAGCTCAATCATACAACCATCAGGCCTTTTGTAAATATAGGATTCAGTTTTGGGACTCTACTGAACCAGCCTTAGTTTCTTAGGACACTTTTGGAGTATAAAAAAATTATCGACTCTCCTTCATTCAAAAGAATATAGCTCTCAAACAAGTAGGTCCTAGCAACAAATTTTATAAATTTAAAATATTTGAAATTCGAAACCATGTAAATTGGGAGGAAAAAAATGAAAAAAAAATAAAATAAAATAAAGAGCCTCTAACCTAATGCCGTGTCCAAGCCAACACTATCATCATCAGGCCTATTTGGACATGTGGAATTGCTTTCAGTCAACCATCAAAATCCTAATTGGCCAATATTTTATCACCTATAATATAATCCATAAAGACCTCAATATACCATCTGTAGCAGACCCTGCCCGAAATAGCAAGATATACCTCTTTCTACAACAAACTAACACTTTTTCATAACCTTTCATCTCTATGTATTCTGAAAACCACCCCTTGAGGAGACTATAAAGAACTTGGTCTCGAAATCTGTTGTCGAAGTTAAATAAAACAATAGATTTTTCCCACACCGCATAGCAATATGTTATAACATAGGTAGTAGGGATCACTTGTAGCTGGGTGGCTAGCATAACAGCCTCCTATGCCAAAGGTCACGGGTTCAAATCCGGAATTGGTCCTAGGATTTTTTAATGGGAGTAAAAAATCCTTAGTTATGCCGTCCTTCGGAGGGTACGTTAAAAGGTGGTCCCGAGCCTGAGCGATGACAGGTACTCGTTAAAGATCCCTATCCTAATAAAACCTGGATAGGCAAAATTTAGGACTCCCACTGTAGCATCGTCCGATTAGCCATAGTAGCATAAAGTTACGGTAAATAAATGAGCAAACATAGGTAGTAGGGGGAGGCGAGATGGCTGAGTGGTTTAGCACAGAGGACCATAATTACGAATTCGAGTCTCGGTGCTGGGGGGCTTTTATCTCAGTATTTATCCCCCGCCCTCACCCCCTGGCTCGAGAAACTCCGTTCAGCCTTCAAAGGCGAGGTAGGGGTGAACAAAAAAAAAAAATAATAAAACCAGAAATCTGACTATTATTCCAACAAAAGGTTGCGCATGACTAAGATGACAGGCTGAAGATTGAGTTAGAATAAATGTAGCAAGGAATGTTTGAAAATTAGCGACGGTGGATCTTTTGAATAGTTCCTTTCCTTGTTTGCTATCCCATCCTAGGTCATTCGATTACTTTTATCGCAGCAGAAACATTGATTTGGAATTGCCTAGTTGTATGCATTCAACAGAGGACAAAGAGAAACGTCAAAATTCATTAATTTCATCGCGTTTTTGGAGTTTCTTCCTGATGTGAGAAGAACAGGTAGTTTACTTATATTGGAATATACTGATTGGAATTATTTCAGACGGCCTTGGAAGATGTATGATAATATTTTCAACATGAGATGGAGATTGTGCCACTGAGGCGGAGCGCGTGGGCATGCTCGTCGAGGCCACTGCCTGTATCTGGGCTTAGGGGGCTCGGAGCGGGTAGCGGGGAGCTAAGCGGGTAGCGGGTGGAGCTTAGAGGGTCACCTAATTATAGGCCAAGGTCGCGCTACGGCAAAACAAACACTTGTAATATACACATTAGTAAAACATGTTTTCTTCTATTTGTTTAGAAACACCATTTTAAAAAATTACACATTATTTACAATAAATTTTCTTCAGAAAAATGATGAAGTTTTACAGAAAACAGGGTTATTATAATGATTCACTATCGCCAACCTATCACACTATCATAAAGCTGATATTTTCACTTGCTTCTCTAAGTGCGCCCTTAGATTTTGTTGTTCACGCCATTTGTTATTATGGCCTGATAAGGTTTTTCATGACTCTTAAATTTAAAATTAAAAACTCCATAATTTTTATGATATTCATCATAAGATCATTTTATTGTATAAATCTTTATTTTTTATTTGTTTTAAAAATAGTCTTTGTAAATATAATTAAAAGTTTTTGCCAAGAAAGTGAAGAATAATAGAAGAGAAAGAAAAAAAAAATACGATCGTACTTCAATTGTTTATATTTATATTATCGTGGCGAGGCTAGTCTTTATGTAGCGTCTTAACGGTGAAGCTGTGCCGTGTATGGACCCAAGTCTCCTCTCAAGAAATTTTGAACGTTTGCAAACGTACCGTATTTCTTCATCTTTCCATCGTTTCCCTTGGAACTTGGAAGAGCCGCCCTGTGGTCGTTTCCATCAACACTCAACTGGACATCTTTACGTGAATATAACCTATCTATATACATTATTGGAACATTTAATTTCTTAATTATCATTCTTAAAACTGTTTAATTTTGAGAACTATATTTTTTACATCTTTAAGCATTTAATTAGGTTGAGTTTGTTTCTTCTATTTTCTACAATATTTTAATTAGGTTTATTTTGTTTCTTATCTTTCTCTTATCAATTTATTAGATTAATTTTGTTTCTTATCATGTTTATATGTAATATAGCCTATTAAATGTATTGTGATTCGTCGTTTGCTTTCATTATTTTTATTTTTTAAATCTATACAGTCCACTAATTTATTTTAATATAAAATTTTGAGTTATCACTTGGAAGTACTGTTCTTCCACGGATAGCTCAGCGTATACACAGTGCTTAGTTTTTAGATGCAGAAAATGTAAAGAGAATGCGAATTTACATTGGAGCAAGATTTAAAAAAAAAACTTGGCCAGAGTGAAGATTAAAAAGATGAAAATGGTTTTGAAGAAAAATACAAATTGCAGAATTTAGTTTATGTTTTTAATCAATCTCTAATTGTAGATATATTTCATTTAAATTGGCCGTCCTTCTGATGTTGGAGACCAAATTCAAGCATTGGTCAGAGACAAACCTCACTCTACGATATATAAAAATATTTACAATAATCTCAAGTTTTCATTCAAATCACTAGTAGAAAACGCTAAGAACTTATTTGTTTGTTTGTTCATTCAACGTCACTTTATGCTACTGTGGCTAATCGGACGATGTTACAGTGGGAGTCCTAAATTTTAGTCTATCCAGGTTTAATTAGGATAGGGATCTTTAACGAGTGCCTGACATCGCACAGGCTCGGGACCACCTTTTAACGTCCCCTCCGAAGGACAGAATAACTAAGGATTTTTTGCTCCCATTAAAAAATCCTAGGACCACCAGCGGTTTCGAACCCTTGACCTTTGGCCTAGGAAGCTGTTATGCTAACCACCCAGCTACAAGTGATCCCGAGAACTTATTTTATAACCCAATAGATAAACATCCATAATCTATTATATTTCTTAGTCACAGAGAGAAATATTGAAGCCAACATTTTATTTTATTTATAAATTTCATTAAAAACAATATTATATTACAAAAAAGACCTATACCTCTACAACTTAGGCTCAGTAAATATAGAGATGAACGGCCAACTGCTGTGCAATGAGGTCATTAGGCCGAGATCACGCTCAGTCGCTTGGTTTTCCCCAATTTTTTTCAAAAAATCTATCGACTGCTAAAATAAAGGAATAAATAATACTTAGCCAGAGCCGGGATTCGAACCCAGGACCTGGAGAACAATAGACTAGTGCTCTGTCCATCTCTATTATATTTTTAAATTCATAATTTTTTTTTTGTGAGTTCACACTGCTTATTATAAGAAGAGCCTGTTGTGAAGCAGTTAGGTTTTCAATTTGCTCTCCCCCATTGAGAGAGAAGATACTAATACCAAGATATAGAGCACAGATGGAGAGGCGATGGGACCAGCCTTGACCGCTCATTGACTCCGCTCTCAACGAATTTACACTAAAAACATCTAGTGCGCACATTCTACACTACATACGCTTCCACTAACCTCCTTCACGTTTCAAATACATCTTAAAATATTAAATTAGGATTTCATAAAAAATCTCACGTTCCTCCTCTTTACAGCTCAAATTGGTTATTAAATTGAGATTCCCAATTCTAAAAAGAACTAAATTCATTTTAGATGTAATCAGTTGACCGTTGAGAATTACTGGAAGGAATTAGTCCGGGTGGCGGTCATTAAATGAAACAACTAAATAGTTTCAACTATTTTATTGTTTGCCAACGTTTCGACCCCCTTTGTGGGTCATCATCAGGGCGCATGGTGGGAGAATGGAAACATTTGGAAACAGTTTCCATTCTCGCACCATGCGCCCTGATGATGACCCACAAAGGGGGTCGAAACGTTGGCAAACAATAAAATAGTTGAAACTATTTAGTTGTTTCATTTAATGACCGCCACCCGGACTAATTCCTTCCAGTAAATTCATTTTAAGATAGATTCATTATTTTTAATTCAAATTGCCTTCATACTCTCAGTTATTGACATAGTGATTACTTTTTACTTAAACGTGTTTTTTTTTTTTGACAGTGAAAATTATCGAATTCCAGTTTTCAATACACCGTTTTAGGGTCCCATGAGTCCGATTAACCAAGTCACGAAAAAAGTGTGTGTGTGTGGTAAGTTTAGCGCGAAAACGAAAAGAAGTAAAAAACTGAAATTTCATATTTAAGACTACTATACGCCCAAGATGTTACAGTAACTTTTTCACTAAAATCGGCTGACTGGAAATGCTACTTTATCCCATGCATTTTTCACCTTTTTACGATTTTCTCAAAAACGTCTCAAACGATTTTGATTAAACTCGCTATATCGATGTAAAATTTAATAGGCTTTAATATCATATAGGTTTCCATTTTGGTTGAAATAGTCTAACAGGGCGTGAATGGCGATATTTTAATTTTCTTCCTCTAAAGTACCTTTAATTTTGTATATTCTATAAAAAATAACTATATCATCTGATTAGCATTGCTAAATAACGGCTAAATATACAAGTTGAACGGATTTGATAACCAACCAAAGGAAATCATATTTTTAATGCAGTTTTTGAAAATAAGAACAGTAATATAGATGTATAATATTGTAAAGCTAAAAATTTTAGCAAAAATATTATCTTATACACAAGCTTGTAGAAGTTGATAGAGATTAGTGAAAAGCCGATAAAACTAACTGATTGTTTTAGATAATAATATAATAGATTTTTTAATAAAACACATAGTTCTATAGAAATTCAATTTAATTAATTCTTTATCACTCATTTTTATCTCTTACTGAATTTGAAAATTCTTTAATCGGTTTTAACAACGAAGTGAAACGTTGGTCGAAACGTCCGTTAATAAACTTTTTTCTACAACATTCTCTAATAGTTTTTGACCGCTGCCCATCTTATATTTCATATTTCATCAGGCGGCCGACTATTTAATCTTAAAAATTAAACTAAAATCACAGGTAGAATTTTCTTTGTTGTTGAATCAGTAAGGGAATTTCCAAGATATTTTCGAGAATATAAAACAAAAAAACTGACTTACCGACCGCCATTCAAAGTTAAATACAATTTAGTCCAGGTACTTACCTAAAACAAAAAATAATATAAATTAATAAAAAAAAAATTATTATATTGTATTATACATGTAAATTATTATTGTAAATAAAAATATTTAATATGGTATTTCTCCTTCAGTTGGTTAGCTGTTCATTATCATATTTATACATTCTGTATCAGTCAACAAGAAAAGCTCAACTTATTCAAATAGACAAATCTAAAGTTACTTTAGAGAATATCCGGCAGTTATGAGCTCTCAGCCTATTTCAATCAGAATGAAACCTATATGATATTAAATCCCATTAAATAAATTATTTTATTAATAATAACTTATTAATAAAAGAGTTTTTGTGAATACTTTTAAAATCATAATATTTATCGCAAACATTGTAATGAATAAAGTTTTTTACGAATTCAATAATTAGGACTTTAAACATTGTTTAAAGTGGTTACGGAAACATTTCCGGGATGAAATTTAAGATTAACCCCCATAAAATAAAAAATGTTCCATACGCCATGAAATTGCGGTACTCAAGATCTATATTAAGATTGAGATAATTTAATAATAAAATATTAAGCATTAAAATTTAAACTGAATTAAAATGAACTATCTATAAAACTTTGCTGACTTGTTGAAGATATTGGTACCGTTAGCAAGTAACGCATGAGATAAGACCGTGAGTGGTGCCAGGCAGTCTGGAGGGAACCTGAAAAAAATTCCGGTGAACATGTGGATCTGTTATCTTCCCATAAAGGTCACGGCCCTCTCACATAACCTCACAATATAAACCTTATCATTCAGTTTTCCGTGCCGCGTGGCTCGGTAGGGAAGGAGGAAGGGAGAAGTCTTGAAAATGGTAGTGTTTTTGTCGAGTGCTCTGACGCGCAGCACATCTGCTACGCATCGCAACCTCACCAACTCCCAGCTTCCTAGTTCACCGCCTCACATAATTACATCAACCACTATTATTAGACCTATCTCAATTTACGGAGTTGAGCATTACAGAGAACAATCCAAAATCCTAAATGCTCCTTACTTAGTGACGAACAAACTGATCCAAATGATTTTAAAGTTCTTTATGTTCCCTATTTGGCCCGAATACAAACGCCAATCCCACCCTAACCCGGTGTTTTCAATCGTCGCTTCCCATTCGATCCCTGATAATCCTCCGAGACATCTGAAAAGAAGATGGCCTGGAGACCTGATTTAAGTTATTTATTGGAGTGTTGTACATTGGACATTTTCTCTAAATGTATATCGTGCCACTATTTAATATATTCCTCAAAAAAATATTTATCATTAATTTATTTAAAACAAATGATTTGACAAAATTGTTATTTGCAATCAGAAAAAGAACAAAAACTATTGGCTATCTAAGAAAATATGCTTTCTATCGAATGGTTAATTTAGTGAATCTCTTGATCACCGCCTCAAAAATCGTCGAGGTGGGCAGTATGGATTGGTGGTGAGTTTGGAAGTAAGTCAGTCTGTCCTGGATATTTTTATAATATACTGTAGCATTAGCCGAAACATATATGGATGGTGGTCCATTAATTATACTATTTAGAAGCTAATTATATCAACAAGGGCAGGGCCCTGTACTGCACAACGGTTAGGCCCTAAGGGCACTGTAAGCTGTAGCACAAGCCCGTCCTTTGTGTGGTGTCTTCGGGAGATAGCATCGCTAGAGCTAGAAGTCGGGTTGGTGTGTGTGAAACGGAAACAAGCATTTATCTCTCTCGAGGGGCATAAAACTCTAAAAAAGGCTTTCTTTATTGATCATCCAAATATAAAACTAGAATAATACATAAATTACTAAAATTATCAAAATCGGAGAAAGTAATTTTTGACAACTTAGATTCGCGAAATTGATAAGGATATAAAAAAGAATAATAAGCAAGAAAAAGACGATACAGATGGTGAAGTTTTTAAGGAGACAAGGAAGGATCGGCGAAGACAAACAAAGTAATAATACAAGTCATATTTTGACTAATATATATTTAAAATTCTAAAATGAAAATTAATGTACATCCTTATAATTTGAGTATGGATAGATTTTTTAATAACAAGGTTATCGAACGCGCTTATTATAAAATCATTATCGACGACCTGTTACTATCGATTTATTTCAATACATCGAACATCATCGATATTTAGGTACCGAGCATGCTTATCATGAAATGATTTCAAGATGGCGCAACAATTATTCTCTTCACTATAAAATATTGATCCTTATTTAATAAAAAATAAAATAAAAAAAACCTGTAGCACTACGACCCATAGAGCAAAAGACTCAGCAGATATAGAGATTAGTTACTGTTTATAGGAGTAACAGGAGTCCTCCGTGAGGAGGTGATTAGGCCGAGATCACGCTCAGCCGTCAGGTTTTTCCCCAATTTTGGGTACCCACTTTAAAGAGGTTGTGTCGGCCACAGGCGACCACTGCATACCCCAGGATCGCAAATAACATAATAAATAATTGTGCCCCAGCCGGGATTCGAACCCAAGACCCGGACAACAGTAGACTAGTGCTCTACTCTGGTTATTTAATAACATTAATATATCATGTTAGGAGCTTAACGGTTGATAGCTGGAGCACTGGACTACTGACACTGGTGTAGAGAGACCTTCATATGGCTCATTCAGCCTCTAATTCCAAAAATGTTGGGTAAACCAGGCGAATGAGTGTGGTCTCGGCCTGATCACTGGGCTTAATAGTTTGCTAAGAAACGGTATGTATCGCTATAGCTAATACAATATTAATGTTGGGTTGTAGATGCTCTAACTTTACTTTGGTAAGTAAGAATCTTAATCAAAGGATGTTATCGATGAGTTGCTACCTCCCGAGCAGATGCCTCCTATATCTCCAATACAGGAGGCAGTGAGCCTTACTTTATAATTAGAACTCGTTTGGTTCTCTTCGATGCCCTAGCGTTATCTAATCCAGATTAATTCAGTTTAAAATTAAACTATCTCAAGTCGAGGCAGTGGAGGTTCCATCCTAAACCTTTTCAATGGTTTAAAAAATCACTATGTTTTTGTAGAAACAATTACAGAAAATCCTAAGCATATTATCTTTGATATCTAAACTGAGCCTCAAAAACGTTTCGTTTGATAGTTAGACACACACTCAGGCATTACGGATCTAGGTGACTTCTTTTTTTCAATGCAATGCATCATAGCGGATAAGAACGAACAGAGTTATGATGAAGTGAAGTAAAGTTTAAGGGTTCTCGTGATGTTTGGTAATCATATAACTCTGTAGGTTTCTTCAATAAGATCGCAGGAAACGACTCATTGAGAGGCTCAAAGGGGAACCCACGTCGCTATGACAAGCACGATATTCCAAAAACGTTTTATCCAGAACCGCGTAGTGGAATCCTATGAAAACACTTCGTGTGGCCAAGGTCCTACAGAGTCTGTCATGCCATTCGAAAAAAGAAAATAAGTTCTATTCTTGTTAATAAATTTAATTATTGATGGAATCGATGAATAAAGTTAACACTTAGTATTTGGCTACAATATTATGAATAAATATGACGTAAAAATTAATAATTATGAAGATGGGGAAAAGACCTCGAAACGTAAATAATAGGGGTACTCACTACGTTTGCTATAGCATGCTATTTGTGCTATTGTGCTAAACCCATCAATTTTCTACAGGAAATAACTGTAGAAACTCGACGGGTTTAGCAAAATAACATAAATAGCATGCTATAGCAAACGTAGTGAGTAACCCTAATGTAAAAACTTTTTAAAGGAATAAAAAGTGAATGATATTATCAAATGCTTGATTTAAATTTATAAAGTCTGAACCTAAGTTATTTATTTTTTTGTTTTATTTATTTAACGTCGCTTTATGCTGCTGTTGCTAATCGGACGATGCTACAGTGAGAGTCCTAAATTTTGCCTATCCAGGTTTTATTAGGATAGGGATATTTAATGAGTGCCTGACATCGCACAGGCTCGGGACCACCTTTTAACGTTCACTCGGAAGGACGTCATAACTAAGGATTTTTTACTCCCATTAAAATCCTGAAGTGGCTAAGATCAAGGACCGATCTTCCAGATATTATGGAAAAAGTCCATCTAAGGAAGTGGACCTGGACCGGAGAAACATTACATGGACCAGGCAGCTTATAGAGTGGTACCCAAGGGAGTTAACAAGGAAGCGTGGACGTCCACCGACAGACTGGAACCAGGAGAGGAAGAAGAGCTGCGGAGGTGCAGTCTGGAAGAGAGTGGCACTGGATAGAAAAGGATGGGGCAGGTTCATTACTTAGTCTGCTTGCAAGAATAAGCCAAATAAAACTTTCAAACAATCGAACTCAAAAAAACCTCAACTTAAGGTTGATTTTGTACATATTTATTTGGATTGGACAAAAGAGGAAGTTTTGTATGTATATTTTTTTTTATATTTTATGTACAAATAAAGGTTATTATTATTATTAAAAAATCCTACGGCTACCTGCGGGTTTGAACCCGGGATCTTTGGCATAGGAGGCTGCTATGCTAACCACCCTGCTACAGATAACCCCTTAGTTATTTATGTCGAGAGGTATCTGAGGTTGTTTATGTTTATCAAACGTAATTAGAACTTGAGTATATTCTATGATAGCTACAATGGACAACGAAAAACTCGAACATTTTCAACTGAAATACACGCTTTAGTACCCGCTGAGCAGAGATATCTCAGTGGCCGTGGACCGGCTCGATTACAGACACAGAGCTATTACAAGATGGACCGCGGCCAAAGCCAGCAACAGGCTACAACGGTCCTTCGCTTTACGCCACGCCACACAATACTCAGCTCCATTACCTTATATAACTCCCGACACACTATTCAACACCTCAAGGGAGAAGGAGAGGTTTCCATTGTGTGGCCTGACGTGACCGATAGCGACAATCACGACATAATTCGGGAGAAAGGAAAGGAGTAAGCTGGGAATTGTAGTGGAGCGGACGAGAGTGGTTTAGTGCTACTTGAGAGTTACACGGGGATAGTTCAAGGTCTGGTATCACTATAACGATAGTAGCAGGAGAGTTGGGAATGCTTATTATGACATCACTTAAGCTGTAGATCTCTCGAATCTAAAGCCCATAGAGTCTTAGGTTCAGTAAATATATAGATACGTACTGTTTATAGGAAAACATTGGCTGAGTTTTAAAATATGTTCGTGTTTTTTACTGGTGATTTCAATAAAAACTTCAGATTCTTGTAAATATATTTAATCAATTATACTCTGTGATATCCCGTGAAGAGTGAGGGTTGTATATATGACCAATGCTTGAATTTGGTCATCATCAACAGTTGAAGAACGACCCGAGCGCTTTCCGTCTTCCAAGTCAAAATTTCTGGTTCTCGACCGAGCAAACCACCTACGGCATCATTGCACAATACAAAAAGTTTCAACCATCAGTGCAGCGGATTTCCCTTTTGGCAAATAAAAAAATCATTAAATGACAAAAATGAATTTTTTTTTTCTCTTCCATTTTGAGCAAGCAAAATAACACTCGAAGATAAGAAATCTCGGCTGAAACTGAAGTACAACAGCACAAATCTTTTTTTTTTGTGCTGTTGTAGAGTATAAGAGTGTATAAACTAATGTTCATAAACTATGTTTATAAACAAATGTTGACCAAGTAATCATGATGTAAAAATATATAAACACAGGAAGGATTTAATTGACCTGTTGAAAAACGCGACGAACGCATTCTACAACCCAATATATTATGACATTTAAACATTATTTTAAACATAAAAAAAAAAAAAAAAAAAAAAAATTGAGAGAGAATACACGCACTACTTTTTTTTTCCTTTCCAAGACAACTGAGAGTGATGTTTTAAAAAATTATAAAAACATTTATTTATGTATAGTATAATTTGTATTCTCAGCGTTTTTCTCAAAACTACAATACTCCCAACATTAATATAAATATTGTATTTATAATAAATATATCATCAGATCATAATTATCCCCCCCCCAAAAAATTGATTTATAATTATGAATTAATGTAAATTAGTATCATAAAGTAAAGCATTGAACCACGCGGGGCACGACAAGCCTATGTAAAGTGGGTATCCAAAAATTTATGAAAAATCGTGGAGGCTGAGCGTGATATCATCATAATCAGCTCCTTGCTCGGATGTTAGGCTAGAAACATGTAGTGAACCCCGAAACACTTGATGGGCAGTAGCAATACAGAGTTTTAATATAATGACACAGGGAGTGCCCACAATAGTCTACAATTTAGGGGGTAATATACGAATAAAAAAGAATAATGACAAAATAAGAAAGAGGAGATTGGTTCCAGAAGGGCTCGTTAGGAACCGACCAGCCAACACAATGCGGCCCATTGTCGGGGGGAGCCCACCTCCTCCTGGCCAGCCTGGCTACAGTAGGGGCGGTGAGCTTGGAGGCTAGCGGGTAGTCATCATCTAAATTATACCTCCTTCTGGCCAGCCTGGCTATGTAGGGGCGGTGAGCTTGGAGGGTAGCGGGTAGTCATCATCGAAAACAGTGGTCCGCGATCGGTCATTGGAAAAATAATTTTGAATCACCTTAACGTATAATATTTCTGAAGACTAGGCTTTCAATAAAAATCAGACGCTCTACATAGACAAAGTCAGCGTTCTAAATGATATCATTTCTGTGACAGGTGACTGCAACTGCACAATGACAACCTGTTAATCGATATTTTCCGACATTAACGATCTTTAAGGAGTACCTAATAAAAGCTAAGGCTTGAGACTCCCATTTTGTATACCCCTCCGATGTAGGATATAACTAAGGATTTTTTACTCCCATATTTGGGCCTTCGTGGTGGGTTCAGCTAAATGTTAAATGTTAGTAATTCGATGGTTCATGGGTTGTAGTAAACTCGTAGGGCATGGTTCATTTTCCTTCATATCCATTTCCCCAACTAAACCATTTTCAGAAAACATAAATAAACTATTATATTAAGGTACACAGTAGATGATCCTTGGCTTGGTAAAGATCAGTTTTAAGAGCCATTGAAGACCTCGTATTAAATAATAGACGCCTTGTCATCTTCAATTCTCCACAATTCTCTTCAATTCAAATCCAATTCCGGCCAATTCTTTCCCATATCAAGAGCTACTTTTTGAAAGAAATTTATAGCTTGGAGGGTAGCGGGTAGTCATCATCGAAAACAGTGGTCCGCGATCGGTCATTGGAAAAATAATTTTGAATCACCTTAACGTATAATATTTCTGAAGACTAGGCTTTCAATAAAAATCAGACGCTCTACATAGACAAAGTCAGCGTTCTAAATGATATCATTTCTGTGACAGGTGACTGCAACTGCACAATGACAACCTGTTAATCGATATTTTCCGACATTAACGATCTTTAAGGAGTACCTAATAAAAGCTAAGGCTTGAGACTCCCATTTTGTATACCCCTCCGATGTAGGATATAACTAAGGATTTTTTACTCCCATATTTGGGCCTTCGTGGTGGGTTCAGCTAAATGTTAAATGTTAGTAATTCGATGGTTCATGGGTTGTAGTAAACTCGTAGGGCATGGTTCATTTTCCTTCATATCCATTTCCCCAACTAAACCATTTTCAGAAAACATAAATAAACTATTATATTAAGGTACACAGTAGATGATCCTTGGCTTGGTAAAGATCAGTTTTAAGAGCCATTGAAGACCTCGTATTAAATAATAGACGCCTTGTCATCTTCAATTCTCCACAATTCTCTTCAATTCAAATCCAATTCCGGCCAATTCTTTCCCATATCAAGAGCTACTTTTTGAAAGAAATTTATAGGGATGGAAGTGGTCTAGTGGATAGAACGGTAGACTAATGTTCTCCGGGTTAGAAACCCGGCTGTGGAAGATTGAGACGATCCGGAGGCAGATCCACCATCTATTAAGTAGGTAATAACTCCCTCCCCAGAGGGAAGGATAAAAGGGGAAAACCTGGCGGCTGTGTGGTGGCGGGGTGTTCCAGTGAGTTAGCGCGCTGCCTAGCAACCAGGTCAACAAAAAGATTATAATAGAATCATTACGAGTTAGTCCATCGATGTGGGACTTTAAACTAGGTATTTATCCTCCGCCTTCAAAGCCGAGGTCAGGCTAAAAAAATATATGAAAAATTGAGTGTGATCTCGGCCTAATCACCCGATTGCACAATATATGTACACGATATATATTTGTGCCTGAGCGTGGCTAAAATTATCTTAAATCTCAGTAATTGACTTTAACCTGAATAGATGACTCTTTTCATTATTTCGACATAGGATTGAGTTCTCCATGAACACGACGAATTTTGGTCTTTTCCCTTGAAAAGACATAACTAGTAGTTAGGCTGCTATAACTTGAAGCATTATCAGCGAGAGAGGAAACGTTATGTGAGGACGAGGCCGCGAGGAATGGTGCTAAAATAGATGGACAGGTCCAGGAGCTAAGATGGTGCTAGAGGTTCCAGGAAGGGGCAGGTCTGGATAACGGGATGTCGGCTCTAGTCTGCTCGGTGCTACCTCAATGTCAGCTCCTCGGGGGGTTAGTGTAGCGATCTGGTCCTCTGGTATTGGGTGTCCTCTCGGGGGTGCTACTCTTCCTGGGTGCATCAACAGTATTCGTACTCATATTGATTATCGACAGTAGGCCGTTCGGGCATACCTACCTGGGAGTTTGTGGTGAAGAAAGTAAACAATGCAACGGCATTAACTATTGCAGAAGTAATCAGGAGTCAGTCTAGAAAACCATATTTTAATTTGCCGACGTTTCGGCTTAAACATCAGGGCATTACTGAGCCATATTAAGTATAAACCAATTGGGGTTTATTAGCCTATTAAACCTAGGTTGGAATAATTAATTTTTTCGTGGTTCTCAGAGAATTATATTCTTTTCAATAATGAACCTTTTTAATCGACCAAAATTTAAGAGCTTTTGAAATAGGTGTAAAAATTCAGCTGCGTTCGATTCCGTCGGTGTACACAAAATCAAGTTTATTTGTAAATCAATAATTCTAAAACTAAAGGTAAATATCATACCGAAACGTCAGAACACAAATATAATAAATTTGCTTATTAAGTGTGATTTATCTTTTCAATATATTATGCTAAATAATAATATTTTAAAGAACGCATAAAAATATCGAAGACTGAGAGTTATTCCCGAACGATTCTTATCAGCACTGAATTCTCCCAACAGATATCGATCAACATTAGCACAATATATCGATAATGATGATGGAGTGAAGCAGTACCTGTACTGGAGCTGTAGCTAACCGAGGCTACCTGATATAGTTAGGTCGAGAATATATCGATTCAAAGTCGATATACATTAACATAAATTAATCGCTGAAGGTCGGCCCCTAGGACAGAGGTGGGCTTGCCCCGAGCGGACAACAAGCCTCCACAACCAAAGGCGAACCGACTTGAGGGAGGTTTGCAAGTAGTCAAGGGTGGAAGGCTATCAATCAAAGAGCAGGAGAAAGGCAAGCTGTCGATTTATATTCAAGGAAAATTGGCAATCACGATCGCTTAGTTCAAAACGCAACACCTCGGCTAATTGCCAACTCATTTCAACAATTTTTAAATTAAACTAAGCTTATTTAAATAAACTGCCATGCTACCGTAACTTGAGACACCTCGTGGAGACCCACATAGGTTGGGGGAAGCAATTTACAAAATAATCCAGACTGTTTCTTGTCTTCTTTCTTCAACGCCACCCAACAATGTATTTACCAACCGTCAACAAATAAGACGTTCATTTCCTATAAGGTACAAAAGGACATTTTTTACGAGATTGATATTCTGACACGTTTCTGTTCTGATGGTTTAGTTTTATCAAAATCCTTCGCCCTAAAGAACAGTCAAGTCCTTTAAAATCGAAATTCATAAATACGACTATTTCCAAAAAATACTGAAAACACATTTCATTCCGATCCTACTCATACTTGAACACTCTCTTCCGTAACAATAAATAATATTAGTTTGTTTTTTATTTATTTAATGTCACCTTATGCTACTGTGGCTGATCGGACGATGCTACAGTGGGAGTCCTAAATTTTACCTATCCAGGATATATTAAGATAGGGATCTTTAACGAGTAAGAGATATTGAACAGGTTTCGGGACCACCTTTTTACGTCACCTCCGATAATAACAACGGATGACGTTGTGCACAGTTGAAGTGCTAACTGATTGACCGTTAGCGAAGTTACACTAAAATAGCGAAGTCATTTACTCTTAGCACAAACGAGTCCCAAATGAACAAGTGAAATATTATATGAAATATAATAGCTTCAGCTACAGAAGCCGCGTGTTACATCTAATGCTAACTAAACCATTAAATGGATAATAAATATATATGGAATATATGAATGAATTAAATGGTTTATAGGGGTCACCAATGGGCTAGAGACTGGCATAACAGCCTTCTCTGCCAAAAATCGCAGGTTCAAATCCGGCAGATGGCTCAAAGATTTTTTTAAAGGCGTAAAGAATCCTTGTTTGTCTTTCGGATACGACGTAAAATGGTGATCCATCAACTCATTATGAAATATCAGTTACATTAGGGTCACATAATAATAAGATGGGTCGCCTATGGAGTATTGGCTATCATAGCATCCTTCTACACCTTAAGTCAAGGGTTTTAACCCAAAAGATGCCCCTAGGATAATTTTTTTTTTTTGCTCATCGCATAAATTATGCATATTTGCAGCTAGGCTCAGCCAGTGAGCCATCATACAGACAGGAATTGTGGCATATCATCTCTCACAATGCATATTAATCATTCGATTATTTAAATCATCGAAGTCCGATTATGACGATGATTCGATTACGCCCACCCCTAGGTTCAACTTTGATAGATCATGGACCTTGGGTTAGTGTTCCAACAGTGCACAAGTTATTGTTTTGCTGTCTACGCGCAGATCTGTGACAGTGAGAAAGTTGCCGCCCAGAGTCTTGTACTGGATTAATTTACTTTATTTTATAATACTGCCTGTATAATATAGAGCTGAGACGACCCTAAGAGACCATGTGGTAGGGGCTGACTCAGCGAGCCTCCGCCTAAAAGATATGCAAATAGGAGGATCGAACCCGGCCTTCAAGGGACTTGCCATTACAATGTACTCCACTCGTTCAACAGCTTCTTATTGTCCATTCATATCTCCTCCAACTGGGTCAATGTGCTATTTAAAACTCTTTTGAATCAATTCATCTGAATATATACAGTGGGCAAAACAGCATTCCTAAGCATACTTTTTCGAGGAACAGAAAAATGATGTCGTACGAAACTCTTTAGTCCTGGTGAATATCCACAATGTGGACCTAAAACGTTGGGTACACAATAAATGGCTGACTACTTTTGTTAATCGTTTATTGACCACCACATGAACCGAGAATCACCTGTAGTTTGGTGGCTAACACCGATCTTCTACAACCAATTTGTCGACTAACTTTTATGACGTAACTCCGACTTTATAAAACTTCCCCGATCCTGAAGAATGGTTAATATTAAATTAATTTAAAACTGAATCCTTCTCTCTCCTTTATTTCTCTTTGTAAATGTATTTCAAACCATTATTAAAAAAAAAATAATAAATAAAAAAAAAAATATATATATATATAATATATATATATATATATATATATATATGTATTTTATATATTATATTATATAAATATTATATATAAATAAATAATAGTATGATGGCACTGGTCAGATTTATTTATTTTAAAATTTATTCCAAATGACTATTAATTTATATATATGGGTCACCTGTAGCATAGTGGCTAGCATGACAGCTTTCTCTTAGGCATAGAATTACCTTGATTGGAGTAAATAGTCCTTGGTAATGCCGTCCTTCAGAAAGGACGTAAAATGCAATATGTTTCATATTATATATTTGTAGCCCTGATGTTTGACCTACACACACATGCTTGAGTAGGTAAAATAAAATATTCTTAAACGATTGACTCCCAGTTATTTCTACCTATCCTAATTAAACCTGGATAGGCAAAGTTTAGGACTCCCACTGTAGCATCGTCCGATTAGCCACAGCAGTCGTTGGATCGGATAAACAAAGACCCAAACCATCCCACTACCATCCTACTATATAGCGAATACCCTAATAACCTTGATAGAGAATTGTAAGATGATAGACAGGCAGACAGATATACCCGAGCAGGCGTTGTGTTACACCGGAAGGAGAGAGGTCTCAGTTACCTGGTGGGAACCTCCCCCTCGATGTTAGCACTAGCATTGCATTTCGCTTAGCAAGGTGTAGCAGGCCGCTACTGTATGCCTGGGACCGATATCAAGATAGAAAGTGTTAATCGGTCGTCCGAATACCATTCTAGCTTCCATCTATTATCATTTAAATGATTCATATCGAAAAAGATAAGTCTAATCCGCGCAACATACCACTTAAACTTACCTCCGTAATCAAAATCAATTTAAGAAATTTTAAATAAAGGCGGAGATGAAAAAAAGTTTATAGAATCACAATCAGTTTCATTAAATAATCTATTATATTATTATTTACAACAATCACTCGAATTTATCGGCTTTTCATCACTCTTCATTACCTTTTATAACTTTGTGCATAAGACATTATTTTTTATAAAATCTTTACCTTTCCAAAATTATATTTTACATCTATATTATGTTAACGTGAAAAAATATATTGTAGTTTTCTACTATTCTCAGGTTTCAGTAAATAAATAAATAATTTTATTTATGCAACGTTTCGAGAATTTATTGTTCCGTATCCATACCCTAACAGTGGAAAAACAAAAAACAGAAAATTAAAACTTTTATACAATAATTAATAGATGATTCGAGAGATGATAGACAGAAAAGAATGCATTGAATAATTAGTGTCTGACAAAGACCTATGTCTATGTAAGACACTATTTTATCTCAAATTGTAAGTAAATTTCTAATAACTTTAATGAAATTCTAATAGAAATATCTATTTAACTACTGTATATCTATTCATTGTTCAATGTATTCTTTTCTGTCTAACAATGACATCATCTATTAATTATTGTATAAAAATTTTAATGTTTTGTTTTTGTTTTTCATCACTGTCAAGGTAGGAATATGAGAAAAATAAATTCCCGAAACGTTGCATAAATAAAATTGTTTATTTATTGATTGAAACCCAAGACCATTAGAATTATCAAGAGTCGAGAAATAATCAAACTATATATATACATATATAATTTGCTCTTTTATCCTTTAGCTGAATAACAAATTCGTTTAAGTTATAAGTTTACCTTTTTTTTATCAATACTAACAAGATAATATCATTAATGTTTCGTATCTACAAATTTGAAGGCATTTAAGAGGAAGAAAATTTAAAATATCGACATTTAAGCCCTGTCATAAAATTTCAATCAGAATGAAACTTACATGATATTAAAACACGTTCAATTTTACATCGACATGACCAGCCCTATCAAAATAGTTTGAGTCGTTTTTGACAAAATCGTCAAAAGATGCGAAATGTATGGTATGAAGCGGCTCCTTTAATTTGCCGATTTTGTTTAAAATACAATTCAGGCATATAAGCTCCTAAAATATGAAATTTAAGTTTTATACAATTCATAGTTTTCGGCCTAGGCTAACCACACCAACACTAACACAGACCTTTTTTCGAGACTCGATCCTTAGGTCTGAAGGGACCCTAAAACGTGTATTTCTGGTGAAAACTGGAATTCGGAAATTTTCGCGATCATACTACTTATATACATAGCTAAGTGAAAGTAAACATGTAAAAAATAAAGCTAACCCGTACAACTTACGAAGTGCCTTGGGTTCAGAGCTTATAGTTATGTTTTTTGGACCAATGGATGTGCAAGGAAGAGATTAAGCCAAGGTTATACTCAGCAGCAGATTTTAATCCAAAAAAATTGTACCAACTTTATATAGGCTATGTGAGCTGCAAGACGGTAAATAGAAGAATAAATGATTATCCTGCCACAGCCGGACTCTCAACTCACTCCCCTCCAAATCTACCTTTGGATCCGTTACAGAGGTAAACATCACATCAGTGACGAAACCGAACCGATTTAAATGTAAACCTATAAATTCCTCTAAGCTATCGATTTATTTTCCCCGCTGCCACTTGGATAAAAACCTTTTTCCTTATCCATTGGATATCGATAAAACATTCTTATCCCGATTACAAACGCCCCCAGGTTCTGCTATATTAGGCTCATCTCCAAGTTTCGATACAACAACTCACACATTTTATAACAATTTATGAAACATATAAAAAATATCTATATATTTATATATTTTGTTCGTTGTAAAAAGCATAAGATATGGATAAAATGGTTTTGATATCGCATGTATTTGGACTAAAGGTATGGAGAGATATGGTAGGGACACATTGTGAGTTGGCGTTAACGGCCCACTCCCTGCCTACCTACGTCCAGCCGCATTCTTACATATACAACATTATATTATTATTATTATGTACAATTTTACTTTCCTTTACTAACCTATAAAATATATAATAGTAAGAGAAAGTATTGCAATCCAGACAATTTTAGGATTCGTGTTTTCAACGGAAATAAACGTTTAATATACCCCCTTATCCAAAATACTATATACTGCAAAATGTCTGGGTGTGTCTATTGTAAGACTAGGTCCAAAACCAAAACTTCGAAATGAGAATCAAATCCATTCATTGGATTTTACAGTCAATCTTTTTAACCTTTTTAGGGTTTAATCATCTCTGAAATAGTCGGATAGAACTTGACCTCAAATTCTTTTTTTTTTTTTTCTAATCTCCTAGCTTGAGAAACTTTTATTTTTATAAATGAGCACCAATTTTTATTTTAATTCAGTTAATAGAATAGCGGCGACTCGAATGGGCGTGTTATGTTGTTAGACACGGTGAAGAACGAATTCCTAAACTGCTAATATGCTCTGAATCGACTGGATGGTCGAGGCGTCGATGGGAGGATCGCGTAAGTCTGATCTCAGATATAGGCTTGAGCGGTGATCATTGGACGAATCTGTGTAGGCAGTATTTAGGGATATCGGATTTAATAGACCTATTATTATTATTTATTTAATTAAAACATTTTCTAAAAATTGTGGATGTAATTAGTTGACCGTTGAGAATTACTGGAAGGAATTAGTCCGGGTGGCGGTCATTAAATATTATTATTTAATCCACCCGGACTAATTCCTTCCAGATTTACTAAAAATATAAATGTTTCGCCTGGTTCTGTTTAGCATTATGTTTACCTATCTATGTAGCATACAGTAAGAAAAATATTACTAACTTAGAATAAATTCTAAAATTTATTTTTATAAAGGAAGTAAATGCGTGATTAGTAATGGGCGCACAAGATTTTATCTTTCTTTTTTTTATTATTATTATAATTTAAAAAAATAAATAATAACCATTTAAAGAGGCCATATAATAAACTAAAAGGAGAAGATATGGCACAAACTGGCGAAGAGACTACAAAGAAGAGGAGAGAGGAGAGGACACAAAGAGCAGGCTGCACAACACCTGTTGCTACCTGCCGCCGCCACCTGTCGCTATCGTGCACTGTCGTGGCAGTGTCACAGCAGAGGGGTCAATGCTATCCAGGAAACATCGCATGCGGGAGACACACAACTTAACTCGAAATACAGTAAAAAATGTTAGATAGTGTTGCCTCTATGTGATTTGCGCTATAACACCGAGCATTAAAAGTTATTTAGCAGATATTGTATTCATTAATAAACATGGAATATAATTATAATTAATAGTTGTCATACGGTTGACTAGCATAATGTTACAAATCATATGTAAAAATGGCAAAAAAAATTATAGGTTAATTGTAAATTAAGCTGATAATTTTGAGATGCGATACTTTAAATTATATAATAAAAAACAAAAAAAAACGCTGCAATGCAAAAATTATAACACAATGGTTATACATTTCTAAATAACAATATTAGGATACAACTGTTTATAAAGCTGTTGATAGGCAATTAAGTAATATGAAAAGCAATAAATAATTCAAAGCAAAATGTTATATCACCTCTGCTAATTTCAAATATCTCTGCTAGTTCTGAACCAATTTCTAATGATTCTTTTTTTAATTTTGTATGAAATCTAATTCTCTGCGAAACAGCACAAATTTGTAGGTTTTTATATATTTATTAATTAGAAAAAACAGATTTTTTTTAGTCGTTATTCGGGTCTACGCATCTTGAAAAGTAAGCCCTCAAATTTTGAAAGGGGATAATTTTTTTTTTGTTGGTCGATTACAAAGGTTCATTATTCAAAATACTAAACCAAAATATGTTAGTTGACCTAATGTATTCATTTATTTAATTTTTTGTTGAGTTGTTTTATTCTTGAAAATTGGGGAAAAGACTCCAAAACCTCGAAAAAAAAAAAAAAATTAAAAAGTTAAAAAAAAAAGTGAGGGGAAGTATAGAATGCCAAATTCAATATATATAAAGAGGACTCTCATGGGGCACACTCGGCCTCTATCAAGTGGGTACTCGAAATTTGATGATAAAACGTAATGACCTCCTTGCACGGCCGTTGGTCAAGAAACAGTACGAAGCTCTATAATGTACCGAGTCCTCAATGGTTGAAGACCTACAGGTTATTTTCATAAGTAAGAGTACAATTATAAACATATCCGAGATGGACAACAGATCGCAAACCTGATTGAAAAGTAATATATATTACAAACATACAAGGGATTATTCAAGCCCAACATAAATAACACCATGTTTACAAAATATTGGAGTATTATTTATCGTGTAAACAACTCAGGGGAACTAGGACTGATAACGGAGCTCTTCTTATCACAAAGCTGATAGTGTTATCAATATCTGGTGATGAAAGTCATCAACATCTTGGAAAATTAATAAGTTCATTCTATAATACTATACCGTAATTAGGATTTTAAATAAAATTAAATAATACATTATTAAAGTCTGGCAACTAGGTCACTATTGCTATTAAAGAGAAAGATGCTAAGAATGTATGGTCGACATTATCATAGGTATTAATAATGAGTCAGTCCTGTGAACAATATTTTTGTTATATTTTTGAGCCATGTCAAGCAAAAACAGTTTATGTCAGCCATGTCAGTGATGCTCTCAAATGTTTGAACAGAAACGACAGTAACATTTAAAGTTCACTATTATAGGTGGAATAATCAGGAGTCAGTCTTTTTCTAAATATATTTAATTTTGCCGACGTTTCGGCTGAAAAGCTTGTGAGCCATTATCAGGGCTACAAACATCAGAACAAAAGAGATACATATTAATGTGATAATGAACATTTTTTGAATGTAGTGACAATGATATAATTTGAAATAAAACAGAAAAAAATAGCAACGTACTTAAATATTATAGATACAAATAATGCTTATATGATAAACAATATGATGATGATCTGTATAAAAACAAAACTTTAGACTTTAATATAGAATTAAAAAATTATGTACCTCATGGGTCTTTTACGTACCTCAGATTCTAGTGTTTATAATTTTCTGTTAAAATGTTGAGCCTTATTGTACATATTTTGTTTTGTTTTTCCATTGTATAATTTTGTAAAAGTTTTTAAAACAAACATAACCTGTAGTATTTATATTTAGAGGGAAAACCTATGTTTTCGGTTTTCCTCAGTTTATGCTAGGACATGGCTCAGTAATGGTACGTTTATATATAATTGTTTACTTCTATATTAAAGCCTAAACTTTTGTTTTTATGCTTATCATCATCAGATTATGTATCATATTATCAATATTTGTATCTATAATATTTAAGTATATTGGTATATTTTCTGTTTTATTTTAAATGTTATCGTTGTCACTAATTCACGAAAATTTTCATTTACACATTAATATGTATCTCTTTTGTTCCGATGTTTGTAGCCCTGATGATGGCTCACAAGCTTGAGCCGAAACGTTGGCAAAATTAAAACAAATTTCCAAAAAATGACTGACTCCTGATTATTCCACCTATAATAGTTCCTACAGTCGACTATACATCCTCAATATAATTAAAAGTTCACAGGATTATATCTACCTGAGACAGAAAAATGCTTTATTCAACATCCTGCTGCCCAAATACACAACATAAAGTTACTATGCAATACATAACATTATTTTTGGTATTTATATTTTCGTTCATGAATAAATAATTCACAATTCTAAACTAACTTTTAATTTACTAATACATACTTATCCCTTTTAGGCATTATTTAATATTTATTACGCGTCTCCCTAATAAAAAAAAAATCAATAAACACATGGATACACGATGATAGAGGCAGGGAAGTAATAGGCTTATGATAGAGAACTATCGTGATGTTACTTCACTATCAACCAATTTAGAATGAATATACAATAAAATAATTTTAAATAACTTTATCATTTCTTCAACTTTTACCATACTATCTAAATTTAATTTTACTAAGCTATAAATGAAATATATATTAAGGGAGTGTACTGAGATCGGGGAAATTTTATCCTTTGGAAAGTATTCAAAGGAAATGTACAGCCTACTGAGTACATACGACCAACTCTATTGATATGAGTGTACTTATTCAAGTACATGTCTGTGATGTTACAGCAACATTTTCAACCAAATCGACCAATTACAAGAACCAAACAGTATTGTATGGACATTCAAGAATTTCCTAGACGATTACAAGACAAGGTAATGAGGCAGCAAGCAGATTACTTTCTCATGGAAAATCCCTAAGTAGCATTGAGACCGCTCAGGTACCTATAACCTCAGCTGAGGTAGGAACACCTCACGCAGGGCAATGTACCCAACTTATTGAGAGGAGAATGGACAAAGGATCAAGCTATGTATTTTAGAATTATACACACATATATATATATAATATATATATATATATATATATATATATATATATATATATATATATATATACATATACATGTAAGGGCTGGAACCCGCGATATAGGGCAGAAAAGAGTTCTTCTTTGTTAATTCATTTAACGTCACTTTATGCTACTATGGCTAATCGGGCGATGCTACAGTGGGAGTCCTAATTTTTAACAATCCAGGTTTAATAATTATCTATGCAATAGGCTGGGTAGATTAAGGGTATGTAAAATATTTTATAACAATGTGAAAAACTAAATGGTGATTATATTTTAATTTTATAATAAATGATGTTAGTAAGATCCTTGAAGATGGCAAAAGGCTGAAACGTAGGAGAGAAAAAGAAATAAAAGGATTGTTGAGTGAAAAATATGGATCACTTGTTTTATTTTAAAACAACCTAAGGGTAGGGACCTTTAATGAGTTCATGATATCGCACAGGGTTGGGACAAACCTTTTAAGTCCCCTCCGACGGACGGCATAACCAAGAATTTTTTTAATGGTAGCAAAGGATTTTTTATTACCATTACAGACCATCTGCCAGGTTAGAAGCCTTCGGCTTTATGCTAGCAACTGCATCAGAGATTACCACCAAGAAAATCAATGTTATCAAATGCATCTAATTTTAATATACACATTTATTAAAATTAGTTGATTTGTACAGTGATAAAATTGTGAACAACTTATCTTAACATATAAATTAAATATCTTATGCCAGTAATAAATTCAGATCTGAACAATATATAAAAATATTGTATTTATGTCATCTGTTATTTGTCGGTATCTTGCTTGTATGTGACAACTAATGCTTTGGAATTTACCTATTTCATTCACGAACTTTTAAAGTGAGGATTTCGCACTATCCAATAAGTAATAGATATCATATGATAACTTTAAGAATATTCAGGTTTTAATATTAATATATTTATAAACAGCAATGGCAGCGCTTGGGCCAAAACCGGTGAACGATCTTGAAGGTAATCAGAAATACTAATGAGGTACCAACATTATTTGAAGAGTGAATGACATAATTATATGAAGTGAAAGGTATGGAAATGATAGGATAATAGAAATATTAAATATGTGTACGTGATATATATGAAGGATGGCATGATTCCGAGGGTCATAGGACATGGTTAATGACTTTTAATAAAGAATTTTTAAACTATTTTCTAATATCATTTGAACGCCTTTTCATTGAATTAAAAATATAGATATAATAATAATAATAATTATAATTACATAGTTAGTTTAACTGTCCTATCGTTCTATAATGAACGCCGCGGCCTAGTCGATAGAGGAGTACCATACTCTTTTCCAGACCCCGAGTTCAAACAAAGGCTGTAGCAGAATTATTCATCTTATTATTCTTATAACCTGGGGTATGGAGTCCCTCCTTGGGCACACACAGCTCTATAAAGTGGGTAAACAAAAATTTGGAAAAAACTTGTGTCCCTAATGATCTCCTTGGACAGGGATTGGCCTAGAAACAGTATTATATATATATATATATATATATATATATATATATATATATATATATATATATATTTCCTGAACCCGAGACAATTCAAGGGTTGCAGAAGTAAAGGTTCTATTGTCATAGTGTGTTAAAATTTTTATTATTTCATTTTTTTTTTCCAAGGCCATGGGATTTTGGTTGAAAATTGAAAAAATAGAGGAAGGAATCTGGGATATCTTTTTCTGTATTAGATGCATTTTAAGAGGGGACCGAGGATACGAAAATTGTCGATATAGGGAGTGAGCGAATGGACTCCCATTATAGTGATGGGGCTCACTAGTCTTTTTTAAGTCAGTTAGTCAAATTATGGTTTCTCAGTCTAGCCTGAGGGTCTGTACATAGTCCTGGCAAGTACTATAATGGCTGTGGCCGTCCTGTCGGAGTCAGTGTGTTGAACAGTGGCTATAAAAAAAATTGATATGTCTCCGGAAGATGTACTCTGCCACCGTCGGAAGTTCGAAGGTGTCGTCTGTCTTCGTCCTCTGAAGAGAAATATGCCTCACTATTCTAAATTTAATTCTTCCAATCTGATTTCTAACTAATAATTATGGCATTTATTATAATATATGAGAGGGGGAAATATATGTATTTATCTAATCTAATTTGAATCGTAAATATACATTTTAATAATGGAGTAGTTGTTAACCGTTGAAAACAAACCAATAATACGAAATTATGCTATTTTTGTATCGAAGTTTCGGCCTAAGTTGACGGCCTTCGTCAGGGCTAAGAAAAACTAGATAGGAAAAATAGAATTGAAAGAAAAAATAATAACAAAAAAATGATATTGATATGAAGATTATAATAGGGAACTAATCAACAAATTAAAGTTATAGAAATTAAGAAAATAAATAAATTTGCAATAACTTTAATGTGTTGCTTAGTTCCTCATTTTTATCTTCTAATGTTTTCACATAATTGTTTTCATATTTCATTATTGTTGTTTTTATATTATATTTTTTTCTTTTAATTTTATTGGTTGTTATCTAGTTTTTCTTAGCCCCGATGAAGGCCCACAATGTAGGCCGAAACGTCGACACACAAATAAACTAACTTTGTGTTATTGACGCGTTTTCTTGATGGCCGCACCGCCCACAAACTTCTTCGTCATATAAATATGTTAATTGAATTAAAAAAAAAAAAAAAAAAAAAAAAAGAAGCTAAATGCTTAAGCTACTAGGTGGTAAGATAAAATAATGTTTCTCTGAGAAAATACTCGACTACAGTAGAAAGAAGAACGGTGGGACTGAGTGGCTCGACAGCTGCTGAGGGAAAATAAACAAATAAATTGTTAATATAAACAAGGGACCCTCCAACATGAGGACGCTATAAACAGTCGGTTCCTCACTAGCGGACGGTTAGCCCATCATCGTTGTACATCTATACCAAGAGGTCGTAGCATAGCTATCGCTCAAACATATATATATATATATATATATATATATATATATATATATATATATATATTGTTTGATCAGTTCTCGACTGTTGATAATTTAAGTTTGTGTTGTTCTTAGGTTTCAGTCAATGAATAAACAATTTTATCTATGCGACGTTTCGAGAATTTATTGTTCTCATAATCATGCCTTAACAGTGGAAAAAAACAAAAAAAAAATTAATATTATTATACAATAATTAATATATGATCTTTGAAAGAACACTGAAAAAATAATATTAATATTATAATTATATTATATTATAATTATATTATTATAATAATAATATTATTTTTTCAGTGTTCTTTCAAAGCTTGTAGGCTAAACATTTCTAATTAAGACACTATTTTGTCCAAAATTGTAAGTAATTTTATAATAATATCTTTAATGTAAATCCTAATTTAAAATATCTATGTACCTACTGTATGATTATTCATTGTTCAATGTACTCTTCTTTATATCACTAACAATAACATCATATATTAATTATTGTATAATAATATTAATTTTTTTTTGTTTTTTTCCACTGTTAAGGCATGATTATGAGAACAATAAATTCTCGAAACGTCGCATAGATAAAATTGTTTATTCATTGACTGAAACCTAAGAACAACACAAACTTATATATATATATATTTTAAGGGAATGGATAGAGGCAGTGAACATTTTAGATTAGCCTAAATAACTAGGCCACACGTAACCATCTCTATCGCCTCAATTAAGACGTTCATCTCCAAAAGGCACTATATCCATTCTAGAAAAGTTTAAAAGAAAGAGCCAAAATATTTTTTAAAACAATACAAAAACGCTGCAAATTAATACCCAATTGTTTATTATTTCCAAATAACAATATTAAGGTAAAACTGTTTATAAAGCACTAGATAAGCAATTAAATAATATGAAAAGCAATAATCCAAAGGAAAACTCGAGTTATATCAAAAATGAGTTAACTCCACGTATCGCTCCCTCAGACCGTCTTCCACGTCGTGTTAAATTGTTTAAAGAAATTTCTTGGTGGAAGAATTTCAGGTGGAAAGAAAGCTGTATGTTATAACTCTATTTTGGTATTAGGTAAACTTTAAGCCGCTCACCTGTAAAATGAAAGATTTTGACTTAGCCACTTGTTCACGACCGCCACAGATATCATACTACTGCTAATTTCAAAAAGCTACATCTCTGCTACATCTGAACCAATTTCAATGATTATTTTTTCATATTTTTTGTATTTATTTATTTATTTGTTAATTAGGAGAAATTGATTTTTTAAATTCGTTATTCGGGTACTAAGCATCTTGAAACATAAGCCCTTAAATTTTGAAGAGGGGGGTAATTTTTTTGGTTAATTACAAAGGTTAATTATAGAAAATAATAAACCAAAACACTATTTTATACCTCATAGAAGGAATGGTGACCATGGTTTGGGATGAAATTAAATGATTAATTAGTAACGTTTGGAAATAATAGTGTTTTTAAAAAACTTTAGTGAGTTCTACAGATGAAATTGAGTGACAGTATCCGAAGAAACTCAACGATTAGAAAACAAATATATCAAAATATTAGTTCTGCTAACACGTCCTTTCGCACATTTTGGCAATCGACGTCTTCATTTGTTGACTGTAGAAAACATTGGTTGGGGGTGCTGGCATCAAAGAAATCTTATTGCATCGGATTGGTAAAGTTTCGGAATTTTAGACCTTCAGGTCAGGCTGAGAAAAACTTTGTATAATGGTAAGTGAAAGTAAACAAATATTTAAAGAGTAGTTTGTTACGTTAATCATTAAATATATTCATACACTAAGTATTCTTATAACATCGATGTTGTCCTATTACTTTTATTAGGTAGTTAATTGGTTGTTATCCCGTCATTTCTCAGCCCTGACGAAAACCAAAAACTAGGCCGAAACGTGGGAACATAAATACAATAAGTATCCTTATTATGTGGGAAGTATTTGACTACCGCAACTCGTAACCGATTTATCCAATAATTTAAAACCAACTATCAACAATTTTTGATAAGCTTGTTGAAATTTTAATTTTTCAGTAAAGTATTAATAATTTATTATTTCAATACTAAGGTTAGTACAAGTAGGGATCTTAAACATTTCGGTGTTTCACTTTCACTAAAAAGGCTCGATAGGTGGTGGAATAAATGATACAATATAACCTGCCAAGAGATGTTTTAGCACCCTCAAGAAAGGATTTATTGGGAAATAAGTAGTGTCAAAAAATGCAGATTCCCAGCGATTCACAAATATTTAATTGAATCTTGGACTCTAACCAAAAAGCACAAAGTCAACGACAAGCGTTGGAGAAGCAATGTTTAAGAAGAATAGCGAGGAAGACAAGAAGAGACCGAATGCGAATTGTAACAATACGGTCATATCTGGGACTTGGGCCAGCTTTGTGTACTATAGAAGAACATCAACTGAGTTAGTTTGGTCATGTTTAGTAGAATGGCAGAAAACAGACTGGCGAAACAACGTTGGAAGGCCTGAGACCGAGAGGAAGGAGTAGAGGACTGGTACAGGAGGGTTCTTGGATCAGGATCTAAAGAAAGGAGTCTCAAACCGTTTGCACTAGAAGAAAAGGAGATTTAAAAAATTAAATATTCTCAATACAAACCCTTAACCTGTACCTTCTACTCTTTAGCCCTGATGAAGACTTACAAACGTTGCTTTCACAATTGTTTGTAATCATTGACCGCCACCCGAACTATCTCATCCTCCATTATATACAATCATTGACCGCCACCCGAACTATCTCATCCTCCATTATATACAATCATTGACCGCCACCCGAACTATCTCATCCTCCATTATATACAATCATTGACCGCCACCCGAACTATCTCATCCTCCATTATATACAATCATTGACCGCCACCCGAACTATCTCATCCTCCATTATATACAATCATTGACCGCCACCCGAACTATCTCATCCTCCATTATATACATACGATCCAACTATTCAATATTTACTCATATATTCCCCTATACCAACCCTTACATCGTATCTCCTTACTCTTTAGCCCTGATGAAGACCCGGCAGAACGGTTTCGAACCTCTTTACGACAGAATAGCATTGACCTACCTGTATGATGGAGCACGACCTAGGCCTGGACCTGGAAGTTGCCACCTCCCACCAGGGCAGGTCGCGGCACAGCGGAGGAATGTCCTCCCTCAGAGGCTCCAAGCGAGACATCGCCCTGGGCCTCGGGGTGGCCCGCACTGTAGCGAACCCGTCGTGCACGGCCATACCGCGAGCACTGACAGCTCTGCCTGCTGTTCGGCTGGCTTCGGCTCTCGGGCGGAGGTACCCGAAGTGGACGGGTGGTGGGGGGTACGGGCCTATGTATAATACTACTCTGGTTATTGCGTGTATTTTGGGAAAAAGGCGGACTATAATTAATGGTTTAATTAATAATTATACGGTTCAGTAAAAAATTAATCATTTATACTCTCAAACATTTGTCAATATATCTATTTCTCTAACTTACCTATAAATGTAATATAAACTAAGAGGAAGTATTGCGATACTGAATATTTTCTAATCCGAGTTTTCACCATATTAGAGTCCCTCGAGTCCAAATGACTAAGTTTATCTGCGAACTTTTATGTCCATAGATGAGGCATGTTAAGCTCAACTATAATTTTTAACAATCTAAGATTTTTTAAAGGGAGTAAAGAACCCTTGGTCATGCCGTCCTTCGAATGCGCATGCGTGATAATTTTTAATTAAGAAATTAAGCATTATTTATAATAAAAACAAGGATAAAATCATATAGAATATACGATGATTTTATAGTTATTTTAAATACGTTGAAAGTGTATGACAATTCACTATTTCTTACTTATCACACACTTTCAGCTTTCACTTGCCTGTTTCTACCGTCATGTAGCGCGGCTTTAATGTTCTTACCAACTCAAATTAAAACGTCTTCCTTTCAATGGCTAGGAAACGTATGTGTATCCTGAACATCTATTATTTTTTTGTAAAGCATTTAGTAAAATATAAATATACTTCTAATAATCAAGTTAGTGCTAAATAAGCTTGTTTTAAATTTTTAATGACCTTTACAAAAGAAGATATGAATGTATAACACGATAAAGGTAAATTTAAACACATAATAAGATTTAAAACATTATTTAAATAAATGTACAATATGAAACAATCAATGATGTGAAATATAAACGGTTTCTAGTATCAATCCTCCGATGAATTGTATAAAAAAAAGTTGAAATAATGGTCATATTCCATTCTAAAATGAGGATCACTCCAAATTTGTAAACAAAATGTTCTTTTGCTTTTTTCTTTCTATGATTTTATGATATTGATAAGCACAATTATAATATCCCTACATACATATATGTATATTATTATATATATACTATTATCGTCGAATTCACTACTTTCATAAATAATATAAATTCAACCTCAAGTTTGTTTTTTTTAATGTTTTTAATTTAGTGTCAGACACGAGACTCAGTTTTTGTACTGTACTGTTATTCTTACGGGACTGAAGATCCCAGAATAAAGATTAGTTTTCTTTCTTTCTCTCAATATATGTTTTTTATAATTATTAGAATGTAAAATTTAAAAGTGTATCATTAATGAACGAGATATATTATTAATAAAAAATGATTTAGTGTTTAAGATCATATCTTTCGTCAAGTTAAAATACGATTATGTCGATTTTTAAAAACTGTTAAGATGAGAATTATTTAGAAGTTCCTAAACTGGATATGGATCGAACTGACAAACTGGGCCGCGAGAATGCGCTGCGGTCGCTGGCTACAACTCAATACTGTCTCACTGGTGTGAGGCTATCTAGTCTTAGTTAGGTTAAAAACATGTGGGCTATCAGATTAGTGTCTTAAATTGATTCATGTTTAAAAATTGTACATATCTATTCACGAATATTTACAGGACGATGTCGAAGAAGTGCAAGGTCGAAATGGTCAAACACGTAACCAACTTATCAAACCAAAACCAGATTGCTGCCGGATCTGTAGAAGTTTTACAACACTCCATTAATACGAAAACGGGAATCATCTCGTCCAACAACAGCTCGAATGATGTTCCAATGCAGGAGCTAAGCAGGCTCGAAGCTCCAATCAAATCAGAAAATGACAAGAAGGAATATTCAGTGATAAGGTTAGCAAATGGACTCACTGCTCTGTTGATATCAGATATTTCAAACATAATAGAACTAACAGAGGATATGGAAACTTCAGAAGACAGTGAAAGTGAAGTTTCTGATACAGAGTCTATGAGCAGTGTGGCTTCTCAGTCCAGCAAGGGATCAGAAGCTGACAGGCATCACAATAAGAAGGAGGAAAAGCTTGCGGCCTGCTCGCTGACCGTGGGAGTAGGCAGCTTCAGCGACCCCAATGACATACCTGGCCTGGCGCACTTCCTGGAGCACATGGTCTTCATGGGGAGTACCAAGTTCCCCAAGGAAAATGAATTTGATTCCTTTATCAAGAAGCATGGGGGTTCTGATAATGCCTCCACTGAATGTGAGTACACTACTTATTACTTTGAGTGCCAAGATAAGTTCATGCCAAAAGCTCTAGATATATTTTCTCAGTTTTTCATCTCGCCTCTGATGAAACGCGAGGCCATGACCCGAGAAAGGGAAGCCGTTGAATCAGAATTCACAATTGCCTTACCTTCTGATGTCTACAGGAGGCAACAAATGCTCTCTGGCACAGCTTCTTCCAACAATCCTGGTGGCAAATTCGTCTGGGGCAATCTTAAAACTCTTCGCGATGATGTGACAGACGATTATCTTTACGAATCCGTGCACAAATTCAGGGAAAAGCACTATTCAGCTCACAGGATGACCCTGGCGATTCAGGCCAGAGTGGCTATGGATGTGTTAGAAAAATGGGTAGTTAAATATTTTTCTGATATACCTTGTAACCATTACGATCCTATAAAACCTGCAGAACCTCATGAAAATTTATTCGACAGAAGCAAGTTCAATAAGATGTATTTTATCGAAAGTGTTAACGATAACATTTTATTAGAACTGAACTGGCACCTCCCTCCCACTAAAAGCTTGTACAAATACAAACCTTCAAACATGTTATCATGGGTCATAGGGCACGAAGGAAAGGGCAGTTTGATTTCTTATCTGAGGAAAAAATTGTGGGCTCTGGGACTCTCTGCGGGGCACAACGAGGACGGCTTAGCAGACAATTCTATTTATTCGATATTTACAATTAGTATTATTCTTACAGAGAACGGTTTGAAGAACTTGGATAAGGTGTTAGATGCAACTTTCAGCTACATCAAAATGACTCAAAACCATGGTCCCGATGAGAGGGCATTTTTAGAACTTCAGAAAATAGCCGCAATAGACTTCAAGTACGACGAAGAGACGCCTGCGATTGACAACGTAGAGTTTCTATCTGACAACATGCAGCATTACCCACCTCAGGATTACATCAGGGGGGGTGAGCTCTTCTTCGAGTACCAACCAACTCTCATTAGCAATTTTCTGAACAAACTTAATCCGTCTAATGTGAATATTGTACTGTCCAAGAAGAATCACGGTCCTGAAATCACTCTCGATCAGATCGAACCCTGGTTCAAAACCCGATACTCTACTAAGGATATACCCCCTCAGTGGATTGAGAAATGGCAGAATATAGAACAATACAAGGAGTTCAACTTCCCTGCTCCTAACCAATATATTACCTCTGATTTTACTATTTTGCATGAAAACATGGAAAGTCCTCTTTACCCGGAAAAAGTTTTCTCATCCGATCAATTAGACATATGGTTCAAACCTGATACAAAGTTTAAGCTTCCCCTAGGATTCATCGGTTTCCAAATAGTAAATAAGAACGTATTCGAATCGACGCTAGACAACACACTGCTATCTATGTACACAACATTACTCAATCATCTCTTGGTAGAAGAGCTGTACCCAGCGAACATGGCTCTGCTTGAATACAGCGTTTCTACCGTTGACAGGGCTTTAGTTGTGGAAGTTTACGGTTTCAATGAAAAATTGGACATTCTCTTGAAGAAGATAGCCAACCATATAAAGTCTTTTAATGAAAACATAACCGAAGATCTCCTACAGGCTTTTTTAGAAACGAATAAAAAATCTCATTACAACAATAACCTAAAAATATCAAACCTGGCCAGAGAAGTGAGAATGGGTATCATTTTAAACAGGTTCTTCAGTTCAGTAGACAAATACAACAGCCTGCCTGCAATCAACTTGGAGCTCATCAAACAGTTCAGTGAAAACTTCTTCAAGAGAGTGCATATACAGTGTTTAGTACAGGGGAATATTATCAAGGAAAGAGCATTGGAAATATGCCATAGTTTTGTTGGTCAATTGGAAACGGGTATTTTGCCCGTCGAGCTGCGGCCCAAAATACTCGTTCACAAGTTACCAAATACCGAGAAGTGTTGCCGATTGATGTCCTTCAACCTGAGAGATTCCAACTGTATCACTACCAATTACTACCAGATGGGTCCTGGAGGCCCGAGGGAGTACTGCGTGATAGACCTGCTGATGATGCTGATGGAAGAACCCCTCTTTGACACCCTGAGGACGCAGGAGCAGCTGGGCTACGACGTCAGCGGCACCATAAGGGAGTCATACGGGATCCTCGGGTTCTCCATCACTGTTGTCTCCCAGATCTACAAGCATTCGGTGGACCATGTAGAAGAGAGGATATCCCTCTTCCTAGCCAACTTCCTCGAGTCTCTCGTCAAAATGCCTCGGAATGAATTTGATGATGTCGTCCAAGCCCTTATCAACATAAAGAAATGCTGCGATCTACATATAAAGGAAGAGATCAAGAGGAACTGGGCGGAGATCAAGTGTTTTGAGTTCGCTTTTGACCGTCTTGAGAGAGAGATCAAACTGCTTTCAGAGCTTCAACCTGATGATGTTGTTTCCTTCCTTCGGGCTAGAACGGACGCTACCGATCCTAACTACAAGAAGCTGACGGTCCAAGTCGTTGGGTACAACAGCAAGATGGAGGAGGACAACGAGATAGAAGACAGCAGCCAGGGCAGCCTCCCGATTAACCTGTCGTACAACATCGTAAAGGAGGCCCCTAATAAAGGCGAAGGCTACTTCATCACAGATATTCACCAATTTAAGTCTCAACTGTCACTTTATCCCGAAAGTAAAGTTTTTAAATCTTAATTTTTGTGTATTATTTCTCATAATGATGATAGTTTTGTCATGCAACAAATCTCAATGCATAATACAAAAATATGCTTTTAAAATAGAATGTTTTAATGTATTTCAAAGTAATTTTCTAAATTAATTATAAATTTAAGAAAAAATGTAGTTGTGAATGTGTGATGTTTTTTTATTTATTTATTTTTTTTTTTTTTATAAATAAGGATTAAATATCTTATAACGATCTAAGAAAGCATTTTGTTATTGACTGTGATAAAAAAAAAATTAATTAATTAATTTCTATTATTAGTAAAAGGTGAATCAAATGTGTTATAGAATATTATTAATATACAGAAGAATGTTACAAAATTATTACAGCTATAAGCACTATTATTTTTTAAAAAATACATGTTTTGTTTTCTAAATGTAATTTGGTGTCCAGTTTTTTTTTTTTTTTCCTTCCTTCACTAATTTGCATAATTCATTATCAAATTTTTGATAATTTAGGAGCCGAGACTGGAATTTTCTGCACTTGTAAGTCTAACATAATACTTTTTTTTTTTTTTTTTTTTAAATACATTTAACACGATGATAGTTTCAGTCCTACCCTCATTATACTAGCAGGAGAGGAGGAAAGGGGTGATAACTTTTATTAAAAGCTTGTAATATCATTAAACATTACTTTCAAAAAATCTTTTGATGTCATTAAGTATTATTTTTTTATATAACCTTGTAAAACTAAATGGTAAAGTAACAATCAAGACTAACAACGAAAGTAACAACTGTTATATATACACAATGAAAACATATTTATTTGGATTTAAAAGTAAAATATTACTACTAATAAAAGATTGAAAAAAAAAAAAAAAAAGATTAAGTTATAAAATTACTATAAATTATTACATAAACCTTAATCATTTCCGAATAATTGTATTATGGTATTACAGTTTATAAAGCTGTGATAGTAGTTAACTGAGATTTATGTAATTCAATTAATCAAAGAGCGTAGGTAAGACAAAGCACTTGATATTAATATTAACCATTGTCAATTTATATTCAAGGAAAATTGTTAATCACGACTGCTAAGTTCAAAATAGTTATCTTTACTATTTCAAAATTGATTTAAATGATTTTTTTTTTTTGTTATGTAGGGAATTTGATTATCTATCAACCAGCAGTAACAAGAAGCCAAAAAAGTTCATTATTAAAACCAAATTATTGTTAAAACATTTTTATCATAACTATCACACACTCTTAAGCATTCACTTTCCTGCCTCTTATCATTGTGTATCAATGTCCTTAATATATTTAATAGCAATAGGTAAGGAAGCTTTGTTGACCTATTTGCCACATTTTTTTCTTTTAAATAAAATAAATCGAAATAGGATACAGAATCTTATGTTTTATATATGAAATTTTCCTGGGAATCAGTAGTTCTTAAGTTTGAAAAAATAATAAACGAACAAGTTTCTAAGGTGAATTTTAGGATTATGGACAAATAAATTTCATTTATGCAATTACTCATACAAATCGATAATTTTTAGTTAACTTTCAAAATAATTATTAACATAATCAACCATAAATGTATTTTCGTATTTGAATTATAAACTAACAAAGCGGTAAAAGTTTTTTTTTAAGATATACCCTATAAGATAATTGGGGGAGTTGTAAAGACATATAATAATGTGTAAATATAAAGTAATAGTAATATACGTAGAATAAATTTCAAAATAAATCAATCTGACTAGTGTCATCATACATTTTATATACATATATATTTTTTTTTAATGGTTTGAAATATATTTACAAAGAAATATAAAGGAGAGAGAAGGATTCAGTTTTAAATTAATATAATACAAACCATTCTTCAGGATTGGGGAAGTTTCATAAAGTCGGCATTACATCATAAAAGTTAGTCGACAAAGAACTTTTCATAAACGACAGTAAAATTTGGTTTAGAAGTGCGGTCATCAAATAATTAACACTTAACGAGTAAATTTATTATATTTGTGAGCTGATATTTCGGCAATAAAGTTTAGGCCTTCATGAAAAATGAGAAAGAAATAGATAATAAAAATATAAAATAAAATACAATATAAAAAGGTAAATAATACAATTTTTTTATTTTTAAATCTTATTGTTTGTTATCCTATTTTTCTGAGCTCTGGTGAAGGCCTAAAATTTAGGCTGAAACATTGACATAGAAATATAATTAGGTTTGCTCATTAGTATGATTAATTTGATGACCACACCTCCAACATGTGATTCTCCAATCATATATCCAATTAGAAGCTCAACAATTACACCATATTTTCTTAAAATTTATTTCAATCTCATAATAAAAATTATAGGTAAAAAAAATTGCTATTACTTCAAAAATTATGATGCCCACTCGTATGGTATGAACATGAGAACACTAAATTCTCCAGCATAAAATTGTTGGTTGTGATGATGATTTCCAATTTTTTTTTTTTTTTTAATTGTATCGATATTTGTACTGTTTCTATGACAACAGAGGTGTGCAAGGAGGCAATTAGGCCGAAAGCACACTCAGCTGCCAGGTTTTTCCCCACCACTTTAAAGAGCCTGGGTGTGCCCCAGGAGGGTCTCCATACCCTAGGGTCGCTCCATGGCTGAAATAACTGGATAAACAATATTCTGCCACAGCCACAATGCAAACCCAGGACCCGAACAACAGTAGACTAGTGCTTCGAGCACAAGTAATGATGGGTTTTGATAAAAACTAAATAATTGGAATAAAAATATGTCAAAAGATTAATTTTGTAAAAAATGTTCAACAGCACCCTTTGGGAATATCCTTTTCAATTATTAAGTTGGTTAGCATAACAGCCTCCTATGCCAAAGGTCATGGGTTCAAACCCGCAGGTGGTCGGTCCTAGGATTTTATAATGGGAGTAAAAAATCCTTAGTTAAGCCATCCTTTGGATGGGACATTAAAAGGTGGTCCCAAGCCTGTGCGATGTCAGATACTCGTTAAAGATCCCTATCCTAATAAAACCTGGATAGGCAAAATTTAGGCCTCCCACTGTAGCATTGTCCGATTAGCCATAGTAGCATAAAGTGATATTAAATAAATATAGAAAATACAATTATTAAGTAAAAGCTCAAGATCAAAAATTTATGTTTAAATAATAAATCTAATTGATTTAGAAAAGTTCATTGTCAAAGAAATTTCATAATGTAATACCGGCCAAATTAAGAAATGAGGTAAAAAAAAAAAAAATTATAAAACAAGAAAATTAATACTTCCTTTGGTTGGAAATATACTTTTTATTGAATATTAAAAAACAACCACACGGTTGATAAAACAATTTTCATAAAACAAATAACACTAGAAAGATGGATTATTCTTTTGCAAGAGTCATACAACAGTAACTTGTTATTTATTTGGACAATAAACCACTTAAATAATGAAATGAGTCCATTTATATTTTCAGAATTTTTCATATGAATTTAAAATATATATAAAAACACTTAGGTTGTTTAGAGCCATTTAACACAGAATGATTAAAAAACGAGAAAAATAAGAAAGTTTAAACATAAAATCTAAACATTTAAACATAACAGAAATAACATTTTTTTTTTTTTTTTTTTAAAGGAATTATTTACACTAAAAGTTATAAAATCATATACACTATCTTTGTTCAGAGGAACTGAAAAATTTTGACAATGGTAATTAAACCAACTTACAACAAGACGATCCCAAATGTGTCTAATCGATTTTGATGAAATTTTTAAAGCTAAAACTAGACGGCCAACGCTGTTCATAAGTCGTGCAAAAAAATCGGAAAGGCAGAAAAATAAGTTTGGTGTCAAAATTATCCTATTTCAAAACAAAGTAATTAAAACAAGATAATATAGTTAGTGTTATAGAATCTGCAAAATTAAAGGTACTTTAGAAGAAGAAAATTTAAAATATCGGCATTTAAGCCCTGTCAGACTATTTTAATCAGAATGAAACCTAAATGATGTAAAAGCCCATTAGATTTTACATTGATATAGTGAGTTTAATCATAATCATTGGTACCATTTTTGAGAAAAAATCGAAAAAGGTGTAAAATGCATGGTATAAAGCGGCTCTTCTGGTAAGCTCATTTTGATGAAAAAGGTTTTGTAACATCTCAGGCGTATATTTGTCTTAAATATGAAATTTCAGTTTCATAGGACTTTTCTTTTCTGCCCGGGAGTTACCACACACACACACACATACACAGACCTTTTTGCGGGACTTGGTTATTTGGACTCAGGGGACCCTAAAACGTGTATTTCCATTGAATACTGGAATTTGAAAATTTTCAGGATCACAATACTTTCCCTTACTATATATAGTAAGTGAATGTAAAAATAAGCCATTAAATAATTTAAGTTTTATGCGTGGCAATAACCCTAAAAATATAAATAATCTTGTTATGACAGTACTTTTAATAAGGTTTCTTAAAACAGTGGGCTCAGATTAAGATTCCGCTTTAGGAGTGAGGAACATAGTTTATTAAAGGAAACCTTATTAAAAGCACTGTTTTGACGAGATTATTTATATTTTTAGGGTTATTAACGAGGTTAAGTTTTATCCTAGGATATTTGTATGACTAATTTTTTTACAATCACTAGAATTAGAGATATTAAATAAAATGTGTATTTCGCGCACAAACTTTTTGATTTCTTTACACGACTCCTGAGGAGCGTTGGCCCTTAATATTTTGCAGCAGATGCTAATAATATGTAATCATCTAAAAGTAGTGATGAATTTTCATTCAATGATTAATAATTGAATGTTTGTCAAACCCATGATGATTGACAAAGAAATTTGAATAATAATAAACCTCTTTAATAGCTGAAAACCTAACCAATGCCTTCTAAATGACTCCTGCCCTATACCCTTTTAACACTCCCTTGTATCACTCCTGGTATAAACAAGGCCTTAGGCTCAGTGAGACATTTTAGAAGTTTTCAAAACTATCTGCCGAGAGTGAATATCATTTTATTCATTTCTCCATAAACAAAAGTGAATCTATAAATAATAATTCACTTCTTTTTTTTTCCAACCAAAAATTTAGATGGCATAAAACCTGATTTTCTCATATGTAAAACGTAAAAATTCATTTATTGTTACAAATAATTTATTATATATTTTTTGTTATTAATAATGTGAGAATAAAGAATGTTACAACTATTAATAATATCATGAAGGGGATGGCGGTTATATTGGTTAGGGTAGCGGTCAACAAATAGTCTTTTCATTATTTTGTGATTATTTTTATTACCACCCGATCCTGGGAAAAAATAATCACACATATGGAACAAAATAACAATTATGTATGAACATATTATTGTAGTTCCTATCCCTATTATTAGGTGGGTAAGAGATTTTTTATCGGTGGTTAGTGATAAACACCATTTCCTTCTTTTAGAACTTTATCAATTTTTAATATTAGAAAGACTATAATTATTTTTAAAAATAAATAAATACCAGTCGATTTAACAATTCATCCTACACACAAACTGATTCGATAAGTTATAGCGAAATTATTTTGGAGTAAAAAAGGAAGTTTAACAATAATAAAATAATTAATTTATAGAATATAATAACATTGTATAGGAACCAACATAAAATAGGTTCTTTCCCAGACCGATCTTGGGAACATTTCTGTGATGATTAAACTTTCAGACCTTAACACTGTCTGTATTTTAATATCTTCCATTTCCTGTCTAATCTAATGGTTCAGGATTTATATTTTAATAAATATCTGATCCTTTCATTCATGGTTTGGATGAGTTGGAATGAAAAAAAATATATACTGTGCATGCTCTGGCAGATTTTTAAGGAGCGTAGGAAAGAACCTATTATCAACAAGAGTATACAAGACCTGTGCTATCAAAATAACAATAAATATATAAACAATCAACACTTATAAAAACCAAAAACCTTCATCAAGGTATTACAAAAAACAGTAAGTACAAGCGAAGACACATAGTAGTACGAACTGACACACAATTGATAATGTGGTAGTACTCACGTTTGTCGACAGCTGATTCGTGAGCGTGTGGACTTTCTCTTGAGCTTCGGAAAGTTCTTTTCTGAGTTTCCTGACTTCGTGGGCTTGCTTCTCCTCGGGCGTGCTGTAGAGGGAGGATGCCGTCGAGACCAGGCTCACCGCCGATCCGTGAACTATCAAACACAAACAAAAATCATTAAAATTCTTTATGTATATGTATTAAAATGTAGTCAATATGTATGTGAAAAATATTTTTATACTTGTGTTGTAATGTGGTAAATTAAAACAATGAAATGAAAGCTGAGATTAAAAAGAGAATATTGGCTGCCAATCATTGCTAATTTGGTCTATGGAGACGTCTCCGCAGCCATCGGGTTTGACCAGGCGTACAAAAGAAATGATTTGCAAAATCCTTATTCGACCTGTATTATGCTAAAGCTCAGAAACTTGGACATCATTCAGAGGTGAGGAACAGCTCCTCATATCTGAGCTGAAAGTGTTCGTGGCAATAGCTGTTAGAAGCCAAGAATCTTAACGGGATGTAATGCTTAGAAGAAAAATATAAGTGAAGCAATATCCTCTAACATATAATAACTTAAATTAATGCTAGTGGATGTAATTAATATAATAACCTCAAAAGTTTAGTAATTTAATACAAAGTACTTTATTGTGCAGGAATGGTGCCAGAGGTCGGTACAGACAGCAATGGCCCATATCTAGGGAAAAAAATAACATAACCTGTAGCTCTACAAGCTATAAAGGGTCGTGAGTACAATAGTTATAAGATATTTTTACAAACTACTAGCTAAAGTACTCTCTCTATAGGGTTACGATATTCTAGGGTCACCCCACGACTGAAATAACAAAATAGATAATTATTCGGTCATTATCAGGATTTGAACTCGAGAACAGAAGACTTGAGCTCTATCTAGTAGACGATACCCGCTCTCAAAATATATATAAATTATAACTATATAAACTTAAAGGAAAATCAAATCAATGAAAGGAATGGGGATCGCTTGTAGCTGGGTGGCTAGGATGACAGCCTCCTATGCCAAAGGTCACGGGTTCAAACCCCCAGGTGGTCCTAGGATTTTTTAATGGGAGTAAAAAATCCTTAGTTATGCCGTCCTTTGGAGGGGACGTTAAAAGGTGGTCCTGAGCCTGTGCGATGTCAGGTACTCGTTAAAGATCCCTATCCTAATAAAACCTGGATAGGCAAAATTTAGGACTCCCACTGTAGCATCGTCCAATTAGCCATAGTAGCATAAAGTGATGTTAAATAAATAAACAACAAGTAAATGAAAGGATAATAGTTGATAAGATATGTCTAATAATAAATGATTACCATCATCATCTTTGGAATTCATTTTGGTCATGATGCCGATATAGTTGCGGCTCATTCCGTGACTAGAAGGCGAAGAACTAACAGGAGATATCGGGTAATTAAACCTGAAACACAAAAGAAGAATGTTAAATGATAATTTTTGCGAAGTAAGGCTAAATACCACAAAGAAAGTCTCATTAAAAACCTTTATAAATACCATTTTGAAGTTTTTGATTGTGATTCAGATCCATATTCATTCCTTAAATGAGACTGCCTAAGTGAAATGAAGACTTGATTTGAAGTATATTGAGAATGGTACAATCTATTGGGCTGTATAATAAGTTTGTAGTGTTTTACTGGTGATTTCAATAAAAACTTTAGATTCTTGTAAATATTTTTAATCAATTATACATGATCCATATTTGATGAAAAATCATTATCAGGCGATAGATATTGGATTATAAAATAACTTCGTAGCGTTTTTCAATATTTCAATGTTATCCTCTCTGTGTTTATAAAATCATGTTTACTTGGTCAATAATGTTCACTTATTATTCTAAAAAAGGATTAGTTAAGGTGCTTTTATGCATCAGTTTCAACCGAGATTCTTTATCTATAAGTAGTATTTTGATTGCTCAAAATGGAAGAGAAAACAATTCATTTTTGTCATCACATGTTGCCATCTTTAAGGTGATTTTTTCATCATCAACAGTTGAATAACGACCCGAGCGCTTTACGTTTGCCTAGTCAAAATTTATGGTTCTGAACCGAGCAAACCACTTACGAACAGTGCTTTCTCCTTAGGCATCATTGCCATACACACTGCAGATTTTGTTAACTGTCTGTGCAGCGGATTTTCCATTTGGAACATAAAAAATCATTAAATGACAAAAATGAATTTTTTTCTCTTCCATTTTGAGCAATCAAAATACTACTTACAGATAAAGAATCTCGGTTGAAACTGATTTATAAAAGCACCTTATCTAATTCTTTTTTGGAATAAGTAAACATGATTTTATAAACACAGAAAGGATAACATTGAACTATTGAAAAACGCTAGGAAATTATTTTATAATCCAATATCTGAAGCCAGATAATGTTTTTTTCATCAAATTTCTGATTTAAATTAATCCAAAAAAGTATTCATACACAGAGTTTAGGCAATAAACATTGTATATTTGTTAAGGGATGATCCCTTAAGAGTAGTCAAGACTACCTCAGTGCTGCCATCTAGCGGGTATCTAATCTACTTACAGCTTCATGTGCTGCTACTATCTAGCGGCAGCCAGTGGAACTTCCAGCAAAGAACTATCTGGGGTAGACTAGGATCTATAAAAGGGCACATATTAATTAATAATCCCACTAGCCCTATTATATCCTTGTGGCTACCTTATTAATGTTTTGTTCTATTTTCTTTTTTATGAGTATGGCGTATGTGCACTGCAAACTACAGGTCCATAGCCTATAGAAGTTGTTCAAGTTAGAACAAGAGTTGTTACCACTACAAACATAAGAAGGCTATTTGAATTGATTAGATTGTTTTTCGCAGGTCTCTCCTATAGCTAAGTTCCAAGTTGGTCAAATCTGAGTCTGGAAAAACTATTGCACCAAGAGATTATATGAAAAGATGTTTTATCTTCCTATCTGCTTTGGCTACCACAGTCATAGTAATAACTTTACTTCACTATACAGTACACATTGCCTATTTCTTTATAATTCCTATCACTTAAAAATTAGATTATATTTAATGTACCCTGGGTTAGCCTCAGGTAGCAATAATAAACAATATTTTGACCATTGAGGATGTAATTAGTTGACCATTGAGAATTACTGGAAGGAATTAGTCCGGGTGGCGGTCATTAAATGAAACAACTAAATAGTTTCACCTATTTATTGTTTGCCAACATTTCGACTCCCCTTTGTGGGTCATCATCAGGGCGCATGGTGGATGAATGAAAACTAGGTATTTCAATAAAGCACCCACTACCTTCCATTCATCATCCAATTACTTTAATGTTAATTGAATGTTCCAATTAAGAAAACTTCCACAAAAATTAAAAAAGAAAAGAAAACTAGGTACTGTACCAGTACCATTCATCCACCATGCGCCCTGATGACCCACAAAGGAGGGTCGAAACGTTGGCAAACAATAAATAGGTGAAACTATTTAGTTGTTTCATTTAATGACCGCCACCCGGACTAATTCCTTCCAGTAAACAATATTTTCATTGCAAATGTTTGTCATTCTTAATGGACCAAGTCCCAGAATAAAGTTATTTTCTGATGATAAGAAATAGTTAACTCAAGGTAGAATATAACAAGTTGGTCGGGGGTTCAGTCATAGAAACACTTTAATTTAGTGAACTTACTAACTTTACTGAAGGAATTAGTCCGGGTGGCGGTCATTAAATGAAACAACTGAATAGTTTCAACTATTTTATTATTTGCCAACGTTTCGACTCCCATTGTGGGTCATCATCAGGGCGTCTGGTAGGCGAGTGGAAACTGAAATAACTAATAACTTTACTTGAAAATTAAAGTAACTGGATATAATGTAAGGTTTTTTAAGACATAATAAACGAATAAATATTGGGTAAAAATTAAAATGTACATTAAAAAAAATTAAAAGAGTAGTCAGGGAAAAATGAAAAAAAATAACAAGGATTGGAGAATAAACCTGAACTCTACAACCCTTGAAGGTTCTTGGGTTCAGTACTAATAGCGATTAGTACTGTTTTGTGGCCAACGGCTGAGCAAGGAAGTGATTAGGCCTAAATCGCACACGCCTCCAGGTTTTTTCTCAATTTAAGATAACAAATTTATAGAGGCTGAGTGTGCTTCCAGGAGGGTTCCCATACAGCTGATATAACAGAATAAATAATTCTGCCTCTGGCATGGTTCAAACTATCGATTAATAAAGCTATTAATACAAACTTTTTTATTTTAAATATATTTACAACTGTATTAATAAATGTATTAGGTGAATTTGACTTATGTTGATGTACTAATTCGCTGCTATACAAGTTCTTATACCTCTCTTTTTCTCAGTTTTCAGCAGATAACTGTTTTTAATCTTTATTGTTTTTTTATTTTCTATATCTAATATAAAGTAATGGACTTAAATAAATGAATAAAAAAAAAATTAATATCAAGGCAGAGTCGGATCGGGTGGCAGTAAAAAAAAAAAAAAAATAAAAATAGTGAAAATACTATCAAATATCCAACATTTCGACACACGTTGCAGGTCTTCTTTAGGACTTAGGATACTTATCTGGCTGGCGAAGGTGGAGATGGTCTTAGGCATTCCTTTTTAGTTACATCCCCCAGCATCTGGCTTGACTCCTCTCTAGTTGCTCTTTGACCCACGAGCGACTTCTCTTTGTGATTGGCTGGCTTCTCCTCTCCGCGGCTAGAATACAACTGAAAAGGGAATTCCACCTTCGCCAGCCAGCTAAGTGTCCTAAGCCCCGCAATGTGGGTCAAAACATGGAAGTTTTTTTCACTATTTTCTTACATTTTTTTTTTTTTACCATCCAAACCATCTCTTACTTGATATTAACTTCATGTTCAACAATTGATTATTCAATAAAATAAATTAAGATCACTTATTTGAAGTGCTGTTATGACTGCAACTCCAACCAGCTTCTGTTTTCAAAGTTATCTTCTCTTCAATTCTATTTTAAGTAAGAAATAATTGTTTAAAATGAGACTGCATTTGTGGTTTTAAGCCTTACTTTGAATTTAATTTGTAACACTACACATTGCGCTAGTATTATCTTGTATGAACACTTTTTTTGGTCCATTGTATATTAAGCGTGTTCTATGATACCTGCTAGGAGCTCCTTGAGAAGCTGACTCGGGGTGGGGCTGGTGGGCTGCGAGGAATGGTGATGGCCCACGCCGATGTTGTACGGGATGCTGTAATATGGTTCCACTTCCTCGGAGCGCTGGAGCATCGACGGGTAGAGCTTCTCAGATTTGGTCGACCTGTCCAAGAGAGAAAGTAAAGATGTAACAAGCCACAACGTCAGATGATTTAACTGATAATAATAACAATAGAAAAAAATAATAATTAATCTTGAACATTGAATAGTTGGTCAATGAAAGATGAGATGCTTCAGGTGGAGTTAAATGATTATAAAAATAGTGAGAACTGTTTATCATGGAACCAAAGTTTATAGGTCCACATTGCGGGTCTTCATCAGGGCTAAAGAGTACCAAGATACAGTGTAAGGGTTTGTATAGAGATAAATGAATAATTACATATTAGATCAAGCATGGCTTTCTTCCATAATATATTTATTAGTATAATCAACTATATAACTCATCAATGTTTCAGGGCTTTGTCCCCGTTATCAAGACTTTTATGTTCATTATTTATTAATATACATTTTTGTCGCTTACTGCCACATGACCACAGTGTCGTTACTGCCACATGTCCATCTAGATGTCCCGTGTTACTGGACATGTTGTGCACGAACGATGGATAATGACGAGTTATATAGTTGATTATACTAATAAATATATGATGGAAGAAAGTCATGCTTAATCTAATATATAAAAATAAGAAGAACTTCCTCAAGTTGAACTAATCATAAAAAATTAATATTTATATGGCCACAAAAAATTGAAATAGAAATATCAAAAACAATAAAGATAAATCAATTAGTGAGTTAAGTTAGAACATAAGAGACTAATAAAGCAATGAATTAATACATCAACAAGAGTTAATAGTAAAATCATAACTGAACTATAATTAATGTTTTTTTTGTTATATTTAATTTAACAACTTGTACTATTGATCCATTAAGTCATTGCTCCATTAGTTCTTATTTTTCTTGTTTTTCATGGCAATGTAAATATTAATTTATTAGCTCTATACAAAACCTTACATTGTAACTTGTTACTGTTTAGCCTTACAATCACAAAAATAGTTTTCACACTATTACCTGTAGTCAATCATTGACTGCCACCCAAACCATCTCCAAAAAAAAAAAAAAATATATATATAAGCAAAAGGAAAATAAATTACCCGAAAATAAAAATGAGGAATGAAAATGAAAAAAAAAATTATACAATTCGCAATTAACTACCGATGAGTGATGGTAAAATAATTCTGATTTTCATCGAGAAACATTTTCCTGAAGCATGCAGTGGAATAGTTCTTACAAAATGTTACATGCTAGCAGTGCCTTAAAACTGCAGGTACGCAATACTATGCGGGAAAGATAAATTAATAAAGCTTAATTGATAAATAATAAACATATAATTGGAAGATTACAAAACCATAAACTGCTTACATAACTATACAGTGATTAATTATATGTTGAAAATGGAGTATCATGAGGATAGTGACTTATCTTTCACTAGCCTGTTCCTACCACCCTTGCTTTCTCACTACCAAAATCTTGTAACCTTGCACGAAGCGGAATACATTTTCAAAAACTGTATATTATAAATCTATATTACTTGTGAATATTATATATCTATATTATTATTATTATTTGTGGTAGAAAAACAAATTAAACTAGGAAAAATATTTCTGCTGCTTTTTTTTTTTAATAACCAAAATGAAAAGTACTGAGCAGTAAATAGTTTACAGTGTGACTATTATGAATGATGACATGATTAAGGAAGCAGTGAAAATGATTAAAAAATAATGACAAAACTATTCACCAATTAATTTAGGAAGGCTACTTCTGCCTCAATGTTGATATTTTTAGAATAGTTTTGTCACTAATTTTTAATATTTTCACTGTCACCTGTAGCAGAGTGGGTACAATCTAACCTTCAGTTAATCGTACCACTCGCAGGCATAAATCGCGTTAGCCACTTGGTCACATAATTTGTCTAATTCATATTTTTGATATGTTCATTAAATTTATTTGTACATATTTTATAAAATGTGTACCAGGTCGCTAACCAAAAAGTAACCTTCCTGTAAATAAAACATCTGTTTTTAATGTTGTTGATAAAGCTTGTATGAAGATAATAAAATGTGCTTTTTGGTTATAAAAGTTTAAATTTATAAGTAAGAATTAAATTTAAAGAAACATGTTAAACACCCATCAAAATGAAGGTACACTTCAGAGGTACAATTCTTGAAAATCATCCCTGTCAAACTATTTCATTCATGGTAATGCATAGATGAAATTAAAGACCATTTAATTTCACTTTAATATAGTCGGTTTAATCGAAATTGTTAAAGCTAAATGAGAGAATCATATGAAAAGGTGCAATATCCATGCTATAAAGCATTATGTGCCTTAATTAAAAATAATTACACCTTTCCTCTTCTACTATTATCCTTGACAGCACTTTTGGAACAGATGCTATCATTGTGTATTGCATTTTTCTTAACCATATCTTTGAGAGTGAGGTTTGGTCACCTTGTGTTGGAATTCTTTTTGGTCTGTCTTAAGAATGGCTGAACTGTTGGTCGGGTTCGGTTGTTGATCAATATCAATTCTGTTTTTTAGAATCTTCCAATTATATATCAACTATTATTTCTATGTATCAATAGAGATAAATAATAATGATGTGAATGAGAGAACCAACAAATCTTACGTTGATCATGATGATGATTTGGCATAATTACATCTGTGCTTTTAAAAATAATAATACATAAAAAATAAAATAAAGCGATAATTACAAAAATGGGGAGAAAAGCCATGTTTTGATTTCAAACCCTACCTTGGGAAAGTCCGGTCTCTGAGATAGCTGAAAATTATCATAAATTAAAATAACTATTGTACATGCTTTCACATATCTTACATGCTCTTAATTTAAATTTAGATAATAATATAAACATTAAATGACCTCTTTTTTTTTGGTTTTGTTTCTCAAGAGGTAGGTAATTTTTTTATAAAACATTTTAAAAATATAGGTATCACACAAAATGGTACATACTGCTAAGAATCAGATCTTTTGATTTCAAACATGCTGCTCTATTTAAATCCAGTGCGTTCAACACAACATTCACTCACCTAGCAACTTACGTAAGTTTTCTATTCCCAATAAATAATGTTAGAGTCTTAGTGGATAGTACATTATCATTAGGTCTACTCTTTTCTGGGTCTTTGGTTCAAACCCCAGCAGAGGTAGGATAATTACTTGTTCAGAAATTTCAGATATGGGGCGACCATGTGTTATGGAGAACCCCCACTGGCACACCCAGTCTCTATACAGTGGGTAACCAAGGAATGAGCAAAAACCTGGTGGTTGAGCATTATTACTTTTTTTTTTTTTTTTTGGGATGACATTTATAAAATGAAAGTACTCCGACTGAATAGGTCTATTGTGTGCCATAGTTTAAAGTGTGTACCATAGCCTTGAGACCACATCGTACCTGGGACCATCTAAAAATCTGAATGAGTGTTGGGTTTTGTTTAACCAAAGTTGTTTAAATTTCATTATGCAGGTTTGTTTAATTGCCCTAAAGGCAGAGCTTGAGCTAATACCGTGCATATGTTCCGGTGTTATAGAAATTATATTGAGGCTTTCCTGGCCAGAGAGTCGGCTTTATCATTGCCACTGATTCCGGTGTGTCCAGGTATCCATTAGATGCTCACTCCATTTTTTGTGAGCTAAAAAAATTTCATGCTCAGTTTCAATGGGAACCATTAATTTTTCTTAATTAGGTTAAATGACACAACAATAAAAATTAATTTTATCTGCTTTTCATGACTCACAATCGCTTTCTACCATTTTATATATTAGATGTTAATTTTTTTTAAATCTATAGCTTTCGTCATATTTATGTTTCAGACGAGTAATACTGTTTCTTTCATAATTTATATTGATAAATTATATATTTTTATTATTTAATTATTTATCATTGAACTTGTGTACTTTGTAGGCACAATTTTACTTTATATTTTCAGTCACTGTTATTATTACTGAGTAAATTAAGATAAAGAAAATTTTGAAGATTCGACCATGTCATATTAGGTTAGTTTATTGAGAATAAGAAGTAATTGGTATTAAAAACCGTTTAATTATAAATGGTGTTACAAGTTTAATAAAAATCATTAGAAAACTTAAATGATAAAAATGGGTAAGGTGTGCCATCAGGTTTTTCTCCCCAACTTTGGGTACAGAGGCTGAGTGTGCCCAAGGAGGGCCTGGTGCCCAACCAACTGGACCATCCTCTGTTGTGGTTACTCTTACTGAGGATATAGGAATGTATGGAAGCCATTATCTTAGCTTCATCTTAAAATAAGAGAGACCATTCTCTTTTAATTTAAACAATACTAAATCAGGGAGTTAGTCAATTCATGGAGCCTACATTTTATTTTATATGTTTATTATGTTGAATTACCTTTAGGTCAATTGTATTTTTTCTTAAGACGTTTGGAGGATTTTATCTCCCACATTTCGGCTTTAAAAGCAGAACCCTTCATTGGATAATCCACTTATCGATAATAACTTGTCTAGTGGACCAGTCGATGAACACTGATGGATTTAGGCTGCAAGGCTTAAAATCCTTGAAAAGTCTCAAGAAAAAATATAAACGAGCTGTAAGTAACGTTTGGAGGATTTTATCTCCCACATTTCGGCTTTAAAAGCAGAACCCTTCATTGGATAATCCACTTATCGATAATAACATGTCTAGTGGACCAGTCGATGAACACTGATGGATTTAGGCTGCAAGGCTTAAAATCCTTGAAAAGTCTCAAGAAAAAATATAAACGAGCTGTAAGTAATTCAAGATAGTAAACATAAAAATTTCTGTGGCAGTCGTGAAAAACTGGATAACTCGAGTTATATCAAAAATGAGTTAACCCCACGTGTCGCTCACTCAGACCGTCTTTCACGCCATGTTAAATTGGTTAAAAAAATTTCTTGGAGGAATAATTTTCTGGTGGAGAGAAAGCTGTATGTTAATCAATCTATTTTAGGTATTACGTTATTACGCTCACCTGTAAAATAAAAGACTTAACCACTTATTCACGACCACCACAGAAATAAAATGTGGGCTCCATGAATTGACTAACTTCCTAATTTAGAAATAAATAAAGAGACTAATAAACTAAAGAGAGATTAAAACTAATATAAAAATGCATTCGTAAATTCATGCTCCTCTAACATTCTGGTATTAAAATATTCAGTACGAAGGCTAGTAATATCGGCAAATCATTTTAAAATGAATGGTCTCCTGATATTTGTTTAATTATTGAAAATTGAAAAAGATATGCCAGCCATTGCGTTAAATACTGCGCATCCTATTCGTACACACAAAAATCTTATATTTTAAAAACATTTATCTATATTAGTTTGTTACAAATTGAGATGTTGATTTCCAAAAAGTACTGAAGGACATTTTTTACGATTTTGTTATTTTGACATATTTGTACTCTCATCCATTAGTCTTATATAAATCTTATATTTGATTTTATCCAATCAACTCTCAAGTTCTTTAAAACATCATTTAGGAACCCAATTATTTTTTAAAGGTACTAATTAAATATGTAGTTTTGTTCTAAATCACACTAAAATATTTCATTCTATAACTTTAAAATAGAATTATTAATATAGTAAATAAAAAACTGTAGATTTTAATGCAAAAATAATCAAATAAGTTGGTTTAATAATACAGTAGTAATGAGAGATTTTGGTGCTTCCTGTAAAATTTCCTAGAAAGGATATGGTACGTCAATATTCACATCAAATCAATGCCTCAATAGCCGCTATACATCCCATAACAGCTGGTGAAACATCTGGAATTTTCCGTCGGGTTTTGTATAAGGAAGATCGAGAAGGAGGATAAGTAGAAATATTTTTCATGAATAACTTAAAAAGTATCATGTTTATTGCAAATTTTATGATAGAAAAAAGTTCAAGTATTTTAACTATCTTGTATCACATTCACTAGACGTATTGCATTGTACAGTAGTAAATATCAATTAATACATTTAAAAAAAAAAAGTATTTTAGCAATAATATAAGGACAATTCTATGCATCCTTTTGCTAAAAAATAATATGTTCTCCACTCCATGAATAAAAATCTGGTGCGGGCAACACAAGACTTTCACTTACCTCCGTTTTTAAAATCGATTAAAGAATTTCCAAGTACAGTTAGAGATAAAAATGAGTGAAACCATTAAAGAATTAATTAAATTGAATTAATATAGAAACATGTGTTTTATTAAAAACTCTATTGTTCTCCTTTAGTTGTTTATCAAATTCGCTCAACGTGCATATTTAGCTGTTAAGTAATAAGATAATATAGTTATTTGTATAGAATCCACAGATTTAAAGGTACTTTAGATGAAGAAAATTTAAAATATTGGCATTTAAGCGTTTTCATGCTATTTCAATGAAACCTACATCACATTAAAGCCCATTTAATTTTACATCCATATAGTGAGTATAATCAAAATCGTTAGAGACGTTTTTGAGAAAACTATAAAAAGGTGCAAAATGCATGGTATAAAGTAACACTTTTGGCCAGCCGAATTTATTAAAAAAGTTACTGTAACATCTCGGGCGTATAGGTGTCTTACATATGTAATTTCAGTATTATACAGCTTTACGTTTTCGTACTAGACTTACTCCCCTCCCCCTCACACACACAGACTAATACGTGTATTTCCGTTGAAAAGTGAATTCAAAAATTTTCACGATCGCAATCTTTTCCTTGCTATATATTTCATACATAGGTAAGTAAAAGTAAAAATGGTTGAAACAGCATGAAGTCGCAGAAAAAAAAGATCAACACTGAATTTATTTATTGATAAAAGATCAAGTTTAAACTCTATGTCAAGATTATTCTGGCCACTCTTCACTAACAGACATTTTACAATGAATTTATTCCTGATATTACTAGCCCTCGTACTAATCTATATATATATATTTATGTACACATTATAATAAAATCTACATTGGGGAAGGTTGATGCTATTGTTGTTAAGATGTAAGAGAAGATACCTGATGCTGTTGCTGCGACTGAGCCTGGGAGCGGTGGCAGGGGACCCTATCAGCCTGGCGTGGGTGAGGCTGGCCCGATGGTGGAGCTGCGCCGGCAGCGACTCGATGCTCTCCGCCTCCATCATCGCTCCCACTGCTGCAAGGCAAAGAGGTATTAGTAGTAATAGGGGTACAACATCAACAGCAAATAATAATAACTCTAAGTCCCAATCAGGAGTAAATTGGGAAGATTCTACCTTCTGGCTTAATAAAAGTCACTTGTTTTCCAAAACGGAAGCATTTATTTTGGCCATACAAGGTCAAGTGATTTCACCCAAAGCGTAAAGGAAATACTTTTGTGGAGAGAATAAAACTGAACGATGTCGTCTTTGTAAAACGGCTATAGAGTCTATCCAACATATATCATCTGGCTGTCAGGCATTGGCAGGGAGAGAATACCTTATGAGGCATAATAATTTGGCAACAATTATTCACCAATCGCTGATATTATCGTACCAAATGATAGTAGGCGAGGTTCCTTATCACCGATATGAACCAAATCAGGTACTCTCAGGTGAAAAAAAGGACAATATACTGGGATCGTTCATCATTACTGATCACTTGATACTAAACAACAAGCCAAATGTAGTGGTTATGGATCAAAATGTAAAATGCAGCTAGGTCATCGATATTGCTGTCCCGAATGATGACAATATCGACAAAACTATTGCAGAGAAAATACGAAAATATCAAGATCTGTGCCAGGAATTGTGTCAATTCTATAGGCTGGAGCATATCAAGGTATATCCGATAATTATTTCATGCAATGGTCTCATTCCAGATGGCACCATTCTAGCTATTACAACTTAAAGCTGCCTGAAAAGATTCTGGAAGAAGGACAGAAAGCAGTTCTCCTCGGTACAGCCAGTATCATCAGGATATTCTTAAATATAGTTCAGCATTTTTTGCTTAGCCCTTGACTTTGGTCCAGGTAGGTAAATATTCTGGCAAAGCCAAGAAAATTTACAATAATAATAAATCATCAAAAATGGTCCAGTGTTTACATACATGTTGCATTTCAAACTTTGAAGTCATAAATTTACTTCCTTCAAAAGCCATTTTCTAGCCGCACAGTAAACTTTCACTATTAAAAAAAAAAGAATGTAAATTCTAATTGAGATATCTATTTAACTACTGTATATCAGTTAATTGTTCAATCCATTCTTAAATTTATTCAAAAAAATGTTCTGTCTCTCTAACAATAACATGACCAATTAATTATTTTGTTTTACCAATTAACTATTAGTTAGAAACATAAACTTTTTTTGAAATATGCGTTATTTTAAATCTTTAAGTTTAGGGAAGATCTAAAAACATTTTATATTGAATCTCAACCAAATTTTGTTCGCTGAAGCCCTTTGCTCCACTGAGAGTTAAAGGAGTTAAGTTCACTTCGAGGTTAACATGATTAGGATAATGAACACTTGGTTAATCCTTTATTTATAGATAGAGTTTGTTTGATCTAGGACCTGCAAAGACTGACCTGGAGTGGTTCTGGCCGGAAGGGAAGCGGTGTAGGCTCCGCTGTGCCTGAGCCAGGAGCCGTAGGGGCTGGAGATCTCAGCGTAGTTGGAGTCTGATAACGAGCCGTCGACATGCCTCTGCTTCGGGGAGGCCATCATCAAGCGCTCTCTTGTCCCAGCCGACAGCTGCGGGCTCAGCGAGTACTCAGTCTGGGTCCCTCCCGACACCTTCACCTGCGAGGGGGCAATAATATAGAACAATATTAGTTAGCTGTGGACTATTGATATTGTGCAAGGTCAAAGGTCTAATATAGAACTAGAGGCGGGTAATTATACTTCACCACTATTTTATTCTATTATAATGCACTATGTTTCGGTTATAGTGCCATCTTCTGGTACAAGAACAATTTTTTATCTGAAAGGATAAATATGATTTCCTTAATAATGATAAATCTCAGAAAATGTAACATTAAAATTACACAACAATTACAAATTGTTTAATTATAGTAAATTAGCTGTAACCCTTGGCTTTGCTCATGATTATTTCATTTTTTGTTGGTTTAAGTTTATATATATGTGTTTATGATTAGAGTCATAATAATAAGTATAACTTCGCTGTCGGCCAACCAGTTAACCTTTTAACTATTTTTATGGACAAGGAATAAAATTATTAGTAGGAGCCAGATTATAAGATATCATTAAAACATAACCGTATATCATTGAAACTCTTTTGCATATTTTCCTCAATTGTGGGCAAAACCTTCATTAATAGCCCGTGTTACAATTCAGAAATAATCCCTACTATGTTCTTGAAACAAAATGTATATCAGTTACCTTGAATTATTTAAAAAAAAAAAAAATAATAACAATGGAACATGCGTCTCTGTAACCAAACATGTATACGATGCTCAATACTCAATATGTTTAAATATATTTCCTATAAAGTATTACATATATTCTTTGCTGATAATGGTCAGGTTAAGATGATTTTGATTTTACACAGTTAAAAATTCCATTTTCATTCAAATGTGTACTTATAATTTTTCAGGAGGTGAATAGTTTTTTAGTTATTCAAAAATCAATTTTGTTTTACGTTTTAGAAAAATGTTTTTTTTTTTAAAACATAACAACGACTTAAAGGAGGAAGCATTACTGCACATCTAGACAGTAAGGCGCGAAGCTCCAGGAAAAATTTTAACTTCACAACCATAGTCACTTTTAAGATATTGTGATGACCAGAAAGTCAAGCGAAATGGCACTTTCTTTTATAAATATAGATAAATTTCTAAAAAATAAATGTTAATAATAAAAACAGTATATGGTACAAGTTGATATAAATATGATCAACAATGTTAAATGCTTGATGTTCAATGTTTAATTTTATTTATTTATTTTCAAAGAATTTAACCTAAATCTTTTTACAGATTATGAATTCATTATTAACATTAATTTTTTATAAATTTATTTATTATAATTAAAGAATTTGTAGTCGTTATGTTATGTATTTTACATTTTCTGAGATTGATTATTATTATTAAGGGATCACTTGTAGCTGGGTGGCTAGCGTAACAGCCTCCCATGCCAAAGGTCACGGGTTCAAATCCGCAGGTGGTCCTAGGATTTTTTAATGGGAGTAAAAAATCCTTAGTTACGCCGTCCTTCGGAGGGGACGTTAAAAGGTGGTCCTGAGTCAGTGCGATGTCAGGTACTTGTTAAAGATCCCTATCCTAATAAAACATGGATAGGCAAAATTTAGGAATCCCACTGTAGCATCGTCCGATTAGCCATAGTAGCATAAAGTGACGTTAAATAAATAAATAAATATTATTATTAAGGTAATCATATTTGTACTTAAAGATAAAAAATTGTTCTTGCCCCCAGAAGATGGCATTATAGCAGAAACATAGAGTGTTAATTATCAGCCTCCATTCTATATGTGCGATGAGAACCGCTAATGAGTTGCCTGATAGCATTGACGTCTTGTCAAGCAGTACTCATGTTTCCAAAACCAAATGTCCAAAGCTTTCGCTAGTCACATCTGATTTGAACTGGTCGCTTTTAATTTCTTTTATTGTAATATACTATTTTCTGTTTGTTAATGCTTAAATTTGTTGTTTATCATTTTTTTTACTTTTTCTTAAAAATTCAATTGTTTACTCTAATTGTTATTGTTATCTTTACTATTGTAATTTCTTTCTTCTTGTTCTAAAGGTTATAATTATGCCTACTTATTTGTATTTTAAACATTATAATGTGGGCATTGCCCATGTATATCAATAATAAAAAAGGTGTTAAATTGATTTTAACCAAGTTATTAAGTGAAAGTGATGTGTTAAGCGCACCATAATTTTCTACACTTTCACTGTATCATATTATACTCGCCTTTGTCCTGGAGACTTGTATCGCCCTGGAGTCGGCGCCGTTGATGGACCTCTTGACGTAGCCGAAGGCGGGGGCAGCCCCCCTCCCCTTCCCCTTCCCTCCGCTGCTACCACTACTGCTTCCGCTGCTGCTTCCTCCCTTAGCGGCTCTCTCCTCGTTGCAATAGTCCACGTCTAATTCCTCCTTAGACCCTGCAAAATGTAAGGCAAAAGATGTATTTTAGATGATATAAATGAAATGGGTAAATTTTATAATAGCTATGAGGTAATGAGATGAGGTAAGGTATGAGGTAAATGAGGTATCTAGTAAGAGATGATGATTTGCAAGCTTCGACTAAAATGTGGGCAAAAATATAATAAAACTTTTTTTGACTTCCCGACTATTTTTTCCTCTACTATTTTAAATTAAAACAGGTTTTACTTTTAGAAATAAAAATAAAATAAACGAGAAAAAAAAAATTGTAAATAAAATAGATTAAATACTTTGTTATTAATTTTAAGATGTGAATATATGCATGATTTAAGATGTAAGTTAAAATAATGTACACTTTTCCTTTCAGTCTGTAATTTGATAAAGGACTGTTTAGAGTCAATAATCCCTCAGTGGTACCAGATAGGAGAAAAAATAAAAACTTAATTTTAGTTGATTATCATTAAGTAATAACCATCAAGTGACAATCGTTGACTGTGTGTATATATTAGAGAAGTTGGTTCAGGGTCCAGTCAATTTAACACACCATTGAGACGTTGACTTCCAAAAGGTACTATATCCATTCTAGGAAATTTTACAGGAAGCGCGAAAATCTCTCATTACTATATTATTAAACTAGCTAATTTGGGTCTTTTTGCCTTAAAATTTAGAATTATTTTTTTACTATAATAACAACATCATATTAAAGTTATGAAATGATTTTTTTTTAGAATGATTTGGAACGAAAATAAATGCGTAATTACTACTTTTAGAAAATGACCGCATTTCTAAATCGCGTTTTTTAAGGACTTGAGAATTCATTAGATAACATCAAATAGAATATTTAGATAAAACTAAATGATGAGAATACAAATATGTAAAAATATCAATTTCGTAAAAAATGTCCTTTAGTACCTTTTGGAAATCAACGTCTCAATTAAGCTCACCAGTGGCACCAATAAATTAAGTTTATGCTTAATTGTGTGTTAAATTGACTGCACCCTGAACCAACTTCTCTCACATTAAGTAATAAGGTTTAACATAAAATTTAATAGAGAGATTAAAAACAAAACAAACTTATTTACAGTTAGTTTTATTTTGCAATCTTCTTTTAACTGTTTCTTTTGTTTTTCAAATGATTACATTTTCTTTTTAACATTGTGGGAGTTTTGCTATTTGGCACAAGGGTCAAAAGATTTTAGTTTAGAGAAAGATTTCCTAAATAAAGTGGCACTCGATTTAAGTGAAAATTTGTAGGTTCTTATTATAGTTAAGTTCTTTTTTTTTTTTCTTTCCCTGTTTGATGCTATTCTACTTTAACCCCTGGCCCGTCTCCTCTGAGCGAAGGAAAATCTTTTAATCTTCTTTTAGATTTTTGGAAAAGCAGATTAACAAAATTATGCACAAGCGAAAGTAAAAGCCTCCGGGATGAAACTGAAAACATGGCCATGGCATTTCTAGAGATAAAAAACTGCATTAAATTCTGTCCCTAGGCATCAACTATAGAGAGGCTAAGAATACTCCCACAAACACCATCCTTTGCAATTACCCATATCACCTGACATACAAGCTACAGCCATTTCACTATTCTCTGAACATCACAACATTACTCTTGCTGCTGTTTATTGCCCTCCGAGATATGTCCTGACTTCCACGATGTTTAGTAACTTCTTCAAACGTCTCGGCAGATGCTTTGTCGCAGGTGGCGATTATAATGCTAAAGACCCAACTTGGGGATCTAGATTATCAACCCCAAGAGGAAGAAATCTCAGGAATGTCCTTCACGAACTTTCATTAGACACGATATCACCACACTCACCTACTTACTGGCCAACATCTAGACGTAAGACACCAGATTTACTTGATTTTTTCATAACTAAAGGACTCCGCACTACACCTCACACAATAAGTACGAGCACAGATCTTTGCTCTGATCATTCTCTTTTGCATTTAGAACTATTTGAAGAACCACTTGTAGCTAAGAAACACACATCTCTCACAAATGGCATAATGGATTGGGATGCGTTCAGAAACTGTCTAAATACTGCTCTTTCCATTCCTTTGGCTATTAAAAATGAAGAAGAGCTTGAGGATGCTGTAGAATGCTTCACACAGAAGCTACAAGACGCTGCATGGTCCTCATCAATTCCTAGACGAAGAAAACATGAAAAGCTACCAATTTATCCACAGTACATAAGGGATTTGATCAGAGCAAAAAGAAGAGCCCGGAAAATATGGCAGACAGACCGACTTCCATCAGACAAACAAATTTACAACCGACTCAACAACGAACTCAAACGACAAATTGCAAAATTTAAAAGAACAACTTATGATAACTACATTAGTAACCTTTCGACTGACGATGGCAGCTTGTGGAGGCATACTAAAAACCTTACTAAGCATCGGGAAGTGCCTGCACCCCTCTGAAAAGAAGATGGTTCCTGGGCCATGGCTGACGGAGAAAAATCCGAACTGTTCGCCGAATATCTATCTTCTATCTTTACACCACACACAGAATTCAACAACATCGAACATGATAAAATTGTACTTAAAACTCTGGATGAACCTTTACAACTGACATTACCTCCTCCTTCCTTCACACCTGCTCAAGTCGCTGAACAAATCAGAAAGTTGCCTAAAAAGAAAGCCCCTGGACACGACTTAATTAACGCTGAGGTACTCCAGCAAATGCCCAGGAAAGCTCTAGTGTTTCTGACTTCAATCTATAACGCGATACTGAGGACAACCAAATTCCCGCTTCAATGGAAATACTCACATATTACAATGATTCACAAGACCAACAAGGACAAAAATACTCCCTCATCATACCGACCAATAAGCTTACTTCCGCTATGCTCCAAAATTTTCGAACATCTACTACATAAAAGACTTCTTATGTACTAACTAACAACGACATCGTACCAGATCATCAATTTGGATTCAGAAGACATCACTCGACATTGCACCAACTACACAGAGTGACGGACTACATATCCACCGCACTAGAGCAGAAGTTATACACTACTGGCGTATTTCTCGACGTTGCTCAAGCCTTCGACAGAGTTTGGCACCAGGGGCTTCTCTTCAAACTCAAGACTATCCTTCCGCCTACTTACTACCTCATTATTCATTCTTTCCTTTCTCACAGATTTTTCTCCGTTCGACAGGGATCAGAGCTATCTGCCATGAGATCTATCGCAGCAGGAGTACCTCAAGGTGCAGTGCTCGCTCCGTTACTCTACATTATTTACACTCATGACATATCTTACAGCCCCAATATTCTAACAGCGACTTATGCCGACGACACAGCGATCTTAACAAAACATAAAATTGCAACCCACGCCTCAGAGATCCTACAACAACATCTAATAAAATTACATGACTGGTTCAAACTCTGGAAAATCCGATTGAATAATGACAAATCACACCATATCACCTTTACTCTTCGACATGACACGAGTCCTCCCGTTTTCTTAGACAACACACAAATTCCACAGACGGACACTGTACATTATCTTGGTTTGACGTTTGACAGAAGAATGACTTGGGGCCCGCATATTAACCAAAAAAAGAAAACCCTTAACCAAAGACTGAGACTTCTTTACTCACTCTTTTCAAAACACTCGAAACTAAAACTTCGACAGAAATTAAACACCTATACTTACCTACTGAAACCTATTTGGACTTACGCATCACAGCTATATGGGACAGCTAAAAAGACTCACATTAACAAACTTCAAATCTTTCAGGCTAAAACGTTTAGAACAATTACAAAAGCACCGTGGTACGTTAGCAACATAACTTTACATACTGACCTTAAGATGCCAACCGTCAATGAGCACATACGGACACACTACAAACGTTTCCACGACAAACTACAAGGTCACCCTAACACACTAATCAATGACATGGCCACAACACTCATGCCAGGAAATGCCTACAGAAGGCTGAAGAGGAGTTGGATGAGAGACCTTCTCCTTTAGTAATATACACTAATTTCATGCCAGGAGTAGGTACCGCTGGGTGCTGCTCTCCCTCATGCCTATCACGCCATGTTTCTTAAAATTGACCGCACATTCACTGATTGTTCATTGTATTATTTACAGGTGTGAATAAAGATTTAAAGTTAAAAAAAAAAAAAAAGAATACTCCCAGAGACCTCATTATGATCTGTAATCAGTTTGTCTAAACCCCGAAGGAAGATTAAATGGGATGGAACCTTCTGCCGCGGAACTAGGAGTGAAGCAGGGAGACTGGTAACAAGTACAATGCCATTCATAAGTTTGATGGACGGAATACATAAAATCTGTAACTCCTCAGAAAGAGAGAAGTTGGAAGGGACGTTAAATAAGAGATATGCACAAAGTGTAACTTTTCCCCAGTAAAAGCTAGAAGGCACTAGGAAGGCATAAAAATAGAATAACTACAGCTGAAATGAGATATCTCCAAAGATTGGCAGGTCTAAAACAAGAAGAAATTAGATGGTCCTAAGAATTTTTAATGGGATTAAAAAAGTCTTAGCTATGTTGTCCTTTGGAGGGGACATTAAAAGATGGTTCCGAGCCTGTGCTGATATCAGGTACTCGTTAAACATCCCTATCCTAACAAAATCTGGACAGACAAAACTTAGGACTCCAATCGTATAGCATCGTTCGTTCAGCTACAGTAACACAACAACAAGAAGAAATTGCATACCAAACAACAGAATTAGAGAAGGGTTAAGTGTTAAGCAACAAAGAAGAATACTCGAAAGAAATACCGCATAAGCAGCTAGGTCATGTCTACAGAATAGGAGAATATTAAGAACCCAGAAGCTTGCATTAAATCTGATCAACAGGTAAAGGCTTAAGGGTAGACCTCGACTGTCATATGAAGACTTAATGTAAGGTGACTGTGAGAGAAGGCGATAGAAAGAGATGAAGGTACTACTGATTGGGATGCGCTAGATGCACCTCTAAGCTGAGAGGCATGTTGAGGAAGGAAAAGAAGAAGAAAGGAAAAATGTATTCTTAGGAATAACTGAAATTTCTGTGTTGGAATAAAGAAAACAAGTCAGTTTGGATGGGAAGGAACACTGTAAGCAATCTGAATGAATATAGATAGTAACTAGTATAGCATATAGTAACTAACTTGTTGGCAACACTGTTAATTGTATATTTTGGTTACCCGCATTGCTCCTCTTCTTGTCCTGCTTCCTCTGGACCCCATTGGACGGCTGCTGAGCCCTCTTCTCCCGCGACCTCCCTTCCAGCTCACGCCGGTCCAAGTCGCTCCTGCTGTCTCCCCTCGACAGGCTGCTACTGTCCCCTCTCGGCAGGCTGCTGCTCTTCCACTGGTTCGACGGGCAGGCTTGTCTGAAATGGAAATTTTACTTAAAACAGAAGCTTAAGAAGAATATTAAGATGATACAAGAGTTAATAGTGACTGTGCTGCCATCTTGCTCAGATAATTGTTATATATATATATATATATATATATATATATATATATATATATATATATATATATATAAGGACTTTTGTATCTTTAAATAAAACATGGCTCCAATCCATAATAACAATGATTGGCGCCTATGACTCTTTGTTTGCTTTCAGAATGCACAACATTGGGGAGCCCATGGCTGTTGTGCTCGCTGATCCACCAGGCCAAAGGGTGCATCCCAATCTCACTTTTGGAAGAATAAAAATAAAAGGGGATTCACTCACAAAAACCACCTTGAGGTACGTGAGGACAGTCAGTCCACTGGTGGAAACTTTATTAGTACAATGTCTGAATAAATAATTATAAAAACAATGTAGCTAAACAAGCCATGGAGGGTCCTGGGTTCATTACATAGAGGGATTTAAACTGTTTCTAGGCCCAGTGCTGTACAAGGAGGTGATTAAGTCAAGATCAAGCTCAGCTGTCAGGTAAATAACAGTATAAATAATAATTATGCTACAGCCAAGATTCAAACCTGGGACCTGGAGGACAACAGACTAGTGATCTATCCAGTAGACCATGCGCCTGCTAACTAGCACACAAAGCTTTTGTATTGACTATAATATAAATATAATTATTTAATATATAAATACCTGAAGGCGCTGGTGTCGGTCTGCTGACTGCTGTCTGCCTTCTTGATGTGGCGCGACCCGATGACCCTGTAGACGACCGGGTGGGGCTGGGCCGGCGAGGGGGGGCCATCCCCTCGTGTCCCGCCCCCACCGCCACCGTTCACAATACGGTTAGTCTGCAACATCACAACAATATATACATATATCTACCGTATTGTAATACCTGTCTAATATTATAATAATAATTACTGTGTAAACTGGTTTGACTCAGATCAAAAGGACCTAAAATAGAATGGATAGGCTACAATTGGAATCAGAATTTCACATAGATACAGCTACTCCAACAATAAAATATCTGATTATTTTTAATTAACAAATACACAAAATGAAAATATTGTAAAAACATAATTCTTTCTAGAGCCTGTAGAGGCCCTAAAATGGTCATGAATGTTATCGAGTATTTTGGAATTAATTAGAAACTAAATTTTTTATTAGCATTGGTCGATTTCCAGAATAGTTACCATGGTGATAAGAATGTAAGCTATGATAATACTTCTTGAATTAACCTTTTCTGGTCAGTGAGAAAAAAATATAAGAATATTGTATTCATCTGTCTTTTCTTATCTGTTAGAGATAGCGATGACCAGTAATGATTAGTACATTGCACATTTCTTTAATTATTACAGACAAGTTTTAACTTGCGACTTTTACACAACTATCATTTTTAACTTGGAATCAAACCCGACACCCACTGGGGATGCGAAGCACAATGCTAGGAGATCCCAGCGGTACTCAGGTCAGTCGCGTCACTGATCTTGTAAGACAGAGGAGGCTGAGTGAGGGGCAAGAGCCACATACTCTCAGGGCATGTGTGGAGAAGCTGTACATTGCCAGGACTCCGAAATTACTTAGTTACAAGAGGTTTTTAGACTCCGAATTTACGAGAAGAGTTATAGGGATTGTTGGAGCTAGACAAGGATTGCGCTAAGAGATTAGAAAGTTGAGTAAGCCTCTGGTGGAAGTTTAGGAATTAAGATGGAATTAGATCAAAGATAAATGGGATATTCAGATCACAGTGTAAGGTCTTGTTTGTAACATAATAGGGATCATTGACTATTATTCTGAGGAACACAACTATTATAGAATGAATGAATTACCTTTATGTGATGGCCTTCCGTCGCTGACAGATCTAGCTCAGCATCGCGCACTTCCTCGAGCCGTTGATTTCATTTCTGGATGAAATTAAATATAAATAATTAGTAATATTACTAATTTTTTTATCATATGAGCTATTAAAAATAAAATAATAAATTAAAACTCACTGGATATTATTTCTTGGTTCGAGACCGTTACGAAGATGGTTTTCCTTCAGGAAATTCGATCCCGCTTTCACTCCTCTGAAACATAAGTTATTATATTTAACAACATTATTGTATCCAGAGACCTATCTGACTAAAAGAGTAACATAAAAAAACTAATAAGTTGGTCGGGGATCCAGTCATAGAAACACTTTATAATTAAGTGATCTTAATTTATTGTGCAAATGTTTCAGGCTATTATGTATTATCTCAACGACCTCGTTAATTGTATTTCAAAGACTGACGAAGGAACCCACATACAAGAATTAAAAGTAAAGAAATCAACTGCCATAGTTATACAGATTACTAAAAGAAAATCTCATCTTACAGTTGACAACAAAATTACTAATATAGAGACAGTACTGAAAACTATATGGACCTACAGGGCTTGAACTGTGGGGGACAGCTAAACATTTTAACATCAAACGCATCCAATCCTTCCAATCCAAAGTCCTCCGAACAGTAGTTAATGCTCCTTATTATTTACCAACGTACCTTACACCGCGACTTATATTCCATTTATTTTAGACCTGGTACCATCCAAATTTTCCAAATCCATCAAACCTTCTTCATCATCCCTAATCCCTAGCCAATCCTCTCACTCCACCCCACCCCTACAATCCTCCTCGAAGATTGAAACGGCAATGGCCCTGAGACGTTCAGTAAACATTTATACTGCAAGTTCTGACACTGGTCAGATCCTTCACTCATGTACTTGTTTGGCTATTGCGCCCTAACTCAGCACCACCACTGGCTCACACAGTGATGCGGCTGAGAGAGTACTTTAACTTTTCGTCCACAGTCCCTTTATTATTTGCCAACTTTGTATTTATCTCAATTAAAGGTTGTTGTTTTGATTTGTTTTTTAAAATTTATTATTATTTTATTGTATATATATGAATTAATTTATTTTCTATTTTATGTAATTTGACTTAATCATTATTTTCTGTATATATTGTATGAATGTGGTCTCATATCTCTATTACTATTGTTCGTTATGCACCAAATTGTAATATATCTCAATAAATAAATATTAAAAAATTGTATTTAATATAGAATATTCACTAATGAAATTCAACTAAACCAGAAGATAACGTGGCCATTTCACTTTCAATCTCCACTGGTGTAGATCGAGTAATAGGAAACTACTTTCTTAGAGATAGAAATGTGGAGTAGGGTGGTTATCAGTAGAAAGATAATTGTCATATTTGTCATAAATAACCAAAACTTAACAGTTGGAATGTTGCATTAATTATTCTTCATAAAATTCTGATTGTACTTTTTGTAGCATATTTAACTCTTGGAAGATGATTTTATAACACGATCATAACAGTATAGTATAATAATCAATTCAATGGAGATGTAATACAAAATTAGATAATGTTATGATACATTTTGTTTTGGAACAAAAAATATTTTTAGATTTTGATAAAAAAAAAAAAAAAGAGAGATGAAATTCACCAAATTAACTAAGTTTGACAACAAAAACTGATCAAGTAATTTTACATAAATTCATTATACAATATTAAACTTATTTCAAATCCGTATGTGTTCAAGACATATTAATATTTTCTTAGTTATAATTTTAATTTTATAATTTAATTTGAACAAATGAAGTTTGTATATTATGAATCCTCTATGGTAATCAAATTATTCAGAAAAACAACAGACTATTAAAAATTATTAATAAAATCATGAATAATTCTTAATAAATTCTAGTTCAATTACAGGCGATTAAGAAAAAAAAAGATTTTTTTTTTTTTGCAATTCTATATTTAATAAATTTGCATTTCCTTTTAACCAGAATACAAATTATAGCTTTTATATTAATGCAAACCCGTTTTTTATAAATATATTTTCAAATATTATGAATAAATGAATATATTTGAATATGTTATTTTAAAAATATCTTAGAGACTCGGAGGGTCAAAGAAAAGTTTTTAATAAAGAAGAAATACTATTGCCCTCAGGGAGATGATTAAAAGAATCAATAGAAATGAAATATTGAAGGCAAATGACATTAATGACTATGGCAACTTTAGGCCACTCAAATAATCTGCCCTCAATGGATAATAAAGTTCTTTATTTATTTTTAATATCAAACTTACTAATATAAGATTTAATAAATAAATTATATTCAATACAATTAAATACTTCAATGTGGTTTTATAAATTAATTTTATTTAAGCATAATATCAAAATAGTTGTGGGATCACTTGTAGCTGGGTGGTTAGCATAACAGCCTCCTAGGCCAAAGGTCAAGGGTTGAAACCCGCAGGTGGTCCTAGGAGTTTTTAATGGGAGTAAAAAATCCTTAGTTATGCCGTCCTTTGGAAGGGATGTTAAAAGGGGGTCCCGAGCCTGTGCGATGTCAGGTACTCGTTAAAGATCCCTATCCTAATAAAACCTGGATAGGCAAAATTTAGGACTCCCACTGTAGCATCGTCCGATTAGCCATAGTAGCATAAAGTGACATTAAATAAATAAACAAAACAAATCAAAATAATTGTCACCATGATTATTTATAAGGTGTTTAAAATTGTTCTCAAATATATTTGTATAGTTATCTCAAAGCCTTTCTTTTATTTCATTATATAAGTAATACAAGTGTTGATATTCTTCATTTTATGTTAAATATAAATTTTTGTTTATTAATTTTTATATTGCATGAAATTGCCCCAAGCATCAAAAACTATATTATGGCTTTTTTACTTCTTTTTTTTTTTTAAATTAGTAAGTTTTTATGTTTTTTTTTTTTTTTTTCATATTATATGAAAATGTTTGTATCTTACGTTAATGTTGCTACTTAAGGGAATGGTTATAGATAAAAAATGAAACTACTTTTTTTGTATATTACTTATGAAATGTTAAATGTACTAAAACATGAAGTTATGTATGTTAAATAAAACAGTAAATATTAAAATACAATGTTATCATTAAAATATATTTTTGTTCTTTAATTATATCAAATTGAAGATATTAATTTAGCAAAGTAAATAACTATTTTTTCAATGAATAACATTAGCAGTTTTTTTTTTTGCATTAATTTTGATTTTTCATTTCACGCTTAAAAATTTATTAGTAAAAAATACAACATAGTCAGTTAGTAATGAACCATTAAATATAATTTATTTGAAAATTCCACTTTTTTTTTTTTTTACAGTATATGTGTTAATGATATACCTGTAGCATATATTATATATATATTGAGGATATATAGTCGACTGTAGAAATTATTATAGGTGGAATAGTCAGGTATCAGTCATTTTTTGAAAAGTTTTTAATTTTGGCAACGTTTTGGCTCAAGTTTGTGAGCCATCATCAGGGCATTACTGAGCCATGTCCAAGCATAAACTCAAATATCATAATCAAATATCAAATATCAAAAATCAAAGATGTTTATGCTTGGACATGGCTCAGTAATGCCCTGATGATGGCTCACAAACTTGAGCTGAAACGTTGGCATCATTTTGGCAAAAATTTGAGCCGAAAAATTGGCAAACCTTTTCAAAAAATGACTGTTTCCTGACTATTCCACCTATAATTATTATACATATATATATATATATATATATATATATATATATATATATATATATATATATATATGTGTGTGTGTAATTGTATTACATAATATAAAAACACCGGATGACGTTGTTATTAAGACTGTGTAATTTGTTAGCTATGAGCGGTGAATCAAGCCATGAATTATTCAATAGGCAGTGGATCCATAAGCCATCATTCTTTAACAACATAATTCCTATATCCTTATAAATTTTGATATTGAGTCAGTTATTTAAATTAAAATATCAACAAATAAATATCACAAAATCAGATTTAATTTTTTTGTTTTTGTTTGATGTAAACATTGAGAGGGTTTTGAGTTGTTTTGTTTTGTAATGTTTGTTATTGATTTATCGTAACAGCTGTTTTGATTAAAGTAAACTTCAATAAATGTATATATTATTATTAAAATTAATATGATTGCCAATAAATATGGTTATAGTTGCATTGATAAAGCACTTCTTAAAGAGGCGAGAAAAAGCAATAAGAGACAAAATGAGAAAAAGATAAATAGATATTTTTTTAAAGTTCTATAATGAATATTTATTTATTAGTATCAATACTTGTCAATTATTGTAATATAATACCGACTCTTTGGGTTATTTGAAGTTGATAAGTATCTAACAAATTCCCAGTCACCTTTCAAAACTAAAAAATTGTATCAACAATGTTGAAAATATTTGTGACATCAACCCTCCTTCCTCACCAAAAAAACAAAACAAAAGACTATACTTTTGGAAAATAAACCATTATTACTAGTACGTAGTCTGGAAAATAATGAAGAATGTTTGTTTAAATAGAAAAATTAACGACTGGTTTATTATTTATATTATTTAATCGAAATAGTCTCCACTAATATAAACTTTGGCAACTTTCTCCCAATTCCATTTTTAGAATTGATAAACTCAAAAACGCAGTAAGTATCCAGTTTTCATCATAAGTAACAATTTTGGATACAAAAAGGTTTTTTTGGTTTGGCAAAGAAGAGTAGCACAAACTTTAAAATGCTTTTTTTTTTGTTACTTTTTTTTTTTAGCGGTCGTTTAAATGTGCATTCTGATTGAAATAGTCTGACAGGGCTTAAATGCCGATATTGTTATTAAATTAAAGTTGATTTAGACAAAGAAAATTTAAAATATCGGCATTTAAGCCCTGTCAGACTATTTCAATCACAATGAAACCTACATATTTAAGGCCCATTCAGTTTTACATCGGTATACGAGTACAGAGTTTAATCAAAATGGTTAGAGCTGTTTTTCGTAAACAAGTGCAAAATTAATGAAATAAAGTGGCTATTCTGATTAGCTAATTTTGATGAAAAAGTTGCTGTAACATCTCGAGCGTATAGTCGTCTTAAATATAAAATTTTATTTTCAAACGACTTTTCGTTTTCGCGCTAGACTAAGCACACACAGACCTTTCTGTGGGACTTGGTCATTTGTACTCAGGAAACCCTGAAACATGTATATACTGCGGAAATCGAAATTCTAAAATTTTCGAAAAAATGGCATTACTTTCCCTTGCTATATATTTCATATACAGGTAAGTGAAAGTAAAAATGCCATCAATGAATGACAAGCAGTTAAGGATGGCGTAATGAAACACTTTGGCAGTGTTATCTTTCAGTCTTGACCATTTGGTTCATTGAGGGTCTGTATCTGAGGAACAAGACGTTATGTGTTGTAGGGGTGGGCATAATCGAATGACGATTATCGGACCATTCGATTATTTCAATCATTCGAATTAATCGATTATCGGATTAATCTATTTGGAGGAACTGAATTGTTTAACGATAATCGAGGGATTATAAGGAGCTCGGATAATCGTTTTTTTTTTCCCCCTCCTCACATAAATTATATGCATATTTGCACCTAGGCTCAGCCAGCATAGAGACGGAAATTGTGGCATATCGTCACTTAGAATGCATATTAATCATTCGATTATTTAAATCATCGAAGTCCGATCATCCGATTATGACGATCATTCGATTATGCCCACCCCTAATGTGTTGGCTCAAATATTTGAGCTGATAACTAAGTGACTACCTCAGGACCATTGTCACTCCACCTATATCTTCATCTATCTATATCAGGCTAAATTAGAATTAATCAGTGACTAATTTTCTTTAATCGTAAAAATGTAAAATTTACAAGTAAAAAATATCCCATGAGTATATTTTTATCGTTTGACAGGAGCGGACTGTCAACAGTGATGAATCCAATAGCTGATATTTTCAAAGGGAAAAATTAATTTCGTTTTGAAGATTTAACGTCTAACATTAATGAAGTCGAAACAAGCATATTATTAAAGTGTAGTAATAACTGTTTCTTTTCCGAAGGTTTTAAATCTTCGCTTATATTTTAAAAAAATATGTAAAGAATCTGGTGCGCGCAACACAGGACTTTCACTTACCTGCCTTGCAAAAATCAATTAAAAATTTTTTATATCCATTTATAGATGAAAATAAATTTTTAAAGACTTAATTACATTGAATTTAATCAATCAATTAATAACTAATAAATTAATAAGCTACTGCTCCGTTGTAGATATAATTTTCTTTTCAGGTTAAACGTTTAAATTTTATAGGTTTCTTATTTTATTTACTCGTAAAAATATAAAACTACAAGTTTGTATTCTAATAGTTTATTAGTTTTAACGAAATCCGTCAGCTAAAGAAAACTGAAATAATTTTCAATAGGTACTTATTACACATTAAAAATCGTTTCATATCATAACATTTTCGTCCGCAACGTAAAAAAAAATGTGATTAATAAAGAAAAAAAAATCTATATAACAGAAATAGAATTAAATCAATCGGTTTAGTAATAAATTAATGAGAGATTTCCGCGTTTCCTGTAAGATATTCTAAAATGGATATAGTACCTTTTGGAAATCAACGACACAATTTTCACTACACGTTATTGAAAATTTTTTGAGTTGACACCAAAACTCACAATCTATTCTTATGACAACTGCTCATGAGCGTATATTTTTCTTTTCAGTTAAATTGTTGTAAATTAGTATGTTATATAATTTTCTTGTTAAAATTCTATAAAAGTAAAAGTTGTAAACATACATATTATAATAATGACCGTTTAGTACTCTCACTTACCTCTATATGAAATATATAGTAAGGGAAAGTATTGCGATCGCGAAAATTTTAGAATTCCAGTTTTCAACGGAAATACACATCTTAGGATCCCTTGAGTCCAAATGACCAAGTCCAGCGCAAAAACGAAAAGTCCTATGAAACTGAAATTTCATATTTTATACAACCATACGTCCGAGATATTACAGCTACTTTTTTACCAAAATCTGCTAACCAGAAGAGCCACTTTATACCATGCATTTTGCACTTAATTACGATATTCTCAAAAACGGTTCCAACGATTAAACTCGCTATATCGATGTAAAATTTGATGGGCTTTAATATCATGTAGGTTTCATTCTGATTGAAATAGTTTGACAGGACTAAAGATTTCTTTCTCTTAAGTACCTATAATATTGTAGATTTTATAAAATTGACCATATCATCTGATTAGCATATCCAACTAAAGGAGAAAAATGCAAAAAATTTTTTTATTGCAATTTTTATTTTTTGAACATAAGAACAATAATACAGATGAATAATATACGGTTGGAAAGCTAAAGATTTTAGAAAAAAATATAATTGTATACATACTATTGTAAAAATTGACGGAGGGTAATGAAAAGCCGATAAAACAAACTGATTGTCGTAGATAATAATGTAATAAATTATTTAATAAAATACATGTTTCTATTAACATCCAATATAAATAATTCTTTAACAATTTATATTCGTTTCTAAATTTGTTTAAAAATTCTTAATTTGATATAAATAACGGAGGTAAGTGAAAGTCGTGTGTTGCTCTCACCAGATTTTTTTTTCTCAGAGGTTTAGCCGTTTGTTTATTTCTTTAAGTTTTTCGTTGTTAAAATAAAAAGTTTGTAAACTGAAAATTAAATATTTGATAGTGTGATAAATATGTAGGATGGGTGATTCGGGTGGCGGTAAAAAAAAATATATAAGAAAATAATGCTAAAATATTTATTAGGCTATATAGTTAAGTTAATAGTCCATAAAACACTATTTTGTAATATTGTGTGACCGCCATCCGAACCATATCACTCTTCATAAAAAATGTAAACATACAGGCGCAATGTTGTCGGTTGTCAATAAATAAAGAGTATTTTTTTTCCCGATATAGGAGACGTAGGACCTACCTTGCCTCGCTCACTGTACAATGATATAATAATATAATAATGTTATATAGTTAGTTATATATAAAAAGGTAAACAAACCGTTAGGCTTTGAGAGAGCCCTGGCTACACAGACACAGACACATACACAGAGAGCGGAGATAAGATACACAAACACTGGCCCGAGAAGGCTAGGAACATGGAAGCAGTGTACTGACGAGTGCGCCTGCCCCGATCGATGTCCTTCGTACTACACACTGTACTCCGCTCTACCAAGGAGGGGGACGTGCCGGCGGCTGCAAAATCTGCTGCGACCGTCACACTATCTCAGAAACACACCACTTCCACTAACTTCTTGTTCAAATCAAATTCAGAATTTTGTCGCCCGTACCAGGTATCACTCATTCCATGAAAAACTCCACTCCCACTCTAATCCATTAGTTTCAATCATTGCTTCCTCTTCAATTCCTGATAATCCCCCGAGACGTCTGAAAGAAGATGGCCTCGAGACCTTCTTGTTTAGACTCACTATTCAAAGAGAGCTGCCAATGAGCAGTTTCTCATCATGTTTATTTTATGTGTTTTATCATTTCAGCATATTTACTTGTTGTATTAATATACAGTTATAAATTTCAATAAAAAAAAGGTGAAAAATGCATGGTATAAAGTGCCTCTTCTGTTAAGCTCATTTTGATGAAAAAAGTGTTGTCACGTCTCGGGCGTATAGTTGTCTTAAATATGAAATTTCAGTTTCATAGGACTTACCGTTTCCGCCCGGGAGTTACCACACACACACACAGACCTTTTTGCGGGACTTGGTTATTTGGACTCAGGGGACCCTAAAACGTGTATTTCCGTTGAAAACTGGAATTCGAAAATTTTCACGATCGCAATACTTCCCCTTACTATATATAGTAAGTGAAAGTAAAATATATTAAAAAAAAAAGAAAACATTTTGTTTTTGTTTTGTTTGTTTATTTATTTAACGTCACTTTACGCTACTGCGGCTAATCGGACGATACTAACGTGGGAGTCCTAAATTTTGCCTATCCAGGTTTTATCAGGATAGCGATCTCTAACGAGCATCTGACATCGCACAGGCTCGGGACTACCTTTTTACGTCGCCTCCGAAGGACGGCCTAACTAAGGATTTTTTACTCCCATTAAAAAATCCTAGGACCACCTGCCGGTTTGAACCCGTGACATTTGACATAGAGGCTATTACGATTCCAGAACTTACTAGAAACAAAAAAAAAATTGACTTCCAAGTCAAAATTTATGATTTTGAAGCGAGCGAACCACTTGGCATCATCGCCATACCCACTGCAAAATTTATTAATCGTCTCTGTGCAACGGATTTTCTTTTTCGCAAATAAAAAATCATTAAATGACGAAAAAGATTTTTTTTTTTTTCTTCCATGTTGAGGAAGGAAAATACCACTTAAAAATTAGGAATCTCGGTTGAAACTGATGTGCATGGAAGCACCTTAACTTATCTTTTTTTGGAATACGTCATCATTAATAAACATGTAAACATGATTTTATAAGGATTAAATCGAAATATTAAAAAACGCTGTGGACTTATTTTACAACCCAATCCTTGTCTTAAATATATCATTTCAGTTTTGAACTGGATATACACGCACACAGAGCTTTCTGGTAGACTTAGTTATTAGGAATAAGGGACCTCAAAACGAAATCCTGGGTTTTAGTTTATAGCAAGATCAAAGGCTACAAATATGAATGTTAGGCATGAAGATGAGAAGTTTCCGACTCCGCGACCGATAAAACATTCAATCAGTTATTCATACGAGACGGACCCACCCGAACCTGAGCCGCATGGTAAAGAGGCTGAGGTAGCCCGGAGTGGCGCTAAATATTAAGGAAGGACCAAGGGTCCGGACCTCCCTAAGGGATAGGCTACACTTCCCCTGGTCAGGATCCCAACAGCTGGGACCTCCAACGCTCGGTCAGGCCCTTGCTTATATGGATGCGATTCGCTAGGTAGCAACCGAGGTTCGTGATGGTCCAGCGGGCTAAGGCCATCTCAAAGTGGTGTAGGTTGGAATCATTTCTGGAAGGGTCGACTTTTATCCCCTACCTACTCACTCTGGTGAGAATGGTTGATTACCTGAAGGATAGCCCGTCCTGTATACCAGTTGTATCCAACAAGTGCTCCGCGAGATGTCATATGGAGCTTCTTTTATGAAAATTAATTGGGAAGCCTTGGTTCGTAAGAAGAATCACTTACACATCAAACAGAGGGGCAGTTACATTAAACCGTAACTGACTGTAACTAGGTACCTTAATCGTGTTTATAAATCTGTGGCGGTCGTGATAAACTGGATAGCTCGAGTTATATCAAAAATGAGTTAACTCCATGTATCGCTCCCTGAGACCGTCTCCCACGTCGTGTTAAATTTGTTAAACAGATTTCTTGGTGGAATAAACTTCAGGTGGAAAAAAAAAGTTGAGATTAATCGCTCTATTTTGGGCATTACCTAAAGTTTAAGTCGCTCACCTATAAAATGAAAGATTCGACTTAACCACTTATTCACGACCGCCGAAGAAATTCTAGTTATGCATTGATTGTGAGAAAAATATTTCGCGGATTGAACTTGGTTCAACCATATTCTATATTCTAAGATTTGTAGAATCTTATCTTCGCTTAACGGTACTATCTTTAGCGCGCCTGTGGTCTTTCTTCATTATATATCTGTATACATATGCACAATTTTTTTTAAGTTTAGAGGGTTCTCGCCATTTTACTGATTGCATGAGAGGTTACATGAAAAAAAAAAAAAAAAAAAAAAAAAATGTAAGGAATCATTGCTGTATACCAACTAGTAGTCCGCGGACTTCTGTTGACGATGTTTAGGGAGTCCGTAATGGTTCTTGGAAATAATTTTTTATTATCTTAAACTGAAATTTGACACTATATATATATATATATATATTTATATATATTCACAATTTTTAGGATTTAAGGGGGTCCTTGTCATGGAAATGAAGGGGTCCGGGAAGAATTTATGCTGGGAACCACTGCTATATTATTATTGCCAAAAATAAGGAAAGGAAATAAGTAAAAAGGCATATTCCAACCTAAATGCAGCCACGTCATAGCTATAGTAGTGGCATATAAACGACAATGTATCAATTACCAAACTCGAACAAAGATATGTAGTAATGTTGGACCAGTACCACTACACCAAGAAGGTTCTTCAGTTGAGTACATATAGAGATTCGTACTGTTTCTAGGACAACGGATGTACAAGGAAGTGATTAGGCCGAGGTCACACTCCGCCAGGGTAACCACTTCCTATTTTCGGGTACCCACTTTATGGAGGCTGGGATTGCCCCAAGGGTTCTCCCTCCCGGCTGGAACAACATAATAAATAATAATCCTTTCAGAGCCGGGTACAGGAGTCAAGTGCACTCTCGATAAGACCAAGCCGCTCCATCTTATAGGAGCAGTGTTTTAAATTAGCCGTAATTTCCTTCCCCCATTGATCCCGGAAATGCTTCCGATGGGATTACCCCAGAGCTACTTCCTGTAGGATCGTCCCTTGGGTAGGGTGCGAGTGGATTAGTCGAGGGAGGGGGCGATTTGTTGTGAGGGTGCTAAGTAATACGAATCGTTTGCCCGCTGCAACCAATGTTATCAAGGCGGAGAAAGGGAGGGTCTTAAATTTATTAGAGCATGTGCGGAGATGCAGGCTACCAATTGCCATGGTGGAGTGCTACGCCTTGCAAATAATTCCAATCCGAGTTCATCATAGTTAGCCTGCACCTGTAAAGTATCTGTCTATAATAGTAATGTACCGTCCGATATACAGTATATATAGTTAAAACGTAATATTCAGTGCTGCCATGCTATGAAAGGATTTGTCTTGAGGATGTGAATTCTGTTTTGCGCGTTTGTTAGTGTCATAGGTAAAGTGGTGTATGTCAATACCTCATCTGGTACGTTAACGCATACTTCACATATACATAGAGATGTCTGATCTTCACTGTTAAGAATATACGTCCTCTAAGCGCCGTCAAGGAGAGTTGAGGAGATTTCGATTTAGGAGATTGTAACATTCACATAGTTATGTTTACGACACTTGCTTAAAATGGTCCTGAATATGAGAACAACAAGTTATCCAAACGTCCCTCGATCACGGTTGTATAAACTGAACCTCAAGACCCTTAGAAAACTTAGATTGCCAACATGGGGTCACATGTGGTGAAGTGGTTAGCATAATAGCCTTCTATGCTCACGGTTGCACCTGCAATCGTAATTGTATATGAATCCGGTAGATTGTAACAGATAACGGATCACTCTTTTACTTTTGTCGTGAATATGATAATACTTTTTTTTTTTTTTAATCTTTAGCTTTCCAACGGTATATTATACATCTAAATTACTGTTTTTTTATGTTTAAAAACACAAAAATTGCATAAAAACGTATATTTTCTCCTTTCGCCTTAAGTTGTAAATCGAATTCCTTCAACTTATATATTTAACCGTTTTTTATCAATGCTAAAAAGATGATATGGTTATTTTTATGCCCACAAAATTAAAGGTACTTAAAATAAAGAAAATTAGAAACATTGACAGTTAAGTCCTTGCAGGCTATTTCAATCAATATTAATTTACCAAAAAAAAAATTTTTTTTTGTTCATTCCTACCTCTAGCTTTTAAAGGCTATACGGGGTTTCTCGGGCCAAGAGGGTGAGAGCGGGGAATAAATGTCGAGATAAAAGCTCCTCAGCATCGAGAGTCGAACTCGTAATTCTTTTTCCACAGTTTTATGGTTATCTGTAGTGGTTAGCCACCCCGCTCCACATAAGATCCCGCCACACATCACTTACCTACATATGAAATATATAGTAAGAGAAAGTATTGAGATAGTGAAAGTTTCCGAATTCAGATTTTCTTCAGAAATACACGTTTTAAGGTTCATTGAGTCCAAATGACCAAGTCCCGTAGAAATATCTGTGTGTTTAGTCTAGAGCGAAAACGAAAAGTAGTTTGAAAATAAAATTTCATATTGAAGACAATTATAAGCTCGAGATGTTACAGAAACATTTTCACTAAAATTAGCTAACCAGAAGAGCCAATTTATATAATGCATTTTGCACCTTTTTACGAAAACCAGCTAGATGTAAAATCGAATGGGCTTTAATATGATGTAGGTTTCATTCTGATTGAAATAGTCTGACAGGGCTTAAAGCCGATATTTTAAATTTCCTCTAAAGTATCTTTAATTAAATTACAGTATCGGCATTTAAGCCCTGCCAGACTATTTCAATCAGGATGAAACCTACATGATTATTAAATTTTACATCGATATGACGAGTTTAATCAAAATCATTAGAGCCGTTTTTGAGAAAATCGTAAAAAGGTGCAGAATGCATGGTATAAAATGGCTCTTCTGGTTAGCTGATTCTGATTAAAAATTTGTTGTAACACCTCGGGCGAATAGTTGTGTTAAATAATTAACAGCAATGTATATGGGTTACGACCTCACTTGCTTTGTAAGTTTTCAAAATCCTTGGGTGTTGGGACGATATACTTCATTCCCACCATCTAAACAAAGAAGCCTACTCCTGGATCCGATCTCGGATAGAAGTTAGGACAAGCTTTGGAGGTTTTGCATGAAGCCTTGCACCTCACTGAATGATCGAACCGCCGGCTCACGCACTCCGGTGACTCACTTTGCTCCTGACTCATTAGTTTATATTTATTAGGACTCTTCAAGGGCTCTTGTAGTCGCTGATCGATTTCAGTCGAAGTGTCGGTGCAAGAAGGAAGGAAGTGTAGGTTAGACAATGCTAGAAGTTCCTCATACTGACTTCAAGTTTCAATAAACACATGAAACGGAGCTGTTATCTTGGTTGGAGATCGCGTTGGAACAGCTGGTGCGGGCGGACGCCAGTTGGTCACTGGGCAGCTCGCTGTGACACGGCTGCTTCCAGGTTTAATATTTCGGGGGATCCAAGTCACCTGCTTTGGGGGTATATTACCTTAATTTACAAATCGCTTAGAAAGCTGCTATGCGTGGTACAATTTTCCGTACTAGAAATCATATATTTGTTTCAAATAAACTTTCAAGTTGTTAGTGGGTAGTGCATAGGCAGAAAACTAAAGACGTGAAAACGTTTGGAACAGACAAGATCTGTGATCAGTCAAAGTCCGAGCATGCGCAGATAAGTATTCAGGGTATAAACACTTTTTGTAAAACTTGGTAATTTGGACTCAGGAGACCCTAATGACTATTACCATTAAAAACTGAAATTCTAACATTTTCATGACACAAAAATACTAGTCCATCCAACGATGATCCTAACACCTAGACGTTGATACCAGCTGGTTAGTTTTGACATGGCGGCCGATTAAAAGGATCTTATTCAATAACTCAGATATTTTTGAAGAAAAAAAAAAAAAATTATTGGTGTTCTTTAACCAAAAAACCGCGAATAATTTTATAAAAGTGGAAAAAGGAAAGAAAACATTGAAGATAGATAGAGTTTTAGAATCAGTTAAGCGCTATAAAAAAAATTCATATGTATATAGCTTTTTTCGGTCAAATTCATAAATTTTTCAGTCAAATTCATAATTTTTTTTTCAATCAAATTCATAATTTTTTCAGTCAAATTCATATTTTTTTCAGTCAAATTCATAATTTTTTCAGTCAAATTCATAATTTTTTCAGTCAAATTCATAATTTTTTCAATCAAATTCATATTTTTTTCAGTCAAATTCATATTTTTTTCAGTCAAATTCATAATTTTTTCAGTCAAATTCATAATTTTTTCAGTCAAATTCATAATTTTTTCAATCAAATTCATAATTTTTTCAGACAATTTCATAATTTCTTGTACCCATTTTATACAGTTAATATAATGAGGTTTTGCTACCAAGAATTTAACATTTTTATCAAATCTTGTTGTTGATTATCCATTTAACGTCACTTTATGTTACTGTGCTTAATCCGACGGTGCAGCGGGAGTCCTAAATTGTGCCTACCCAGGTTTACTTAAGATAGTGAGGTATCTTTTACGAGTTCCACTTATTAAATCTTTTAAGAGTCATCTCTGGTGCACAAATATAGGACGATCTGCTGGTTTTAGACTTGCGACCTTAAGCATAGAAGGCTATTATGCTAGCCACTACACCACAGGTGATCCTAAATGCATCAACGAGGTGTTTGAATCTGCCGGGTTTGAACACGTTACCTTGTACATATTAATCTTTAACTCCTTGCTGAATGCATCGAGGGTCACCTGTGGAGTAGTGGCTAGCATAACAGCCTGTTTTAAAGGACGAAATAACCAAGGATTTTTACTCCCTAAAAACAAACATAGGGCCATCTGCCAGGTATGAACTCGCGATCTAGGGGATAGAAGGATGTTATGCTAGCCACTACTCCACAGGTGACCCTCGATGCATTCAAAAAAGGTGTTTGATCTGCCGGGTTTGAACCCGTGACCTTAGATATATTAATCCTTAACACCTTTTTGAATGCATAAAGGGTCACCTGTGGAGTAGTGGCTAGCATAACAGCTCTCTATGCTTAAGGTCGGAAGTCTAAAACCAGCAGATCGTCCTATATTTGTGCACCACAGATGACTCTTAAAAGATTTAATAAGTGGAACTCGTAAAAGATCCCTCACTATCTTAAGTAAACCTGGGTAGGCACAACTTAGGACTCCCGCTGCACCGTCGGATTAAGCACAGTAACATAAAGTGACGTTAAATGGATAAACAACAACAAGATTTGATAAAAATGTTAAGTTCTTGGTAGCAAAACCTCATTATATTAGCTGTATAAAATGGGTACAAGAAATTATGAAATTGACTGAAAAAATTATGAATTTGACTGAAAAAATTATGAATTTGACTGAAAAAATTATGAATTTGACTGAAAAAATTATGAATTTGACTGAAAAAATTATGAATTTGACTGAAAAAAGCTATAATTAAGTGACAGATTATAATAGATGTAATTACACCAAGACTCTGTTATTATTGAAAATATAGAAAAATCGGAAAAAGAATTTGTGATCAAGACAACGCGATGAACAATGTGCAAAAAAAAAGAAGCAATTTAAAAATCATCTTATATGGTCAAGCCACAACTTATTAGAGATGTGATTTCCTGATAACTCGGTTATTATTGATGATAAAGATATAGTGTAAGGTTTTCTGGAATCACGGAATGAAATTATTGAATTATTTGAATGAAAATCGAAAGAAATGAAAAGGAAATAGTAACGCAGTCCTGTATAAATGCTTTTGGTTTATTATTTTCAATAATCGACCAAAAAGAAAAAATTACCCCTGCTCAAAACTTGAGATCTTACGTTTCAACATGCGTAGAAACCGAATAACGAATAAACAACAAAAAAAAACAAAAAAAACAAATCTGTTTCTCCTAATAAATAAATGAATAAATACCAAAAATTTTCAGAATCATTGAATTTGGTTAACAACTAGCTTAGATATTGCGTTTTGAAATCAGTGGTAGTGTTATGATATGATGCTTTGAATTAGTGCTTTTCATATTACTTAATTGCCTATCAACAGCTATATAAACAGTTATACCCTAATATTGTTATTTGGAAATAATAAACCATTGTGTAATAATTTGCCGCGTTTTCAACTTTGTACCTGGTTTTGTTCTACTATTATTCCAATCTAATCCTTGTTTATTCATTTACCGTGACTTTATGCTACTGTGGCTAAACGGACGATGCTACAGTGGGAGTCCTAAATTTTGCCTATCCAGGTTTTATTAGGATAGGGATCTTTAACGAGTACCTCACATTGCCCACGCTCGTGACCACCTTTTCACGTCCTCTCCGAAGGATTTTTTACGCCCATTAAAACATCCTAGGACCACCTACGGGTTTGAACCCATCCTTTGGCGTAGAAGGCTGTTATGTTTGCCATCCTGCTACAGATGATCTATCTAATCCTTATGGTCTGTATTTATTTTTAGTGTAGTATTATCTATTATAAAATAAATGTTTCCTTGAATAAACACAGACATACATTCGAAATTAAATTAATTGCCTGAGTTGCTATAACCTGAGCTATAACCTTGAGCGGGCGATCAGAGAGCTGAGGACCACGGCACAGACAGTACAGGCACTGTCCCCTTTACTATCTGATGGCGGGCGGCATGCACCCTGAGAACGATCGCTAATCCCATCCTCTCTAGGGAATCATCGCTGAGGAGTATCACATGGTGGTTCGCTATTTCCAAAGTTGTTGGAATGTTTAATATTAAATTAAATAGTTGGTAGAGTGATAAATATAAAGGACGAGACGTCTATAGAAAGTAGTGAAAAACATTTTTTTTACCTTTCTCGACCGCCACACGAATCATTTCACCTTCCAAAGTGTTAAAGATATATCAACATTACGAGGTGTTATTATAATCGACACCTGGTTCACATGAGAAGAGGTGTGGCAAGAGGGTAAGGTAGCAGGCTGCAGGTTACTTAGCGGGCGGTAGTAGCTGTCATACTTGAAACTACATCATTGAAGATACTTGAGAGGAAGAAAATTTAAAATATCTGCAACCCTACCCTGGGGTATGGAGACCCTCCCTGGGCACACCCAGCCTCTATAAAGTGGGTATCTAAAATTGGGGGGGGGAAAGGAGGCCTGACAGATGAGCGTGATCAAGGCCTAATCACCTACAAACTGTACGAATCTCTATAAGTAATTATAGAGGAATTCAATTTAAAACATCGGCAATTAATCCCTGTCAGGCTATTTCAGTCAGAATGAAACCTACATGATATTAAAGCCCAATGAATTATACACCGATTTAGCGAGTCTAACATTTTTTTTTTTTTTTTTTTTTTTTTTTTTTTATTGAGAAATATTACAGTTTGTTACATAATGAACAGTAGTAATAGTGACTATTAATTAAAACATCGGCAATTAATCCCTGTCAGGCTATTAACAACAAGTAGAGCCTTCATAATCGTGAAAAATGTGCAAAATAAAAAGTATAAAGTGGCTATTCTGTTTTACTGATTTCGTTAAATGAGTAGTTGCGGTAACATCCCAGGCATGCAATTCCTACAATATGAATTTTCAGTTTCACAAAACTTATCATTTTCGACCTAGACTTACCGCATACACACAAAAAACGAGACTTTTTTTTTTTGCAAGGATTTGGTCGTTTGGACTCGAACCCTAGAACCCTAAAATGTCTATTTCAGATGGCACGATTTTATAATTATATTTCATATAATGAAAAAAATGTACTCCAGTATTTTTATGCAATGAGTCTGCTAGACCTATCGTCCATTTTTAAGGTAAGACACCGAGATAAGTTCTTTGGACGACATCCTGAATAATAATAAAACACACATTTAACAACCATCCTCCTGAGCTCCTAGCTACCCTCCAAGTAAATCGCTTCCCGTATAAAGAGGGCTGAATGGAAGACTGCTGGGGACGGTGAGATATAATCCCCTAAAGCCATCAGTTCCACCCCAACACCCCCGCTGTGGGGCGGTTCACCCTCCTTCGGCAGCCCCAGGCTCTTTTGTTATATTGGATTTATATATTTAGGAATGAGGCTAAAAGAGTTGCCTACCAAGCCTGTGTTCAATTAATTGATTGTAATGAAGACTTGATGAGGAAGGAGAGAGGAAGTAATGTTGCGAAGGTAGGTAGAGGGGCAGCTCAATCTTTCCTTCCGGCAACTTGATTGCCATCTAGCGGCTCAACGCCCAAGTAAACACCTCTAGATTATCTCTCTCTCTATATATATATAAAGTTGTTCTCATATTCATGCAAATTTAAAAAAAACAAACAAAGACCATTCATGGGTTGTAGAGGTATAATTAGTTTTGTATTTTTTCGAATCTATACTATATACTATATATAACATAGACGTGGCGGATGTGGATGGATGTAGCAATTTTATTTTCTATATTTATAATATAGAGCCATTTATTTATATTTGGAGCCCTACCCACTGGACCGCTGAGAGGTGGGTACACACACTGCGGAGCGCTGCGGCAGCCTGATAACACGCCTAGCGAGCTTTGAGGGTGCCTCGATAAGATCCGAGATACCAGGGGGTGGGGAGCTTGAACTCCCCGCGGGCCTGGCCCCCGTCCCTCAGCTGACTGCTAATGTCCTGGGGCGATAGCTCCTTCCTCGAGGGAATTAGCAGGAGGTGTTGCGGTCTGGGGAGGGAATGGTTTAATGGAGTAATTGTTTGAATCTGTATTGGGATCGTTCCTGGGATAGGAGGACGAGAGTCTGATGGCTAAGTGTGTCCACTGCAGTGGAGGTAGGACTCACTGAATGCTACAAAGAACGCAACAAGCGAAGAATTGAAACGTTGATTCCAAAAGGTACTAAAGGACATTTTTTACGAAATTGATATTTTGACATATTTATATTCTCCTCATTTAGTTATTATCTAAATCTTAAATTTGATCGTATCTAATGAACACTCATGTCCTTTAATAACGTGATTTAGAAATGCTATTAATTTCTTAGGATACTTGTTAAATATTTAGTTTCATTCCAAATCATACCAGAACATTTCATTTCATAACTTTAATATGGTTTTATCAATATAGTAAAGAAATAATTCTAGATTTTAATGCGAAAGGAATTAAATTAGCTGGTTTAATAATATAGTAATGAGAGCTTTTCGCGCTTCCTGTAAAATTCCCCAGAATGGATATAGTACCTTTTGGAAATCAACGTCTCAATTGTGTAGCGCATAGTTGTTTCTTCTCCTTTATGCAATGAATTTTCTGTTCATTCCTAGAGTAAACGCTATATTTCTCTTAAGTTATAAGCCGCCGATAGACATTTTTCTTAAATTAATTACCCAAATAAAATGGCTCAGTGTCGCAATAAAACCTAGATTGGCTGAGAGCCCACAGAACTCGAAGAAGGCACGCCGCCACATCCTACTGAAATCAGGTCGTCTGCGCCCAGCATAAGTCTTCTTATTTAAAATTAATTAACAAACGTTTTAGTTAAAAAATTCAGTTTCCATTGATACGGTGAACCGTGCTGTTTGTTAAAAAAAATGTCCACAAACGGATTATACCTAATGAGAAATATTGATTTTGCTCAAGAAATATAGTGAAAATTCATTGTAAGGAGGAGAAAAAAAAAAAAAGCTCTCAAAGCATACGATGGAATAAAAATAAGATGTATTTCTAGTTTCCGGTGAAGGCCACTAAGCACTCCACAATTCTTTGCCCGTCACACTCTTCGTAGCTTCTGTTGAAACTTCTCTTGTAGGCGTAGTAACTTAGCGACCTCAGAGTCAAAGAGATGTCTGTCTTGGAGCTATTGGCTTTAAATGGAGTCACGTTTAGTCTACATTTTAGATATCCATGTAAATTTTACATGTTTTTCACAACCAGGAAGACTTTTTTTTTTCCTCCTCATATTTCTCGATTCGCACCTGTCAGAAAATATCGGACAATAAGCAATCCGTGCAGTTTACTGTGAAAACGAGAATAGATAGTTCGTTTATGTTGGTCAACTGTTAGTTGAAGTCCGTATGTAGGGTTTCGTTGTTTACGTATGAAGGAACTGTCCTCATGAGTATTAACATTTTTTAATGAAATGATTGCAGTTTTAGTATGAATCTTTTTTTCTGACTCGTAATTCTGTGAAGCTTAAGTTATATGGGTTTAAATAGGTATGTGTATTCAGTTCTTGTCAAATTTTTAGTTTCGATGATTTTGATAGAAGAGAGTATAGTATATTCAGTCTCTGGTTGAGTCTTTCTTTTCATCTTGACACGTGGGCCCCAAGTCATCCTCCGATCGAGTGTCAGTCCTAGGTAATAGGTAAACGACTTCAATAAGTAAAGAAATATCAAGACACCAGCCTTACTTAAAATAATACTAGAAAAAGTTTCCGGCTTTCGTAATATAAATACAGTCAGTACCTAAAACTGTTTGGCTTTATTAGGCTTGACAAGTACTCGTTAAAAGTTCCCACCTAAAAGACAGCCGAGGATCCGCCGCCATAGAGTGAGAAGAAGAGGCCGAGGACTGAGGCAAAGACGGAGAGGTTGAGGTAAGCGGAATCAATAGCGGTCCTGACGTCATTCCAAGGAGCTATCAGCTGAGCCAACTTGGAGAATATTACCTCTCGTATCGATTATATCTCTCTGCATCAACATCGATTCTGGGCCACTATCGACCTCACATCTCATCTTTTATTCATCGTATTTAGTCATTTCCGAGAGCAATCGATTATCTAAAACATCCTTATTAAAAGATGTATTCGCTTATTTTTCAGAATTGTTCCCGATCGCATAGAGTAGCCATCTAAAGCGTAGCCAAGACTTCCGTTGGGGGCCTAGTAGCTTAAAAATTGACAGTTGGGGAGAAAATGCACGTTTTAGGGTCACCTGAGTCCCAATAACCAAATCCCGGGAAAAGGTCAAGGAATGTGTGGAGTAAGTCTATCACGAATTTTCATATTTTAGTTGATGCTAAAGCAACTTTTTCATAAAAACAGCGAACCAGAAGGCTACATTATACCTTGCGTTTTGCACTTTTCTCAAAAACGGCTCTAACGATTTTGATTAAACCCGCTATATCGATGTAAAATTCAATTGGCTTTAATATTATGTAGATTTAATTTTGATTGAAATAGCTGACAAGGCTTAAATACCGAAGTTTATATTTTTTTTTATCTAAAGTACCTATATTTTTGTATATTTAAAAAAAAACAACTATATAATCTTATTCGCATTGATAAACAACCAAACCACTAAAGAATTTGATAACCAACTAAAGGAAAAACAGGAAAAATATTTTTAGGTAAATTTTGTATTCTGAACATAAAAATAGCAATTTAAGGAAATAAATATACTGTTTAGAAAACAGACCCAGAACAAATAAATAATTATTATTATATGAATGTAAATTTTAAAATTAAGTATGATCTTAGGAGTGGAAACAGTCATATAACCACATTTTTTTACATAATATCTTATTTTATGGTTTTCTCATTTTTTAGTCATTTAAAATAATGGTTAAAATCCAATCAAATGTGTTTCCGTGGGAATCTACAGATAAAACCCACATGACTATTGCTGTATATGTTTGGGAGTGTTGGTGTGTGATCTTGAGGAGAAACTAAAAGGTTATTTTATTGCTTCATTCCATTCATCTTAGGAGTCTCTAGAGACACAATTCTACTAAGAGTTTGAGCGGCTTCGTCCTTCCTACCATTCGCAGGTACTTCCTGGCATCCTCTTCAAAACAAAACAATCCGATCCTGTCACCCATCATCAGACCACCTACTATTCAAATCCATGATCCATTCTCCCAAAATTCGTACGCAGTCTTCTGACTTGTATATCAAGCCCTATACAACCTCAGCTTTCGACAGATCTTTCTTATTTGATCTTCTTCTATATGGAACTCTATTCCTTCTCATATCCGTAACTCTAATACCCTTCCAACCTTCAAATGCCATCAATTCAATTGCTTCCTATGTATTCAATTTCCTAAGAATTTATGACAACATCCAATTTTAAATGAAATTGAACAAAATCATAGAAGTTACTTTGTTTTCTTTTTTAATCAAAGCTATGTACAGGAACAGAATGATAATTGTATATTTATTTTTAATCATCATTTAAATAAGTTATAAGTTTTTTTTTTTTCTTAATCATTAGTACTTACTACAACTTGATTTGTTATATTCATAAATCTTTGTATCTATGTTAAATGTCTTTTGTATTTATTTTTTACTTTATACTGTATTGTTTTATTATTACTCTAAGAAACTAAAGACTTTAATTACTTTCCCTTTTTATTATTCTAAAGGGACTTGTCCCAGATTAAATAAATAAATTATTATTATTATTATTAAAACTGGATACAAAGTCCGATCTGCTTTGATATATTAGTTATAATTTTAATACTTTTTGATACTACTGGCCAGATTAAGGTAATTTTACCCTGTTTGTTGGAAATTTGTTTATCTTTCACAAGATACCTATAACGGTCCGGGATTTTTTTTTTATTGTTCAACAACTTAGAGGACAATATTTTAAAACTCAGCCTTATTGCACATGTATGTATGTATACACATGTTATCTAATGTGTAATCATAACACAAGCACTTTTAATTACCATACCATTGCAAAGGACTTTGTAGGGTCATTAAATATTTTATATTGAACATTTTTAAAATTAATTTTAAATATTACTTAAACAGATAAAAATCAATACTTTAGAAAATCTATGGACTGCAGGATACATATTATAATATTCAATGTTTAAACATATTGAAACGCAGTTGTGGAATCTTTGATTCAGATAAAATAAACAGTTATAGCAGAAAAAGATGTATTTTCAGGAAAAATAAAAAAAACTTTTAATTTTTACTTTTATCTGTTTTTTCATTTTTGGCAACATTTGAGGCTTACTCTTTGCCAATTTTCAAGCCTCGTAGTGTATCATTTTTTGCTAAGAATTTTCATCTTATAATTAAAACAAATATAATATTTTATTACAAAATTTAAACTTTAGCAAAGAAATATTCAAAACACATGAATGAACACCTGGAATGGTTTTTTATATTGTTATAAAAAAATTAAACTAATACAATTGATGTGTTTATTGAAGTTTTGTTGATTTAAAAAAAAAAAGAAATTTTTAAAAAATTTTTGACCTTAATAACGTTACCTATACCCAACTACAATGCAAAGATTCAAAGTCTACACGGATGTTGAAAATGCTGTACCTAACAGGAAACCTAGACAGACAAATGTAGAAAGGCAAGCTTTAGGAGAGATAAAAAACACTATACTTACAAGAAGTAAGTACCTCGAACTGAAAAAGGGTATAAAAAAGATAAGTATAAAAGACCAAGTGAAACAGAAACCTAAAAGGTCTGTTGTTATAAAAAAAGCACCCGCTAAGAAGGTGGAATTCAAAGATGAAATGAACAAGTCTCCGCAAATAACAAGAAGGCGACGGCTTTCCAGCCTTTTTAGAGTGAGCGAATATGCAAATGATATCTACAAGTACCTGCAGAGGATCGAAGATAAGTACCCAGTGACCAGCAGCGCCTGGATGGAGATAAGGTTTGGAGAGAACACGCGGTTTGCGCTGGTGGACTGGCTCGTGGAGATCAGCCAACACTTCCAGTTTGTGCACGAGACCTTCCAGCTGTGCGTGTCGATAATCGACAGGTACGTTCAGGAAGACTACTGTCACGACAGGAGGAAGGATCTGCAACTGATAGCGCTTGCGGCTGTCTTCATAGCTTCCAAATACGAAGAGATAATACCGATGGAGATAAACGACTTGTTGTACGTCTGCGATTCTTCCTTGTCAACGGAAGAGATCCTGAGAATGGAACTTAGGATCGTGAATGAGATGCAGTACAGCTTCGGGAGGCCGGTACCAGCGCACTTTGTGAGGAGGTATTGCAACGTGTCAGGAGCGACTGGCGTGCAACAGTCGTGTGCGTTCTACCTCACTGATGTCGCTCTCATGTCTTACAAGTTGTGTCACCTGAAGCCATCAATACTCGCAGCATCGGCACTGTACATGGCCTTGTGCGCTTTGAATGGAGCAGTAGATGAGAGCCTCTGGAACAAGACTCTCATACAATATTCGACATATCGTCTAGAAGACTTCAAAGATTGCTTGAGGACTCTCGCAAGGTGCTTGATGAAAACCAAGTCATCGAGGTACCAAGCCATCGAGAAGAAATATTCCAAGCAAGAGCACTTCAACGTCAGTCAAATACCAGAGTTGCAAACGGTGATTGAGGCTCTAGCATTGTAAAGATTTTATGTACAATCTAAATAGGAGGATTGATGACAACTGAAGGTAGCGTAGCGATTAGCAGCGAAGGATGAAGACCGACCCTTACCATTGGCTAGAAGGTAGAGGGTAGAGGAAGCTATAGGGTACTAGAAGGCCAACCCTTACCATAGGCTAGAGGCTAGAGGGTAGAGGGTAGAGGAAGCTATAGGGTATTAGAAGGGAAAACAAGAATAGAATAGAGAATACAGAGATTTTAAATGAAGTGCCTTTATTTTGGTAAGATAAGATAAATACAATAAAGGGCTTCTTGAAATAAAGGGCTTCTTTACAAGGCCCATTTTAACATTTTTACTTTCACTCACCTATATATAAATATACAGTAAGGAAAAGTATTGCAACTGTGCAAAATTTTCTAATTCTAGTTTTCAGCAGAAACAAATCTTTTAGGGTACCCGGTGTCCAAATAATGGGAAAAAATCTGTGTGTGTGTGTGTGATTAGTCTAAATTTCTCAAGATTTTACAGCAACTTTTTCACCAGCGAACCAGAAGAGCCACTTTATACAATGTATTTTGCACATTTTTACGATTTTTTTAAAACGGCTCAAATGATTTTGATTAAACTCGCTATATAAATGTAAAATTTAATGGGCTTTAATATCATGTAGGTTTCATTATGGATTGAAATTGTCTGAAAACGCTTAAATGCACAGTTTTTGAATTTTCTTTCTCTAAAGTACCTATAATTTTGAATACTTCAAAAAATTAATCCATATCATCTATTAGGATTGATAAAGAATGGCAACCATACAAGTTGAACAAATTTGATCCAACCAACTAAAAGAGAAAAGAGCATACATATTTTGTTAGGTAATTATTTTTTCCCCAACATGGCATCATTCGAGAACAGTAATATAGATGTGTAATATACTGTTAGAAAGCTGAACATTTTTCGGATGGCATTTTAAAGCACTACAACCAAACAGGTGTATTTTGCACCAAAGTTGTAAGTTAATAAAGTAAGTATAAGGGAGTTTGCTTCAGAAATATTTTCCAACCATAAAGTCCCGTCTCAAAGCTAAATAGTTCCTATCGGACTACTGGTTATCACAATTCCTCACAGAGCATGGGGAGGGTTTCGAGCTAAGTTGCATAGTTTTGGCCTTTATATCAACCCCCAATGCCCAACTTGTGGAGTACCGGAGACATTCACAACCTGCACTGCATTCAATTCCCTTAGAGCCAAATTAATGAGAGCCACGGGACTGCTCGTCATCATTGAGGAGGAGTTGTCTCAATTAGTGAGTGAAGCAAACTTCCCGTGGTTCAAGGAGTTCATTTATGGCTGGAAGACAGCCTTGGGTCCAGCACACTTCAACCTTGGTGGTCGAAGAAGAATGTGAAGGCCAGTGCACAGAAGACCACTTCCGGTATCTGATACATACTTTACAGAACTGATGCCAAATCCCGTGTAGCCATATAGACCAGGAAGGGATGGATAAATAAATAAAGTTGCAGATAAGGTTAGTATGTAGGTTTTGTTGCAATTGCAAACTTTAAGAGGCTGTTGGGATCGATTAACTCATTTCTTAATGAATGCTCAAAGCTGTCGACACCACAAGGGCTGTACTGTAACCTTGAGAGCCTATCGTACCAATATATTATATGAACAGATGTCATCTTCTTGTATATACAGAGGATTGCTAGAAAGTCCACAAGTGGTTGTTTTCAAAGAGGTCCTACTCATACTAAGTAGGCATTTGCTTCTATTAATACTGGGACCATCTAAAAATCTGAGTATTGTTGTCTTTTGTTTAATCAAAGTTGTTTAAATTTCATTTTTTAGGTTTGTTTAATTTCCCTAAAGGCAGAGCTTAAGCTAATACCACATATGGGATGGGTTCCGGTGTTATAGGAATAGCTTCTGAGCCTTTCCTGGCCCATGAGTCAGCTTTTTCATTGCTGTTAATTCCGGTACGTCTAGTCCCCATTCGATGCTCATCCTATTGTTACGAACAAGATTATTTGGGGTTTGATTGCATTCTTCAACAACCTAAATTGATTTTAACAATGGAGGTAAGTGAAAGTTATGTATTATGCGCACTGGAATTTTTCCTTTTAGTTCCTCTCTCCATAGAAAAATGTTGGAAAAAAAAAAAGAAGCAATATTTTGGTAAATTGCAATCATTTTAGGATTTTAAGGGAGAAGTTGAGCGGGTCAAGGGGATATTCTGTTTTCATTTCAATAGGAAGGAGGTTAACAGTGCTATATAATTCTAAACCTGTTGCCATTTTGTATAGATCTCTAGTAAATAGAAAAAAAGCTCTACTTCAACAATCCAAGAAGGGTTTATGGTTCAGTATATATAGAGGGTCTGTACTGTTTGGAAGTAACAGTTGTGCAAGGAGAATAGGCCCAAGTCATGCTCAGCCGTTAGGTTTTTTGGTTTATTATTTTCAATAATGAACCTTTGTCATCAACCAAAAAAAATTATCCTCTCTCAAAATTTGAGAGCTTACATTTCAAGATATGTGGAACCCTTCCCCCCCCCCAAAAAAATCTGTTTTTCCGCGGTTTCCTGTACGCGGCTTTTCTACAAAACTACTGCACAAATTTTTTTCTAATTCGGTACAAAAATAGCAGGACGCCCAATGATGATCCTAACACCTAGATATTGATATTAGCCAATTAGTTTTAAAATGGCGAGAATTAGTTTTTAATTTTTAACGTGATTTAATTCAACAACTCAGTTATTTTTGAAGGCAGAGAAAAAATTTATTAGAGTTTTTTAACCAAGAGAGCCCAAATAATTATTTAAAAAATAAAAGAATAATAGTAAAAAATTAATCTTTTTTAATAAGCGAACAACTTATAAGAGAAATGAATCCCTGATATCTCTGTTATTATGGATGGTAGAGAAACAATGTTCTTGAATCAGCAATTTTTATTTGAATTATTTGATTGAAAATTAAAAAAGGAAAGAAAAATAAATAGTATAGAAGTCTAGTATAATTGCTTTTGGTTCAACAATGAACCTTTGTAAAAGATCAAAAAAATAAATAAGAAAAATACCCACTCTCAAAATTTGAGGGCTTATGTTTCAAGACATGTAGGACCCGAAAAACGAATAAAAAAATAATCTGTTTGACCATATTAATAAATAAATACCAAAATTTTCTGCTGTTAGAGGTGTTCGATAGAGAATTAAATTTCCAACAATAACGAAAAAAAAAAAAAAATCATTGAAATTGGTTCAGAAATAGCAGAGATAAAGCATTTTGAAGTTAGCAGTGGTGATATACCATTTTCCTTTGAATTATTTTATTGCTTTTCATATTAGTTAACTGTCCATAGATAACTTTGTAAACAGTTATGCCCTAATATTGTTATTTGGAAATAAAAAACCATTGCTTGATCATTTGCAGCGTTTTTTATCATCGAGTAGCCATTTTACAGAGGCTAGCTGAGCCCCAGAAGGGGCAGAATAAACATTTATCCTGCCACAGGCGGGTTTGAACCGAGGGCGACCTTGAGATTAGTCATACCAATTTATCCCACTCCCCAAATTTCATTATATATCCTTTAAGAAAGAGAAAAAGCTGCTGACCTGTGATCTTGTACCCTCTGGTACAGGGTGCAACCTCCTTCCGACAGGTAACCGTCCGCAATGTCTCGGCACTTGGACTGCAATACTTCACCGTCGGACAGGTATCCTAAAAAAATAGAAAAGGAGAAAATATTAATAAAAACTTATTCTTAAAAAAAAAAAAAAAAAAAAAACCTGTACCACCACAACCCATGAAGGGTCTTGGGCTCAGTACATATGGAGTAACGGTGCTCTGCAAGGAAGTGATTCGGCCGAGATCACGCTCAGCCGAAAGATTTTTTCCCTATTGTTGGGGACCCACTTTATAGAGGCTGGGTCTGCCCCAGGAGGGTCTCCATACCCAAGGGTCGCCTCCCGGCTGAAATAACAGAATAAATAATATTCCGTCACAGCAGGGATTCGAACCCAGGACCCGGAGCACAGCAGACTAGCGCTCTATCCACTAGACCATGCCGCTCCCAAAAAAAAAAACAAAAAAAAAATGTATTCTTAAATACTAACAAACAAAAGCTAGGCACAAAATTCTCAAATTTCCAGACAATACATAATCCCTTTTTCATATACAGAAACTAAATGAGCCAAATAATAATGTAATAATAATATTGCCAAACAGATCCTAAACCTGAAGAATGGAGACTTTAAAACCAGATTAGTAGGATCCAACCACTAGGACGAAGCAATAGGATCCAACCACTCCTTAAAACCAAGCACTAGGATCCATTTCAGTAATATTTTCTTTCATTTCTGATCTTTTGGTTGGTGTACCAATCCTTAATTTGTCTATTGTACGTGACTCATTTCTGTCTGTTTTAAAGAACCCTGAGAGGGAGAAATTTTGTTTATATATTATTTTCACAGGCTAGGATTTTGGTATCTTACAATTAATTTTAAATCTCTCCTACCCCTTGTTTTTAAAACACGATTGTCACTAGATTGAAAGCTGGTTCTGATTAATGAGGATATTGTGAAAATAATAATTATGTTAGCAATTATTTATTTTTGTCATATATGACATTCAAATAAATATATGTGTTTCAAAAATTAATTAGAAAAGACATATAACTGGTCAATAGCTCTGTTATGGATATTTAACCGATAAATCGATAGTGCCTACATTTACGAGTTTCAACATATTTCGCATAATCACCTTCCCCGTGACCTACGACTACAGTGACAAAGTACTGAGGTCGTATGACAAGTAACTTATTACTGATAAGGGTTAATAATAAAGGCAAAAACCATTTCATTGATATTTTTTTTACATTTTTTCAATCATATATGTAATGAGTGATTCTTACCATTTTTTAAAACTCATTTTTGCAATTTTTTAAAAAAATATCAAATAAAATTATGACTTTAAGAAACTAAATAATTTAGTATAGAAATAATTAAATTTTATCTTTACCTGAATTAACTGATGAATTGGAAAAGTCCACTTCCATGAAGTTCCTTTCCGTGTTACTTCTCGGATAAGTATCCAATGGTCGGTATGCTAGGGAAAAAAAGAAAACATTATGCAGATAGTTACAGTATAAGGTATATGAGCTGGTTATTTTTAAAGTGGCCTAATTCTATTTACACTTAAATTAAGATATTTATTGTTGACAATGTCCAAAGGCAGTGATGAAGGTTATTTTAATTAATTAGTATTTAACAAGTTATCCTCAGTTTTTGAACAATTTCATTAGTTGAATAATCAGTACATCTAATTAATGCAGTTAAATAAAATTTAATTTTAACTAAAATATCTCTGTTTAAGTATAAATCAACTTAGGTCACTATCTAAATTTCTTTTATGTATATATGTATATAAAAATAATGTGGTGTAAGTGCGCACTAGTTTTTCATACCAAAACAACCTGTGAATGGTCTTGGGTTCAAGAGATATAGATATTTCCGTACTGTTTCTAGTCCTGCCCACTACTACTGCCTGCCCTAAGCAAGGATGTCATTAGACTACGATCACGCTCAGCCGCTAGGTTATTCTCAAATATTTGGGTACTCCTTCATAGTGACTGAGGAAGGGTTATTTCCTATCCAAGGTCTCCCCCCTATAGTTCTATAGAACAATGAATAAATAATTGTCCACTACAGATCCAAGGTGCAAGAGAACTGTGGGATAGTGCTCTACCCACTGGGCTAGGCACTTCATGATTTTACAATATGTTATGCTTAAAATTACTATAAAATCATTACTTTTAAAGGTAGACCTTTCGTATTGTAGTTTTATTATTTTTAATATTTCAAGAAACATTGTTGAGGTTTAATGTTCCAAGATACATATAATTCACATTATAGGACCACCTAACCTCGAGGTGCAGTGGGTAAAGAGAGGATTGGTGTACCTAGGGAGGAAGCCCTGCAATAGTTTTCACTATATTTTTGTAATCATTCCTTGATCCAGACACGGACCATCTTATCCTTCATCATATAAGCTACTCAAGTAACGTACAAACAACTCACCTCGACTCCTGTTGGGCGGAATGGTCCTCGGAGAGATGGATACCGTCCTCTTGTTGTAGCCCGGGAGGAGCGGCTGCATTGGCTTCACGTTGGCCATCGCTTCTTCCACTTCCTCGACCGACGACTGCCTTTCATGAGAGACTTCCAGTACAGCTTCCAGCTAAAATCAATAATTTTTTTCTATTTTTAAATGCTAAAAACAGTGCAACTCATTGTACAAAGATGTTGAGAAGAAATAGTCAGGAGTCAGTCTTAGATTTACTTAATTTTGCTGACTTTTTGGCAACATCTGAGCCATCATCAGGGCTAGGAACAAACAGATATCTTCTAGTCTTTAATATGTAGACAAAGACATGAGGCAATGAATAGGGTCTGAAAGGAGGATGTTCTCAGCAATCAGAAGAGGCTTCCTCAACTGAAGGGAGGTTACCAAGAAGATAAAGATGACTCTTTAAAGAAAAGCATTTCTTCCGGGTCTTGGATCCTTACTTTAAAGCCAGATTCTGTTTATGGAAATGAGATATTTGCAAAAAGTAGAAGGAAAGACTAGGCAAGAGAGGGTATGCAATACTGCCGGGAGAAACCATCCTGGAGGACAACAAGAAACAAGTTGATGTAGTTTAGGCACCATCTCCGAATGGATCGTCGTAGAATCACAAGGAAGACTTACGAAGTGGTAAGAAGAGCAAGAGGAAGATCCTTCCAGGGAACTGCCTGGCTGTCTCTATAAAGGGATACCTCAGGCTGCGTTAGTGGTATAGAGGATATGAATATGGTGATGATAATGATCTTTTAGTCCAGGGAGAGGAGGAGGAGGGGGTGGTTGAGTGAGTCAGCGTGCCTTACTATGAATGAGCGTTGCCCAGCAACTACAGATGACCAGAAACTTAGAATAAAATAATTATGAGTAAGCGTCTCGGTGCAGGAGGGCTTTTAGATCAGGATTTATATCCTGCCCTCACCCCATGGAAAAAAAACAACTGCTTTTCTTAGATGAGACTTTTAGGGTCCTCGCTAATGATTTCATTCTCGTAGCAATCCCATCTTGCTTCCCCACACTCGCCTAAGAAATCTCACTCCTGACGTTGTGAGTTCCTGATGTATTTATCCAGACAGGTGTTCTGCTCCATACATCAGGCTTGAAGAGGATTGATTTATGACTATGGTATATTAATTTGGAAGTAGACGCTGTTCGCCTTCCTGATTCGACTTCTGATTTATGGATCTAGCTTGCCATTCCTCCTTATAAAAGTTCCTAGGTATTAGTAAGTTTCTATGCACCCCAGTAGCTCAGATAGGTTAAGGTATTGGTAAGTTTCTACACACCCCAGCAGCTTACATTGAGGTTATAATCATTTCCTCATTCATTTTTCAGAGCTGCATCACCTTCCTTTTCTTTTGGTTTCATTTATCTCCATGCCCTTTCTGGATAGTTCCTCTCTATAACATCTTTCTATTAACATCTCCCGGGAATCCGCAATGAGCACAATGTTGTTAGCATAAACGAAAAAAATGAGCCAGTCTGGAAATAGATTTCGATACCCCACCACCACTCTTAGGGTTCAACTCTTATTTTAATGATCTTGTCCATGAAAAGCTATGAAGAGGAGCGGGCACAAGCTACTTCCCTGTTTTACACCTTTTGTAACAGGGAATCGTTGAGATTCTAGACTTACTATTATGTTATTCATTCTTGTATACTTGTGAAGGAAATATTTGTATCTCTTTGGTGTTTGTGATATGATAGTTTTAGCCCTGAAGATTGCTCTATGATTGGGACAAAACTTTGGCAGAATAAAATAATATTATTAAGATTGACTCCAGAATATTTCTTTCTATTATCATATCAAAAGTCAACCATACAGCCTAAATATGTCGACAAAATGGCATTACAGTGCAAGTAGGGATCTCAGAAAGCTGGGAATGAATATAACATGATTAAGCAAAGCAGAACATAAATATATCATCTAAGAAACAGTTTAACTTTTATTTTCCATCTCTTCATACAGAAATCTTAAATATGTTAATGATATTAATTATTCCAGAATAAACATATATTAATGATAAATAATTGGTTCTTAATTCTTCCCAAAAAGTTTATTATACACCAATAATTATTTTGTGGCAAAAAAATATGTTAGCTGTGATGGGTAAATTTTATGTGTGCAATTTTTAATAACATTTTTTTATTTTATAATTAACAAAATTTGAGAGAGTGGATACTTACATCACTAAGCATTAGTTGCTGTCAGTGAGCCCTGAAGATGGGGAAAATCCCCGAAACATATTCGAAATAAATTATTGGTGAATAATAAACTTTTGGAAGAATTAAAAACCAATTGTTTATCTTAATTACGCTAAATTTTTAATAGAGGAAATTTACATTCTACTTATAAAAATAAATCTCTTATTTGATATAATCTACATTAAATTAATATAACAATGAATTCAGCAAAGACAGGCAACATGCAAGGACTCAAAGTAATAAGAAACACAAAAAAACTATTAGGAGTAGATAATAAATAAACAACATTGCAGAAATAAATAAAACAAAATAAATAGTAACGTTGGAATAACTGGGACGATTTCCAAAAGGTTACTATATCCATTTTAGGAAACTTTACAGGGGGCGGAAAAAATCTATCATAAATTTATTTGAACCTTATTGCTAAATATCTAAAATTACTATTTTAATAACATTTTTTTTATGTAATGGAAGAAAAGGATTTAGCATGATTTGGAACAAAATAATATTTGCAATTAGTACTTTCTAAAAATAATTGCATTTTTAAAGGACTTGAATGTACTTAAGGTAAAAAGAGACAGCAGATTTTGTTAAACTAAACTATAGCGTACAAACATGTCAAAATATCAACGTAATAAAAATGAAAATATTCTTTAGTAACGTTTTGAAATCAATGTCTCGATTATCGTAGAATGAATCATTAGAAAATTATGTCCGAGGTACACTAATTGAAGATAAGCTCTGAATTAAAAAACTTTTTTATTGAGTGCTGACATTTTGGCCTAAATTTTAGATCATCCTGTAAGCTAAGAATATAAAATAATGATAGAAAAAATAAAATGGAAATATATTAGTATTACTGTTTCATTTCTTAATATTTTTTCTATACAAGCTGTTTACTATAATTAATTAAAACTAGTTGCTATCTTGTTTTTTTCAGAGCCATGAAGATTAGCAAACAGTTAGTCTGAAACTTTGGCAAAGTGAATAAGTGTTTAAATCAGTACTTTTAACATCCAACATTGCTTATTTGGATAAAAGATTTGTATTTCAGTCTACGTTAGGAAACTTCCAAAAGTCATGGAAACAGAATAATATGTAGGAGTTTTTTTATCTGGAGTGCCAATAACAAAATAAACTTCTTCAATGAAGAAGAAGTATTTAAGTTAAGAGAGTTAAAAGGAAATTGAAAAAACAAAAAAAAGAACTTTAAGCTCTACAACCCATGTCGGTAGAAAATTTAATTCTCTATGCAATATCACAGAGAGCAAAATTTTTTGGTATTTATTTATTTATTAATTAGGAGGAACGGATTTTTTTAATTCATTATTCAGATTCTATCCATCTTGAAACGTAAGCCCTCAAGGAGGAGGGGGTAATTTTTTTTTTCTTTTTTGGTCAATTACAAAGGTTCATTATCGAAAATAATAAACCAATAATGAAAATAAAATATATTGAATTAAATAAAATCCCATAATATTTATTGTTCAAATTTTACCTTCCTAATTATAATAGACTAGCTGTGTCACGCAGCTTTGCTCGCGAATATTGCATTTCGTATTAATTTATGTGCGTTTATGGTGAGATTGGCTATAATAAATATCAACTATCAGCTACTCTTTGTTATCATTTAAAGCCCGATCTTGACTTCTCCCTGTCAAATTTACAATAGCAAACCAGTAGAAGTGGTTATACCCATACTCACTTAATATGTAAAAATAATCGTCACAAACCATTTTTAGAAAATAAATAACAATTGAATACATTTTCATAGCAACCTACACTCGAAACAGATATGAAACGCAATATACTTAAAAGGGTCGGTCACCTATATGTAGTGAAAGGCCAGGTGCCCTTAAGATTTTTTAATGAGAGTAAAAAACAACCAGTTATGCCCTCCTTCGAAGGGGACGTAAAATGGTGGTCCCAAGCCTTTGCGATTCCATGAACTCGTTAAAGATCTCTACCCTAACTAAACTTGGAGAGGAAAAAATTAGTCATCATACGATTAACCATAGTAGTATCTAAGTGACGTTAAACGAATAGATAACAACAGTAATATGCTTAAATATATTTGGTATAAAATCTTTGTACCTTTGCTGATACATCTCAGATTAAGACAATTTTACGTTTAGGTTGTTCAACTACTTGTTGGGCGAAGATTTTCAAATCCTGCCTTATTGCACATCTAGGCGGTAAGACGAATCTCCAGGAAAAATTTTAGCCTCACAACCATAGTAATTTTTTAGATACCAGAAAATTGAGTGGTACTTTCTTTTATAAATACAGCTAATAAATATGCTTAAAATAATAGTTCTGATTATTATACTCGAAAAAATCAAAAGAAATAGTAATTTTTTTAAATTTATAAATGTATATGCTTCAAGGTAATAACGATTAAAGTTGAAAATAACTCTAGAAATAAAACATGACTTAAGAATATAGATAATAATATAGATTGATATAAATATTTCCGCGTTGTGTAACCTTCTATACTCCCCAGTAGCCACATCTCTCTTCAGACCAAATATTTTAGTACCTTATTTTCTAAAACCTTTAGCCGTTGTCCGTCCTTCAAAGTAAGCGGCCATGTTTCACCGTCGGAAGAATAACAGTTTTATAAATTCTAACCGTTAAATTTTTAGACAGAAGCTAAGTAATTTCGCAACTGAATTATAACACGCATTTCCCGCGTTTAACCAGGACTTTATTTCCTGCTGGATTTTTCTTTTTCGTTATCATTGAACCTAAATACTTAAATTTCTCTACGTGTTCAAAAGTATACCCTGATATATCAATATCACTATGATCGCCATCGTCTCTACTACAAATCATATATTTTGTCTTTTCGGTATTTGTTTCGAGTCCTATTTCTTTATCGTTTTTTATTAACGGACTTGTATTTAGTTGTTTAGTGTCCGTGTCTTCCTTTAGCAGTACCAAATCATCGGCGTATCCCAGAACCAGAATTTTATCACCCAAATTTAAACCTTCTTAGTACATGTCACTTTTTCTTTGATATATTCTAAAGCGACTTCGTCTGCATCAATTTCTGTTATTATGATTGCTAATAAGAAGTTTTTAAAAGAATATATTTTAAAGTACTTCCGCGTAAATGACATTTTTAGTTTTATTTTCTTGTTCCAGAAGAACATACTAATTTTCTCCGCAACCCGATCTTGACGTAAATCTATTCCTACGTGTTTAAATTAAAAAATATAATTAACGGGAAATTTAATTATTTAAAAATAAAAGGTAAATCATTGGGAAGCGAGTTTTTTTTTTCTCCCAAATTTTCCCCGTTTTTTCCAGATTTTGACTGATTCTTCGGTCTTATTGGTCGCAGCTGATGTTATATAGCCTATAACCTTCCTCGATAAATGGACTCTCCAACACAAAATGAATTTTTCAATTAGAACCAGTAGTTTCTGAGATTAGCGCGTTCAACAAACAAACAAACAAACTCTTCAGCTTTATAATATTAGTATAGATGAAAAATAATTAAATTATTCTCCTAATTAAATTAATTATTACTCTAAAAATTATGCTTGACACTTATGAAATAACATGAAATTTTCAATGATACAACTTATGATTTTATTTATTACTATTAACGATAATACATGTTTTGGAAATGACAGCTGAAACAATAGAATATATAATATTCTGCCTCAGCCAGGGTTTGAACCTATAGACTAGACCTTTATTCAATAGACCATGAAAGTTATATCGAATATTGGTTAGAAAATAAAAAGCAATGCTATGTTAATGAACAATTAGTGAAAGCGATATGAGAGAAGGTGAGATTTACTTATTGTGCTAGATAGCGACGCGTGAGTTTTCCCCATCACCAAAATGAATTATAAGACAAAAATCATACCTTGTTAGGAGTGCAATAGTGCGTATCGATGATTACCTTCTCCCCCTCAAAAACGGAGTCCTGGCGTGGAGGCATCGGCGCTACGGTGTGCGTCGGCTTAGGGTAGCCCTTCACGATCGCAGTCGGCTTCGGATGCAGCTCCCTCCGCCCGCCCTCAGTGGTTCTGCTGCTTCCATCTGCAAGGAATACATTATGTGCAACGAGTATAGAATTAGGTAGGGGGGACAAGTGGCAATGTGTCACCTGATCCCAACTCTATTTCCAACCTCCTGTTGTATTAAGTTAAATGTTGTATATTATAATCCTCCTGTTGTGTCAATGTGTGTATTAAGCCCATGTCGATGTCATGTCTATTATTACTTATATTTGTTTTAGCTAAGCCTCAAATATATATATATATATATCTCAAATCAAATAGTTTATAATAAAGTGAGAATGGTTGACTGTGTGTATCTATAGGGGAAAAGTTGATTCCATGTGCAGTCAACAAAGCACTTCATTAAATAGAAAACTTAATTCACTTGAGCCTACGTTTCGGCCTAAATTTGAATCAACAACAAAAGGATTGTGGTCCAGCCCATTTTAGGATTGGACAAAGACCATCTCTCAGGGCTTGACGATAGAGGAGGTGCGATTGTATTAAATCTTTTTTTAATATAAATTTCTAAAGAAGGGTTATCGCCAAGTTCTGAAATATTAAAAGCCAGATATCGTAAAAGGAATTGATTAAAAAATGATGGAAATCACTTAAATATGATAAGTGTTATAGGATAAAATTTTGTGGCTGATTCAACTGGTTCTAGTGTAGTTAGTTTGGTTTGGCTTAAAGTAGTTTGATGAAATGAGGGCAACTCTTGCAAGACAGTAATGTATAATGTATTATATTTATATTTGTATTCTATTATAAGTATGTGTATTATATTTTAAATTATGTCTAATTTATAATTCTGAAGAAGGGTTATTGCCAAGTTCAGCAATATTAAAAGCAGGATATCGTGAAAGGAACTGAATAAAAAATTATGGAACTCATACAGATTATAATTCAATAAGATAAAGGCCAAAATTTTCACAGCATGTAGGACTGTGACTTAGCTATATAAGGAAAGGTAAGTCTCTTTTCCTTTATAAAGTTTTAACTCGCTAAAAGTCTGTTTTTTTTTATTAATTTTTGAGAATTAGAGAAGTGTAAAACAGATCTTTTTTTTTGTTTTTGTTCTATAACTACAAAATTACCAGAATTAGAGAGATTTTTCCAACACAAGTTTTCAGCCATTAGATAACTTACAACGGCTGCAACACCAAAAGTATTAGCCAGAAAAATATTTTATCCCCGGTTTTATGTTCTTAAAAAGATTCAGAGTAACTGGTAAAAAAAAAATACTGAAAATCAAAATTGTTGAACTGGACGATTTCAAATGGACTGACCCATATACATTTTTATGAAATAAAAAAATTGATAAAATGTTTATTTTTCCTGCCTTAAAAAACATAAATAAAATAAAACCAATAAAGTATTTAAAAAACAAAAACAAAAGCTATTCACAATCAAGCGTTAGTCAACATGCCAAAGGAAGTGTTCACACATCGCGCAAACACAAAGTGCTGCTATTGTCATTAAAACAAATTCAGTGCATTTTATAGAGACAAGCCAAATAGCACCCATAATAATAAGCAAATGTTGTAGTGAACAAAGTTGAAGGACTTCTATTAAAATGATTCTTTACATTTTTTTGCTCAAATGAATTGTTTAAAAAAATAAAATTTATATCTTATCATTATTAACATTCAATAGGTAAAAGAATATAAAAAACAGTTGTACTAAAATGAATTATTTTGCCACATTGCTCCATCTTCCAGATAATACAGGAGAAAAGTGAAGAAAAATATCTCGAACAAATTAATTTATATAAAAATACACTGGCAGTCAAAAGTTTGAGATCACCTATGGTCCACATCGATTGATCTGTTTGAATTTTTTATTGCACGTCACTTTTGGATTTTTTCTCTTTGAGTATTATGTCGGTTGCACTATGCAATTTAACTGAAAACTCATTTTTTTTAACTGCACTTTAACACGTTCACCAGTGGGTCACACTAGACCGTTCCGTGGGGCGTGGTGACCAATTTGTGGGCCATGCATAACTATCCCATGGGGCGACATGCATCACAGGTGAGTAACTTGTTTCAAGAAAATAAGCCTTTAAAAAATAAGTTTATTTTATTTTTTCTCAAAATAATATGTTGTAAGAATTAACAAGAACAAGTTAATTTTATAACCTTTAATATCTCCCCTCAAAGATCTCCTATCAGTTAATTTCATTTAATGACTCTTCTTTAAGAATTTTCTTAAATTTTATAATTTTTTTGATAATTTAACCTGCTTTTACACTTGATGCAAGAAATGTGCGCTCAAGAAAACAGTTAAAATCTCACATTTTGTGCATTCCAAGTCCTGAACTGTTGTGATCTCGCATTAAACACATTGGAACTTGCCCCACAAAGCGTAAGCAGCTAAGACAGTCCCGCCTAATGCGAGAAAACTTAGATATTACCAAAACGGAACTTTTTACAACTTGGACAGCCAAGAAATCAATAAATCAAACTAAGAATAAAATTTATCTTCTCAATTCCCCTCAGGAGATTACTAGACTGCAAATAAATCTCCAGACAAAAAGTCACATTGTTTATTCTTTTATATTTTTATCACATTAGAAGTCTCAGTAATAGTTATGTTTAATGAAATCATTTCCGATATTGAAAAACCTTTCTTACACCTCATTAGCAAATTTGTTTATAAATACAAATAATAATAAGAAAGCTATATTGTATTTAGGTATTCATAGATGTTATTTGTGATTTATTTACTGATTTATTGATGTAAACCGTAAGTGGTCTCAAACTTTTGACCAGCAGTGTAAATATGTAATAAAGGTTGACTCACATTGGAGGTTGGTGCTGGCGAAGGAGGTGGGTTGTCCTCCTTCTGCTCCTCGACTTCTTGCGACTTGCGTTGAGGTGGGACCTCTTTGGCTTGCGACGACGGCGGCCTTTGGTTGGACACCACAATCCTGGGCTCATCGAGGGCTGGCCTCACTTCCTCCCTCCGCAGCTGCTGCTGTTGTTGTTGCTGTTGTTGATGCGGTTTGGCCAAAGACCTGCTCGGCCGAACCAGCTTCGTCTCCACTCTCACCACTTTCTTCCTGTTACTGACTTTGCCAGCGTCGCTTTGGGGCGATTCTTTCTTTTCTAATTGACTGAAGAAAAAAAAATGTATAAAATATATTTTGTCCCTCTGCATTACCTAACACTTTTTTTATAAATTGATAGATCAGATGGTTAAGGAGGCAGTCAATAAATTATATAAAAAAAGTGAAAAACTATCAATTGTGAAACCAACGTTAGTAGGTCCACATTAGGGGTCTTTGTCTTTGTCAAGCAATGGATTGTATAGCGATAATAAATTAATAAATATAGTTATTAAAAATGAAATAAAGATATTAGGGGAGCCCATGGCTGAGAGGCTAGAACGATAGTCTAAGGTTGTGAGTTCGAATCCCAGTACCAAAGGGACTTTTTCAAGCATTTAATTAAATGGGGATTCACTCATAGCCTCACCGCTGGGTATGTGAGACCCGCCAGCCAACTGGTGGACACTCACAAAATTAGGCATAGGGAGTGATGACCCTCCTCTGTAGAATATCGAGAAATGCGACTGTATTCCCCCAGCAAACTACACTGCGTGGCCAAGGGCCTTAACAGCCTGTCGCGACCCGAAAAAAAAAAAAAAAATATTAAAGGATAAAAAGACAAAAAATTAAACCGATGTGGACCTACACAAATTGGTTGCAGAATAAATATTTTTGTAACATATCTTCATTCCCAACTGAAACATACGATATTTTATGATAATCACAAGATCAACTATAAAGTATTTTTTTTTTTTTTTTTTTTTTTTTTTTTTTTTTTTTTTTTTTTTAAGTTTTAGCTTACCAACAATTTATTATACATCTATTTTATTTTTATCTATAAAAAAACGTAAAAAGTATTTCTGCTGTAATCTCCTTCAAATGCCAAATTATTTCATATTTCATACAAACACATTTTATATGAAAGGTAAAAGCAAGAAAGGATTAATTGTTTTTAATCAATAAAATTAAAGGTACTTTAGAGGAAGAAATTTGAAAAATTCAGTATCAATGGTCATCATACAGAACAAGATTAGAACTTTAATTTAAAGATTAGAAATATACGAAATACAATTAATAGTAAAGTAAAACTATAGAACACCTCCAAATAAAAAAAAAAAATAAAAATATTATAACGATAGTATACAAAAAAAATGAATAACAGTTTATTTAGTAAAAATAAAAATGAATAAATAAGAATGTAATAAGCTATTAAAAAATTATACAAATAAATTGCATTAAAGACTCATATCACAAGAGACTATAAATCAGCAATAATTCCTAAAAAAAAAAAAAAATTAGAAACAAGAATGAAAGTAATAAGTTTTTCTCTTGAGATAAATAAAATTAGAATAATAAGCCAGGAAAATATGGATGCTACTAATGAGAATTTCTATATAAATAAACTTCCATATATATCTCAGTATGATGGACGTATCTAGATAGCACTATCCTCTATGTGGCATTGACATCGACTTCCAAAAGTTACTAAATAACATTTTTTACAAACTTAATATTTTGATATATTTGGATGTGAGCCATTTTTTTTTTTCCAAATTGCAATCTATCATAAGATATAATCTAAAAAGCATCCAAGAAATTTACAAAATGCAGTATTTCCAAAAGGTACTAATTAAACATTTAATTTCATTACAAATTATACTTAGACATTCCTTTCCAAAATGTATAACTTTTTTTTATTAATATAGTATAAAAAAAGAAAAAATTCCTAAAATGGATATAGTATCTTTTGGAAATCATAGTTTCAATTTTGTTATTAGACCATCACTTCAATTTCCAAAAAGGTACAATATCTATCTTAATAAATTTAACATTACTAAACCAATTTATTTGATTCTTTTTGCATAACAATCAAGAACTGTTATTTTACTATAATAATAACTTCATTTTTATGTTGTGAAAGGAAATATCTTAATATGATTTGTCAACAAATTAAATGGATACTTGAAGTTTTTGGAAAGAATTAAATTTTTTAAAGATCTTGAGTGTTCTTAAATGAAATCTCATGGCTGATTTCTATAATAACAAACAATTAGAATACAAACATGTAAATTTCATAAAATAAAAAATTAACCTTTTAGTACTTTTTGGAAATCAATCCCTCATTAATAAAATAATGATATAAGATTGAATCATTATAAAAAACATGGAATGTAAAAAGTATTAACATTGAATTTTACAAAATTCACAGAATCAGTATAAAATAGTCTTATTCTCATAATTAATTATATACACATTTTGAATTTATATTGTTTAAAACTTTACTAATTACCTTGGTTTTGCTTCATTATGAAGACTTGTAGAAGAATCACTTCTTTCAGACTTTGCAGAACTAAAACCACTGGAACTAGAGGTTCTTTTGGCACTTCCTACAGCTGTTTTATTTGATAAATAAATTATATTAGCATCAAAATTGAACAGTAAAAAAGATAATATACTAAACTGTTTTTTAAAAAATTGTCACTCACTCGTTTTTGGTTTTTCTTTGGGATTAAAAAGTTTAAGCTTATCTAACATGGAACCATTCTTGTTAGGGGTATTGTACGGGCTGCTTATAGCATTCGCGTTTCTTGAGCTGACAACTCTTGCGGAACTGAAATAGATAAATCAGGATTAAGGCTTGTCAAAAGGGGTAAAGTATTGATTAAGAAAGAAAGATGTTTCATTTACCTTTGAGACACCTGCTTTTCATTGAGGGAAGACCTGACAGAAGTCCTCGGAGTGGGTATGAAGGAATGAGACGGACTTGTAGATCTGGAACTACTAGTAGAAGGGCACTTGAGCGGGCTTGAGACTGCAAAAAAAAACCGACATCGTTAAACTAGGGCACAAAACTAGTGTGTAAGCATTTTTTTTTCATTTTTCCTTCTACTAACACAAAAAACTGGGTTGGGTCAGGTACACTGTTGAGCAATATCTGGAGTCACTGACTGTCATAGAAATCTGTTTTCTGGGTTGTAATCAGTAGGAATCGTAGTTTTAGAATGTATTTAAGGTTTTCGCGAACTGTAATTGAGATGACAACGAAGCTGTCGTGAGAGAAGGGCTTTGCCTAGAGTTAAAGTTGCTATGTGGGAGATTCAAACCAGGAACAGGATCGCCGTAGGTGTTGCAGAAACCTGTTGGGAGTCGGTAGATATCAGCTGAGAGCGACAAGGGAGAAATGTACGCCCACAGAGAGAATAACATTAAGAACAGCAACCGATGACATTGTTATGACAAACAATAACATCCCCTCCCGCCGCTGCACGAGGCCGGCCCACTCCTGCCGTCTGGCGGCGGCTCCCGTCAACTACCACAACCGCCAAGTTCAAATATGTAAACAAATTGTATTTAGCTGTCAATAATACCATAACAAGACAATTCACTGTAGCAAAACTGTTATTTCAAATAGACATGTCGTCTTTTAGTGAGGGTTAGTAGTTTTTATTGAGTAACGTTTTTTTCGACCTCAAAAATGAAACAGGTTTGACAAGCTATAGTTTGGTGTTGCTGGGATCAAAAATCTGGTGACAGTTTCCATGTCGGAAATTTAATGAATAATATTTTTTGTTATATAAAACTTGTCGATTGGAATAAAGCTATATTGATTGGTTCGAATCAAAAAGTAAAATGTTTTGCCTACATTTTTTTATAATTGACGCTTTTTTAAGACATTATATCTATGTTGGTATTACTCGAATCAAATTTCCGATGACAAATTCTAGTCATAAATTTAACGGAAAATATTTGTTGTTACATAACGTTTATCGCTAGGACCTAACGAGCTGTATGGGTTAGAATGAAAAAAAAAGTCACGTTTTGCCTAGATTTTTGAAGTGTAAATTTAAAACTTTTTTTGGCGAATTGCACACAGATTTTTTTTAAAGGCTGATCCGCCTCGCTCTGAGGTGAAAAGCTCGATGGGGTGTACTCGGGACCGATAAATGTACCCGAGCAAGAAAAATACACTCATCTGCTCTTCACTGCTGCGCTGGGTTTACTACATTAAATTTATATGTAATTTTTGTTATTATCAATTATACAATAGTTTTAATAGTTATTATTGATACGTAATAAGAATTACTATTTTAACGATCATTTGTTTTACATTTTTCTTTTATATTGTGAGGTTAGTGTTTGTAGTTATTGGTGTATTATATAGTGAAAATAATATTAAACATTACAAAAACATAATTATTGTTATTGTTATTATAAAGAGTAATTGGATCGTATAGGTAAGTCATTTCATATTCATATACACAAATATATACGATATATATACAATATACAACGTATAATATACCGTTGGAAAGCACAAGAATTTAGAAAAGTTAATATGCAATGAAATAATTCGTATAAGTTAATATAAAGTTGTTGTATGCCCATAAACTTCTGAAGATATGTTATTGGTAGAGTGAGAGGTTAAAGATAAATGACAACAGCTCATTCAAATTGTATCCGTGCGAAGCAGACGCGGCTTCACTAGTTTGTTATAAATAATATTAGTTTCTTAAGATTATTAACAGCTATTTCATTTCATGTAATTTTATTATTTACTTTCTCAAGATTTTATAAACAAGATGTTAATAATAAATTCCCGAAACGTCACCATATCCTAGTGATATGTTTTTCGACTAAAACTTAAGACCCCATACAAAATTTATATTATCAACAGTCGAGAAAAAACATAAGTGTGTGCGCGCGCGCGCACATATACACACCACATTGGCTATGCATATCAATTCGCATATTAATAAGTCGTTTGAAAGAATGACCATTCTTATTTTTTCTTTTACTTATCTTTAATTTTTGTTTTCCCCACTCATCACTGTAGAACAAATACGATACCTTGGACTTCATCTTGACAAACGTCTTACATGGAATCCTCATACAAGACTTAAACGACAAGAAACTGCTCGTAGATATCGACTATTAAAACACTTACTTGACAAACGATCAAAACTCAGTCTATACTTCAAAAAACTCATTTACACAACCATTATTAGACCCATCTGGACTTATGGCATAGAGCTGTGGGGCTCAACTAAACCATCGAATTCCTCCCGCATCCAATCATTGCAATCCAAAATCCTTCGACAAATCCTAAACGCTCCTTACTTTGTTACCAACAAACTCATCCATAGAGACCTGAATATCCCACTCGTTGCAGAAATTGCCCAAAAAAGATACTCCTCCTTTCATTCCAAATTACCCGCCCATACAAACCCGCTTGTCCGTATCCTCTCATCGGCATCTATTCCCGATAATCCTCCGAGGTGTCTGAAAAGACTTTGGCCTCGAGACCTGCTTACCAAATAAACTCTGAAGTGCTACCACTGGGTAGATTCTTCTCAAGACTTTTCCAAGCCAATGTTCTGCAAATAGCTCATTTACTTGTTGTACTGTGTACAGTTGTAAATATCAATAAAAGAATTTAAAAAAAAAAATTTTTGTTTTTGTTATTTTAATCTTAGCAAATAATGTTTATGGAGGAAGATCGCAACCTTTTCCTTCCACCACAGCTATCTACACAGAGATACTTAACTGACTAACTACCGCTATTTAAAGAATGGAGTGAGTAACTGATGGATTTCGTGAAAGGAACCTTCATTGTTCTTCTCAGAGAAAGTAAACTCGCTAATTTGAGAAAACTCCTTTAGAGATAAGGGACAATCTCACAGATCTTCATCAATTTTATAAACAATCCATTTTAATTACTAACAAAAATCCACCATACATTAATGGCCAACGCCTCTAAACCTCGTCAGTAACGACTTTAATGACAACGACTCTCAAATAAAATGAATAGGCTGTATTTGGGGTCAGCATTTGAAGTAGGTTCAGACAATACCACTCGGAGTTCTTAATTCCCAATCACAAATAAATAACAGATTTAAGCATGACCATATTATATATGGGGGTCACCTGTGGTGTAGCGGCTAGTATAACAGCCTTCTACGCTCAAGATCGAGGGTCCGAAACCGGCAGATGTCGCTAGGAATTTTTTAAAAGGGACCAACGAAGATGTTAGTAATAATATTGAGCGATAAGACAGGGTTTTTCCCGAATCACTGTGGTCCGATAGTATCAGAATAGTAGTAAAGGTGTATAATATGCCGCTGGAAAGCTAAAGGTTTTAAAACAGATATTATCCAGTAGAAGCAACAAAATAGCGGGGTCACTTGTGGCATGTGATTAGCATAACATCCTTCTATGCCCAAGGTCGCCGATTCAAACCTGAAGGTGCCAATAGGATTTTGTAATAGGTGTAAAAAACCCTTAGTTATGCCGTTCGTCGGAGAGGACGTTAAATGGTAGTGCTCGTTAAAGATTCCTATCCTAATTAAACCTGGATAGGCGAAATTTAGGACTCCCTCTATAGAATCGTTCGATTAATCACAGTCGCATAAAGTGATGTTAAAAGAACTAACTGCAGAAATTTGTTTTCTGTTGAAATGATTGCGAATTCAGGTGAGTATTGAATCTATTAAGAAAATGATGGCACTGTTAGAATGAGAATGGAGGCCTTGCTCGTCTAATTGAAAGGTACTGTGTATACAGTTCAGGAAATTTTAAACGAAGCGGGAAAATATCTAAATAATTTGCTATTGAATCATTTAATTTGGTTATCTTATTATTAAAAGCTAGAATTATTCTTTTATTATATCAATGATTTTTATTTTACTTAATAACGGAAATGTTTTAGAATGATCTGGTACTTAATTAAATGGCTACTTAAAATTAGTACCTTTTGATAATAATTTAATTTCTTTAAAGCGTTTTATAAGGACTTGAGTGTTCTCTAGATGAAATCGGACGAAGGATTTCGATTAAATTAAACCATCGGAATACCAATATGTCAAAATCTGAAGGCTCCCGATTGTTGCTACCACCTCAAGTGCCATTTTCAGGTAAAAATAATCACTAAAAGGACCTAATATAGAATTTCAAAAAATGAAAATTCTTGAATATTCAATTTAATAACTCCATAAATCATAATAAAATTGGGTAAAATCGAATATAACCAATTTTTACTTTCACTTACACTATATAGTAAGGGGAAGTATTGAGATCGTGAAAATTTTCGCATTCCCGTTTACAACGGAAATACACGTTTTAGTGTCTCCTGAGTCTAAATGACCAAGTCTCGCAAAAAGGTCTGTGTTGTGGTAACTCCCGGGCGGAAATGAAAAGTCCTATGAAGCTTAAATTTCATATTTAAGACAACTATACGCCCGAAATGTTACAAAAAAATTTTCATCAAAATCGGCTGACCGGAAGAGCCAGTTCATACCATGCATTTTACACCTTTTTATGATTTTCTCCAAAACGGTTCCGACGATTTTGATTAAACTCGCTATATCGATGTAAAATTTAATGGGCTCTAATAAGATGTATGTTTCATTATGATTGAAATAGTCTGACAGGGCTTAAATGCTAATAGTTTAAATTTTCTTCTTCTAAAGTACCTTTAATTTTGTTGTTTCTACAAAAATAACGAAGTATATTATCTTGTTACCACTGATGAAAAACAGGTAAATATATAAATTGAATGAATTCGATACGCAACTAAAGGAAAAAAACTGAAATAATATTTTTTTTAATGCAATTTTTTGTTTTTGAACATAAGAACAGTAATATACATGGGTAATATACCTAAACGTATATAAACGTTGGAAAGCTAAAGGTTTTTAGAAAAAAATATTATCTAAAACACAAGCTTTTAAAAGTTAATAGAAAGTGATGAAAAGCCGATAAAACTAACTGATTATTTTAGTTAATAATATAATTGATTTTTTAATAAAACATATGTTTCTATAGAAATTTAATTAAATTAATTATTTAATAGTGTCAATAATTTTTACCTTTAACTGTATTTGAAATTCTTTAATCGATATTTAAAACGGAGGAGTGAATGTCGTGTGTTGCCCGCACCAGATTTTATCTTAATGTTTCTATTCATAAATGTCAACTTCATGGTCATGGAGAATCAGTGAATGGTATAACAAAAATTATATTTTGTATTTATTTAGAGACGTGATTTATATTTAGACATTATTTTAACCATATCGTATACAATTAAAATTATATGTACGTCAAATAGATATTATAATCTAAAATTATATAAAAGTTCAATATCTCTTAATAAAAATCAGTTTCAATAAATCAAGTCTCACATGAAATTATAGCAAAAGTCTAAATTAATATAACTTCTAATATTAATTATATTCGATTTTAAACATTTTCATTAGAATATAATATAAAATAATTATTATTCTGGGACTGGCAACTTTAAGAATAACAGGTTTGTACAGTTGAAATTTACAACATGTTTTTACAAATTATCGGTACCTGAAATTAGCATTTTAGCCGGAATTTTATAATAAAAATAGGTTAATCGGAAGAATGCAATTTGTTAATAAATAATTAATTGGTCCCTTAATCTTCCAAAAACAATTTATTAAACATTAACATCAAAACGACTCAACGTTTCGGGAGCCTTTTCGATCATCAGGACTCACTAAAATGCATTAACAAATTATCATTTAAGATTATAAAATAACTTTTTTATATATAATTAATATTATTAAAATATATATCAGTGTTACATAAAATTATATTTACCTGAAAGTCATTTAAAAATTCAAAAATGTTATCCATTTTTAATTAAAATTTTGTCAATAATTTATATCTTTAAAATTGTTTTGTTTTTTTAATTTAACATTTATTTAACAAAATTTATTTAGTATATAAAAAAATTATTTTATAATGTTAAATGATAATTTGTTAATGCATTTTAGTGAGCCCTGATGATGGGGAAGGCCCCGAAACGTTGACTCGTTTTAAAGTTTATTGTAATAAACTATTTTTGGAAGATTAAGGAACCAATTAATTATTTATAAACCGAAATTTCATATTCTTAAATAAAATGGTGGAAGGAAACGACATATTTCACCTTCACCTAGATAAATCAACACTCAATCAAAATATAATTTTCGTAAAAATGACCTATATTTTAGTAGTACTATTTGGAAATAGGCGTCTCAATTATCGGGTACCCATTTCATAGTGGCTAGGTGTGCCCGAGTAGGGAAAATGCTGAAATGACATAATAAACAATTACCTCGGCTCTCGAACCCTCCCTACGAGGAGACACTCACACCAGCGTAGCACTAACACGAGTACACTACACACACTAGTGGTCCAGGCAGAGCTACAGCACACACACACTCAGACACACCGACAGTTACTGACTGTGAGAGAGCTGACAGTGTTTGCACAAGATGGGCTGGGAACATGGCATTGTGCTCTGGGGGACCGTTAGAGCTCTTCGCACCAGTTTCGACTCACATATCTGCCTCAATTAACATAACAGTATGTCTTTACTTGTCTTGGGAAAATAACGTTTAATACTCCCGTGTTATTGGTATATATATATATATATATATATATATATATATATATATATATATATATATTTTTTTTTTTTTTAAATAAATAAAATATAATAAAAATTATTATTTTTATTTTTTGAAATTTTTTTATTAAGAGATATGTCTTCGGCACTTCGAAGTCTCATGTCACCCACAGTTAAAGTGGCTCCTTCCCAACCCGCTGACAATCTTTCCTTGGATCATACCTCTACCAAACTATTAACTCCATTCTTCCTTTAAAGCCTCCTTCAATTTAAATCCTCAGTCTACTCAGATGAAACGAGATCGCGCGATTCTGACCTTTACTTCACTATCCACAGAACTAAACCTTTTGATCAATTCTTTATTGCCACCTCTACTAACCCCTAGAATTCTCTACCAACCCATATCCGCCATACTAACTCTTTATCGTCATTCAAATCCCAACTGTAAAACGTGTACAGTTGTAAAACCTGACTCCTGATTATTCTACCTATAATAGTTTCTACAGCCGACTATACATCCTCAATATTTTTCATTTTGTTGGAGATTTTTTTTTGGAGTGGAAAAAATCAGAAGATTATTTATTTCATTTAATTTTTAATTTTTTGGTAGCATAATATTTCACCATTGTAAATAATAATTAATTATGTATTTTTGTTTATTGGCCAGACATTTCATATATTTCAATTGTACATAAATGTTATTTTTAAGGCACCCAGTCATATAATATGTTCTCAATTTTTGATAATTGAAGTTTTCTAAGGATCTCATGGTACAGTCAAAATCTATGTCTTGTTGGAATGAATTATTATTAAAAAATATGGTGCGGACAACACACGACTTTCACTTTCGTCGTTTGTTAAAATCAATTTAAGAATTAACAAATAAAGTTATAGTTGGACAAACTCCGAAGAATCGGTTAACTAGGTTAGGCAGTATATTATAGACCTATATATTACTCTTCTTGTGTTCACAAACACAAAATATTTTAGCTCTTTTCTCCTTTAATTGGACATCGATCGAATTGGTTCAACTTATATACTTGTAAATATATAATTATTATCATTGCTAACAAGATGACATGGTCAATTTTTTTTGATTCTACAAAACTACAGACAGTTTAGAGGAAGAACTTATAAAAAATCGGCATTTAAGCCCTGTCAGACTATTTCAATCAGAATGAAAACCGACATGATATATATGACCTGTCAATATATTTCTTAATATTTATCAAGTTTAATCAAAATCGTCAGAGCCGTTTTTGAGTAAATCGTAAAACGATGCAAAATGCATGGTATAAAGTGGTTATTATGGTCAGCAGAATTTTATCAAAATGTTATTGTAATATCTCGGGAGTATATTTGTCTTAAAAATGAAATTTCGGTTTCGTACAAATTTTCGTTTTCGTGCTAGAATTAGCACACGCACACACACAACACACACACACACACACACACACACACACACACACACACACACACACACACACACACATATACACTGACAAAGACACAGATCGTTTAGTGGGACTACGTCATTTTGACTCAGAGCACCTTGTACGTGTATTTCCGTCGAAATGTGGAATTGGAAAATTTTCACGATCGCAATACTTTCTCTTATTATATATATTTCATATATAGGTAAGTGGAAGTAAAAATGAATAGTATAAAATGATAAATCTGACTCGTGGATTTTGATTTGATATGCAATAGCAAATAATTATGTAATTTCAATCTCGTATGACTTAACATTTTCGAGTTAATTTCACAGACAGTAGAGAGTGTTTGCCACACTATTTTCCAGGACTTGGTCATTTGGACTCAGAGGACCCTTCCCTTCAATGGCATTTCCGTAAAAAAACCCCGAATTCTAAAATTCTCAATACTTTTCCTTGCAATATATCTCATATAAAGCTATGCGAAAGTAATACAATAAACGGGAAAGGGCTGTGTCAGCTGATTGAAGGGCAACTCAACTTGATAACAGCCTCCCTCCGACCGACCTGAATTACAACCTCTTTGGAATCCGATTAGGGTCGCAACGAAATCCCTTTAAGATTCAATATGGCCCCGCAAAGCCTCTTTATGCCCTCTACGGCCTTCTATATTATAGTAGTTTTTTTTTATTGTTCCTTTTCGATTATATTATACCGCTCCCAATCGACAATCGATATTTCAAATGGCGTGTGAGGGAATAACAGTTGAAGAAATGGAGTTGAATTTATTTTAATATTGCTCAAGTGTTATTACTTCAACTACTTACTATGTGATATTGGTAGAATGGCTATGGTACTCATGCATATATACCTCTTTATAATAAAAAAAAAAAGAAGGAAAAAGTGTTAGTGACCGTGTAATATTTTATTTCAGACAGTTTCGCATTAAAACTTATTGTGTATTTTGGAAGCATTTAAAAAAAAAAAAAATTAAAAAAAAAAAAGATCACGCTCAGCATTCGAGTTTCTTCTTAACATTTTGGGTACCCACTTTATAGTTCTTAGGAGTGCCCCAGAAGGGCCTCCTTATCCTAGGGTCGCCCGCTGAAATAATACGCATACAAGAAATTATTATCCCGCCACAACCAGGTTCGAACTCGTGATTCCGAGATGAGCAGTCCAATGCTCTATTCACTGAGCTACAGCACTTCCTTACCTTAAGATAGAGCTCTAAAAGATAACTCTTGAGATGTTAACGACTTGCCTTACGGTGCATTAGGAAAGAAATAATAGTCCCAAACAGGTTTCTTTAAAAAATAATAACTTAAGATTTTGTACTTTTTTTCTACCTCAGTTCTTGACTAGCAAACATTAGAAAAATGAGATAGTAATATAATAAAAAAAATAAACATAGAGTTCTAAAGACCACCACTAAAACAGTATTAATCCTTTTAGTTGCCAGAAGACGATATTTCGTCGTTTGCATCTCTTGCCAAAAGTGTCAACGACGATATATCTTCGTGCGTGTAAAAGCGCCTTATTCTTCACATTGCGAGAAAACTTTGTCTCTAGATAAATTTATAAATGATCTAATTTGATTGTAAATCATCAAATTTCGTTGACAAAGAATTTGTAAACCGGTTTGAGACTGACATACCGGAGCGTGCTGAGCCTCTGTTTACGCTGGAGCGATAAGATGGACACTCGGCACCAGACACTCTTCTAGGCCCAAAGTCGAAATGTTTATGATAAATAGAACTCAATTTTTACATTATTTATAATTGTGTTATTGATATTATTTTCAATTGATATTGCAGTATAATTATCATTGCTTTATTCTCTATTTCATCCCGAATACGTGGCATTTTAAGCATGTAAATATCATTTGTATTTTGGTGTTTATATGCGCTTTTCCGAATCGTTGCATATTGGCAAATTTGGTCAGTTATCTTCGCATAGGCACTTATTTTTCGTCCGACACTAAAATGATTAAAACAAACCTTTCTTCTATACTAACGTACTTTAGCTTATCATAGATCTTTACAAGCAAACATAAGAGTTTGTTTATTTGACGTCACTTAATGCTACTTTGACTAATCGGACGAAGCTAAGGTGGAAATTTCTAAATTTTCCCATTCAAGTATAACAAGAATAGAGATCTTTAAGATGTACTGACACCGCACAGGCTCGGGACCAACATGTCGCCTCGGCATAACTAAAGACGGCATAACCAAGGATGTTTTACCCCTTTTAAAAAATCCTTAGGTCATGAACGGTTTAAACCAGCGACCTTGGGCATTATACTAGCCACAACACCGCAAACATAAGATACCGTGTCAGGAATGTGACTATAAGAGCCATTTTGTGCTCAAATCTAACAGTGGACATCAATGAGGAGCACAGAATCAAGTAGTTCGGACAAGTCTCCCGTATGACTCAGAACCGTAGAGCTAAGAATCATACGTTGAACGAGAAAAATGTGGAGGGAAAAGACTCACAGGAGTCTGGCAACACTCAACGGAGAGAGGAGACATTAGACTATTAGACTCTGCAAAATATTAAGGACCAACGCTTAGCAGGGGTCTTACAAAATTGGTAAGTTTGCGAGCGAAAAACTAAATCCCTAGTTCTAGTGGAGGTAGAAAAAGAAGTTTGGTGTCCCTTCAAAGGGTAATTTTGAAAAATTAAGTGCTTGGTAATAACCCTAAAAATATAAATAATCTCGTCAAAACAATACTTTTAATAAGTTTTCTGTAAAACAGTATTCCTCACTCCTAAAAAGGAATCTTAAGCTGAGGACAGTTTTTAAGAAACCTTATTAAAATTACTGTTTTAACGAGATTTATATTTTTAGGGTTATTAATAATCATGAAACTTAAATATTTTAATGGATTATCTTTCCAAATTATCCCGCTTGTATTGGGTTGTGTCACATGAAATGTCCGTTTTCAAGGTAAAGGATTTTTATTAAAAATACGATATGAAAACAAGATAATTTCATTCGAAGTATTTACCTTCTTTTTATAAACATTTTTCCCAACGTGACACCAACTGACGTGACACATTTTTATACCATAACTGAAAAACTCTGAGCTTTGAAGTGAAACAAAGTCTGAAAACGCACTTTTCACTTGATCATCATTTTCAAAAAGTTTTCCTTTGACGAAGTTGTCTAAATTCCTGCACAGGTGGTAATCTGTTGGAGACAAGTCAGAAGAATATGGTGGGTGCGGAAGAACTTCCTGGCCCAGTTCTTTCAATTTTTACCACGGTATGTTTTGAAGCATGGGGTCTTGCTGCCGCTCAGTGAGATCATGAGGTACCCATGTATCGAGCTTTTTTATTTTCCCAATACACTTTAAATGTCTGGAAACGGTAGATGCACTTGCATTTAGTTGTGCTGATAGTCCTTTGACTGTTTGGTAGGGGTTTCCTTCTACTGTATGTTTGAGAACATCGTTGTCTATTACGGACGGAGGTCTTTCTCAGGGCAAGTTTTCCAAGTCGGTATCCCCAGCTGAAAACTTAGCAAACCAACGGCGAATGGTCCGTTCATTAACATTCTCTTCCCCAAACGCCTTGCAAATATTTCTAGCGACCTCAGCTGCTGAATGGCCGAGTTTAAACTCGTACAAAAATATTACTCGAAAATCGCGTGTTTCCATGTTCATATTTGGAGGTATACTAAAAAGTGGGTAATTGATTGGGAAGTTAATGTTTATAATACAAAGGTAGAGGATTAGTAACTGTTTACTTTAAATAGGTAAACATTCGGAAGAAAACAACAGAGACCTGCAAAATCCTTTATGTATTTCAGAAACTATAAAAACGGACATTTCATGTGAAACAACCCAATAATAAGGTAATTTCGACACCAAACTTATTTATTGTTCTGCCACAGATATTGAATAAGATGTGTGTTTTCGCTCACAAGCTTTCCGATTTTTTAACGCGTCTCTCGAGGAGCGCTGGACCCTAATATTTTGCTAAATCTAATGGTTTAATGTCTAGTTTTACCTAAACAAATGATATCAAAATCGATGAGGCACATTTGGAATACTCGGATAGGAGCTTGGTGTTGACGAGAAAGGAGATGATGGTTCGTAGGCGAGACTAATAGCCACCACCGGCTCTATAAGATGGTTCCTCACACTGCTTCAGGTGGTAGGTATAAAAAAAGTGAATTTGCATAAGTAAGTAGAATATGTAAAGAAGTAAGATTGACATACCTGGTTGGTTGTGCCTGAAAGACATTGGCGTTGGGATGCTCGAGTGAATCCCGGGGCCCATCGAGCTCTGGTAAGGGGTCGGCAATCTGAAACCCAAACAATAATCAGAAAACACATTCAATAAATAATTAATAATAATAATAATAATTGATTATATTTAAAAATTTTCGAACTGTGCTGCTGTCCCTAGAACGACTGCTCGCTGAACTTCCGCTAGAATCTTTATAGGTAGCTCTAATTGTTGGATTGATTCTAGCGTACTCTCTGGAATCAGGCCATTACAGGATAATATAATTGGGTAAATCCCACAACTTTCCAAATCGTTGAGTTGCTTAAGCTCCTGGTATCCTGGTATTTTTTCTTTTCAGAAACATTTTTTTTAATTCTATCGTCGGATGGGACACCTATCTCAATAATCTGAGCCAGTTTTCCATTTTTATCCATAACTAAGATGTCAGGCCGATCATTTAAAAATGTATGTTCCGTAATGATTGGGTGATCCCAATAAACTTTAGTTTTGTGACCGGTAGTAATTGGTGATGGACTATATCTGTATTAAGGAGGATGGGTGCTTAGGAGATTCATCCTTGATGCGATGGCCTGATGAATAATTTTCGCTGCATTGTTGTGTCTTTGGAGATACTCCTTACCAGCCAGAATTGGACAATCCGAAGTCACAGTTGTATGCTCGCAGCAGCCTTTTTGCATAAACGGCATAGGTCACTCATGTCCTCTCTACAGATATGTTTTCTGTATGCTTTCGTGGCTATTGCTTGTTCTTGAAGAGCAAACAAAAACCCTTCTGTTTCAGGAAAAAGATAAACATTTTTAACCATGTAAGCGATGCCTGCATGTCTATTCCTGGTTCGCTAAATGAATGATATAATCGCCCATGTAATAGCTTATTTTTCCACGTCTCTGTTAGAGAAGCACAGTGATTTTCACTATTCTGGGTCGCTGCGCTTAGCAGATTCAAAGCTGTGTAATTTGCATCCAGTGCTGCTACAGTCAAAAGAATCACAGATTCCCTGTTAACCATATAGCTTCGCAAATTATTTTCCTCTTCTCGGCATAACTTGAGGAGACTGATCAAACCACGCCCATCAGATTTCCTGGGAAGGTACAGCCTAAATCACAAAAGTAGCATCCTCTCTACTAGAGCATCAGTAGACGCGAATTACACTGATTTAAATTTGTTAGGTAATATTTGTTACACGGGTAAAAATTAGGCCCAACATGGACCATTTCATCACTCCTTAACGGATACTGGCGTAGATTTTCAGGCATCATTAACATGGTTGAAAAGTGGCAATCTCTTCCCAGGAACTGAAGGGTTCCTTTAGGCTGAAGTAGCCACAAGAGCATGCTGAAAGGTATATCTGTGGAGAGGACGTCACTGACTTATACCGCTTATGTAAAAACGTAGCGGAAAGTTTACAAAACGCAACCTCAGGATGTCAAATTATTGCTGGTGGGAGTATTTGCAGAGGCATAACAATGCAGTGAAAATCATTCACAAGGCCATCGCATTAAAGATGAATCTCTTCAGCACCCATTCTCCTCATTACAAATACCATCCGCTACCAATTATTGATTTTACCAATTTTTGAACAACGGCTTAAGGTTTTCGAAAATAAGGTGCTGCGTAAAATATTTGGTCCGAAGAGGGATGAGGGCACTGGGGAGTTTAGAAGGTTGCACAACGCGGAATTGCGGAACTTGTATCCTTTGAATATAATTGAGTTGATAACGTCGCGGAGACTCAAATGGGCGAGTAAAATTGTTGGGCTCGGTGAGGAACGGATTCCGAGAAAGTTGGTATTTGCTGATCCGACTGGTAGGCGTCCGAAAGGTAGGCCGAATCGGCGATGGGAGGATTGCGTTAAAGCTGATCTCGTGGGCTTGGGCTTGACCGGCGAACATTGGACGAGTCTGTGCAGGCGAAGTTTGGTGGTATCGGCATCGAACCTTCGGGTTATTGATATCAAAATGATATTGAGATCTATTGGGATCACCCGATTATTACTGACCACATCGTGTTAATTAATCGGGCGAAATATCTTGGTTAACGATGGAAATAAAAACTGGCACAAATTATAGAGATAAGTGTGCCATCGGATGACAACCTTCAGAAGACAGTAGCTGAGAAGAAATGTAAATACCAAGATTTGGCGGAGGAGCTAAGCAACTTTATGGATCAAGGAGCTGTGGAATTTACCTTATTACTAGTCTGCAAAGGCCTCATTCCTTAAAGCACGCTAGAATCCTTCCAAGGACTAGATCTAGCCATGAAAATTCTATGAAAACAGCGGTTCAACAAGCGGTCATTTTGGGAACTGCAGCAACTGTTCGAAAATTTTTAAATATATATTATAATTATCCGTGACTCATACCTACATATTGCCTAATTGGTCGGTAAATCCGGTCCTAGCGAAAACTGAGGAAGAGTGAAATTCTGAAATAATAATAATAAAAACTCTCATATTAAGACTCAGGAGATCTTAAAGTGGATTTCCGTTAAAAATTCGAATTCTAATTTTTTTTTATTAAGACAATACTTTCTCTTACTGTATATTTCACGAACAGTTAAGTGAAACACGTTTAAATACGCGAATAAATTAAATACTTAAATTTATTCACGGTTCTATGACAACGAAGAGAAAACCAAATGAGTGAGGAAATAAATTTAAACTTGAAAGTGGAAAATGTGTGTTATTGTTTGGTTAAAAAAACTACTTAGCAACACGGCCTCTGTCAAGAAACTTTATAAAACTACTATTGATAACAGGGTGAAATGTAATCGGTTACTTTTAAGGATGAACAACTCCTTAAGGTATTCGAGAATAAGATTATATGCCAAATGTTTGGTCCAAAGAGAGATGTGGTTAATACGTAATTTAAAAGTTTGCATGCGCTATGTATAATCGTAGTTAAGTGAAAGTATAAGGCGTAAATTTAGTTGGACTATGAAGTAGACCCAAAGCCTAGACGGGACGATAACAGATGTAGCCAAGAGCATAGTACAATAGAATACAGACACTGCCATCAAGATTAGCCGCCAATATCCTCCACGGCCTCCTTAATCCCTCCCCTCCCCTTCCCTCTATTGCTGATGGTCACGCACTCGGCCCCTTCTCCTCGGCTATTTGTCCCATCATAGCGACATATTGCTCAGCTTAACATCTTTCGCCCTCGACGGGCTTCGAGCATTGAGGACTAATTTTCTCACAAGAAGAGCCATTTGCTCATAATGTCTGTTAGGAAGCATCTATATATTTCACACCTTATTACAGTTTCCTTGTTCCACATTATTATTAAAAAGTGTTGGGAAGAGCCAAAGTAAAAAGAAGGTAAAATAGCTAGTGCGCGCAACACACGACTTCCACTCACCTCCATTATTTATATTAATTCAAGAATTTTTAAACAAATTTATAAAAGAAAATAAATGTTTAAAGAATCATTTAAATTTGATTTAAATAGAAACATATGTTTTATTAAATAATCTATTATATTATTATCTACGACACCCATTTTTTTTTTATCGGCTTTTCATCACTATCCGTTAACTTTTACAATAGTATGTGTAACATAATATTTTTTCTAAAAACCTTTAGCTTTCCAACGGTATATTATACATCTATATTTCTGTTCTTATGTTCAAAACAAAAAAATGCATTACAATTTTTTTTTTCAATTTTCTCCTTAGGTTTTTATTAAATTGGCTCAACTCAAGCCCATTAAATTTTACATCGACATAAGGAGTTTAATCCAAATCCTTAGAGCCGTTTTGAGAAAATCGTAAAAAGGTGATAAATGCAAGGTATAAAGTGCCTCTTCTGGTAAGCTGATTTTGATGAAAAAGATTCTATAACATCTCGGGCGTATAGTTGTCTTAAATATGAAATTTCATTTTCATAGGACTTTTCGTTTTCACCCGGGTGTTACCACACACACACACACACCTTTTGCGGTACTTGGTCATTTGGACTCCGGAGACCTTAAAACGCGTTTTTCCGTCGAAAACTGGAATTTGAACATTTTCAGGATCGCAATACTTTCCCTTACTATATAGTTTTTATGGAATCCATATAATTAGATTCAATAATATAAGAATATAAATTTTCATCAATAACAATCGCTTAATTTAACTCTCTTTTCGACGCTGCATTACCTTCTACAAATTTCTATTTTGGATAACATTTTTTCAAAAATCTTTATTTATGCTGCTTCCTCCTTCAGTTAGTTAACATTTTTTAAAAATATTTCACATTCACTTAATTTTTTTATAAGGTCTGACTAACCATTTTAATCAGAATAAACACCTACACCAAATTAAAGCCTATTTAATCATGCCTCAGTTTAGCGTGCTAAATAAAAATAGTTATCGTTTTAGAGAAAATCGTAAAATGTACAAAATGCAACGAATAAAGTGCAATTTCTGGTTGATTTAAGTGGAAAAGTTGCTGTAATGCTCCAGGCTGAAATTGAATTAAATGTTGCATATAATTTTTCGTTTCCGCGCTAGATGCATACACATAAACTAGAATTTTTGTGGGACTGTGGACGTAATTTGGACTCAGGATGTGTATTGCCACTGAAAACTAGAATTCCTAAATTTTGAAGTGAAGGTAATAGAAATGTATGAATAAGAAGTAAATATATCACTAGCGCTTTTTGCAAACCAACTGATTGTACACAAACTCCGACAGGCCTCGCCAAATTACCCCCTTGACAACCTCAGAGGGAAGGTTGACTTCTCATTCTCCCTGGATCCGCAAAGTTCCGAAATTAGTTTTTCGGACTGCTGAGGTTCTGGAAGGGAGGGATTAAGTTGAAAAATGTAGACAATTCTCGACTTGAACACTTGCCCTCGAAGAAGGGACGGAGTGAACCCGATTCGGAGGCCGTAGCTTTGCCTCGGTCCTAATGGAGCCGTTCCAAAGCACTCTACCCACCCCCCACCCGAGCTAATTATATGACGTCACAGGTTTATGACGCAATAAGGGCCACATTACCCCCTCCTCCCCCCGCTCTCCCATACCTTTTTATTATTAAACCCGGAAGGAAGGAACGCCTCTTTACGACCGGCAGCTAATTTCCAACACCGGGCTCAGTGAGTTGGAGGTGGGGGTGGGATTTTGGGGGCTTACGGAGGCCTATAATGCTACACACATAACAGTATTATATATATATATATATATATATATTATATTATATCACATCAACAAAGATGAAGAAATTAAACAATGCCAAGCCAACAAACGACTTGAAAATTTATTATAATAACACAAAAACGCTTTTATTATTCACTATCTAATATTTATAAACTTCGATATAACTACAAGTTGAGTACGGGGCAGAGAATAGATCCTACCCGCAACACTCAACGGCTCTCAGTGTTTGCAGCCTCTGGGTCAAGGCCACGGTCGCATTATTATATAAATAAAATATTTACCCTTATACATAAAATAAAAAAAATCTGGTGCTCACGGCACGCAACTTTCACTTACTTACCTCCTTAAAATTTATTTAAAATAAATGTCATGTTTAAAAAAGAATTGTACTGAGTTTCTATGAAAAACTTTATTTTAGATTAAATAACATAACAATATAAATTATATTTTTAAAAATCAATTAAGTTTATTCACTTTTTTGATTGTTTATTCATTTATCATCGCTTTATGCCACTGTGGCTAATCAGACGATACTACAGTGGGCGTTATAAATTTCGTCTATCTAGTTTCAATTAGGATAGGGATCTTTAACGAGTACCTGACATCGCACAGGCTCAGGACCACTTCTTTACGCCCTCCCCCTCCCCCTCCTCCGAAGGGCAGCATAACTAAGGGTTTTTTACTTCCATTAAAACTTATGGACACCTGCTGGTTTGAACCCGCGACCTTGGGCGTAGAAGGATGTTATTCTAACCACTACGCCACAGGTGACCCCCTTTTCAGTTTCTTATACTGAATAATAATTGTCTAAAATCTTTAGCTTTTCAACGGTGTATTATACATCTTTATTACTATCGGACCAAAGTAATTGGGGAAAAATCTTGTCTTATCGCTCAATATTATTGCTACCATCTTCGTTAGCGTCCTTTTGAAGAATTTAATATCTACACAGTTCTATGTTAGACACGATATTGCTTTAAAATTGGAAGACAATTTTTAATATTTTATTTTATATGTATTTATAACTGTAGAACAAATGTTAATTACAATTATGGCATCTACTTAACTAATCTATCTAATTACTATGAATTTATTTTATACTTATTTTATATACTTTTTTTTCTGTGAAAATATGTTATTTACTAATTGTTTTATGTACATTATTATAACAATCCGGTTTTTTTCCCACTGTAAGGGCAAGAATATGGTCACAATAAATTATGTAAAAACGTAGCCAGAAAACAGTGGTATATTTATTCACTGGACCTCAAACTGTCGGAAAATTTATAAATAGTCGTGGACATAGAAATTGCATAACTCAATAAAAAAATGTTTCCGAAATTAAACATAACCGCAGTTTTAAAAAAAATGCTGATCAAACATAAAAATAATATTAACATTGAAAATTTCCGGAAAAAAAAAAATATATATATTTAAAGTTTGTAAGTTTAAGTTAGTAAAATGAATTATAATATTACTTTTCAAAACTTTTACCACTTTTGATTTTTTTCGCGAAATTTGTCCCAAATCATGTAATCTCACAATGTTAATTGTTACTAATAAGAAAAATGCTTAAAGTTCGACATAATTAAAATTTTTATTGTGGTAGTAGTTCAAACTACTAACCAAGAGCTAAGAATTTTTGTTGTTTTTTTGTTGAACCAAAATATTGGATTGGATCAAATTGATTAACATAAAAAATAAAAGCATAGTTGATGCCATTTCTGTGACTACGTCCGTATATACGCACAAAGTTAGCTGGGAACCCGACCCACGTGGGCAGTCAGAGAGCGTGACTAAGGGGCGGTCGATAGAGACCAGTTGAGTGTGCACAGCTTGTTGCTTCGTCACTCTTCCCAACTGCACCATGTATTGGCTGCCTCCTGTCCTAGGGGTCTTGTAATATCGAGTTCCATCATGAGCATTATCATATCGGTGCACCCTTGACCATAGAACCAACTTTAGGGTAGAAAAACGGCATTTAAGTTTCTTTCTTAATAAATGACTTGGGGCCCGCACATTAAGAAAAAACGAAAGACATTAAACCAAGAGTTGTGGAATGAGGTTGCCTCAATAATATTGTAATTGTAATTGTTAATAATTAATATTTATATTTCCCCTATTACGAAGGATGCCTCCCTCTGCCTCCGAAGGTTCTTTTGGCTAAGACACCTGAACCCCTACTTCAAACAGCTTACCTACAGGAAGTACTTGGACATTATGGGTAACTAAGTGATCCACATGTCCCCATATTTGATCTCTGCCGCCTTTCCTCTATCCCCTCTACCATTCCTTCATATTCAATACCCCCCAAATCCTTGGCCAGGGCACTCCGGTCAAGATGTTTTAATGTAAAGTTATAATATATTATATTATTAGGAAAAGTTATGTTTCTATTTTCATTGTGAAAAAAGATACAACAGTTCATATAAATGCCTTATTCGTTAACTAAGGAAGTAGACTACTGCACACACACTCAGGCGATATTCAAAACTAAAATTAAGACAGACACCACTACCAACACAAACGTATTAAAACGAGTTTGGTCTTACGCCTATCAAATCTTTGGAGCTACAAAACAGACTTCAAAATTGCCAATCAAAAATACTTAGACTAATGTTTCTAAGATAACTTTACATACAGACTTTCATATGCCTGTTGTCAGCGAATACATACGAACTCTCGATTTCACAACAAATTACTAGGACATTACAACCCTCTCATAGAACAAATGTCAACAACCAATATGTCCACCAACATCAGGAGAAGGCTGAACAGGTCATGGATGGAAGACCTTCTGTAATCTTCTTTCGAATTAAACCTGAAGAGATGCAACTGGGTATTTTCTTCCTCATGCCTGACATGCCCTTTTTAAACTGTAGCATATCTGACAGAAAATCCACTGATTGTCATATGCATGTATAGACAGGTGTGGATAAATAAAAAAGTTTCTTATATTGGGTTTGTTTCACATGAAATGTCCGTTTTTATAGTTTCTGAAATACATAAAGGATTTTGCAGGTCTCTGTTGTTTTCTTCCGAATGTTTACATATTTAAAGTAAACAGTTACTAATCCTCTACCTTTGTATTATAAAAATTAGCTTACCCACTTTTTAGTATACCTCCAAATATGAACATGGAAACTCGCGATTTTCGAGTAATATTTTTGTAAGAGTTTAAACTCGGTCATTCAGCAGCTGAGGCCGCTAGAAATATTTGCAAGGCGTTTGGGGAAGGGAGTGTTAATGAATGGACCATTAGCCGTTGGTTTGCTAAGTTTTCAGCTGGGGATACCGACTTGGAAAACTTGCCCCGTAATAGACAAAGATGTCCTCAAACATACAGTAGAAGGAAACTCCTACCAAACAGTAGAAGGACTCTCAGCACAACTAAATGCAAGTGCATCTACCGTTTCCAGACATTTAAAGTGTATTGGGAAAGTAAAAAAGCTCGATAAATGGGTACCTCATGATCTCACTGAGCGGCAGTAAGACCCTATGTTTCAAAACATACCGTGCCAAAATTGAAAGAACTGGGCTACGAATTCTTCCGCACCCACTATATTCCCGACTTGTCTCCAACAGATTACCACCTGTTCAGGAATTTAGACAACTTCGTCAAAGGAAAGCTTTTTGAAAATGATGATCAAGTGAAAAGTGCGTTTTTGTTTCACTTCAAAGCTCAGAGTTTTTCAGTCGGGGATAAAAAAGTTGGTGTCACGTTGAGAAAAATGTGTAGAAAAAGAAGGCAAATACTTCGAATAAAATTATCTTGTTTTCATATCGTATTTTTAATAAAAATCCTTTACCTTGAAAACGGACATTTCATGTGACACAACCCAATAGTTTGCAGAGTACTGGGATGTTTTGATATTAATTAAAAAGAGAGCACATTGAAGTTTCATATAGCGATGTTATATTTTACTTAGCCTGTCAGCGAACAGCTAGACAAACCCCTATTTTACAAATTATAAAAACTGTCATTTTATTGTACTCTCAATTATTTACAAACCATTTTTACCATTTTACCTGTTATGTATAATAAAATATTACACGGGGACTAACATCGCCCTCCAACATTGCCTTCTACTCAATGGCTAATGGCCCGCAGTACAACGTACTCAACGTGGTTTAGTATAACCAGAACTTTCAAAGGCACCATTGAATAAATCACTAAAACATTTAAAAATAATTTAAAACATTGTGGTATATTTTAACCCACGTTTCGTGTTTTTTTACGCATTATCAAAGATTTCTAAATTGAGTTGATTTAACGAATTTTCCAATCTTTTTTTATAAGAAGTGAAGAATTTTTCATATGGTTGTTGCTACAACCCATATCGTATGTATTAATTTATTTCAAGGTCTAGGATATTTTAATATTACGTGCGTTATATTAGGACGTTTTGAAAACAATAAAATGAAAGTTGTATGAGGTATTTTTAATCCGTATTTATGAGCGAGGATGAAGGAGAGTGAGATCCCCAAGAAGACATTGGTCGAGGAGCTTCACGGCAAACGAAAAGTGGGCAGGCCGAATGTGAGGTGGGCTAGCTCCGTCACAGCGGATGCATGTGTTCTCCTGGGCGTTAGGAGCTGGAGAGCTGCATTAGCAGATAGAACCAACTGGCGAAAGCTTTTAGAGGAGGCCTTGACCCGGTAACGGGTTGTTGCGCCAAATATGTATGTATTTATGAGCGACAGCGAGATTCCCAGAAAGGTACTTGAGTAAAAGCTACACGGCAAGAGACGAGACGGAAGGTGGCCGGACGCTGTTAGCATGGACTGTGCGGGCCCTTCTAGGTGTCTGGATCCGGAGAGCTGCCGCAGCAGACCGGGCGAACTGTTAGAGGATGTTAGAGAGGTCAACTTTGATGATGATGATGATTTATGGACAATCGGACTGGTTTGATGTGGTTATTAATACTAATATGGTCCTAACCGATATAAAAGCCAATTTATAATGCATATTTATCCCATAGTTAAATCAAAAGCTGGTGGGGACACCACTTTCATTAAATGGCACTGAAACGCCGCCTAATTGGTCGTGGGTTCGAAAGCGTTTATTTCAGGATAATTATTTATTGTTCCATTTCAGCTGTTGTGTTACTCTAGGGTATGAGGATGCTCCTGGTGTTCATCCACCCTCTATAAAGTGGTTAATCGAAAAATGGGGAAAAAGCCTAGCGTTTGAACGTGACCTTGGCGTGATTATCACTTCCTTGCACGGCTGTTGGCCGAAAAACAGCACAAAACTTAATAATTACTGAACGTAAGACCCTTCATAGATTGGTCATAATTAACCAAAATCCAAATATACAGAGGTGTAGGTTCTGGAGACCAGTTATCTTCCCAAAGACTAAGACCAAGAGAGACTGTCAAGACTAACTCAGAACCCTTTCCCTCCCGCCCCTCTCTTTATCTCTAGTTCCCTAATTCACCGGCAGGGGCACTGATAAGCGCTATCTGCTAATGACGTCACGGCTACCCCCTCCCTAATGCCCCAATAAGCAACATAATAAACATGGCGGCTTTTATAATTCCTTTTCATTCTTGAGAAAAAAGAAATAAAATTAGATCAAATATTGTGTTTATTAATTTTGTTTACTGAATAAAATCATGAAAGGTCTCGGGTTCAGGAAATATAGAGATTCGTACTATTTCTACACCAACGGCAGTGCAAGGAGGTGATTAGGCCGACATCATAAGTATCATTATTAGGGCGAGAGGGTTTCAATTTTCACTAAGACAATTCTTTCTCTTACTATATATTTCATGAATATTTAAGTGAAATATGTTTGAACTTGTAAATAAATTTAAGTATTTAAAAAATACAAATAAAAAATTCCTGTACCTTCACAGCCAAAGAAAGATCTTGGGCTCAGTACATATATAGAGATTCGTACTGTTTATGGGTCAACGGCCGTGCAATGTGGTGATTAGGACTTGATCACGCTCAGCCGCCAGGTCTTTTCCCCAATTTCGGGTACACACTTTATCGAGGATGGGTGTGCCCCAGGAGACCACTCCATACACCTGACTGAAATAACAAAATAAATAATATTTTACCACAGCCGGGCTTCGAACCCAGGACCGGAGAACAGTAGATTAGTGCTCTATCCACAAGACCACGCCGCTCCCTAATTTAAATATTTAGATTCTAAAATAATGAGATGAAAACGGAATGAGGTAGGAAATATACTCACAGTTAAAAGAGGAAAGGTGTGATATTTTTCGGTTAAAAAAAACTACTTAGCAACACGGCCTCTGTCAAGAAACTTAAAGTGTAGAATTTATAAAACTATTATTGATAATACGGTGAAATTCGGTCGGTTACTTTTAAGGATGAACAGCTCCTTAAGATATTCGAGAATAAGGTTATAAGCCAAATGTTCGTCCCGAAGAGAGATGTAGCCACTAGCGGATGTAAAATCTTGCAGCCGGTAAGTATTATTATTTAGCCGGGTTCGCAATTATTACTATCGTAGTTAAGTGACAGTAAAAAGCGTGAACTTATTTGGACTATGAAGTTGACCCGAAGCCCATGGGATAACCCAAAGCCTGGCCCACCCCCAAAGGAAGATATATTGCTCGGATGATTTAGATCCCACAGCGACAGGTAAGCCCCTCATTAAAGGGAAGCGCAGGTAAGGTGAGGAGGAAGGTTCGGGGAATATATATTTCGGGAGGGGGGGCGCAATTTAAATCTCCCCGACTTGTTAAGAGTGTTTTATAGCGCTCTTTAATTAGCTGAGCTCTCATTATTCACCAGGCTTCTTTTTTATCTCCTCCAGGCTCTGGGATCCTTCTCCGAGAGGGAACAAACTCCTCACCGCCTCTACGCCATGGAACGGAAAATACGTAATAATAAACGTATGGGGCGATTAAAGGGGGCCTGAATAAACTGCCAGTAGTCACAGAAACCAAAACGCTGCAAATCATAACAGTGGTTAATTATTACCTGGTAATTGTATTATCATATTAAGTAGCGATTTAGGCAAAACGATAAAAGAACGAAGGAAAGACAAACCAGAGAGACTTTACGAATTTCTATTATTTTGAACCATTTGTTAACACCTCAGTGTACAAATTTGAATTTAATCAAAAAAAAACTTTCTCGGAATCCGTTCCTCACCGAGCCCAACCACTTTACGCGCCCATTTGAGTCTCCCCGATGCTATCAACTCAATTATATTCACAGGATAAAAGTTCCACAATTCCGCGTTGTAAAACCTTCTAAACTCCCCAGTGGCTTCATCTCCCTTCGGACCAAATATTTTACGCAGTACCTTATTTTCGAAAACCTTAAGCCGTTATTCATCCTTCAAAGTAAGAAAGGCCACGTCTTAGATCTGTAAAGAACCGTCGGAAGAATAATAGTTTTATAAATTCTAACCTTTAAGTTTTTAGACAGAAGCCGTGAGCTAAGTAACTTAGCAACTGAATAATAACACGCATTTTCCGCCTTTAACTTTATTTCCTTCTGGATTTCATTGTTTCTTGTTATCGTTGAACCTAAATACTTAAATTTCTCTACGTGTTCAAAAGTATGTCCTGATATGTCTATATCACCAAGATCGCCGCCGTTTCTGCTACTAATCATATAGTTAAAGGTACAGGCTAGTGCAATGTCAGCACTAAGTCATTTCCCGTCTCAGTTCTTATAAGAAGGCGTGAGAATAATTCATCGAGCCCCATTCATTCTAGGAGTAAGATAGTATGTAATTAGATTAGTTATTATTTTAGCTGTCTTTTGTCAATAAAGTCCTTTTTAAAAAGTGATTTAGTGTTGGAGATTATATATATAATGATTTAATTATATATTTTGTCTTATCAGTATTTATTTCGAGCCCTATTTCTTTACCGGTTTTTTATTAGCGAACTTGTATTTAGTTGTATCCTTTCTGATTCTAACTTTTTATAGTTGATATAATGTTGATAAATTGAATCGTTGTATTCTAACCATTTCTCTAATATTTGGCGCAAGGAAAATATTTGATCAACAGTCGAGCGCCTAAAACCGCAATGGTAGTCTCTGATCATTTCCTCAAAGTATTACACACACACACACACACAACACACACACAATATATATATATATATATATATATATATATATATATATATATATATATTTATATAAACGAAAATATGAAAGATAACAAACATTTTAAAACAGATTCAAAACACCTCAGTTGTCAATGTGCCGAAGAAATTAGAAATATAAACCATTCATTTCTGACCTAAATTTTCAAAAATAAATTAGTGAGTACAAATGTACATTTCTAAGATAGCCCTAATCCCTAATGGGCGAACGTTGGCTGTGTTAGTTAAATGTTATATGGTGAATTGTTTTTTATTCTCAATAAAACAACTTATACCAATATGATAGGTATAAGAAACCATTGGTTACTGAAGGGTAAAAGAATTGTATGTAATATTACTGAATGTTCTAATATTGAATGAATCATCTCTACAAAATACTTTGTAACGTACTTTGAACACTTTAAGAGTACTGATTTATTTATTTATCTTTTATTGAATCTTACAACTGTTGTTTGAGCCTTAACAATATATATATATATATATTTAACCTGTATATTTTCGTTTAGAATTTAAAAATTAAATTAAATTAAAAATAGTTTTTTTTTAATAAGGAAAATATTTTTATTTTTGTTAGTTTACGTCTTCTAGTGTTTCTATTCAATAGTGTAGTTAGGGATTAGCCAGATAAGAGTGCCCCCTTTGTCCTCAAGCCAGTACCGATCGCACTAGTAAGCTCAGAGCACGCTTTTCTCGATTAGCGCCTTCAAACAATTTTTTTTATCAGGACTTCGTCTCGTCTTCTTGAAGATCACCGTCCTTCCAGAGTCGCCTGCCCGTCGTGCGGAACTGAAGAATTTATGGACAGTTAACTAACCTTGATATTTTTTTCTCATTATATTTGTTCATTTTTTTTGTAATATTTTTAATAGTAATAACACACTAATCCAATTTTTAAACTTATTTTTTTAAAGTTTGGTTAATCGAAGAATTTTTTTTTATAAATCAAATGATTTTTATTTTTGTAAATTTTCCTCTTTTTTTTTATTAAACTTTTATTTATTTTGTTTCATTTCAATTTTACCCTTTTATTCAATATTACCTATTTTTTAAAAATTTTAATGTTAAGTACTCAAGACCAGCTCTTTTCGAAACGGGATCGAGTCTACGTTAGCCCATCTTTCTTTTCTTTTGTTTTAATGTCACTCATCCCAACAACTGTAATAAATAATTCAACAAGTAAATGTGCTAAAAGACAAAAATGAAACAAACTTGTTTAGAGACCAGCTAATCGTAACACTCAAAGAAGGACACTGAATAATCAATAAATGCTGGGAAAATACAGCCTAATTATTTTTTTGGCGGCGCGACAGGCCGTAGGTACGTGCAGTGTAGCTTCCTTAAGTTCAACAGTTGACTGATGAAGGTTGTGAGTGAATCCTCATTTAATTACCTACTTGAAAAAGCATATAATAAAATCCTCCTGGGCCTGAGATTCGAACTCGTAACCTTTGACTAGCCCACCGGGCTCCCCCAAACCTGGTTTCACACAATATTGCAAAACTTTTATACTCTCTCAGAATTTACTTGTACTTGTTGCAAGTCTCTTCAACTCAACGGAAATTACAAGTATAAATAAATCGTGTTTATTTTTAGTGCAGGAGATTTTATCCCTTTCGTGTGCTTTTATTACCGACTTTATTGGCCCGGAGTTATGTTTTATCGCCGCAGAGAATGATGTTTTCAAAGCCACGGTACGTGTTCATCTTTACGATGTGGAGCAGTTGAGAGGCCAGACAGCCTCAGTCAAGTCTACGCCTTACCGACCTTTGTTATTTCTAACGGGATCGCGAAATAACTTAGTTGTAAAACAACGGGATCATAACATTTACGAGCAACGAACGTATAAAAAGATGGAATGACAACAAGCATAGTGAACACAATGATTTACAAAACCAATTCTGTTTTTTTTTTAATTATTAATTTTAAACTTGTATTCGACTTTTAGGCAAGGTATGGAATTACAACTCTTAATACTCAAAGATAGGAATGCAAAATTCAATCCGGTATTTCTAAAAGTTATAAGCAAAGCGTGCAAACCTAAGCTCGTATATTTTATAGTTGTTATAAATTAATACGACGTGTATATTGTACATCTATTCTTGTGCTTAAAAAAAAAATATCAAAAATGATTTTAGTTCTTTAATATATAATTTCACTTACCTCTTTTTAAAATATGTAGTATGGGAATGTATAGCGATCGTGAAAATTTTCGAATTCCAATTCTGGGGCGGTCGTGAAAAACTAGATAACACGAGTTAATCAAAATTGAGTTAACTCCACGTGTCGCTCCCTCAGACCTTCTCCACATCGTGTTGAATCTGTGGCGGTCGTGAATAAGTAGTCAAGTCAAAATCTTTCATTTTACAGGTGAGCGACTTAAACTTTACGTAATACCCAAAATAGAGTTATAACATACAGCTTTCTTTCCACCTAAAATTCTTCCACCAAGAAATTTCTTAAACCACTTTAACACGAAGTGGAAGACAGTCTGAGGGAGCGATACGTGGAGTTAACTCATTTTTGATATAACTCGAGTTATCGAGTTTTTCACGACTGCCACAGAAATTGGTATAAGAAATTATGTGGTGGAAGAAATTTCAGGGGGAAAGAAAGCTGTATGTTATAACTAATAATAATATTTATTTATATACAATATTTACAAGTACACATAGTTACAAATAAGTTTCTTACATGATTTCAGTTATCCTTTTATCATGATACACGTAATATAGTTTCAATCATCGTTCGATTTACATAATGACAATAATGGAATGTTTTGCTTAATACAGTAGGAAAAATAACATGAGTATGTTATAACTCTATTTTGGGCATTAAGTAAAACTTTAAGCCGGCTCCCTGTAAAATGAAATATTTTGAATTAACCTCTTAATCACAACCGCCACAGAATTTTCAATGGAAATACACGTTTTAGGGCCATCTGCGTCTAAATAACAAAATCTAATCTAAGTCCAGCAAAAAGGTGAGTGTGTTTTAGTTTTATTGGTAAGTCTAGCTGGAAAACGAACAGACGTAAAAACTGAGATTTCCTATTTGAGCTCCCGAGATGTTGCAGAAACATTTTCACTAAAATCGGCTGACCGAAAAAGATACTTTATACCATGCGTTTTGCACCTTCTTATGATTTTCATAATAATAAAAAAAAAATAATAAGTAGGTTTTATTCTGATTGAAATAGTTTGGCACGGATTAAATGCCGATAGTGTAAATTGTCTTCCTCTGAAGTACCATTTAAAAGAAAATTGTAAATTTGAATAAATTAGCCATATTATTCTGTTAGCATTGATAAACAACGGGTGAATGTATAAATTGGATCTATATGATATCCAACCACCGGAGAAAAGGGCAAACAAGTCATTTGAAAGTAATTTTGTTTTTTTTAAAGATGAAAACAATACTACGGGTTATAATGTACCGTTGGAAAGCTAGAGATTTTAGAAAAAATATTAACTCATATACAAAGTTGTAAAATGTTATGGAGAGTGACGAAAATCGGATAAGACTCATTGCTGTAGATAAGAATTTAAATTGTTGATATTACTTAATCTAAAAGGTATGTTTCCAACGACAGACACTAAATATAATTCTTAAAATTTTTTGAGCTCTATTTATTAGTTTTTGAATTAATTTTAACAACCGAGCGGTGCAACTTGAAATGTCTAATTTTTTCAAATCTACAAAAAAGTAAAGGTACTTTTAAGGCCATTTAAATCACTATCCAAACCTACCTCATACAAAAGCCCATTAATCATTACATCGATATAGTTTGATTAAAATAGTGAGAAAAACGTAAAAAAGGTGCTAAATGTAAAAACAGTGTAGTAAAATTAGCTCTTCTTGGTTCTCTGTTTTCACTTTCAGTAGTGAGGAAAAGTATTGCGATCGTGAAAATTTTCGAATTCCAGTTTTCAACGGAAATACGGAAATACGGAAGAATTAGGGTCTCCTGAGTCCAAATAACCAAGTCCCGCAAAAAGGTCTGTGTCTATATGTGTGTGTGTGTGTGTGGTGTGTCTGTGGTAGCTCACGGGCAGAAACGAAAAGTCCTGTGAAACTGAAATTTCGTATTTAAGGCAACTATACGCCCGAGATGTTACAAAATCTTTTTCATCAGAATCAGCTGACCGGAAGATGCATGATGTACTTCATACGATGCATTTTGCACCTTTTTACAATTTTCTCAAAAACGGCTCTATCGATTTTGATTAAACTCTATATATCGAAGTAAAATTTAATGGGCTTTAATATTATGTAGGTTTCATTCAGATTGAAATAGTCTGACAGGGCTTAAATGCCGATATTTTCTTTCTCTAAAGTACCTTTAATTTCGTAGATACTAAAAAATAACAATATAATGTTGTTGTAAACGATAAAAAACAGGTGAATATATAAGTTGAACGAATTCGATATCCAACAAGAGGAGGAAACTGAAAAAAAAAACAACATTATTATCATACATTTTTTTTTTGAACATAAGAACGGTAATATACATGTATAATATCGTCAATATCGTTGGGAAGCTAAACATTTAGACTTTCACAATTTTCTGTATGAATATTATTTTATACAGAAAATTGTGAAGGTTAATAAAGAATGATAAAAAGCCGATAAAACTAACTGATTGTTTTAGATAATAATATAACCGATTTTTTTAATAAAACACATGTTTCTGTAGAAATTCAATTTAATTAATTCTTTAAAAATTTATTTTTATCGCTAAATGTATTTAACAAATCTTAAATTGATATAAATAACGGAGGTAAGTGAAAGTCATGTGTTGCGTGCATCAGATTTTTTTAAAAGTTGCTTTGAATACGCCCCTAAAATATGAAATTTCAGTTTTACACAACTATTGATTTTTGAGCTAGACTTACCACACACACAGACTTTTTTGCGAACTCGAATTATAAAATTTTTACTAAGTTAAAGTTTCGACCGGATAGCCATTCCCCCTGACGAAAATCCTGGACTGATGATGTATGATTTTGCGTAACGAACTTGAGATTGATCCTGACGATAAAAACAATGTTGCAAGTTCAATGATTTAGCAAACTATTGGGTTGTTTCACTTGAAATGTCCGTTTTTATAGTTTCTGAAATACATAAAGGATTTTGCAAGTCTCTGTTGTTTTCTTCCAAATGTTTACATATTTAAGTAAACAGTTACTAATCCTCTACCTTTGTATAATAAACATTAGCTTCCCAATCAATAACCCACTTTTTAGTATACCTCCAAATATGAATATAGAAACACGCGATTTTAGAGTAATATTTTTGTACGAGTTTAAACTCGGCCATTCAGCAGCTGAGGTCGCTAGAAATATTTGCAAGGCGTTTGGGGAAGGGAGTGTTAATGAACGGACCATTCGTCGTTGGTTTGCTAAGTTTTCTGCTGGGGATAACGACTTGAAAAACTTGCCCCGAGAAAGACCTCCGTCCGTAACAGACAACGATGTCCTCAAACATACAGTAGAAGGAAACCCCTATCAAAAAGTTAAAGGACTCTCAGAACAACTAAATGCAAGTGCGTCTACTGTTTCCAGACATTTAAAGTGTATTGGGAAAGTAAAAAAGCTCGATACATGGGTACCTCATGATCTCACTGAGCGGCAGCAAGATCCCATGTTTCAAAACATACCGCGCAAAAATTGAAAGGACTGGGCTACGAAGTTCTTCCGCACCCACCATATTCTCCCGACTTGTCTCCAACAGATTACCACCTGTTTAGGAATTTAGACAACTTCGTCAAAGGAAAACTTTTTGAAAATGATGATCAAGTGAATAGTGCGTTTTCAGATTTTGTTTCACTTCAAAGCTCAGAGTTTTTCAGTTCGGGGATAAAAAAGTTGGTGTCACGTTGGGAAAAATGTGTAGAATAAGAAGGTAAATACTTGAAATAAAATTATCTTGTTTTCATATCGTATTTTTAATAAAAATCCTTTACCTTGAAAACGGACATTTCATGCGACACAACCCAATAAAACTGAGATCGTGGTTCCATTGTCATTATTCTCATGGAGGAAACTAGAACCGACCTGAATGGACGTTATGGTGTATTCCCAAAGGTTTTAGTTAAGGTATAAATAATTAGGAGCCATTATAGCGAACAATATGGATCAAGTGAAGATAACAAACCACAAACTGGATTTTGACGATCTTATGCTTGGCATGGTCTATTACCGCCATAAAGATAGCTCACATGCCTTTGGAGATACGTTAGTGAACTCGTTCAACAGACTGGCTCCTCATTATCACTACCTATTATAATTTGTCCTGAAAATAATACTCATTTTCATCCCTAACTGTATTTGGAAATTATTTAATCGATTTTAAAAACGGAGGTAAGTGAAAGTCGTGTGTTGCCCGCACCGGATTTTTTACTAAGATGTCAAAGCGACATTTTCCTATAATTTTATTTTACAAGTTTAAACTCGGTCTGAATAGGGCCTAAAGAGTTAGGAACATCAACGACTTTGGCAGCCCTACTACATCTCGGCAAGAAGGGATTCAGTTGGATAGCATGCATGAAGGCAGAAGAGTTATAAAGTTCCGTGGATACACCAGCCGTACCATTAAAGAAGTGGAGGGCAGTTAGGAGGGGCGGGTGGTTGTTCCAGGTAGTGATCTCTGATGGGCTCTGCTGACCAGTTCATCTCCCTAAGGGCCCGAGGTACTTGGGTGGAGTGCTGCACTAGAGTACCTCCAGGGCTCCAACATACTGCTTCGTAGGGAACATTAGTCGAGGGCAATGTGCCGGGGTCGGAGGGAAAAAGTTACCATGAATAAATCTCGAACGGCCCACTCCGGTTAGAGAAGTCACCTCGATATAGGATAGAGAGAGGCCTCTGTACCTAGACATCTAAACCAACGAAAAAAAAAAACATTAAGTGAAGTTCTAGAAAAATCGGTGTATTAAAGCTAACAAAACTGTGAGTTTAATTCACAAATAAACTATTTAATTTATCTAATTTGTTTGTATATTCATTAAAAGTCATTCTGTGCTTCCATGGCTAATCAGACGATGCTACAGTGGGAGTCCTTAATTTTGCCTATCCAGGTTTTATTAGGATAGGGATCTTTAACGAGTACCTGAAATCCCAAAGGCCTGGCTCTACCATTTTATGCCACCTACTAAGGACGATTCATATTCACGATTCATATCGATAGTGATTCGAATTCAGGATCTAGGGCATAGAGGGTTGTTTGCTAGCCACCACACCGAAGGTTACCCCATTCGTTTATCTTTATGCATGCTTTAAATCTGAATTTATGTTTTCTTTAATTATGCGTGTTATTCTTAGCGACATTTTTTTTTTTTTAACTTGCGGCTTATACAACAAACACTAAAAAAATATTGGTTTTCATTTTTTTAATTTTTTTTTTATTAATCATATTTTATTATTCATTTCAGACCTCGCGGAGGATTATTAGGAATCGAAGAAGCAAGGGATATAAGTTTTCAATATAAGGATTGAATTCAGCAACACATGGGGTATTAAAATGATGACTATAATACCCCATGAGTTTGATTGTAAAGATTCTAAACGAGAAGAATTGGATTGTTTAGTCGAGCCTTAAAGCTCAACTGAGTCAAGCCTCAAGTTCAGATTGGTCAGAATAAGCCTTAAATAGATAAGTGACGGAAAGAAAACGGACATTTCATGCGACACAACCCAATAAAACTGAGATCGTGGTTCCATTGTCATTATTCTCATGGAGGAAACTAGAACCGACCTGAATGGACGTTATGGTGTATTCCCAAAGGTTTTAGTTAAGGTATAAATAATTAGGAGCCATTATAGCGAACAATATGGATCAAGTGAAGATAACAAACCACAAACTGGATTTTGACGATCTTATGCTTGGCATGGTCTATTACCGCCATAAAGATAGCTCACATGCCTTTGGAGATACGTTAGTGAACTCGTTCAACAGACTGGCTCCTCATTATCACTACCTATTATAATTTGTCCTGAAAATAATACTCATTTTCATCCCTAACTGTATTTGGAAATTATTTAATCGATTTTAAAAACGGAGGTAAGGAATTTATGTTTTCTTTAATTATGCGTGTTATTCTTAGCGACATTTTTTTTTTTTTAACTTGCGGCTTATACAACAAACACTAAAAAAATATTGGTTTTCATTTTTTTAATTTTTTTTTTATTAATCATATTTTATTATTCATTTCAGACCTCGCGGAGGATTATTAGGAATCGAAGAAGCAAGGGATATAAAGTTTTCAATATAAGGATTGAATTCAGCAACACATGGGGTATTAAAATGATGACTATAATACCCCATGAGTTTGATTGTAAAGATTCTAAACGAGAAGAATTGGATTGTTTAGTCGAGCCTTAAAGCTCAACTGAGTCAAGCCTCAAGTTCAGATTGGTCAGAATAAGCCTTAAATAGATAAGTGAAAGGTCTGAACTAGGGATGGGCATAATCGAATGATCGTCATAATCGAATGATTAGCAAGCGTCTGAGAGACAATAAGCCATAATTCCCGTCTCTGTAATGGCTGAGTTGCCTGAGCCTAGGTACACATATATGCATATAATTTATGTGATAAAAAAAAAGAAAAAAGATCTTTCGATTATCCGAGCTCCATAAATCCCTCAATTATCGTTAAACAATTTAGTTCGAATGATCATTCGTTTTTCCAAACCGATTAATACGATAATCGATATAATCGAATGGTCTGATAATCGTCATTCGATTATGCCCACCCCTAGTCTGAGCGTTTGTATATCATATTATGAAATTTCATAAAAAAACGATAACAATTTATTAACATATCTAGAAAATATGCCAAACAACAAAAATCTGGTGCGAGCAACACACGACTTTCACTTTGCTTCGTTGTTAAAATCGATTAAAGAATTTTTAAATACAGTTAGGGATAAAAATGAGTGAAACTAATAAAGAATTAATTAAATTGAATTTATATAGAAACATGTGTTTTATTAAAAAAACTATTATATTATTATATAAAATATCCAGTTAATTTTATCATCAATCTCTATTAACTTTTAAAAGCTTGTGTATGAGATAATATGTTTTCTAAAATACTTAGCTTTTCAAAGATATATTATATACGTATATTACTGTTCTTTTTTTCAAAAACACAAAAATTGCATTAAAAAATATGTTTGCACTTTTCTCCTATAGTTGGTTATAAAATTCGTTCAACTTGTATATTTAGCCGTTTTTTAGCAATGCTAATCAGATATTATGGTTATTTTTATAGAATCTACAAAATTAAAGGTAATTTAGAGGAAGAAAATTTAAAATATCAGCATTTAAGCCCTGTCAGACTATTTCATTCAGAATAAAACCTATATGATATTAAAGCTTATTCAATTTTACATCAATATAGCGAGTTTAACCAAAATCGTTACAGCCGTTTTTGAAAAAATCGTAAAAAGGTGCAAAATGCATGGTATAAAGTGGCTTTTCTGGTTAGCCGATTTTAATGAAAAAGTTGCTGTAACATCTCGGTTGCCTTAAATATGAAATTTAAATTATTATACGACTCTTCGTTTTCGTGCTAGACTTACCACACACACACACACATACACACCGTTTTGCGGGACTTGGTCATTTGGTCAGAGGGCCTTAAAACATGTATTTCCGTTTAAAACTGAAATTCTAAAATGTTCACGATCGCAATACTTTCCCTTACTATATATTCCACTTATAGGTAAGTGAAAGTAATATGATAAAAAACAAAATGACTTGAAAGGAACTCCAAAGAGCCAGCACTCCAAAACGTAGTTTTTATCAGGAAGTTTCGCGGCTTCTTCAACATACCTTCTTTTCAGAATCATATAGATTTTACTTTATCTAAATATACATTTCACCAAAGACCGAAATGCATTCCTACGCATAATGAAGTTAAGCAGATAAATTTGTAGAAATGAAGCCTGCGTTGAACACTTGGAGTATAGAGGACTCCCCTTGGGCCAGGCTAAACAGGGACATTCTGAGAGCTGTGGGCTATATTTTATAAAAAGTTATCTCCGAGCCCAGAAGGGTTGGCATTCCACGCCCCTTCCTCTGTTTACAGTCGCTTCGGAGGCAGCGTCGTAAATCTAGGTGCTGTGTGTGGGGTGGTTGGCTAGGGTGGTGTGGGGCGGCCGGGTTCAAAGGTAGGGTGGGCTAGCTGTGCAGAGCCGAGGCCTTGTCTGTACTGGGAGCGATTAGCTTGGAGGGTGGAGGGTAGGGTATTATTTCTGAACCATCGACATCTTAACAAGTGTTATTGTTATATATTAATAATAGCTGACCCGGCAAACTTATTCCAACCTATATGTAGCTGACTTAGCCCGAACCTTCCATGAAAAAATCCATTCCCACTCTAACCCACCAGTCACAATCCTTGCTTCATCTTCGAGTCCTGATAACCCTGCGAGACGTCAGAAAAGAAGATGGCCGCGTGACCGTCTATTTTAGAATATCTACTGGAGCGATGCTAATGAGTAGTTGCTCTAGATGTACATTATCCCATTGTTTATTATATCTTCATATTTACCCAGTGTGTTTATTTTAATACAATTGGAAATTTAAATAAATAAAAACGTATAATAATTATAAACTTAGTGACAGAATAATTAAAAATAATAGTAATATGTAATATCGAATAAAATGCAAATGGTTGCACCAGTACAAAATAAGTGCAGGACTAGGCTGGCAGATAGATCAATACCGTGAGTCAGCGGGGTCTACCTTCACCAACGTCGCTCTGTCTTAATACTCACTTCCTCTTGTAAGTGTGCGTATATTTGTATATATATATATATGTATATATATATATATATATATATATATATATATATATATATATATATATATATATAAAGTAAAACAATGTTACCGTTCACTCCATTATGTGGTCATCGCAGTATGTATATAAAAAATGACTGGTTATGGGGCTGAAATTTGTTAATGGAGGTTCTCCTTACTGTCTAGATGTACAACAAGGCTGCAACAATGCAGAAAAAAGGTTTAGGAAAATTCAATAACAAAAATTTCTATAACCATTAAAGACATTTGTGGAAAAAAAAATCAAAACTATCCATGTCAGGAAAAATTACAAGAACTCATTAAAAAGAATATCACAAATAATGATCGTCGAAAACTCGAACTAGAAAAAAAAAAATAAAATAAAAAAATATATATAATATATATATATATATATATAAAACCCGTCCCTCAAGAACTTTGATGTGTGCTCGGTTCAATACATATAGATGTATTGTTTATTAGCCAACGAGATCACACTGAAAAAGTAATTTTCCTCTTCAGTTTTTAGGTACCCACTTAATAAGAAGTTAAGTCAACCTGAGGAGGGTCTCCCTACCCAAGTTCGAAATAACAGAATAAAAATTGTTTGTTTGTCTAATGATCAAAGGACACTTTGGGCTGCTGTGGCTAATCAGGCGATTAGCTAAAGTATAAATAACAATATAAGAGCTTTTATTGTTTCTTTAACCGCCCCCCCCCCCACCCGGGCAGGTTTCCTCATAAATCTCAGGGTAAGACCAAACAATAGAAAGAAAAGTACACTTATAAACGCTCTTCAAATTGTTGGCGACTTAGCGCCGTATTCATTTGTAACCATACATAGTGCAAAAAAAAAAAAAAAAAAAATCATTTTTTTTCACCCTCGTTCTTAAGCGTCACTGTATTCTGCTGTGGCTAATCAGACGATGCTACAGTAGCCTATTAATCTTTAAGAAGTACCTGACATCGCACCGACTTGGGACTACCATTTTACACCCCCACCGTAGGACGGTATAGCCAATGATATTTATGTAGCCGCCTGGCGGGCTTGAACCCTCGACTTTGGGCATATAAAGCTGTTGTGCTAACAACTACACAGCTAAATAAGAATCAATACCTTCTAGACCTAACTAAGTACCCCACCCTAACTATCTACCCACTGACACCAAACAGTGACTGGATATACAGCTCTAGGCAGGTAGGGACATTGCCCGGGTTCCAGCCCCGCCTCGGCAGAGGTATCGTCGCTTAGGACGGCTTTATGGTCCAAAACGAAAGGCGTTAGTGGCCGTCGTAAATATTGTCAGTCGGGTCAGTAGTGCAGTAGTGCAGTAGGCTCTGCTAGTCGGCTCGGTGGCAGTATACACCATGACAGTTTTATCTTCTCATAGTACTATCGCGATAGACAGAATTTTTTACTTACTACTAAACACTTAATCATAGAAAAGTAAAGAATCATCTTCACTCTATAGACATTGATAGGGCTCTCAACTCTAAATACAATAAACTTTATAGAACTATTTGTAATTTTAACAGACCTCAGATTATTTATTTAATCAATTTTATCATGATAATATAAATTAACTGAGACTCGTTAGCTAACTAAAAATATTAGATACTGAAAATTTAAAACTTTTCAATAAGAAAACCACAATCAATACAAAAACAAGGGAAACATGTAGATGTGTCAAGGACATATCACCAAAAACGTGTAAAAACATATATTAGATTAAGGACAGATCACGGGATCTGCAACAATTACCTTCATAAAATAGGCGTATCAGAATCTCCGCAATGTGACAAATGTGGCGATAGAGAGACTTTAAAAAACACATTATTGGTGTGCCCGGCATACAAAACTCGAAGAAAAAAGATGATCTTTTAAATAAATAATAATCAGAATATTAGTAATGAAAATTTATTAAAATTTACGAACAATAAGAAAGTTTTAACAAAAGAATTTGATAATTGTAATAGTTCGGTAATTGGTAGTTGTAATTTAGTAAATTGGTAATTGTAATAGTTTTCACTAATAAGGCATAATATATAAAATGGCTGTATGGTGTATGCCAATGTCATCCATTCATGGAAAAAAAAATAAATAAAAAAAATATCACCAAAAACTTAAAACACCTGTTATTGCAATGCCCTACTCTCAGTATTGAAAGACAATATTACCTGGCGAATTACATCGTTAAAAGCAGTAAACAATCATCCTTGGAAAACATTCTAAATATTGATAATTTGGACAAGTTATGTAAAATTAATTTTTTTTTCGCTTGAAAATATATACACATAATTTGTGTCACAATATTTACTAACATGTCCCAATAAGCATTCAGAATTTACCTATTCATTTGTATTTATGCTATTATCATTAATGTATGTGTTTATAACTATGCCATATGTATGTATATATATATATAATATCTATGATATTATCATTTAACACTAACAACCACTAACAGCAAATTGGCCAAACTCCATGGCTTATATGTATATAATAGCCAATAAACTAAATATCTAGTACTATTGCGATAGTAGGATGGTGAGATTGTTATTAATATAACCTCGTAATAACATTATGTATTAGTTTAAAAGAAAGCTTATTAGGAAGGGAAAATCGTATAGAAGTCCACTATATTGCTGTCGTTCGAATTAAGGATTGGACCCAGGCTGTGGCAGAAAAATATATATACTGGTATTTCAACCGTTGTAAGGTGGGAAAACTTCGTGGGGCGCAACCACAATATATAAAGTGGGTACTCGAAAAATGTAGAAAAAACATGGCGGCTGGACGTGATCTCGGCCTGATCACCTTCTTGCTTTTTGTCTTTGGCCAAGTATCAGAATACACCGCTGTGTTCGGAGACTAAGACTCTTCGTCGGTTGTAAAGTTACAAATTTTATTATACATATTACAACATATTTTTTTTCCGGATATCATTTCTTGAATGAAAAAAATCATATATTATGTTTGTTTTTTGTTTATTTATTTAACGTCACTTTATGCTACTATGGCTAATCGGACGATGCTACAGTGGGAGTCCTAAATTTTGTCTATCCAGGTTTTATTAGGATAGGGATCTTTAACGAGTACCTGACATCGCACAGGCTCGGGACCACCTTTTAACGTTCCCTCCGAAGGACGGCGTAACTAAGGATTTTTTACTCCCATTAAAAAATCCTAGGACCACCTGCGGGTTTGAACCCGTGACCTTTAGCATTCATATATTATGTTCATCTCTATTTATATAAAGCGATTTTTGGTTCCGCCAACTCCTTCTAAACCACTCGCGGTGATTTGGTACAGTTTTCACCATCATTAAGGGCATTCTTTCCTCAAGGTTTAAAAGTAAAATAGATTGCAATTTAGAATTTCTTTAAACGGAAAAAACAAATTTTCTTTAAACAAATCATAAAAAAATTATTCGTGTAATATAGACGTATAATATAGAGATTTTAGAATATTTAATATGCAATAAAATAAATCGTACAAGTTAATATAGTTTTTGTAAGCCTATAAACTTATAAAAATATGCTATTGGTTGAGTGGGAGTTTATGATAGTTCAATGTTGCCGCAAGATATTATAATGGATGTAGGAATAATAATTATAATAAAAGGCTTACCGAACCCCAAGCCCCAAGATCAACCTTAACGCAATCCTCTCATCGACGCTTCGAGTCATTTGAGTCTCCGCGATGCTATTAACTCAATTATATTCACAGGATACAACTCCGAAATTCCGCGTTGTGCAACCTTCAAAACTTCCCAGTGGCCTCATCTCTCTTCGGACCAAATATTTTATGCAGTACCTTATTTTCGAAAACCTTAAGCCGTTGTTCATCCTTTAAAGTAAACGGCAACGTTTCACATCCGTAAAAAACCGTCGGAAGAATAATAGTTTTATAAATTCTAACCTTTAAGTTTTTATACAGAAGTAACTCAGCAACTGAATAATTACACGCATTTCCCATCTTTAACCGGGACTTTATTTCTTCCTAGATTTCATTTTTTTCTTGTTATCATTGAACCTAAATACTTGAATTTCTCTACGTGTTCAAAAGTATGCCCTGATATATCAATATCACAAAGATTGCCGCCGTTTCTGCTACTAATCATATATTTCGTCTTATCGGTATTTAGTTCGAGTCATATTTCTTTAGCGGTTTTTATCAAAACACTTGTATTTAGTTGTATGGTTTCCGTGTCTTCACCTAGCAGTACCAGATCATCGGCATACCCTAAAACCGGAATCCTGTCACCCATATTTAAGCCTTTGTCGGTACCTTTTCAGACATATTCTAAAGCTTTATTAAATAAAACAGGTGAAAGAGGGTCACCCTGTTTCAAACCCGATCGCACCTCAAATCTCTCGGAGTAATTATGACCGATTCTAACTTTATGGAATGTTTCCGACAAACACATCTCTACTAGGTTTACTAACTTTCTAGGTAAAGGATGTAGGTATATACAGATTAATTGTTGCTGTCCTCATTCTGCATAAATTTTTCTCTACATTCAGAAATAACTGAATCATGGTCTTTAACATATTCAATCTTTCGCTATTTTAAAACCGATACTGATATTAACATCGTGTTCCTAGGTTCACGACGCTAGGTATTTTCGCAGAAAAGCCGCAAACGCCGGACAGTAGATATATTTTTTTTTAAATCGATTTATGGATCATAACTCTCTCTTAAATCGATGTTGTGAAAAGTTGCAGGCTTGTAGCATCAATTATCCCCTACCAAACAGTATGTATTTAAATTGTGAACCTGATTTTCTCTATTTTAAAAATAACAGATGTATAGACATAAAATATACCCAATTGTCGAACGTTTGGAAACCAAGCGGCTTTGGTATTGATATTCATGAGTGCCTGTGAAATTTGAGAACAATTAAAATCTTAAACCGTGGAAAAACAAATTGCTATTATTATTTTTTCTCTCCAGTAACAGTAATAGTTAACCTTAAGCACTGATATCGTTCAGACTTTATATTAAGCTTGCCATGGAGGTAAGAAAGCAGCGAGGTATAAATCGTTGAGGGAGTATTATTGGGTGCAATTAGAGAGAGAATTAGTTAATGAGGAGGGGACTGTCCTCGCTAACTTTATTAGTCTCAGGCCGTCTCACAATAATATAATTGTATAGCATCATAATTATAATTATATCTATAATGTATTTTAATATGGATTTAGTAGCACTTACTTATCATCAAGGTAACATTTCGTTCCATACCTGCAACACCAAACAAAAGATAAATTAGTCTTTTATATATAAAAGATGCTTCAGGATTATCATTCTTTTATAACTTAGAATATTTTGTATATATACATATATAGATAGATAGAGAGAGAGAGAGATGAGAGAGAGAGAGAATTATTTTTTATATAAAATTGTTTATTTTATATACTGGCTTTCTTTTTAATGTTGTTATAATTATCATTTTTACTTTCACTTACTATATATGGTAAGGGGAAGTATTGCGATCGTGAAAATTTTCGAATTCCAGTTTTCAACCGAAATACACTTTTTAGGGTCCCTTGAGTCCAAATAACCAAGTCCCGCAAAAAGGTCTGTGTGTGTGGTAACTCCCGGGCGGAAACGGTAAGTCCTATGAAACTGAAATTTCATATTTAAGACAACTATACGCCCGAGACGTGACAAAACTTTTTTCATAAAAATGAGCCTACCAGAAGAGGCACTTTATACCATGCATTTTGCACCTTTTTTCAATTTTCTTGAAAACGGTTCCGACGATTTTGATTAAACTCGCTATATCGATGTAAAAATTAATGGGCTTTAATATCATGTAGGTTTTATTTGGATAAAAATGGTCTGACAGGGCTTAAATGCCGATATTTTAAATTGTCTTCCCCTAAAGTACCTTTACTTTTGTAGATTCAATAATAATAACTAGATTATCTTGTTAACGCTGATGAAAAACCGGTAAATATATAAATTGAATGAATTCGATACCCAACTAAAGGAGAAAACAGAAAAAAAAAATTATTGTAATGCATTTTTTCGTTTTTGAACCTAAGAACAGTAATATACATGTATGATACACCGTTGGAAAGCTAAAGATTTTAGAAAAAATATTATCTCATACACAAGCTTTTAAAAGTTAATAGAGAGTGATGAAAAGCCGATAAAACTAAGTAATTATTTTAGATAATAATATAATAGATTTTTTAATAAAACACATGTTTCTACAGAAATTCCATTTAATTAATTCTTTAATGGTTTCACTCATTTTTATCACTAACTGTTTTTGAAAATTCTTTTATTAATTCTAAACGGAGGTAAGTGAAAGTCGTGTGTTGCCCTCACCAGATTTTTAATGTTGCTATAATTATTATAGAAGGTGTATATCTTTAACAAATAAAAATTCAATTATTATTTTTTACTTTCAATTAACTGTATACGAAATAAATAATGAGGGGAAGTATTGCCGTCGCAAAAATGTTAAAACTCCAGCTTTCAATAAAAATGTTAAACATTTCATGGTCCCTTGATTCCAAATGGCAATTATAAAAAACTTTGTAATCTTTCTAGGCATATGAGAAGGTGATTAGGCGAGGCCACACTCAGCCACTTGCTATATTTGGAAGGGATGGTTAAAATTTAAATGGAGAATCTTGATGTTCAAATTATGAATTTATAAAATGCGGAATATCACATTCAAAAATAATATTTTATTTATTTAACCTTCCTCCCCTTTTGCTTAGTGATCATCCTGTTGTTTTTATTTCCTCTCTTAAAAATCTTGGCAACATCACCGACCAAAACCTGTCCTGGAAACCCCAAATTCCCCGTCGATCGATAGGTACCTTGAAATTATTCCGCCAATCCCGCCACCTCTTCCCACAATCCATCCGTAAACTCCTAGTTTCATCACTCATTTTCCCCCACTTTGACTTGTGTTGTGTTGCCTATGGCGGCCTCTCGAAGGTGCTCGAGGACAGATTGGGAAGGATAATGAATTGTATTGGTACCTCGAGACGGTCGCATGTATCCCACCTCTACGACGAGTTAAAGTGGTTAACCCCAACCTTTCGAAGACAATATTTCCTTGGGTCATTCCTTTATCAAATCATTAACTCCCACCATTCATTTTATGTCAACCTTCTGGTATTTAAATCCTCAACCCATCCTCAACCCCATGTTGGAAAACTAAAGATTTTATGATCATATCGATTGGAAACGATCTCTTCCTTATTTTGTTCATATGTATCCTTTTATTAACACATGTTAAACTTTATAACGTTTCGAGGCTTCACTTGCCTCATCTTCAGATATTATATCTATTACCATATTTTTATATAATATAGGTCATTCAAATAAATTTAAATCACAACATTAAATCCTGATACTTCATCATCACATATGTCAATATGCACGATTTTAGAAGAAATATTATCTTATATACAAGATTATAATATTTAATGGATAGGGATAAAAAGCCGATGAGCTAACTGATTATTTTAGATAATAATATCTGTGGTGGTCGTGAATAAGTGGTTAAGTCAAAATCTTTCATTTTACAGGTGAGCGACTTAAACTTTACGTAATACCTAAAATAGAGTGATTAACATACAGCTTTCTTTCCACCTGAAATTCTTCCTCCAAGAATTTTTTTAAACTAATTTAACACAACGTAGGATAAAGTCTGAGGAAGAGATACGTGGGGTTAACTCATTTTTGATATAACTCGAGTTATCCTGGTTTTCACGTACGCAACAGATATAATACATAGATTATTAAATAACCTATTAAATTAAATTTTAATAAAACACCTGTTTCTATTAAAATGTAATGTAAATAATTCTTTGTATGGCGATCGTGAAAATTTTCATTTAATTGCAAGGGCATAGCAATAGCAGAACTCGGATATGGTACTTTAGGCGGATCACTTCAGTGGGCTGCCCCACAGCACAGCGACATGACCGCAGGCAGCAGAGAGTAGTGTAGCAGTGTACAGTGTATGCAGGTAGGTGGGGTGATTAGCAGTGCTCAGGTTAATTCTTATTTTTTACTTTCACTTACTATATATAGTAAAGGAAAGTATTGCGATCATGAAAATTTTCCAATTCCAGTTTTCAATGGAAATACACGTTTTAGGGTCTTCTGAGTCCAAATGACCAAGTCCTGCAAAAAGGTCTGTGTGTGTGTGGTAACTCCTGCGAGTAAACTGAAAGTCCTATGAAAATGAAATTTATACGCCCGAGATGTTACAAAATGTTTTTCATCAAACTTAGCCTAATAGTAGAGCCACTTTATACCATGCATTTTGCACCTTTTTAAGATTTTCTCAAAAACGGCTTCAACGATTTTGATTAAACTCTGATATAATATAAAGTTGGGAAGCTAAAGATTTTAGAAAAAAGTTATCTGTAGGTTTTATTCTGATTAAAACGGTCTGACAGGGCTTAAATGCCGATATTTTAAATTTTCTTACCCTAAAGCACCTTTAATTTTGTTGATTCAATAAAATAACTATATTATCTTGTTACTACTAATGAAAAACAGGTAAATATATAAATTGAAGGAATTCGATACCCAACTAAAGGAGAACTATAATATATAAATTATTAAATATTTTTTTAACACAATTTTTCGTTTTTGAACATAAGAACAGTAATATAGACGTATTATAAACCGTTGGAAAGCTAAAGATTTTAGAAAAAATATTATTTCATACACAAGCTTTTAAAATATAATAAATAGTGACGAAAAGCCGATAAAACTAACTGATTATTTTAGATAATAATATAATAGATTTTTTTATGAGACACATGTTTTTATAGAATTCAGTTTAATTAATTCTTTATTAGTTTCACTCATTTTTCTGTATTTGAAAATTCTTTAATCGATTTTAACAACGGAGGTAAGTAAAAGTCGTGTGTTGCCCGCACCAGATTTCTAATATGTTATTCGTGCTGTATGACACTAAAAGATACATTCATTTTACTGTATTATTCTAAAGTGACTTTTAATAGAATAACCAGTTTATTATTATTATTAACATGGAAAATACAAATAAGAATGAAGGAGAACTAGCCAAGAGTAGACAAGACGGTAGGGGCTGCAACAAGTTGGCTATCTTATTATAAAAACAAAATGAACTGCTCTCCTCCAGTTGGACAACACAAATCCTACTTAGAGTATCAACTTTAATAACTTCCTTTCCAAAGTATTTCATCGTTAAATAGCAGGGAGGGTTCTCCCCTCCTCGTCAACTTTTGTTTTAAAGCAGAACGAGAAGAAGATGATGTCATGTCGGGAAGTTGGGAGGAGCCCGGCCGGACAATAACTTCACATCAGCAAGTTTTTACTGCGGCGTGGGAGAGGTTGGGGGCACGTACTCCGCCTCCATTACCTGGTCAGATCCTCCGCCGCCCGCCCCTATATTGTCATCACCTCACCTTCCACACCGGGCCTAACTAACATCCACATAATTTACTTATAGAAAGAATGCAAAGGGTTCAATCGAATTTATTATGTTTACCAATGCTTTGACCCAAACTTGAAAACCATCATATATACCAAGCAGACATGCCGAGAAGGTATTGGGTTGTTTCACATGAAATGTCCGTTTTTAAAGTTTCTGAAATACAAAAAGGATTTTGCAAGTCTCTGTTGTTTTCTTCCGAGTGTTTACATATTTAAAGTAAACAGTTACTAATCCTCTACCTCTAGCTGGGGATACCGACTTGGAAAACTGACCCCGAGGAAGACCTCTGTCCGTGATAGACAATGATGTCCTCAAACATACAGTAGAAGGAAACCCTTACCAAATAGTTAAAGGACTCTCAGCACAACTAAATGCAAGTGCATCTACCGTTTCCAGACATTTAAAGTGTATTGGGAAAGTAAAAAAGCTCGATACATGGGTACCTCATGATCTCACTGAGCGGCAGCAAGACCTCATGTTTCAAAACATACCGTGCAAAAATTGAAAGAACTGGGCTACGAAGTTCTCCACCCACCATATTCTCCCATCTTGTCTCCAACAGATTACCACCTGTTCAGGAATTTAGACAACTTCGTCAAAGGAAAACTTTTTGAAAATGATGATCAAGTGAAAAGTGCGTTTTCAGATTTTGTTTAACTTCAAAGCTCAGGGTTTTTCAGTTAATGGATAAAAAAGTTGGTGTCACGTTGGGAAAAATGTGTAGAAAAAAGAAGGTAAATACTTCGAATAAAATTATCTTGTTTTCATATCGTATTTTTAATAAAAATCCTTTACCTTGAAAATGGACATTTCGTGAGACACAATCCAATATAAATAATTTTGCATTCCCTTTAGGAAGTAAATTGAATGGCAGCTTGACTGAACTTGACGTGCACATACAGAAAAATAATTGGTAGCAAATGAAAGGAGAGAAATTCCCACAAGGTTAAGATGTTGAGCTCTTAAGTAAGTGTAACGTAATGAAAACAATCAAATTTTAGCATTTCTAAGAATATTCGGACATTTCAAGATTCTATCACTCTTCTATCGATTGGAAACAAAAATTTCTTTGTTTAATTAACTTAAAAATGGTGCAAAACCAACCAAACTGCATCGGTCAATCAACCATGCATAAAGTTCATATAATAATAATAATCATAATAGCTTTATTTCGTCCTTCATAGAACAATAAGCCTCTCCCTTGGGAGGTACAAGTCTGGTATAGGAAAAAAAATACAAATTTTAACAAAATTTTCTCTTCTTAGTTCATGCAGCTATTTACAATATATACATTTTTGAATTTTAATATACACCCAATAAAACATTTCTTGCCTTGTCCAAACTATAATTTATAACCATCTATTTAATGATTGATTTTTTGTCACATCACACCACATTTGCCTATGCCTGGCCACTGTAGCCCAACAATCTCTCACTACTTGCACTAGTTCGCCCCTCCACCTCGTCAGTTCATATAACCCAACCCATAGCCGATTGCCAACGGCTAGAGAGGAAAATCAAATTTAGCGGTTATCCATGGATTTCTTCTGAAATACGGTCCATCCAGATAATAGGGCTAATATATCAAACAAACAATAATTATAAATCTGCAATTTCTTGGATACCCATCCTATTTACAAGAAATGACCGATAAAAAGTTGTTTTCAATAAAAATATTCGCCAAATATACTTTACTATTTCGAGGGTTCGAATTTTAAACTTGTGGGAAATTTCTCCTTGATTTGGTTCAATTATTTTTGTGCGTTTATATGTATTAGGTGTATTTGAGCTTTTCTAATGGAATCCATGGATAACTTCAAAAAGTTTAAAGTTTGATTTTGCTCTCAAAATGTTAAGAATCAGACTATGGGTTATATTAACTTCTTTGTCACTCTTGAGCTCCAGAATCTGCTACCTTTATACTTTTTATCCACTAATATATATAATAACAAGCTTACAAGGCTAGTTCAGCCTGTAATAGATTTTTTTTTTTTTTTAATGTGACAAAATGTATTTTATACAGGTGCAATATAAAAGAATGATTAAAGAACCCTTGAAAATGGCAACGGCCGAAACATAGAGAGAAAGAAAAAATAAATGAAGAAGTGTTGAGTGAAAATGGATCATTTTATTTTAAAAGAACCTAGCAATAATAATTCATATTTTCGTAATAATAATTTAACCTAAAAGAAATCAGCTGTTTTCTTCTATAATCGATTATGAAAAACTCCCCTATTCTATATCGATTTTCATGAACGCAAACAATTAGTAACATGGCGCAGAGCTTCAGGTATTTTGTATTTTAATGTACACGTACATATTGTATATAATCAGAAATTCGGGTCAAATTTAGATGGTTTATTATTTTTAGCACTAAACCACTGTAATCAAGAAATCCGACTTGAAATCCGACAGGCGGACTTAAAAACGATAATTGAAATCGATTTATTATTAAATGATTTATCTCGTTAAAATCGAAGATTTTGAATTAAGCAATCATGATTCATAATTTTTCCTTGAATATAAATTGACTTTGTACCAGGTTCGTTTCACCACTTGAAAAACATACATATATTCTTTCCAACAATGTTTGGAATTTCAAAGAAAGATTAATGAACTACCCAGTAGTATCATATGATAATTAAGATGTCAGAAAATACATAACCATTTTGTAATAATTAGCAGCTTTATAATTACAATAAAATTATCTGAATAATGTCAACCAAATATTTAGTACGGTTATGGAATTGTCAAAAATAAAAGCTCACTTCCTCGGCTACAGAATCTAAGAATTCTAAGAACTATTTTCCACAGCCTAAGAAGTTTAAGAGAATGGAATCTGTGGAATCTTCAATTCCAAAAGCCATCGAGCTCTCAATTCCACACAAATCTCTTGGTTAAATTTAAAACTCTCATTCTAGCCTTAATTATTTCATTTTATTTTTAACATTAAAAAGCTGAGGCAGTAAGAAGGGTTTTGGTTGTTACACAGAATCCGGATTGAAAGAAATAATATACTAACAAAATCTGTTTTACTTTCACTTAAGGGAAAAGTATTGCGATCGTGAAAATTTTCGAATTCCTGTTTTCACTGATTATACACATTTAGAGTACCCTGAGTCAAAATGACCAAGTCCCGCAAAAAGGTCTGAGTGTGTGTCTCGCACAAAAACAAAAAGTACAATACTGAAATTTTATATTTAAGACAACTATACGCCCGAGATGTTACGGCAACTTTTTCATCAAGATCAGTTAGCCAAAAGAGCCACTTTATTCCATGCATTTAGCACCTCTTTACGATATTTTCAAAAACGGCTCTAACGATCTTGTTTAAGCTCGCTATATAGATGTAAAATTTAATGGGCTTTAATATCATGTAGGTTTCATTTGGATTGAAATAGCCTGACAGGGCTTAAATCCCGATAATTTAAATTTCCTTCCTCTGAAGTATCTTTAATGTTGTATATACGAAAAAATTAACGATTTTCTGTAGTTAGCATTGATTGATAAATACCGTCTAAATTTGTAAGTTGAACGAAATATATATACAGCTAAAGGACGAAAGAGAAAATATATATTTTTTTTTATACAATTTTTGCGTTTTTGAACATAAAAACAGTAATATAGACGTATAATATACCTTTGGAAAGCTACTGATCTTAAAACAAAAATTATCTTAAAATTATCTTTTACACTAAGTTAATGGAGAGTGATTAAAGGCTGATAAAACTAACTGATTGTTTTCGATGATAATATAATAGATTATTTAAAAAATACATGTTTCCATTAAAATCCAATGTACTAAATTCAGATTTATTATATATCATTAAGATTTATTTTTATCTCTAGATGTATTTAAAAATTCTTAAGGTGGCTTTAACAAGGAAGGTAAGTATAATTAGACTTTTTCCTTATTTATCTATATTCAGACATTGTTACATTGCTAAGGTGACTCCTTCCATTGAAATAATCAATATAGCTCCTAAAAATTAGGCCCTAGCGTCAAATTTTATATAACAATTATTTTAGAGAAAATTTCTGATTAGGAAACTCCTCGCAATTTAATAATCCGATCTAGCGGCTAGAGAGACAAAAAAGAAAGTTACAGAATATAAAAACTATACCCCCCCCCCCAAAAAAAAAATGTACCCGTATCAACATATTTTATTCTAACATTTTATAATAATATAATAATAATATTTATTTATATACAATATTTACAAGTACATATAGTTACAAATAAGTTTCTTACATGATTTCAGTTATGCTTTTATCACGGTAATACAGTTTCAATCATCGTTCGATTTACATAATGATAATAATGCAATGTTTTGCTTAAGACAGTAGGAAAAATAACATGAGAAAAAAAAAACCTACACAATATAAATTACAATATTGTAACATTTTACAGTTAACGTAAAAAACAAGAAATAATCGTCTTTTAGCTTTTGCTAGTCCAATATCATAGAAACTAGGAGAGGCGTGGCCTAGTAGATAGAGCACTAGTACACTGTTCTCCGGGTCCTGGGTTCGAATCCCGGCTGTGGCTAAATAATGTTCATTCTGTTACAGCCGTGGGGCGACTACAGAGTATGAAGACTTTCCTGGAGCAGATCCAGCCTCTATGAAGTGGATATCCGAAAATTGGGGGAAAAAACTTGCGGCTGGGCATGATCTCGGCCTAATGACCACCTTGCAGAGCACTGTTACTCCTATAAACAGTACTAATATCTATATGTACTGAGCCCATGACCCCTCATGGTTTGTAGAGGTAGGTTTTTTTTTTTTTTTTTTTAGTACGATAAACTACTTTATAGTTTCAAAATACATTAAACTTTTTCATTCGTTTCTTTAATCCTCCCCTTCCTGTATACAGCCACCACGTACTTCCTTCTATAAGCAAACATAGCGAGGAGGGAACAGCTGGGAGGAGACAAATAAATATTAATCATGGAAGCTGTGGCGTTGGGGGAGCCAAGCTTCTATAAAAGTCCTTGTAGAAAAAAACAATAAAAATTGTACCCCTAGAAACCCGTCAAAGTTCTTGGCATCAGTAACATATTCGTATTGGGCGTGACTAAACCGAGACCTTGCTCAGGCGACACATTTTTTGGATACCCACTAAATAGGGGCCGGGTAAACCCCACTCCCTACCCCAGGATCACTCTAAGGCTAAAATAACAGAATAAATAATTATTACTACAATAGATTGAAATTAAATACATATAACACTCCTTCCTTCTTTTGTTTTGTTTGCCTTTGTAAATTTAACAGCTGACAGTTAAGAGTTAGTAAAACTGAAAGATTCCATGAGCAAGCAACATGCTTTGATTGTTGAACAATATTTTTATCTTGCCGGCCACAATTTAATAACTTCCTGGATATATAAAGAAGTGTATCGAGCACTAGTCACATCCAATGCTTCCTTCACCAGCTCCATTTTCAAAAGCTTTGAAAAAAAATAAAAACGAAATAGTAAAACAAAATTTTTGAAAAGAATTTCATTATTTTTAGAATATTGTTTACCAATGAAAACACGTTATTTGATTTTATTTTTACTAACTCTAAACTATCAGCTGTTAAATTAATAAAGAATAAACAAAATATAAGTAGAAAGAAATGTATTTTATATTTAATTTAAATCTAGTAACAGATTTCATATTGGAACATCCTTTAGATGAAAACGAAATTAGAATATATCAATTATTATTATAGAAGAGTAAGTGCAATTAAGAATGTAGTAGTTGGAACGATCTCTCCTCTTTCTTTATATATTTATTGCTTCATAGTTGCAATTATTTAGCAGTAAAATGTTAAAATAATTTTTATGTGATAGTGAAGTAGAGATTATTTTAACTTACAAAATGATTCGTATATAGGGACTATGCATGAATAATAGTGCATTATTATATGACCAATATTGTGATATAATATGGAAATATATATATATGATTTTTAATAGTCTGAAGATGAGGCATATAAAGTACCTCGAAACGTTGTTATAATCAAGTTTTATTTATGTTATAATAAATAAAGTGAACATTGGACGAGTCTGTGTAGGCGGAATTTGGTGGTATCGGCATCGAACCTTCGGGTTCGCTAAGCCTATTATTATTATTATATTATAATAAATAAATATACAGAGAAAGAGAAGAGATTGTTCCAACTACTACATTCGAAATTAGAATAATCATTGATCACTATGAGTATGTGTTTGTGTGCGTGTGAGTATATATATATATATATATATATAAATATATATATATATATATATATATATATATATATATATATATATATATATATATAAAAGCGTTACCTTCTAAGGGACTCCTACCCCCTACCCTCGTTGTAGTATAAGAAGGTGTGTCGTGCACAAACCAGCACATTATTTTTTCATCGCTGCGAAATTCAGGTGGATTATATTGAAAACAGACCCATTGGATGTAAAATGATTAGGATTGTGGTCATCGGAGTGTGTGATGGCCATCGATTGTGCGAAACCATTAACTTGCGAGGATTAAATAATCATGTTAATTATTCTGACGTGAGAGTAACGCAGTAGTAGGGGTTGTGTGAATGTGGGGTGGCTCATGTGGTGGGGTATGTCAGTCTCTCTGTCCCGCAGCCAATATCTGCATCTCTTAATGGAAATGTATACGTCCACATCTGCAAGGGTATTGGAGTGTATACATGTATGTATCTATGGAAATATGTATGTATGTATATATATATGGTATTTATTTGTTTCTTTTACTGACCGCCACCCGGACCAATCCCTTTCTGAACCATAAATACGATTATAAAGGTGTACAGAGTTGGCCCCTTGGAGACAGATTAATATTACTATCGTGTACTCGACTGATTTACAGCAGAAGTTAGAGTTGAAACAATGTGTAAGTTCGAGGGAGGTTGGGAAACTTGGAGTTGGTAGCGAGAACATTACGTCCGCCAGCAATACAAGATCTATCTTACAACATTATACCAACAACACTGAGTTAGCGTCAATTATGGGCAAAGTAAGAAATACGACTATCAAGGAAAACATGGAGGCTGTAAGAACAATGCTAGGAGAGATTGAAAATAAACACCTGAAACGGTATGGGCATTGGAAAAGAATGCCGGGAGACTACCCAAAGAAGTCTGTCTGTGGAAAATTAAGTGAACATTTTTCGTAGTCTACGGGAAGAATGGACCTTAGTTAAAAGATTATGCAGAGAAGCAATCCAAACTGTTAAGCTTTAGGAATCCATTTCGTGTAAACTCCTAAATAAAAATTCTGTAGCTGTACAACCCTAAGGTAGAGAGCGCGCAGTACATATAGAGATTTGTACTGTTTCTAGGAGTAGGAGTGCTCTGCAAGGAGGTCATTAGCTCTTGATCACGCTCAGCCGCCAGGTTTTCCCCCATATTGGGTATCCGATTTATAGAGGCTGGCAAATAACAGAATAAATAATATTCTGCCACAGCTGTTATTCAAACCCAGGACCCGGAGAGCAGTAGGCTAGTGCTCTATCCACTAGACCACGCCGTTTCGCCGGAAAAAAATCTATAAGACTTATAAAGTTCATTTAAAAATTAGATTTTAAAACGAAGGTTGCTTCTAAATTATTCAATGTTGTTGCTTTGTTAATACGAGTTAATGCGAACATGAATTAATGAATAGTATGGACTGGAGCGCCGGTCCTCCCACCATTCATTCCTTCTGCTCCACTCCATTGTTCCAATATTGGAGCGATCGCCAGAGGCCAATACAATAGCAGACCACTTCGATCCGATCTTAATGCAAATCAGAAAGGACTTAAAGGGATCTAGATTAGTTTTAGTAACGGTAGAACAAAGGTACACTGTGCTGCGCATAATGTTGCATAGTACAATAACTAGCAGTTCCTAAGGTCTTGGTTATAGAGGAAGCGATTTTCTTAGAGGGTTCTTAGATGGCCGCTTAGAGGGTAGAGGCTCCTAGGTATCTAATATAAGATACTGCCTTGAACTGTGGGAGACAACTAACATCAAACGTATTCAATCCAAAGTCCTCCGAACAATAGTAGATGCTCGTTATTATGTCACTGGCAATACCTAACACCACGATCTAAATATTCCATTTATATTTTATCTTATTCCATCAAAATTCTCCAAATTCCATGAGAACCTTATCCATCACCCAAATCCGTTAGCTCAATCCTTATCGAGAATCCTTACTGCCCCCCTACAAGGTTGAAACAGCAGTTGCTCCGCGAGCTCTTGTAAATGTGTATATTGAAGTTCTAGCACTGGCTAGATTCTCTACTCAATGTGATGTATCTTTGACTTGCATATAGGTAAGGTATAAATGATTTCTAGACTTTGTAAACATTTTATTGATTGATTATGGTATATATAATTTAATGATTTGTAAATATTGTATGAACGTTATCTTTCACGGCTATTATTGATGTCCAAATCGGAACAGATTATAATCTCGTTCTACTCAATAAAAATTGTTGTTGAAAACAAAAATATACATAGGGTTGTTAATTATCTGGGGCGTTCCAGGGGACTTTTGATAATAATAAAATAAAATAATGTATGGGCTGGGTTTTTAAATAAATTATGGACTGTATAAGTGAATGGGTTATATTTGTTACTACGTACTTAAGACTAATATTTGACAAAAAATTGACATGGGGCCCACACGTCAAGACAAAACGTACAACGCTAAACTTTCGACTTAGACTATTATATTCAATACTACATAGACGATCTAAATTATCCACCAGACAGAAACTCAGACCGAGTCGTACGAAACTGAAATTTCATATTTAAGACAACTATACGCTCGAGATGTTACAGCAACTTTTTCATCAAAATCGGCTAATTATAACAGCCACTTTATACCATGCATTTTACACTTTTTTACGATTTTGATTAAATTCGTTAAACTGATGTAAAATTTAATGTGCTCCAATATGATGTAGGTTTTATTCTGATTTTAATAGATTGACAGGGCTTAAATGCCAATATTTTATAATTTTCTGAAACTATGGTACCTTTAAATTTATAGATTCTATAAAAATAACTATGTCATCAATTTAGACCTGAAAAAAATACGGGTAAATATAAAATTTGAACGAATACGATATCCAACTAAACGAGAAAAGACCAAGAATATATTTTAATGCAATTTTTGTGTTTTTAAACATAAATATAGTAATACGCCCACATCAAAGACCTGGAAGTATGGTGTCAGAACTGGAGAATAAAAATAAATTCCAACAAATCCCATCATTTGATGGGATTTATTTTTACCTTTACCCTTCGCCGTAAACCTTTGACTTCCTGTCCTACAGTATTCTTTAATAACACTCAACTAGCTTCTGTTGAACAGATCCGATACTTATTCTTCTTGACAAACGGCTAACTTGGAATCCACATACACGACTAAAACGACAAGAAACTGCTCGCCGCTTTAGGCTACTTCAACACTTACTAGACAAACGGTCAAACCTTCCTCTGAACTACAAAATGCTCATCTACATGACTATTATAAGACCATTCTAGACGTACGGAGTAGAGCTTTGGGGCTCTACTAAACCATCAAATTCTTCCCGCATCCAATCCTTACAATCCAAAATCCTCAACGCTCCTTACTTTGTCACGAATAAACCTATGCACAAAGACCATAATGTTCCCTTTGTTACTCATTTAGTCCGGACCAGGTATCAATCCTTTCATGACAAACTCCATTCGCACTCTAACCCACTAGTTTCAATCCTTTCTTCCTCTTCAATTCCGGATAATCCTCCGAGGCGTCTGAAAAGGAAATGGCCCCGGGACCTTCTAGTTTAAAATATTTTTAGAGTGCTTCTCTTCATGTACGCTTTAGGGAAGCTTCTCTACATGTATATCATGTCATTGTATTATAATACACATCACATTTACTTGATGTATTTTTGTTAATACAGTTATTATATAATAAATTATTTTAAAAAATACAGTATTATAGTCGTATGATATACTTTTGGAAAGGTTAAAATTTTAGAAAAATTATTATGCTATACACAAAATTGTAGAAGTTAATGGAAAGTGGTGAAAAGCAGATAAAAGTAAGTGATTGTTGTGGATAATTATTTAGAAATGTAGTTATTTTAATGTTACCTTGATGTTGGTAGCCCACAGCCCTGTGTCGACAGGAGCAACTAGACACACACACGGACAGACCTAACAGACAGACAGACAGACAGACAGAGAAGTGAGGAAATGCATTGAGCTCCCGCCTTGGTACTGATGATGGTATCGATGCTTCAGCTAATTAGCTCACTTCCTCTTCGCCTTCGGGATTGCTAAATAATTATGTAAAGAGAAACCTTACGATCCTCATCCCATTCTAGCTCACTTTCGATAGCTCGCATTCCTAATCATCTCCAGGGGCTACCAGGAGCTACGGTGTCCAGGTTAGAAGGTGTTACAGAAAGATGGAGAATATATAATTAATTTAATATACAACCAAGAAGATTCTTTTAGCTTTAAAATACCTAGTCTTTTAATTTATTATTTTCAAATTCTTCCCTTATCCAATCACAATCCAATGTCCTTCGTAAAATCGTCAATACTCCATAATTTGTAACGAATAAACTGATCCATAAAGACCAGAAAAAATGCTTTTTTTCATGAGTTTTCATCGGAAATAAACGTATTAGGGCCCCTGACTCCAAATAATTAAGTCCGTCCAAAATGGCTGAGTGGTAAAGTTGGGTCAATAAAGATAACTTTTATAAAACTGGAATTTCATATTTTAAAATAGTCCGATAAGGATTAAATGCACCTATTATAAATATTCTTCCTCTAATGTAACTTTAGACCTATTTGGTAGGTTAGAAAAAAACAACATAAAAAACACATATCATTTATTGGTATAATTATGGGCTAAATATACATATTTAATTATATTGAGGATGTCTAGCCGACTGTAGAAAATATTATAGGTGGAAATAATCGGGAGTCAGTCATTTTTTAATTATCTTTAATTTTGCCAACGTTTTGGCTCAAACTTGTGAACCATCATCATGGCTACAAACATCAGAACAAAAGAGATACATATCAATGTGATAATGACAATTTTTTGAATGTAGAGACAGTGATAACATTTGAAATATAACAGAAAATATACCAACATACTTAAATATTATAGATACAAATAATGATAATATGATGATGATAAGCATAAAAACAAAACTTTCGATTTTAATATAGAAGTAAAAAAAAAAAATTATATACAAACGTACCATTACTGAGCCATGTCCAAGCATAAACTGAGGAAAACCATAAACAATATACTCGTATGTACAATAAGGCTCAACATTTTTAACAGAAAATTATAAACACTAGAATCTGAGCTATGTAAAAAATGTTGAACCATATTATACATATATTGTTTTGTTTTTCCATTGTATAATTTTGTAAAACTTTTTAAAACAAAGATAAGCTGTAGTATTTATATTTACAGGGGAAAACCTTCAGGGTTTTTACACGAACCCCTCCCCATACTGCCTATGTTTATGGTTTTCCTCAGTTTATGCTTGGACATGGCTCAGTAATGGTACGTTTAGATATAATTTTTTTTTTTTTTTTACTTCTATATTAAAGTCTAAAGTTTTGTTTTTATGCTTATCATCATCATATTATCATTATTTGTATCTATAATATTTAAGTATGTTGGTATATTTTCTGTTATATTTCAAATGTTATCACTGTCACTACATTAAAAAAATATTCATTATCACATTAATATGTATCTCTTTTGTTCTGATGTTTGTAGCCCTGATGATGGCTCACAAGCTTGAGTCGAAACGTCGGCAAAATTATAAAATTTTAAAAAATGACTGACTCTTGATTATTCCACCAATTATACATATTGAACGAATTTTACAACCAAATAAACGAAAAAAGAGCAGTAATATTTGTTTAGGTATTTTTTTCAAATATAAGAATAGTAATATGTATGTATAATATGCTGTTAGATCTAAAAAAAAAAAAATGTTATCTCATATACAAAGTTGTGGAAGATAGTGTGAAGTATAGAATAGAGTACACTAGGCCATTGCTCGACATAACAATCTTATATATATAACATATAACAATTATATAATATTTAATCTTAAACATATGTTTTCAACGAAACTGAATGGTATTCAACACTAACTTTATTTAAGAGTTCTTGAATTGATTTAACCGAGTTAAGTGTTGCGTGCTCCAGATTTTTTTCCTGAACATAAAAACAGTAATATAGATAAATATAGCATAATATATCGTTAGGGAGCTAAAGATTTTAACTTTTTTTTATCTAATGTACAAAGTTTTAGAAGGTTGTGGAAGTGATGAAAAACGATTGCTGTATTCATGCGTTGCGCGCACAAAGATTTTGTAATCATACTTCTAATGATACCATGATACCCTTGGGACCTATCACGAGGCTAAGATGGCGGAGACATAGCAGAGATGCCTGAGGGCCATCCAATAAGAGAAGGCAGCCCATTGGACGATATGAGGGGAGATAAATCCTCAATGGCCAATGGCCATCCGCCTCTCAATTAGTCCCGTAATTATCAAGGGCACTTCTAAATTGTTTCAATCGCTCCTTTATTGAATGGAAAGAATCGAGTTGCAGGGCTAAGCAATCGATACAGAGGACTGATCAATGGGCATTGACTATTATAGACCTCCTCTGTGTGGCTGCTCTAGTCAATTTAAGAAAGCATTTTTATTCGAACAAAAAGAAAAAATGACTTCCGAAAATATATCCAGTACCTCTCTATATTATAGTCGACAGAAGAAAGAACTATTACATCCATTCATCCGATCCATTCACAAAAAAAAATAAAATAAAATACAAACAATCTGGTGCGGAACAACACAATTTTCACTTACCTTCATTGCCACGGAAATGTTTATTTTACACCTAAAGAATATAAACAATAGAAATAACTATTTATAACAGCTATTTAACGTTTATGACATTTTCGTCACTCGTGAATTATATAAGTTAGATTTGCTAACTTATATATTTACTCGTTTTTTTCAAACTCAAAAAGATAATATGCTTAATTTTTTTCGAACCTACAAAATGAAAGGTACTTTAATGGAAGAAGATTTAAATTATCGCCATTTATGCTCTATCTAACTATTTAAATCAGAATGAAAACTATATTATATTAAGGTCCATTGAATTTTATATTGATATAATCAAAATCGTTTGAGAAAATCGTAAAAAGGTGCAAATTAATTGTTATAAGTTAGCACTAATAGAGCATCGATTTCGGTAAATATATTGCGGTAGTTTTCTTTAACATAAGTTTCGTATGACTTTTATTTTGCAAGCTAGATTTACCAAATAAATACGCAGACTTTTGCGGGACTAGGTCATTTGTACTCTGGGAACCCTCTTAAGTGTATTTCCGATGAAAAGTCTAAAGTTTTCTATCACTATATATTTTATTTTTAAGTAAGTGGGAGTAATAACTTAAGAATGATAGATCTGGTCTATTCTTCGTACCCTAAAAATCTTTGGTAGAACACGTTTCTTTTAAATAAAATAATCCATTTTCACTCAATACTCACTTATATACCCTTCTCTCTTTATATTACACATATATAACATATTTTTTTAAATGTGACAAAATATATGTTATATTGGGTTGTGTCACATGAAATGTCTGTTTTCAAGGTAAAGGATTTTTATTAAAAATACGATATGAAAACAAGATAATTTTATTCGAAGTATTTACCATCTTTTTCTTCACTTTTTTCCCAACGTGACACCAACTTTTTTATCCCCGAACTGAAAAACTCTGAGCTTTGAAGTGAAACAAAATCTGAAAACGCACTTTTCACTTGATCATCATTTTAAAAAGTTTCCCTTTGACGAAGTTGTCTAAATTCATGAACAGGTGTTAATCTGTTGGAGACAAGTCGGGAGAATATAGTGGGTGCGGAAGAACTTCGTAGCCCAGTTCTTTCAATTTTTTGCACGGTATGTTTTGAAACACGCTGGCTAGTGAATGAGGTACCCATGTATCGAGCTTTTTTACTTTCCAATACACTTTAAATGTCTGGAAACGGTAGATGCACTTGCATTTAGTTGTGCTGAGAGTCCTTTAACTGCTTGGTAGGGGTTTCCTTCTACTGTATGTTTGAGGACATCGTTGTCAATTACGGACGGAGGTCTTCCTTCCAAATTTTAAGTTTTCCAAGTCGGTATCCCCAGCTGAAAACTTAGCAAACCAACGGCGAATGGTCCGTTCATTAACACTCCCTTCCCCGAACGCCTTGCAAATATAAAAAGGGCAAAGGCCGAATCGTAGGGAGAAAGAAAAAGGACATAAAGGAGAGTTGAGTGAAAATGGATCATTTAATTTAAAAGAACCTAGCAATAGATTTATTCGCTCAAAGAAATTGAAATTATAATACAAATTTATAAAATCAACTTTATGTTGTGTGAAGTGTGGTGCACTGAATAAAAAAAAAATTAATTCCTTATCAAGGGACTGCATACGCGAAGTTCTCAGCTCGTAAATCTGTGACATGAGTGAATTGAGGGACGGCCTGAGGGAGACAGAGGAGGTTAGGGCATCATTAAAATTGATCCCGTCAGGGAGGGCTCGAACCCCTAGGGGTGGTTATTATATCAGGCCATCTGTATACCAAGCAAGCTGCACTTCACGGTGATAGTTTCTCTTCTGATAGTCCTCTTGCGATAGTAGCAGCATAGGCGGGAAGGTGGGGTTGTGTTTAATATAGGCTGTATTATATCATACATTAATTTAAAAAAAATCTTAATAATTAAATATTATTTTAAAGAAAAAACTTATTTATTTCTTAACATAAACGACAAATTTATGAGGTGTTTCAAGACTGAAAACTAATTCAAGTTTCTTGAATAGTTTGATGCTAAAACATTATAGAATATGATCAAACGGATACTCAGGTAAGAGGATGTTTTCCATCCACTTAAATATTCGGATGGTTCTTGGGCGAAATCAGGAGAAAAAATGTAACTGCGGCCTTTTGTCCAAATCTTGGACCTTTCTTAATATTTTTCTAATAATGTTCATACTTTTCGATTTAACAAGATGAATCAAAATCGTTAGAGCCGATTTCGAGTAAATCGTAAAAAGAGCGAATGCATGTTATAGAGTAGCACTTCCGATCAGCCTTCACTTCAGTGGACAAAGTTGCCGCGACAACTCAGGCATGAAGATATAAAGATATTTTAAAATATCAACTTTCAGTAGTTTATAACTTAACGTTTTCCAGGTAGACTTACCACACACATACGGTCACTCACAGACATTTTTGCATTTAGAATTAAGGCACCCTAAAACATGTATTTCCGTTGAGAACTGGAATTCGTAAATTTTCACGATCGCAATACTTTCTCTTACTATATATTTCATATATAGGTAAGTGGTAAGTGAAAGTAAAAAGGAACAAATTTCCATTAATTTAAAAATACTGGTAATATCAACGACCATTATAAACGCATCTACACACATTAAAAAAATATCTTTCAAGCCGTACCACCCTTTAGTTAAAAGAACTATATATATATATATATATATATATATATATATATATATATATATATATATATATATATATATTGAGCGATTATAATTACTTTTAAAATATTTAAAAAAAAAATAAAAGAAGAAAATATGTGCCAAAGTAATTTTTTTCTTGTTTTCTTTCATAAGATTCTTCTCCTGACTGATATAAACATAATAAAAAAAGAATTAGAGAAATAGATCAAGCCGTTTAGGCGTGATGCGATCACCAAGGGAAAAGCGATTCAGTTTTAAATACATAAAATACAGGAAAACAGAAGATCGAAAATATTGGGAATTAAAATGCCAAGAAATTGAAAAACCAGCCGCGAACTGCTAAGTCAGAAGGTACGGCTGGTCTTCGATCAAGACTATTCCTCCTTCAGGAGAGGCCTACACATCAGTAGAAAATATTTTATTTTTATTTATCTAAACATAAACATTTTTATTTAATCAAGTTTTTTTTTTTTTTTTTTTTTTGCAATTTTATTAAAAAATATGTTAGTAAATTTTATTTAAAATGTATCAACAAAAATTGTAAATATGTGTAAATAAAGGCTTATCTTATCTTTCTTCATAGATTCAGTACTGGATCCGAAAAAGGAACTTTTCCAACAGAAAAATTCGTTTGATGTTGCTTGGAACCTACCAATAAATCGAAGCGGGATCTGCTCTACCGTCATCCAATCCCCAATCGAAGCCTATTCATTTGTATTTCTGCTTCGTAGGACCTAAATCAAGGAAATCGTTACCTACCCGGTTTTGAGGCTTTGGAAATTAATACAATGTTTAGTAAAATTGAGGTGACATATTATATATATATATATATACATACATATATATTATAGTAGTGTGTGCCCTACCACCCACCGACTCGGCTGCCCCTATCACAGTGTCCCTCCGAAGGTGAGGACGGAACGAACACCTGTGGCTACAGCTGAGATCCCCAGCCCAGACACACCTGCCCCAAAAGCCCCGATATTTAACTTCTCTTCAAGGTTACATTATACCAATGTACGGCCGTAGAATGCAATACAGGTGAAGTTATTATTAAAGTTATGTCTAGTGGCGGTTTAAAATCCTGAAAGCGTTCATTTCCAGTGAACATTACTCCGAAAAAAAAAATTATTAAAAAAATTACTATGATAGTAAAAATTGGGTAATTTTTAAATTAATTAATTATAAGGTAATTATAGTTTCACAATGAGAGGGGAGAGAGATGGGCGAAGAGGCAGGAAATGTACTAATTCCATAAAGCTCCATTTGATTGGAGGGCTGATAAGAAAGCGGAAGTGGCCTGCAACCCACTACTTGCTCCCCTCCTGTTGGTCGGATGGTCCTGCCCCAATGCTACGGTTATATCACACACTTCCGCTCTTTTCCTTCGGATTCGCCCGCTCGGAACACCGCGCGCATGCGAGTGAACACCGCTACACTGAGTAGGTAACCATCTGTGTATGGGTATACATATTCATACTAAGTAGCAAAGATCGTATACCAAACCAAAGGTCAGAAAAAAAATTCAATATTCATTATTATATTTATAACAGCACAAAAATGGGTTCGATATATGGTTGTGAAGAATCTACCCGGCGGTAGGACTGCCAATGTTCTATTGAAGTTAGTAGATCTCGAGCCCATCATATTTACAGCCATACCTTTGAAGCATGTGCTATGTGTAGTTAGAGTGTTAGGAATTGTTTGTTTGTTTATTTAACGTCGCTTTATGCTGCTGTGGCTAATCGGACGATGCTACAGTGGGAGTCCTAAATTTTGCCTATCCAGGTTTTATTATGATAGGGATCTTTAACGAGTATCTGACATCGCACAGGCTCGGGACCATCTTTTAACGTCCCCTCCGAAGGACGGCATAACTAAAGATTTTTTCCTCCCATTAAAAAATCCTAGGAATAGGATGTTAGGAATTAAAAGAGGTCTTTCTATCTATTCTCAGTTAATTCTTCAACCAATGGGATATTAAAGTTTTTAAGGATGGTTTAATTCATGACAAATTAAGGTTATTGAGCATTTTTGGTTGCAAGGTTTTGATACGGGGAGGAATTCGTAAGGTTCGTGGATCCCAAACGTTTAAATAGGCCTGATGACTTTAATATAAATTAGTTCTTTGTAGTAGGTTGGAAGCTTTGGGAGTTTGTCGAATGAGTATTGTAGTAATCGGTACCTTGTCGTTTCAGTCCAGTGTACGAATTCCAATCAAGACGCGTTTGTAAAGATGGAGTGCTAGGTATCAGGTCTGTTCAAAAGTGGGATGCTTTTAAAGGGTACAGAGGGAAGTCATGCCTGCGACAAGGAGTAAAGTTTGACTTTTATTGGACTTATTAGGTTTGATTTTAACCTTTTAAGAGTATGGGATGTAGATGTTGTTTCATTATGGAAGGATAACACACAATACAATAAAGGATAACACACATGGGTCAATGACAGAAAACGAATGATGATGTTCCTTCCAAAATGGGTCGTAGTGTTGATACTAATCGGTTTTCATCATTTCAAACTGCGATTCTGGATTATATTTTATTGGGTAGGGTCATCATTCCCTACGCCTATTTTTGTGAGAGGCCAGAAGTTGGCTGACGGGTTTCACATGACTGAGGGGAGGTTGTGAGTGAATTCCCAATTGATTAAATGTTTCAAAAAGTCCTGCGGGGACTGGAATTGGAACTCACAACCCCAAAGGTAGGCTAGCGTCCTAGCCAAACATACGTGGGCTCTCCTACGTGAAAAATGTATATTCATACAAAAATCATTAACCTGAATAATGTTTTACCCGTATTTTGAATCAAGGGAATGAGAATAAATATTGAACAAACAAAAAATAGTTGAGGAGGACCGTCTAGACGATTTCGAAAGCTTTGACCGATAAATATTATGGTCGTTCAGGAAGGATTGAATATAAGTTGATGGTATTAGAATGGCTTGAAACGCCTAACACCATTCCTGCAAACATCGCACCCCTCCAGCGGGGGCCCGTAGAAATATGAGAACACTTAAATTGAGCCGAAGATATCAGGACTGGTAGTAGGGCTGATTGCGCTGGGGGCTGCGAGGTGGTGGTTTGCGATAGTGAGGGTACAGTCTGGCAGTGTGAAAGCGGTATTACAGTGTGATAGTCATTGAGAAAATATCTCGCGTCTGAGCGTGTTCACCGCCTTGTGGGCTAGTTGATCTAAAAGAAATATTACAAATACTTGTCTGTATGTACTGATACCAACACAAGAAACTACGGGAAGATTAATTTGTTTTGATTATTCCCTTAAATTCGCATGCTATAGTAGTCCTAAATTTTGCCAATTCGCGTTTAATTAAGATAGAGATCTTTAAGGAGTCACATGCTCGGGATCACCAATTTACGTAGTCTCTGACGGATAGTATAACCAAGGATTTACACTTCCTTTAAAAAATCCTGGAGCTATCTGGACATAAAACCATGCCAGCTAGCCACTATGCTACATCTAACCCCTCAATAGGTATTTAGTACATGTTGCAGTCATTTGAATCACTTTATTTATATTTAGGTGTAGTTCCCTTCGGGTCCGCAAGTTGCCAAACTGCATGCGCAGCTCCTCCACAACACGACCTTGAACCCCTGACCTGTGATCATTCGCAAAACGGATTCGTTTTAAGCTGTACGAAGGTGTTACAAAAAAATAATATGGGTAAAATAATAAACTTAAAAATACATAATCATATAATGTCATAGCAAGCATAATGTGTAAATAAACATGGGAAAAACTAACAACGTACCGCCAAAATTATGGACTTGTGCCTTGTTTAGGCTGGATGTTATTTGTTAGTGTAGCTCAAAGGGTAAAAGTAAGATTTTTAAGATATTGAAGCGATTTTGTCAAAATTCAAATTATTATTGAGGACTTTTAGAAATAATAATTAAATAAAAATAATTACCGATCCGTAGAGTAATGACATGCATTTAACAAGCAGTTATCTTAAGTAAAAATACAAAGAATTATTTTTAAAAAACACGTGTTTATTATAATTAAAAAGAAAAAAAAAATTCTTTCAATGTATAACTAGAAAAATTGAAAAACAAAACTTGTAAAGTGGAGCTAAGCTGTTCGATCCGACTCCATGCTTATCTCTCGATAGATTATAATTATTTTATAAAGAGTCCAATATTTACGGGTACGTTCGATTATAGCAAATCTCGGATACAAGTACTTTACGAGACATCCTGAATAAAAATACTTTCAGAACAAACATGAGAGAATAAAGAGCTGAGGTAGAGTGTTAGCGATTCAAACCAAGATGCCGGTTATCGAGGAACGGGAGGTTTGGGATGCTAGGTAGCGACCGTTGTCAAGTTCCAGCTACGTAACCCGCTTACCTCCCAGCTAATCGCTGCACACACAGTATAAACATCCCTTGTATTACTGCTGCAATTGATAGTTCCCACTGCACTCTTAAGTAAACAACACCTATAAAGATCACTTGCAGTTTTCGGTACCCCGCTAGCCTCCTAGCAAATCGCTGCCAGTATAAACAAGAACTAAGTTCTACAGATGAACGAACACTCAATACTACGATATATACGTGAAGACTCACCTCCTGTAGCCCCTCACTTCGGGGGAGGTGGGTAGGCTGACGGCCCTCCGCCTGCGGTCCCCACTCGGAGTGTTGCCCATAGCAGAGCCTAGAGCGGACTAGGCCACCTGGCACTACTGCGAGGGGAAAAAACGCACAATGGGCGTCATCTGGAGGGGAGCTCCCTCGGCACGCGCCTCGGCTAGGGGAGGGTCGAGAAGGGTTTGCGACCAGCTGGGACGAGGAAGAGTCTACAGGGGTGATTAGGGCGGCGAGCTGGGAGGGCGAGCTTGGCGGCTATATGTATGTAGAGCTGGAGGTAGCAACGTCGTGGAAAGGTATATTTAGAAAAGGATAATCTTTAAACATCTTTGGTTTATTATTTTCAATAATGAATCATAGTATTCGACCAATAAAACATTACCCCTCCACTCAAATTTTGAGGACTTACATTTACGTAAGCCCGAATAACTTATAAAAAAATCCGTATGTCTGCCGTAACGAATTAATAACTAAGATGTGACTCCATCATAACTCGGTTATTATTGATGGTTGACATAAAAATCAAAAGAAAAGAAAGGAAATAGTAAAGAAGTCTAGTATAAATGCTTTTGCTTTATTATTTTCAATAAACCCTTGTAATTGACCAAAAACAAATCACCCTTCTCCTACAAAATTTCAGGATTTAAGTATCAATATACGTATAATCCGAATAACGAATATAAAAATATTCGTTTGTACGTATAAATAAATAACAAAACTGTAATAACAAATTAGTACACCGCTATTAATTCTAAAGAAGAAAAAAAAAAGTTAAAATTTCCCCTATAATTTATATTGTGGAGGGAGAATAGTTGACTGTGCGAGTAAGTGAAAGAAGTTAGTTCAGGGTGGAGTCAAAAGAACACACAATTAGGAAAAACTGGTGCCGACGTTTAGGCCTAAATTAGAGACCTTCAATCGCCCTAAAGAAGGCCTATGATTTAGGCCTAAACGTCAGCACCAGTCTATTAAGTTTTATCTGAATTGAGTGTTTTTTTGACCCTGAACTTCTCTCACATATAATATAAATATATAAATGTAAATATATATATATATATATATATATATATATATATATATATATATATATATATATATACATAATTCAATACTATTTAGTTGTTAGTTTAGCCATTCGATAGGAACAAAAAAACAATCATTGAAATCGGTTCAGAACTAGCAGAGATGTATTGTTGTGAAATTAGCTGTGGTGAGGCCATTTTTCTTTGATTTATTTATGGATTTTTTTGAATTAGTTAATTGCCTATCGACAGCTATACAAACAGTCATACCTTAATATAGTTATTATAGGTGGAATAGTCAGGAATCAGTCATTTTTTTTAAAGTTTTTAATTTTGCCAACGTTTCGGCCCAAGCTTGTGAGCCATCATCAGGGCATTATGCTTGGACATGGCTCAGTAATGCCCTGATGATGGCTCACAAGCTTGGGCCGAAACGTTGGCAAAATTAAAAACTTTAAAAAAAAATGACTGATTCCTAACTATTCCACCTATAATAGTTTCTACAGTCGACTATACATCCTCAACTTAATATAGTTGTTTGGAAATAATAAACCATTGTGTAACAATTTGCAGCGTTTTGTTATAATTAAAAAAAAAATCAAGTAACCCGTTAATTAACCCCCTATCCTCCAAAGGGGATGACATCAGTATAAACAGCTACAAGGTACAGGGTACAGGGTACAAGCTACTCGATACTGGGTACAGGGTATACAATACACCAGATTGGAGTACACCCCCAAGACACGCGATCTCCGCGTAGTAGATATTAATGTTACATTTGAGCCTTTAGAAGTTGTTCCGATTTGTCAAGGGCCTCTTCGTGCTGAGACGTCCATTGCCGAAGGTTCGTGCCCGGCTCACATTAATGTCACTATCACTTCAACCACTCCAAGCCTAGGTACTCCGTGCCTCCCTCATATAACTCGAGTGGGTTCTAAATGATCGAAAAGTTTCCATTAACGTTATTTCCTTCTTCAAAATTAAGGTTTCATGGAAGTGACACTGTCTTGAAAAAAAATGGTGCTCGATATGGAAATTAAAATTTAATGACGGAACAATAATCGGCCGTAAAATAGATTGAGACGTTTATTTCGAAAATGATATTATACTTAAGGGTAAGCTTTTTCATTTCAAAAGCAACATTTTCCATTTAAAGTACAACTTTTTTTCATTTTTTGATTGTTCTGTTTCCTTTATTGTTTGTTTGTTTTATTATTATTAACTCGGCAATAAAACCCGTTAACGGTTTCGGGTCTTCAATAGCAACTTTACCAAGGTTTTGTGCAGCCGATATCTAGTCGCGCAACCTCAGGATGCTCCGAGCGTTAGCAGAAACCCCTAGAGACAAGTCCTTGAGGATTTTTCTTGGCAGTTCCTCTTCACTCATGAGCGCCCCATGCCCTAACTATGGTAATAGGCCAAGTTTGATGACCTCAATTACATTCAGCTTGTTAAATATGTCATAAATCTCAGGGTTTGAACGTCTCCTACAAGTTCCATTAAGTAAAACTCCTCCAAATATCCTAGGAAGGATTTTCCTTCAAACACGGAGAGATTTCGTTCGCTTTTCTTAGTTGTTGTTCAGCTTTCCGAGCTGTATTGTCTTGTAAAAGTGAATCTTTGCCTGAGGGAAGAGGATGCGCGCCGCTTAGTTGTTTCGTAGACAGTTGTAGCACTGGTTAGCTCAGGGTATTTTCCTTTATATTTCAATATCTTGGTTTAACGTAGCTTTTTCTTGCTGTGGCTAATCGGACGAGGCTACGATGGAAGTCCTGAATTTTCTCTTTCCAAGTTTAATTAGGATAGGGATCTTTAACAAGTACTTGGAATCGAACAGGCTCGGGACCACCGTTTTACGTTTCCTACTTAAAGAAGGCATAGCCAAGAATTTTTTACTCCCTCTACAAAATTCTAGGGCTATATGCCGGGTTCACTACCTTGGGCATAGAGAGCTGTTTGTTAGCAGCAACACCACAGGTGAACCCCAGATATATTATTTTCCTTGAAAGACTTTATAATTATATGTCATTTATCATTTGATTTATATATATAGATATGCATGTATGTATTTGGTTACTTTTATTTTTCCTGGTTTTCATAAATATTTTTCTTCTTGGTTTTTGATGTGTATTGAAATCACTTATTTATTTAGGTGATATATTATGTACATATGTATGTAAGAGTAGTTATTATGTTATCTTGTTTATGTTTAGGAATAATGAAATAGATTAAGACCGACTCCGGGCTAGCGGTCAAGTAAGACTAAGCCCTAATAATGTTAAATAATGTAAAGTAATGGTGTGTATATATATATATATATATATATATATATAATATATATATATATATATATATATATATATATATATATATATTCGTTTGATCAGTTCTCGACTGTTGATAATTTAATTATTAAGGTTGATTTAGGGCTGAATAATTCTTCCATTAATACTCGTCTTTTATTTCATGACGTTTCGGGATATTCTCCCATCTTCAGAAGTCTACAAAAAATTTTATTAAGCAATTTACCATCACATTAAAAATCACTATAATGAAGTGAATGGTTTAAAAAATTTTTATAAATTAGGAGTCAATTGATAACAAACATTTTAAAACTAATAATTAACAAATTTTAAAATCATAAGGTGGCATTAAAAGCAAAAAAATTTAACAATGTTACACAGTACTTAGTTAAATAAATAAATAAATATTATAAAGTTACCTCGTTATATATTCTGTAATCCAAACATTTACACTTGTCACACCTTGAGCCAGGTAAAAAAGTAAAAACGTAAGTCAATATCTAAACACTTCAGATCTGAGCAAGAGTATTGCTCAGATCTTTGTCCTCAACTGGATTAAGGATTAGACCAATTTTTAACTTGTATAGCATTTCCAAGTCAATTGTAACCTTTTTTCCAAGTCAAATGTAACATTTTTCCAAGTCAAATGTCACCTTTTTCTTCACTTCTAGCCTTAAATATTCCGTTTTATTTATTTATTTATTGAAAAATAATTAGTTTAATTAACATTATGACTTTTTTAATAATTTTGGCATATAATAAATGATATTTTTTTTGGGTCTCTTAGATATTTGATATCAAGTTCTGTTTTTTACTAGCTAATATTTAAAAAAATTAATTATCGTCTATTTAGTTTTAAGATAGTTGTTGATTTTGATTTTTTAGAGAGGAGGGGTAGTTTTTTGGAATAATTAATGTGTTTTCGGGTATTATAATTAAATTTTTCGAGCTGTATTTTTGATCGCTCGCGTGCATTTTAACTCGCATTAAATTTTAATGTTTTTTATTGATATAGGGATTAATTAATGTGCTTTCGGGTGGTTATGATTACGTTTTTTGAGCTGTATCTTTTATCGGTCATGCGTATTTCAACTCATATTTACTTTTAATATTTTTTATTGATATAGGGATTACTTAATGTTCTTTCGGGTGGTTATGATTAAGTTTTTCGAGCTGTATTTTTTATCGCTCTCGCTTATTTTAACTAAAATTTATTTTTATGTTTCATATTGATATAGGTGTTTGAAAATTGTGTTTCGGGTCCTATAATTATTTTTTTTAGTTTTATTTATTTATCGCTCCGCGCATTTTAACTCGAATTTACTTTTAATGTTTTTTATTGATATAGGGATTAATTATTTTGCTTTCGGGTGGTTATCATAAGGTTTTTCGAGCTGTATTTTTTATCGCTCATGCGTATTTCAACTCGCATTTACTTTTAATGTTTTTTATTGATATAGGGATTACTTAATGTTCTTTCGGGTGGTTATGATTAAGTTTTTCGAGCTGTATTTTTTATCGCTCTCGCTTATTTTAACTAAAATTTATTTTTTATGTTTTATATTGATATAGGTGTTGAAAATTGTGTTTCGGGTCCTATAATTATGTTTTTTTAGTTTTATTTATTTATCGCTCCCGCGCATTTTAACTCGAATTTACTTTTAATGTTTTTTATTATATAGAGATAATTAATGTGCTTCTGGGTGGTTATGATTACGTTTTTGAGCTGTATCTTTTATCGCTTATGCGTATTTCAATTCGGATTTACTTTTGATATTTTTTATTGTTATAGACGTTTGTAATTATTTTTTCGGGTCTTGTGATTACGTTGTTTAAGCTGTTTTTATTGTCGCTTGCTCTCATTTAAACTTGCATTTGCAGTGGTCTTTCTTTGTTTTTGTTTTAGGGGATTCTCATAACGTGTTTTGAACTTTATTCTTTTATGCGCTTGGGAATTTCTACAAACCGTAGGTATTATGTTATAATATGATTATAATTGATGATTATTTATTGTTTTTTTGCAGGATCTGATTACATTTTTGATTGGACGTTACATCGCGATTGCGCATTCTTCTAGATCACTTTTCATTTAAGTTAAAATGTGCACTAGCTATAAATAAATGTCATAAACTCTATTAGTATTCCCGAAAACACTATAAACGATCCCTCTATCGAATATTTATGAAATAGAAACAGTAACTTAAAATGAATAAAAGCGATAACAAATTTGGTTCAAATAATGTTATCAGAACACCCGAAAATAGAATAAACGATTCCTCAATTAAATTATCAAATAATTGTAAGACCAAGTTAGGAAGCGGATCCTTTACAAAAGATTTAGTTGAAAAAATTACTCAGGACGCTAGAAAAGGAACTACAACTAATCCTTTAATAAAATAGTAATAATAAAAAAAATAAAATAAATAAAACCTAAACGATGTATATTCCAGCAACGTTATAATGAGAACCAAAAACAAAACAATCAATCCCAATATCAATAAAAAAATATCAAAAATAATCAAAAACATACAGCTCAAAAAACGTAATCATAACCACTCGAAAGAACATTAAGTAATCCCTATATCAATAAAAAATATTAGAAGTAAATGTGAGATGAAATACGCATGAGCGATAAAAAATACAGCTCAAAAAACGTAATCATAACCACCCGAAAGCACATTAATTAATCCCTATATCAATAAAACACATAAAAAGTAAATTTTAGTTAAAATAAGCGCGAGCGAAAAAAATACAGCTCGAAAAACGTAATCATAACCACCCGAAAGCAAAATAATTAATCCCTATATCAATAAAAAACATTAAAAGTAAATGCGAGTTGAAATATGCATGAGCGATAAAAAATACAGCTCGAAAAACGTAATCATAACCACCCGAAAGCACATTAATTAATCCCTATATCAATAAAAGACATTAAAATTTAATGCGAGTTGAAATAAGCGAGAGCGATAAAAAATACAGCTCGAAAAACTTAATCATAACCACCCGAAAGAACATTAAGTAATCCCTATATCAATAAAAAACATTAAAATTTAATGCGAGTTGAAATAAGCGAGAGCGATAAAAAATACAGCTCGAAAAACTTAATCATAACCACCCGAAAGCACATTAATTAATCCCTATATCAATAAAAAACATTAAAATTTAAATGCGAGTTGAAATAAGCGAGAGCGATAAAAAATACAGCTCGAAAAAACGTAATATAACACCCGAAAGAACATTAAGTAATCCCTATATCAATAAAAACATTAAAAGTAAATGCGAGTTGAAATACGCATGAGCGATAAAAAATACAGCTCGAAAAAACCTTATGATAACCACCCGAAAGCAAATAATTAATCCCTATATCAATAAAAAACATTAAAAGTAAATTCGAGTTAAAATGCGCGAGGAGCGATAAATAAATAAACTAAAAAAACATAATTATAGACCGAAACACATTTCAACACCTATATCAATATGAAACATAAAATAAATTTTAGTTAAATAACGAGAGCGATAAAAATACAGCTCGAAAAACTTAATCATAACACCCGAAAGACATTAAGTAATCCCTATATCAATAAAAATTTAAAAGTAATATCGAGTTGAAATACGCGATGACGATAAAAAATACAGCTCGAAAAACGTAATCATAACCACCCGAAAGCACATTAATTAATCCCTATATCAATAAAAAACATTAAAATTTAATGCGAGTTAAAATGCACGCGAGCGATCAAAAATACAGCTCGAAAAATTTAATTATAATACCCGAAAACACATTAATTATTCCAAAAAACTACCCCTCCTCTCTAAAAAATCAAAATCAACAACTATCTTAAAACTAAATAGACGATAATTATTTTTTTTAAATATTAGCTAGTAAAAAACAGAACTTGATATCAATTATCTAAGAGACCCAAAAAAATATCATTTATTATATGCCAAAATTATTAAAAAAGTCATAATGTTAATTAAACTAATTATTTTTCAATAAATAAATAAATAAAACGGAATATTTAAGGCTAGAAGTGAAGAAAAAGGTGACATTTGACTTGGAAAAGGTAACATTTGAAATGGAAAAGGTGACATTTGACTTGGAAAAGGTGACATTTGAAATGGAAAAGGGGTTTCATTTGACTTGGAAAAGGTTACATTTGACTTGGAAAAAGTTACATTTGACTTGGAAAAGGTTACAATTGACTTGGAAATGCTATATATAGTTATTATTATTTCATATTGTGAAATTCTTTAAACCATTTATTATTAATTATTTATATTATATTTTTAATTTATTAATTAAATCTGAATAGTGGTAACTTAAATGTCTTGAGTCGGTTTTAAAATTCACGGTTTTATCTATATTTTTATTAATATATATAGCCTCTATGGTTTTTCTATTTTGTTTATTTTTGACTATTTCCAAAATTTGTGGTCTATTGAGATCAAACTTATGTTTCAAATGTATGCTATGTTGTGATAAAGCAGTTGTATTTATATTTTTACTGTTGTTACAATTACTTTTGTGCTGTTTAGTTCTAGTACTAACTTTTTTGGACGTTTCCCCTATGTAACATTTATCACAGTCCAGACAATTTATTTTGTATACAACATTTAATTTTTCTTCATTACTTATTGGGTCTTTTGTACTGGTAAGGAATTTTTGTATTTTATTATGGTTATAAAGGCCTAATTTGATGTTGGGTAAGTCATAAGCTAATAATGTTTTATTTATTTCACTAGTAAGATGTGGTATATATTGCATTTTGAAAAATTGTTTGATGTTTATGCTCTTATTTATTTCAGCATCTTTAATATTTATTATTAACATCTGTTGTTTTTTCATCTGTAGCGCTCTTATAAAAATCAGTAATGGTTTTCTGTTTATTATTTTTCTCACTAACTCTACCAATATCTTTAATTATTCTAAATGTTTGCTGTATTTTGTTACCAATTCTATTGTCAGGGTTCTTATCAAGAGATTTATATTTAAACTCAGAATACCAGATATTATTTATTAATTTTCTTGGGTAGAAATTTTCTAAAAGTATTTTATAAGTGGTGGTTTTTATTTCTTTTATGTATTCCGTGTCTGTAAGCACTATTGCTTTTCTAATGAAGTTTTTAATAACATTTATTTTCTGTATATGTGGGTGATTAGAATGGTAATTTAGTAGCACATTACTAGTTATATCTTTTTTAGTCCATCTTGTTTTAATTATTTTGTTTATGAATTATATCCATATCTAAAAATCTAATTGTATTGTTATTAGGCTTTTCAATGGTAAATATCATTCTTCTATGGTGATTGTTAAAGGTTTCAAGGAGGTTATTTTGTTGGTTTTTGGCTATTATAATTAACATATCGTCTATGTATTTTTTCAACAACATTGGTCTTACACCTGATTTTATTAGATTTTTATTAATTAGGTCATTTAAATAAATACCACTGAGATTAACTGACATGGCTCCACCCATTGGTAGTCCAAATAATTGTTTGTAAATTTCTCCATTGTATTTGAAAAAATTATATTTAAGGCATAAATTTCAACCTTCTATAAACATTTTTTTATCTTTAATTGTTGTATATTCTATTATTTTGTGCCAGTTTTCTTCAATTAATTTAAGGATATCGTCTATTGGAATATTGGTGAATAGTGATTTAACGTCTAGACTAATGATTTCGGTATTCTCATCAGGTATTTGGATGTTGTTAAGTATCTTTTTCAGTACCAATAAATTTTTGATATCGTAATTATTATCATTATTTAAAAAATTTAAAGAAGGGTTTAAACATTTTGATAAAGCCTCTGTAGGACCATCAATATTATTGATGATAGGTCTGAGATTTTGTTTATCTTTGTGGGTTTTAATTAGGCCATGTATTCTAGGGATACAAAAATCAGTAACTTGTAGTTTATTTTTAGTTATTTTGTTTATATAATATAAAAATTCCTTACCAGTACAAAAGACCCAATAAGTAATGAAGAAAAATTAAATGTTGTATACAAAATAAATTGTCTGGACTGTGATAAATGTTACATAGGGGAAACGTCCAAAAAAGTTAGTACTAGAACTAAACAGCACAAAAGTAATTGTAACAACAGTAAAAATATAAATACAACTGCTTTATCACAACATAGCATACATTTGAAACATAAGTTTGATCTCAATAGACCACAAATTTTGGAAATAGTCAAAAATAAACAAAATAGAAAAACCATAGAGGCTATATATATTAATAAAAATATAGATAAAACCGTGAATTTTAAAACCGACTCAAGACATTTAAGTTACCACTATTCAGATTTAATTAATAAATTAAAAATATAATATAAATAATTAATAATAAATGGTTTAAAGAATTTCACAATATGAAATAATAATAACTATATACAAGTTAAAAATTGGTCTAATCCTTAATCCAGTTGAGGAAGTGTTTAGATATTGACTTACGTTTTTACTTTTTTACCTGGCTCAAGGTGGGACAAGTGTAAATGTTTGGATTACAGAATATATAACGAGGTAACTTTATAATATTTATTTATTTATTTAACTAAGTACTGTGTAACATTGTTAAATTTTTTTGCTTTTAATGCCACCTTATGATATTAAAATTTGTTAATTATTAGTTTTAAAATGTTTGTTATCAATTGACTCCTAATTTATAAAAAATTTTTAAACCATTCACTTCATTATAGTGATTTTTAATGTGATGGTAAATTGCTTAATAAAATTTTTTGTAGACTTCTGAAGATGGGAGAATACCCCGAAACGTCATGAAATAAAAGACGAGTATTAATGGAAGAATTATTCAGCCCTAAATCAACCTTAATAATTAAATGAGATCTTCCTTTGTTTAGAATATATTGATATAATTGATAATTTAAGTTTCTGTTGTTCTCAGGTTTCAGTCAATGAATAAACATTTTTATCTATGCGAAGTTTCGAGAATTTATTGTTAATATTGTTAATAATTAATATTATTATACAATAATTAATATATGATGTTATTGTTAGAGATATAGAAAAGAATACATTGAACAATGAATACTCATACAGTAGGTACATCTGTAGATACATGTGTAGTCCACAAACTTTGAAATAACACTGAAAATAAAAAAGGAATAGTTTAAGTATGGAAGATTTTTGTAGGAATTTATGATGACGTCAGGAGTCTGGGGTATTCTATTGTTGAGTTGTTTTAGTTTTATTTTGTATTATTATTAAGACTTTTTTTTTTTTTAATTTTATTTTAAATTCTCAAAACGTCGCATAGATAAAATTGTTATTCATAGACTGAAACCTGAGAACAACAGAAACTTTTTAATTAATTTTAAGTTAACTTTAAACTAAATGTTCCATTTGTTGCTGATCTGGCCCAAACCAGATATCACTCTGATAAAATTAACTTGGAGTTCCCATACAAGACTGTAACGACAAGAAACTGCCCGACGTTTTCGACTACTTCAACACTTACAAACGCTCCAACCTTCCTCTTAATTATAAAAGACTTATTTATATGACCATCATCAGACCGATATGGACTTAAGGAGTAGAGCTATGGGGCTCTACTAAACCATCGAACTCATCTCGTATCCAATCCAAAATCCTTCGTAAAATCCTCAATGCTCCTTATTTGGTCACAAATAAACTCATCCATAAAGACCTTAACATCCCATATGTCGCTGACTTAGCCCGAACCACGAACCGTTCCTTCCATGACAAACTCCACTCCCACTCTAACACACTAGTTTTAATCCTTGCTTCCTCTTGATTCCTGACAATCCTCCGAGGCGTCTGAAGAGAAGATGGCCTCGAGACCTTCTAGTTTAGAATAGTTACAGGAGTGCTACCTTTGGGTTGTTCTTCTACAAGTCTTTTTCATGTCATTTTTCTTTTATTATATTTACTTGTTGTATTTTTTAGTACAGTTGTAAATGTTAATAAATTATGTTTAAAAAAAAGGTTAACTTTAAAAAGAAAAATCTGGTGCGGGCAACACACAACTTTCACTAACCTTCATTTTTTAAATCAATGAATGAATTTTCAAATACACTTGAAGATAAAAATACGTGAAACTATTAAAGAATTAATTAAATTGAATTTATATAGAATCATGTGTTTTATTAAAAAATCTATTATATCTATATATATATAAAAATCTCGTGTCACAATGTTTGTTCGCGATAAACTCTGAAATTAAAGAATCTTCAATGTTACATTTACAGACAAAAATGATAAAAACTGATAAAGAATTTGTTTCTTTATTTATCGTCACTTATGCTACTTTGGCCAATAGGACGATGCTACAGTGGGAGTCCTAAATTTTGCATATCCAGGTTTAATTAGGGTAGGGATCTTTAACGAGTACCTGACATCGCACGGGCTCAGGAACATCTTTTAACGTCCCCTCCGAAGGACGGCATAACTAAGGATTTTCTTTCCCATTAAAAAATCCTAGAACCACCTGCGGATTTGAACCCGCAAACATTTGGCAAAGTAGGCTGTTATGCTATCCACCATGCTACAGTTGATCCCCTAAAGAATTAATTACATTGAATTTCTATAAAAACATGATAATATTTTTTCTAAAATCTTCAACTTTCCAACGGTATATTATACATCTATATTACTGTTCTCATGTTCAAAAAAACAAATTGCTTTAAAAAAATATTTTCACTTTTCTTCTTTAGATGTCAATCAATTTCGCTTAACGCTATGCATATTTAGCCGTTATTTATCAAATCAATATTAACAAGATGATATGGTTCTTTTTATAGAATCTACAAAATTAAAGGTACTTTAGAAGACGAAAATTGAAAATATCTGCATTTAAACCCTATCATTAAATCTATTTCAATCAGAATGAAACCAGCATATCGTTAGAGCCGTTTTTGAGGAAATCGTAAAAAGTTGCAAAATGCATGATATAAAGTGGTTTTTCTGGTAAGCTGATTTTGATGAAAATCAACTATACATCTCGGGTGTGTAGTTGTCTTAAATATGTAATTTCAGTTTCGTAGGACTTTTCGTTCAGGCGCTGGACACACACACAAACAAACCTTTTTGTGACCCTAAAAAGTGTATTTCCGTTGAAAACTGGAATTCGAAAATTTTCACGATCGCAATACTTTCCCTTACTATATATTTCATACATAGGTAAGTGAAAGTAAAGACAACATTACAAGATACATGAGAGCCGATACCACCATTTTATAACTTGGGAACCAGTTGAGCCTACCAAAGAAACTGTACGGACCTTCATATATACTCTACGCAAAACCATTCATTGCTTGTAGATGTAAAGTTTTTAAAATATTTAAATCGATTAAAAAAAAAAAAAAAAAATGATGAAGACCATCAAAAGAAGATTTAGTGATGCGAAAAAAACAGGACCGAGAAGCGTGGATGTAATGCGGCCCAGGCCCATCTCAAAGCCTCACAGCGGCTCTACCATACAAACAGTTTTTTTATTTTATATAGAGTCTTAAAAAAATATACAGAAAAAAATAACACCAGAGAGGTTTGAAATAGCCTTTAGAGGCAGTTAAGTTTTCCCAACATCTTTGTATTAGTTTATGGTCGATAGGCTGTAACATCATACTATCTATATACTTTTTTTGCACATAACATTTTATTCACATCTGTAAAAAAATTACAATAAGATAATGTGCTAAAATCTAAGGAAACATGGCGTGGGCAGACATGAGGGAGACAGCAGTCAGTGGTGCATCCTCCTCACATTAAGCACAACTATATTTTCAGGTTAGGAGGTCCCTCATCCAACTCCTTTTCAGCCTACGCCGAGTTATGGATGTTATGTCAGTTGTAGCCATGTTTTGTACAAGTTTGGTTATGTGTCCATTTAGTTTGTCATGAAATCGTTAGTAAGTCGATCGCATATGGTCTGTTGTAGTTGGAATACTTAAATCAGTATGAAGGGTATCGTTTGAAACATATGGTGGTGAGTTCGTTGCCAGTCTTAAAAATTGCGATTGAATGGTTTGTATTTTTTTGTGTCTCTTTTTAGCAGGTCTGTATATTTGGCAAACGTAAGTCCATATTGGTTTTAATAAATAAGTGTATACATAAAGTTTCCGTCTGGAGGATAATTTATAACGTCTATGTAGTATCGAATATAAAAGTCTTAGTCGGAAGTTTAGCGTTTTGCGTTTTGTCTTGACGTGTGGGCCCCATGTCAACCTCTTGTTTAAAATAAGTCCTAGGTACGTTATCGTATTTGATTGTGGTATCGGGTGATTGTCTGTATAAACCGGAGGGCAGGTTGATTGTGGTATCGGGTGATTGTCTGTATAAACCGGAGGGCAGGTTGATTGTGGTATCGGGTGATTGTCTGTATAAACGGAGGGCAGGTTGATTGTGGTATCGGGTGATTGTCTGTATAAACCGGAGGGCAGGTTGATTGTGGTATCGGGTGATTGTCTGTATAAACCGGAGGGCAGGTTGATTGTGGTATCGGGTGATTGTCTGTATAAACCGGAGGGCAGGTTGATTGTGGTATCGGGTGATTGTCTGTATAAACCGGAGGGCAGGTTGATTGTGGTATCGGGTGATTGTCTGTATAACCGGAGGGCAGGTTGATTGTGGTATCGGGTGATTGTCTGTATAAACCGGAGGGCAGGTTGATTGTGGTATCGGGTGATTGTCTGTATAAACCGGAGGGCAGGTTGATTGTGGTATCGGGTGATTGTCTGTATAAACCGGAGGGCAGGTTGATTGTGGTATCGGGTGATTGTCTGTATAAACCGGAGGGCAGGTTGATTGTGGTATCGGGTGATTGTCTGTATAAACCGAGGGCAGGTTGATTGTGGTATCGGGTGATTGTCTGTATAAACCGGAGGGCAGGTTGATTGTGGTATCGGGTGATTGTCTGTATAAACGGAGGGCAGGTTGATTGTGGTATCGGGTGATTGTCTGTATAAACCGGAGGCAGGTTGATTGTGGTATCGGTGATTGTCTGTATAAACCGGAGGGCAGGTTGATTGTGTGTATCGGGTGATTGTCTGTATAAACCGGAGGGCAGGTTGATTGTGGTATCGGGTGATTGTCTGTATAAACCGGAGGGCAGGTTGATTGTGGTATCGGGTGATTGTCTGTATAAACCGGAGGGCAGGTTGATTGTGGTATCGGGTGATTGTCTGTATAAACCGGAGGGCAGGTTGATTGTGGTATCGGGTGATTGTCTGTATAAACCGGAGGGCAGGTTGATTGTGGTATCGGGTGATTGTCTGTATAAACCGGAGGGCAGGTTGATTGTGGTATCGGGTGATTGTCTGTATAAACCGGAGGGCAGGTTGATTGTGGTATCGGGTGATTGTCTGTATAAACGGAGGGCAGGTTGATTGTGGTATCGGGTGATTGTCTGTATAAACCGGAGGGCAGGTTGATTGTGTATCGGGTGATTGTCTGTATAAACCGGAGGGCAGGTTGATTGTGGTATCGGGTGATTGTCTGTATAAACCGGAGGGCAGGTTGATTGTGGTATCGGGTGATTGTCTGTATAAACCGGAGGGCAGGTTGATTGTGGTATCGGGTGATTGTCTGTATAAACCGGGGGGCAGGTTGATTGTGGTATCGGGTGATTGTCTGTATAAACCGGAGGGCAGGTTGATTGTGGTATCGGGTGATTGTCTGTATAAACCGGAGGGCAGGTTGATTGTGGTATCGGGTGATTGTCTGTATAAACCGGAGGGCAGGTTGATTGTGGTATCGGGTGATTGTCTGTATAAACCGGAGGGCAGGTTGATTGTGGTATCGGGTGATTGTCTGTATAAACCGGAGGGCAGGTTGATTGTGGTATCGGGTGATTGTCTGTATAAACCGGAGGGCAGGTTGATTGTGGTATCGGGTGATTGTCTGTATAAACCGGAGGGCAGGTTGATTGTGGTATCGGGTGATTGTCTGTATAAACCGGAGGGCAGGTTGATTGTGGTATCGGGTGATTGTCTGTATAAACCGGAGGGCAGGTTGATTGTGGTATCGGGTGGGTCTGTATAAACCGGAGGGCAGGTTGATTGTGGTATCGGGTGATTGTCTGTATAAACCGGAGGGCAGGTTGATTGTGGTATCGGGTGATTGTCTGTATAAACCGGAGGGCAGGTTGATTGTGGTATCGGGTGATTGTCTGTATAAACCGGAGGGCAGGTTGATTGTGGTATCGGGTGGGTCTGTATAAACCGGAGGGCAGGTTGATTGTGGTATCGGGTGATTGTCTGTATAAACCGGAGGGCAGGTTGATTGTGGTATCGGGTGATTGTCTGTATAAACCGGAGGGCAGGTTGATTGTGGTATCGGGTGATTGTCTGTATAAACCGGAGGGCAGGTTGATTGTGGTATCGGGTGATTGTCTGTATAAACCGGAGGGCAGGTTGATTGTGGTATCGGGTGATTGTCTGTATAAACCGGAGGGCAGGTTGATTGTGGTATCGGGTGATTGTCTGTATAAACCGGAGGGCAGGTTGATTGTGGTATCGGGTGATTGTCTGTATAAACCGGAGGGCAGGTTGATTGTGGTATCGGGTGATTGTCTGTATAAACCGGGGGGCAGGTTGATTGTGGTATCGGGTGATTGTCTGTATAAACCGGAGGGCAGGTTGATTGTGGTATCGGGTGATTGTCTGTATAAACCGGAGGGCAGGTTGATTGTGGTATCGGGTGATTGTCTGTATAAACCGGAGGGCAGGTTGATTGTGGTATCGGGTGATTGTCTGTATAAACCGGAGGGCAGGTTGATTGTGGTATCGGGTGATTGTCTGTATAAACCGGAGGGCAGGTTGATTGTGGTATCGGGTGATTGTCTGTATAAACCGGAGGGCAGGTTGATTGTGGTATCGGGTGGGTCTGTATAAACCGGAGGGCAGGTTGATTGTGGTATCGGGTGATTGTCTGTATAAACCGGAGGGCAGGTTGATTGTGGTATCGGGTGATTGTCTGTATAAACCGGAGGGCAGGTTGATTGTGGTATCGGGTGATTGTCTGTATAAACCGGAGGGCAGGTTGATTGTGGTATCGGGTGATTGTCTGTATAAACCGGAGGGCAGGTTGATTGTGGTATCGGGTGATTGTCTGTATAAACCGGAGGGCAGGTTGATTGTGGTATCGGGTGATTGTCTGTATAAACCGGAGGGCAGGTTGATTGTGGTATCGGGTGATTGTCTGTATAAACCGGAGGGCAGGTTGATTGTGGTATCGGGTGGGTCTGTATAAACCGGAGGGCAGGTTGATTGTGGTATCGGGTGATTGTCTGTATAAACCGGAGGGCAGGTTGATTGTGGTATCGGGTGATTGTCTGTATAAACCGGAGGGCAGGTTGATTGTGGTATCGGGTGATTGTCTGTATAAACCGGAGGGCAGGTTGATTGTGGTATCGGGTGATTGTCTGTATAAACCGGAGGGCAGGTTGATTGTGGTATCGGGTGGGTCTGTATAAACCGGAGGGCAGGTTGATTGTGGTATCGGGTGATTGTCTGTATAAACCGGAGGGCAGGTTGATTGTGGTATCGGGTGATTGTCTGTATAAACCGGAGGGCAGGTTTCGCGTCTAAGGGTAAATGTAACATGTTTTGACTTGTTGCATCCATTTCTTACATCAGGTGTGTAATATTATTGTAATAGGTTGTTTCACATGAAATGTCCGTTTTTATAGTTTCTGAAATGCATAAGGAATTTTGCAGTAGGCAACGATGTCCTCCAAACATACAGTAGAAGGAAACCCCTACCAAACATTTAAAGGACTCTCAGCACAACTAAATGCAAGTGCATCTACCGTTTCCAGACATTTAAAGTGTATTGGGAAAGTAAAAATGCTCCATACACGGGTACCTCATAATCTCACATACCGTGCAAAAATTGAAAGAACTGGGCTACGAAGTCCTTCCGCACCCACCATATTCTGCCGACTTGTCTCCAACAGATTACCACCTGTTCAGGAATTTAGACAACCTCGTCAAAGGAAAACTTTTTGGAAATGATGATCAAGTGAAAAGTGCGTTTTCAGATTTTGTTTCACTTCAAAGCTCAGAGTTTTTCAGTTCGGGGATAAAAAAGTTGGTGTCACGTTGGGAAAAATGTGTAAAAAAAGAAGGTAAATACTTCGAATAAAATTATCTTGTTTTCATATAGTATTTTTAATAAGTATCCTTTACCTTGGAAACGGACATTTCATCTGACACAACCCAATAGTTTAAATTTGCAGTCGAAGGGAAAATTTATTTTTAACCTGTTCATTAATGAAAAAAACAAAACAAAAAAAAACTGTGCAGTGAACTTAGAACTTTGGCAGTAAAGAGATCAAGAAATCTAACTAAGAATACAATTTAACTTCACTATTTCCCTTAGAGGATTATTAGACTTGAAATAAACCTTCAGGCAAATAAATCGCACAGTTAAATCATTTTTTTTTTTTATCACATAAGAACTCTCAGTAATAATTAGACCTAATCAAATTATTTCTTGTTATTTATGATAGTCTTAAACCTTTCTTGCACCTAATTATAGACATATAGACATCCATATACTTATGATTGTATAGTAACCTATTTTTAAAAAAATTATGAACATGATGTATATATGTGCCTCTTTACGTTAATGTGTAGGGGTAATTTGGTCCCCAGCAAATAGAAATCCATGACAAAATAAAATCCATTCTATAAACTGCAAATTAAAGTCATGAAACTAAACATTTAAGTTTTTATAAATCAACTGTTTTCCACAGAGTTAAATCTGAAGAGGGAAGGAGAAGAAATACTTTTTCGTAACTTAATTTAAAAAAAAATAAAATTATCCAAAGTGCTTTTCCAGGATGTTCTAAAATCCCTGAGACAAAGCGCCGACAGATGTTAACGAAAAGAAAAGGGTCGGCATTAGGAAGAGGATTGACTTCCTTAGGGTACGGCGAGGGAGTAATGAAATGTAAAATGTAATTACGAGTGGTTCAGGATCAAAGGGCTCCTGTTGTTGAAGTCTGTTCCTATCCCCCGTCATCGGGAGGTGGACCAGCCGGTACCATCCGGGTAGTCAAGGGTCAGGCTGTCCAGGGTATAGGATATAGGAAGTAGGCTGGTATACAGTACCATGGTAGTACCCATAGTCCGTGAGCCAGTAACAAAAATGCAACCCATTTTTTTATGTTTTAGGCAAAGTATGTATCATGATAAAGCAAAAAATACGCGTCTGCCAACTTAAAATGGGTGAATTACAAAATTGCGGTCATTCAAAAAGGAGCCATAAAAACGATAATACCAATCAAAAGACGCAGTCTGCCATTCACAGTTCGGTGGGAAGCCGAGGCAGACGCATTTTTAGAGACAGAAATTGTGACATATGTAACCATTGCACTGACATTATGACGGGATATAGAGTGTTGTGTGTCCCATCGGTAGGCTGGTATACAGTACCATGGTAGTACCCATAGTCCGTGAGCCAGTAACAAAAATGCAACCAATTTTTTTATGTTTTATGCAAAGCAAAAAATACGCGTCTGCCAACTCAAAACGGGTGGTTACAAATTGGCGGACATTCAAAAAGGGGCCATAAAAGCTGAACCAGTGGATGAGTCCGACTTTGAACCATATGCAAATATCAACTTGTGGCTAGGCAATGCGCTGATGATCTTCTCGAAGTGTTTTTACTTTCACTTACTATATATAGTAAGGGAAGTATTGCGATCGTGAAAATTTTAGAATTCCAGTTTTCAACGGAAATACACGTTTTAGGGAACCCTGAGTCTAAATAAAAGGAAAAAGGTCTGTGTGTGTGAGTGTGTGTGTGTGGTAACTCCCGGGCGGAAACGGAAAGTCCTATGAAACTGAAATTTCATATATCAGACAACTATACGCCCGAGACGTTAAAAACCTTTTTCATCAAACTGAGCTTACCAGAAGAGGCACTTTATTCCATGCATTTTCCACCTTCTTTTGATTTTCTCAAAAATGGTTCGGACGATTTTGCTTAAACTCGCTGTATCGCTGTAAAATTTAATAGGCTTTAATAGCATGTAGTTTTCATTCTGATTTAAATGGTTTGACAGGGCTTAAATGCCGATATTTTAAATTATCTTCCCCTAAAGTACCTTTAATTTTGTAGATTCAATAAAAATAACTATATTATCTTGTTAACGCTGATGAAAAACAGGTAAATTTATGAATTGAATAAATTCGGTACCCAACTAAAGGAGAAAACAGAAAAAATATTTTTTTAATGCAATTTTTCGTTTTTGAAGATAAGAGCAGTATGCCGATGATTTGGTATTACTAGGTGAAGACACGGAAACTATACAACTAAATACAAGTGTGTTAATAAAAACCGGTAAACAAATAGGTCTCGAATTAAATACCGATAAGACGAAATATATGATTAGTTGCAGAAACGGTGGCGATCTTGATGATATTAATGTTTCAGGTCATACTTTTGAACACGTACAGAAATTCAAGTATTTAGGTTCAATGATAACAAGAAAAAATGAAATCCAGGAAGAAATAAAATCCCGGTTAAAGGTGGGAAATGCGTGTTATTATTCAGTTGCTAAATTACTTAGCTCACGGCTTCTGTCTAAAAACTTAAAGGTTAGAATTTATAAAACTATTATTCTTCCGACGGTTCTTTACAGATCTAAGACGTGGCCTTTCTTACTTTGAAGGATGAATAACGGCTTAAGGTTTTCGAAAATAAGGTACTGCGTAAAATATTTGGTCCGAAGAGAGATGAGGCCACTGGGGAGTTTAGAAGGTTGCATAACGCGGAATTGCGGAGTTTGTACCCTGTGAATATAATTGAGTTGATAGCATCGCGAAGACTCAAATGGGCGCGTAAAGTTGTTGGGCTTAGTGAGGAACGGATTCCGAGAAAGTTGGTATTCGCTGAACCGATTGGTAGGCGTCCGAAAGGTAGGCCGAAGCGTCGATGGGAGGATTGCATTAAGGCTGATCTCGGGGGCTTGGGCTTGACCGGTGAACATTGGACGAGTCTGTGCAGGCGAAGTTTGGTGGTATCGGCATCGAACCTTCGGGTTCGGTAAGCCTATTATTATCATTTCAACTGGGTGACTGCGGATAATATTCTTTCTGCTAGTGCTAAGGTTGGTTTAGCCTTTAGTAGTTGTTTTGTGGAGTATTTAGGTTTAATGATGTATCTGTGGGTAGGATGGGTAGATTGTGTGAATAATTCGTTGATGGCCAGTTTATCGGGACAGTAAGATAATGGTGGTAAGCCAGATTCTGCGCAAAGACTTAGTGAAGGATTGGTCCTGAAATTTACTCTTCTTTCATTTGGTACTAATTGTATTTCTGGGCGTGCGCATCAAATAGATATATTTGTATGTTTTAATAAAAATCATGGATAACAGCAAAAACTCCTTTTTTCCTGCCTAACCGTTGAGAATCGGACTTTGGTCATATTAACTTTTTTGTTCCACTTAAGATACAGTATCTGCTTCCAAAATATGACCAGACATTTCTGAGATAGCCTGTGTGTAGGCACTTAGTAATAACTGCATTTAGCAGGTTATTAGTTTTTTAAAAATTAAGTTACCATTGGAAATTCATATTGCTAACTAAAGCCTAGGACTGCATAGAAAAGATATTTAGAAAAGAAGTTGGCTGAAGGATCGGCGAAAAGTGATTCAGTGCCGCGGACTCCCTCTCCCCTTTTATATTATTTAGTATGATAAATCGATTCTTCATTGTTCGCGTCGAGATCGATATCTGTCACTCCTTGTAGTCGTAATGTGAAGTATTGATTTTACATTTAAGACAATAATATGACTGTAGTGTAACATAAACTTTTGTTATCAAAAGCGAAAAACTAGATGTGTCATTTTATACCAAGTTTTTTTTTCTTTTTTTTTACAATTTTCTCAAAAACGGCTAAAAATATTTCATTGCTCTCAAACTCGTCTTAACTGCGGAGGTAAGCAAACGTTGTGTGCACGGTATTTTTTCATCAATAGTCATCAATCAGTTATAGTACTGTAAAATTAGGTTTTAAACCGAACATACAAAATAAATCTGAAACCTGTCCGAAATTGTTCAGTTCCTTTCTTTATTAACTGGTGAACATTCCCAGAGTTTTCCACGTCATATTTTGAACGCTAATGATTTACTTCATCATCAGAATTTTCTTAGGAAACACAGTTTTTATGATAATTTACAAAATAAAAATAACAAAATGTCGTATGCCGATTTTTTTTTAAATAAAAATTTTTTACTTGTAAACCGTTATCTCGGGAAACTTTCAAACGCAAAAACATCTATTAGCTCTCAAATGGAAGCCCATTAAATAGGACATAATGTACGTTATCTACAAAATGTTTGTAATTGTAATTTTAAGAAATTTTACACATTAAAGAAGCGAAATTTCGATTATAGGTTTTTAGAAAATAATTGGCTTATCTTGGTTCAAATTATAGCTAATAATGGTTACAATATGATTTATTTTCGTTCATATTCGTAGGAATGAGAACTTTTATGATATTTGATAAAACAAAGTTCGAAATTGGTGATTAATAAATTTTTTTTAACCAAAAAAAATAATATTTTGAAAAACGTTATCTCGGAAACTAGGAAGCAGAAAGAGATTTGATAATGCTCCAGTAGTAGAAATTTTAATGTATTTTAAAAAGACATTGACTGTGTTTTCTCATTTGTATTTATTTAAATATAGAGCGTTGAGTGAAAAAAATGCAAACATTTAATGTTCATTTTGGAGTTATGTGGACTTTCGGCGGTCTTATCTTATAATGGCTCAATATTTACATTGCTTGCTAGGAAGCTGATTGTGCATGCTGAGAAGTTTATTTAAAACATTAATAATTGTATTAGGCCTATGACCGAGCCTGGCACCCGGGATTGCTTTACAAACTCAGCCTATTTCTACCCCCTACCTATTTTCTTATTATCCAGTCCTACCTCGCTGATAGATCTTTCAAAATAAATCACAATAGCTCGTATTCCTCCCTGTTTTCTCAATCTGCTGGTGTTCCTCGAGGCAGCATCCTAGGACCCGTTCTTTATACAGTCTATACCAACCCATCCAAACACTTTCCTTTCTACCTATGCTAATGACACGTGTGTGCTATCAGTAGATAATGATCCTGTTACAGCCTCCCACACTCTTCAATCCTACATCCGAGACCTTGAAGTATAGTGCCAGAAATGGAGGATTAAAATTAATTCTAACAAATCCCACCGATAATCTTTACCCTTCGTCGAAAACCAATGGCATCCTGCCTTACAGTATCCTTTAAATGACACTCAACTAGTTCCTGTTGAACAGATCCGATACCTAGGATTCCTTGATAAATGTTTAACTTGTAATCCCCATACAAGACTCAAACGACAAGAAACTGCCCGACGTTTTCGACTACTTCATCACTTACTGGACAAACGCTCCAACCTTCCTCTTAATTATAAAAGACTTATTTATATGACCATCATCAGACCAATATGGACTTACGGAGTAGAGCTATGGGTCTCTATTAATCCATCGAAATTCCTCTCGTATCCAATCCTTACAATCCAAAATCCTTCGTAAAATCCTCAATGCTCCTTATTTTGTCAGAAATAAACTCATCCATAAACCTTAATATTCCATATGTCGCTGACTTAGCCCGAACCAGGTACCGTTCCTTCCATGACAAACTTCATTCCCACTCTAATCCATTAGTTTCAATCCTTGCTTCCGCATTGATCCCTGATAATCCTCCGAGGCGCCTGAAAAGAAGATGGCCACGAGACCTAGTTTAGAATATTTTTAGAGTGTTGCCACTAGGTAGTGGCTCTACATATATTTCATGACCATTTTCTATATAACCATCACATTTACTTGATGTATTTTTTTAAAACTCAGTTGTAGATATCAATAAAAAAAAAAAATTGTATGAGAGTAAGAAAAAATGTATATTTAAACCTGATCAAAAAGGGAATAAGAATCTTATATTTGGGTAGATAAAATAAAAATTAAACTATATCTATTGTATTGGGCTTCATACGTTTTTTTAATTTTCAAGTTTAAAAAGCAATTTTTTAGCTGCAATGGTTAATTGTGTATTGTACTCATAATTGAATGAGAATTGACTAATATTTTCATTGTAATAGATCATATCTACCATCTAAAATATTAAACAATTAAATAAGGCCTGGCAATCGTCGTAGAACACTCATATTTCATGGAGTTTGAAAAAACTTTTACTACATGAGGAAAACCCCTGTATATCACCCCTTCATTATCTTCACAATAACTCATTTTAGCAAAAACATTTATATGACCATTTTTGAAGGTATAAAGTACATTAATTTTGTATAGAATAATATTTTCGATAAAGATAATAATTTTTGAGATATTCATAAAAAAAAATTCAAATTCTTCCTCAAGGACTTTTTACCAGTTGATACTGAACAATTCCTTTCAGGTTTCAGTTTTTTACTTTCACTTACCTGTGTATGAAATATATAGTAAGGGAAAGTATTGCGATCGTGAAAATGCTCGAATTCCAGTTTTAAACAACAGAAATACACGTTTTAGGGTCTCCTGAGTCCAAATGAGCAAGTCCCGCAAAAAGGTCTGTGTGCCCTTGTGTTTGTAGTAAGTCCAGCGCGAAAACCTGTTGTCCTACAAAACTGAAACTACGTATTTAACATGACTATAAGCCCGAAATGTTATAGCAACTTTTTCATGAAAATCATCTAACTAGAAGAGCCACTTTATACTATTTTGCACCTTTTTACAATTTTCTCAAAAACGGCTCTAACGATATTGATTAAACTCGCTATCTATATCGATGTAAAATTTAATGGTCTCTAATATTATGTAGGTTTCTTTCTGATTGAAATAAACCAATTGCCGAAATTTTAAAAAAATTTCCTTTAAAGTATCTTAAATTTTGTAGATTTAAAAAAAATCAGTCATATCCTCTTATTATAATTGAAAAAATGGCGGCTAAATATGAAAGTTGAGCGAATTTATTAAACATCTAAAGGAGAAAAGTGCAAACATATTTTTTTTATTCGATTTTTGTTTTGTTTTTAACATTAAAACAGAAATATAGATGTATAATATACCGTTGTAAAGCTAATGATTTTAGAAAAAATATTATCAGATACACAAAATTCTACAAGGTTAAAAGATGGTGATGAAAAGCCGATAAAACTAGCTGATTGTCGTAGATAATAATATAATTGATTATTCAATAAAAAACATGTTTCTATTCAAAGTTAATTTAATTATTTCTTTAACGATTAATTTTAATCTGTAAATGTATTTAAAACTTCTAAAATTTATTTTAACAACGGAGATAAGAGAAAATCGGGTGTTGCGCGTACCAGATTTTTTTTTTATAAGATGTTGGGGTTTTACCTGTGTTTTACCTAATTTTTTTCACATTGATGAAATCCTTTTATTTCTTCCTTTTTTTACACCAATCGCTACCCCCATCCAAAAGAGGTCTGGTAGTTCCAAGATCCAATCACAGGGAACGCCACTAAATGAATTGCTACCCTCCCAGACGGGATTCGAAGCTCAGACTGAAGACAACCCCGGACTCTACAAAGACACTGCCACCCCAGAAGCAGACTGCTTTACACCCCCTTTGGTCTCGGGACCAGCTCATTTTCCTCCCCCGACCTCCTCTACCTCGACCAGCTTATTCTATTCCCATTACCCTACCGCACTCCCATCAGCCTCAGCCTCTTCGGAGTGCCTTTGTGCAATGTACATCCTTACCGTGGCAGCTCGTTACCCCTTGGCTACTGCCTTCAACCTGCTTCCTATCTTGCCAGTCATTAAACATGATCTGGGATCACTTGCAGCTAAGTGGCTAGCATATAACCTTCTATACCAAAGGTTCGAAATCACAAGTGGTCCTAAGATTTTTTAATTTGAGTAAATTAGTTATGCGGTCTTTCGGAGGGGACGTTAAAAAGTGGTCCCGAGCCTGTGCGATGTCAGGTACTCGTTAAAGATCCCTATCCTAATTAAACCTGGATAGGCAAAATTTAGGTCTCCCACTGTAGCATCGTCCGATTAGCAATAGTAGCATAAAGTGGCGTCAAATAAATAAACAAACAAAAGTGGTCTGAGACGGGCCTTATGCTACAAGAGAAGATTTGGCGGATTCATAAAATGGAACGACGAATAAAGAATTGTGTAGTGTAATGGTACGAACCAAATTTTTTCGTGTACCCCATTAATTTAAGTTTATTTTTTTCCCCTGATTAATGTAAATTTCTTTATTAATTTTAAATTTGTTAGTTTAAAAAAGCTAACCACTTTCTTTTATATTATGTCCATTGTACATTTGATAAATAAAACTTCTTTCTATTTTATTCTACACGTGGACCCTCTCATACAAACATTGCAATGACAAGGACCTCATAATATATATATATATATATATATATATATATATATATATATATATATATATATATATTACACACGCAAGAAAAGAGTAAATATATAATTTGAACTTATTTGATGACCAACTAAAAAAGAAAAGATCAAAATTATTTTTAGGTGTAAGTTTTGTTTTTATGACCACAACAGTAATATAAACGTATAATATACCGCTGCAAAGAGAAAGATTTTAGAAAAATACCATCTTACATAGAAGGTTGTAAAAGCAATGGAGACTGGTGAAAACACGATAAAACTAACTGATTGTTTTAGATAATAATATAATAAATTTAATAATATTATTAATTAAATATTAAATTATATTAATATTAAATAATATCATATATACTTTTTAATTATATTATCAAGATTTTAGAAAAAATATGATCTTATACAAAAGGTTGTAAAAGCAATGGAGACTGATGAAAAACCGATAAAATTAACTGATAGTTTTAGATAACACATGTTTTTATCGAATCCCAATGTAATTGATTTTTTAACCTTTTATGATAAAAAATACGTATTTTGATCCCTAACTGTATTTAACAATTCTTAAAATTGATTATTAATAAGAAGGGAGGTTAGTGTGTTGCGCGCACCAGAGTTTTGTTTTTTTCTAAACATAAGAACAGTAATATAGAAGTATAATGTATCGTAGAAGAGCTCAAGATGTTAGAAAAAAGATTATTCTGTTCAAAACAGATCTAACGATTTCGACAAAACTTGCTATATCAATGTGGAATCGAATATGCTTTAATATACCGTAGGTTTAATCCTAATTGTAATACTATCAGCCATTGAAGAATGGTGTCAAAACTGGAGAATCAAAATAAATTCCATCAAATCACCTTCACTCTACGTCGTAAGCCTATGACTTCCTGCCCCACCGTATCCTTTAACAATATCCTACTTACTCCGGTTGAACAGATTCGGTACTTAGGACTCCATCTCGACAAACGCCTATCATGGAATCCTCATAGTAGACTGAAACGACCGGAAACTGCTCGTAGATACAGATTACTACAACACTTACTTGACAAACGCTCAAAACTTCCTACTTACTACAAAAAACTCATTTATATCACAATTATCAGGCCTATTTGGACCTATGGCATTGAGCTATGGTGGTCTACTAAACCATCGAATTCCTCTCGCATCCAATCCATGCAGTCCAAAATCCTTCGTAAAATCCTCAATGCTCCTTACTTTGTTACTAATAAAATCATGCATAAAGACCTAAATATCCCGTTAGTTGAAGACTTGGCCTGTTACAGATATATCTCTTTTCATTCCAAACTCCCTGCCCACTCTAACCCACAATATCCGTGACCTCTCCTCCATATCCATTCCCGACAACCCACCGAGGCGTCTTATAGAAGATGGCCAAGAGACCTCCTAACATAAGACATTTGTGTGCTACCAATGTGTAGTTTCTTCTCAGGACTACCATGTGTACTAATCATATATAAAGCCTATTTACTTGTTGTATTTATTTAATACAGTTGTAAATTCTTTAAATAAATAAAAAAAAAAAAAAAAAAAAAAGTAATACCGTGGCAGGGCCTAAATACCTTGAAAAAGAATGCCTTTCTCTTACGTACCTTTAGTTTTGTCCATTCAGAATAATTAACTATATCGTCCTGTTAGCATTAATAAATAACAGGTAACTATGTACGTTGAAGGAATTCAATTCGATATCCAACTAAAGGAGTAAACAGCAAAAATATTGGTTTAAACAATTTTGGTGTTCTTGATCATGGGAACATAAATATGGACATATAATACTCGTATACCGTTGAAAAGCAAAATATTTTAGAAAAATCTGGTGCGGGCAACATACGACGTTCACTTACCTCCGTTTTTAGAATCAATTAAAGAATTTTCAAATACAGTTAGAGATAAAAATGTGTGAAGCGATTAAAGAATTAATTAAATGGAATTTCTATAGAAATATGTGTTTTAATAAAAAAGCTATTATATTATTATCTAAAATAATCAGTTAGTTTATTGGATTTTCATCACTCTCTACTAACTTTTAAAAGCTTGTGTATGAGATTACAATGCGAAATTGCATACAAAATATATTTACCTGTTTTTCATCAGTAGTAACAAGATAATATAGTTATTTTTATAGAATCAACAAAATTAAAGGTACTTCAGAGAAAGAAAATTTAAAATATCGGCATTTAAGCCCTGTCAGACCATTTTAATCCGAATGAAACCTAAATGATATTAAAGCCCATTTAATTTTACATCCATATAGCGAGTTTAATCAAAATCGTCGGAACTGCAAAATGCAAAAATGCAAAAAAAAGTGGCTCTTTTGGAAAGCTGATTTTGATGAAAAAAGTTTTGTCACGGCGTATATTTGTCTTAAATATGAAATTTCAGTTTGATAGGACTTACCGTTTCCGCCCGGGAGTTACCACACACACAGACCTTTTGGCGGGACATCGTAATTTGGACTCAGGGGACCCTAAAATGTTTATTTCCGTTGAAAAATGGAATTCGAAAATTTTCACGATCGCAATACTTTCCCCTACTATATATAGTAAAGGAAAGAAAAAAATATTATCTTACACAAAAGTTGTTAAAATGGAGAGTGAGGAAAAACAGATAAAATTAACTGATTGTTTTATAATATAATAAATTATTTAAGAAAGGAAATGTTTCATCGAAACCCGATGCAATTAATTGTTTAACCATTTAATTTCACTTAGTTATATATTTTCATCTCTAACTGTATTTTGAAATTCTTAAAATTGATTTTAAGAACGAAGGTAAGTGAAAATCTTATGTAGTGGACACCAGATTTTTGGTTTTCAAAACATAAGAACAGTAATATAGACGTATAATATACCGTTGGAAAGAGAAAGATTTTAGAAAAAATATAATCTTATACAAAAGGTTGTAAAAGCAATGGAGACTGATAAAAAACTGATTGTCGTAGATAATAATGTAATTGATTATTTAAGAAAACAAATGTTTCTATCGAAACTCATTTCAATTCTTTAACCTTTTTTTCATCTCTAAGTTTGTTTTTAAAGTTCTGAAATCAATTTTAACAACGGAGGTAAGTGTTGGGCGCACCTTATTTTCTACTATTTATTATAGTTACCTCAACCATGGGCGTATGTAAATTATTAACGAGAGAAGCTGCGGGTAAGAGGGTAATCTAATAAAGTTTATCATATAAATGAACAAAGGAAAAATCAATAAGTTTATAATTTGATGGTGGAGCTGAAGATTCGGCGAGTTTAATCAAAATATTACGACCAAGCTGCTTCATTTCCATTTACGATAGGACATAGAGCTGATGGGAAGAGCCTAATCTGTTTGCACGGTGGGATGGCACAGGTTCCCAGGAGTCATCCTGGAGGAAACCAAATGTAAAAGAGGTTGATGGATGATTAGGGAAGGAGGCGTCATTAGTAAATTAAAAGAGGCCGGGGGAATTTTCTTCGGGGGGGGACGTCCACCTCATTCCCTCCACCTCAACCGCAATTCGTCCTGTTTTTAATAATAATAATAATAATAGGCCTACCTAACCCGAAGGTTCGATACCGATACCACCAAACTTCGCCTTCACAGACTCGTCCAATGTTCACCGTTCAAGCCCAAGCCCCCGAAATCAGCCTTAATGCAATCCTCCCATCGACGCTTCGGCCTACCTTTCGGACGCCCACCAGTCGGTTCAGCGAATACCAACTTTCTCGGAATCCGTTCCTCGCCTAGCCCAACAACTTTACGCGCCCATTTGAGTCTCCGCGATGCTATCAACTCAATTATATTCACAGGGTACAAGCTCAACAGCATATTTATGCTAAACCATCGAATTCCTCTCGAATCCAATCAATCCTTGCAATCCGAAATCCTCCGTAAAATCGCTCCCTATTTTGTCACGAATAAGCTCATCCATAATGTTCCTGATTTGGTTCGAACCAGATACCTCTCCTTCCACGACAAACTCTATTACCAATCTAACCCATTTGTATCTATCCTTTCTTCCTCTTCAATTCCTGAACACCCTCCGAGGCGTCTGGAAAGAAGATGGCTTCGAGACCTAGCTTCTCTAGAAATCTTGTTCATGTCTATTTTCTTTTAGTCTATTTACGAGTTTGTTATTAATACAGTTGTATATCAATAAATAATTTTAAAAATAAGAAAAAAAGTTAATAAAAAACTCGATTTTAAGACGGGCGTTGCGCGCTCCAGATTTTTAAAGATAATTCCCAAGGGATGCTTGATGAGGTCCACCTCGCTCTTGGACTATGATGCCCAAGGATACTATTACAAACTCCTTGATGATGCCATACTGCCCCGTGCTGGGCCTCAGTTTTCCCTGATAATATCAGGTGTAGAGATATGAAGCTTGGCGGTGGACATTAGCAGGGCAAACAAAAGGTTTTACAAGAGTCCTAAAGGAAGGTGGCAAGCTGATAAGATAAGAGATAAGGCGGTGGACAAGTTGGGAGGGCTGTCGCTAGGCAGCGCCACCTCTTGCCCACCCGCAGCCTCCTCTCCTCTCCGCTAGGTAGCGCTGCCCTCCCATCTACCGCTATTTTATTTCTTTTTATGGAAGAACCCTTTATAAATGGAGTCTAACACTTATTAATCTATGCAAAGTCTATCTGGAAAACCTAATGTAGTAGGAAATAGCTAACTTAACCAATTAAAACAACGGCTATAATGAAGTAATTATGGATAATTTTATATAAATTTACATAGGCACCTAAACAATAAAATAAAAATCTGGTGCGCTCAAAATACGACTTTCACCTTACTCCGTTTTAGAATAAATTTAAGAATATTTAAATACGCAGGGATAGAAAATCCTTAAGAATTTTTCATTGAGTTCAATAAAAACATGTGTTTTATTAAATAGTTATTATATTATTATCCACGACAGTCAGTTATTTTTATTGGCTTTTCATTACTCTCCGTTAACTTTTAAAATTTGGTGAATAAGTTTTTTTTTTTTAAACTTTAGCTTTTCAACGGTATTCTTGTTTTTTTTTTTAAATAAAAATTGCATTAAAAAAATATATTTTCGCTTTTTTTTTCTCCTTCAGTAGGATATCGAATTCGTTCTACTAATATATTTGCCCGTTTTTTATCAATGCCAACAAGATGATATGATTATTTTTATAGAATCTACAAAATTACAGGTACTTTAGAAGAAGAAAATTTAAAATATTAGCAGTTAAGTAAGTACCATCAGACTATTCAAATCGGGATGAAACCTACATGATATTAACGCCCATTAAATTCTACAGCAATATAGCTATCTACTACATACATACATAAATACATCAATATAGGAAATTAAATCAAAATTGTGGGAACTGTTAAAAAGGTGCGAAAACATGCATATTATAAAGTGGCCCTACTGGGTAGCTAATACTGATAGCAATCTCGCGCATATAGATGTTTTAAATATGAAATTTCAGTTTAATACGACTTGTCGTTTTCTCGCGAACTTACCACACACGCACACACACAGATGTTTTTTAGGACCCCTGAGTACAAATAACCAAGTACTCAGGGAATCCTAAAATATGTTTTCCCGATGAAAACTAGAATTGGAACGGGTTACGATCGCAATACTTTCCCTTACTATATATTACATACATAGGTGAGAGAAAGTAATTAGTTCAACAATGGGAGCTAACATCTCTTTCAGTTTATGATTAAACAGTCTACCTTGCACAAATAAACGACCCACCTACTAAATGTTATATGGTACATGGTAAATATAGGCATGGCCACTCAAGGGTGTGAAGACTCTCATTTAAGAGCAGAGTACTCTCACAATTATACGGGAAACCTTAACCTACCTTCTCACTGATCACTAAATTTGATACCCCAGCTGTGAAAAAATACCTTTTTTCTCACTTCCTGCAAAGATCAACTATGTCAATCCTCTTCCATAAGGGGGCGACGTGGTCTAGTGGATAGAGCACTAGTCTACTCTTCTCAGGGTCCTGGGTTCGAATCCCGGCTGTGGCAGAATATTATTTATTCAGTCGTTGGTGACCCTAGGGTACGGAGACCCTCCTGGAGCAGATCCAGCCTCTAGAAAGTGAGTATCCAAAAATTGGGGGGGGGGGGGGGAAACCTGGTGGCTGACCTGTACAACCCTTCATGGGTTTTTCTTTTTTTTTCATCTTCGATGGCCCCAAAAATATTTTTTTTAATTATTTTATTGATATTTACAACTGTACACAGTACACAACCATATGATAGCTCATGGTGAAAAGTTGGTTATAGTAATCTTTAGTGATTATTGCTGGTTTTTGTACTGCATTCATAATGATATTTGTTCATTTAATGGTTTTAAAGTTTGTGAACATGGTTTTATAGTTTGTGAACATGGTTTTATTATAATTCAGTTACTTTAAGTGTTTTAGTTAGGAACAGTGCAAGTTAAGGTTAACCTAGTAGTTTTCACTAACGTTTGACTTTATTTAAAGAACTTTTAGAGACCTTTCAAGATCAGAAATTGTGTGGAGCGAAACTCTAGTCTTAACAGGCGTGCTGTTCGGAGCTAGTATGTTTTGTTGCTGCTTCAACCGGATCACCAGATAAGAATCTCATTTCATTTAATTTGATCTATTTCTACATAACCTTCTTTAAATTTAATTTTAATTGAAAATGTCAACTAGTAGTGACGGGCGAAAGAAAGACCCACCAGATAAAGAGAGCAGGGAGAAACAATTACAATTAGGTGTTAGTATTGAGCTGGAGTCAGAGGTAGTAATGGAAACGGAGAGAAATAATCAATCCGATAAAAATCAGATACAAACTAACCCCCAAAGTACTAACAATTCACAAAGAAACACGGTTAAACCAGAAAGATATTACGAATCGAAAGATTTAGGACCTTATTTTGTATTTATTGAAAGTAACTCTACTGAGGGAGTAGGAATAGGTCGGCTACACCCAATGTCAATCGGGAAACTTTTATATAATTCGTGCCCGGAAATATATAAAAATGTTTTTAAATATCTTTAAAGTAGGTCGAAATAGAATTAAGGTTGTGACAAGGCAAGGAGAACAGGCAAATGCGCTGGTTAAATCAGAAAATTTGAAAGCTAAAAAATTAAACGTTTACATTCCAAATTTTGTACTAGAGAAAAAAGGAGTTATCCGTAATGTAGACCTAGAATTAACAGAAGCGGAAATTCTTGAAAACTTAAAAACCCCATACTCAGACACACAAACTGTTATCAGTGTACGACGGTTTACTAAAAAAATAATTAACAAAGAAAACAAAACCGTTGAATTTCAACCTACTAGGACGGTATTAATAACATTTAGAGGCCAGGTTCTCCTCAATATATCACGATTCATCATGTTCGCTGTGAAGTTCATCCTTACATCCAATCGGTAATCCAATGCCACAATTGTTTACGTTATGGACATAACACTACTCAGTGCAAAAGTACAATTACACGGTGTAGGAAATGCTCGGATAAACATGAAACTGATAACTGCCCACCCAATACATCATTTAAATGTATTAATTGTAAACAAAATCATTCGTCTCTGGCGAAAGAACTTTGCCCAGAATACGAAAAACAAAAAACGGTCAAAGAGTTAATGAGCAATCATAACCTGACTTACAACGAGGCTAAGGCCAAAATAGAGGGCAAATCGTTTAGTTGGGCAGTTTTACAAAATAAAACAGAATCTTTTCCAACTTTAGAACAATCAAATAATATTTCGACTAATTCTAAAAATTATGTTAGAAATAAAATCACGGTTGCAAAAAGAAAAAGGACTCTAAGTCCTCAAAAAGAAATTTCTAACGATCAGTTAAGGGAAAACACAATCAGGGAATTTTCCGTGCCTTTGTTGCCCTCGCATCCTATCACAGATAATCCATACAAAGGAAAAATGTTTAAAGATATAGGGAATCCTTTCAAAAACGAAGACAAATTAAATTTATTAACTGACGCTCTACTTACCGTAGTGAATTCTGTTTTATCATCCAAAACTGAAAACGTTTCCGAAGAGGTAATTAAAAACATGATAAAAGACAGGACTCAAAATTTACCCATTAAAATATAGTCACAATCGGCTAATAGGCTAAAATACAGCTTTGAATTAAAATATTCATATATATATTAGATATACATAATACATTTAGATAATTACTAACATAAAACACTTAATATTATGATTGAAACATTAAAAATATTACAGTGGAATGCCAGATCGGCCATATCAAACAAAAATAGCCTAGAATATTTCTTATTTTCAGAAAAGATTGACATAGCTTTACTTTCTGAGACTTGGTTTAAACCAGACAAATATGTCAATTTTCCCGGTTATAATATTGTTAGAACTGATAGAAATGATGGGTATGGAGGTGTAGCGATCTTAATCAAGTCGAAATTTCATTTCGAACAAATATTAAATTTCCAAACAGTACCAGATGTTGATATAGTCGCTGTAAATATAAATATCTATAAAAAATACTGCCTAAGGGTATTATCGTTTTATGTAAAACCAGGAAGTAAAGTGACAAAAGATAAATGGGAAAAACTTTTTAATAGTTTTCAACATCCAGTAATCATAGGCGGAGATGCAAATGCACATCATTTTCAATGGGGCTGTGATAGGTGCGATATGATGGGTCAAAGCTTGGTTTCAGCAATTGAAAAAACTAATCTCGTTCTTTTAAATGACGGGTCCCCAACTCTTGTGAACAATATTCGTCAGAAAGGGAATATAGCATTAGATGTAACATTAAGCTCAATTAATTCAGCGAATGGTATCACATGGAAAGTTCACGATGATCCCTTGGGCTCCAACCATTTCCCCATCATCATAAATTTTCAGTCTATACGAGATGACTCTCAAAACAAATATAAATCGACTAGAAAATGGCAAATCAAATCGGCAAATTGGACGGAATTTGAAAGAATTATTCAAGAAAATATTCCATTACTCTCGGACGACCTTAAGTATGAGGAATTTATTAACCTTCTTAACAATACATGTGAACGCACGATTCCCTTATACAAAACATATTACAATAAAAAATACAGTAGAAGTTGGTGGGATAGTGAATGTGGACTATATCTTAATCGCAGGAAAGTTGCATTTAAAGCTTACAAAAGAAATCCTACAATCGACAATCTATTAAAATATCAACATTCAGATGCGGAATTTAAAAGAGTCACTAAAGTAAAACAAAAAGAGTCATGGCGATCGTTTACCTCGAGTATTAAAAAAAGCAACCCAATCAAGGAAATATGGAACAAATTAGCGGCTATAAAGAATCGAAAAACGTGTAATAGACCGGTCCCTGCCATTGGAGATTGGTGCGAGGAGTTTCTAGAAATATTAACCCCTCCTCTAGTATTGCCACAAGTAACCCATTTAAACGAAAATAGTGAATATTCCGATGAAAATAATCAATGGCTAACCGATAATTTTACCTACAAAGAACTTTTACAGGCAATCAAAAATAATGCTAATAGCTCTCCTGGTAAAGACAATATTCACTATATTATGTTAAATAAATTGCCAGATAAATTAAAATCGAATTATTAAAAATATTCAATAATATATGGCAAACTAATAACATACCAGAGACATGGCGGGAATATTGCGTGATACCTATTCTAAAACCAGGTAAAGATCCAAAATTAGCCACTTCCTTCCGACCTATATCTTTGAGTTCTTGCGTACTAAAAACATTTGAAAGATTGATCAAGTTTAGGCTAGAGTGGTGGCTTGAGTCCCAGAACAAACTACCTCACACCCAATTTGGTTTTAGGAAAGGGAAATCGAGCGTGGATAGCTTAATGATTCTACACTCTGACATAAATATAGGATTTACTGAAGGTAAAAAAACAATTGGCCTATTTTTAGACATAGAGAAGGCATACGATTCAATTCCAATCCAGATACTATCTAAAAAAATGGAAGCTATTAAAATCCCGGTAAAACTTATTAAATTCATAATTAACTTGATTAGTAATAGACGCTTAATTTTAAAGGTAAAAAATCGCATCATAGGTTCAAGACAAGCACAGATTGGCTTACCGCAGGGCGGTATCCTTAGCTGTTTATTGTTCACTATTGTATCAGCAGATTTAAAAAGATATTTGCCTGAGGATGTAAATATGTTACAATTTGCTGACGATATCTGTATATACGTAACGCATCAAAAAACAAACCGTTGCCTGGATCTACTAGACGAAGCTGTGAGAGGTCTCAAAGAATGGCAACTAGATACAGGTTTGAGTATATCAGTCTCCAAGTCTGTAGTTTGCCCGTTTAGTAGAGAGCATAAATTCCCCCTTGGAGATCAGGTTCTATTAGCAGGGATCTCCTTTCCCTGTGTCACTTCAGTACGTTTTTTAGGCCTTTGTTTTGATAGAAAATTAAATTGGAATAAACACGTCACGGAAATTCAAAAAAGGGCGGAAAAATTAATGGGAACAATAAAACTCATTTCCTCTAATAATAAGTGGGGGGCAGATCCTAATATGTCACTATTATTTTATAAAAGCACTATAAAGGCGATATTCGATTATGGAGCACCAATTTATGGCGAAGCTCCCGATTGTACCCTAAAGAAATTAGATACGCTGCATAATAGAGGTATAAGGTTATGTTTAGGACTTCTTAATTCTACTCCAATTGACGCATTGTATAACGAGGCTGGGGAAACCTACTTAAAGTTCAGAAGGCAATTCCTAACCGATAAAACGTTTTTTAAGATAAAAGCTAGGAATAATTACTGTTATAATAAAATCGTATCTTTGAGTGTCCTCATCTTAACCAAGGCTTATTGGAAAAAGAAAAAATATGTCCCCCTTATTTACAATAGTTTTATAAAATATCAACATTTAGCCGAAAATCTATTTTCCAGCACTAAATTACCACTCTATACCCTCCAATACCAAATGCTGTTCCAAACTTTTAATATAGTAATAAACTCTAAACTTAATTCCTTACCTCCAATAGTCATAAATTCAAACCTAAAATCTTTGATATCAGAAAACTGGCCTCAACATATTTGTATATATACAGACGGCTCTAAAACAAAAGATAATACAGGCTCGGCAGTTTATATTCCCAGTTATAAATATTATGAACAGCATAAACTACCTCATAATACATCCGTTTTTAATGCCGAATTATACGCAATCCTACAAGCCCTCAAATTTATAAATAGTTCAGAAAATAAAACATTTTTAATACTAACTGATAGTATGAGCTCACTATTATCAATTAAAAATAATAGTAATATTTCTAAAAATAATATTTTAGCCAATGTGCTAGAGGAGCATTTCTTAGCAATAAGAGATGAAAAACAAATAATATTTATGTGGATCAAGGCACATGTAGGAATCCCCGAAAATGATGAGGTAGACCGGTTAGCAAAAACCACCGACACCCTAGATATCATTACAGACATCCGACTGCCGTACTCTGACTATTTCCGTATGGTCAAGAAAGATTTATTAAAGAAGTGGTCAGAACTTTATGGAGTGTCAAATAAAGGAAGATTTTATAAATCCAACATAACAAGCATCCAGGACAAGCCTTGGTTTTATGAGATGAACCTACCCAAAGACATTATCAAAAATTTCTCCCGACTCAGAACAAACCACGGTGTGTGCAATGTGTACCTGCACCGCATCGGGGTACTCTCCTCGTCCAAATGTGACAATTGCAATAAAAATGAGACTCTGCAGCATATAATTATGGAGTGCCCAGCGTATGAGACCCAGAGAAAAAAATTTCTGGAATTTTTAAATACTTATAATAAAGTAAATATATATGGACAATTACTAACTACTAGAAAATCCGAAGAAATTGGAAGAGTGACACAGTTCCTTAACTCGATTAAAAAATATATATAGGAAGAAACTAAAAATAGCTACTCATGCTATAAATATTTAGTAATGATGTGCTGAGACTGGCTGTATGGAGAGCTCCAATGCCAAGAAGAAGAAGGAAAAAAAAAAAAAAAAAAAAAAAAAAAAAAAAACTGTACACAGTACAACAAGTAAATGAGCTATTTACAGAACATTGGCTTGAAAAAGTCTTGAGAAGAATCTACCCAGTAGTAGCACTTCAGAGTTTATTCGGTAAGCAGGTCTCGAGGCCACTGGCTTTTCAGACGCCTCGGAGGATTATCGGGAATAGATGCCGATGAGAGGATACGGACAAGCGGGTTTGTATGGGCGGGTAATTTGGAATGAAAGGAGGTGTATCTTTGTAGGGCAATTTCTGCAACGAGTGGGATATTCAGGTCTCTATGGATGAGTCTGTTGGTAACAAAGTAAGGAGCGTCGAGGATTTGAAGAACGATTTTGGATTGCAAGGATTGGATGCGGGAGGAATTCGATGGTTTAGTGGAGCCCCATAGCATAAAGTCCAGATAGGTCTAAAAATGGTTGTGTAAATGAGTTTTTTGAAGTAAAGAGGTAGTTTTGATCGTTTGTCAAGTAAGTGTTTTAATAGTCAATATCTACGAGCAGTTTCTTGTCGTTTAAGTCTTGTATGAGGATTCCATGTAAGACGTTTGTCAAGATGAAGTCCAAGGTATCGTATTTGTTCTAGTGATGAGTGGGGTCCAAAAATATTTAAACGTAGATTGGGATAAATCAGACATTGAAACATGATAAAGTAGAGTGTTACTTTATACATATATATATATATATATATATATATATATATATATATATATATATATATATATATAGTTATTATTTTTATGTATAAACCTCCACATTAGTTTTAATAAATTAAATGAAAGTCTATCACTTAGATCTCTTCTTAAAATAAAGTGTTAAATAAAGTCAACTACGGGAGCAGGGAATGGATCCCACAAAAGATTACATGATGAGCTATCAATAAAAAAAATCTAGTGCAATACACGAATTAAACTTGTTCATGAGTTAAAATCAACTTAATAGCTTTTGAATAAAGGACAAATTTATTTTTTATTACAATCAATTGAACAAAAAATAAAATCTTAGTTCTACATCCCTCTATTACATATTTTCCGGATTTTTTTGAATTGCTGTTTTTGAAAAAGAAAAAAAATATATATATATATATATATATATATATATTACTGTTCCCATTCAACGTGTTTCCGTTTACAACATGTGGGGGAATGAGAATACTTTAAAATGCTAATTGAAGTTTTGTTCCTATTTCACAATAACGAATTATTAAATTTAATTTTGTTGCTATCCTGATACCTCATTAATCACTTCAAAAATTTAGTACATTAATTTTTTTCATAATAGTAGTTTCATCTATTAATCATTGTATATATTACCAATACTTGGTTTTTCTCTATTAGGGTATCAATAGGAGAACAAGAAATTGTCGATAGTATCGTCTATATTCAGTTATTTATTTATTGATTGAATCTCATCTTCAAAGCTTACATAACTAACATTTTAGAGCATCAATCTATTTTATATCTGTGGCGGTCGTGAATAAGTGGTTAAGTCAAAATCTTTCATTTTACAGCTGAGCGACTTAAACTTTATGAAATATCGAAAATAGAGTTATAACATACAGCTTTCTTTCCACCTGAAATTTCTTTAACCAATTTAACAAGACGTAGAAGAAGGTCTGAGGGAGCGATACGTGAAGTTAACTCATTTTGGATATAAATCGAGTTATCTAGTTTTTCCCGACCGCCACAGATATATATAGGGTCTATATACATACATATCTAATACCTCAACTTTAAAAATATGAACTAGGCTAACTGATCATATATGAAGTATTGATGGTATGTTATATTTAAGAGGGGGGTATGTATCAATAATAACCTCATGACAAAGAAGCACATTATATCGGGGTCACCTGTGGTGTAGTGGTTAACATAGCAAAATCCTTGGTTTAACTGTCCTTTGGAAAGGACGTAAAAAGGTGGTCCCGAGCCTGTGTGTTGTCAGGTACTCACTAAACATCAATATCCTAAGGGAACTTGAACAGGCATGTTTAGGACTCCCGCTGTAGCATCGTCCGATCGTGCAGTGACGTTCAATAAATAAAAACATAACTTTATTGTTTTAAAAAATCTGGTGCAAGTACCTTATGAATAAAAAAAAGTTGTATTTGGGGCGTTAAGTTACACAAAGAATAAGCTAAAATGGTATTAAAAAAAAAAAAAAACTTACTCAAAGATGAGCCAAATTGTTCTTATCTATCATACCTGAAACAAAAAATTAAAAAGTTAGAAATTATATGAAAAATAAACAATAAAAAATAACACAGACATCAATCTTTTATTTAAAATTCATACATAAATACGCAAAATGAAAGTTAATTTATGTCAATGTGTTTTGGTACTTAATTTTTTATTTATTTATTGAAATTTACAACTGTAATTATAATATATTACAACAAGTAAATATGCTAAAAGAAAAATCACATGAGACAGACTTGTAGAGGAGCAACCCAATGGAAGCACTCCAGTAACTATTTTAAACAAGATCTCGAGGCCATCTTCTTTTCAGACGCCTCGGAGAATTATCAGGAATCGAAGAGGAAGCAAGGGCTGAAACTAGTGGGTTGGAGTGGGAATGGAGTTTGTCATAGAAGGATTGATATCTAGATCGGGCCAAATCAGCAACATATGGAACATTTAGGTCTTTATGGATGATATTATTTGTGACAAAGTAAGGAGTAGGGGTGGGCAGAATCGAATGACGATTATGGGATCATTCGAACTGAATCGTTTAACGCTAATCGAGGGATTACAAGGATCATTTTTTTTTTTTTTTTTCATCATAAATTATATGCACATTTGCACCTAGGCTCAGCCATCATAGGGACGGGAATTTTGGCATATTTGCCTCTCAGAGAGCATATTAATCATATGATCATTCGATTATTTAAATCATCGAAGTCCGATCATCCGATTATGACGATCATTCGATTATGCCCACCCCTGGTAAGGAGCGCTGAGGATTTTACGAAGGATTTTGGATTTTAAGGATTGGATAGGGGAAGGATTCGATGGTTCAGTAGAGCCCCAAAGCTCAACTCCGTAAGTCCATATAGGCCTTATGATAGTCATGTAGATGAGCCTTTTGTGGTTAAGTGGAAGGTTTGAACGTCTGTCTAGTAAATGTTAAAGTAATCGAAAGCGGCGAGCAGTTTCTTGTCCGTTTCAGTCTTGTGTGTGGATTCTATGTGAAACGTGGTACTTAGTTTTAAATTTTAAACTTTCTTAAAGTTGTTGGTTTAAATATGTGTGCGCTGTAATTCTTCAGTTGCTTTAAAGCATTGTTAGAAATATTTTTCTTGTTGAAAACAGTGGGTAACAGTGAAGATCACTCCCCACCATTGAGAATCGGACGATAGGGCATGAGAGGTCTGGTATCTGCCCTTACAATATGACTAGGCATTTATGAGACAACCTGTAAATATAGAAAAGGTTAAGAAGAAGGCTGTCATAGGACTTGGCCCAAAGCCCCTTTCAAAAGGTTATTGATGACTCCTCTCGGAAGGGCGCAAAGGGGAGAACGGCATCGTGACAGCGTGATAGTGTGATAGTGCGACAGTTGGAGGAGCTCTCACCGGGACAGTGGAGCTGATGGAGGGATCGATAGGGGGCCACTGTTGCCTCTCCTTCTTTCCACGTTATCGAGATCCCATGCAACATATATTTAGAATAGAACTAGCTGACCAGGCAGGCAATGTCCTGGCTTAGCCGTGTCAAGCCTTAACTTAACGTTGTAACGGTTGCACTGTCAATCAAAACACGGAGGTTACCCGGCAGGTCCCTCAGTGTTGCCGGGTGCAAAGTGATTTAATTATTAATATTAATTTTACTTTCACTTAATATATATAGTGATGGAAAGTATTGCGATCGTGAAAATTTTCGAATTCCAGTTTTCAACGGAAATACACATTTTAGGGTCTCCTGAGTCCAAATAACCAAGTCCCAAAAAGCTGTGTGTGTGTGGGGTAACTCCCTGGCGGAAATGAAAAGTCCCATGAAACTGAAATTTCATAATTAAGACAACTATACATCCGAGATGTTACAAAATCTTTTTCATGAAAATCAGCTTACCAGAAGAGGCACTTTATTCCATGGATTTTGCACCTTTTTTCGATTTTTTCGAAAACGATTCCAACGATTTTGATTAAACTCACTATATCGATGTAAAATTTGATGAGTTTTAATATCATGAATGTATCATTTTGATGAAAATGCTCTTACAGGACTTAAATGTCGATATTTTAAATTTTCTTTCTCTAAAGTACCTTTACTTTTGTTTATTCTATAAAAAACCATATTATCTTGTTACTACTGATGGAAAACAGGTAAATATATAAATTGAATGAATTCGATACCCAACTAAAGGAAAAAACTGAAAAACATATATTTTTAATGAAATTTTTTGTTTCTGAACATAAGAACAGTAATATACATGTATAATCTACTGTTGGAAAGCTTGAGATTTTAGAAAAAATATGATCTCATACACAAGCTTTAAAAAGTTAATAAGAGAGTGGGGGAAAGCCGATAAAACTAACTGATTGTTTTAGATAATAATATAATAGATTTTTTAATAAAACACACGTTTCTAAAGGAATTCCATTTAATTAATTCTTTAATGGTTTCATTCATTTTTATCTCTCACTATATTTGAATTTTTTGTAATTGATTCTAAAAACGGAGGTAAGTGAAAGTCGTGTGTTGCCCGCACCAGATTTTTTTCATTTCTGCAGATGATTAAATATAAAAATTAACATATTTTTCTTGCTAATTCAACTTTTCGTTATCATGAAATACAACTCTAAATTGGTCAGACAGAGCTTTATTAAACATAAACGGCACTTGGTTGAAATTGCACCTCTGCGAAGCAGGGGTAGGTAGGTCTTCCAGTTAGAAATAAATCGATCTAATGTACATTGACGGATATCAGTTTAAGAGAAAAAGCTCGTAAGATCATGTGAAGGAAAAATAATCTGGTGCGGGCAACACACGACTTTCACTTACCTCCGTTTTTAGAATCAATTAAAAAAAAAATCAAATAAAGTTAGAGATAAAAATGAGAGAAACCAATAAAGAATTAATTAAATGAAGTTTATATAGAAACATGTGTTTTATTAAAAAATCTATTATATTATTATCTGAAACAATCAGTTAGTTTTATCGCCTTTTCATCACTCTTTATTAACTCTTAAAAGCTTGCGTATGAGATAATATTTTTTCTAAAATCTTTAGCTTTCCAACGGAATATCGGAATATATATATACATGTATATCACTGTTCTTATGTTCAAAAACGAAATATTGCATTAAAAAAAATATTTATTCTGTTTTCGCACTTAGTTGGTAATGGAATTCGTTCAATTTATATATTTACCTGTTTTTCATCAGTGGTAACAAAATAATATAGTTAATTTTTTAGAATCAACAAAATTAAAGGTTCTTTTACTTTAGAAGAAGAAAATTTAAAATATCGGCATTTAAGCCCTGTCAGACCATTTTAATCCGAATGAAACCTAAATGATATTAAAGCCCATTAAATGCTTCATTGATATATCGAGTTTAATCAAATCGTCGGAACCGTTTTCGAGAAAATCGAAACAAGGTGCAAAATGCGTGGTATAAAGTGGCTCTTCTGGTAAGCTCATTTTGATGAAAAAGGTTTTTTAACGTGTCGGGCGTATATTTGTTTTAAATATGAAATTTCAGTTCCATAGGACTTTCTCCCCACACACACACACACACACAGACAGACCTTTTTGCGGGACTTGGTTATCTGGACTCAGGATGACCTAAAATGAGTACTTCCGTTGAAAACTGGAATTCGAAAATTTTCATGATCGCAATACTTTCCTTTACTATATATAGTAAGTGAAAGTAAAAAATAAGAATTAACCCGAGCACTGCTAATCACCCCGCCTACCTGCATACACTGTACACTGCTACACTACTCTCTGCTGCCTGTGCTGATGTCGCTGTGCTGTGGGACTGTAGTGGTTCGCCTAAAGTACCATATCCCGAGTTCTGCTATTGCTATGCCCTTGCAATTAGGACCAATATTTACCCAGGTGGAAGCAATAACTGACCCTGTGCTGAGCCAACAGTTAGGAAAGGAGGGGAAGAGGGCAGGGGTCCTGGTGAAGACGTTAATTTGGTGACGAAAGGTCCCGATGCTGACTCATCCCAGGGTGGCTTCAGGCCATTAGGCTCCGTCGGCAAAGGCTATGTGTGTGTGTGTGTGTGTGTATGTATCTATGTAGGTGTATGAATGTATGTGATTGTATAATATATATATATATATATATATATTTTATATATATATATATATATATATATTACACACACACATATATTTGATTCATTAGCTATACATTTGAAGAAGTTTCTGCGACAATTTATCATACATCGCCAACCCTTCAGCCAAATATCTTATTATAGAATAGAATAGAATAGAAAAAAAATACTTTATTCTGGGACAAGTTCCCTTAAGAATAACAATTATGAACTAAATAATAAATTATAACTGGCGAAAAACAATATATAAATACAATTCAATAACACAAGAATGAAAAAAATAAATAAAATAATAAGAATAATAATAATAAAAAAAAAATAAAGGGTCACAGTGTCATCTCTATTTACAAATTCTAGAAAAAAAATAAATAAGAATAAACATAAAATGTAACTTTTACATCTCATTAAAGTAAAATTCACCTTACATAAGTTGGCATGATAAAAATTACCTTACATCTGACTGAAGAGAAAGGAAGTATTGAAAGAGGAGGGATTTAAACGATGAGAGGGAAGGAGCATGACGGATGTTTGAAGGGAGAGTATTCCATTAGGAAGAGGACCGGGCTAAAAAGAAGCAGTCATATAAACTTTTAAAAAAAATGTGGATTGAACTGATGCCTATGCTAGGCATTCAATACTCAATACGTAGGTAGGCATACCACTACTAGAGCCATCAGACTCTAACCTATAAAATATCTTTGGGAATCGCGATGTGGAATCTCAGGAAACCAAGGGTCTCCAAGGCATGTCGCGTCAATAGAAATGCACACTGACACCGCTATGCTTAAAACCTATTATATTGCTGTACTGTAAATTTTAAGCTTTTATATTGTCTTTAATGTTAGTAAGATTCTATATAACATAAAAAAAGGAACATGGCTTATTATAAACTGGGATTCACTCACAGTTGGCTACTCACAAAAAAAGCCTCAGAGAGTGATGACCCTACCCTATTGAATATCATGGGGAATTCCAAGTGTATTCTCCCGACAGATATAACCGCGCTGCCAAGTGCCTACACGACCCGTCGCGCCACCGAAACATATATATGTTATTACGTTTTGGGTGAAACCTTTAAGGTGCTAACAAGGTGACAATGCTATCCCCACAAATCCTGCTGCACTTATACTTTTCTTTTGGAACATCAATGTTTAATTTTAGTCGTAAATTATTATTTAAAGGATTCTGGATCGAAAATTCCCCCCCCAAAAAAAAAAAATTGGAAAGATACATAGAATTTTGGATTGTTAAGCAGATACATAAGTCCGTAATTGCCGGCGGTCATTAGTAACTACTGTTGGCTAAAATAACTAAACTGATTTGTATTCAAAATTTGTATTATTTGCAATTCTTATTATCATTAGTGATTTAATAGAAGCTGTCCGTTTCAAACAGCAACTTGGGATAGTCGTTTCGACTCAGGCTCACCATTTTAGGTCCCCTCTGAAGGACAGCACAGCTAAGAATTAAGGATAAATCTCTGAGCCATCAGCCAGGTTTCGAACCCGCGACCTTAGGCTGTTATGCTGGCCACCTCTGTCATTGCGCATATTAACTTAACTTTTTTAAGTCCGACATTAAAGTCACTTGGCTGTGCCTACTTATATTATGCAGTATTTTTCGAGAACATTACCAGTGCAATATCAAGTACTTATTAAAGACCTCCTATCCTAATAAAACCTGGACAGGCAAAATTTAGGACTCCCACTGTAGCATCGTCTCAATAAACAGTTAGTTTTATCTTCATTTTATAACTCTCTATTAACTTTTAAAAGCTTGTATATGAGATAATAGTTTTTCTAAAATCTTTAGCTTTCCAACGGTATATTATACATGCATATTACTGCTCTTATGTTCAAAAACGAAATATTGCATTAAAAAAATATTAATTCTGTTTTCTCCTTTAGTTGGTAATGGAATTCATTCAATTTATACATTTACCTGTTTTTCATCAGTGGTAACAAGATAATATAGTTATTTTTATAGAATCAACAATATTAAAGGTACTTTAGAGACAGAAAATTTAAAATATCGACATTTAAGCCCTGTCAGACCATTTTAATCCGAATGAAATTTAAATTATATTAAAGCCCATTAAATTTTACATCGATATAGCGAGTTTAAACAAAACCGTCGGAACCGTTTTCGAGAAAATCGTAAAAAGGTGTAAAAGGCACGGTATGAAGTGGCTCTTCTGGTAAGCTCATTTTGATGAAAAAGGTTTTGTAACGTATCGGGCGTATATTTGTCTTAAATATGAAATTTCAGTTTCATAAGACTTTTCGTTTCCGTCCGGGAGTTACCCACACACACACCACACACACACACACACACACACACACACACACACACACACACACACACACAGACCTTTTTTCGGGACTTGGTTATTTGGACTCAGGGGACCCTAAAATGTGTATTTCCGTTGAAAACTGGAATTCGAAAATTTTCACGATCGCAATACTTTCACTTACTATATATAGTATATATACTATACTATATATAGTAACGGAAAGTAATAAGTTTGTTATCAAAATTACTCTATTTAAAATATTTAAGTTTTATGCTTGGTAATAACCTAAAAATATAAATAATCTTGTCAAAACAGTACTTTTAGTGAGGTTTCTTAAAAACTGTTACATTAAGATTTCTTTTTAGGAGTGAAGAACACAGTTTTTAAAAAACCTCAGTAAAAGTACTGTTTTAATGAGATTATTTATATTTTTGATATAACTCATTTGCTGATTGTAACATAATAATAAAGTAGGTGTAACATAAGTAAAAATATAATTGTATTTTTAGGGTTATTACCAAGCATAAAACCTTTTTATTTCATTTTAATTGCTCCTTTTTTTAATCAGTCCCCTTTGAAATGAGATGATTTTGACAGCAAACTTATTTTTCTACTTTCAGTAGAAGCACAGATATTAAATAAAATATGTTTTTCGCGCGCAAACTTTTTGACGTCTAGTTTCAGCTCAAAAAATGACATAAAAATCGGCGAGGCACATTTAGGATCGTCTTCTTGTTTCTGCTAAAGAATTCTCGAGTTAAGATGGTTGTGGAAATTAAAGTCGGGAAGAGGAAGAAATGGCCTCTTTAATAACCTTCCCTACGCCCGCATTTACTGCTTCGCCGGCGTCATTTCCTTATAATAGAATTAAGTCAGCGTCGAGTAATGCTTAATATTACATTAAGTAGGTACTTAGGTGCTTAGCTCACGAGTCTCGGGTGCTTCCCAAGTAGCAGCTTTGACTGTAAAACTTAACAGCTCTACAAAAATATATTAATTATACAAAACAATTTTAATTTAATTTCTTTCACTTACCTATATATGAAATATATTGCGATCGTGAAAATTTTAGAATTCCAGTTTCCACCGAAAATACACGTTCTAGGATCCAAATGACCAAGTTCTGCAAAGAGGTCTGGATGTGTGTTCGTATCCAAAAACGAAAAGTTGTACGAAACTGAAATTTCATATCTAAGACAGTTGCCTAGCGTATAGTATATAGTATATAGTTGCCTAGCATATAGTTATACGCCGACGATGTTACAACTTTTTAATAAAACTCAGAGAGGGATCACTTGTAGCTGGGTGGCTAGCGTTAACAGCCTACTATGCTAAAGGTCACGGGTTCAAACCCGCAGGGGGTCCTAGGATTTTTTAATGGGAGTAAAAAATCCTTAGTTACGCCGTCCTTCGGAGGAGACGTTAAAAGGTGGTCCCGAGCCTGTGCGATGTCAGGTACTCGTTAAAGATCCCTATCCTAATAAAACCTGGATAGGCAAAATTTAGGACTCCCATTGTAGCATCGTCCGATTAGCCATAGTAGCATAAAGTGACGTCAAATAAATAAACAACATAAAACTCAGAGAAACATAACAGCCACTTTATACCATGCATTTTGCACCTTTTTATGATTTCATCAAAAACGGCTCTAACGATTTTGATTAAACTCTGTATAATAAAAAAATCGATGTAAAATTTAATGGGCTTTAATATGATGTAGGTTTTTAATTCTGATTGAAATAATCTGACACGGCTTGAATGGCGATATTTTAAATTTTTTTTCCTCTAAAGTACCTTTAATTTTGTGGGTTTCAAAAAATTAGGCGTAAAAATAACCATATCATCTTTTTAGCATTGATCAAATACGGACAAATTTATAACTTGAACAATGGAGTGATGGAATGGCCCCCTTTATGCTAGCCACTACAATATATGAGCCTTACATATCGCTACCTAACCCACGTCACTCCAATACCGCTCAACCATTCAGATCAAAATCGATACGCGATTCGATCTCCGCACTAATCGAAACTTAACAAACGCTAATAGAAGGAAGGTCGGAGAGGGGAGATGAAGTTGCAAGGGATTGGCCTCCGGCTCTAGCCTCTCCGCTAATCTCATTGGTTCTTACTCGACCAATAAATAGCAAGCGAAACTCTATTGGCTGCCTCGGAAGTTCGTTTTCATCCATTATATAAATATAATTGAAAGGCTCGTGGCAAGAACTCCATCAGTCAGGCAATCTGAGTTTCGATAAAGAGGAGGGGAATTTTAACGTTAAAATATCTTCATCTCATAAGTACCTACATTTTTTCAAAACATAAAATAATTCATTTACGTATTCATGAAAACATTAGAATTATTTGATAAAAATATCTAATAACACTAAAACTCATGAAGGAGTCTTGATTTGAGTGAGGATCCGTACTGTATCAAGGCCAACGGCAGTGCAAGGAAGTGGATAAGGGCATAGAAGATATTTCTGAGGGCAGAGGGAGGGAGCAGAACGAAAAAGGAAAACAAACTGAAATCTCGCCTTCATATACACACCTATAACACAGTTATTTTTTTAACATAGAGATAACTTTTATTAGTGTTTTTTTAATAAAAAAAAATCGCGAATAATTATATAAACGAGTAAAAAGAAAATAAAAAAATTAAAATTAGGTATTTTGGAAACGATCTCTTCTTTTCGATAATTATTCATTTATTTCTCATACATAATTTAATAAACGTTTCGGGGCTAACAATGGCTCATCTTCAGAATTTACAGTCTAAACTATTAACAATTAAAAATCAATTCTTTATTGAACAATATTACAATCTGTCCAATTTAGGACATTTTTAATAGGGATAAAGTACAACATTCATACTGCATTCACACGATATATACAAAACAATAAATTTATATAATAATAATAATACAATATAAATAAATACAAAACAAAATCAATAAAAATATATACAAAAGTCACTCATACCTATATACAATTCACAAGCATACAGCACGTGAGTGGAGAATCTAGCCAATGCTAGAACTCCAATATAAATTCTACAAGAGGTCTCGAGGCCACTGCCGTTTCAACCTTCTAGGAGGATGGTAAGGATGTGTGGAGCTGGATAAGGATTGAGCTAGGGGATTAGGGTGATGGATAAGGTTCTGATGGAATTTAGAGAATTTAATGGTATAAGGTCTAAAATAAATGGAATATTTAGGTCGCGGTGTAAGGTATGGTTGGATACATAATAAGGAGCATTAACTATTGTTCGGAGGACTTTTGATTGGAAGGATTGAATGCGTTTGATGTTAGAAAATTTGGCTGTCCCCCACAGTTCAAGTCCGTAGGTCCAGATAGGTTTCAGTACTGTCTTGTATATTAGCAGTTTGTTCTCGATAGATAATTTAGAATTTCTGTTCAGTAGTCTGTATAATTGTCCAAATCGTCGATTAAGTTCTTGTCGTTTAAGTCTAGTATGTGGGTTCCAAGTTAGTCTTTTGTCCAGAAGGAAGCCAAGATACCGGACTGTGTCGGAGAAAGGAAGCGGAACGGAGTTAAAGAGAACTGGAGGGCAGGATTGTCTTCGAAGGGTAAAGGTGACATGTCTGCATTTGGATTGATTGACTTTGATTCTCCAGTTGTTACACCAGTCTTCAATTTGAGAAAGGTGTGTTTGGAGGCCTGTAGATGCAATTTCGGGATCTAAGTGAGAGGATAGGATAGCTGTGTCATCAGCGTACGTTGCTAGGAAGGTATTAGGGCAAAGAGGAATATCAGCCGTGTATATATTATAGAGGATAGGACCAAGGACACTGCCCTGAGGAACACCGGATTCGACTGGATAATAATTGGAATATTCTGCACCACAACGAACTCGGAAGGAGCGGTTTGATAGATAGGATCGGAGGACTAGGTATAAGGGGGACATGGATAGGGACTACATGGTTTTTGAGCTTAAAGAGCAATCCCGGGTGCCACACCCGGTCAAATGCTTGCGTTATGTCCAGAAATGCACCCGAGCAGTACACCTTGTTCTCAAGGGCAGAGGAAATATGGTCAACGACTCGAAGCCCTTGCTGAACGGTTGAATGTTGGGAACGGAATCCAAACTGATGGGAAGGAATAGTGTGGGATTCTAATAACGGTAATATTCGTTTGAGGAGGATTTTTTCAAAGATTTTTGAAAGGATTGGGAGTAGGCTGATAGGTCTATATGATGTCGTAGTGTTTGGAGGTTTACCTGGTTTTAGGAAGAGAATTATTGTGGAATGTTTCCATAAGAGAGGAAAATGAGTAGTGCGTAGAATGGAGTTGTAAATATATGTAAGAAATATAACGGCTTTAGATGGAAGCTGTCTGAGAATCTGAGGAGTGAAGAGATCGTATCCAGGAGATTTACGGAGTGCAAGTTTTCGGAGAAGATATTTGACCTCAGAGGGATTAACTGCTTTAGGAGGTATTGAAAGCGGGATTGGAGACTGAAGGAACTGTTCCACTACTGCAGTGTGGTTTGGATTGGATTCTGGATGAGGTGTGAAGACTTGGGAAACGTATTTGGCAAGTTCCTCGGCTTTGTCTTCATCAGACGCAGCCCAGGAACCATTACTACGACGGAGGGGATGGGAAATATGGTGGGATTTTAGAATTTTCTTGGTGACATTCCACAGGGAATTGTCACAAGCCGAAAGAGAAGAAAGGAAGGAACTAAAGGATTGGGAACGGAAGGTCGCCAGCTCCCTCTTTAATTGTCTACAATAAAAGTTATAGGAGCGGCGATCTGTGGGGTGACGGGTGCGTTGCCATAAGGATCTGGATCGGCGTTTGGTGCGGATGAGGTCTATGAGGTGTTGTGGTAAATGATTTTGGTTATGACTTATCTGGGAATGCTTGGGAGAGAAGGCAGTCCAAACAGCTTGTTGAATAGCGATGGTGAAGGAGTTTAAGGCATCGTCAAGGTCATCTGGAGTTTTGAGTTTCACTCTGAGGTCAATATCACTGGTCAGGATTTGGCGAAAAAGGTCCCAGTTTACTGGTCTCTGATAAATGACGGTGGGGTGGGTTTAGGAATAGGAATTAGGGATACTTTAAGGAGCAATGGACTATAGTCAGAGGACAGTTCATCAAGGCGAGTCACCGACATGTTTAGGGAGCCTAATCCGCTGTAAATGAAGAAGTCAAGGGTGTCAGGATTACGGTTAGGATCAGTTGGCCAGTAGGTAGGGGAGTCAGGAGGCAGGAGGTTGAAACGTCTAGAGCTGAGTGCAGACTGTAAATTCCGCCCACGACAATTCGTGGATCTGCAACCCCATTGTTGGTTCTTAGCATTCATGTCTGCACCCAGAATGAAGTGGTTTCCTAAGGAATTGAGGAAGGATTCGAATAGAATGTTGGAGATGGAATGTTTAGGAGGGCAGTACGCTGATGCGAGGGTGATCGGAAAAGAAAAAGTCTTGATTACTATGCCGGTGCATTGTGAAATCATAGGGGGACTGGAGTATTTGGGAGGGACTGGTACATGACAGGTACGGGATGGCTTTCGTCTGGTGTCTGTACGGTATGTTACGTATTGAGGTATTTTAAAGAACTGTTTAGTGGTTAGTCTAGTTTCAGTTATAAGTGCTACATCAATGTTTTTGTCTTGCAATAAAGCTGTAAGTTCGTCATTGTGATTTCTAACACCATTCGCATTCCAAAGGAGAATGGACAAGGAGTTAGGTGTAGTCATTTAAGGATTTTTTAAGGAAGGGATTAAATTTGATACTAGATTAGTAAGTAGTGATATTAGCGGCATAACAAGAGATTTGATTTCAGTGATGAAGGATGTCATCAAACTTGTAAGGTCTGTGACATTTGATGGAGGAGGGATATGAGAAATTTGATGCGGATGAGGTTTTTGAGGGTTGGGTAAATTTTGAGGAATAGGTGGTTGTGGAAGGGGTTCAGGATGTATGCGTTGTTCCGGCAGTGCCTCTTTGTTCTGGTTCCCACCTCCAAGTAGATGGGCAAATGTCACATTGGAATCAATTGTTTTTGAAGGTTGTCTTCTGCTTCTGATCGGTTCAGCTGTTTCATCCAGATTCTGAGGTTTTTGGTATCTGCTTTTGAGGTTCTTGTAGATTTGACATCCCTTGTAGTTAGCCGGGTGGTCCTCGAGGCACAGAGCACATACAGCGGGTGTTGATCTTAATCGTGTACATTCTTCTGATTTATGTTGCTCACCGCATTTCACACAGCGTGGTGTGTGGTGGCAGTAAGTTCTCGTATGACCATATGCCTGACAATTATGGCACTGAACTATTTCTTTTTTAGTGTAAGGTTTCTCAACTCTTACACTAGTATAGTACAACCTATTGAGGTCGTAAATTTTTTACAACTCCTGCTGACGGTTCCAAGTCCACGAAGAATAGAGGCAGTGGACTTTTATCTTTTAGGACATTGGTCACTTGCCGCACTTTGTAGCCTATCTCCGTCAGTTCTTCTTTGATAGCTGTAACTGGTGTCGAAGGGTGTAGGTTTCTAATTACAACCCTTAAAGCTCTCTCCTGGCGCAACTGATAGGTATGAAAATCAGCTTTGGTCTCACTCAGATATTTCACTATTTTTCTGTAGCTTTCGGCGGTAGTCGGGGATATTTTAGTATCACTGGTTCTGCTTATACAAGAATAACTATTAGGATCAGTTACTTTGTTTAAATGCGCACACATCAGTTGAAAATTTTTAATATTTTTAACAAATATTGGTGGAGGTAGTGGTTCCCTGGGTATAGGAGAAGATTCCATGGTTTCTTTTTCATTTTGGAGGATCTGAAATGGATTCGGTGTAAAAAACGGCGATTCATCAGTTAATCCTTGTGATGATGTGCTAGGCTGTGGTTCAGATCCTAAAGAGGTAGCTGAAGCGGTCGCTGGTGGAATTATTTTTTTATTATTTTCACGGCGAGGTCTCTGTTTTGTTGGAGACGAGTTTGAACCTGCAGATCTAGATCTTTTACTTGTAGCTTTTGAGGACATAACTTGATGAAAATATCTCATTGATTAAAAAATAAAAAATAAAAAATAAAATAAAATAAAAAATAAATAAATAATGAGATGAGAATGAGAAGGAAAGATAATAAAAGAAAGATAAGTTAAAGAAAAGCAAGCCCGAGCTTGCCGAGCTAGCGGCAATCAGCTGATCAGTGACCCTCCTTTCACTTTTCGCGATTCTACAAAGTAAATTATAACTTTGCTTACCGATATTTCTCCAATATTCTATTCACTGCTGTGGTTTTCTTGAAGTCTAGTGATGTTTTCCAGACTGAACTCAAGCGAATTCCTACTGAAAAGAGCAAAAATCTGAGAGACGAAGTAACGTATGACTGTTATCATCGAGCGCATCAGCTGTTCCTCAACAATTAAAAATAAAATTAATTTAAAACATTAAACAAAACACAAATATCACATTTAATCAATTCATCATCACATTTCCACAATTTAAATAACATTATATCTATAATTATGACATTATATAATATAATATACCATTACAAGTTGTGGCGGAGTGGGAGTAAGGTTCAAACTCCAGTCTACTCCTAGCCTGTGTATAAAAAGAGATATTTAAAAACCTGACCATTATTTAAGTAAATAAGGATTTTTAACTTATAAAAGATTTTTGACAATATTGGAAGATGTATTTATCTAATTATAGATATAATACTATTTAAATTGTGGTAATGTGATGATGAATTGATTGAATGTGATATTTATGTTTTGTTTAATTTTTTTAATTAATTCAATTTTTAATTGTTATTAGTTTAGACTGTAAATTCTGAAGATGAGGCGTTGTTAGCCCCGAAACGTTAATTAAATTATGTATGAGAAATAAATGAATAATTATCAAAAATAAGAGATCGTTTCTAAAATACCTAATTTATATTAAAAACTCTTCATAATAGGATAATATAAAAACAATTAAAATTTTAACCATAAATACTCCCGACACTCAGTAATTTTTGAAGATGGACAAAAATACGTATAGAGTTTTAGAATCAGTAAAGTGCGATAATAAAAATAAAAAAGGAAAAAAAAAAATCTGTATATCCGTCATATATTATAAAAGATGAAACTCCACAAAAACTCGGTTATTATTGAAGATCTAAAAAACTTTTGAGATCAAGACAACGCGATGAACAGAGAAGAAAAATAAATCTTATATGGTCAAGCCACAATTTATAAGAAATGTGACTCCCTGAAAACTCGGTTATTATCGAAGATAGAGAAAAAATGTAAGGAGTTATGGACTCAGAGAATTTTATTTGAATGAAAATCGAAAGAAAGAAGAAATATGAATAGCTAATAGTAACACAGTCTAGTATAAATACTTTTGCTTTCTTATTTTCAATAATCAACATTTGTAATCGAGCAAAAAAAAAATAAAATAAAATAAATATTATCCTCTTCAAAATTACGTTTCAAGATGCGTAGAACCCGAATAACGATTTTTTTTTTAAATCTCTTTTGCCAAATTAAGAATAAATTTTAAAATGTTGGTAATAGACCATTTTAGGCCATTTTCTTTTGCATTAGTTATTGCTTTTCATATTAGTTGATTGCCTATCAACAGCTATATAAACAGTTATACCCTAATATTGTTGTTTGGAAATAATAAACCATTGTGTAATAGTTTGCAGCCGTTTAATTTTCTTTAGCATATCCCAATTTGACGAATAAAGCTGATACTAATTAAAAATAAATACGAAACATTTTCTACAAAACGAAAAAAGAATCATTAAAAATGGACCACAACTAGCAGAGACTATATCTTTTTGAAATCAGCAGTGGTGATATGCTGTTGGGTTGTTTCACATGAAATGTCCGTTTTTATAGTTTCTGAAATACATAAAGGATTTTGCAAGTCTCTGTTATTTTCTTCCGAATGTTTACATATTTAAAGTAAACAGTTACTAATCCTCTAGCTTTGTATTATAAACATTAGTTTCCCAATCAATTACCCACTTTTTAGTATAATTCCAAATATGAACATGGAAACACGCGATTTTCGAGTAATATCTGAGGCCGCTAGAAATATTTGCAAGGCGTTTGGGGAAGGGAGTGTTAATGAACGGACCATTCGCCGTTGGTTTGCTAAGTTATTAGCTGGGGATACCGACTTGGAAAACTTGCCCCGAGGAAGACCTCCGTCCGTAATAGACAACGATGTCCTCAAACATACAGTAGAAGGAAATCCCAACCAAACAGTTAAAGGACTCTCAGCACAACTTAGAGATTAAGACATACAAATATATATATTTGGTGCGCACGCGCAGAAATACAAGTAGTATCAAATGAAAGAAGAGAAAATTTCAGGACCAGTCCTTCACAAAGTCTTTGCGCAGAATCTGGCTTACCACCGTTATCTTACCGACGCGATAAACTGGCCATCAACTACATCACCAAACTATTCACACAATCTACCAATCCTACCCACAGATACGTCTTTAAACCTAAATACTCCACAAATTTTCAACTAAAGGCTAAATCAACCTTACCACTAGCAGAAAGAATATTATCCGCAGTTACCCAGTTATTGGGTTATTTCACATGATATGTCGGTGTTTATAGTTTCTGAAATACATAAAGGATTTTGCAGGTCTTTGTTGTTTTCTTCCGAATGGTTACATATTTAAAGTAAACAGTAACTAATCCTCTTCAAATAATAAAAGGACGTAATGACCTTGCTGTTGATCGCCTAGGAAAAACAAGTAACCTAACCTAATCCTCTACCTTTGTATTATAAACAATAGCTTCCCAATCAATTACCCACTTTTTAGCATACCTCCAAATATGAACATGGAAACACGCGATATTAGAGTAATATTTTTGTACGAATTTAAACTCGACCATTCAGCAGCTGAGGCCGCTAGAAATATTTGCAAGGCGTTTGGGGAAGGGAGTGTTAATGAACGGACCATTCGCCGTTGGTTTGCTAAGTTTTCAGCTGGGGATAACGACTTAGACAACGATGTCCTCAAACATACAGTAGAAGGAAACCCCTACCAAACAGTTAAAGGACTCTCAGCACAACTGAGCAAGTGCATCTACCGTTTCCAGACATTTAAAGTGTATTGGGAAAGTAAAATAGCTCGATACAGATGACCACCTGTTCAGAAATTTAGACAACTTCGTCAAAGGAAAACTTTTTGAAAATGATGATCGAGTGAAAAGTGCGTTTTCATATTTTGTTTCACTTCAAAGCTCAGAGTTTTTCAGTTCGGGGATAAAAAAAGTTGGTGTCACGTTGGGAAAAATGTGTAGAAAAATAAGGTAAATACTTGGAATAAAATTATCTTGTTTTCGTATCGTATTTTTAATAAAAATTCTTTAGCTTGAAAACGGACAGTTCACATGACACAACCCAATATTTTCCTTGAATTATCTATTGCTTCTTATATTACTTGATTGCCTATTGATGATTCACTCTCACCAAATCTTACGATTTTTCATCAAGCTATCGTCTTGCCGTGTAGGACGGCCTAGAGTGTTCTTGTAGGACTTGGAATTAGACGAGGAGTACCTGCCTTGTTTGAAGAGGTTGAACATGGGACGATCAGTAGTCGAGGCCTTGTTCCCAGGTCGCAAGCAGTGAATTGGGGGAGCTTGTAATTAGGAAATGGAATTAGCGCGGTTGTAAGAGAGGAACTGTTCTGGGGGCTGCGTCCACGTGCGAGGAAGCCAAAAGGACCCCGTCAAGTTCCAAACCGAGCCTGAGAAAGATGTTCCATCATAGGTGTTACCTAATAGATGCGCCTCTACTTGGCACAGGGGCAGTGTGAATGGGACGTCACTCAGGTTAGAGTTTATCGCTTTGGAGTTTTAATTTAACGGAGCGAAAAGTGCAATTAGCAAGAAAATATGTTCATTATTACTTTATATCAATTATTATTATAGAAGAGTAATTTTAATTATGAATTTATTATTTGGAACAATCTCTTCTTTTTATTTATATATCTTATTTACCATAACATATATACACTATGATTATAAAACTGTAACGTTTCGAGATACTTTTTAACCTCATCTTCAGATTATTAAAAATCATCTAAAATACAATTCAATAAATATTATAAGCAACCATACAAACAATAACAAACATTATCAATAATTTAGAATTCATTTATCACCCACAATATTTACAATCTGTTTATAAAACACTTTATTAAAATTCTACTTACATATATTTCCATATTATATCATAATATAGGTCATATAATAATGTACTATTATTCATATATAGTCCCTATATACGAATTATCCTGTAAATCTGTTAAAATAATCTCTACTTCACCATCACATAATAATTCTTTTAACATTTTACTGCCAAACAATTGCAACTATCAAGCAGACTAAATTAGCATTTCATATAATTCCATTCTTGTACTATTCAATGTTTACAAATATCCACAACCAAATATTTATCCAGGTTAGAGATTAAATATATATACATATATACTCACATAATTATTTATTATGATTTTTTTATGTTTTTTAAAAATATTTTTTAGTATTTTTCATCAATTAAATTCAGAAATTCAATTTATTAATTATGTCTGCATAATTTTGACTTATATTTTTTTAATAATAAATCTCCGTTATTTACAGGTACAATATTCTACGGGTCGGAACTACTGGAACGCTAGAATAATGCCGGAGCTTATTCAGTGGGTAACCGAAAATTAGCGAAAAGAGGGCTTCACAGCGAGATGTCTGCTAATCGCCTTCTTGCCGAATGGATCCTTTTTTCGGTTTGGTTGGTCTATCCATTGTCGTATAGTCTAGTCATACGTCACTTCAAGCTAATGGCTGATCGGACTACACTGCAAGTCCTAAATTTTGCACATCCATGCTATGATCCCCGTATTTATTGAAGTAAGTTAAAAACCTCCAGGGTATGAAATACGACGGATGTGTATGTCAGCTGCTAAATAATCATTACTGCGCTAAATCATTTTAGCTCCAACGAGGTTTTGGTTGATATGTGGCTCGAGATAGAGACAAACAGGAATACACACACACACACACATATATACATATTTTATTATATATTCAGAGTATCTTATAAGACGTATTTTATAGTTACTCTAACCATAAACGCATATATATAAACTTAAAAAACAAAAATTAAATAATCGCGAGCAAAGCCACGGGATACAGCTAGTATATATATATATATATATATATATATAATATAATAATATTATATATATATATATATATATATATATACACAATCTTAATTATTCTATAATCTATTAATATAAAATTGTGTTGCTACTGATACATACGGCTTAGGGTTGTTTAATATTGTTAATGTCTTTTCAGACTGAACTTGATTGTTTAGAATTAACATCTCTTTTTGGTTTCAGGTTTGATTGTTAGGCTAATTTAAATCCTGTTTATGAGAAAGTGAAAAATGTGAGGTGATAAGAGAGCAAGCTCTCTCGCACGTCCGATCTTCTCTTTGAGGATAAATGATCTATTTCTTTTGTCGATTAATATTTATACCTTTAGATAGAAGTGTTCATATCACCACCATAAACAGACACTATGAATTTTTCTTTTATAGCATGGATAAAAAAAATGTTTATATTTAATATATCTTGTGTAGTAGAACATATCTGCTATGCCACGTCTTTCAGGTTTGCAGAAATACACATTATCTGTCGCTATAGGCGTCACCAAAACTAAAAGATCAATGACAAATACGTAATTATGATTCATGTCATCACGTGGCTCTTGCGGAAACATTTCACCATTAAAAAGAACTGAACAAGACTCTAGTTTGGAACGACGAGCCCTTTCAGAGCTTTTTGTACTTCTTATATTTTCTTCAGTGGGGAACATCGAAGACTACCACAGCATTACTGCCATGATTTCGTTTTAAATATGCCACATGGTTTTTAAAAATAACATATAAACGTTCGCTCCGATACCAATGTACTCTGTGTAGAAGATAGTCTGCATCTACTACGTCAACTTCATTCTTTCCGAGTACTGTTTTCCAAAGACTTCCTCTGGGAAAAGTGACAATGGAAACGGATGATGATGCTTAGCGATGATCATTCTGTGGATAAGTATCAAAGGATCCAGGTCTACTTTGATGTGGCGACCGAAAGTTGCCAAGGAAACTACTAAATCTTTAAATCGGAAATGTACGTTCACAAAGTCGTTCACAAATTAATCCTTTCGTACAATATGATTTCCTGTGAATAAAAGAGAAATGTGGTAACAAGTGAAGCTGCAAAAAAGGCGACTCCAATGTTATATTGTCTGTCTTTTTTGCGGATTCAAACCTTGCGATAATAGACCAAATATTGAATATAACATGGAAGATACGAGTTGAGCTTTGGGCTCTTACTAAAACATCAAATCTTCCCGTATCCAATCCCTACAATCCAAAATCCTGCGTAAAATCCTCAATGCTCTTATTTTGTAACTATAAACTGATCACAAAGCTTAATATTCGTATGTTGCTGTTTTTGGCCGATTAGATACATTCCTTTCATGACAAACTCATTCCCCCCCTAATCTCTAGTTTCAATCACTTTCTGCTCTTATTCCGAACAATCCTCCGAGGCGTCTAAAAGGAGATGGTCCGAGACCTTCTAGTTTTAAATAGTAACAGATGCAATCTGGTAGTTCTGCTCAGTCTCTTCCAGTCATTTTTCTAATATCATATTACTTGATGTATTTTTTTGAGTACAGTTGTAAATTTCAATAAATTATGTTTAAAAAAAAAATAAAAAAAAAACATGGGAGATGACGAGTTTGACGATGCGCAGCCATTCCTTCAAAATGATACATTATACACATCAAGTACATTTGAGACTAAACAGAAAAACAACAAACAAAAATCTTTATATTTTATTAAAGTGTTTGTGTATCGTTAAAATGCTAGTTTTTTTAAAATATTTAAATTCCTATTAGTTGAAAAAAACACTCTTCCTTTCCTCGAATATACACAGTAATGGTTTCAATATAATATTACGTTTAGAAGATCTAATTAAAACGGAGTATTTTATTTTTTTATTAACAAAGCATTTGTTATTTAAACATTTCTTGGTGTATATTAGAAGTAATTAAAAATCGTATGACATCTACTTTGTTAGAAATTTAATGCTATAAATATTGTCCCTTATGTATTTTTTAATAAACTGCACACCAAAATAGTTATTGAAGCGAAACCACCAACTTTTCTGACATTTTGTGTTTTTTTGACAATTTGGCCAATATTGACACCACGTATCTCAGTAGGTGTTCGAATTTTCCAACATGTTTTCATACCAAACATGTAGGCAATTTACTGCTCTTTAAAATTGCTAAGGACAAAGTTTGCTCTAAAATGTCCTGAAAGGGATTTAGAAGGAAAAAACTAAAAAAAGTACTTTTTTTGAGAGGTTTTTTCAAAATGGCGGAAAACGCACAAGGATCACAAGTGTGAAAACTTGGGTTTTTAATGAAGGGAGCAGTACAAACAATCGTGTCTAAAGTTACCCCACCTTTTTCTAGCCAAAATCCTATTTCTACTGGGCAATATGCATGTTGAGCGAATTTGATAAGCAACTAAAGGAGAAAAGTTAAAACAATTTTTTTTTTTTTTTGTTTTTGAACACAAGAATAGTAATATAGATGTATAATATACCGTTCGATGGCTAAAGATTTTAGAAATAATATTATCTCATATACGGAATTTTAAAGGTTAATGGAGAGCGATGAAAAGCCGATAAAACTAACAGATTAGCATAACAGCCTAATACCCAGGTCCCAGGTTTAAACTTGTCCTGGGATTTTTTAATAGGAGTAAAAAGTCCGAAGTTAGTCCGTCCTTCGTAGGGGACGTTAAAAGGTAGTCCCGAGCCTGTGCGATGACAGGTACTTGTTAAAGATCCCTACCTAATTAAACCTGGATAGCAAAATTTAGGATTCCACCGTAGTATCGTCCGATTAGCACAGTAACATAAAAGGACGTCAAATAAATAAACAAACAACAAACTAACTGATTGTTGTAGAAAAACAGATAATAGATTATTTAATAAAACACATGTTTCTATTGAAATTCAAAATAATTAATTTTTTAACAATTTAAATGTTTAAAATTCTTAAATTGATTTTGACAACAAAGGTCGTGTGTTGCGCGCACCAGAGTTTTTTCCCCAACATCTATTCAACTTCTACTTCATTTATAACTGGATTTAAAGAAAGAGGTGTATAGCGCGCACCGGATTTTCTCCCCTCCTGTACACCATTACACTGTGACCTCACCCCATTCCCCGCACCTCGGAAGACGTACGTCCCGGGCAGCGATCCAATCAGAATCAAATCCCCTCCTACGCTTCGGGCTGATACCAGCGATGCCTCAGGACCGCCCCGAACGTTACCTATAGCTGTAGGCTTATACTCAAATTGAAAGGTCGGATTAGGTTGTAAATTTTCACGATCTCAATACTATCATTTACAATATATTTCATACATAGTGAAGTGAAAGTGCAATGTTTTATTCGGTAAGGTTCTTTACGAAACATACTTTCCTTACATTGAAGCTATAGAACGATATGGACAGGTATTATCGATATCGTAATTACTTTTGAGTTTCGTAAAAAGGAGCATTTAGTGCTACGGACGTGACCATCTGCCTAGTTAAAGTGTTTAATTATGTTGTTAAGAGCCGAGAGGATACATATATAGGTGGGCCTTTAGAATAGGAGTTAAATCGGCGAGATGGCTGTCTTCTTTGGCATCTTGGTATGCGCTTCAGTCTTACAGCTAGCGCTCTCTCAGGGTAAGATACACCATCAATTTAATATATATTATATTATATATATATATATATATATATATATATATTGATCAGTCTACTGTTATATATATTAAGTTTGTGTTGTTCTCAGGTTTCAGTCAAAGAATAAACAATTTTATCTATGCGACGTTTCGAGAATTTATTGTTCTCATAATCATGCCTTAACAATGGAAAAACAAAAAAAAAACTTAATATTATTATACAATAATTAATATATGATGTTAATGTTAGAGATATAAAAAAGAGTACATTGAACAATGAATAATCATACAGTAGGTACATAGATATTTTAAATTAGGATTTACATTAAAGATATTATTATAAAATTACTTACAATTTTGGACAAAATAGTGTCTTAATTAGAAATGTTTAGCCTACAAGCTTTGAAAGAACACTGAAAAAAAAGGAATAGTTCAAGTATGGAAGATTTTTGTAGGAATTTATGATGACGTCAGGAGTCTGGGGTATTCTCTATTGTTGGGTTGTTTTTGTATTTATTATTAAGACGTTTATTTTATTTCTTTAAATTTTAATATGGGTTTATCACATATTAATAAACACATATTTATTACACTATTATACACATGTTTATCACATATTAATAAACACATATTAAAATTTAAAGAAATAAAATAAACGTCTTAATAATAATACGAAATAAAACGAAAACAACTCAACAATAGGAGGGAGAATACCCCAGTTTCCTGACGTCATCATAAATTCCTACAAAAATCTTCCATACTTGAACTATTCCTTTTTTATTTTTTCAGTGTTCTTTCAAAGCTTGTAGGCTAAACATTTCTAATTAAGACACTATTTTGTCCAAAATTGTAAGTAATTTTATAATAATATCTTTAATGTAAATCCTAATTTAACAATCTATGTACCTACTGTATGATTATTCATTGTTTAATGTACTCTTTTTTATATCTCTAACATTAATATCATATATTAATTATTGTATAATAATATTAATGACCTGTTTTTTTTTTGTTTTTCCACTGTTAAGGCATGATTATGAGAACAATAAATTCTCGAAACGTCGCATAGATAAAATTGTTTATTAATTGATTGAAACCTGAGAACAACACAAATTTAAATTATCAACAGTCGAGAACTGATCAAACAATATTATATATATATATATATATATATATATATAAACACACACTCACTCTAAAAAGTTTCCATACAGCATGAAATTAATTTGTAGGACTATTTATGTTCAACTAAACATTTTCCTAACGCACAAATTATTAATATTAATATTACTAGGCAGAATATCATTTGATAATGATGGGTCAAAAAAGTTTCCATAAACCTTCCATATTGGTCCTATGTGTCGTACTATGGCGGTCTTTCCAGTCTGTATCTGTGTCTCGATGATCAAATCTCTGTTGAGTATTAAATTTACTTGTGCCTGAGAAACTGATTTCTTTTCAATATGCGCGTTTCTTGTGATTTGGTGGAGGTTTCGGTTCGCAGGGCTTATCTATAATAAAAATTGCACATATTTTGAATAAGACACATACTACTGTCGAGTATGTACTAAAAAGAGATAAAAGGTTAAAATCTGTGGAGGGTAGACCACGTGGTGCAAAATGGAGAATCGCCAGGGGATAATGAACCTTTGTAATTTGAAAAGAAAAAAAAAATCTGGAGCGAGCAACACACGACTTACACTTACCTCTGTAATTAATATCAATTTAAGAATTTTTAATCAAATGTAGAAACGAAAATAAATTGTTGAAGAATTATTTACATTTGATTTTTATAGAAAGATGTTATTAAATAATATGTTATAATATTATCTACAAATTCAGTAACTTTTTTCGTTTTTTCATCACTCCGTACAAGAACAAGGCGACAAGATTTTTAGATGGGGCAAAGCGGGACAGCTCTGAAGAGGAGGCTATCAACAAAAAAATTCATACGGAATAATAAATAAATACGCAATAAATATTTTTAACATAAGTACAATTATAAATATCAAAAATGTATAATATTTTATTCCTTGACATATTTTTTATTTAATTGAATTTGTTTCATTAAATTGTTGTCATTTTTTAAAATATTGTTAAAAGTCTTCACAGGAATTAGTCAAATCATATTTGACATTTAAAATGGCTTTCAAAGTTCAAACATTTAATTTTGATTTTTCTGATGTTCACATTTGATTCATTGTGGAAAAACTTGTAATTATATGTTTTGATTCTTAAAGATAAATTCAAATTTTAAATTGATTTGTGATTATCTAAGTGTTGTTTAGTAAATTAAAGTATTATATGTCTATGAGAACTTAAAAAAATACTAAAATGTTATAAACACATACAAATTTCTAAGTGTTATAAACAATGTTATAAACAAAACTGTTATAAACAATGTTATAAACAAGATAAACAGTGTTATAAACAATATAAACAGTGTTATAGACAATGTTATAAACAAAAATGTTATAAACACATACAAATTTCTAAGTGTTGTTTAGTAAATTAGAATATTATATGTCTATGAGAACTTAAAAAAATACTAAAATGTTATAAACACATACAGTACAAATATGCGTTTCACTATATTTTTAATGATTTCAAGAGTTGCTTCCGCGGCTTTGAGTTTTTTGCAACTTCCAAGTTGTTTTCCGTTCCTAAATGTTCTTGCCATTCTTCCGGTCGACCTTCTCGAAGACCTCTGGCAGCCATGCCTTCCTCCACAATTTTGGCCATCGCTCCCTGGCAGTCCTTTGTGAATGTCCAAACCATTTCAACCTTTTTATTTATATTTCGTTGAGAATATTTTTTTTCTTGTTAGACATTTCGCCTGATAGTTTTGTCTGGAACATGCAGCCTAGATATGAAACAGTCCATCTCCAATGATAGGATCCTTGCCTCCTCATTTTTTGCAATCACCCACGTTTCTGCTGCATATAGCGTGACGCTTCCCAAATGGGAATGGAATAGCCTTATTTTGGTTGTAGAGTCACCTGCTTGCTCCATAACACAGAATCCAATGTTCCAGTTACCCGCCTTCCTCTCGTAATGTTTTCCATGATGTCCTTAGAACAGCTGCCATTCTTAGCTATCCATCTGCCAAGATATTTAAAAACAAGTTTTTTCTAGTAATGCCTTAAAATTACGAGAATTTCGTAGGATACTACTTTGAACACTTTTCTTTAGAAACAAAACTAAACGAAACTAAGGCTTTCTTGGAAAAGGCGAATGAAATTAAAAATATTAGAGAATGCCTTAAACGGATTATTAGGTAAGTGTTCAATAGGATTAAAATATTTACAGTCCTTTAAAATCTCGAATTTGACGAAAAGGTCTTCTTTTTATTTATGCACCCCATTAGTTGCAGTCTTATAAAATGAGCGAAAAGATCCTTGTCTGTGTAAATGCCAAGCCTAGCTCAAAAAATAAGTTAAAAGTCAAACTTAGTCAAAGTTAATTTTCATATTCAAGAGGAGTATAAGGCTGAGATGTTATAACTACTTGTTCATCCCAATCCACTATGCAGAAGTGGTAGTTTATACCGCGCATTTTTAGGATTTTCTCAAAAACTTGTAGATTTTATAACTTTTAGAGTTTCATCTAAATCTTGCAAACTATATGATAATCATGCTCTTCTTCGATCCTTCCACCCACACCTACAGTCCTTTCATCTTGTCTTTTTCACCGTTCATCTTAAGACATGAACTAATTTAACTCATAAATTTACAAATTCTCATTTGATCTGTTTTTGTGTTTGTGAATTAGAGAGTGCACCTGCCGTTGCACTACTGTACTGATCCACCCTCATGCCTCACCTGTCAACATTACCTAAATGATACTTCACCTTCTGCTCATTGTCTTTGCACGTTAGGACAGGTGCAAATAAAGAATTTAACAGAAAAAAAAATGTCTATTGTTATAGTATTTAATCTAAAAGAAATATTTTCCTCATGTAACATTATCATGACTATGTAAGTGATAACATTTAACGCTATGACCTTAATATTAAATTTAGCTTACATCTTATTTTAACTGAATCCTCCAAATTGTATTAGAACCTGTTGGATCCCTCCCCTCCCCCCCCTGTTAACTCGTAAGTTTACAGTTTTTAATTGATTTATTTTTTTGTTCAGGATTTGGTAGAACTGGACCTGCAATCGCAAATGCAAACGCTAACAGCGGAGCCAACCAAGGTAAGACTACAGTCTCAACTATCACCATACTAAGTGTCATATTAGTAATTGCCAACTCTAAAAATAAACCTGTAATACTGTAAGTCAAACGATGGTGTGCAATGAGGTGATTAGGCCGAGATCAAACTCAGCCGCCATTTATTTTCCCCAATTTAGGTACCCACTTTAAAGAGTCTAGGTCTGCCCCTGGAGGGTATCCATGCTCTAGGGTCGCTCTCCGGCTGAATTAATAGAATTGATTATATTCTGCTACAGCCGGGACTCGAACCCAGGACACAGAGAACAGTAGACTAGTGCTCTATCCATCCACTAGACCACGATGCTCCCTGTTATTATCTATGAGTCGGAATAAATGACCATTTCTGGATATTAATATTGATTAAGCACTGGTAAATATGAAATAATGTAAGAATTAACTAGAGGAGAAAACAATAGACATATATTTCATGTTAATTTTCCTCTCAGCCTCCCAAATTAGAGTACTGTTACAAATGTATAGTATACCGTTGTAAAGCGAAAGACTTTACAAATAAGATCCACTAGCATGAAAAGTTTTAGAATGCTTGCTAAAGTGACGAAAAGATCTTGGACTTATTAAGATAAATAAAGGACAGTTATTTAATAAAGGAGAGGATCTTTAATCGGAAGACCATATTACCGTAGACTTACTACCTCATCATTCCATCTTTTCTGTTCAACAGATTCTTCTCAGTCCGGCAGGGCTCCGCGATTTCTTCAATTCGACCAATCTTAGCGGGTGTACCGAAAGGGTCAATACGGCCGCCTTTACTTTACATTGTATATACCCATGACATATCCATCCACTCTGACATATTAAACGGTACTTATGCGGATGATAACACAATTCTTATAAGAATTCGGGATACAACACAAGCCTCACTATCCTTACATCACTTAGACACATTGAACGAGTCGTGAAAATTATGGAAAATTCGACCTAATCATGACAAATCATAACATGTAACATTTACCCTACGAAAACATGCCTGCCCTCCAGTCTTCATCGAGAGCAATCCTATTCTTCAGGCAGACACAGTACTTTATCTCGGAATAAACTTCGACAGAAGAATGGCATGGTGTCCGCACTTAAAAATGATTCATAAGACGCACAACAAACGCCTTAAACTACTTTTTTCACACTTTTAAAAATCTTTCAACTTAAAGCTGAAACAGAAACCTTATATACACAGTTACTTACTCAAACCGCTGTGGACATACTTCTCTCAAATATACGGCATAGCAAAAAATACTCACTTAAAAAAGCTTCAAATTTTTGAATCCAACATTTCTACTCGTAATAACTCATACGTCACTAACAAAACTTTACATACTGATTTGCACTTACCAACAGTGGACCAAAACATAAGGATTCTTTATCTACGATTTTATAATAACTTACACGGACATACCGACACACTAATAAAAGATATGGGTACAAACGACATGTCTATGAATTCGAGGATAAGGTTAAAAAGGTGTCGGATGCAAGATCTCTTGAAATAATTAATAGTTGTTGAGGTGAGACAAGGCCCGCTACTACTACTGTACTGATCTACCCTCATGCCTCACCTGTCAACATTACCTAAATGATACTTCACCTTTGCTCGTTGTCCTTGCACGTTAGGACAGGTGCGAATAAGGCTTTAACAGAAAAAAAAAAGTCTAATGTTGTAATATTTAATCTAATAGAAATATTTCCCACATGTAACATTATCATGACTATGTAAGTCATAACATTTAACGCTATGACCTTAATATTAAATTTAGCTTACACCTTATTTTAACCGAATCCTCCATATTGTATTAGAACCTGTTGGATCCCTTCCCTCCCCCCTGTTAACTCGTAAGTTTACAGTTTTTAATTGATTTATTTTTTTGTTCAGGATTAGGTGGAAGTGGACCTGCAATCGCAACTGCAAACGCTAACAGCGGAGGCAACCAAGGTAAGACTACAGTCCTCACAGCCAAACAGGGAGGGAAGTTGGGCCGGTATCGCGCGCTGCTCCTCGAGCTGACAGTGTCCTGTGTACAGGCTGTCCCATAAATTCCTCGCCATATTGTGAGATGAGGTGATCAATAGATCTTGAGAGGAACAAAAAACTTCCATATGACCCATACTCTCTCTGATTGTCTCATTGAAATTTAAAAAAAATAACTGTTCTCCCTGAGCATTGACAACCGGGCGATGGGCCGTATTAACTACCTGAGCTCTGGTATCGGCTCGCACATTATGGCTAGGCATTTATGAGACACGTATCAACAAAAAATTTTGATTATTTTAAAGATGATTAAATGGAGAAGTTCCGCTGCGATACGGGTGATCTAAAACCTAACGGTAGAAGAGTAACAGTGTCTAGGTCTTGATATGTCGGAATATTATACGAAATATTATTTATTAAAAAAAAAATTATTGATATTTAAAACTGTATAATAAAATACATTTAGTAAATGATAAAAGACTACACTGTCATGATTCACATGTAGAGATACTATTCATTGGCAGCTCTCCAAAAACTATGCCAAACCAGAAGGTCTCGGGGCCCTCTTCTTTTCAGACACCTCGGAGGATTATCAGGAATTGAGACGTTGATTTCCGAAAGGTACTAAAGGACATTTTTTACGAAATTGATATTTTTACATATTTATATTCTCCTCATTTAGTTTTATCTAAATCTTAAATTTGATCGTATCTAATAACACTCATGTCCTTTAATAACGTGATTTAGAAATGCTATTAATTTCTTAAGATACTAATTACACATTTAGTTTCATTCCAAATCATACCAGAACATTTCATTTCATAACTTTAATATGGTTTTATTAATATAGTAAAGAAATAATTCTAGATTTTAATGTGAAAAGACCCAAATTAGCTAGTTTAATAATATAGTAATGAGAGATTTTCGCGCTTCCTGTAAAATTCCCCAGAATGGATATAGTACCTTTTGGAAATCAATGTCTCAATTTTAGGGGGAAGGGGCAGGGATTAAAAATATGGGGTTAGAGTGGAAATGGAGTTTTTCATGAAAGGATTGGTACATGGCCAATTAGTTGAGTAGATGTTCATCTCTAGCCAACTTCTGGCAAACAGAGAGGAACGAGTGAAGAAACGAGTTGATTTGGGTGCTTATGTGCAAGTATCGTGTGTTGTGTGATTTCAAACATACCACTGGTCGTGAACAGTCTTTCGTAAAATTTTGGGTTGAGTTATTGTGTTTCGTGTTTTGCAGAACCCCCAAGTTCAGCTCCGCACAGTAGAAAATATAACCGATTTAGGTGAACAAATGCTGAAACATGTCCATATTTAACCTTTGGGGTTCCAAATTAAGGAAAAATATAAAAACTAATTACTTGAGACGATGGGCGAGCGCACAGTGGTCAAACATCAAATGTATTTCCTAAAATCTAAAATTTTCCTACATTTTACGTTTGAATACGGGAAAAATAATACAAAACTCTAATTATGGTTAGGAGTTGCTGAAACCTGCAAATAGATGTATTTTATATCATTTAGGAAACTTTTCAAATTATAGATTGTAAAACTTTTAATTAGGAGTATGGTGTCTGAAAAAGATGTATGTATCACCCAAAACGCAAAAAGTCGTAAAACTTCTTTGTAATATTTAAAGATTAGAAGGATTGATGAAGCAAACCCCACAAACAAATCCTTGGGGTAGGGTAACTTGGGGTTGTATAGTTTTTCGTTATTGAATAAAGAGCATGCATTTACAAATTGCTAAATTAACTCTACATGTAAATTGCAATGTATATTCAATAACGTGCATGGAAATATAATGAGTCCATTGTCAAAGAGACTTTGCGCTAAACACACACCTAACACAATAAATGACGATCAAATAAAGATAATCCCACTGTCGGTTATTAGGCACTTGTGCGAATAGGAATAATTCACACATTTAATATTTGTTTGTAAACACGGTAAATAAGGGAAATAAGGAGGGTTGCTAACTAATAATAAAAAGCTGAAGCACTGGAAAATCCCAAACTTTTGTCCAACTAAATTGGTGATTTTGCTCAGTGTGTGTCGTATGTACAGATTGAGTGGTGTATATTAGTCAATCGGTTTGTAAGTGTAGTGATGATCGGTAATCCTATAGATGTGAAAGTTGTTCGTAATGTCTTGGTAGTTCTTGTCGTTAATTTCGTATGTAAGAAAAAGTAATATTTGTTAGTATTATTCGAAATTTATTAAAAAACAATATACCCTCCACTCTCTTGCTACTATCGCAAACTTTCATGACATCTCTCTCTCGCGAATTTTCGACTACTTCTTCTCTCCTCAATTTAAAAAGGGAACAAGCTTTGAGCAGCTAGTTACCAAAAAAGGCGCTAGATAACGCTAGTGAGACGATTCTCAGAGGTTTGAGACGCAAGTTAGTGAGCCTGAAAGGGCTTGGGCACTTTGAGCCGATACAGTGCGGCCTCAAGGCGAGGGAGGGATGTCAATGAATAAATGATATTGTTAATTTTACTAATTTAACTGATAAAATTACTATTCCTCATTTGATTTGGTTTTCTGGTTGTCATTTAGGTTTGACCTACCCTTACCCCGGAGGCATTGCAACTCAAGGTGAGTATAGTACACATTTTTATAATATTTACAAATTATTAGATATAATTTCTACTCAAATATTTAGCTTCCCGACAGTATATATGTTACATTTGTACTACTAATATTCTAACGTTCAGAAAAATTAATTACTAAGACAAATATTTTTTATCTCATCTAATTTAGTTGGTTATCTAATCCCTCTATCTTGCATATTCTACGGATCCTGATACCTTCTTAGCAACCTTTGCCGACGATACTGCCATTTTATCAACCCAATCAGATCCCGAAATTGCATCTTCCTATCTACAAAGACATCTATCCTTGATTGAATTTTGGTGCGCTAATTGGCGTATCAAAATTAATGAATCCAAATGTAAGCACATCACCTTTACCCTTCGCCGCAGATCCTGTCCACAAGTCAATTTTAACTCCATACCCCTTCCCTGCTCTGACACAGTCCGGTATCTGGGATTCTTACTAGACAAAAGACTAACGTGGAACCCACACACTCGACTTAAACGACAAGAACTCAACAGACGATACGGCCAACTATATAGACTACTAAACAGAACATCAAAACTTTCTGTTGCTAATAAACTATTAATTTACAAGACGATTCTAAAACCGATATGGACCTACGGACTCGAACTGTGGGGGACAACTAAATTTTCGAACATCAGGCGTATCCAATCCTTTCAGTCCAAAGTCCTTAGAACAATAGTCAATGCTCCCTATTATGTTACAAACAAGACCTTACACAATGATCTGAATATCCCATTTGTCCTCGATTTAATCCCATCTAAATTCCTAAACTTCCACCAGAGGCTAACTCACATCCCTAATCCTTTATCCCAATCCCTATCTAGCTCCAGCCATCCCTATAACCCTCCTCGTAGGTTGAAACGGCAGTGGCCTAGAGATCTCTTATAACTAAGCAATGCTGAGTGTTGGCAATGGCCAGCTTCTCCACTCACGCCTGAGAGTCTGTGGCTCTAGCGCCCTCTCTCAGTCTCCACTGGCTTATTAGACCGGTGACGCGACTGACTGAGAGGCGCTGGGATCTCCTAGCCTTGGGCCCCAACACCCACTTGTGGGCGTCGGGGTTTAATTCGGAGTTCCCAGGGGCAGTATGTAAATATTGTATATATAAGTATGAATGTGACCAAGATTATTATTATTTATTTCTTTTATTTTCTTTTTATCTTTATTTACGGTTATTTATTCTTCTTTATATTTTATTTATTTTGTATTCATTTATTTTTATTTTTTTATTTTGTGTACATAAGGAATAAATGAATTCTAATATCACTAATACTTATTGCCCAAGATTGTGGCAGATTGTATTATTTATAAATAAATAAAAAGTTATTATTATCTTGCATATTTACACCTTTTTCATCAATGCTCATACAAAGAAATTTTTAGCAATGCAAAGCAGATAATATGTTTATTTTTATATAATCTACAACAAGAAAGGTACTTTGGAGGAAGAAATTTTGAAATATCGGCATTTAAGTCCTGTCAGACTATTTCAATCAGAATGAAATGATATGAAGCCCGTTCAATTTTACATCGACATAGCGAGTTTGATCAAAATCGTTTAAGCCGTTTTTAAGAAAATCGTAAAAAGGTGCAAAATGCAAGGTATAAAGTTACTATTCCGGTTAGCTTCAGTTTCATAGGACTTTTTGTTCTGGAGAATATTGGGACTTGAATATTGAAATCTCCGTTGGGAAATCTCTTAGGAAAGCTTACGGGGCACATAGACAGCTGTAGTAGCTGAAATGGCTAGAAAAGTCCTTGAGAAACGCACCATTCGTGTAGGATGGATTAACAGCCGAGTGAGGGAAAAGATTTCTCTTCAGAGATATTTCCGATGCCTTGCATATAGTCACATTGCTCGGAAATGTAACCGTCCTGACCGCACGGGACTTTGCTTGCGATGCGGCGAAGACGGACATCCAGCCACGGAATGTAGAAACTTGACAGGTGGCTTTGGCTGTCCCGTGACACCAGGAGTGTCAAAGCCATCTTCGTGACAAAGCTGAATAAGAACCTGGACAACATAGTTACCTCTTGCTTGCTTAAGCCTGAGCAAAAGCTTAACATTGTACATCAATATTTATTCCGGGTCTCATATACCCTTTCCAAACTGCGCCCCTAACAAAGCTACGCTCAGGAATATTATAAGGTATCGACACCATGATTCGCAGGAGTGTCTAAGCCATCATCGGACTCCTTGCGAACACCACGGCAACGTTATACGCTCCCAGGAGGAACCGAGCACTAGGATTGATCCGCTGCCAATTGGAGGCTCCTCTACAACACTGGTCCATCGCTCAGTGACTGTCCAATGTGCCGGATGACCTGTTCCAGTCCACATTTGATTATTCAACCGAAGTTGCTATATGTGCTGAGAGATTGGGGGTTGAGCAGAGTAACCGGAATATGAGAACTCTACGGAAGTCGCTACGAGAAAACTCGTTCGAGGAATGGGCCAGCTGCAGGTGGCAGGGCATTGGGATACGACATTTTAAAGAAACCCCGAAAGCTAACAAATATTTGTACGAAAAGCAGATACTTTCGGGGTCTGAATGGTCCAATGCCCTGAAACTTAATATCAATTATGCACCCCTGCTTGGAGTCCCAGGTATCAGCGGACAGGTCAGAGATGTTGGGTCCCTCGGTCGCAAAAGCAAAAGAGAGACAAAAACACCAGCTCACGTGCTGGGAAAATGTCCCAACCACTCCCTCCTGATAACACGCCGTCACCATAGAGTGAAGCATGAGTTGATGAGGATCCTTAAAGAACGAGATTTTGCCTGCTTCGAGGAAGTTTACTGTGTGGATACGGATGGATCCACGCGATATGCTGATATCGTGGCATTCCCTAAGACCGGAAATTCAGCCGTCATTCTGGATCCCACCGTGAGATATGAATCCAATGACCTTGAACAGGCAAGTAAAGTGGAAAGGAATGTAAGAGAAATCTACGAAAAATGTATCACTTTCCCCTTGTTTTTTTTAATTTTTATTTTTTATTTATTTAATCTTTGGTGTATATGTATGGATATATTTAAGTATTTGAACAAAAATGTGAAATGGTAGAGAAGGAAAAGAGAAAAAAAAAACCCAGAAAAAATCAATAAAAAAAAATTAAAAAGAGTAAAAAAGGAAAAAAAAAAATTTATTTATTGTTAATATTAAAATGTTAAGAATATTCCTGGTGGAAAGAATTGGGATGCAGTGTTATAGCAATCCAATTAAGTTGGGAAGTATCATTTTGTTTTATTTGTAAACGAAGTGTATCTCTCTGCAAAAGTTGTTCGTAATGTCTTGGTAGTGTATATTAGTCAATTGGTTTGTAAGTGTAGTGATGATCGGTAATCCTATAAATGTGAAAGTTGTTCGTAATGTCTTGGTAGTTCTTGTCGTTAATTTCGTATGTAAGAAAAAGTAATATTTGTTAGTATTATTCGAAATTTATTAAAAAACAATATACCCTCCACTCTCTTGCTACTATCGCAAACTTTCATGACATCTCTCTCTCGCGAATTTTCGACTACTTCTTCTCTCCTCAATTTAAAAAGGGAACAAGCTTTGAGCAGCTAGTTACCAAAAAAGGCGCTAGATAACGCTAGTGAGACGATTCTCAGAGGTTTGAGACGCAAGTTAGTGAGCCTGAAAGGGCTTGGGCACTTTGAGCCGATACAGTGCGGCCTCAAGGCGAGGGAGGGATGTCAATGAATAAATGATATTGTTAATTTTACTAATTTAACTGATAAAATTACTATTCCTCATTTGATTTGGTTTTGTGGTTGTCATTTAGGTTTGACCTACCCTTACCCCGGAGGCATTGCAACTCAAGGTGAGTATAGTACACATTTTTATAATATTTACAAATTATTAGATATAATTTCTACTCAAATATTTAGCTTCCCGACAGTATATATGTTACATTTGTACTACTAATATTCTAACGTTCAGAAAAATAAATTACTTAGAAAAACATTTTTTATCTCATCTAATTAAGTTGGTTATCTAATCCATCTATCTTGTATATTTATCCCTTTTTCATCAATGCTCATATGATGAAATAGTTAATTTTTTCGAATCACAAAATTAAACGTACATTTAAATTTACGCAAATTTAAAATAGCGACATTTAAGGTCTGTCAGACTATTTCGATCAGAAGCCTACATTGAAATTTTAATTCGGTATAGCGACTTTAATAAAAAAAAAAATATGGGGGTGTACTGGTGAGAGCGACCCACAACTTTCACTTATCTGCATTATTTATAGAAATTCAAGAATTTTTAAACAAATTTATAGACGAAAATAAATTGTTAAAGAACTATTTAAATAGTATTTTAATAGAAACATGTGTTTTATTAAATAATCTATTATATCATTATCTACGACAATCAGTTTGTTTTGTCGGCTTTCCATCAATCTCCGTTAACTTTTACAATAGTATGTATAAGATAATATTTTTTCTAAAATCTTTTGCATTCCTACGGTATATCATCATACATGAACTGTTCTTATGTTTAAAAACAAAAAATTGCATTAAAAAAAATTGTTTTGCAGTTTTATCGTTTAGTTGAATATCGAATTCGTTCAACTTATATATTTTTAGCAATGCAAACCAGATAATATGTTTATTTTTATATAATCTAAAAACAAGAAAGGTACTTTAGAGGAAGAAATTTTGAAATGTCGGCATTTAAGCCCTGCCAGACTATTTCAATCAGAATGAAATGATATTGAAGCCCGTTCAATTTCACATCGACATAGCGAGTTTAATCAAAATAGTTTGAGCCGTTTTTAAGAAAATCGTAGAAAGGTGCAAAATTCAAGGTATAAAGTGACTCTTCCGGTTAGCTGATTTCGATAAAAAATATTCTGTAACATCTGGGGAGTATATTTCTCTTAAGTATAAAATTTCAGTTTCATAGGACTTCTTGTTCATGCGCGGAAGTTACCACACACACACACAAATACCCGCAAGGGCTATCTGATGTGCACAGCTAGTGGGAATTAACGCACCACCGGTTTCCTCAGTTCAGTACACTGCACACACAATATATATATAAATATATTTATATCAATCATAGAGAAGACAGAAGAAAATTGTTAATCCTACGGTGCAGGATGTCGTATCTCCAGTACCGGCGCCTAGGAAGGTGGGTTCCGGGACGTCGTCATCAAGCGACAGCAATGATACAGCAGTGGATCACTTGGCTGCTGTAGCATCTTATGCCTCAAGTGAAGAAATAAGAAGAGAAATGTGGGCACTGCTTGGAGAAAAAGTTAGTAAACTACACGATTTCGTCATGAAACAGGTTATATCCACAATATAATTAAATCTCATGTGTGTACGATCAGGATGTTTTATGAAAAAGTGTCTAGAATGGAGGGAGAAACATCTGTTGAGGCGGTAACAGAAAACAGTCGTGGAACGCAGGCATCGCCTAGCCTACATGTTCTCCATCAAGGATCTGAACGAAGGACACCACCTCCTCAACCAATGAACAAAAAAAAAATAAATAAATAAAAAGAAGAAGGTACGGATTGGTCCGGAAGAAAATGTTCCTCTTCCAGCTGAAAAATAATCCTTCCAGTGATCGACCGGCTAATCAATGGCAGACGGTGAAAGCTAAAATGGAAAAGGAAGGTGGTAATATTGGCGAAAAAAAGCACGAGACCTGCTCGTTCTGATGCCTTAAAGGTTACCGCAAAGGAGGGATCATCATATGCAGAAGTCTTGCGAACGTTGAGAAGCGACCCGGAGCTTCAAGCGATAGGGAAAAATGTCCATGAGATACGAAAGAGCCAAAAAGGGAGTCTCGTTTTGGTTTTAGACAAAAAGATGCAGCACAGGACAGAACTGCGTTCTACCATAGCAGAAAAAATGGCTGACAAAGTAGAGGTCACTAGCAAGATCGACTCTATTGCTATTGAATTGAAGGATCTCGATGAGTTAACGGTAGCTGAAGAAGTGCACAAAGCACTTCAAAATTAAATAAATGGGGCAGAAAATATTGAAATCTCCGTTGTGAAATCTCATAGGAAAGCTTACGGGGCACATAGACAGTTGTAGTAGTGCTATCCGCGGAAATGGCTAGAAAAGTCCTCGAAAGCGCACCATTCGTGTAGGATGGATTAACAGCAGAGTGAGGGAAAAGATTTCTCTGCAGAGATGTTTCCGATGCCTTGCATATGGTCACATTGCTCGGAAATGTAACCTTCCAGCCACGGAATGTACTGCAGAGCGGCGCTGTCTTCTATGCCCTGAGGATAAAAGCCGTAGACACGCGACAGGTGGCTTTGGCTGTCCCGTTTATCAACAGGCAATCAAAGAGGTAGGTCATCACGCAAGATGAGATTATTGCAACTAAATCTAAACCACTGCGAAGCGGCCCAGGATCTTTGCTGGCAAACTATAAATGAGAAGGGATTGACGTTGCTGTACTGTGTGAACAGTACAAAAACATGGAAAATTCCTGTTTCTGGAAGACGGACAAAACCGGAAGAGCAGCTGTCTGGGTAAGAAAGAGTCATTTTATTCAGCAAATCCAGAAAAATTTAACAAGTGACTTTGTTTGGGTCAAGGTGGGTGATATCTACATATGTAGTGTCTATGCACCTCCAAGCGCTTCTCAAGTTGAATTCGAAAAAAATGCTTGATGGAATAGTAGAGGAACTTCGAGGCTGTCACCCTCTTGTCATAGCAGGGGATTTTAACGCTTGGGCTACGGCATGGGGAAGCAAAGAGACGAATGAGAGAGGTGGGTGTGTTTATCGACGTATTGTGTGTAATAGAATTACAATGCATATTGAGGAAAGTCAAGGACTGTCTTTAAATCAATACGATTTTCGGAAAGGTCGGTCAACAGTCGATGCAATAGACTTTGTGATAAAGTCAGTCAGAGAAGCTACTGTAGGAAAACGATGGAGAAGTAGAAAAAAGTATTGCGCCGTCATAACGTTAGATGTCAAGAATGCGTTTAACTCAGCAAGATGGGAGTGCATCATGGAAGAGTTAAGTAAGAAAAAAATTCCACAGTACCTCCTTAGGATTATCAGAAGTAATTTTTCTGACAGAATCCTGAGGTAACAAACAGATGCAGGACTAAAAACGTACAAAATAACAGGTGGCGTTCCTCAGGGTTCTGTATTAGGACAGTTGGTATGGAATGTTATGTACGATGCCGTACTCAGACTTCCTATGCCGAAAGGAACTACCACTCATCGTCATCTGGAAGGTGGACGAACCGCCATCTGATATTACATCGTGGGTGACCCGCAAACATGGTGAGGTTGATTATTACCTTACTCGCTTGCTCTCTGGATCTGGCTGCTTCAAGTCATATCTCTACAGGTTCAAGCTGGAAGAAGAATCATCAAGTACCACCTGCCCTCCTTTGGATGAAACAGTTGAACATGCTTTCTTTGCATGCAAGAACTTTACCGTGGAGAAGGTCCACCTAGATATGGCCTTGGTAAAAGATCCACACTGGAAAATCTAGTACAGCTCATGTTGACGAGTCAAGACAACTGGAATGCTGTTTCAGATTATGCTGCGAGAGTCGGAAGTAGACTGAGAACCGAGGAGCGAGCGAGAAGAGGTCAAGTACCGTCAAGTATGCAGTAGAGAAGTAGGCGCTTAGCCATTCTGCCTACCGAGAAGTAATGCCTGCAAGCACTTTCGCGTTGTGGCATCGCAGAGAATGTAAGTGGTTTTTAGTGAGAAGGAATCTCACAATTTTAGATTCAAGAGCCCACTTCTTCTTAGGAAAGATTTTCCCCTACAATAAAAAAAAACAAAAAAAAAAAACACACGCACACGCAGACCTTTTTGCGAGACTTGGTCATTTGGACTAAGGAGACCCTAAAAAATGTAAATTTGATCCCGTTGAAACCTGGAATTCTAAAATTTTCACGATCGCAATACTTTCCCTTACTATATATTTCATATATAGGTAAGTGAAAGTAAAAAGACATGGGGATGTACTGTTAGTAACTCTTTTACTTACTATTTTTGATTCTGTAATAAAACACATGTGTTTTTAATACTTAAAATGATTTTAATAACAGAGGTAAGTGAAAGGCGTGTGTTGCCCGCACCAGATTTTTTCATGAAACTGAGTTTAGAAATATTTTCGAAAAAACTCTAATAGATTTAGGTTTCGCTGGAAATGCCCGATATAGGTAAGTGGAAGTAAAAGAGAATCATTAAAAAATTGCTTTTTGAATTTTGCCGTCGTGAGCGGCCATTTTGAATTTAGCAGTGGTCTTTGTCATTCTTATCATATTTTATTAATAATCGCTATAGAAAAACGTTAATAGCATACACGACTATTCAAATATCATAATATTATAAATTTGAAATAATAAACCATTGTGTAATTATTTCAAGCTTTTTAAGATTTTATATATATATATATATATATATATATATATATATATATATATATATATATATATATATATATATATATATATACATATAAAATATATAGTAAGGGAAAATATTGCGATCGTGAAAATTTTACAATTCCAGCTTTTACCGGGAATAAAAGCATTAGCATTGAAATTAATAGTAGTCCGAGAAAGAAAATATAAAAATATATCATTTAAACAGAACCAGACTATAAAAGTGAAATCAATTTCTTCAAGGGAATATATATTTAAAGGAATCGCATTTTTTTAAACAAGCCATATTTCCAACCAATATGATACAATTTTAGTTGTTCCAATAACTTTATAAAATCCACATTTGGAAATAAAACATGTATTTAGAAAATCATTTTTGGACATTTCGTTTAACAAAAAATTGGAAAAAAAATATGCTAATGAAATTAGTAAGTCGAAACTAAAATTCTCCCCAAAGAAATATTTCTAGTTTGTCAATTTTGGTGAAAAAGTTGGTATAACATGCCAAGCATACAATTCTCTTAAAGCGAATTTTTACTCTGGAAAGAGTTCTCGTTGTGAAAAACCTAGTACCTAAACACACACTCGCCCTCCACTGGCTGGAACTAGAACTCACTGGAAGGTAGTGACTGAGCCGATGATGGCAGGCGCTTAGTGAAGGTAAAAGGCTGTTCTCCCGGCTCGTAGTGTCGGCAATCCTGGTAATGACGGGGTATCCTATCACGTGTCTTAACAAGATCTCTCAGACATCGTAATAAAAAAATTTAGGTATCTCAAAACGTTTATAATATTAAATTCTCAACTGAAAATTTTCACGATTGCAATAATTTACCTTGAATTTGGACAGTGATATTTAATGAGTTTACTTGAGCCTAGATAATTAGGGTGTGCATGGAGATATTGAGTTCCCATTCATGGCTCCGCTCTCCATATCTCCGCTTCCTCGACATTTATTTATATTCAATAACTCAGATAAATGTTATTAACAATTTTTCATTTATGTTTGTTTTTGCTTTTGCCAACAGGTGGCGGTTTTCCAGGCGGAACCGTTTCTAATTCAGGTGAGTACAGTCTGCATTATCCTTGGACATAGAAATATTAACCTTTTCAGAAATAATATACTAATGTTACGATACAAGTGAGATTATACTAAGGATTCCCAAAACCCTTTTTGGAATCCGATCGCTTAACCCTGACAATGAACCACATTGTAGGCCGAAACGTCTACCAAACAACAAGATTTTTTGTTTTCAGTTTGTTATTTTCCCGACTAATATCAACTATCAACAAATACTTTCACACTAACCCTCGGATCCGAAATCATTGTAGTGTTTATATATTTTTTTAAAAATGCATCTATACTAGTATAGCTAAGGAATCCCTAACCATTCCTATGCAACAAAGCTTGCCAATGCAGGAGAGCTCTTCTTCTTTCTTTTCTTAAGATAAGGAACGTAGGGAGGAGCGTCAACCAATCAACCAATCCCGCTCTTCATTCTTAATTAGAACCCTGGAAATGCTGACATCGTGTTTAGTAGAACGTTGGATAATTAAAAACACGGGCTGTTTCGGGTTCCCGAAAAGTGAAATTCATGTTTGCGGCACTGCCATCTTGCGGCCTGTTAATGAGCCAGAGTGTCCTCAGCGGCCGAAAACAAAAACATAAAAGTTGCAGATCCTGGCTGGTTGAGCCACACAGTTGCTCTAGTTTTTTCTACTGTAGTTCTGGTCCCTTCCAAGAGCCATGGAGTCGAGGAATTTAAGAAGAGCCCCTGACTGAAGGGGAGAGGAACTGCAATTTCACCATCTCAGACTATATCACATAAGTTAATCACAAGTCATCTTATTTGCAATAGTACAATTTACTAACCTACTAATTCCATAGATTAACACCTGGTCATCAAGTTTAAATGTAGCAATTTTTTGTAATGTAATTCATTTTTTTTTTACCTTTCAGTGCTTCATTTTATCTAGGCCCAGCCTTCATTCACTCAGTTTATATATTTCATACAGTCCATTCAATTGGTTTATATATTTCATACAGTCTACTTCATTCAATTGTTTTATATTTTTCATACAGTCCACTTCTGTTCTAAAAAGTTTACAAGTTTAAGTAGTAAGTTTTAAGTAGCTTTTTTTTCCACCTTCAGTATTATTCCTACAGCCGACCAGTGCGGACGTCCATTATGTCTTTCTGTGATAAATGTTTTAAAGGGGTTTTCCCATAATGCTTTTCGGGTAGAGTGTGTGAAATGTGCACAATTTTTTTATCTTCCATATGCTGATATCACAAAAATGATTATTTACTTTTGAAAGAAGGAAAAAAAAGAAAGGAACCCACGACTTTTGAGGCGGTGGCCTTGAGATGCCTTGCTTTAACCGACTTTCGGAAGTCATCATATTTGCATATTGCAATTGTTTTTTTTTTTTTTGCAGATAGCAAATAACATTAAAGCTCAAACAAAAAACAATTGTAAATAAGTAAATAAATAAAGTATCGAAAATGCTCAATTAAGAAATAAAATAGTAGAATTAGAGATGGCATCGAATAACTTCATGGCGTTACGCATATTAAAGATGAAACTATAACAGAAATTATCCAAGAGCACGGAGATGTATTAGATTTAGAAATAAACAATTAAGATTTAAGTGAGTGCTATAGGTTAAGTCCACCTGCGGAAACAACAAGACCTGGTAAAGACATTATAATTGCTAAGTTTGCAAGCAAAAGATTTAGAGACGAATTTATCTACCGAGCTAGAAAGGAAACATCAAGAGATATAGGAAATATCGATGGGGAAACAAGCCGAATCCTTGTAAACAATAACGAAGTATTTCAATAGAAAACTTTTACAAGACGCAAAAAATAATTAAAAATGAAAAACATTATAAATTCGCGTGGTTTAAGAGAAGAGTAACTCTCTGAATGAGGAAGGATCAAAATTCAAAAATTATTTTCATAAGAAATAGAAAATGATTTAGCATCTCTTTGCTAAAACGAAAAGGAGAAAATGATTTAAACACATTTAATTATAATGGAAAAACATAATAAAATTTCTCAACAAAATCATAAGGAACTTAAGGTATGTTATTTGAAAATAGAATCACTTATTGGACATTGGTATCATTTGCAAAAATACGTATTTGAAAATAATTATGATGTGGTTTGTGTCAGCGAATCATGGTTAAATGACAGTATTGGAGATCTTTCTGTATCATTAACTGGATACAATATTTTTAGGTCTGACCGGAGAGATAAAAATCGAGATGGGGTCTTTCAAAGAACTCAAGTGGCTAAAAATTCCAGAAACAAGAAAATATTTGCCAGGAATCATGCTACAGACCGATGTGGTCCTTGGCCTCCTCAATAAGTCTTCACCAGGTGGTTCGGTCTTGAGCAGCCGCTCGCCAGTTGCGGGCGTCAAGTAGGCGAAGAGCATCCCTGGCAACGGTGTCCTCCCATCTAAGCCGAGGTCTTCCTCTTCCCCTTGTCCGGTGGAGCCTCCCGTCTAGCAGCTTTTTGGGAATTTCATCGCCTGGTTTTAAGTTGATTATTCTCATCACATCAGCTTCGCCATAGATCTGGTGGATTTCCAAGTTTGTCCTCCGCCTCCAGCCTTCCTAAGTTGATTATCCTCATCACATCAGCTTCGCCATAGATCTGGTAGATTTCCAAGTTTGTCCTCCGCGTCCAGCTTTCCTCCATCTTAACTGGCCCAAATATCTTTCTCAAGATCTTTCTTTCAAATATGAGGATATCCCTCTCCTCTTTACCAGTGAGGGTCCACGTCTCAGATCCATAAGTTAAGACGGGCCTAATGAGGGTCTTATACAAAAGGCACTTTGTGCGACGGGTGAGGTAGGCACTTCTCAGGTGCTTTCTGAGGTCAAAATAGCACCTGTTGGCTTTGAGGAGACGCTGACTTGTTTCCCCGGAGATCCTATTTCCACAATTTACTACTGATCCGAGGTACACAAATTGGTCAACGCTCTGGAACGCAAATGGGTCCATTATCACAGGATGTCGGTCTGCAGTCTCTGTTCCCGGCCCAGCTCTCATGTATTTTGTCTTCTCCTGGTTGATGTGCATCCCCATATCCTTCGCTGCCTCCGCCAACTTGAGGAAAGCATCTTCTAAGGACTCAAATGATCTTGCGACAATGTCCAGGTCTTCAGCAAAGCCGAGTATTCTAAATATTCTATATATTTATATTCTTTCTACCTTAAGTTTCTTACTGTAAATTGAATTCGATTTGTTTTTGTGTAACTCTTTTTCTGAATTTTTAGAGTCAATTATTGATCTTTTATTGTAAATTCGTTATTGGTTCCATATTTTTCTTTAGCAATATGGCTCTACCTAGTTTTGTAATGGAGTATAAAACTCTACGTTTAAATTTATTTTATTTTTTGTTTGGTTTCAACAAACAATTTTAGTAAGATGGTAAGGTGTTTAAAAATTGTATTTTAGGTTCATTATTAGACTTAACCATGTGAATTTTCTGTTTATCTTTACAATTGAATTTTATTTCAGTTTCGTTTTTGTATAATTTTATGTTGTCTACAAGTATTTATGTACTTTTTTTTATTTTAAAAAGGCAACTTTTTATTTTATTCTACATGATTAAACTTTTTAAATCATTTGTGATTTCGATGGTTTGGCGATTAAAATTGTATTTTATGTTAATTATTTTCTACTTCTTTTTAATTATTAATTTCATTGATTTATGTTTCTTATGTTTAAATTAAATTTGCAAATTCCGTGATATTTTGAGTTCTTCAAAAGTATTTATGTATTTTTATTTGTGAAGAAAAAAAGACTACATAGCCTCAGAGCATTAAAATCTAAAAAATCTGGCGCGGGCAACACTTAACTCCATTTTTAAAATCAATGAAAGAATTTTCTAATACAGTTAGAGGTTAAAATACGTGAAACCATTAAAGAAATAATTAAATTGAATTTCTATAGAAACATGTGTTTTATTAAAAAATCTATTATATTATTATCTAAAATAATCAGATTTATCGGCTTTTCATCACTCTTTATTAACTTTTACAAGTTTGTTCATTAGATAATATTTCTAAAAATTATTCTAAAAGCTTTAGCTTTCCAACGGTATATTATACGTGTATATATACTCTACACACAAGGTCACATACAGTATACACCCTAGGGCCACCTTCCCTAGGAAGCCGCCCCGGATGGGGATGTAGGTCTGCATGCATTGAGATGGCAGCCCCGTCAGCAGACTAGGGTACGGAGAGAGGGTGGATAGCCCCACTACCTGAAATAGTAATTATCGTGAAACCTACACCAGCCTCGGATCTGATCAGTCTTAAAGGTAAACGACCCGGCACCCCCCATAGGATTTTCAACTTTGGATACTGGAATGCATTGTCTCTATATAGACCCGGAGCATTAAAGTTGCTACTAGAACAATTTGACAGGTATAAGATTGACATAGGCGCTGTCCAGGAGATCAGATGGACTGGTCAAGGAATTCTTGAAAAAAGGCACCACTCCATCTACTACAGCTGTCATGAGAGTCGCCATGAATTCGGCACAGGATTTGTTGTGAGGGGAAAGTATAGGCAGATGATAATTGGATTTAAACCAGTGAGTCCGCGAATTTGTCTCTTAAGAATGCGAGGAAAGTTTTATAACTACAGTTTGTTAAGTGTACATGCCCCTACAGAGGTGTCAAATGAAGAAGAAAAGGATACTTTCTATGAACTTTTGGAAAGGACTCTGGATGCCTGCCCTAGGTATGACATGAAAGTAATCGCTGGAGATTTCAATGCAAAGTTGGGAAAAGAAGCAATATACCAGCGAATCATAGGAAAACATAGCCTTCATGACACAACCAACGACAATGGACAAAGGCTCATTAACTTCGCTGAATCCAGGAATCTCGTGATAGGAAGTACACTGTATCCTCACAAGAATATACACAAGGGCACATGGACGTCACCGGACCGGTCAGTTGTCAATCAGATCGATCATATTTTGATAGGTAGACGCCATAGAAGCAATCTGAGAAATGTTAGAACATTCAGAGGAGCAAATGTCGATTCGGACCACTACTTGAGCATAGCACATGTGACGGCGAAGATCTGCTCAGTGAGGAAATTAAAAGCTGCCGAGAAGCCCCGACGGTTTAATCTAAAAAAACTGAAAGACCCGCAAATCCAGCATAAATACACTGAAGCACTTGACATTAAAGTGCGCCAGAGAAGCAGCGATGCTGAGCTGGACATTGAAAAGTTCTGGTCGCACTGTTACGGAGCGATAATGGAAACAGCTGATGAAGTACTAGGGCCATATGAGAAGGAACCAAGGTCACCCTGGTTCGATGAAGAATGCAGTATAGCCACGAACCGGAAAAACAGTGCGTACCAAGGAATGATTAGGGCAACCACAAGGAGGTCTGTTGATGAATATCGACAGAGAAGAAAAGAAGAGAAGCATTTACACCGGAAGAAGAAACGACAGAAAGAGAGCGAGGAACTGAAAACAATTGAAATGCTCCACTGCAGCAAAGAAAGTAGGGATTTCTTCAGATTGGTCAATAAGGGAAGAAAGCAATACCTTAGTAAAGTGATGTCTTGTAAGGATAAACATGGAAACTTGTTGACCAACAAGTCTGAAGTTCTTGACGAATGGAGGGATTATTTCAATGATCTTCTCAATCCAAGAGAAGGAGACTCTCATGATGAATTAGACAAACAAGAGACAGATGAAATCAACAGAATACAAGTGGGAGAACAAGGGTTAGACATTGAACCTCCTGATGAAGAAGAGGTTATAGATGCCATCAGCAAACTGAAAAATAACAAAACCCCTGGCATTGACGCACTCCCTGCTGAACTCTTGAAATACGGTGGAAATGAGCTCAACAAAGCATTACAAGATCTTCTCCTTGTGATATGGACAGATGAGGTGATGCCCTCCGATTGGAACAGATCAGTTATCTGCCCTATACATAAAAAGGGTGATAGATTACTTTGCAGCAATTATCGAGGCATCTCACTACTATCCTGTGCCTATAAAATACTATCTAATATTCTTTTTAGACGTCTCTTACCATTTGCTGAGCGCGAACTTGGTCCCTACCAGAGTGGATTCAGGAAAGGAAGATCCACCTCAGACCAGATGTTCTGTGTGCGAACAATTCTTGAAAGAGGCCATGAGTATAAAACCAAAACTCACCATCTTTTCATAGATTTCAAAGCAGCGTATGACAGCATAATACGAGAAGAGCTGTACATTGCCCTCAGAGAATTTAATATACCTGAGAAACTTATACGCTTGATAAAGCTTACCATGAAGGAGGTGAGATGTATGGTAAGAGTAAATGGTGACAGGTCCAAGGAATTTCGTGCAGATAAAGGACTCCGACAAGGGGATGCACTAGCCTGTTTGCTGTTTAATCTAGCACTTGAGAAGGCCGTAAGAGATGCTGGTTTACGCGAAAGAGAAGGGAATATATTTACCCGACTTGTCCAGCTGTTCGCTTACGCAGACGACATCGACATTGTGGGACGCTCTCTACAGTCCGTGACTGATGCCTTTCTGGCTTTGATGGGTCCTGCCAGCAGACTTGGACTGAACGTTAATGAGTCCAAAACAAAATATATGGTAGCAGAAGAAATCCCAATGCTAGGTGAGACAGTCACTATCGGGGTTCATAAGTTTGAGAAGGTCTCAGAGTTCACATACCTGGGATCAGTGGTCACCCAAGATAATAACCCCGATATTGAGATAAGGAGAAGAATAACTGCAGCCAACAAATGCTACTTTGGGTTAGGCAAGCAGCTAACCAAGCGGATACTCTCTAGACAGACCAAGCTCCACCTCTATAAGACATTGGTGCGTCCCGTACTGCTCTATGGATCAGAGTGTTGGGCGACTTCAAAGGCGACCGAGAAGGAACTCCTAATTTTTGAAAGAAAAGTTCTCCGCCGTATTTTTGGAGGAGTGAAAGTTGGAGAGGAGTGGAAGCGGCGCACAAATCAGGACCTCTACAATGCTTTTGGAGAAGGTGATGTGGTCCGGGCTATGAAGTTAAGACGCCTAAGATATGCAGGGCATATTGCCAGGATGGAAAATGGAGAAATGCCCAAAATATTGCTCACTCAGCCGATCCATGGGATAAGAAGAAGAGGAAGACCAAGGTTGAGATGGTCGGATGGTGTGGCGGCGGACGCTCGCATGTTGCTGGGAGTTAGGAGCTGGATGGCATCGGCTCAAGACCGTGATGATTGGAGGAGGCGGTTGGAGGAGGCCAAGACCCGTGACCGGGTTGTAGCGCCGTGAAATAATAATAATAATAATAATAATAATATTACTGTTGCTATGTACAAAATAAAAAAATTGCATTAAACAAATATTTTTTCAGTTTTCTCCTTTAGTTAGATATTCAATTCGTTCAACTTATATATTTATGTGTTTTCATCGGTATTAACAAGATAATATATTTATTTTAACAAAATCTACAAAATTAAACGTACTTTACAGGAAAAAAAATGTAAAATATCGACATTTAAGCCCTGTCAGACCATTTTAATCAGAATGAAAACTACATGATATTAAAGCCCATTAAATTCTACATCGATATAGCGAGTTTAATCAAAATCGTCGGAACCGTTTTCGAGAAAATCGAAGTGGCTCTTCTGGTAAGCTGATTTTGATGAAAAAGGTTTTGTAACGTCTCGGGCGTATATATTTGTCTTAAATATGAAATTTCAGTTTCATAGGACTTACCGTTTCCGCCAGGGAGTTACCACACACACACACACACCTTTTTGCGGGACTTGGTTATTTGGACTTAGGGGACCCTAAAACGTGTATATCCGTTGAAAACTGGAATTAGAAAATTTTCACGATCGCAATACTTCCCCTTACTATATATAGTAAGTGAAAGTAAATCCCCTCCCTCCCTCCTTCCCGCCACTCCCCCCTCCCCGCTGCCTTACCCCTCCCCCGACCACTATACCTCCCTTCCTCCCCCCTCCCCGCCCCCTCACTCTTCCTCCCCCCTCCCTTTCTCACCACTAATGGTGAAGATATATTTATCTAGATATATTCATAAAATGAAATGCAATAAACTAATAATATTTATCAATATCATTGTTGCAGGAAATAGGAATGTTCAAAACACTAAAAACACAGACACCGCTTTATGCAAAAATTGTGAAGTTGATGTTTTAAGCCATATATTGTCGGGTATAGCGGACTTCAACTCCCCAGGCACTGATTCCAGTTTCTTAGGCTCGTCCGCGAGTACTTAGGGAATTGTTATAATTAAAAAAAAAAGATAATGTATTAAATGAAGATTAAAATTATGTTTCAATACAAGTTTTATGTTGTTTATTCATATTTTAAATCTCCCCCCCCCTCTCTCTCTCTCTCTCTCTCTCTCTCTCGTATATTTGTCTTAAATATGAAATTTCAGTTTCATAGGACTTACCGTTTCCGCCAGGGAGTTACCACACACACACACAGACACACACACACACACACACCTTTTTGCGGGACTTGGTTATTTGGACTTAGGGGACCCTAAAACGTGTATATCCGTTGAAAACTGGAATTAGAAATTTTTCACGATCGCAATACTTCCCTTACTATATATAGTAAGTGAAAGTAAATCCCCTCCCTCCCTCCTTCCCGCCACTCCCCCCTCCCCGCTCCCTTACCCCTCCCCCGACCACTATACCTCCCTCCCTTCCCCCTCCCCCCCCCTCACTCTTTCTCCCCCCCTCCCTTTCTCACCACTAATGGTGAAGATATATTTATCTAGATATATTTATAAAATGAAATGCAATAAACTAATAATATTTATCATTATCATTGTTGCAGGAAATACGAATGTTCAAAACACTAAAAACACAGACACCGCTTTATGCAAAAATTGTGAAGTTGATGTTTTAAGCCATTTATTGTCAGGTATAGGGAACTTTAACTCCGCAGGCACTGATTCCAGTTTCTTAGGCTCGTCCGCGAGTACTTAGGGAATTATTATAATTAAAAAAAAAAAGATAATGTATTAAATGAAGATTAAAATTATGTATCAATACAAGTTTTATGTTGTTTATTCATATTTTAAATCCCTGCTCACCTCCCCCCCTCCTCGCCCCCTCACTCTCCCTCACCCCCTCCCCTTCCCACCACTAATGGTGAAGATAGATTTATATAGATATATTCATAAAATGAAATGCAATAAACTAATAATATTTATCAATATCATTGTTACAGGAAATACGAATGTTCAAAACACTAAAAACACAGACACCGCTTTATGCAAAAATTGTGAAGTTGATGTTTTAAGCCATATATTGTCGGGTATAGCGGACTTCAACTCCCCAGGCACTGATTCCAGTTTTTCAGGCTCGTCCGCGAGTACTTAGGGAATTGTTATAATTAAAAAAAAAAAGATAATGTATTAAATGAAGATTAAAATTATGTATCAATACAAGTTTTATGTTGTTTATTCATATTTTAAATCTCCCCCCCCCCCTCCCCCTCTCTTTCTCTCTCTCTCCCCCCCATCTCACCCTCTCCATAAATACATAGATAATACATATCCAGCGTTCTCCTTCATCGATACTACAATAAGAGTTTCGATACAAAAGCAGAGTAGTGAGAACAGACATTGGCAAGGATTTCTAGATGCTCAGATCTTGAATATAACCAAACAGACACTATGGAAAAACGATAAAGTCTAAATCGGTCAAACAGTGATTCATAATATAAATTTCATCACATTAGATTTGCAGCCGTGCGAAGCAGTTTGGGGCCACTATAATAAATATGCATCTATTACACAATAATCAATATCTTAAAGATTAGAAAATAGAGAGGACTTGTTATAAAGATGATATAATTAAATTTATTAATAAATCGTGTAGTTAATAGGGAAAGTATTAGGACAGAGGATCGTAATATAGATATAGATATATAGGGACAGAGGAGTGGTGTAATGGTGCCAAGATCAGAATGTCTTAGGGTCCGACACCTTATATGGCACCTTTAGGCTGTCTCTGGCCCACTTACATCTTAAGTCATCCTTTCCTTCTCTACTACTTATTCATATATATATATGTAATTTATAATCATTAGTTTATAATTTTATATATATAATTATGCAGGAATCGCTATATATATATAGTGTTATTGGTATCATTATCATAACAAAAGGCTCTCTAAAATCTAAACATGCATTTTTAATTTCATTTATCTGGGTGATTATTTGAAATTTGGTTAACTTGGTATTAGCATCAATTTTCACAATATTATAAACATTTTATCCAATATTTGAAACTACTAAGTGATGTTATAGTCTAGTCTATTTAGTTTGGTCACTCATTTTGATATATATCACAATAATCTTTATTTCCAAAAAATTACATTTCCTACTCCAAATATCAGTCCCTAGCCATGTAACATCTCCCAAATTTAGTATTCATTTCACTATAATTATAATACTGTAATAAAAATTTGATCAAACTCTATTTAAATTCGTTTACTATTACATTGCTAACATTTTCATAACAATTTAATTTACAATAACAATATGTTTTATCACATTATTTCAAGGCAAAAAGTGTCAGCCAAAAATAAATATCAGGCCCTAGTCATTTAAGAAATTCCAGAATACGTGCCATCCGAGCATGTGGATTTCCCATAATTCACTCAACACAATAGGCATTGGTGTGAAGTCAGTTGCAAACACGACCCCAGCCTTTCGCTATTAGTGCGGTCGCCGAACAGCTGTGGGAACACCTACTGTGCCAGTCAAACCCTCAGTCCCAGCTAAGTCGTTTCAAAGATATATAATTACTAATTGATCTCATTACTTATTGTAAATATTAGTTTGGTTATACACACACCCACACAGACCTTTTTGCAGGACTTGGTTATTTGGACTCAGAAGACCCTGAAACGTGTATTTCCGTTGAAAACTAGAATTCCAAAATTTTCACGATCGCAATACTTTCCCTTACTATATATTTCAAATATAGGTAAGTGAAATTAATTAAGGAAGTGTTTTTTATTGGTAATTTCGGCGTTGCCACATCCACAAAAAACTACTCCATCATATGCGTTTTATAGTTACCACTCATAAACGCATTTATGCAAAGAGAAAATGAAATATTCGCGAGCAAAACCGCGGGTTACAGCTATTAGATATATATATATATATATATATATATATATATATATATTATATATATATATATATATGTGTGTGTAAGATAATAACGTTATTTTGGCTTCTAAACCACAAGATTTATTTTCATGCTGTTTTCACCATTATTTAATACTAGAAGGAATTTGTCCAGGTGGCGGTCGATGAATAAAACAAATATTTAGTTTCAACCATTTATTTTCTTCCAACGTTTCGACCCCCCTTGTGGGTCATCATCAAGGCTAAAAAGATACATAAGAGATACCTTTAAAATAAGATTAAATATTCTATTTCAGAAAATATTGAGCTAAAGGAAGTCAATATTAAAACATAAACAGAAACTGGGTGTGTAAAAAAATCTGTTAATTAAATTACAATGCCTAAGGTCTACTTATGAGAGGGCTATACAGAGAAGATAATGACTAAAAATAATGTATAACGCTATAAAATATTACATGAAATAATAAACATTGAAATATGGAGTAAAGTGGAGGTACGTACCGCATTATAGGCGAATGGAAACTAGGTACCATTTGGTGGAATGGGGTGTAGGTAGGTAGATAGGGAATGTACATAAGAAAGGCAGGTAGAATGGAAACTAGGTACCATTTGGTGGAATGGGGTGTAGGTAGGTAGATAGGGAATGTACATAAGAAAGGCAGGTAGAATGGAAACTAGGTACCATTTGGTGGAATGGGGTGTAGGTAGGTAGATAGGGAATGTACATAAGAAAGGCAGGTAGAATGGAAACTAGGTACCATTTGGTGGAATGGGGTGTAGGTAGGTAGATAGGGAATGTACATAAGAAAGGCAGGTAGAATGGAAACTAGGTACCATTTGGTGGAATGGGGTGTAGGTAGGTAGATAGGGAATGTACATAAGAAAGGCAGGTAGAATGGAAACTAGGTACCATTTGGTGGAATGGGGTGTAGGTAGGTAGATAGGGAATGTACATAAGAAAGGCAGGTAGAATGGAAACTAGATACCATTTGGTGGAATGGGGTGTAGGTAGGTAGATAGGGAATGTACATAAGAAAGGCAGGTAGAATGGAAACTAGGTACCATTTGGTGGAATGGGGTATAGGTAGGTAGATAGGGAATGTACATAAGAAAGGCAGGTAGAATGGAAACTAGGTACCATTTGGTGGAATGGGGTGTAGGTAGGTAGATAGGGAATGTACATAAGAAAGGCAGGTAGAATGGAAACTAGGTACCATTTGGGGGAATGGGGTGTAGGTAGGTAGATAGGGAATGTACATAAGAAAGGCAGGTAGAATGGAAACTAGGTACCATTTGGTGGAATGGGGTGTAGGTAGGTAGATAGGGAATGTACATAAGAAAGGCAGGTAGAATGGAAACTAGGTACCATTTGGTGGAATGGGGTGTAGGTAGGTAGATAGGGAATGTACATAAGAAAGGCAGGTAGAATGGAAACTAGGTACCATTTGGTGGAATGGGGTGTAGGTAGGTAGATAGGGAATGTACATAAGAAAGGCAGGTAGAATGGAAACTAGGTACCATTTGGTGGAATGGGGTGTAGGTAGGTAGATAGGGAATGTACATAAGAAAGGCAGGTAGAATGGAAACTAGGTACCATTTGGTGGAATGGGGTATAGGTAGGTAGATAGGGAATGTACATAAGAAAGGCAGGTAGAATGGAAACTAGGTACCATTTGGTGGAATGGGGTGTAGGTAGGTAGATAGGGAATGTACATAAGAAAGGCAGGTAGAATGGAAACTAGGTACCATTTGGGGGAATGGGGTGTAGGTAGGTAGATAGGGAATGTACATAAGAAAGGCAGGTAGAATGGAAACTAGGTACCATTTGGGGGAATGGGGTGTAGGTAGGTAGATAGGGAATGTACATAAGAAAGGCAGGTAGAATGGAAACTAGGTACCATTTGGTGGAATGGGGTGTAGGTAGGTAGATAGGGAATGTACATAAGAAAGGCAGGTAGAATGGAAACTAGGTACCATTTGTGTGAATGGGGTGTAGGTAGGTAGATAGGGAATGTACATAAGAAAGGCAGGTAGAATGGAAAGAACGTACCGCTTTTTTGAAGAGATCTGACAACAATGAGTAAAATTGTAATACTAACATCTAATAACATTATTGTAATACATATAATAGTAATAATATCATAATGGTACTAGAACATGTTTTAACAAATTCTTAAAGTCAAACCTATATAACAATAATAATGGATACAGTATATGGAATAAAACTGACTACCTCCCGGCCAACATTTTCTAATTATGATAAATATATTAAGACAGTAAACATAACAAGGTGACAATAACATGATTTTTTTTTTAAATTACAATCATTGATAGGTCATACAAGTTTTTAAAAAAACAAAAATAATTAAATAAGAAATATACATGTTGGGATGAATTGTAAAAACATTAACAATTTCATAAGTACATTAACAAATCAAAATAAATCTATATATATATATATATATATATATATATTATATATATATATATATATATATATAAATCTCGTGTCACAATGTTTGTTCGCGATAAACTCTGAAATTACTGAACAGACTTTGATCAAACTTGGTAAGTATCTGTTATTTGGTCCAACTTAAATGATAGGATAGTTTTTATTACTATTCTAAATGGTTGAAAAATATATTTTTCTAAAACGTAAAACAAAATTTGTTTAACTGTAGCAACACTGGTTAAACATGGTAACCTTCCCATATCTTTACATATGTGATTATTAATTCAAATATAAGTGTGTGTTGATTGTTTCTATGCGTTATTATTTATAAAATATACATTCACATTATAGTTTTCAGTTATAATAAAATACATATCACTATACGTTTCCAGAAAAATTATAAATACCTTTTTGAATGTCTTGCTGTGTTATGAGTTGCAAAAGAGTAATGATGATGTACAACGGTTATGTTTAAAAGATAAAACGATGTTGTTGAATAATTTGGACGTGGCTACTTGGTACTGGTATGTAATTGTAACATTGAGTAAATAAAATTGATATCTGACATGAAATAATAATCTTTTATTTATCATAAACAGAGCAGTCCATTGCAATTCACCAGTATTTCTTTTAAATAACCTCATTCAAAATAGTCAAAAATGGATCCATAGTAACGAAGTTAAATCACTATTCTATGTAATACTCAATATTTCAGTTGTACACTAAATGTGATGTATAAGTCACAGATTCTTGAACAACTGATAAATGTGATTTGAATATAAATTTGATCGTAAACGTAGATAGGAATATACCTTCAATATGAAAAAAGACGTTGATAAACATGTAAATCAGTTAAAAAATATAAATATTACAATTTCGTGAAAAGTTATAAAGTATAGATAATAATGGATAGTTGTTGCCGATTTTGAATTATATGATAAAGAAATTGTGAGGTAAGCACAAGAAATAACACCAGTAAGAAAAATTAAAAGGAAGTGTTTTTTAATTGGTAGTTCCATTAAAAATTATCAAAATATAAGTATAACATAGACGTTAATAACTTTGGAAGCAAATTAGATAGAATTAATTAATAGTTGCCAGACGGGGGTTTACAGGGCCTAAGATATGGGGCATTTTATTATTTAGGGCTATTAAAACAAAAGATAACAACCACGTTAGAATTTACAATTATATAAAGTATGATATAAACTAAAAGATATTATAATGATAATTAGAAACAAAATAAAACAGTAGTTAATTAGTTAGTAGTTTGTTAGTTATTTGTTTTTGTTTATCGCCCTCTACTAATTATATACATACTTTTATCTATCGTCAAAAATAACTGAGTTACGTGCGAATATATGGGTGAAATTTCAATTATTTTCTTTTCTTTTTTTCTCATTTTGATAATTAATCGCGGTTTTTTGGTTTAAAAAAATAATGTTTTTTTTTCTATCTTCGAAAATAACGTAGTTACAAGCGTATATATAAACGATATTTCAATATATATATATATAAGTTTGTGTTGTTCTCAGGTTTCAGTAAATGAATAAACAATTTTATCTATGCGACGTTTCGAGAATTTATTGTTCTCATAATCATGCCTTATAATGTTCTTTCATAGTGTATGTCCTTATCGTCATATGTATAAATGTTCTTGTATAGTGATATATCCTTAAAGTGTTCTTTCAAAGCTTGTAGGCTAAACATGTCTAATTAAGACACTATTTTGCCCAAAATTGTAAGTAATTTTATAATAATATCTTTAATGTAAATCCTAATTTAAAATATCTATGTACCTACTGTATGATTATTCATTGTTCAATGTATTCTTTTCAATATCTCTAACAATAACATCATATATTAATTATTGTATAATAATATTAATGTTCTGTTTTTTTGTTTTTCCACTGTTAAGGCATGATTATGAGAACAATAAATTCTCGAAACGTCGCATAGATAAAATTGTTTATTCATTGACTGAAACCTGAGAACAACACAAACTTAAATTATCAACAGTCGAGAATGATCAAATGAAATTAATACTATATATATATATATAATATATATTATTTATATATTATTGTGTGTGTGTGTATACGCCGGCCAACAGGCACCTATACTGGCTCGCTGGGCAGAAAAAGGCGTCTGCTAAGATGAAATATGTATGGTTCAGTGGTGGTCGGGTGAGGTGCCGGAAGGCCGATGGGTGTCCAGCGGTGATTATTAATAAGCAGGCCGATTTAGATATATTTGCCTGAGGTTTGTTTTCAAGTTACAGACTTATTGTTAAACATTTATTTTATTTCCTTATATAAGACATTATTTTTTAGTTTCTTAAAAGGTATTAACGATATTTTGTTATTTAGAACTTTTTAATTTTGTTGTTATACTTTTCTATTTACTTTAATAATTTTATAAGTATAATTATAAGTATTTTAATAATTGTTTCCTATATGTTTTAGCTTCTTACATTTTATTTTATTTTTTTGAAAACCTCAGTCTAAATTTACGTTATCAATTTGAATATCCATTGCTTAATTTTTTGACAGATAACAACGACTTATAAATTATTAACATTTTTAGGATTAGCTCTATTCTACTCCTTAATCCCCGACCCTTTTACAATTGTCCCAATTCCCTCATCATCATCACTAATTTCCTTACTCACTTTTATTCTACTTTATGTTATGTTGTATTTTGCATTTGTGATATTATTAGTATATTATTTAACCCCAAAAATAAATTTGTATTATTGTAATCAAAATTGTATATATCTCTTATTTTGTTTATTATATAGTTTAATTTTCAATATTTTTATTTGAGGTTGTTTTTTAAAATTATTATTATTATATTTTTTTGTAATTTGTATTTTTTTTTTCTGTTTGTTATTATACTCTAAGACTCTAATGTGTTTATTTTAATTTTCTTGTAATATTATTCTTAAGGGATTAGTCCCAGAATAAATAAAGAATTTATTATTATTATATTATATAAATATATATATAATTTTTTTTTTTTTTTTTGTGTGTATCGCGCTCTACTGAATCTAAAATTCTATACATACTTTTCTCTATCGTCAAAAATAACTGAGTTATGAGCGTAGTTATGTGTAAAATTTCAATATTTTTCTTTTCTTTTTTTTTCTCTTTTATATAATTATTAGAGTTTATTTGGTTAAGAAACACTCATACATTTTTTTTCTATCTTCAAAAATAGCTGTTATTGAATTAAATCACTTTTAATCGGCCGCCATTATAAAACTAACCAGCTGATATCAACGTCTAGGTGTTAGGATCATCGTTGCATGGACTTGTATTTTTGTGGCGAATTTAAACGGATTTTTTTATTCATTATTCGGATTCTACGCATCTTGAAACGTAAGCTAAGTATTTATTTTTTTTGGTCGATTAAAAAGGTTTATTATTGAAAATAATAAACCAAAATCGGCAATTAAGTCCTATCAGACTATTTCAATAACAATGAAACCTACATGATATTAAAGCTCATTAAATTTTACATCGATATAGTGAGTTTAATCAAAATTGTTAGAACGTCTCGGGGATATAGTTGTCTTTAATATGAAATTTCTCTTTACGTGCTTACGTCTTTTCGTTTACGTGCTAGACTTACCACCTTCACACACACACAGACAAGGAGATCTTTTTGTGGGACTTTACATTTGATATATAGGCAAGTGAAAGTAAAAAGTAAACACATGATCTTTTTTGGATTGATAAACTGTGGCTTATATATATATATATATATATTGAAATAACTAAAGGACAAAAGAGCAAACATATTTATTAAATGTATTTTTTTCGTTTTTTAAAGATAAGAACAGTAACATAGGTGTATAATATACCGTTGGAAAGAGAAAGATTTTAGAAAAAAATCTTGTCTATAATACAAAACTGTTAAAGATTATGTCAATTAATGGCAAGGGCATAAACTTAAAAGCGATTATTGCACGTAACAATTTAATATTGTTGTACTATTTCATCTGAATCATACTAGATCATGTTTCCAACGAAACTAAATCTACTTTTTTTTTTTAAATTAAGCTAAAACTATTTTTAATTTAAAAATTTTTACTGGCCTTTGACCGAGTCTGGCACCCGGGATTGCTTCACAAACTCCGCGAATTCCTCCCCTTTATATACTTCCTTATCACCAAATCCTACCTCACTGGCAGATCCTTCAAAGTAAATCATAAGAATTCCTATTCATCCATTTTTAGTCACTTTGCTAGTGTTCCTCAAGGCAGTATCCTAGGACCCATTCTTTACACATTTTATACAGCTTACATCCCGTCCCATCCCAACACTTTCCTTTCAACCTATGCTGATGACTCTTATGTGTTATCAATCAATACTGATCCAACTATTGCCTCTTAAACTCTCCAATCCTACATCAGAGGCCTTGGGGTATGGTGTCAGAATTGGAGAATCAAAATAAATTCCAACAAATCCCACCAAACCACCTTTACTCTTCGTAGTAAACCAATGACATCCTGACCTACAGTGCCCTTCATCATTCCGCTAGTTCCTGGTGAACAGATCCGATATCTAGGACTCCACCTTGACAAGGGCCTTCTGTGACTGATGTTCAATCGAAAATAAACATTTTAAATAGATATTGCATAGCGAACTTATTGACTGTAAATATCACAAAAACAAAATTGTTAAAAATTTATAGAGGTAGACCAAAGAGAAGTAGAAGTGTATATTTCAATCGTGACATAATTGAGGAGGTTCCAAAATACAATTATCTTGGCATTGCCTTCAGCTCATCAGGACTTTTTAACCGGCCGATGAGGCATATTACATCGAGAAGCAAGAGTATCGGGGCGGTACTGAACACTTGCGCAAGAACTAAAATGGTATCTTGGGACGCCAGACAGAGACTGTATAAGTCACTAATGCTGAGCTGTGTTCTCTATGCGGCACCAGTCTGGGCTATCAGGCACATCAAGGATTTGGAAGATATACAGGCCAGGTACTACAAGCGGTACTGCTGTGCCTCAGTCGGAATACACCACACTATATGGTAAGATTGGAGGTCGCGTCCGTGCCTCTGGGGTATTACGTACTGAAAACGACGCTTAAATGGTTAAGAAAGGTCTTAAACATGGATAATACCCGATATGTAAATCAATGTTTCCTAAAGTTGATGCTCCTGGATAGAGATGATAGGTGGAGTAAGCAGCATAACTGGGTCACGCAGTTAAGGAAATTTTTCGAGAGTTTCGGGATGTTTGACCCGTTATTATTTAACTCTATCACTGTTAGAACCAGGGAGAGGGATATTTTGGAGGGCTACTGCAAATATATGAGAATGAAGGATATAGCCATGCTCCAAGAGTCGACCTATAGCCCGTGGTACAGTAAGGTCTTTGCTGACACCGTCCTTCCGCAAAGTTATCTAATGTTAGGATGCGATTTCGCGTATGTTAGGACTTTAGCCCAGATCAGACTGTCGGGAAAGTACGCCATCTCCTTTAGTGTCGGCCCGCAGAAGTATAGTCTGGACCCACAGAAGCCGTGTCCAGTTTGTGATGGAGACGCATTGGAAGATTGTTTTCATTTTTTTGCTCGATGCCCGCATACCATGACAATAGAACCCGTTTCATGCCCGTATCAAATGATGTGAGTATTGATGGCTTTTATGAAATTCTTGCGGAACCCCAATAGACCTGAAATCTTATTTATTTTTGTCACAGAAAATCTTAAAATAAGATCTCAACATCTTTCTTCTCAGAATGTTCATCACTCTTAAAGGTTTCGAGACTTGTTAGTAATTTGTATAGATTAAGTATTTGCTTTAGTACTATTATTATTACATTGTTTATTGATATTCTTATATTCAATTTCTGTATATGTTGGATGAAAGTAATTATAAAGAAGAATTACAAGAAAATCTGATGAAATAGTGAGCACACTTTCATAATGCTATAAAAAATATATATAGGAAGAAATTCAAAATGCTGATTGCTATTCATGATCTAAATATTTAGTAATGATGTGCTGGTTCTGGCTGTATGGAGAGCTCCAATGCCAAGAAGAAGAAAAAATATATAAATAAAATCAAATATTTTTCGAATTGAAGTGTATTTAATAGTTTTTGAATTGATTATAACATTAGAGGTAAGTGAAAGTCGCGTGTTGCCCACACACCAAATTTTTTCATCATTTGGGGTCTGTAAATGAAAAGCTAATAAGTAAGGCAAGTAATTCGAACGTGTGGTAGTCCTTTTCAGAATAAATGTTCAATTTCTTTTCTCGATTAATATTTATAGGGTTTTCCAATTTCTTAACTTTATTGTAAAGATTTTAAACATAAATGCACATGTTCATGTATGTAAATAATTTATTGGAAGGAATTAGTCCGGGTGGCGGTCATTAAATGAAACAACTGAATAGTTTTAACTATTTATATTGTTTGCCAACGTTTCGACCCCCATTGTGGGTCATCATCAGGGCGTCTGGTAGGCGAGTGGAAACTGACCACAATTGGGGTCGAAACGTTGGCAAACAAGAAATAGTTGAAACTATTCAATTGTTTCATTTAATGACCGCCACCCGGACTAATTCCTTCCAGTAATTCTCAATGGTCAACTAATTATATCCACAATGATGTAAATAATTTATACATTGATATGTAGTATTTTTGACGAAAAACAATCTAATAATAATAATATCATATATATATATATATCGTGGCACGGTGTTTGTGGTCGCCGCACTGGTAATTTGATATTTTTAAGTAAGTATAAAACAAGTGTTGATAATGAAAACTAAACAACTATAAATCATGTAAAAAATGATAAGTACTTATTTATAAGATAATCAAATTTCATCTATTATATTTTAGAGGTCCATTAAAATTTCTATAAAGGCTACATGTTTATCATATTAGGGATTCTAAAAGCGATTGTTGTTTGTTTGTTCATTTATTTAACGTCACTTTATGCTACTATGGCTAATCGGACGATGCTACAGTGGAAGTCCTAAATTTTGCCTATCCAGGTTTAATTAGGACAGGGATCTTTAACGAGTACCTGAGGCTGCAGAGGTTAGGGAAAACCTTTTACGTTCCTTTCAAAAGACGGTTGGTTGTTGTTATTATTTTGGTTAGAACTTGTAAAAAAATGCGAATTGAAGATCTTTACAACACGACGAACTTAACTGAGATCAACTAAATCGGATTTTTAAAATTCTAGAATCGAAAAGTTGATAACAATTAAGAAAAATGAGAATAAATATTTTAAATATAACTGTGTTGACTTCGAAAAGTCGTTTGACTAAATAATCATTCTTGTCCAAACGGACATTTTGTGTATAAAAAGACGTAATATTTTGAAGCTATTGAGAGATATGGCAGGTATTATTGTTATTGTAATTACTTTTTAGTTTCGGAAAATACCATAATTTAATGCTGTGGACGTGACCATCTGCCTCAGTTAAAGTGGTTAATTATGTTGTTAAGAGCCGAGAGAAGTCATATATATATATATATATGGTAGGTTTCTAGAATGGGAGTAGAATCGGCGAGATGGCTGTCATCTTTGGAATCTTAGTATGTGCTTCAGTCTTACAGCTAGCGCTCTCTCAGGGTAAGATACACCATCAATTTAATATATATATATATATATATATATATATATATGTATATTATTTATTCAGCGATATTACATTCTGATAGGCGATTAGAAATGGCCATCTTAGATATACTCATACACAGTACTAAAAGTAAAGTAAAAGAGACAATAGAAGACAATAAAGACAGGCGTAGCCATTGTACGTACACTGTCCACTGTCCACAACCTGAGCAACTCCGTGCAAGGATAGTTCCATTACTGGTGTGAGGTCCGAGGATCTGGCCACTATCAGAACGCCAATTGGAATATTTAAAAAAGGCCTTGGGGCCACTGCCGGTCTTCCTTCGATAATTGTATCGATTGTTGGTGATTGGGATTTTTCGGAGATTAGCATGATGAATAATGTTTGGGTGAACTTCCTTGCCATTTTGGACCACTTCAAAACTCAACATTTACTTACCAACACGGGTATTTGTTACAAGGGCTCATTTTAGTTTCAGTGTTTTTGGCCACTAATTGCCTCTGTAAAAGATCGTGGATTCCTAAATCTGCGATACTTCTACTCTCTAAGACATTCTTCGGCAGTATAACTCATCGTTTGGTATATGTGACGCATATTTGCAGCTTGCTTTGCCTTTGGTTAATAAATGAATACCGTAGGATGGGATAAAGTCAGCAACATTATGGCGTTTGCTCTGGCGCGACAGGCCGCGTGGTGTAATCTCCTGGGAGAATGTACTCACCAAGTTTCCCGATTAACTTTTTAGGGTAGGGTCATCACTTCCTTGTCAATCAATTTTTGTAAGTGGCCACCAGTAGGCTGATGGGTCTCACATATCCGACGGAGGGGTTGTGAGTAAATTCCCACTTAATTATATGCTTATAAGGGACGGGGATTCGAACCCACAACCTCTGCCGTGCGAGGCGCTAGAAACTCAGCCACAGATTCCCCTTATTATGATGTTTAGAAATATTAAAATGTAATGACTATTAGTTGAATTTCGTTCATTCTTGAACATGTTGACGCCGGCGAGAATATCGCGTGAGGCGGGACTGTATTAGCTGCTTACGCTCCGCGGGGCGGGGCGACACTGTTCCAAGTTCCAATGTATTTAATGCGGAATCACAACAGTTCGGGGCTTCAAATGCGCTAAATCATTTCATAATTGTAAGTAATTATGAAGTACTCCATTACCCTTTACAATTCCGTGTATTATATAATATGTTTTCTAAAATATTTAGCTATCCAACGGTATATTATACATCTATATGACTATTCCTGTGTTCGAAAACACAAAAATTGCAATAAAACTATTTGTTCGCACTTTTCTCCTTTGGTTGCTTATCAAATTCGATCAACTTTCATATTTAGTCGTTATTTATCTATACTAATAAGATGATGAAACTAATTTTTTGAAATATACAAAATTAAATCTACTTTAGAGGAAGACATTTTAAAATATCTGCATTTAAGCCCTGTTAGACTAATTCAATCAGAATGAAACTTACGTGATATTAAAGCCCATTAAATTTTACATAAATATATATAGTTTAATCAAAAAAGTTGGAGCCGTTTTTGAGGAAATCGCAAAAAGGTACAAAATGTATGTTGTAAAGTGGCTTCTGGTTAGCTGATATAACATCTCGGACGTATAGTTGTTCTAAATATGAAATTTCAGTTTCATATGACTTTTCACTTTCGCGCGGGAGTTACCACATAAGGACACACACACACATAGACCTTATTTCGGGATTTGGTAATTTAGACTCAGTGGACCCTAAAACGTGTATTTCCGTCAAAAACTGGAATTATAAAATTTTCAGAATCGCAATACTTCCCCTTAATATATATTTTATATAGAGGTAAGGGAAAGTAAAAAGTAGTATACATTATATACTACTATTGTGAATGTATTATTTGGAACAATCTCTCCTATTTTATTTATATATTTATTTATCATAACATATATAAACCATGATTATTAAACTGTTACGTTTCGAGGTACTTCTTATGCCTCATCTTCAGATCTTTAAATATCATATTTAATTCCATATTATATCCTAATATAGGTCATTTAATATTGTAATATTATTCATATTTAGTCCCTATATATGAATAATACTGTCATTCTGTTAAAATAATCTATTATTTCATCATGACATAATAATTCCTTCAACATTTTCCTGCCAAACACTTGCAACCATTAGGCAGACTGAAGTGTTTGGCACCAAAATGTTGAAGGAATTATTATGTCATGATGAAATAATAGATTATTCTAACAGACTGACAGTATTATTCATATATAGGGACTAAATATAACATTGTTAAATGACCTATATTAGGATATAATATGGAAATAAATATGATATTTAAAGATCTGAAGATGAGGCATAAGAAGTACCTCGAAACGTAACAGTTTTATAATCATGGTTTATATATGTTATGATAAATAAATATATAAATAAAATAGAAGAGATTGTTCCGAATAATACATTCATAATTAAAATTACTCTTCTATAATAGTAATTGATATAAAGGACTACTATTATTATATACATAATACACTTGTTTGTGTGTCCTGTAGTTGTCAGACTTTTATTTATGTTTAAAATATAAATTTAAACATTAAATGTTCTAATTTTATATGTTTTTGTGTTTGCGAAATAGTGTTGTTTCCAGTCAATAATGGCGGAGGAACTATCATTCCAGGTCAGTAGAGTCTGTATTATAGTAATATTTAAATTCAGAAGTCTTAACAATAATAATAAAAGTTATTTATGTTTAATAATATCGTAAAAAAGGTGAAAGTTCTTATTTGAAATGATTTTGTGTTTACCAAATAGGAGGGGTGTATCCAGTCAATAATGTCGGAGGTACTATCATACCAGGTGAGTAAAGTCTGTATTATCTTAGAATTTAGAAATCTTAATAATAATAAAAAATAAATAAAATAAATTACAATATATATATATATATTCAAACGAACGCTGCCTCTTTGAGCAGAGCAGAGGAGTAGTTCAATTGATGGAATCCTGGCCACTAAGAGTGCATCTTCGTAACAGAACCCTCAGGAAGTTCATAGTCCGATAAACGGACACCATTGGCCTCCTGTTAGACAGTTTGTCCAAGGAACCATTCAATATCTGCTGCGTTGAGGAGGGTAGTTGGGGCGACGCTCAACTATTTCCAGGTCAGCCCGCGTTGGGCATCAGTCGGGCTAGTGCTAAGGTCACTTCTGCTGGATTACTAGAAGTATGCGCTCCTTAACCAAACGTCTTTCTTTAATTAAAACGTTACGTTATCTCAGTGAGGGCTGGTACAGTATGTCTTCCCTGCCAACTCTCAGAGACATTTCTTCCCTCCTTTCGCGGCCACCGGTTTAAAGGGCCTCTGTTATCCTGTCAGCCATCTGGAACCCCACTAATGTCAGTCAATCGCGGATCAGAGAAATACTATGGTTGGCCTTCATAGCCACTTCGTCTTTATATTTCGTCTCTATTACGACTGGAACGTTATCAGCAAAAACCACTATCTTTGCACCTTCTGGTATGTTGAGCCTGAGAACTCTTTCACGTAGGATATTTCACAACAGCGGCCTCAGCACAACTCTTTGTCATGGTCGATGAAATGATCTCTCACTTGAACAGGAGCTGAAGGCTTCTTGAAAAAGATCTGATTTAGTATCCAATTCCTCCTGTAGTACCACGTTCGGGATGCCATCCAAACCTGGAGCTTCTCTAATTTGAAGACTGGAGCAGACAAACTTCAGCTCATCAGCTGTCAGTTAGCGTGAATGGTCTAATTCTTCTTTCTCAGAAAAAAGACAAGCAACGATTTTCTCCATAGCCATCGGACACGTTAGCGATCCTGTGTCTACAACTTCCTTCTGACGGCCCTGTAAGGCCTTCCTTACAGGCTCCTTCCAGCACTGTCTCTTGCTCATCTTCAATGCTCACCGAACTACTTCACGTCTCGCAGCTTTGAACTTCTGTGTATGTGTGTGTGTGTGTGAAGCTGCCAGACTGTTATTTATGTTTAATCATATGCATTTCAAAATTAAAAGTTCTAATTTAATATTTTTTTAATATGAATTATTAGGTGTTGGAACTGGAGGTGTGTATCCAGTCAATAATGGCGGATTAATTAATCAAGGTGAGTACAGTCTGCAATATCTTAGTATTTCGAATCTTAAGAATAACATAAAAGTGAGTTTGTGTGTCCGTGTTTTTATTTTTTAAGAGGGTAGGTGAACATGTTTGAAATTCCCCCATAGTCCCGTATCTATCTGTGTGTGACATTTATATCCCGATAAACCGTTTCCCTTCACCTGTTTCTCACTCTCCACGGGACAACCGTAAGGCTTTGGTAGATACTAAGTGGCTGGGTGCCTCCTCAATGTCAGTTGCCTCAACCTATTTTAGGCATGTCTCTACTTCTCCTCCATTACCAACTTGATGAAGTCTGCCGCAAAGTTTTTCCCGGTTTATAGATACCGGGATGTGTGCCCCAGGAGGATCACCATACCCCAGGATCGGCTCACTGCTAAAATAAAAGTCGGGATTCCGATCCAGGACACAGAGAACAGTAGACTAGTGCTCTAACCACAAGACCATTCCTCTCCCCTCTGTACTACTTTAACTCATACACTTTTAATATCTGATTTGCTCTCTTTTTGAATCAGGTGGAGGTGGTGGAACTGGACCTGCCGTTGCAACAGCGGCCGCTAACAGCGGACAAAATTACTACCAAGGTGAGAATACAGTCATCATAATTATGGTCTTTATAGCATAGTATGGCGGTGAGAAGTGGCAGATCTTATCACTCGGTCGTTGTAATAAACACTAAAACCATATTTTTTAAAATGGTAGTCAAATCTACTTATTTATTAACTTTTATTACCCTAAATAAAACTAAATTTAATACTTAATAAATATTTATTAATCCGAGCAATGTGCTTAAAGGTCATTCGAGTGGGGACCCCTTAAAATCCCTTGATTATCGGTAAAAAGTTCAGTTCGAATGGCCATTCGTTTCTCTAAACCGATTAATTCCATAATCGATTAATTCGAATGATTGGAATAATTAAATGATCTGATAATCGTTATTCGATTATGCCCACCCCTGGTGCTTGCATCTCCTTGTTAAGATTGAGTAAGTCAGGTTTGTATGTTGTTTTTAATTTTAGGCATGATTATTGAAATAACAGAATAGACAGTATTCTTTTACAGTCGGAATTCGAACCCAGTACCCGGAGAACAGCAGACGTGCTCTATCCACTAGGCCAGTCCACCCCTTGTACGGAAAAAAACTATTTTAACTTACACATTTCTAATTTGTTCTTTTTTGAATTAGGTGGAGGCGGTGGAACTGGACCTGCCGTTGCAACTGCAGTCTCTAACAGCGGAGGCAATTCCAACCAAGGTGAGGACACAGCCATCTTTATCATAGTATTCATAGCTTATCATAGTCACCTAAGCCGATATCGTGCGCTGCTTCTCTAGCGGAGGGTGTCCTGCCGACCTATTCGAGGTTATCCTATCGACTGAGGGCAGGCTGTGGTCCATTCTCTCTTTCCAGGACCCCTCCGAGAACATCTTGGTGTAATGCTCCTCCTCGGTGTCTAATATACATTTTATACCCTACCCTAAGATGACATTAGCCCTTTCAACACATCAGCATACAATATGGTCTAAGTGACCAGGCACTCACTGCACATATTTCTGTAGATATAGAGTTTTAGGATTATCTAGTGCTAAGATTATCTCTACAATCCGGTGTCGCACCCTGGCCTCCTCCCGAGTCTGAACCCCAAGATAAACAAAAAAAAACTATATGATATACATATACATATATACATATATATATATATATATATATATATATATATATATATATATATAAGATATTTTATGCCACAATAAAACGGTGCTCAGATTAGTTTCAACTCAGTATATTTATTTATTTATTTATTTAGGTCTCCCTGCCTTGCCATATGGCAATACGGGCGTCGGTAGCCATGAGTGAGATGCTACCAGTAGTAATCTTGAGTTTCTGTTCTCTTCTCTTCCCAGCTTTTTAATCTGGTCTCTCCTCGATGACTATCCCTTCAGCTCCTGCTTCTTCTCTCGGAGGTGGTCTTCCTCGATCTCGTCCAGTTCCACCTACGTTAAAAGCTGCTGGGCCTACTAATGTTTTCCACCCGTGAATAAATGATATAAATTGTTTATAATTTTGTTCGGACACCAGCTGAGGGAAATCGCTCACCGAGAGGACCCAGAGGCCACATTCCCTCAATAGTTTGGCCCTTAGTGCCTCAAACGCGGAACATTCCACAATGATGTGCTCAGCAGTCTCCGGGATTCCACAACGAGGGCACAGGGGATCTACGTCTTTTCCGAAACTGTGCAGCTTACTTCGGAAAGCCCCGTGCCCAGTGAGGAATTGCGAGACCCAGTAATCCGGAACAATCCATTTGGCTTTCAATCGTGACCGGACCGTGGGGAAGAATTTCTTCAAGGTAGCACCTTTTGAGGTTGTCACCCACCGCCGGTCCCACTCATCAATGGTATGTTCCCGGATTGCACTCTTCCATTTCCTTGGGTCCTCCGCAATCCTCATTTGGATATTCCTCGGGAGACCTGCTGAGCCGTACCTCTTGTAGGCATCTTTAAATGAATCTTCACGCAGGAGGAGGTCGAGAGGTACTCCTCCTGCAAGAATTTGAACCGCCTCATGGGATACAGTACGGTAAGCCTTTGTTACTCGTAGTAAAGCCGTTCGCTGAATGGTCGCCAACCTACGCTTCTGCCGTTGTGTGATGTTCTTGAACCAGGCGGGGGACGCGTATCTCAGAATACCCAGCACCATGCCGTTATAAATGGTCATTGTTGCTGGGTATCTAAGACCCCAGAAAGCGCCCCCTAGTCTACTCAGACCGTTGAAAGCTAAGGCAACCCTATTGCCTAAGTAGTCCAAGTGAGGGGCCATGTTGAATCCTTTGCCAAATCGTATCCCTAAGTAGGTGACCACTTCACTTGGACGTATTCTCTTCCCCTCAATGCAGAGGTTTATAGGGTGTGCCCTATCCGTTTTTCCTCTTAGCAGGATGGTCTGAGTTTTAGCTGCGGCCATTTTCAATTTTTTCATACGACACCACCTTCCTACCAGGTTGGCGCACCTTTCAGCTTCCGCTTTTATCCCAGCTCTGCTGTTAGATGCCACTACAACCGCCAGGTCATCAACGTATGCAGTAGCAGAGAACTGTTCCTCCTCAAGCACTCCCAGCAACTCATCAAATATTAGCTTCCATAGAGCTGGGCCGAGGACAGATCCTTGAGGACATCCCCTCTCTATGGAAGCTTCAGTTTCATAGAAACATCCCCGAACCTTTACAAACCTGTCTTGAAGGTAGCTATTAACGAGGGCGTATAAGTTACTGGGAGCTTCGTACTTATGCAGCTGTTGAAGCACCAACGGCCACCAGACGCTATCAAAAGCGGAGGATATGTCAAAGAGCAGTAACATGACATATCGCTCCGTTTTTACTGCTGCGTCTGTACGAACTTGAAGGAGGGCATCTGCGGTTCCCTTTCCTTTGGTTGATCCGTATTGTCGCGGATGGCTTGCTCTTGCAAGAACTGGTCGTAAGCTGCTTAAAATCAGATGCTCCAGAACCTTGCTCATTAACGGGAGGAGGCATATGGGTCTATAGGACTTAGGGACCTGCTTATCCCTACCCCCTCCCTTGTAGAGGAGTCTCAGATCGGCGATCTTCCATTTTTTCGGAAAATATCCCCTATCAAGGCAGTCGTTGAAAAGATTTAGCAGCTTATCTTCTATATAGGGGAAACTGTTTTTCAAAATCGCCGCGTCTATAGCATCAAGTCCTGGAGCACGCCCAGCTTTCTGCTTATCCACGGCAATACGCAGATCATATATGTCCCATGGAGGGTATAAGTCCGTGCCAGGTGGGCATACCGTTGTGCGTCTCACGAAGTTATCCTCTACATTATCTTCAGAACTATCATCTCTGGGGTAAGTAGCCTCTATGAAGATATTTGCCGCTTCTTCAAAAGTTGCGGCCTGATTATCTCCATGTTTTAGGGCTGCAACAGCATGAGGAGGGGTCAACTTGCCCATAGCCACTTTATATGGGATGCCCCAAGGATGCTTCTCGGACTCATTGGAGACGAACTCATCCCAAGAACGTCGCTTGCGTGAACGCACCTCGTTTCGGTATGCCTTGGCTTTAGACTTATACTCGTTACGAAGTAAGATGCGCCTCTCGTCACACCTACACTTCTGATACGATCGCCGAGCCTTGTTGAGTTCTCTCTTCATGGTGGTTAAGGCCGGCGTCCACCATGGGACAGGTCGAGCTCTCACTTTCCGATGCTGGAGGGAATTCTCTGCTGTGTCGCGAATAAGATTAGTAATTCTGGACACTCTGAGATCCAGGTCTTCTTCGGTTTCAAAATATCCTTCTTCCCAATCTTCATCAACAATATTTCCCTCCAGCGTCGATCGGAAAGCATTCCAGTTGCTTATACGTGTTACATAACCGTTTTTAACACCGTGGGAACGCTCTTCATCCTGAACTATGTCAAATACTAGAGCTTTGTGGTCTGAACTCGTTTCAGATCTGAGGGCCCAATCGAAAACGTGTCCTACGAGCGTCGGAGATGCCAGCGTCACGTCAATCCAACTCTCACCCATCCCGCCGGAGAACGTAGGGATGGAAGCGGCTTCGTTCACCACGACAAGCTGGCTTCTCGCGAGAAACTCTCCGAATTTAGCACCCCTTCTATCTGTACGATTGGATCCCCAGACCGTGTTCCAGGAATTGGTATCTGAGCAAATGATCACATTTCTCGTGCTTGTTGTGATCTCCTCCAGGGCAGATATGTCATCTTCAATGTTCCCTGGGTTTGCCAGATATGCTGAAACCAGCGTAAATGAGATGTTACCATACCTGATGTAGCATGCAACACAATCTGCCTTAGAGAATTGCCTCAGATCCATTACGTCGAGGTTTGGATTGTTAATCACAATCGCAGACCTAGGCCTCCTCTCTCCACTGCTTAGGGCTATAACTCTCGACGTAAGGCCAAATCCTGTGACCATGTTCCCACGGCAGGTCGGTTCCTGGACCGCCATAATGTCGTAGCGTTGTGAAAGAGCACGAAGCTCATCAGCTACAACTCTCCGGCGGCCCATGTTCAGTTGGAGAACCTTAATCTTATTCATAATAAGTCCTGTTTGCCATTTCTTTGCACCACTTCAAATGCACAGGGCACTCTCGACTCCCTGATTTGTGCTTCGCTTGGCTACGAGGGACCTTCTCCCGCAAACAGTTGATACAAATCGGTTCAACCTTGGCATTTTTCTTTGGACACACTTTCATTAAATGACCACTCTCTGCGCACCAGATACAAACTTCAGCAGCTGCTGTGCATGTGGCCTTGGTATGCTCATAGCCCTGACACTTGGTGCAACGAGCAGCATCAAGGTAGTCTTTAAACGACAAGCACCACCATTCTTCTACCAAGGTTCCCAACTCCAACAACTGGAACCTAACCATTGGGTGTACCTCTAACACCCAATTTTTCGTTAATCCGTTTTTAGCTACCGAGGAGAAAAGTGGCCGGAGATCGTCGGAAACTAACGGAGTGGGAACCGACTTCTCGGGTATTCTTTCCCACAGAAACCTCGCCACATCGGCAGAATTCCATGTCAGAGGCACACCCCTCACTTCCATCTTTGGTTTTCTCCTCAAGGCCAGCCTGCCATGTAGACCGCTATCTCGGAGCCCTTTCCAGCCAATTACTTTTGTGACTTGAGAGCTGTCCTCAAGACGAACCAACACTGAGCCTGCTTTCGTTTTTCTCACAATAGAAGCGTTCACACCTATTTCTTTCAGGGAAGGGAGTCCTTGGATGATATCCGTAGGACTTTTTCCCGACCCACTAATTGTTAGGTAAGTGGGTTGTGGAGTGCTTTTTGGCTTTAGTGGCAGATTCTTAACAATATCTGCTAACGTTTTAGGTTTTTGTGCTGTTACAGGTTTTTCAGGTTCAGGAGTATCATGTTTATTTTCTTCCAAACCGTCTTGATTCTGTATTCTTCTTTCTTGCTTGGACTTAGCTTTCTTCCGGTTTCGTTTGTTCTTTACAATACTGAATTTCTCGATTTCAGCTGGTTGATGAGATTCCTTAGAGGTTCCAGCCTTGATCAGTGGAGGGTATTGTGTTGATGTTTCCACACTTGGTATTTCTTGACTTACTAAAGGAAACGATTTTTGCATTATTTTTTCCGTAAGTACATTAATAATGCTAGTAGACTCTAGTGTTTCTTTCACTACCTGTTTGACTAGAACCGCCACTGAGAGCCCTTTGCAAACTCAGTATATTTTCGTATATTTTATTACAGGTGTTATTATTCATTTACATTGTAATTAATTCTAACAATGCGTTACTCCCGATGTTAACTCCCCCCCCCCTGCCAGTTTCTGAACATCCTTCGGAAACTCACTGGTAAGAAGCAGATCTATAGCCCATGAAAAATATGGAATAGAATAATAAAATAAAAATTGACTTCAGAAAAAAAAAATTATTGCAACTACACAAACATATATGCAAATATGAAACACATTTCACTAACAAAACAATATGTCTAGTCCGTGATAATAACAAATAAATTACAAAAAAAACAAAAAAAAAACTACTAAACAAATGTTCGAGCCTGCTATGGCCGGTTCCGTGTGCCTATTGGAAGCTTCAGTTGTTCAATATGAACATTCCGTCACTTCTTAGGATCTTTAAGACTTTCTAGAGTGACAACGTGGTGCTCACGAACCGCTATCACCTTGTATGGCCCGCCATATCTCTGTAGTTCCTTACCCGTAAGGTCACCCATAAGGTCCCTAACGTTCTGATTTGCCCTGGCCACGCGCCTTCGCTTTTCCGTCTCGATCCTCTCTCTAACTTTTCCCCATCGCTTCACTAGCGCCAAGCGGTTGCTTACTACACGACTGGCTAAACCTTCATCTACAACTCTACTCAAGCTGTTCCTATGCCTTTCCCGAAGTCCAAAAAGAAGTTCGAATGGAGAAAATCCCGTGACGGCGTGAATCGAATGGTTGCACGCCGTAACCGCTTTCGCCATCGCCACGTCCGGCTCCAGCCCCTTTTCTACATAGTAAATACGGAGGTGATCGCTAAGCGTGCTGTAGAGCCGCTCTACCTCCCCCCCTCCCTCCCACCTATACTCTTCGTGTGTCCCGGGGTGTTAAGTTTGCTACAGGCTTATCACCACCGATTCCATCTTGCGACAACACTGCTCCCAACGCGTACTCACTCGCATCTGTCGTGATTGTAAACTGACGTGAGAAGTCAGGGAATGCCAAAACAGGTTTCTCTTTCAAACGCCCAATGCATCGCCGAATATTCTTTTCGATTTCAGGAGTCATTATGTCTTTTCTTCCTTTTTAAAGTAAATCGTTAAGGGGGACCAAATATTCCGCCATCTCTGGTGCAAAACGGCGATTACTACCGGATTAAGGATCCCAGTAATCGACGGATACCTCTGACGTACCTAGAGATAGCCATCTTCTGAAGAGCCTCTACTTTACTTATGTCTGGTTTCACATCTTCTTTTGAGATTGTGTGTCCCAATAAATTTATTTCCGACATGCCCAGTTTTGATTTCTCCCCGGACAGCTTTCATCCAAATTCACGCACCCTATTAAAGACACTGCGAAGATGACCTTCATGCCTGAACCTCTAGAGTTGCCTTCCCGCTGCACAGCTGCTTCGCCGCCTCCCGACTCAGGATCGTGCTGGAGCTCCCGTGTCTACTAAGCACCTCACTCCAACGATGATGGCCAGACCGCCGCATCCTCTTCTCACGCTGTTGTTAACTAAAGTGCGGTCGTCCCACTCCTGCCACTCACTTCAAGCCGCAACTCGCCCTCTCCTTCCTGTTGCAACTCTCCGTGGTCCATTGTTATCGTAATCCATATTTTCTTCGGCACCAATTGTCTCTGAGCTCTCCTCGTCACATTCTGTCTCGGACGACCTAGACGTTCTTGTCGACTCCGAGAGTGTTCTTCTTCTTGTCTTTATCTTTTAGGCATTAACCTCCATCGGCTCTGCCTGGCAATATGCCCTTCCGTACCGCTACTAGGTGTCCTGGTTTTCCATGGTCCTCATCCATGGCACCGCCGCTCCTCTCTTCTTCCACTAGGTCTTTGCTTTCGGAGCCCTGACCTTTTTCCTTCGACCGCTGCTCTTATTTTTCCATCGTATAATAAGTCCTCCCTTCTTCCATAACCGGTGTTTTTCGGTCGGTGTTTCTGATAGGTTACCCTGGTCCAAACTTGTTCTTCTACATCCATCTGAGCTTCTTCGTCTCTTGCACTAGCGTCTATTATCACCTGAGCACATTCGATGAACGTCCGATCTTTCGGCAGTCCTTCTTTTTTTCCGGTTTCTCTGGCTAGTTGTACTCGGAGAATGGTTGACAAACTCAGTATATTTTCGTTTATTTATTACAGGTTTTATTATTCATTCCCAGTAATTGTTACTAAAAACGAATATAAAATGTATCAAGTGTAACAATGCGTTACTCCCGATGTTAACATATATATATATATATGAGAGGATTGCGTTAAGGCTGATCCTGGGGATTTGGGCTTGAACGGAGAACATTGGACGAGTCTGTATAGACGGAATATGGTGGTATTGTCATCGAACCTTCCGGTTCGGTAAGCCTATTATTATTATATATATATATCAAAATAAAAACGATCATTTAACCACTCTCAGACTATAAATTTAATATGATATAACAATTTGCACGACCCCATTGTATTCGTGTATACTTCCTTTCGATTCAAACATTCGGATTCGAACATTTCTTTGTTTTTGGTCTACCCCTATTAAGGTAGATTGGCGGATCAACATCCCCGGCACTGAGATGCGAACAGTTATTATTTTGTGACAAGTTACTGTTGACCTGGTTGCTGGGCAACACACTATCCTCATTCGGTCGCCATGGCTGCAATACATACGTAGTTGGAGTGATTAACATATTTTTTTTTTGTGGTTACAAATTAGGTGGTGGATTTGGAACTGGAGGTGGGTATCCAGTGAATAATTATCCAGGGTGCGATTATCTATTGTGATTCATGTTTAATAACGTCCATTTAATAATTGATTTTTAGATGTTTTATTATATTACCCAATTTTATATGTTTTTTCGTTTGCGAAATAGGAGGTCTGTATCCAGTAAATAATGGCGGAGGCACTTTTATTCCAGGTCAGTACAATCTTTATTACGTTAATATTTACATTTAGAAGTCTCAATAATAATAATAATAACAAAATAAAAAGTATAAATGTTATAAATTATATACATTTGTGTGTGATTGTGTATGTAGCTGCCAGACAGTTATTTATGTTTGATAATATCCATTTAAAGTATTTATTTAATATTTTTTTCGGTTTGTAAATTATGAGGTATTGGTACAGGAGGTGTGTATCCAGCCAACGGAGGCTTCAATAATCAAGGTAAGTACAGTCTGCATTATCTTCGTATTTGTAATTCTTGAAAATACTATTAATTTGAGTTTGTATTTACGAATTAAAAAAAAAAATTAAAGAGGGCAGATGGAAATCTTTAAAATTACCGAGTAGTCCTTGCGTGGGATTTCTACCCCCCTAAAACTACCTCCCTACACCTGGTTCCCACATTCAACTGGACCATCTTACGCACTACTAAGTGGAGGGAGGACTGGCTGTATGCTTCCTCGTTGTCAGCTGCCATACCCTATGTTAGTCACGGCTCTCCTTCTCTTCGTTACTCTTGTTACTCAACGATGTTGCAGGGTGTAGCTTCTCAACCGCATACTCTTTGTTGAGCTGACAAGTGGTACCCCTGAACACTGATTTTGATTGTCATTATTTTACTATCAAAGGCTGGGGATTGCCTATATATATCCAGAGAACAGTAGACTATTGCTCTATCCACAAGACCATTCCTCTCTCCTCTGTACTACTTTAACTCATACACTTTTAATATCTGATTTGCTCTCTTTTTGAATCAGGTGGAGGTGGTGGAACTGGACCTGCCGTTGCAACAGCGGTCGCTAACAGCGGACAGAATTCCTACCAAGGTGAGGATACAGTCATCATAATTATGGTCTTTATAGCATAGTATGGCGGTGAGAAGTGGCGATCCTATCACTCGGTCAGTGTACCGCAGTCATTCTCTGGCTAGGGTAAGAGGTACAGGAGTGATAGCCCCGAAACCTGAAATATTATCATATCTCGAAGCCTCGAACGGTTTGGTCGGTATCTTCGAAATGAAAAACCACTCGATATACTTCCGTGTTTTATATCTCTGTTAAAAGTGTATGATAAAGAGCTGAAGTGAAAGAAAGCATGAATATTGACAGTTAGGGGAAGGAACAGACAGTTAGGGCAAGGTACAGACAGTTAGGAGAAGGTACAGACAGTTAGGAGAAGGTACTGACAGTTAGGGGAAGGTACCGACAGTTAATCATTGGATTTAAAGCAATATGTCCTTCTATATTCCCGCTTATGTAAAGATTTTATAGTTATAGTATTTTCAGTATCTATGCAACAACTTAAGTTTCAGAAGAACAAGAGAAAGAAGGTTTCTATAATCTTCAGCAAAGAATCCTAAATCAGTGTCAATATCAAGATTTTATCTTGATACTTCAATGGAAAAGTTAAAAAAGGAGATGCTTATAGACTAATAAAAGAGAAGCAATGCCTGTGCTTCAGATAAAGAATGGTTATGTGATGAGTAAGATTAACTTTGCTGCATCGCAAGACATGGCGATTTCACGTTCCTTATTTTTGCACAAGTATATAAATAAAGGAACCTGTATTTTACAAGATAAATCGACGGTTAAACAAAACGATTACATTTTGAATAGAAATCATAGATCATCGTTGCAAGATGTAACATGCTACGGAGGCGCGAATATTGACTACGATCATTATCTTACCATCGCACATAGAGTTCGAATAATACTGTCAGAGAAGAACCGCGGAGTGCCTAAAACCAGGACGTTCAATATCGACGAATTGAAAGAAACTGAACTGCATAAACCTTACCAAGAAGTGTCATCTCTGAGGCAGAAAGTAGATAGCATCTGGACGGAGTGTACTAAAATATTTTAAGAGATTGTAGAAAACGTTTTAGGACCTCCAGAAAAAGCATCGAAACCTCCTGGTTTTACCGTTCGGTATAAGAAAAAAAAAAAAAAGAGTGAGTAAAACTAGTAACTATTCAGATGGTAGGCTGGAGAGCAAGCCACATACGCACAGAGACCCAAGAAAACTGACATTTATGGCCATTATTTCAGCCTCGAAGGTTGTGCTTTGCCTGTCTAGATATATGAAATTCCCGTTCATGGTTTTATCAATTATTTAAATTCCAAACACTGAACCTAGTTCCTAATTGATATTTCGACTCTTATATTTTCAATTTTTTTCTGTTTTTGAACTAGTAAGTACTGGAACTGGACCTGCCGTAGCAACTGCAGTCGCTAACAGCGGAGGCAACCAAGGTGAGGATACAGTCATCTTTATCATAGTCTTCATAACCTATTATAGTTACCTAAGCCTATATGACGGTGTCCTGCCGACCTATTCGAGGTTATCCTATGGACTGAGGGCAGGCTATGGTCCATTCTCTTTTTGCAGGGCCCCTCCGAGAACATCTTGGTGCAATGTTACTCCTCGGTGTCTAATAGACATTACCCTACAATAAGATACTCACTATACTTGCATATATTTCTGTAGATATAGAATGTTATATATTATCTCTACAATACGGTGTCGAACCCTGGCCTCCTCCATCAGCTTCAGCCAATTGTCTCGGCCCCTTGCAGCCACCATCCATTTCCGAAGCCACATTACAATTTCCTCATCATCAGCAACACCATCAGCCCAACGCAGCTTAGGTCTTTCTCTACTCCTGGTATCAAGAAATATGGGGAGAGCAAGTCCGAACCCCAAGAGCAACAAAAACAATTCCATATGACCTCTAGTCTGATTCTCAACGGGTGTGGAGGAAAATAGAATTTAGTGTTTTTTTACTATTACCCATGCTTTACATCAGAAACACTCAAAAAAATCTACTTGATTTCCACGCTAGAAAAACAAGTAATATCAAATGAAAGTACAGGATTATTATCAGCAATATTAAAATCAGTAGATACATTTAGCTTTCCGGATGAAAACCAGGAATATCTACAAAGAACTCAAAACTAGATTTTCCAACCGTTGAGATTCGGTCTGTGACATTTCTGAAAAACCATATATATATATATATATATATATATATATATATATATATATATATATATATATATATATATATATATATATATATATAATAATAATAATAATAATGGCTTAGCGAACCCGAAGGTTCGATGCCGATACCACCAAATTCCGCCTACACAGAATCGTCCAATGCTCACCATTCAAGCCCAAGCTCCCGAGATCAGCCTTAACGCAATCCTCCCATCTCCGCTTCGGCCTACCTTTCGGACGCCTACCAGCCGGTTCAGCGAATACCAACTTTCTCGGAATCCGTTCCTCACTAAGCCCAACAACTTTACGCGCCCATTTGAGTCTCCGCGATGCTATCAACTCAATTATATTCACAGGGTACAAACTCTGCAATTCCGCGTTGTGCAACCTTCTAAACTCCCCAGTGGCCTCATCTCTCTTCGGACCAAATATTTTTACGCAGTACCTTATTCTCGAAAACCTTAAGCCGTTGTTCATCCTTTAAAGTAAGCGGCCACGTTTCACATCCGTAAAGAACCGTTGGAAGAATAATAGTTTTATAAATTCTAATCTTTAAGTTTTTAGATAGAAGCCGCGATCTAAGTAACTTAGCAACTGAATAATAACACGCATTTCCCACCTTTAACCGGGACTTTATTTCTTCCTGGATTTCATTTTTTCTAGTTATAATTGAACCTAAATACTTGAATTTCTCTACGTGTTCAAAAGTATGACCTGATACATCAATATCTCCAAGATCGACACCGTTTCTGCTACTAATCATATACTTCGTTTTATCGGTATTTAATTCGAGTCCTATTTCTTTACCTATTTCTTAAACACACTTGTATTTAGTTGTATGGTTTCCGTGTCTTCACCTGGCAGTACCAGATCATCGGCATACCCAAAACCGGAATCTTGTCACCCATATTTAACCCATTTCTCGGTACACATCACCTTTTCTATGACATATTCTAAAGCTATATTAAATAACACAGGTGAAAGGGAGTCACCCTGTTTCAAACCCGATCGCACCTCAAATCTCTCGGAGTAATTATGACCGATTCTAACTTTATGGAATGTTTCCGACAAACACATCTCTACTAGGTTTACTAACTTTCTAGGTATTCCCTGTTCAATCATGATGTTATATAGCTTCTGACGGTCTATTGAATCATAAGCCTTTTTAAAATCGATATAATGTTGATGGACTACACCGTTGTATTCCAATTTTTTCTCTAATATTTGACGTAAGGAAAATATTTGGTCTATAGTCGAGCGATTCTGCCTAAAACCACATTGGTAATCTCCGATAATTTCCTCAGCGTATTCCGTCATTCGACTAGTTAGAATTGACGAGAATATTTTATAGCATACTGGGAGAAGAGAGATCCCACGATAGTTGTTACAATCCGACCTCGGTCCTTTTTTGTGAATCGGAATAAGTATTGATTCTTTCCATTCTTCTGGCATTTTTTCAGTTTCCCAGATCTTTTTAACTAAAAAATGTATTTTGGAAACGCCCGCTTCTCCACACGCCTTGATTAATTCACTCGTGATATTATCATTTCCTGCGGCCTTATAACGTTTTAATTTTCCTATCGCCATTTCGACTTCCTCTTTACTCGGAGCGTCTATCCATGGTTCAGCGCTCTGATATTCAGAGAGAGGAGATTGATTATTATTTTCCGTATTTAAGATGCCGTATATATATATATATATATATATATATATATATATATATATATATATATATATATATCAAAATTAAAAACAGATCATTTAACCACTCTCAAACTATAAATTTAATATGATATAACGATTTGCACGACCAAATTGTATATGTGTATACTTCCTTTCGATTCGAACATTTCTTTGTTTTTGGTCCACCCCTACCTGACGGTTTCCTCGGGCAAGGGAAGTCGGCGGATCAATACCCCCCGGCACTGAGATGCGAACAGTTATTATTTTGTGTCAAGTTACTGTTGACCTAGTTACAACCATCCCCATTCGGTTGACATGGCACCAATACATACGTAGTTGGAGAGGCTAACATATTTTCTTTTGTGGTTACAAATTAGGTGGATTTGGAACTGGAGGTGGGTATCCAGTGAATAATTATCCAGGCTATCTGGTAAATAATGGCGGAGGCACTTTTATTCCAGGTCAGTACAATCCGCATTATGTTAATATTTACATTTAGAAGTCTTAATAATAATAATAATAACAAATTAAAAAGTATAAATAGTATACATTTGTGTGTGCGATTATCTCTGTGTCCTCTCTGTGAACAGAAGACGTACTCTATCCACTAGGCCAGTCCAACCCCTTGTATGGAAAAAACTATTTTAGCTTACACATTTCTAATTTCTGATTTGTTCTTTTTTGAATTAGGTGGAGGTGGTGGAACTGGACCTGCTGTTGCAACTGCAGTCTCTAACAGCGGAGGCAATTCCAACCAAGGTGAGGATACAGCCATCTTTATCATAGTCTTCATAGCTTATCATAGTTACCTAAGCCGATATCGTGCGCTGTTTCTCTAGCGGAGGGTGTCCTGCCGACCTATTCGAGGTTATCCTATCGACTGAGGGCAGGCTGTGGTCCATTCTCTCTTTCCAGGACCCCTCCGAGAACATCTTGGTGTGATGCTCCTCCTCGGTGTCAAATATACATTTCATTCCTACCCTAAGATGACATTAGCCCTTCCAACACATCAGCATACAATATGGTCTAAGTGACCAGGCACTCACTGCACATATTTCTGTAGATATAGAGTTTTAGGATTATCTAGTGCTAAGATTATATCTACGATCCGGTGTCGCACCCTGGCCTCCTCCCGAGTCTGAACCCCAAAGTAACAAAAAAAAAACACTATATGATATTTACGTTTATGGAGAAAAGGGTCAGTTAATCCTCTTCTTTTCTTTCTTCCTATCAGTAAATGGCTAGTTGTTAGCAAAGATTCACGTTATTGAAGATTTACTAACATTTAAGAGACTTTAGCTTTTACTTTTGAGTTGAGTAAGAACGTTGTGATGGCCAACAGAAGAGCATTGAACGAAGAGGAATCAATTCGTCCTGTCGCTTTGAGTGAAGAAGGGTTTTCTCAAAAGCATATTGCGCAACGGCTCCAGCGGTATCAATCCGTAGTGTCCAGGGTGCTTAACAGGCACCGTCAAACTGGAGGGCATACAAGAAGAGTCGGACAAGGCCGTCCGAGGTCAACTTCCCACCGTGACGAGAGATTTTTGCTAAATGATCTTCGGGATCGCCGATCAACATTATCTATTGTTATTCATGTTTAATAATGTCCATTTAAAAATTGATTTTTAGATGTTTTATTATATGACCCAATTTTATTATTTTTTTTTTTTGCGAAATAGGAGGTCTGTATCCAGTAAATAATGGCGGAGGCACTTTTATTCCAGGTCAGTACAGTCTGCATTATCGTAATGTTTACATTTAGAAGTTTTAACAATAATAAAAAAGTAATATATATATTATATATATATATATATTATATATATATATATATATATATATATATATATATCCAAACCTGGAGCTTTTCTAACCTGAAAACTGGCGCAGACTACCTTCAGCTTCTCAGCTGTCATGGATGTTGCGTCAAATGGCTGAAGCTGGCATGAATTGCCTAATTCTTCTTGTTCAGAAAAAAGACATGCGACACGTTGGCGATCCCGTATCTACAACTTCCTCAAGACGGCTCTGTAAGGCCTTCTCCTTGGATCCTGCTCCACTTCTTCGCAGAGCCCCTTCCAGCACTTAGTTTCCACCTCCTTCCACTGTGTTTTCCAGCACTCTTCTTGATTGCTAATCGTATTAGTTCACGTCAACCAGCTTTGAACTCCTCTTGTGTGTGTGTGTAAAGCTACCACACTGTTATTTATTTTTAAACTAATACGTCAGCTTAAAGAGGAAATAAGACGTTCAAAAACTGAAAACTTTAATAACTTCTTGAAACGTTTATCGACAGGTGAGAAACAATTATGGAATTTGACCAAACGGATACTCCAACATCACGAAGTTTATCATCCGCTTCGATATCCTGACGGTTCTTGGGCAAAATCAGACGCACAAAAAGCTCAATTGTTTGCTAACCATCTCAGTGGGATTTTTAAAACTCATGATGATATTAATGACAGACTATGTACAACTATTGTTCAATCCCACCTTAACGTGCCCTTACCAATGACATTACCTCCAAAAGCAATTCATCCGTACGAAGTTCGTGATATTATTAAGTGCTTGCCGAACAATAAAGATCCAGGGTTTGACTTAATTACGAATTTCATTATTAAAAATTTACCATGGAAAGCAATCCTTTTTTTAACCAATATTTATAATTCCATTTTCAAAATCACGTATTTTCCAGTCTTGTGGAAATATTCAGAAGTTATCATGGTGCTAAAACCAAATAAATCCTCAGACTGTTTAAATTCCTATCGCCCGATCAGCCTTCTTCCTTCATTCTCAAAATTATTCGAAAAAATACTTCTTTACCGTTTAGATTCTCTTGAAATATTAAAGTTTATACCCGATCATCAGTTCGGCTTTAAAAAACATCATTCCACTATACAACAATCTCATCGTTTAGTTGATTTTATTTCAAATTTACTGGAGTCAAAAAAATATTGTCCAGGTGTTTTCCTTGACATTAGTCAGGCTTTCGACAAGGTTTGGCACGAAGGATTGCTTTGCAAACTGAAAATTTTACTTCCACCTACGTTCTATTTAATATTCTTTTCATACCTTTCGGATAGAGACTTTTCTGTGAAAGTGGGGACCGAACTCTCAGACATTCAGCAAATTAAGGCAGGTGTACCTCAGGGCAGTGTTTTAGGACCAATATTGTTTAACATTTACATGTCAGATCTTCCCCAGCACAATGGGACTCTTTTGGCTACTTTTGCTGATGATACAGCTGTTCTTTGTTCAGATAAGGATCCTTTACAAGCGGCAATATCCGTCCAAAACCACCTTGATGAAATTTCTGCTAGGGCTTCTAGGTGGAAAATAAAGATGAATGAGTCCAAGATGCTCATGTAGTGTTCACCCTGAACCATAAACCTTCTCCTCCCATTAACTTTAATAATATTCCTATTCCGAATTCCGACGAAATTCGATATTTAGGTATTCACTTGGACAAAAGACTGACCTGGAGGACCCACATTCGACAAAAACGCAAAGAACTCAACAGACGATACGGTCTTTTATCTAGATAACTTGACAGACGCTCTAAATTATCATTAACCAACAAACTAACTCTTTACAAAGTTTTGCTAAAACCAATCTGGACATACGGGATAGAACTGTGGGGCTCTGCTAAACCATCAAGTATCCAAAGAATACAGTCTTTTCAGTCGAAAGTGCTGCGCAAAATAGTGGACGCACCGTTCTACGTAACAAATGACGTCATACATAACGACTTAAACATTCCGACAATTTCAGCCACTGCTACAGAACAATACAATAACTTCCACCAAAGACTAACATACAACACCAACCCTCTTACAGAAACATTAAAATGCTCTACGAATCCTTACAGACCACCCCGACGACTACGCAGGCGGAGGCCAAGAGATATGCTGATCACTTAACGAACTCTGCTCTGATGAGCCGCTGCTTCAGCAGTCCACAAATTTGCTTATTCCAAAAGAAATGCAGATGGCAAATTAAAAAATTTTATGTCAAATTTTTTGTTTTGTAATAAATATATATAAAATTTTTAATAAAATGCATTTAAAAATTAAAAGTTTTAATTTAATATTTTTTATTGTTTTGCTAATTAGGTGTTGGAACTGGAGGTGTGTATCCAGTCAATAATGGCGGATTAATTAATCAAGGTGAGTACAGTCTACAATATTTTAGTATTTCACATAAGAGTGAGCTTGTGTGTCTGTGTTTTTATTTTTTTACGCGGGTAGGTGAATATCCTTAAAATTCCCCCATAGTCCCGTATCTATCTGTGTGTGACATTTATATCCCGATAAACCATTTCCCTTCACCTGTTTCTCGCTCTGAACGGGACAACCGTAAGGCTTCAGTGGGGGGTAAGTGGCTGCGTGCCTCCTCAATGTGCCTCCTCAATGTACCTCCTCAATGTCAGCTGCCTCAACCTACTTTAGTCACGTCTCTTTCTTTCTGACCTGACGATGTTGTCGGATGTAACTCCTCAACCGCAAATTCTTAGTCACAGCCATCCCTGAACACTGATATTGATTGTCATTATTTCACTATCAAAGGATGGGGATTGCCAACCTAGATATATGGAATGCTCATTCATTGGTTTTTTCCATTATTTCATTAAATTCCAATCTCTGAACTTAGTTGATATTTGAAGAAATCCTTTTACTCTACAAACCCTGAAGGGTCCGTGTACTCTTATAGAGATCCTTACTGTTTCTAGGCCAACGACCTTGCAATGAGGTGATTCGGCCGAGATTAAGCTCAGCCGCCAGGTTTTTTTCCTATTTATGGATATCCACTTTATAGGGGCTGAGTGTGCCCCAGGAGTGTTTCCACACTCTGACTTGTGCTCTATCCACAAGACCATTCCTCTCCCCTCTGTACTACTTTAACTCATACACTTTTAATATCTGATTTGCTCTCTTTTTGAATCAGGTGGAGGTGGTGGAACTGGACCTGCCGTTTCAACAGCGGTCGCTAACAGCGGACAGAATTCCTACCAAGGTGAGGATACAGTCATCATAATTATGGTCTTAATAGCATAGCATGGCGGTGAGAAGTGGCGACCCTATCACTCGGTCGTTGTACCGCAGTCAGACTCAGGTCAGATTTTAGCTTACATATTTCTAATTTCTGATTTGTTCTTTTTTGAATTAGGTGGAGGTGGTGGAACTGGACCTGCCGTTGCAACTGCAGTCTCTAACAGCGGAGGCAATTCCAACTTAGGTGAGGATACAGCCATTTTTATCATAGTATTCATAGCTTATCATAGTTACCTAAGCCGATATCGTGCGCTGTTTCTCTAGCGGAGGGTGTCCTGCCGACCTATTCGAGGTTATCCTATCGACTGAGGGCAGGCTGTGGTCCATTCTCTCTTTGCAGGGCCACTCCGAGAACATCTTGGGGTAATGCTCCTCCTCGGTGTCTAATATACATTTCATACCTTACCCTAAGATGACATTAGCCCTCCCAACACATCAGCATACAATATGGTCTAAGTGACCAGGCACTCACTGCACATATTTCTGTAGATATAGAGTTTTAAGATATTATCTAGTGCTAAGATTATCTCTACAATCCGGTGTCGCACCCTGGCCTCCTTCCGAGTCTGAACCCCAAGAGTAACAAAAAAAAACACTATATGATATTTACGTTTATGGAGAAAAGGGTCAGTTAATCCTCTTCTTTTCTTTCTTCCTATCAGTAAATGTTTAGTTGGTAGCAAAGATTCATGTTATTCAAGATTTTCTAACATTTAAGAGACTTTAGTTTTTACTTTTGAGTTTAGTAAGAACGTTGTGATGGCCAACAGAAGAGTATTGAACGAAGAGGAATCAATTCGTCCTGTCGCTTTGAGTGAAGAAGGGTTTTCTCAAAAGCTCCAGCGGTATCAATCCGTAGTGACCAGGGTGCTTAACAGGCACCGTCAAACTGGAGCTCATGCAAGAAGAGTCGGACAAGGTCGTCCGAGGTCAACTTCCCACCGTGACGAGAGATTTTTGCTACATGTTCTTCGGGATCGCCGATCAACTGGTAACAGTCTGCGTGGTCTCCTCCAATGGTCCAGGAATGTGCAAATTTCAGGGCGAACCGTAAGAAGACGACTCAACGACTATGGATTGACCTCCCATCCTTCAGCTACTGGACCTCTTCTCTCCAGGGAACACCGGGTTGAGCGCTTGAGGTTTGCTCGGGAGCATCTAAACTGGACTCAGGAAGATTGGAGCCTCGTATTATTCAGCGATGAGTCAAGATTCTGTCTCCGATCTCCAGATGGACGGGAAAAGGTATGGAGAAGGCGGGGAGAGAGGTATGCTCCATGCACTTTTTCTCCAAGGGTTGCATTTGGTGGTTGGTCAGTGATGGTGTGGGAGGACATAAATTTAAACTCCCGTACAGAGTTGGGTTCTTGTGAACCGTGGCTCTAAAACTGCTGACAGGTACATTATGGAGGTACTTGAGCCACATGTAATACCTTTCGCCAAAAACATCGCAGGTAACTTTATTTTTATGCACGATAATGCCCGACCTTACGTTGCTCGATCAGTGCAAAATTTCCTCAGACAAGAAAAAATTGACGTTATGGTTTGGCCACCCAGAAGTCAAATGAACACAAAAGAGCATGTATGGGACATGCTTAGAAGACGTGTCCGCGCCCGAGACCCACAAAATTTGGCAGATTTAAGGGAAATGTTAGTGGAAAAGTGAAACAACATCCCAGAACAACGTTGAAGAGCCCTGGTCGCTGGAATGGGCAGGAGAATGGAAGCAATTATCAGAGCTAGAAGTGGGAATACCAACTATTGATCGTTTTCCTCGAATTCTTCCTTTTTATTCAGTTTTGTTATTTCATTTCATTTCAAAGATTTACTTTTTCATTTTGTGAATGTAGGACATTTTTATTTTTTGATTTGTTTTCCTATTAAAAATTTCTAAAAAAGAATAACCGTATCCCCCCCATTTTCCATATGATTTTTCGGACCTATCTCGCGAACATATCAATGGATTTCGACAGTTTCCCGACTATTTTGAGGCAGTTTCACACGAAAATTAGCATACACTTTTTGCCGAATTTCCATTCGTTTTTCCGAGCGTATATTGTGAACAGATCAATCGATTTACACCATTTCAACAGTTTTCCGACAATTTTGGTTCAGTTACACACGAAAATAAGCAATTTTTCATCGAAATTCCATTCGCTTTTCCGAGCGTATCTCGTGAACAGATCAATCGATTTCCACCATTTCGAATGTTTTCTGACTATTTTGGAGCAGGTACACAAGAAAATTAATTAGCATACAATTGATCCCCAAATTTTCATTCGCTTTTTCGGGGGTATCTCGTGAATAGATCAATTGTTTTACACCATTTCGACCGTTCTCCAACAATTTTAGGGCAGTTACACATGAAAATAAGCAATTTTCACCGAATTTCCATTCGCTTTTCCAGGCGGATTCGTGGCCAGATCAATGGATTTCTACCATTTCTATCATTTTCTGGGCGTATTTAGAAAACAGATCAATGGATTCTAACTATTCTGACTATTTTGAGGTATACTAATACTAAAAGTTCCTATTAGTTTTCTTCCGAGTTTTCATTAGCTTTTCTGGGCGTATTTCGAAAACAGATCAATGGATTCTAACTATTTTGACAATTTTCTGACTATTTTCAGGTATTCTAAAACTAAAAGAACCTAACAGTTGTCTCCCGAATTTTCATTCGTTTTTCTTACGTATGTCGTGAACGAATAAATTAATTTACACTATTTTAAATGTTTTCTAAATATTATGGGGGATATCAGCTGATTGCCAATAGCTAGGCAAGGCTGGTCTTGCTTAAGTTTTCTTAAGTTATTTTTTTTCCCCCCACATCTGGTTATTATTTAATTATTTTCCTTACATGAAATGCGATATTATCATCAAGTAATGTCCTCCAAAGCTTCAACTAAAAGATCTAGATCTAGTGGTTCAATCACGTCTCCTACAAAACAAAGACCTCGCCGTGATACTAATAAAAAATTAAATCTACAAGCAACCCCTTCGGGTACTAATTCAGAATCTGAACCACAACCTGGCACATCGTCACAAGGGATGACTGACGAATCGCCGTTTTTCACCCCGAATCCTTTTCAGATTTTGCATAATGAAAAAGAAAACATGGAATCTACTCCTATACCCAGTGAACCACGGCCTCCTCCCATATTTGTCAAAAATATTAGAAATTTCCAGTTGTTGTGTGCGCAATTGAACAAAATTACCGAATCTACCAGCTACTACTGTATGAGTAGAATCAATGATACCAAAATATCTCCTACTACTGCCGAGACATATAGAAAAATAGTGAAATATTTAACTGAAACCAAAGCAGATTTCCATACCTATCAGCTACGCCAAGAGAGAGCTTTAAGGGTTGTAATCAGAAACTTACACCCCTCGACACCAGTTGAAGCAATTAAAGAAGAACTAACGGAGATGGGCTATAAAGTGCGGCAAGTCACTAATGTCCTAAAGGATAAAATTCCTCTACCTCTCTTTTTTGTGGATTTGGAACCAGCAGAAGGAGTTGAAAAAATCTATGACCTCAATAGATTATACTATACCAGCGTAAGAGTTGAAAAACCTTACATAAAGAAGGAGATAGTTCAGTGCCATAACTGTCAAGCATATGGTCATACTAAAAGTTATTGTCATCACATACCTCGATGCGTGAAATGCGGTGAACAGCACAAGTCTGTGGAGTGTACAAAACCAAAATCAACACCAGCTGTATGTGCTCATTGCCTCAAGGACCACCCAGCCAACTATAAAGGATGCCAAATCTATAAGGAACTGAGGACCAGGTTTCAAAAACCTCAAGTACTGGATGAAACAGCAAGACAAGTAAGAAACAGAAGAGAACCCTCAAAACTTATTGATGCCAATGTATCATTTGCCCACCTACTTGGAGGTGGAAATCAAAGTACTGAAGCCGTGGCCCTGCCGGAACTACAGAATGTACCTCAATCCATTCCACATATACCTCTTCCTCAAAATGTAACCAATCCTAAAAATCCTAATCAACCACAAATCTCTCATATCCCTCCTCCTTCAAATGCCACAGACCTTACCAGTTTGATGACATCCTTTATCTCCGAAATTAAATCCCTTGTTATGCCCCTAATATCACTCCTTACGAATCTCGTATCAAATCTCATTCCTGCCTTAAAAAAACCATAAATGACTACACCTAATTCCTTATCCATTCTCCTTTGGAATGCGAATGGTGTTAGAACTCACACTGACGAACTTACAGCCGTACTGCAAGACAAAAACATTGATGTTGCACTCATTACTGAAACTAGACTAACCACTAAACAGTGCTTTAAAATACCAGGATACACGACATACCGGACAGACCATCCAGACGGCAAAGCCCATGCCGGTACTGCTGTCATAGTCCGCCGATCCCTCTCCCATCACTTACACCCACTTCCCGCCCACGATTACCTACAAGCAACTTCCATTGTTATCAAAACATTTTCCTTTCCGCTTATCATCGCATCAGCATACTGCCCTCCTAAACATCCCATTTCCTCTGCCCAATTTGAATCGTTTCTCAACTACTTGGGTAATCACTTCATTTTGGGTGCAGACTTAAATGCCAAGAATCAACAGTGGGGTTCTAGAACCACCAATTCTCGTGGACGGACATTGCAATCTGCACTCAACTCCCGACGCTTTCATCTCCTACCTCCCGATTCTCCTACCTACTGGCCAACAGATCCTAACCGTAATCCTGACATCCTCGACTTCTTCATCCACAGCGGATTAGGCTCTCTTAATTTTTCCATAGCTCGCCTTGATGAACTATCCTCTGATCATAGTCCATTGATTCTAAATGTATCCATAACACCTATTCCTAAACCTATCCCACCGTCATTCATTAGAGGCCCTGTCAACTGGAACCTCTTCCGCGAAATCCTCACTAATGATATTGACCTCAGAGTGATTCTCAAAACCCCAAATGACCTTGACGACGCCGTATATTCCTTTACAACCGCTATTCAACAAGCTGCCTGGACTGCCTCCTCTCCCAAGTACTCCCAAATAACTCCTTATAAAAGCCATTTACCACAACACCTGACAGACCTCATCAACAGCAAACGCCGAGCGAGAACATTATGGCAACGCACCCGCCACCCAGAGGATCGCCGCTCCTATAACTTTTTTTGTAGAAAATTAAAGCGGGAGTTGGCGATCTTCCGTTCCCAATCCTACAATACCTACCTCTCCTCTCTCTCGACTCGTGACAATTCCCTTTGGAATGTCACGAAGAGAATCCTAAAATCCCACACCATTTCCCATCCTCTCCGGCGCTGTGATAGTTCCTGGGCTGCTTCTGACAAGGATAAGGCCGAGGAATTCGCACAGCACCTTTCCAAAGTTTTTACTCCTCATCCAGAGCTTAATCCTACCCATACGGCGGCAGTTGAAGAGTTCCTTATATCACCAATACCGCTTTCCTTACCACCTAAAGCAGTTAATCCCTCTGAGGTCAGATATCTTCTTAAAAAGCTTCCTCTCCGTAAATCCCCTGGATACGATCTCCTTACTCCTCAAATCTTAAGACAACTTCCACCTAAAGCCATTACATTCCTTACATATCTCTATAACTGTATCCTACGCACTACCTATTTTCCTCTCTTATGGAAACATTCAACTATCATCCTTTTCCTAAAACCAGGCAAACCTTCTAACAACACGTCATCTTACAGACCTATCAGCCTACTTCCGATCCTCTCAAAAATTTTCGAAAAGCTCCTACTAAAACGAATCCTAGCCAAATTTCAAAATTTTCCTTCACATCAGTTCGGATTTCGTCCTCAACATTCCACGGTTCAGCAAGGACTCCGAGTTGTGGACCACATTTCCTCTGCCCTTGAGTGCAAGGAGTATTGTTCGGGTGCCTTTCTGGACATATCTCAAGCTTTCGACCGGGTGTGGCACCCGGGATTGCTCTTTAAGCTCAAAACCCATTTACCCCAATCCTTATACCTAGTCCTCCGATCCTATCTATCAAACCGCTCCTTCCGAGTTCGCTGTGGCTCAGAATTTTCCAAACATTATATTGTTGAGGCTGGTGTTCCTCAAGGCAGCGTCTTGGGACCCGTCCTCTACATCCTCTACACCGCCGATATCCCTACCGATCCCGATACCTTTCTGGCAACATTTGCTGATGATACCGCCATTTTGTCATCCAATTCCGATCCTGAAGTAGCATCGATTAATTTACAAAATCACCTTTCCCTTGTCGAAGACTGGTGTAACGCTTGGCGTATTAAGGTGAACGAAAACAAGTGCTCACACGTCACATTCACTCTTCGACGCAAATCCTGTCCAACGGTTTATTTAAATTCCCTACCGCTTCCTTCCTCTGACACAGTCCGGTATCTTGGCTTTTTACTAGACAAAAGACTGACGTGGAACCCACACACAAGACTTAAAAGAAAAGAACTTAACCGCAGATTCGGCCAGTTATACAGACTACTAAATAGAAAATCTCATCTTACAGTTGACAACAAATTACTAATATACAAGACAGTACTGAAACCAATATGGACCTACGGACTTGAACTGTGGGGGACAGCTAAACATTCTAACATCAAACGCATCCAATCCTTCCAATCCAAAGTTCTCCGAACAATAGTTAATGCTCCTTATTACGTTACCAACTCTACCCTACACCACGACCTTAAAATTCCATTTATTTTAGACCTGGTACCATCCAAATTTTCCAAATTTCATCAGAACCTTAGTCATCATCCTAACCCTCTAGCACAATCCCTATCCAGTACCACCCATCCCTATAATCCTCCTCGAAGATTGAAACGGCAGTGGCCGCGAGACGTATTGTAAACGTTTAAATTGGAGTTCTGACACTGGTCAGATCCTCCACTCATGTAATGTATGTTTGTGGCTATTACGCCCTAGTTCGGCCTCCACTGATTCACACCAGTGACGCGGCTGAGAGCGAGGGTCTAGGATCTTTTGGATTCCGCTTTTTCCTCCACAAGTGGGGGGAAAAGCCCAGTCTGGGGTCCCTCTATAGCACTTGTATATTTTGTATATAGTTATGTTTGTTTGAATGATGTTTGTTTATCTGCAAACTTTTATTTATCTCAATTATAGGTTAATGTTTTGTTTTGTTTTGTTTTTATATTTATTATTATTTAATTCTATATATATCATTTATTTGTATTTATCTCAGTTATAGGTTGTTGTTTGTTTTCTTATTTTGTATATATATTATATTTTATTTGTTTGACTTTATCATTGTATATATTGTGTGAATGGGATCATATATCACTATTACTAATGTTCATATAGAAACAAATTGTAATATATCTCAATAAAATAAAAAAAAAAAAAAAAAAAAAAATATTATGGGGTAGACTTATGAGAAAATAAGTTTTCCACCAAATTTCTTTCTCTACTCCTGGTATCAAGAAACATTGTAAGAGCAAGTTCGAACCCCAAGAGCAATAAAAACAATTCCATATAACCTCTAGTCTGATTCTCAGCGGGTGTGGAGGAAAATATAATTTAGTGTTTTTTTACTATTATGCATGCTTTACATCAGAAACACTCAAATATATCTACTCGATTCGCACGCAGAGAAAAACAAGCAATATCAAATAAAAGTACAGACATATTATTAGAAATATTGAAATTAGTAGACATATTTTAGTTTTCCGAATGAAAAACTACAAAAAACTCAAAACTAGATTTTACAACCGTTGATATTAGGTCCGTGACATTTATGAAATATCATATAAACATATATACCAAAATTTAAAAAAACACACGACTTACAGCCATTTTTAAAATCAATGAAAGAATTTTCAAATACAGTTAGAGATAAAAATACGTGAAACTATTAAAGAATTAATTAAATTGAATTTATACAGAAACATATGTTTCATTAAAAAATCTATTATATTATTATCTAAAATAATCAGTTAGTTTTATCTTCTTTTCATCACTCTCTATTAACTTTAAGGAACTGGAGGTGGGTATCCAGTGAATAATTATCCAGGGTATCTGGTAAATAATGGCGGAGGCACTTTTATTCCAGGTCAGTACAATCTTCATTATGTTAATATTTACATTTAGAAGTCTTAATAATAATAATAATAACAAAATAAATAAATAGTATACATTATATACATTTGTGTGTGATTGTGTATGTAGCTGCCAGACAGCTATTTATCTTAGATAATATCCATTTAAAATTGAACGTTTTCATTTAATATTTTTCAAATTAGGAACTGGAGGTGTGTACCCAGTCAATAATGGCGGAGGAACTTTTATTCCAGGTGAGTAAAGTCTGTATATTCATAGTATTTATAAGACTCACTAATAATTTTTCTCTAAGACATTGCCAGTAGTATTGAGCAGACATATCGAACGCGGAGTGGTCCGTAGGATTTCCTTTGCCTTTCGAGAGAAGGCACTGACTTTTCATCGTCGCGAAAAGGATCCCTCACTCGAAAAGGAGCTGAAGGCTTTCTGAAAATGATCTGACTTAGTCTCATTTTCCGCTTTTAGTACCACGTTCGGGATGCCATCCTGTAAGGCCTTCTCCTAGGATCCTCCTCCATCTCTTTGCAGAGCTCCTTCCAGCACTGTCTCTCGCTCATCTTGATTGCTGATCGTATTAGTTCACGTCACGCAGCTTTTAAATCCTCTGTGTGTGTGGGTTTGTGTGAATCTACCACACTGCTATTTATGCTTAATAATATGCATTTAAAGATTAAAAGTTTTCATTTAATATTTTTTTGTGTTTTGCGAATTAGGTGTTGGAACTGGAGGTGTGTATCCAGTCAATAATGGCGGATTAATTAATCAAGGTGAGTACAGTCTGCAATATCTTAGTATTTCGAAGTATTTTCATTTAAAAAAAAAAAAAAATTAAGAGGGTAAGTGAAAATATTCAGAAGACCCTGATAGTTCCGTATCTATCTTGTGTGAGAAAGCCTTGAATCATCACCAAGATGTTGCGACAAGAAACTAACATGGCAGACTAGAGAGTAAGCCACATAGGCACGGACACCCCTCAACCCTCATGTTTATTGCGATTATTTCAGCCTCGAAGGTTGAGGTATACCCGTCTAAATATATATATAATTTTCGTTCATTGGGTGGTTCAATATTTAAATTTACACCCCTGTGTCTACCATAAACATATGAAATTCCCGTTCATGGTTTTATCAATTATTTATATTCCAAACCCTGAACCTAGTTCCAGATTGATAAGTGTAATAATTCAACTCATTTTTCAATTTTTGATTTGTTCTCTTTTTGAATTAGGAGGAAGTGGAACAGGACCTGCCGTTGCAACTGCAGTCGCTAACAGCGGAGGCAATTCCAACCAAGGTGAGGATACAGTCACCGTTGTCATTCTCTTTGTAGGCTAGTATTCAAGAGAACATTTCGCTGAACCCGTATCGTGTGATGCTGATAATATCCTGAGTACTAGTGACTCTTTAGATGGTGGACAAGAGAGCGAGCCACATCGGCACGGCACCCCTAAACACTGATATTTATCCGCAGCTATTATTATAAAAAGAAGAATTATAGAACGAGGTGTTTCTCTTGTGTATTTTCGCCAGGCACCTGGCCCCAATCGGAAGAGACCCCATGCTGCGACTGGTAATAATCTTTCCTCACGCCGAGAGACAGAGTTGGGGACAAGAGGAACACGACTGGCAATACAATGCAATAAGGCAAACCATTAAATATATTGCAATGGAATTCTGAAGCAAAAGATAACATTGACAAAAACTTCATGACGAATCTATTGATATCGCCTGCATTGAGGAAACTAGGTGTTAGAGTAGGGTGCTCAAAAAGGGGTAAACTCACCCTTGTAAAAAATTCACTCCTTGCCAAAATTCACTCCTTGCCAATAGAAGCAGAAATATATTGCATTGATGTCCAAGTGAAAGAAAGGCAAATAAAAATCTTCAACTATCACTGGCCCAATGACAAATTCCTGTTCTCTACATGTCATGATGATCCCTCAGGATGACTGCTTGGTATTAGAGAACTTTAACTCTCTCACTCCATCCTAGATCAGCCATCCTGATCCGCAATGCACCCTGTGAATATAATTGCCTTGATAGCATCGCAGAGACTCAAATGGACGAGTAAAGTTGTTGGGCTCCCTGAGTAACGGATTCCGAGAAAGTTGGTATTCGCTAATCCGAATGGTAGGCCGAGGCGTCGATGGGAGGATTGCGTTAAGGCTGATCATGGGGGCTTGGGCTTGAACGGTGAACATTTGACGAGTCTGTGCAGGCGGAGTTTAGTGGTATCGGCATCGAGCCTTTGGGTTCGGTAAGCATATTATTATTACTTTAGAATTCCGCACTTCCTCAGCTTTCGCTGAGAATTTTCACCTACCTGGACTCGATGAGTCAAGGGTTAGGCTGTAATCATGTTATATTTAAAAATTTTTGAACATTGGCTGCTGTCCTAGGACGACTGCTCGCTGAACTTCCGCTAGAATCCTTACAGGTAGCTCTAGCTGTTGGATTGATTCTAGCGTACTCTCTGGAATCAGGCCATTGCAAGATAGTATAATTGGGTAAATACCGCAGCTCTATAATCCGTAGAGTTGCTTAAGTTTCTCTGCCAGTTTCTGGTATTTCCTTTTCTTTTTCGGAGTTTTTAAGGATTATCATCCGATGGGACACATATCTCAATAATCTGAGCCAGTTTTCTATTTTTGTCAATAACTAAAATGTCAGGCCGATTATTTAAAACTGTATGTTCCGTAATGATAGGGTGATCCCAATAAACTTTAGTTTTGTGACCGGTAGTAATTGGTGATGGACTATATCTGTAATAGGGGAATGGGTGCTTAGAAGATTCATCCTTGGTGCGATGGCTTGATGAATAATTTTCGCTGCATTGTTGTGTCTTTGGAGATACTCCTTACCAGCCAGAATTGGACAATCCGAAGTCACAGTTGTATGCTCGCAGCAGCCTTTTTGCATAAACGGCATAGGTCACTTATGTCCTCTCTACAGATATGCTTTCTGTATGCTTTCGTGGCTATTGCTTGTTCTTGAAGAGCAAACAAAAACCCTTCTGTTTCAGGAAAAAGATAAACATTTTTAACCATGTAAGCGATGCCTGCATGTCTATTCCTGGTTCGCTAAATGAATGATATAATCGCCCATGTAATAGCTTATTTTTCAACGTCTCTGTTAGAGAAGCACAGTGATTTTCACTATTCTGGGTCGCTGCGCTTAGCAGATTCAAAGCTGTGTAGTTTGCATCCAGTGCTGCTACAGTCGAATGAATCATCGAGCTACTGTTAACAATATAGCTTCGCAAATCATTTTCCTCTTCTCGGCATAACTTGAGGGGACTGGTTAAACAACGCCCACCAGATTTCCTGGAAAGGTACATACAACCTTGACACTGAGGAGTTTGGGTGTCTTTTCCTATTAGTACCATTTGCACTCTTATCATGCGATTCGACCGTTCTAAGTCTGTCCTTGACCACTTCAGTACACTCCAAATGAATATGTTAAAGCTGGTACCGCCCACGTGTTCATTGCCTTTATTAAATCCCTTCCTTTCAGATGAGATTTAAGTATCAACTTGATCCTGTATCTAAATTCTTCTTCGAAGAGTTTCTTTGAGTCGGCTTTGAACTTCAGCAGTTGATGCATACCTAGATATTTGTAAGAGTCAGTGTCTCTGAGTTGATTAATTTAGATAGCTCCATGTCGTCGTCTGCTGTAAGTTTTCCTTTCTTCACAGTAAGCACTCCACATTTTTCCGTCCCTAGTTGCATGTTTATGTCATCGCGGAATTCCTTTACTGCATTTAGAAGAATCCTCATTTCTGCTTCACTTCTTGCATATTGTTTAAGGTCGTCCATATAAAATGAATGCGATAGCTTCGTTCCAAAGTTGAGTTGGTATCCTTTGCCTGTATCTTCCAGCATCCTGCTAAGAGGGTTAAGTGCAAGGCAGAACCATGGAGGACTAAGAGAGTCACCTTGAAATATACTTTTTTTATAGGTATATGTTCATTAGCAAGTCCTGATGTACATAGTGACACTTTCCAATTCTTCATAAGACGTCCTCTAATCAGTCTATTACTACCTGATCCACTTTGTAAATCCTCAATACTTCTAAAAGCCAATCATAAGGAACAGAATCAAATGCTTTACGGTAGTCTATCCATGCTACAGCAAGGTTACGAGATTTTTTTGCTACTTGCGCAGCAATGAAAGAATCTATAATCAAAAGTTCTTTGCACCCTCTGGAACCTTCCTTATTCCTAGCTGCTCTACCGCCATGATGCCCTTTCCATGAATGTAGTCAGTTAGCTTATTTTTAATAACGGCTGTCAGCAATTTATATACACTGTTCAGACAAGTTATGGGCCCTAAATCTTGCGGTTCCAATTTTTCTTTATTTCCTTTTTTTATTAAATACAATTCCCCAGTACAGAAGTTAGGAGGTATCTCTATTTCTTGACATAGTAATTTCTGATACCATGAAGCAAGATAGCTATGAACACTACTAAAATATTCCAACCAGTAGTTTTGTATTTTATCTTTTCCAGAAGCTTTCCAGTTTTTCATTTGTTTAAGTGCCATAGTAATGTCCTCTGTGCTAATGCTGATTGCTTCCATGGGCTAATGTCAGCCAGATTACTTACTGATTTTTTCCAACCATTGGGCATTCCTTTTGTAGCCTTGTTTATGGTCCTATACGTCTTTCCAGTATTCAGATATTTCCTTGGGGTCTGGGATTAGCATTTGTTTTCGGTTTTAACTGCTTATAGAAGTTTCTCCTCGATGTGGTGAATATACGATTTGGCTTCTTCTAGAATGGGCTTCAGTATACCTTCTGATCATCTTTGCATACTCTGCTAATTTTTGCTTAAGAGTATCCTTATTATTATTATTATCGCTCCATCCTAGGGATATGACGCAAGAGAAGAAGAAGTGGAGGTGGAGCATTCCCTAGGGATGCTCAAAAGGATTATACACCTTACTATACAGAGGAGATAGGCAATCTTGAAAATTAAATGACGAGATGTAGAAACGAAGCTGAAAACTCCAGTGTCGAAGTAAACGTAAAATTAAAGAAGACATCAGCTATGTTAAAACATGAAATTCAGACTTTAAAGAGAAAAGCTTGGACCAGGACCACTAAAGATCTTGACATGGACAGGAGCGGAAACAAGCTCTGGAAACATGTGGAATCAACCACTCTGTTCTCCACCTACTTACTATTGAAAAAATGGCAAACTGCTGTCCGCAATATCTGCTGCGGACCTCCTTATGAAGCACGTAGGTGGAAGTGAAAGCTTGCAGATCAACCCAGCTAGAAAGCTAACTGTACAGGAGCAACTTAATAAGTATTTGAAAAATTCCAAACGAACAAGTGTATTAGATGTGTCTTTCAGTGAAACTGAGTTCACAAATGCAATCAACTCGCTAAAGTTAAAAAGCTCGCCAGGCATTATGAATGAACTCATGATAAACCTCGGATCTAAAGCAAAGAAACGCTCACTGAAGCTCAATACCCAATACTTGGAAAGAAGGGGAAGTGATTCCAACCCCTAAACCCGGAAAAACCGAAGAATGACGTGAACAGCTTTAGGCCAATCACGTTACTAAGTTGCTAAAGCTAACTCATGGAGGGATTACTTAACGATCGGATAATATGGCAGTCTTTTCATGCCAGAATAGACGGGATTCCGAAGACTGAGATCCACGGAAGACTAAGTATAGCACAGGAATTTAAAAACGGATTTCAATTGCAAGAGCACACTCAGGCTGTATGGATCGACTTTGAGATGGAATTTGACAGGACAGGGAATCTACCCTCAAAGGCTGCAAGTATGGGTATAAGTTGAAATGCCTTTATCTGGCTAAAAGCCTGTTTATATCTACGGAAAGCAAGGGTTGATTCCAGAGGTTCAAAAAGTAGAAATTACCCAACAAAGAAAAGGGGTCCCACAAGGCGTTGCTCACTTACCAACACTCTTCTAAATTTATATAAATGACATCAAAGAAGAAATGCCGTTTGGTCTAAATCCACGTGCCAGATACAGAATTCAAACCGCACCGGATGCTCTCTTTTCATAGACAGAAAAATGAGCTCACAAATAAATACTAATAAGAGCCATAATACAATATCCAGTCTGTCTGGACAGTCTAAATTTGAAAGTAGGCAACAAAAACCTCACAAAGGATGATCTCCCAGTCTAACTAGGAGTAAAATTAGACAAAAGACTGACTTGGAAGAGTAATATAGACAGTGTGTTGTTAAGGCAGTAAACCGCACAGCACTATTATGGGAACTGGCAGGGTCTAGCTGGGGGCTGATCATTTTACTCTCAAAGCTCTTTACACCTGATGCATAAATCCTGAAATAGAGTACGGAATCACAAGTTGGAAGATAGCAGAACCTTAAAAATTATTACTGGAAGTCCAAAGTCCACGACAATTAAGGCAATTGAAACGGTTACTGGCTTTTCCGCAGAATGGAAAATAGAAGGGATATCAAACTCTAAACTTAAGAGTGAAAGCTGGTTGTATTGCAAACCATCTACTAAAAGAGAGACTTGGAAAGAGGAATAACACTCGCATAAGCGCCCAAGTCCTCAAAACAAAACTACTCAACTAATAGATGAGCAGCTTCAAATGAATTTAGAAGCAACACCCGGAAAGTTAACTGAGAATATTCCGCCTTGTACACAACAGATCAGGCCAAAAATTAGTACTAAGATCCCAGGCATAACAAAGAAAAATAACATTAGCAATTTGGAAGCCAAAGTCTGTACTCTAGAACACATTACTTCGGCCTACACATAAAACAATTAATATAAGGGACATAAGCCAGAGGTGGAAAAACAATCATACGAATTACAAACCCCATGACGAATATGATAAATTAACAACAAGAGAAGAGGTTTAATATAAATAAAATGAGACTTGTTAGCCAAATGAGAAAATCATATACTGAAAATTCAGAGCACCTGTTATTACAATTCCTACACTCAATATTGAAAGGGAATATTACCTGGCGAATTACATTGTTCAAAACAGTTAACAATCATCCTTAGAAAACATTTTAAATACTAATATTGTGAATAAGGTAAATCAAATTTTAAAGCTATAAAACTATATACATTTAAGAAGACGACAAATCCATATAATTTGTGTCACAATAATATATTACTAACATGTCCCAGCAAGCAATCAGAATTTACCTATTCATTTGTATTTATGCTATTATCATTTATGTCTTTACACTTTTGATAGTTTAAGAGGTATGACAACCTCTGCTGATATATATATATATATATATATATATATATATATATATATATATATATATATTATCATTTAACACTAACAACCACCAACACCAAATGGGCGTAACTCCAAAGCTTATATGTATAAAATAGCCAATATAATACAAAAATACAATAAAAAAAGTTATAATATTTCGCCTCATAACCGCATGTGTGACTTCACTTTAAAAAATTCAAGATAGGGTCCAGCCCCCTGTGCAAATGTGGTCAGAACGAAGAAAGCACAGAGCACATTCTAGAAAGCTGCCCGGTGGTGGAGTACACACGGAGGCAGATATGGTCCCAACCAGCATATCTTGGGACCAGCCTTAGAGGAACCGCTGAATTTATACTTCCACTTCCTGGCATAGCCGTATAGGGAAGTAAGAAGAAGTATTGTCATTATTTCAGCCTTAAAGGTTGAGGTATGCCCGTTTATATATATGGAATTCCCGTTCATCGGATATTCTAATATTTAAATTCCAACCTCTGAACTTAGTTCATGAATTGATGTCTGCACTAATTCAACGCATACATTTTTAATTTGTTTTCTCTTTTTGAATTAGGTGGAGGTGGTGGAACTGGACCTGCCGTTGCAACTGCAGTCTCTAACAGCGGAGGCAATTCCAACCAAGGTGAGGACACAGCCATTTTTATCATAGTCTTCATAGCTTATTATAGTTACCTAAGCCGATATCGTGCGATGCTTCTCTAGCGGAGGGTGTCCTGCCGACCTATTCGAGGTTATCCTATCGACTGAGGGCAGGCTGTGGTCCATTTTACTTGGTTTATATCCTTGGGTATCACTTATATGATCTTCATGGCTACCAGATTATTTTCATTACATGTTAGTGTAATAATCCCAATTGGTTTGTAATTTTCTTTTCCTCAGTTAGATTGGGTGGGATGATAAAGATACCGAATAGGAGTGGTCGCCTTAACAAAGTTGAAAAATGTAGGTTATAGATTTTCAACTCTTTGAAACCTCAGGGTATCAGCTGTATGTTCGTTTACCGCACTAAAAATGGATATAATGAGCCCTATCTGTATGTAACAGACCTCGGCCGGGTCGTCCCCGCACTGAGGAAATGATAAATCCAATGAGAGCAGCGGCTGCTCGAATCAGAAGAAATCCCAATCGAAAAAAAACAAATCACATCTCTGGAAATGGTAATATCTGTCATATTACTGTCTCGCATAAAGAGTGACCTTTGGTTGGGTGGTGCGTTTTGAAGAATGACAGGACAAAGGCTTTTTTTAGTGATAAGAAAATTTTTACAATTCAAGAAAAATGTAATCGCCAAAATTATCGCGTGCACACAAAAAGCTCTAAATAAGCCGAGGAAATCAATAGAAGAGTGGCAAGATATCACCTTTTCTCAGTGATGGTTTGGTGAGGTGTTTGCTTTGATGATTTCCATGGACCCCAGGAAGCAAGACAGCAAGACTGGACGCACGATCGTCTTATAGAGGCACAACATTAATATCCTACAGAGAACATTACTCAGAAACTGTTTCGCCATAACGAAGTAGCACCGATTCGCTGCTACGATCCTACGCCAGATATATTGTTCATGGGCCTTGTTTTCAGCGATGAGCCGATATATTCAAAAATATCGGTCTTCTCAAATTGATACTCGCCGAAGCTCACCTCTTCTCCAGGCCTCAGCACCTCTCCTGTAAACATTTTCTGGCAGTATTGACTTCCAAGCCAAGTCTCCCCGCAGGATCCACCAGAGCAAGCAAAGCATCAGACACAGCCTGGAAGTGGTACGCTCCTTACTACGTCTATGTCGTCGACAAATGCAAGGAGCTGCACAGATCTATTTATCTATTGCAAAGATTTTTGCTTTGGTCCGTATGCCAGCATCTCTAAATGCTTCTTGAGCCTAAGATCAAAAAGACGGCAGGCAAAGGAGTCTGCCAGGAATAATCTTTTTCCTGAGGAAAACCCTTCCGATTGAACTCAATACTATGTTGATCATTGTAATTCTCACAAGGTTCATGAGCTTGTTATGAACGCTAAAATGATTTAGTGCCTCGGTCGTGAGCAGCTCTAAAATCGATGAAAAAGTAGTGAGTTGTGACCTTGAATTCTATTGAATTCGATTCTCCCCAGGATCGCCTTGAGGTAGATTAATTGGTCGGTCATAGATCTACCTTATCTAAATCCGCACTGACATCGACTTAGTGCCCTCTCTGCATGGGGTAGCAAACGCAGAAGATGGAGCCCTTCTTGACTATAGGACAGATAAACACAAACGCACGCCAGGCAGACACTAGGGATATTTTTGAGTAACTCCTGAGGGGATGCTGAATATGGATTGCAATCCGCCATCATCAAACGTAGGCGAGTACTGGATCCCACTAGAGCAATATCGGCTTAAAAAATAGCGCAGTTTAAGTTGTAGGCATTTTAAATCCGTTACACTTGGTGTGCAAGTGTGGGGGTGCTCAATTGCATCTCGCCATCGCTTCAGTTCGTGTCATTCGTTCGCCTCGCTCGAGACAATACATATGTATTTGTTTTGTCGGTGCTTTACCTAAATGTAAGTAAACGGTATTATTTTCCAGTATTTGCATACAGAACATTTTAAGTTTCTATAAAGGCCGTATGCAGAAGAGATCGACCCTGTTAACTCCACAAGCAACCATCAACATTTGTTTTAGAGAAATTACTCACTCATAGCAGGGTGTCAAGTACTGAATTATATATAAAGCACTTATATATATATATATATATATATATATATATATATATACATATATATAAAGTACATATTTACTGACATCTAGGAAAACTGAGCTATGTTACTGCTCACGTCTTCCTAGATTTCACTTTCTCAGGTAGTTTAATTAATTTATTAAGTAACTTTATAAAATCTAATATAAGTAACCTAGCTTAATTAACTGAGGTGAGAATTGTAATTAAAATAATATTTAATTATTTGAGAATGCAAACAAAGAAGTCGGATATTTATAGTAGACACCATCATAGCATTTTATGAATCTGTCTAATAAATGGCAAAATAATGAGTTTATATTATGTAGCATTTCGAAGTCAAATGTAACTTTTTCCATTTCAAATGTAACCTTTTCCAAGTCAAATGTAACCCTTTCCAAAGCAAATGTAACCATTTCCATTTCAAATGTCACCTTTTCCATTTCAAATGTTACCTTTTCCAAAGCAATTGTCACATTTTATTTATTTATTAATTGAAAAATAATTAGTATAATTAAAATTATGATTTTTTAAAATAGTTTTGGCATTTCCTATTGCTATTTTTACTTTCACTTACTATATATAGTAAAGGGAAGTATTGCGATCGTGAAAATTTTCGAATTCCAGTTTTCAACGGAAATACACGTTGAGTCCAAATAACCAAGTCCCGCAAAAAGGTCTGTGTGTGTGTGTGTGGTAACTCCCGTGCGGGAACGGTAAGTCCTATGAAACTGAAATGTCATATTTAAGACTATACGCCCGAGACGTGACAAAATTTTTTCATCAAAATGAGCTTACCAGAAGAGGCACTTTATACCATGCATTTTGAACCTTTTTTCGAATTTCTCAAAAACGGTTCCGACGATTTTGATTAAACTCGCTATATCGATGTAAAATTTAATGGGCTTTAATATCGTGTAGGTTTTATTCTGATTAAAATGGTCCGACAGGCCTTAAATGCCGATATTTTAAATATTCTTTCTCTAAAGTACCTTTAATTTTGTAGATTCTATAAAAATAACTATATTATCTTGTTAACGCTGATGAAAAACAGGTAAATATATAAATTGAATGAATTCGATACCCAACTAAAGGAGAAAACAGAAAAAAAAAAGTTTTAATGCAATTTCTTGTTTTTGAACATAAGAGCAGTAATATACATGTATGATATACCGTTGGAAAGTTAAAGATTTTAGAAAAAATATTATCTCATACACAAGCTTTTAAAAGTTAATAGAGAGTGATGAAAAGAAGATAAAACTAAGTGATTGTTTTAAATAATAATATGTTGTTTATTTATTTAACGTCACTTTATGCTACTATGGCTAATCGGACGATGCTACAGTGGGAGTCCTAAATTTTGCCTATCCAGGTTTTATTAGGATAGGGATCTTTAACGAGTACCTGGCAACACACAGGCTCGGGACCACCTTTTAACGTCCTCTCCGATGGACGGCGTAACTAAGGATTTTTTACTCCCATTAAAAAATCCCAGGACCACCTGCGGGTTTGAACCCGTGACCTTTAGCATGGGAGGCTGTTACGCTAGCCACCCAGCTACAAGTGATCCCTAATATAATAGATAATAAGAAGATAATAATATAATAGATTTTTAAATAAAACACATGTTTCTATATAAATTCATTTTAATTAATTCTTTAATAGTTTCACGTATTTTTATCTCTAACTGTATTTGAAAATTCTTTCATTGATTTTAAAAATGGAGGTAAGTGAAAGTCGTGTGTTGCCCGCACCAGATTTTTTTTTGTTCTGTAGATATTTGATATCAAGTTCTGTTTTTTACGAACTAATATTTAAAAAAAAATTAATTATTGTCTATTAAGTTTTAAGATAGTTGTTGATTTTGAATTTTTAGTGGGGAGGGATACTATTGGGGAATAATTAATGTGGTTTCGGGTATTATAGTTACGTTTTTCGAGCTGTATTTTTTATCGCTCATGCGTATTTCAACTCGCATTTACTTATAATGTTTTTTATTGATATAGGGATTAATTAATGTGCTTCCGGGTGGTTATGATTACGTTTTTTGAGCTGTATCTTTTATCCCTCTCGCTTGTTTTAACCAAAATTTACTTTTAATGTTTTTTATTAATATAGGTATTAATTATTGTGCTTTCGGGTGGTTATGATTACGTTTTTTGAGCTATATCTTTTATCGCTAATGCGAATTTCAACTCACATTTACTTTTAATGTTTTTTATTGCTATAAGGATTACTTAATGTGCTTTCGGGTGGTTATGATTAAGTTTTCTGAGCTGTATTTTTTATCGCTCATACGTATTTTAACTCGCATTTACTTTTAATGTTTTTTATTGCTATAGGGATTACTTAATGTGCTTTCGGGTGGTTATTGCTTGATTATTTTACTTTCGGTTCTCATTATAACCTTGCTGGAATATACATCGTTTAGCTTTGTTTATTTATTTATGTTTTTTATAAAAGGATGAGATATAGTTCCTTTTTTTAGCGTCCTGAGTTTTTTCAACTAAATATTTCATAAATAATTGAGGAATCGTTTATTCTATTTTCGGGTGTTTTTATAACATTATTTTTTATCGCTTTTATTCATTTTAAGTTACAGTTCACATTTCATAAATATTCGTTCATAAATAGATATTTGAAATGGAAATGGTTACATTTGCTTTGGAAAAGGTTACATTTGACTTGGTAAATTTACATTTGATTAGGAAAAGGTTACATTTGACTTGGTAAATTTACATTTGACTTGGAAAAGGTTACAATTGACTTGGTAAATTTACATTTGACTTGGAAAAGGTTACAATTGACTTGGAAAAGGTTACATTTGACTTGGTAAATTTACATTTGATTAGGAAAAGGTTACATTTGACTTGGTAAATTTACATTTGACTTGGAAAAGGTTACAATTGACTTGGTAAATTTACATTTGACTTGGAAAAGGTTACAATTGACTTGGAAAAGGTTACATTTGACTTGGTAAATTTACATTTGACTTGGAAAAGGTTACATTTGACTTGGTAAATTTACATTTGACTTGGAAAAGGTTACATTTGACTTGGTAAATTTACATTTGACTTGGAAAAGGTTACAATTGACTTGGTAAATTTACATTTGACTTGGAAAAGGTTACATTTGACTTGGTAAATTTACATTTGACTTGGAAAAGGTTACAATTGACTTGGAAAAGGTTACAATTGACTTGGTAAATTTACATTTGACTTGGAAAAGGTTACATTTGACTTGGTAAATTTACATTTGACTTGGAAAAGGTTACATTTGACTTGGTAAATTTACATTTGACTTGGAAAAGGTTACAATTGACTTGGTAAATTTACATTTGACTTGGAAAAGGTTACAATTGACTTGGTAAATTTACATTTGACTTGGAAAAGGTTACAATTGACTTGAAAAAGGTTACATTTGACTTGAAAAAGGTAACATTTGACTTGGAAAAGGTTACATTTGACTTGCAAATGCTATAATTATAACTCTTCAACTTATTAATCTTACGATACTTGTTTTTCAAGTAGTATTTTAGTTCAAATTACTGTAGTATACCTCAAAAGTATTTTAGTTCAAATTACTGTAGTATACCTCAAAAGTATTTTAGTTCAAATTACTGTAGTATACCTCAAAAATCAATTATGATTTTGTAAAAATTATCATTGGAAACAAACAGTTTAATGGCGTCACCTACCAGTCGACGTGTAATGGAGCTACAAACGTTTTGAGCAACTATTCCTGTCGATTTTATTGTCAGCAAGTAATCATCAATATCGTACAGTTTTAATAGTCGTTTAAAATTGAACTAGTAATCATGAACTACTATATTTTCATTTTTTGCTCGATGTCTAATCGTAAAATTAAAAATGACGTTGATTACATATATATATAGTTGAAGGTACAGGCCAGTGCAATGTCAGCAATGAGTATTATCCCGTCTTAGTCCTCATAAATACGACGTCCTCTTGGCTTGAGAAGTTATTCTAGAAGTAACATAGTATGTAATTAGATCAATTATTAATTTAGCTATCATTTTTCAATAAAGTTCTTTATCGTTTTATATATATATATATATATATATATATATATATATATATATATATATATATTATATATATATATATATATATATGAGTGTGTGCGCGCGCGCCCGCTTTATAAACTTCTTATAATGATCACAATTATAGTTCAGCTTAGACTGAAAAGAGAAGATCGTTCTGATTTTGCCGTTTCGGCCAGATCCGCCCAGGTCGTTGAAAAAACGAGCGGATCCGGCCGGATTGCGAAACGACACCGGATTGCAATCCCTAATCCTGAAAAACCTTACAATTTTCACAAAACTTTCCCTTTGATTTGGACACCGATGTTAATTGTCATTATTTCAGCCTGGAAGACTGGGGTATGCCTGGAGTTATGGTATTATATTTCCCTCCCTCCCTCTCCTCCCCCCAAACCATATTCCTATATTTATACATGTAATAATAACTTATTCGTATGTAAAATTATTATTCGAATTTTTATTTGTGGTTGTTAATTAGGAAGTGGTTTTGGATCTGGAGGTGTTCCCGGTTTTCCTCTGAATAATATTCTATTATATCCACTGAATAATCTTCCACTATCTCAAGGCAATAATGGCGGAGGCACTACTACTGATTCAGGTGAGTACAATCAACATTATCGTAGTATTTAATGATATTAATATTATAAAAAACAATATAAAAATATTACGAGATTCGTTACCGCCACGTCGAGAGACCTACATCAATATATAGAGACCTGCATCAAGATATAGAGTCCTGCATCAATATATAGAGACCTGCATCAATATATAGAGTCCTGCATCAATATATAGAGACCTGCATCAATATATAGAGTCCTGCATCAATATATAGAGACCTGCATCAATATATAGAGACCTGCATCAATATATAGAGACCTGCATCAATATATAGAGACCTGCATCAATATATAGAGTCCTGCATCAATATATAGAGACCTACATCAATATATAGAGACCTGCATCAATATATAGAGACCTGCATCAATATATAGAGTCCTGCATCAATATATAGAGACCTGCATCAATATATAGAGACCTGCATCAATATATAGAGACCTGCATCAATATATAGAGACCTGCATCAAGATATAGAGTCCTGCATCAATATATAGAGACCTGCATCAAGATATAGAGTCCTGCATCAATATATAGAGACCTGCATCAATATATAGAGTCCTGCATCAATATATAGAGACCTGCATCAATATATAGAGTCCTGCATCAATATATAGAGACCTGCATCAATATATAGAGACCTGCATCAATATATAGAGACCTGCATCAATATATAGAGACCTGCATCAATATATAGAGTCCTGCATCAATATATAGAGACCTACATCAATATATAGAGACCTGCATCAATATATAGAGACCTGCATCAATATATAGAGTCCTGCATCAATATATAGAGACCTGCATCAATATATAGAGACCTGCATCAATATATAGAGACCTGCATCAATATATAGAGACCTGCATCAAGATATAGAGTCCTGCATCAATATATAGAGACCTGCATCAAGATATAGAGTCCTGCATCAATATATAGAGACCTGCATCAATATATAGAGTCCTGCATCAATATATAGAGACCTGCATCAATATATAGAGACCTGTATCAATATATAGAGACCTGCATCAATATATAGAGACCTGCATCAAGATATAGAGTCCTGCATCAATATATAGAGACCTGCATCAATATATAGAGACCTGCATCAATATATAGAGACCTGCATCAATATATAGAGACCTGCATCAATATATAGAGACCTGCATCAATATATAGAGACCTGCATCAATATATAGAGACCTGCATCAATATATAGAGACCTGCATCAATATATAGAGACCTGCATCAATATATAGAGACCTGCATCAAGATATAGAGTCCTGCATCAATATATAGAGACCTGCATCAATATATAGAGACCTGCATCAATATATAGAGACCTGCATCAAGATATAGAGACCTGCATCAATATATAGAGACCTGCATCAATATATAGAGACCTGCATCAATATATAGAGACCTGCATCAATATATAGAGACCTGCATCAATATATAGAGACCTGCATCAAGATATAGAGACCTGCATCAATATATAGAGACCTGCATCAATATATAGAGACCTGCATCAATATATAGAGACCTGCATCAATATATAGAGACCTGCATCAATATATAGAGACCTGCATCAATATATAGAGACCTGCATCAATATATAGAGACCTGCATCAAGATATAGAGACCTGCATCAATATATAGAGACCTGCATCAAGATATAGAGACCTGCATCAAGATATAGAGACCTGCATCAATATATAGAGACCTGCATCAATATATAGAGACCTGCATCAAGATATAGAGTCCTGCATCAATATATAGAGACCTGCATCAAGATATAGAGTCCTGCATCAATATATAGAGACCTGCATCAATATATAGAGACCTGCATCAATATATAGAGACCTGCATCAAGATATAGGTCCTGCATCAATATATAGAGACCTGCATCAATATATAGAGTACCTGCATCAATATATAGAGACCTGCATCAATATATAGAGACCTGTATCAATATATAGAGACCTGCATCAATTATATAGAGACCTGCATCAAGATATAGAGTCCTGCATCAATATATAGAGACCTGCATCAATATATAGAGACCTGCATCAATATATAGAGACCTGCATCAATATATAGAGACCTGCATCAATATATAGAGACCTGCATCAATATATAGAGACCTGCATCAATATATAGAGACCTGCATCAATATATAGAGACCTGCATCAATATATAGAGACCTGCATCAATATATAGAGACCTGCATCAAGATATAGAGTCCTGCATCAATATATAGAGACCTGCATCAATATATAGAGACCTGCATCAATATATAGAGACCTGCATCAATATATAGAGACCTGCATCAATATATAGAGACCTGCATCAATATATAGAGACCTGCATCAATATATAGAGACCTGCATCAATATATAGAGTCCTGCATCAATATATAGAGACCTGCATCAATATATAGAGACCTGCATCAAGTATATAGAGTCCTGCATCAATATATAGAGACCTGCATCAATATATAGAGTCCTGCATCAATATATAGAGACCTGCATCAATATATAGAGACCTGCATCAATATATAGAGACCTGCATCAAGATATAGAGACCTGCATCAATATATAGAGACCTGCATCAATATATAGAGACCTGTATCAATATATAGAGACCTGCATCAATATATAGAGACCTGCATCAAGATATAGAGTCCTGCATCAATATATAGAGACCTGCATCAATATATAGAGACCTGCATCAATATATAGAGACCTGCATCAAGATATAGAGACCTGCATCAATATATAGAGACCTGCATCAATATATAGAGACCTGCATCAATATATAGAGACCTGCATCAATATATAGAGACCTGCATCAAGATATAAAGTCCTGCATCAATATATAGAGACCTGCATCAATATATAGAGACCTGCATCAATATATAGAGACCTGCATCAATATATAGAGACCTGCATCAATATATAGAGACCTGCATCAATATATAGAGACCTGCATCAATATATAGAGACCTGCATCAAGATATAGAGACCTGCATCAATATATAGAGACCTGCATCAAATATAGAGACCTGCATCAAGATATAGAGACCTGCATCAATATATAGAGACCTGCATCAATTATATAAGAGACCTGCATCAAGATATAGAGTCCTGCATCAATATATAGAGACCTGCATCAAGATATAGAGTCCTGCATCAAATATAGAGACCTGCATCAATATATAGAGACCTGCATCAATATATAGAGACCTGCATCAAGATATAGAGTCCTGCATCAATATATAGAGACCTGCATCAATATATAGAGTCCTGCATCAATATATAGAGACCTGCATCAATATATAGAGACCTGTATCAATATATAGAGACCTGCATCAAATATAGAGACCTGCATCAAGTATATAGAGTCCTGCATCAATATATAGAGACCTGCATCAATATATAGAGACCTGCATCAATATATAGAGACCTGCATCAATATATAGAGACCTGCATCAATATATAGAGACCTGCATCAATATATAGAGACCTGCATCAATATATAGAGACCTGCATCAATATATAGAGACCTGCATCAATATATAGAGACCTGCATCAATATATAGAGACCTGCATCAAGATATAGAGTCCTGCATCAATATATAGAGACCTGCATCAATATATAGAGACCTGCATCAATATATAGAGACCTGCATCAAGATATAGAGACCTGCATCAATATATAGAGACCTGCATCAATATATAGAGACCTGCATCAATATATAGAGACCTGCATCAATATATAGAGTCCTGCATCAATATATAGAGACCTGCATCAATATATAGAGACCTGCATCAAGATATAGAGTCCTGCATCAATATATAGAGACCTGCATCAAGTATAAGAGTCCTGCATCAATATATAGAGACCTGCATCAATATATAGAGACCTGCATCAATATATAGAGACCTGCATCAGATATAGTAGGACCTGCATCAATATATAGAGTACCTGCATCAATATATAGAGACCTGTATCAATATATAGAGACCTGCATCAATATATAGAGACCTGCATCAAGATATAGAGTCCTGCATCAATATATAGAGACCTGCATCAATATATAGAGACCTGCATCAATATATAGAGACCTGCATCAAATATAGAGACCTGCATCAATATATAGAGACCTGCATCAATATATAGAGACCTGCATCAATATATAGAGACCTGCATCAATATATAGAGACCTGCATCAAGATATAAAGTCCTGCATCAATATATAGAGACCTGCATCAATATATAGAGACCTGCATCAATATATAGAGACCTGCATCAATATATAGAGACCTGCATCAATATATAGAGACCTGCATCAATATATAGAGACCTGCATCAAGATATAGAGTCCTGCATCAATATATAGAGACCTGCATCAATATATAGAGACCTGCATCAATATATAGAGACCTGCATCAAGATATAGAGACCTGCATCAATATATAGAGTCCTGCATCAAGATATAGAGACCTGCATCAATATATAGAGACCTGCATCAATATATAGAGACCTGCATCAAGATATAGAGATCCTGCATCAATATATAGAGACCTGCATCAAATATAGAGACCTGCATCAATATATAGAGACCTGCATCAAGATATAGAGACCTGCATCAATATATAGAGTACCTGCATCAATATATAGAGACCTGCATCAATATATAGAGACCTGCATCAATATATAGAGACCTGCATCAAGATATAGAGTCCTGCATCAATATATAGAGACCTGCATCAATATATAGAGACCTGCATCAATATATAGAGACCTGCATCAAATATAGAGACCTGCATCAAGATATAGAGACCTGCATCAATATATAGAGACCTGCATCAATATATAGAGACCTGCATCAATATATAGAGACCTGCATCAAGATATAGATGTCCTGATCAATATATAGAGACCTGCATCAATATATAGAGACCTGCATCAAGATATAGAGACCTGCATCAAGATATAGAGACCTGCATCAATATATAGAGACCTGCATCAATTAATATAGAAGACCTGCATCAAGATATAGAGTCCTGCATCAATATATAGAGACCTGCATCAATATATAGAGACCTGCATCAATATATAGAGACCTGCATCAAATATAGAGACCTGCATCAATATATAGAGACCTGCATCAATATATAGAGACCTGCATCAATATATAGAGACCTGCATCAATATATAGAGACCTGCATCAATATATAGAGACCTGCATCAAATATAGAGTCCTGCATCAATATATAGAGACCTGCATCAATATATAGAGACCTGCATCAATATATAGAGTCCTGCATCAATATATAGAGACCTGCATCAATATATAGAGACCTGCATCAAATATATAGAGACCTGCATCAATATATAGAGACCTGCATCAATATATAGAGACCTGCATCAAGATATAGAGACCTGCATCAATATATAGAGACCTGCATCAATGATATAGAGTCCTGCTCATCAATATAATTATAGAGACCTGCATCAATATATAGAGCCTGCATCAATATATAGAGACCTGCATCAATATATAGAGACCTGCATCAATATATAGAGGACTCCTGCATCAAGATATAGAGACCTGCATCAATATATATAGAGACCTGCATCAATATATAGAGACCTGCATCAATATATAGAGACCTGCATCAATATATAGAGACCTGCATCAATATATAGAGACCTGCATCAAGATATAGAGACCTGCATCAATATATAGAGACCTGCATCAAGATATAGAGTCCTGCATCAATATATAGAGACCTGCATCAAGATATAGAGACCTGCATCAATATATAGAGACCTGCATCAATATATAGAGACCTGTATCAATATATCGATACCTGCATCATATTTGTGAAGAAAATTTTATTTGATTTTATAAATGCTTAATGAAATGCTTGAATAATTTGTGATTCAACAGTTATTCATTTTTAGTTCACTATTTTTCTGATTTTGTTTTTATTAATTTATATGTCGATTACTAATTTTTCAGTTTAAATTTTCCTATCTGGTTTGTAAAATTTAAGCTGTTGATACAAATTTATTTACCTTTTTTTATTAATAAATATTATTGAGAAAATTATTTCTAGTTAAACATTTTTACTTACATTTTTGTGAAATTTTGAGTTTTTAACAGTTATTTATATATTTTTATTTGTAAAGAAACGTTTTATTTGATTTTTTTATAATGAAATATTGAAAAAAAATTTCAAATTCAACAGTCATTTATTTTATGTTCACTACATTTTTTTATTTATTTACTTATAATTATTGTTTTGTAAAAATTGTCGGCTGATATAATATTTATTTGTATTGCCCAAGGAGACTCCATAGTCTCAGAGCATTAAAATCTAAAAATTTTACATATGTTAAAAGGTAAATAAAATCTCTCTCTCTCTCCCACCCTCTCCCCTCACCCCCTCTCGCTCACTCCCTCCCCCCTACCCTCCCCCGACCACTCTCCCTTCCTCCCCCTCTCAACACACTCTCTCTCTCCCGCTCCTTCGCGCCTCACCCCCCTCACTCACCCTCACTCTCTCTCTCTCTCTTACCACTCCCTCTCCCCTATTAATATTTATCATTATCATTGTTGCAGGAAATACGAATATTCAAAACACTAGAAACACAGAGACCGCTTTATGCGAAAATTGTAAAGTTGATGTTTTAAGCGACATCGGGAGGGGTCTCTTAAACTTTGCCTCCCCAGCTACGGGATCTGATTTGTTAGGCTCGTTGGCGAGTAGTTAGGCAATTCTTACAAAAAAAAAAAAAAAAAAATTAATGTATTAAATGAAGATTAAAATTATGTATCAATACAAGTTTTATGTTGTTTATTCATATTTTAAATCCCCCCTCTCTCTCTCTCTCCCCCTCTCCATAAATACATTATACATATCCAGCGTTCTCCTTCATCGATACTACAATAAGAGTTTCGATACAAAAGCAGAGTAGTGAGAACAGACATTGGCAAGGATTTCTAGATGCTCAGATCTTAAACATAACCACACACTGTGGAAAAACGATAAAGTCTAAATCGGTCAAACAGTGATTCCTAAATATAAATTTCATCACCTTAGATTTGCAGCCGTGCGAAGCAGTTGGGGGCCAATATAATAAATATGCATCTATTACACAATAATCAATATCTTAAAGATTAGAAAATAGAGAGGACTTGTTAAAAAGATGATATAATTAAATTTATTAATAAATCGTGTAGTTAATAGGGAAAGTATTAGGACAGAGGATCGTAATATAGATATAGATATATAGGGACAGAGGAGTGGTGTAATGGTGCCAAGATCAGAATGTCTTAGGATCCGACACCTTATATGGCACCTTTAGGCTGTCTCTGGCCCACTTACATCTTAAGTCATCCTTTCCTTCTCTACTACTTATTCATATATATATATATATAAATTATAAAATTAGTATATTATAGTAAATTATAATCATTAGTATATAATTTAGTGACACTATCTAAATTATTGATCATATATTATTATTATTACTAAATTATTGATCATATATTATATTATTCATCATATATTATTGATCATAGTGACACTATCTAAATTGTAAACTAATGATTATAATTATAAATATATATATATATATTATATATATATATATATATATATATATATATATGTAGTGTTATTGGTATCACTATGATGACATAAGGCTCTCTAAAATCTAAACAACATTATTATTCTCTTACAAGTATCAAACAAAAAATACATTTTTAGTTTCCTTTATCTATACGCAAATACATTTTTTGGCGTCCCCTGAGTCCCAATTACAAAGTCCCTAAAAAAGGTTTGTGTGTAAGTAAGTAAATAGTAACCACATCATTTTTTTTGGATTGATAAAGTGGGGCTAAAATATATATATATATATATACTAGCTGTAACCCGCGGCTTTGCTGGCGAATATTTTATTTTGTAATTATTCTTATTTGCATAAATGTTTTTATGTTTTTCTTACCGGTGTGTTTCCTTGGTGGCTGCACCCTCAACAATCTTCCTTACCATATAGTCAAAACGGCCAACAACTACTCCATCATTATAAGACGTTTAAAATTTTAAGAAATATAAATATTTAACAATTACATTTATCAAAGTTGTTTTCAAGTAAAACTATTCCCACTCGATGGATCAGTGTATATCAATCACATTTATGTTGCAAACGTGACTATATAACACGATTAAGTTACATCTAAAATATATTGAGTAATTTTGGCTATGCTTATTTCTACCGAATCGCTATTGTTATGTCTTTTCCTTGTTTTAATTATTCGCGGTGTTTCAGTAAAAAAACCTAATTTTTTTTTTTTTCTATCTTCAAAAACAACTGAGTGATTGAATTAAACAACTTTTAATCGGTCTCCACTTTAAAAATAACTAGCTGATATCAACGTCTAGGAGTTAAAATCATCGTTGGATGCTCTAGAGGCGAATTAAAAAAAAAAAAATCTAGTACTTTCAGAGAAATGTCGCGGACTGCGGACAAACGGTTTTTTTTTTAAAAATTCGTTATTCGGGTTTTGCGCTTCTTGATTGCCCAGAAGAACTTAACGTTGTTTGATGAACATCTTCCACCCTCCAAGTGACTATGGCTTGAAACAGGCCAGCAAATAGACCCGGCTTCTCATGAACAAGACCCGAAGGACCCACGATGACTCTTCATCAGTACTCAAGTGACAAAGAAGAGGACGGTCCACCTGACACCTAGGGAACAGGCTCAACTCCTGGCCTGCGGCTATGCTATGGTTCCGGAGGTGGATGCTCAATTGCTTCCAGAAAAGAGATCTTCATTCCCTAATGCGAACCCTATCTACTTTAGCTGGAGTCGGTACTGCGTCGTACTAAGGGTAATATGTTTTCTGGGAGGATGACATGAAGATACTTCTTAGGAAGGGTAAAGCCTTTTTTATTGAATATCTTCAATTCCTGTATATGGGTATCTTACTTGCCTATTGAATACCCATCCTTCTAATTTATCAGTGGCCTTATCTCTCCTAGAACCAAATATTTTACACAGTTCCTTTTTCTCGAAAACCTTTGTTGTTCATCTTTCAAAGTAAGCTAACCGCATACCCATGTGGTAAGAAACCAGAGGCCCTAAACTTAGGGACGAGCTTCAACCGATTCCGCTATTCACTCTTACTTAGAACTCTGAAAAAGCCATCATGTTTGTTGGAACGTTGGATAAAAACATCGACCAAACTTGTACCAAATTTCACGCTGCCCTTGAAAATAGATTTATCCAGACATATTAATAAAATTAAATGCAATGAACTAATAATATTTATTAATTATTACCTTTAAAATAACTCAAAAGAATATTCTCGTTCACTGCCCTCCCCCCATTACCAACATGCCTCTTCCAGGTGGTATCTCCCTAGGTCAGAGAATCTTTGCCTTTGTATCATAATGTGGTATATCTTTATTTAACTTCCTTCAAATACCTTCTCTCCTTTATCCTTCCTATCCCCCTCATAGGATGGGGTGCATGTCTTCTACCCATGTGTACTTATGAGGAATACTATCCGCTGCTGTTGTGCTTCTACTACACGAAGCAATTCCTTCCTAGCCAGTCCCCTCTGCTAAATGGTAGGTGCGGGTTCACCCCTACCTGGCAAAGTTACCTTTTACCTGATGCTGCGGTGAACCTTGCATGAACACGCAATTGTCGTGGCCTTCTAAGCCCTATCTTGTACATCATAATAAACATACCATATATATGTATAATTACATATGCGAACGGTGTGATAGGGTGTTAAAAATTTTAATAACACAGCTGCAAGACATTGTATAGGTCAGGTCAGCTTGAACAGCAGGCGCACTGGTAGAGCGGCAGAGGCTACACCAGCGCCGAATCTCTGAGCGCAGCACGAAGTGAGTGAGAAACAGAAAAACTTGGCGGGGAAACCTTCTTCAGGAGCGGAAGGTGCCACGCGGCGTCCCGTTCGGGCTGAGGGTTCAACGAATGGGAGTGGCGACCGAACGAGAGAGTTATTCATAAACAATACCGCGAGAAAAGGACGAGGAACAAGATTGCCTGTGGCGAGTTTTAATGAGTAAGGAGTGCGATTTCTAATCGATACGGGCAGCGCGACTTCGCAAATGAGTAGGAATGGTGCAGGGAAATTGGGTGTTTGGGACGATCACAAACCTTGTGCCTGCGTAATCTCGACTGTGAGTATCTACTTCTCGCTTGTTATCGTCGAACCTTGTGCGAGGCGCGCTTTGACTAACGTTTATGCCCGGCTATGAATTAATTATCGGGTGCGACTTTTTGTTACTGAATAGGGAAGGAAACCTTTCAAATGACGATGGAGACGGGTGACAAAGGAATCGAGAAAGTGGTCGTAGAATGCGATAAGCGAAGCATCGCTAAATTAGTGGAGTCTAATAGGGATTTTTTTTTCTTTAAAGATAAAAAAAATGGGTTTTGCCAACCACAGTAAAAACGGCACATATGATTAAATTGAAATCGGATTTTTACTTTAATCAAAGAATGTTTGGGAATGCTGCTCGAGTGTAGCCTCACTTTTTAAGGGAGGTTTTTACAAAGTATGGGATATCCAAAGCAAAATATCAATATCGATGAACATTATTCATACTGCTATTATATTAACCACTATTACTATTATATAACCACTGCTATTATATCGACACTAAAATATCCATGTTTGTAAAGATAGATAATTATAATTTCGGTATTTTAGTATTGAATTGAATGAAAATCACTTAGTAAATAAGCCGTTTCTAAGATCGTACCCTCTTTCTCTATGTAAACTTATATAATAAAGTATATTGCAGATGCATTCTATACCAATAAAGATATGCCCTTTAATACGAGTTACCTAGTTTAGTTATTGAGTGTGTGATCCAAATAACAGAAGTGATTACAGCGTCAGTTTATACCTGTGTACTTAGTTAAGAATTGTAGCTTATAAGATGAATACATTCGTGTACCTCCGTGTTAGTGTGACTGGTGTGCTGTTGAGGTTGAAGAGAGTGAGCAAGTGAAGATAATTGTGATGTATCAGCGTCCGGATGTTGTGAAGGTGACACTGGTGGTGAACCTCTGGGTTGTTGGTACTGAAGAGATGTGGAGTGAGGTGGATTTACTAAAAATGAAGCAGTAAACATCTAATCCGTCAGATGCGGGTTGACTGGGTTTGTTTTTTCAACAAAGTTTTGGCGATGATGAAGTTGAGGTCCCAAGTAGAGTGAATTATATTGATGATGTATAGTCGACTGTAGAAACTATTATAGGTGGAATATTCAGGAGTAGTCTTTTTTTTTAATTATTTCCAACGTTTCGGCTCAAGCATGTGCGCCAACATCAGGGCATTACTGAGCCACAGTTGAGTTTATGCTTGGACATGGCTCACAAACTTGAGCCAAAACGTTGGGAAAATAACAAAAAAATTCAAAAAATGACTGACTCCTAATTATTCCACCAACCACATCTCTTCAAACCACAACAACAGGTTCCCATCAGTGTCATCTTCACAACACCCGGACTCCGATACATCACTTTCTGTTATTTCATATCCAACAAAAATCACAGCGACATCAGAAAATGACACTAGAACTGAGGTAAACTCCTTTGTAATCCTAAAATCAACATATCCTGATAAGAAAAACCTCTTCTTAACTGTATTTCCTATGCAAATAAAGCTTTCATATAATAATCATGAAAAAATATATAATATATAAGATGGACAAGTTAGTAGAGGGAGGGAAGGGTGCGGTCACCAGGCCTACACACCAATAGGGGTCACCTCTGGCGTAGTGGCTAGCTATGAGCAAGGTAACGGGTTCAAAGCTGCAGGTGGCTCTAGGATTTTTCAATGGGAGTAAATAAAATAGTCATTTCGTCTAAACGGTCAACTACTACTCCATTATTAATGTAGTCAATATCATAATTCCCATAACACTAAAATATCGCTATTCACAAATATTGTGTAAAACTCTCTTTACTTGAAAATATTTAAATACGAAACAAAATTATGATCTATCCTAGTGTCAGTATTTAAATTTTAGTAAAAAGAGCTAATTTTTGGTTCGCTATTTAAAATAATAAAATGGATATAAAAAAAAAAAAAAAAAAAAAAAAATGAGTGAATCACAATTTAGTGCTAAAAAAATTAGTAATTATTAACTTATAACTTTATTTAGACCAATACAATAGAAATAATACTTCTTAAGAAGAAAAGCAAAATCAAACTAATTGATAGAGAATTTAAATAGCTTTAATTTAAGTGCATTTAGACATTTAAGTTATAAATAGTTACTAAAAAAAAAAAAAAAAAAAAAAAAAAAAAATGTATATAAGAGTGTGTAAGAAACTATAAATAGGTAACTAAAGCTTTATTTATATCAATCTCACAGAAACTGCTCTTCTAACCAAGCATCTGTAAAATATACTCGGACTACTTAATAAAGAATTTAAATAGCTTTAATTTGATTTTATAAGAATTTACTTAGTAGTTATTAATAAAGTACAAAACTTACTCAAAGTTGATGGTAATAGTTCTTATCAAACATACCTGTAACAGATAAATTAAAAAGTTAAAAAAAAAATAAAATACATTGTATACATTTTAAATAATCGTATATTTTTAATACTAAAATGTTTTCTGCTATGGCCAAAATTGTATTCAATTTAAAGGTAATTTATTCCAAACCGTTTTGTTTTTGTTGTTTAAATGGAGCTCATGAATACATTAAAAAAATAAATAAAATTTGTATTGTATACAATTACTTTCACTTACCTGAATATTAAATATATACCAAGGAAAAATTTTAGAATTCCAGTTATCAACAAAAAAAAAAATTCTTAGGTTCTCCTGGAGGTGAACCACTGACTAAGTGTGGTTAGTCTAGGTCAGAACGAAAAAATTAACAAGCCGAAATTTCATATAAAACTAGATATAAAAGGACTGCTAAATTTACATACACTTTTTCATTAAAATCTTACACCTTACTTTTACAAATTCAAGAAAACGGCCCAAAACCTTTTGATTGTATTAAGTATTATTATTATGAAGTAAAGTTACAACGTTATGAGTTAGTGAAATAAAACAACTTAATATTATTATGACTTGTATATAATAGCAAAGAGAGAACTGTAGCATCGTCGGATTAGCCACAGTAGCATAAAGTGACGTTAAATAAAGAAACAAAGAGAGAACTAAGATGGCGGAGGTGACGCTTTGGACCCTACAACAAGATGGAGGGGCAGCTGTACAACTGGCTGTCAGGAGTCCAATGCCACTACTATCTTTGTATTACAACAAGAGAGTAGAGTGAAATTAGTAAACTATTTTTTAAAAATTATTGTTATAAATAGTGTTTAATATTTTAAAATGGTGTTTCTCAATTAAAAACAAGTTTTCATAATGTGTATATTACAATTGTTTTGATATAACTTTATCATTTTTTTTTTTTTATAATTTTTAATGGTAGTATACGATTCTTTAAAATATAATATTTGATGTTGCTTCCCTCTCTCCTATTACTTTCGTGAACTCTCACAGTGTAGCGGTGGCCTTCGTTAAAGTTACAACGTTTGAGGCAGCTGTTTAAACATCTTTCATACTAAGCAACAACAATTATAATAGCCTTTAAGCATAAACAAACAAACAATTATAATAGTAAACAAAAAAGCAAGATGGCGGAGGGAACGCTACCCCAGTTGTTTATATAAAGAGGTACTTTTGCCTACGTCATTGGTCCTCCTTATATTATTTTTATACATCTGTTTTAGTATTTTGATATGAAAAATCAATAAATAAATAAAATCTGGTGCGGGCTACACACGAATTTCGATTACCACTACTGTTTCAATCAATTGAAGAACTATTGAATAAACTTAAAGTTAATTTAAATAAAACGTTTATTTAGTTCGTCCTACCTTTCGGACGCCTACCAGTCGGTTCAGCGAGTATCAACTTTCTCGGAATTCGTTGAGATTTACTTCTAAAATATTCAAGGTGGCAAAGTCGTATAGGACACACTAATTTTTAAACCTACTTTCAATAGTTGTAAAAAAGAAGAGTTGAATATGATAATAGTAATAACTCGATAATACAGCATGCTACTTCTGATACAACTAAATACAAGTGTGTTAATAAAAACCAGTAAAGAAATTGGACTCGAATTAAATACCGATAAGACGCAATATATGATTAGTAGCAGAAACGGTGGTGATCTTGGTGATATTGATGTATCAGGGCATACTTTTGAACACGTTGAGAAATTCAAGTATTTAGGTTCAATGATAACAAGAAACAATGAAATCCAGGAAGAAATAAAGTCTCTGTTAAAGGTGGAAAATGCGTGTTATTATTCAGTTGTTGGGCTCGATGAAGAGCGGATTCCGAGAAAGCTGGTATTCGCTGAATCGACTGGGAGGCGTCCGAAAGGCAGGCCGAAGCGTCGATGGGAGGATTGCGTTAAGGCTGATCTCGGGGGCTTGGGCTTGATCGGTGAACATTGGACGTATCTGTGTAGGCGGAATTTGGTGGTATCGGCATCGAACCTTCGGGTTTTACTATTACTTCTGATTCGACCACAACAACAAATTATTGCCGAAAATAGGATGAACCTCCAAATAAATTTCTTTTCTTTTTTACACAAAGAGGGTTAAAGTAGTGATTATTCGTCTACATCAGATGTATACATTTAATAGTGCATGGTATGAAAATTATGCAAATAATCTAAATTAAATAAATAAAACAAAAAGATATCGATGTGCATATTTCAATAATTTAAAAGTTCTTAAATCGCTTTTAAGAAAAAAGATGAATGAAGGTCTTGTGTTGATTTAAATTGATCTTAAGCAAAGATCAAATTTTTAACTTCGATCACGTTTTTGGAGTTTGAGTCCAGTCAGCTGGGACTCTCTCTATACAAAGAACTATAAAAGAAGATGGTGAACTTGGGGGATATAATCCAGAAGGCACTGCTTCCACCGAGCCGAATACAGGAGGCATTGGAAAATAATAAAAGGAGATAGCTCGGAGGAACTTAGTTCAGCTACTCTTTATCGCACAACTTCCGCTTCAAGGAGGGGGTGGGGTGAGCGGAGGGGAGTTCTCTTAAAAACTTCCTCTCCTCACCCAAAATTTTGGCGGCTAAGTTTAATATCATTAAAACAATCTTGATATGTGACATAATTTACTTTTTGGTTTATTGTATACAATAATCAACCTTTGTAACTGACCAAAAAAAAATGAATAAATAAATCCCTAAAAATTTGAGGGTTCACATTTTAAGATACATCGAAACTCAAATCCCTCTCTCACTCTCTCTCTCTCTCTCTCTCTCTCTATATATATATATATATATATATACTAATATTATAAAGCTGAAGAGTTTGTTTGTTTGTTTATTTGAACGCGCTAATCTCAGAAACTACTGGTTCTAATTGAAAATTTCTTTTTGTGTTGGATTGTCCATTTATCGAGGAAGGTTATAGGCTATATAACATCACGCTGCGAGCAATAGAAAAAAAAACAACAAAAAAAACTCGCTTCCCAATGATTCCAAATGATTTACCTTTTATTTTTAAATAATTCAATTTCCCGTTAATTTATATTTTTCTATTTAAGAATAGATTTACGTTGAGATTGGGTTGCGGAGAAAATCAGTATGTTCTTCCACAAGAAAATAAAACTAAAAATGTCATTTACGCGGAAGTACTTTAAAATATATTCTTTTAAAAACTTCTTAATAGCAATCATAATAACAGAAATTGATGCATACGAAGTCGCTTTAGAATATATCAAAGAAAAAGTGACATGTACTAAGAATGTTTAAATTTCGATGATAAAATTCCGGTTCTGGGACACGCCGATGATTTGGTACTGCTAAAGGAAGACACGGAAACTAAACTACCTTAACTAAATACAAGTCCGTTAATAAAAACCGGTAAAGAAATAGGACTCGATAAATACCGAAAAGACAAAATATATGATTTGTAGCAGAGACGGTGGCGATCATAGTGATATTGATGATATATCAGGGTATACTTTTGAACACGTAGAGAAATTTTAGTATTTAAGTTCAATGATTACGAAAAAAAAAATCCAGGAGGAAATAAAGTCCTAGTTAAACGCGGGAAATGCGTGTTATAATTCAGTTGCGAATTTACATAGCTTCTGTCTAAAAACTTAACGGTTAGAATTTATAAAACTGTTATTCTTCCGACGGTGAAACGTGGCCGCTTACTTTGAAGGACGGACAACGGCTAAAGGTTTTAGAAAATAAGGTACTAAAATATTTGGTCCGAAGAGAGATGAGGCTGCTGGGGAGTATAGAAGGTTACACAACGCGGAAACATTTATATCAATCTATATTGTTGTCATGTTTTATTTCAGGAGTCATTTTCAACTTTAATCGTTATTACCTTGAAGCATATACATTTATAAATTTAAATAAATTAAAAAAATTTCTAATTTTTTTGATTTATTCGAATATAATAATCAGAACTATTATTTTAAGCATATTTAGGACTTTTATTAGCTGTATGTCTATATTTATAAAAAAAAGTACCACTCAATTTTCTGGTATCTAAAAAATTACTATGGTTGTGAGGCTAAAATTTTTCCTGGAGGTTCGTCTTACCGCCTAGATGTGCAATAAGACAGGATTTGAAAATCTTCGCCCAAAAAGTGGTTGAACAACCTAAACGTAAAATTGTCTTAATCTGATATGTATCAGCAAAGGTACAAAGATTTTATAACAAATATATTTAAGCATATTACTGTTGTTATCTGTTCGTTTAACGTCACTTTTATACTACTATGGTTAATCGTATGATGACTAATTTTTTCCTCTCCAGGTTTAGTTAGGGTAGAGATCTTTAACGAGTTCATGGAATCGCAAAGGCTTGGGACCACCATTTTACGTCCCCTTCGAAGGAGGGCATAACTAAGGTTGTTTTTTACTCTCACTACATACAGGTGACCGACCTTTTTAAGCATATTGCGTTTCATATCTGTTTCGAGTGTAGGTTCCTATGAAAATATATTCAATTGTTATTTATTTTTTAAAAATGGTTTGTGAAGATTATTTTTACATATGAAGTGATTATGGTTATAACCACTTCTACTGGTGTGCTATTGTAAATTTGATAGGAAGAAGTCAAGATCGGGCTTTAAATGATAACAAAGAGTAGCTGATAGTTGATATTTATCATAGCCACTCTTACCATAAACGCACATAAATTAATAAGAAATGCAGTATTCCACTGGACGGATTTTGATACGTCTTTCACCACCATTTAGGGCATATGTTTCCTGAAGGTTTACACGTAAGATCAATTGCAATTTAGCTTTTCTTTAAACGGGAAAACAAATTTTCTATGACCAATTCATTAAAAACATTATTCCTGAAATATAGGCAGTAACATAGACGTATAATATACCGTTGGAAAGCGCAAGATTTTGGAAAAGATAATATGCAATAAAAGAAATTGTACAAGGTAATATAAAATTGTAAGCCCATAAACTTATGAGCACATGTTATTGGTAAAGAGGGAGGTTATAATAGCTAAATGGACAGGATCGTGCAAGTTATATTCTTCCATTTAGTACGGATGATTTTAGAAAAACTATTACGTACCGCATCGTAACCATGTTGTTAACATAAATGGTAAGTTCTTATTAATACCTAAACTAACACCTGGATAGGCAAAATTTAGGACTGCCACTGTAGCATCGTCCGATTAGCCTCAGGAGCATAAAGCGACGTTAAATAAATAAACAAACAAATATCTAAACTAACATTGTTATTAATTATTTTAAAATTTCCAACTTTCTGACTAATAGCATACATAACCTATAGCTTCTCCCTTCTAGTCGTCCGTGAGCCAGCAACAAAATATGCAACCCATTTTACCAAATTCTATAGTGTTTATTTCATGCAAAGTATCTATCATGGTAAAGCAAAAAATATATGTCTGCCAACTCAAGACGGGTGCGTTACAAAATGGCAGCCATTCAAAAAGGGACCAAAAAGACAAAATTCTGTCTCATTTGGCCACGACTTTCCTTTCGACCTCATAATACTAGGCGATAATACGAATCAAACGACGCTAGTCTGCCATTCACAAGTCGGTGGGAAGCCGTGGCAGACCCGTTTTTAGCGATAGAAATTCAGACATATGTATTAATTGCACTCACATTAAGTCAGCGATAATTAGATCTACGGGTTTATATCACGACTTAAATTAAAGCTAATTTTATGCCTTCTAAATTAATTTATAAGGATTATATTGTTAGGAACAGGCGTTTATATGATATCAACCAAATTAATGACAAAAATAAGAAGTTTCTCGGTTTTTTTTTAAAGAACCATATCGATATAAGTTTTTTTTTGTTTTTTTTTTAATATCTTCTTTATTTAAATCGAAATACATAAATTATTAAAGTGGAAGTAGAAGTCACTATCCCACTAAGGCAAGCCAGTGTGTGAGAAAGGAGTTCACCTGGAGCTCCCCATGCCATTATAGATGCTTTGCATAAAACATACTGAAAATTTTGGCAAAATGGGTTGCAATTTTCGTTGCTGGCTCAGGGACTGTAGCTAATAGCAAAACCTACAGCTTCTAGTGAATCTCCTCTAGAACGAACAAGACCTGGCTGATTTGGAATCGCCCCCACACAATTGGAACCAATCCCGCTAGTAAAGAAAGTAATTAACAATGAAAACAAAAGACAGAACAATTACGGCAGTTGTCAAGCGATCTCAGGTCCGAAGTTACGACAGCCTGCCAGTTGCAAAACCCTTCAGTTCCGCTAACTGATCTTCAAGCCGGTCGAAACAGTTTGTGCAATGCTCGCCATTTCCAGAGCGTTATTCAATATTATCTGTTAGGACTGCGTACTTCGGCCTAGCGGAGCCAATAAAATAGCGCAGGAAAAAACAGACTGATGCATTTTGATGGCATATAGCAGGGTGAGGAGGCAAGTATGGCATATGTAGCTAGCGGTTCCAGCAAACAGTTCAAAATGTATGATTTAGGGAGTAATGCAGCTGTTTTGAGAGTTTTTGACTGAAATCTGAGTTTTTTTTTTTTTTCATTTTGTGGTGTTGCGAGAAATCATCTTTGCTATATACTATTAATAGTTTATATATATATATATATATATATATATATATATATATATATATATATATATATATATAATATTATATATATAAATAGCTGACCCATTATATAATTACACACTTAGAAACCATACCTTCCAATCCTTCCAATCCAAAGTCCTCCGAACAATAGTTAATGCTCCTTATTACGTTACCAACTGTACCCTACACCATGACATTAATATTCCATTTGTTTTAGACCTGGTACCATCCAAATTTTCCAAATTTCATCAGAACCTTACTCATAATCCTAACCCTCTAGCACAATCCCTATCCAGCACCACCCATCCGTACGATCCTCCTCGAAGATTGAAACGGCAGTGGCCGCGAGACGTATTGACATTTAAATTAGCGTTCTGACACTGGTCAGATCCTCTACTCATGTACTGTATGTTTGTGGCTACAGCGCCCTAACTCAGCCTCCACTGGCTCACACCAGTGATGCGGCTGAGATAGAGGCGGTGTGATCTCTTGAATTCCGTTTTTTCCTCCCCAAGTGGAGGGAAAAGTGAGTCTGGGATCCCTTTAGCAGTTGTATATTTTGTATATAGTTATGAATGTTTATATGATGTTTATTTATTTGCCAACTTTTTATTTATCTCAATTATAGGTTGTTGTTTTGATTTGTTTTGTTTATTATTATTTAATTGTATATATATGAATTTATTTATTTTCTATTTTATGTAATTTGACTATTATTATTATTTTCTGTATATATTGTATGAATGTGGTCTTCTATCACTATTACTATGTTCATTTTGTAACAAATTGTAATATATCTCAATAAAAACAAAACAAAAAAAAAACATACATTATCACTCTTAATTATTCTAACCGGACGTACAGTCACCAATCATTTCATGTCCATAAGTATATTATTGTTTAGGATGAACTCTGTCATTCATTAAGTATAGAACCTCCTGAAATTTGCTATTTATTTCCCTTAGCCTATCATCATAGTAAGTTGTTCCCTCAATTGATAGTGATGATTCTTGTAATAACTTCTCCAGCCTTGTAAGCTGACTTTTACGAATTGCACGTTTTGATTTCAATTCATCTATCATCGCATATATTATCTTCTTAATTCTATTAAATAATTACACAATTAAGACGGCGATACACGGTAAGAAATAGGGTATGTGTAGGTGAGGTGAAAGTACTCTCACGAGAGTAGAGAGTGGTGAAAACTGCGTGAGAGTAAAAAGTGCTCGTGTATACGGTGAGAGTACGCAACAGTACTCGGCAAAACGATGTGTGAACAGCTGATTATTCAGGAAAATTGTTGAAAAGATTGGTTACCTCTGTTTAGGTTACCGAGTTCTTATGTAAAGATGAACTTCAATTGGTGCCATATTGTTTTAATAATAATAAGAGTAATGTCTAAAAATGTTTTCGACATGTTTATACAAATTTACTTACTGACCAACTACGAACTACAAACAAGACAAGCTACGGAAACATGCACGTCACATATGATAGCAACATTGCTTTGTAAAATTACTTTAAATATTTTCTATTTCTATTTCGAATTTTAGCGCAAAAAAATAAATATATTATGAATCTCAAATTATAATACAAAAATATATATAATATAATTCCTAACACATAACTATAGAATTAAAATGTAATATGCACACAGTGAAAATATACAAATTATTAAATAATGGTTTTGGAATCTAGAAACACAATTAAATACATATGAATATAAATAAACTATTTTTAGTTAAAGCTTGACCAAAATAAATTTTAACAAAGGATATTGTTATTAATTATCGTTATGGAAAGCAGATGAAAGAGTGATATAGTACATCAACTATCACGATATTTACTTCCACCAGCTTTCCAGCGCGCTCGACGATGTGAATAACGCCATTTCATCTCACCTATTTCTCACAGTGTTTCGCCGCCTATAGGAACCATACATTTTCAATCTTGATTTGTTGACAATGGTAACAGCTGTTTTCATTTAAACATCTGTTGTATTTAATATAGAGAGTGTTTCGTAAGTGCACGGCACTATTTCAAGTTTGTGTTCACCAACACAAAATAATTTCATATTAACATATATCTCAAACTCATTTATAAATGAGATATCAAAGGTTAAAGATTTATTATTTATTATTAGTATTTATTTATTAGTAACACTATATTGAGAGTAATCGTTCAAAAGAGGGCTCCACGACAAATCCATGCTCACCTGGCTCTTGGTACAGCATCAGGTACCTGTAGTAGGAGATGACTGAACAGCATCCAGTATTTATTTTTCAACGTTTGCAGTTCGTCAAAATATTTGTCGACCGGCGTTTATTCGTGTAGGTTTTAGCGTGCCATTTCAATGGCCTCAAACGTTTTACGATTTGTTATTCTTCGGTTAGAAATTTTTTCACATCTTCGAACAGCAGCAGCACCATTATTATATGTACCTCGCCATGAGTTGAAAACATGCCTGTTTGTTCTGCAAAAGTGAATAAATTGAAGTGTGTAACAGTATTCACTCACACAGAAAGGGACAAACAGATGAGCAACTAATGTCATTACTAATCGTTCATTTGTTTATCAGATTATTAAAACCAATTATATAGTATTATACAGGTTAATTAAACTTTGTAGAGTCAGTTAAATATTGTAAATAAATAATAATTAATCTTTAACCTTTGATATCTGTTTTATAAATGAGTTTGAGATATATGTTAATGTGATATGATTTTTTTTTTTTTTTTGTTTTTGTGTAAATGAGCACATACACATAAATAAGGACCGAGTAATTACGAAACAGCCTGTACAATAGCTGTGGTGATGGATTGGTGGTTGAGGGGTGGAATGAAGACAAACAATTAGAAAACAAAAACAAGAGAGTTGTATTTATACCGCCCTAGCGAGACATGACGTCACAACTATGACGCAGCTACCTGGGCCCGGGGGTGGATGACGTCGGCTGGGACGGGACTTGCTTCCTCTTCGGCTCGCCCTTCCGCTCCTGCTTCTGCTTCTTCTCCTTCTTCTCCGAGCCTTCGTAGTCCACGTCGTACTCTCCGTAGACGTCTTCGTCGCCGCCTGCGTCGTAGGCGAAGGCGGAGTACAGTTCCTCGTCGCCGTCGTCCTCAGAGGGCCCGCCGTAGACGGCTGCGAAGGGATCCTTCTCCTTGCGGCCGCCGCCGAAGGGATCGGCGAAGGGGAAGCCGGCGTCCGGAGCGAGGAACACTTCGTCGCCGCCGTAGTCGCCGTAGTCCTGGCGGCGCTGCGACTTGGGGGTGGCGGCGGCGGCGGAGGCGACGAGGAGGGTCAAGTAGAGGACTGTAGCCGCCATGGTTGCTAGCACATCTCTGCCGCTCCCTCCGCCTGCGGCTCCTGATATACCCGCGATTTGCGCAACCCGCGCCGCCCAACCAGAACATCGTTTACACGCTCGAGCCGCCCCTCCAGGCTCCCCACCCCCAGCGGCTCGGCATCTCGGCATGTCCTGGCTGTTTGGAACTTTGTCAGGAAAAAAATTAAGGGTCTTATGTTTTTCTTCATATACCCGCCCCACATTACAGGCTGTCACATAAAGTCTCGTCATATTGTAAAGACAGATAGTAGACCTTAGAGGATGAAAAACAGTTCATATGGTCCATAATCCGATTCTCAACGGATAGGGAGGAAAATCAAATGTTTAATGTTTCGCTGCTATACACGCTTTTCAAGATTAAACCTCAAATAAATCTACTTAACGTATACAAACAGGAAAACAAGTGGTATTTCAAAATACCAAATGAAAGAACACAAAATTTTCCAGATGATTAAGAAGCCAAACCCTAACAAAAGAAAGTAACTTTTCCACAACTTTAAATAACAAAACAAACTTGCTTTCATCGGCCCGGCCCGATCGAGGATGCGAGGAGGCGAGAATTGAAACAATAAACACCAAAATAAAAATTTGGATTCTCATAGATCTCTAGTCATATTGTGGGAGCCCATTATGTAGACATTATGTAGAACCAAAAAAACATTAAATTTTGAGATATCTGTAGTTCGATGGCTTTCATCTCATGATCATCCTATTCTCAACGAAATAATATTTTTCTCAAGTATCTTTAAATTGGTAGATTTTATAAAGTATACCATATCATCTGATTGGCATTGCTGAAAAATCTGGTGCGGGCAACACACGACTTTCACTTACCTCCATTTTTAAAATCAATAAAAGAATTTTCAAAAACAGATAAAAACAGAGATAAAAATACAAGAAACTATTAAGGAATTAATTAAATTGAATTTCTATATAAACATGTGTTTTATTAAAAAATCTATTATATTATTATCTAAAATAATCACTTAGTTTAATCGGATTTTCATACCTCTCTATTAACTTTTAAAAGCTTGTGTATGAGATAATATTTTTTCTAAAATCGTTAGCTTTCCAACGGTATATTATACATGTATATTACTGCTCTTAAGTTAAAAAAAAAAAAAATTCCATTAAACATTTGTTTTAATCAGAATAAAACCTACACGATATTAAAGCCCACTAAATTTTACATCGATATAGCGAGTTTAATCAAAATCGTCGGAACCGTTTTCGAGAAAATCGAAAAAAGGTGCAAAATGCATGGTATAAAGTGCCTCTTCTGGTAGGCTCATCAAGCAACTGTTAGAACCAGGGAGAGGGATATTTTGGAGGGCTACTGCAAATATATGAGAATGAAGGATATAGCCATGCTCCAAGAGTCGACCTATAGCCCGTGGTACAGTAAGGTCTTTGCTGACACCGTCCTTCCGCAAAGTTATCTAATGTTAGGATGCAATATCGCGTATGTTAGGACTTTAGACAGATCAGACTGTCGGGAAAGTACGCCATCTCCTTTAGTGTCGGTCCGCAGAAGTATAGTCTGGACCCACAGGAGCCGTGCCCAGTTTGTGGTGGAGACGCATTGGAAGATTGTTTCCATTTTTTTGCTCGATGTCCTGCATACCATGACAATAGAATACGATTTATGCCTGAATTAAATAATGTGAGTATTGATGACTTTTTTGAAATTCTTGCGAAACCCCACGTAATAGACATGAAATTATTATTTATTTTTGTCACAGAAAATCTTAAAATAAGATTCCAACATCTTTCTTCTCAGAATGATAATCATTCTTAAGTGTTTCGGGATTTGTTTGTAATTGTAGGGATTTAGTATATACTTTAGTACTATTATTTTTTTACATTATTTGTAGATATTCTTATATTTAATTTGTTATTGTATATGTTGGATGAAATTAATCATTAAGATAGCAGCACTTTTATGCTTATTGCTGTATATGTGTTTTGTTGTTTTTGTTTTAAATATTTATTGGAATTGTGATTAATTATGTATATTTGCTGGTGATAAATTTATTAATTGTGCTGTGCCAGCCAGCTCTATTTCTATGGGGTTTGCCCTAAAAAAACAAATAAATAAAGTTATTATTATTATTGGTAAGCTCATTTTGATGAAAAAACTTTGTCACGTCTCGGGCGTATAGTTGTCTTGGGGGACCCTAAAATTTGTATTTCCGTTGAAAACTGGAATTCGAAAAATTTCACGATCGCAATACTTCCCCTTACTATATATATTGTAAGAGAAAATAAAAATAGCTAAATATGCAAGTTGAACGGAGTTGATAATTTTTTTTTTTTTAAACATATTTATTGATATCTACAACTGTATTAAAAAATATATCAAGTAAATATGATGGTATTATAGGAAACTGTCATGGAATACATGTAGAGACACTACCCAGTGGCAGCACTCTAAAAATATTCTAAACTAAAAGTTCTCGTGGCCATCTTCTTTTCAGACGCCTCGGAGGATTATCAGGGATCGAAGAGGAAGCAAGGATTAAAACTAATGGATTGTAGTAGGAATGGGGTTTGTCATGGAAGGAACGGTACCTGGGTCGGGCTAAGTCAGCAACATATGGAATATTAAGGTCTTTATGGATAACTTTATTTGTGACAAAATAAGGAGCATTGAGGATTTTCCGAAGGATTTTGAATTGTAGGTATTGGATACGAGATGAATTCGATGGTTTAGTAGAGCCCAATAGCTCTACTTCGTAAGTCCAGATCGGTCTTATGATGGTCATAGAAGTCTTTTTGTAATTAAGTGGAAGGTTGGAGCGTTCGTCTAGTAGATAAATAATTATGGGAGAAAATAAAAAAAATATTTTTTTAATGCAATTTTTGTGTTTTTGTACATGACAACGGTAATATAGATGTATAATATACCGTTGAAAAGCTAGAGATTTAAGGAAAAATATAATCCTATATGCAAAATCGTGAAATTTAATAAAGAGTGATGAATAGCCGAAAAAAAAAATTGTTTGTTGTAGATAGTAATATAATAGATTATGTAATAAAACACATGTTTCTATGATAAATGGAAGCTGCGTGTTCTAGTGGGTAGAGCGCTAGTCTACCGAGCTCCGGGCCCTAGGTTCGAATCCCGGCTGTGGCGGAATATTATTTATTCTGTTATTTCGGCCGGGGGCGATCCTGGGGTATGGGGACCCAGGGAGGCACACCCAGCCTCAATCAAGTGGGTACCCAAAAATGGGGAAAAAAATCTTTCGGCTGAGCGTGATCTCGGCCGAATCACCTCATTGCACGGCCGTTGGCCTAGAAACAGTACGAATCTTTACATGTACTGAGCCCAAAACTCTTCATGGGTTGTAGTGGTACAAGTGATTTTTTTTTTCCTATCATAACTTAATTAATACTTTATAGTCCCTCGCTTAATTTTCTTATTTGATTACTATGGGTGATTTCAATTATTTCGTTCTCCCTAGAAACGTCTAGTTTGTACAAGACTCGAGGATACTGCCGGAAGTGGGATTGCCGATGCAAAGGCAGCTAAGGGGTATACATACCAAAGTAGGGTGCGCCAAGCATTTATACAAAACCGAAGAAAGAAATCATTTCCTATCCAAGTGATTGAAAGGAGAAATAGAACAGAGAGCTAAAACAATTTCGTAGGAATGCGGACTGAGCTGCTACAAGATCTGTTTGTTTGTCGGGCGGAACCCACAAGTTATGAATATAGTCGGGAAGGCAACTTGCACAGCGCTGTTCGTGCGTAGCTGGCACACCAACTCCTCAGTGGTTTTCTTGGCCGTCAGTCCGATAGCAAATATATGAAACATAAGTATTATACAAGCCAGGGATATACTACAGTCAAAGAACTCCATGGTAGCGAGAATAAATTAATTAATATATAAATATATATATATATATATATATATATATATATATATATATATATATATATATATATATATATATTTAATAAGTATGATAATTGGTTCTGAAGTACAATCGTTGGTCATAGAAATTGCATCACGCAATAACAAAAATGTTTAAAAAAAATCTGGTGCGCGCAAGACAGGACTTCACTTAGCTCCGTTGTTAAAATCAATTTAGCTATTTTTAAATACATTTAAAGATAGAAATAAATTGTTAAAATATTAATTAAATTTAATTTCAATGGAATACATTTGTTTCAATGAAAAACGTATGCTTTATAAAATAATCTGTTATATTTTTATCTATAACAATCAGTCGGCCTTTCATAACCCTCGGTCAACCTTTACAATTCCGTGTTTCTAAAATCTTTAGCTTTCCAACGGTATATTATACATTTATATTACTATTGTCTGATAAAAACAAAACAAAAATTGCATTAAAAAAAATGCGTTTTGCACTTTTCTCCTTTGCTTGTTTAGCAGTTAAATTGCATATTTAGCAGTTATTTATCAATGCTAATAAGATGATGTGCCTATTTTTTTTTAAATCTACAAAATTAAGCATTTAAGCCCTCTCAGTCTATTTTAATCAGAATAAAACCATTATGTTGAAGGCGATTAAATTTTACATCGATATAGCGAGTTTATTTAAAATCCTTAGAGGCGTTTTTAATAAAATCGTAAAAAAGGTGCAAAATGCATGGTTAGCTGATTTTAATGAAAAAGTTTCTGGAAGATCTTGGGCGTATAGTTGTCCTAAATATGAAATTTCAGTTTTGTACGGCTTTTAGTTTGTGAGCTTGACTTACCACACACACTGACCTTTTTGTGGGACTAGGTCATTTGGACTCAGAGGACCTTAAAACATGTATTTCCCGGGAAAAACTGGAATTAGAAAATTTACACGATCGCAATACTTAATAATATATATATAGTAAGGGAAAGTATTGCGAGTTCCCTTGTAAAATTAATAATATTAACTTTCAAAACTATGACTACTGTTGATTCGTGTCACTGCTGTTTTTCATGAAAATTGTTTCACTTCATTTAATGTCACAATGTCAATTGTTACTGATCGTCAAATGCCTAAAATTCAACATATTTGTTTTTCATTTTGGTAGTTGTTAAAAATACTTTTTTTTTTTTTTTTTTTTTTCGACAACAATTTTTATTGAGTAAAATTACAATCTGTCCCAATTTGGACATTAATGGTAGTGCTGAAAGATATCAAACATACTACATTCATACAATATTTACACAGCATAAAATTACAATAAAATATATACACAATAATGAATCAATACAATAAAGTCAAGAATTCTCTTATACCTATATACACATACATCACATTGAGTGGAGAATCTAGCCAGTGCTAGAACTCCAATATATTTACAAAAGGTCGCGGGGCCACTGCCGTTTCAACCTTCTAGGTGGGTTGTATGGATGAATGGAGCTGGATAGGGATTGAGCTAGAGGATTAGGATGATGAATGAGATTCTGGTGGAATTTGGAAAATTTGGATGGAATTAGGTCTGAAATAAAAGGAACATTAAGGTCGTGGTGCAAGGTATAGTTGGAAACATAATAAGGAGCATTTACTATTGTACGGAGGACTTTGGATTGAAAGGATTGAATGCGTTTGATGTTAGTAGTTAAAAATACTAAGTAGTAGGAACTTTTTTCTTTTCTTTTTTTTTTTTTTTTTTAATTTCCTTATTTCACTACATGTATGATATAAATAAATAGACAAAAAAAAAATATTCCATTGGATCAAAAAAAAAATTTAAAGTTGAGGTGATTTCAATGAAGACGACTGTATATTTTATACAGCTAGGTATTTAATATTTTTTTTTTTTAATTAATCGTAATTAAATACCTTTAATCCCGAACTTCCACCTTCCTTCCCCAAATAATTAAACTTTTATCCGAATTACAAAATCTAGTGCAGAAATCACACGACTTTGTTACCACCAATGAAACACACACACACACACACACACATATATATATATATATATATATATATATATATATATATATATATATATATATATAATTTTGTTTTAAATAATTCGGGTTTTGGGCCATTAAACCATTTTTTTTTTTTTTTTTTTTTTTTTTTTTTGAGAAACTACATCTAAAGATATTAGTTTACTATTATTTGGGATCACTTGCTTTTCAATGAATTCTTTAAACTCATAAGAATTTTTTATATTCCACTCATTTTCGACTTTAGAATTTTGTAAAATATTTGATAAGAATTTTGCTAAATTAAATGTAGGAGAGTTTACAAAAGAAATAATCGGTCGTAAAGGTATATCGGGCTTGTGTATTTTCGGGAGTCCATAAATTTTCGGTGGTAATGCATTATTCGTATATAATTTATTGTATTGATCGAGTCTTATCAATTCTAAATTAAGCAGCATTTTTGCCAATTGATTATTTTTCTTCATTAAATTTTGAGTGGGATCGGGAATCTTCTTATAATGAAGACGGTCGTTTATGATATTACTCATCTTTTCGTCGTAATCCCCTTTGTCAATGGCAACTGTAATACCCCCCTTGTCCGCTGATGTTATTAATACGTCCGGATTGTTTGTTAAAAATATTTTTGCTGCATGGATTTCCTTATCAATCGGCTGTGCCTGGTTTAATGGCCCAAAACCCGAATTATTTAAAACAAAATTATAATATAAAAAAAGGGTCGATGAATTAATTTCTTGTATATATATATATATATATATATATATATATATATATATATATATATATGTTTTTCATCGGTGGTAACAAGATAATATATTTATTTTTATAACATCTACAAAATTAACGGTACTTTAAAAGGAAGAAGATTTAAAATACCGGCATTTAAGCCCTGTCAGACCATTTTAATCAGAATAAAAACTACATGATATTAAAGCCCATTAAATTTTACATCGATATAGTGAGTTTAATCAAAATCGTCGGAACCGTTTTCGAGAAACTCGAAAAAAAAGTGCAAAATGCATCGTATAAAGTGGCTCTTCTGGTTAGCATATTTTGATGAAAAAGGTTTTGTAACGTCTCGGGCGTATATTTGTCTTAAATATGAAATTTCAGTTTCATAGGACTTTTCTTTTTCGCCCGGGAGTTACCACAAACACACACACATACAGACAGACATACTCACACAGACCTTTTTTGCGGGACTTGGTCATTTGGACCCTAAAACGTGTATTTCCGTCGGAAACTGGAATTCGAAAATTTTCACGATCGCAATACTTTCCCTTACTATATATAGTAAGTGAAAGTGAAAATAATAGGGTATCAATTCAAATATAGTTTACCTTCAATTAGAAAAAAATAAGTGATTTTGGGTTCATTATTTATGGCGGCGTTTTCCAAGCTTTATGTACTATATGTATTTATAGCAAAATTTAAAACTAGCATCTTTGTTTCAGTGTGTTTTACTTTCGCTTACCTAATATATGAAATATATAGTAAGGGAAAGTGTTGTGGTCGTGTAAATTTTCGAATTCCAATTTTCTCGTGAAATACATGTTTCAGGCTCCTCTGAGTCCAAATGACCAAGTCCCGCAAAAAGGTCAGTGTGTGTGGTAAGTCAAGCGCACAAACTAAAAGCCGTACAAAACTGAAATTTCATATTTAAGACAACTATACGCCCAAGATCTTCCAGAAACTTTTCCATTAAAATCAGCTAACCATGCATTTTGAACCTTTTTTACGATTTTATTAAAAACACCTCTAACGATTTTGATTAAACTCCTATATCGATGTGAAATTTAATCGGCTTTAACATAATGATTTTATTCTGATTAAAATAGACTGAGAGGGCTTAAATTTACAGCAACTTTTTCATCAAATCAGCTTACCAGAAGAGTCACTTTATACCAAGCATTTTGCACCTTTTTTCGATTTTCTCGAAAACTGTTATTACACTCACTATGATTAAACTCGCTATATCGATGTAAAATTTAATAGGCTTTGATATCACGTAGGTTTTATTCTGATTAAAATGGTATGACAGGGCTTAAATGCAGATATTTTGAATGTTCTTCCTCTAAAGTACCTTTAATTTTTTAGATTTAAAAAAAAATTGGAACATCACCTTATTACCATTGATAAATACCGGGAAAATATGCAAGTGAGCGAATTTGAAAAACACCTTAACGAGAAAAGTGCAAAGACATTTCTTTGATACAATTTTTGTGTTTTTGAACCACAGAACAGTAATATAGGTTATATAATATATCGTTGGATAACTGAAGTTTTTAGAAAAAATATTATCTTATGTACGGAATTTTAAGGGTTGACGGAGAGTGATGAAAAACCGATAAAACTAACTGATTGTTGTAGATACAAATATTATATATTATTTAATAAAACTCATGTTTATATTGAAATTCAAATTATTAAATTTTTAACCGTTTATTTGTATCTTTAAATGTACTTAAAAATACTTAAATTGATTTTAACATCGAAGGTGAGTGAAAGTCCTGTGTTGCGCGCACTAGATTTTAAAAACTTTGTAATATCCACTCAGGTCTATATGCGATATTATATTGTCCCAAATAGTAAAATCTTTTTGAGGTGTATATTACACCAGTACTGTATATCCTTCCGTAGTGAATTATTGGGTTGTTTCACATGAAATGTCCGTTTTTATTGTTTCTGAAATACATAAAGGATTTTGCAGGTCTCTCTTGTTTTCATCTGAATATTTACATATTTAAATTAAACAGTTACTAATCCTCTACCTTGGTATTATAAACATTAGCTTCCCAATCAATTACCCACTTTTAGTATACCTCCAAAATAAACATGGAAACACGCGATTTTCGAGTAATATTTTTGTACGAGTTTAAATTCGACCATTCAGCAGCTAAGGCCGCTAGAAATATTTGCAAGGCGTTTGGGGAAGGGAGTGTTAATGAACGGACCATTCGCCGTTGGTTTGCTAAGTTTTCAGCTGGGGATACAGTATGGTGGTCCATGGCTGGGATAATTCATTATTCCTTTTTACCTAGAGCTGAAACCATTACCTCTACAACGTACTGCAATGCAATTAACCAAATGCACACAAAAATATTTAAAAAACAACCTGGATTGGGAAATCGGAAGGGTTCTATACTCTTACACGACAACGCTAGACCCCATGTTTCAAAACATACCGTGCAAAAATTGAAAGAACTGGGCTACGAAGTTCTTCCGCACCCACCATATTCTCCCGGCTTGTCTCCAACAGATTACCATCTGTTCAGGAATTTAGACAACTTCGTCAAAGGAAAACTTTTTTGAAAATGATGATCAAGAGAAAAGTGCGTTTTTAGATTTTGTTTCACTTCAAAGCTCAGAGTTTTTCATTCAGTTCGGGGATAAAAAAGTTGGTGTCACGTTGGGAAAAATGTGTAGAAAATGAAGGTAAATACTTGGAATAAAATTATCTTGTTTTCATATCGTATTATTAATAAAAATCCTTTACCTTGAAAACGGACATTTCATGTGACACTACCCAATAAATGCATTCTAAAACTTATACAAATTTTTTATTCAGTTTCTGTAACAATAGCAACATTGATTAATTATTGTATACATGAATATGAGAACAATAAATTCTCGAAACGTAGCCTAAACAAAATAGATTATTTACTGACTGTACCACAAGACCTACATATAGATAACATATATATATATATATATATATATATATATATATATATATATATATATATAATAATGTAGATAATAAAGCAACATAAAGTATAAAATAGATATATATATATAAAAGAAAAAAAGCCAAGTTGAGAGAGGAAGATGGATGAGGTAATGTTATGAGGTAGGTTTCACCTTCACTCGGAGCGGTCGAGACATTGACCTCGTTCCGGCTACCCACCTTTTGTAACACTCGTAATAGCTCTCCGGTGTCCATCTCTAACGGCACCTTATCTTTCTTCATATATATAATACGTTTTTCGCGATTTTTGGATTTCCGCCAAATCCTTCTGAACCACGTGACTGATTTTGATACGGTTTTCACTATAATTTAGGACATTTTTTCCTCAAGGTGTATAAGTTAACTACATTGCGATTATGTTTTTATTCATTAGGGAAAACGAAATTGCCTGTATTGCAGTCATCCAAAAATTATTCTTGAAATATGAGTAGTAATAAAGACGTATAATAAATCGCTGGAAAGAGCGAGATTTAAGAAAAGTTAATATGATATATAAAAAGTATTTAAAAGTCGCTATGAACCCATGAACTAATGAACATATGTTATTTGCAATGCAGTGATTGAGTGTTGCCACCGTACAGTATCAAGTTATATCGAGGGACTCTACTGAGTTAGCACAATGTAGCACCTCCCTCTCCTACCCTACTCCTTATATCTTAGGCTTAAGGAGATCTGTACCAGTAGTTCATAGCATGTCGTAATGTCACTGCAACCTTTGGTATTTTCCGAAATAAAGTTTTTTTTCACTTCTCGGCCGTTGAGTTTCGTAATTTCATACAAGTTATATTCTTCCATCGAGTACACATGATTAATACGTAATTGTTAAAACATATCGTTGTTTTAAAACCAATGGTATTTGGAATTGGTATTGAATGGTAATTGTTTTCCTGGAAGGAATTAGTCCGGTGGCTGGAAACTGTTTCCATAAATGGTTTCCATTCATCCACCATGAGCCCTGATGATGATCCACAATGGGGGTCGAAACGTTGGCAAACAATAAAATAGTTGAAACTATTCAGTTGTTTCATTTAATGACCGCCATCCGGGCTAATTTCTTCCAGTAATTCTCAACGGTCAACTAATTATATCCACAACGGTAATTGTTTTCAATCCATAAATTATTTCTCTATTTTCAGCAATAGCCAAATTTTGTTGATATTACATCTATTATAATTTTTGACTATATATATATATATATATAATATATATATATATATATATATATATATATATATATATATATATATATATATATATATATATATATATATATATATTTATATATATATATATATATATAGATCAACTTGTTTTTTTTCTTTTTCTGTTTATTGCTTTACTGATCCTAAAACTATTCTATATCTTTAAAACTAACTGAGTTATAGATATATTTATGGATACAATTTAATTTGTTATAAATTAAAAATTATTAGCGGATTTTTAATTAATAAACAAAAAAGTCACTTGCAGTAGGGTGGCTAGCATAACAGCCTCCTGTGCACAAGGTCCCGGGTTCAAACCCGCAGGTGGCTTTAGGATTTTTTAATGGAAGTAAAAAATCCTTAGTTATGCCGTCCTTCGGAGGGGACGTTAAAAGGTGGTCCCGAGCCTGTGCGATGTCAGGTACTGGTTAAAGATCCCTATCGTAAAAAAACTCTGATAGGCAAAATTTAGGACTCGTACTGCAGCATCCTCCGATTAGTGAAGTTAAATAAATAAACAAGCAAATCCATAAATTAATTTTTGTATTTTTTATTATTAATTATTAAAGAGATGTTTCACAGTTAACTAAATGGAGGTCCCATGGAAACTAAAGTAAACATTTAAAATTAATTATATACAGTTAATTCGCAATATCTACTAGTAATAAGAATAGTAGAATAATACAGAAAACCTTTCATTTTCATAAATGTTTCATGTATGATAATGATAAATTGACAAACTAACTTTGATTTAATAATAACTTTAACAATATTAACCCGCAGGTGGTCCTAGGATTTTTTTATGGGAGTAAAAAATCCTTAGTTATGCCGTCCTTCGGAGGGGACGTTAAAAGGTGGTCGCGAGCCTGTGCGATGTCAGGTACTTGTTAAAGATCCCTATCCTAATTTTAATCAAAATTTAGAACTCCCACTGTAGCATCGTCCGATTAGCCATAGTAGCTTAAAGTGACGTTAAATAAATAAACAAATATTTAACAATATTTTTCCTAAAATCTTTAGTTTTTCTATATTATTGTTCTTGTATTCAAAACACACCACAAATTACATTAAAACATATTTTTTCTCCTTTATTTGGTTATCAAATTCGTTCAACTGGTATACGTGTAGTTCGCCGTTTTTTATCAATCCTAATAAGATAAAATGGGAAATTCTTCTGCATATATTAATTTAATTTTTTTTAAATCGAAATTTAAGCCCTGTCAGACTTTTCAATCAGAATAAAACTTACATGTTATTAAAACCCATTAAATTTTACATCGATATGGCGAGTTTAATCGAAATCGTTAGAACAGTTTTTGAGAAACTCGTCAACAAGTGCAAAATGTGTGGTACAAAGAAGCACTTAAGGACAGCGCATTTTGGTGAAAAATTTGCTGTAACATCTCGGGCGTATGGTTGTCTTAAATATGAAATTTCAGTTTCCTACGACTTTTCTTGTTTGGGCTAGACTCACCATTCACATGCACAAAACCTTTTTCGAGTATTGACTATTTGGACACAGGGGACCCTCAAACGGGTATTTCAGTTGAACTGTAATTAGAAAATTTTCACGATCGTAAAACTTTCCCTTATTATATATTTCATATACAGCTATGCGAATGTAAAAAGTCACCCGAAACTAGGGTCTAAATTCACAAAAAAAAATAAACTAGACAATAACTTAACAAGGCATGCGGTGATGGTTGGCACTGGACGTTCCTATCAGCCGTTTGGTTTCAAAAGTTTTAATGACATAACTCAGTTTATTCCGTTTTGTTTTTTTTTACCTATAGAAGAGGTTGAGCTGGTTGTTGGCCACAATAGCTATCCCTTTCTCGGTGGCTGTGAGCCCCGGAGGGACCATACAATATGGCTGTCACATATTGTACCTCCTGCCCCGTGCAATATGATATCAACGTACTGGATACCATTATGCAAGCCCTCTTCTCGTTGCGCCATCTATCGCTTCAAGTCGTGAAAAGACTTTATTACTTACAATCGTCAAATTATGTAATCGTATCAAAAAGAAAAAAAAAAACATTTGATCATTATTAAGTCACTAGTAATCTCTAATACTATGAATGTTTCTCACTTTACAGTAGGGGTCTGTAGTGTTTCTATGGAAAACAGCCGTGCAAGGAAGTGATTAGACTGTGATCACGCTCAGGCGTCAGTTTGTTCCATTAATTTTAAGTACCCACATTACAGAGGCTGGGTGTGCCATAAAATGGAAGGGCCTTCTTATCCAAGGATCGATATAAGGCTAACATAACTGCATTTCGTTCAACTTACAAAATATGGGGAAAACCTGGAACCTCAAACCTTCCACTTAACTTCAAAAGGCCCATATCTACATGACCATCACAATGGAGTAACGGAGTTGATCTTTGAGGCTCTACTAAACCATCGATCATACGCGAATGAAAAATAATAATATTTATTTTGATTTAAATTTAAATAGTTCGCGCCGTGGATAGGGCACAGATGTTTAATTAGACTGTCTTTTGTTTTTTATATAGTGTCAGTGTGAATTGAGACTTTGACCCGATTGTATGTTTTTGTAGTCCGTGACGATATTTGTGGTGATATTCGGTTCCCGGTCACGACAGAGGGACTCGATTTTAAGAATTTAGGTTCTCCTAAGTTTTACAAGATAAAATCTAGGAGCAGCTGGAGGAGACTGCCGAGCCTGAGTGGGCCCGTTCGAGAAGACACAAGAAGGCGATTAGGTAAGCTGTTGTCTATCTTAAATTTACTTGTAAAACGACTTGGAGATCCCTTATTTTGGGCTGAATCTAAATTTAAAGTTTTTATTATTATTTTTATCATACAGTCCATAAATACAAAATTTTAATCAGTACAATTAGTACTGTAGCGGAGTGGGTATTCTAACCTTCAGTTAATCGTACCACTCGCAAGCATAAATCGCGTTAGCCACATGGTCACATAATTTGTCTAATTCATATTTTTGATATGTTCATTAAATTTATTTGTATATATTTTATAAAATGTGTGGCTAACCAAATATTGGGTGGCTAACCAAAAAGTAACCTTCCTGTAAAAAAAAAAAATATGTTTTTAATAGAGTTGGAAAAGCTTGTATGAAGATAATAAAATGTGCTTTTTGGTTATAAAAGTTTAAATTTATAAGTAAGAATTAGTTTTAACGAAACACGTTAAAGTACCAATCAAATTCTTCCTGTACCCAATCCTTACAATCCAAAATCCTCAACATTCCTTACTTTGTCACGAATAAAATCATCCATAAAGACCCAAATGTTCCATATGTTGCTGATTTGGCCCAGATATCAATCATTTTGAACTGAAATTGACTAACTTGGAAAAATGGTAAACTATTCCTAGACTATTTAAATGACAATGAAATATACACGAAATGAAAACAAATTAGATTTCCTTCATTGCTTGGTGATTAAAATCAAAACCGCTTGAGATGTTTTTGAAAAAAAATTTAATATTTTGTCAATTTTAGCGAAAAAGTTGCTGTAAGTTCCTATAGTTGTTATTTATTTTGCTCTAGTCAACTTTGTTGGGCAACTGTTACCTGCATTATGTTATATAATTACCGTTAGCTCTATTATTAGGTTTGACTTGCTATTGTCTCCCGTAAAGCCTTATTCCTATTAGAAGAGGTTACCTCGAGAGAGAGTAGAGGGTTCGAGTCACATAGAAGGTATAGGTTATGCTAGACATATAGGTTATCCTCAGATCACTGTTATCATTTAGTTACCATCAAGAGGAAATCATGAATTTTCACTCAATAATAATTTCCTTTGAATATTTCTCAAAATCATGACGATAAGCCAAATAGCTGAAAACCGAACCCTACCCAATAAGCGACTCCTACCCTCAACCCTGCTGGCTAACCTCAACCCTCCTAGCTACCCTCTACCCTCTACCCAGGGGCCGGCGAAGATCCTTCGCAGTTACGAGCTCAGCGAGGCCTGACACAGGCTAAGCCCCGCTGCGAGTCCCTTTCGAAACCACAATCGGAGAAGACTTTACAAAATGTATCATTAGGGTTTAGTTCCAGGAGGTATTAGAGCGAAGAGAGGAGTTTAACGGTTGCTAGTGTGTCGTAAACCGGCAAATAGATTTAGTTTCATAGTTCATTTCTCCTCCAAAGGGGTCGACTCATGCTCCCACTGCAACCCTTCCAATCAGCCGCTGACCCATTTCTTTTCGCTCATTTCATAATTGAAAGCTCCGAAGCGTGCATTACGTACTTCCTCGACTCCCTGTGGCTCGCGATATTACCACCATCCTCATCTCCCTCTTGCTTTTTCATTTCTCAAACGAAGAGAAACGGTTGATCGTTTAAAATCAATAAATATAAAAAAAGACTAAAAGTCATGCAATTTTCATCACACTCCATTACTTTAGATAATTTAAAAAAAAAATATTTTGTTAGCGTTCCAACGATAAACTATACATCTATATTACTGTTCTTATTAGATATAAGAAAAATCTGGTGCGGGCAACACACGACTTTCACTTACCTCCGTTTTTAAAATCGATTAAAGAATTTTCAAATACAGTAAGAGATCAAAATAAGTGAAACCATTAAAGAATTAGTCAAATTGAATTTCTATAGAAAAATGTGTTTTATTAAAAAATCGATTATATTATTATGTAAAACAGTCACTTAGTTTTATCGGCTTTTTTATCACTCTCTATTAACTTTTAAAAGCTTGTGTATGAGATAATATTTTTTTCTAAAATCTTTAGCTTTCCAACAGTATGTCATACATGTATATTACTGCTCTTATGTTCAAAAACGAAAAATTGCATTAAAAAATTATTTTTTCTGTTTTCTCCTTTAGTTGGGTATCGAATTTATTCAATTTATATATTTACCAGTTTTTCATCAGCGTTAACAAGATAATCTAGTTATTATTATTGAATCTAAAAAATTAAAGGTACTTTAGGGGAAGAAAATTTAAAATATCGGCATTTAAGCCCTGTCAGACCATTTTTATCCAAATAAAACCTACATGATAATAAAGTCCATTAAAATTTACATCGATATAGCGAGTTTAATCAAAATCGTCGGAACCGTTTTCGAGAAAATCGAAAAAAGGTGCAAAATGCATGGTATAAAGTGCCTCTTCTGGTAAGCTCATTTTGAAGAAAAAAGTTTTGTCACGTCTCGGGTGTATAGTTGTCTTAAATATGAAATTTCAGTTTTATAGGACTTACCGTTTCCGCCCGGGAGTTACCACACACACACACACACAGACTTTTTTGCGGGTCTTGGTTATTTGACTCAGGGAACCCTAAAATGTGTATTTCCGTTGAAAACTGGAATTCGAAAATTTTCACGATCGCAATACTTTCCCTTACTACATATAGAAAGTGAAAGTAAAAATCTGGTGGGCGCAACACACGACTTTAACTTACCTATGTTTTTAAAATTTCAAATCCATTGCGTATCTTGGATAGGTGAAATGACTATTTTACTGGTGAGGGAAGACTATATCTTGTGTTTCTATTCGTAACTTGATATTTTTTTTTTTTTTTTTGACGCGAAACTGCTTCTTATAGACGACGCAAATATCATTTTCTCCTAACTTTTTGCCCACACATTCTCCTCTCTTCCTCTCTTAATAATCTTAGGAAGTTAATAATAATAATTTATTTATTTGTTTTTACTTTTATGCCCTATACAAATGGAGCTATCTCAAAATGAAAGATATAGCCAAGCTGCAAGAATCGACCTTTAGCCCGTGTTTTTAATAGACCTTCTGTAGAGCAACCTAATGGAGCTACCTGTCGGGAAAGAACGTATCTCTTTGAGTGTGGGCCCGCCGAGTGGTGAGACCTTGGTGCAGTGCCCAGCTTGTGATGGGGTCACATTAGAGGATCGCTTACATTTGATAGCTCAATGTCCCGCCTACTAAGAAAATATAGTTCGCTACACGTCCGTATTTAGTAATATTTACCTGAGAGCCTTTCATGAAGCTCTAACGGATCCTCTGGTAATAGACTTATGATTGTTACATGCTTTAGTTGCGAGGAATCTAAAAATGAGGCCTACACATGTCCTTCCATAAAGCCATATTTAGGATATTCAGTAAGGATAAAATTTACAATAATTTAATTGTTTTTTTTCACGGAACGGCCATAGAGACCACGCGAATATCATGACACTTGTCTTTCTTGTTCTCCGCGTGCCGCCTCTTTCTCTCCTCCGTCCACGCGACTCCCTTCCTCGAACTTTTCTTCTTAACAAGAACCGTGATCTCCTTTAGTCTCTTACCATACCCCTCTCTGTCCAGACAGTCCTGGTCCGTTATTCCAAGTCTTTCTGTTTCTTCCTTCATCTGCCTGATGTATCCTCCCAAGCTTTTGTTTCTATGGATTTTTTTTGGAATATTTCCTTGTTAAGTCTTCCCGGTGCTATTCTTACCATATGTCCGTGGAATTTCAGTTTCCTGATGCTTATTTCCGTTTCTAGATCTCTTGTGTCCTTGTATATTTCCTCATTGGATCTTAGCCTGTATCCTTCTTTTGTCTTTTTAGGACCATAAATCCTTAGAATTCTTCTCTCTATTCTCAACAATTTTTCCAGACTGGGGAGGCATATGGTTTCCGTATCACAGGTTTAACAACTGTATTGTAGTGTCGTATTTTTGCTTCCGTGGGCAGGTTTCTCTTACTGTATATGTTACTGGTTGCAAAAGTTAGTTCTTCCAATTTGGCTATTATTTCCTTGATACTTTCTTTTTCCGAACCATTATTACATATAGTCTCACCCAGGTACTTAAATTTATTTGTTACATTTATTGACCCGCATGTGGTTTCTTCTGGAAGTCTGCGCCTGTGGTCATTAGTTTTGTTTTTTCGTAGGAGATTTATAAATATTTTCATTGTTATTATTTATTCTGTTTATTTTTATTAGGAAATGAAAACAAAATGTGGTTTATATCAAAATATCTTGTCACTATAAGCCTATTAATTATTTGCTTCTGTATATACTTGTGTTTTGTAAAATAATTTACTAAGTTATTATTAAGCCAGCCAGCTCCATTTCTACTCGTAACTTTCCCATGTGTTTTATGGCTTCCGAAAACCTCCAGTAATCTATTTTCTTATTATTGATTGTTGTATTTTTATTTTGTATGTCTTTCTCTTTGGGTTGATTATAACCGTAATTTTTTCAAAGCGTCTGTATGTTTATTTGTTCATTTAACGTCACTGAATACAACTGTGGCTGATCGGACGATGGTACAGTGGGAGTCCCGAATTTCGTCCATGCCCTGGCTTAATTAGGATAGGGATCTTTAACGAGTACCTGACACCGTAGATGCAACTCGGAACCACCTTTTTAGGCTACCTTCTAAGAGCGTCATAGCTTATTATTTTGTACTCTCATTGAAAAAGGACAAAAAAAAATTTTAAACACTATACCACAGGTGATCCAGGTAGATAAACTTTTCTCTTCTTGTTCCTAGGATTTTGCTGAGGATCATTCTTCCCTGTATTTCCAGTACAAAATAGTTATAAACTCTATATTATTCTTTTTTATTGAACATTAAGTTTTATTATTATTTTTTTAAATTCATTTTGTGTGCCGTGCGCGCCGGACGTTTTTATAATGCTCCTTAAACGTTGGAGGAATTAAATTCAATTGGAGGAAGGACTGGAAGGAATGATTAAGGTAAGAGTAAGAGCGACAATTACTCAATCCGGGTTTTCCCGAGCCGCGGGTGCGGTAACGGAATCGAAAAAAGAAAGCCCGGCGAGATGCAGCGTTGCACTTTGGGGAGGAGGAGATCGTAACAATGGAGCTCTAAGATTCCTTCCACCTCCGAAAGGAGAAAAAACGCGAGGAATTAACCCACATTTTATCCCGTAAAGGATAATTTGTCTGTTTAACCAAGCTTAGGGGCGCTGCTCATTGGTCAACCTACCGAGAGCTCTCTAACTTCGTAACTTTTCCTAACTCTCCGTAACTTTATACAACAGGGATACAGCCCCGGTCGAAAGTTTCAGACCGTCTATGGTTTTCATCAAATATTCTTTTGAAATTCTTTTTGCGGCTTTTGGCGCTCGGATTTTTTCTATTTGTGCATTACGAAATTTAACTGAACGTTTATTCTTTTTAACTTTCCTTAAAGGAAAAACGAGATGATGAATGCACTGAACTTTGACAGCCTAGAAATCAATAAAACAAAAACTAAGCATGAAACTTATCTTCTCCATTCCCTTAACGGGTTATTCGTACTGTAAATAAACTGATAGAACTGCATCATTTCTAGTTCGCTCATCATACTTTGCATTCCAGCCTATCTCTACAGTTACTGCTTCTTCAACTCTCCTTACCTATTTGAATCATAATGTCATTTCAAAAACGAAAATGTTTATTTTTACCATTCTGGAATAAGTGTTGACGGAAAAAAAAATTGAAATATTTCCTCAAGATAAAAGTTAAGGTGGAAACGGAACTAATGCAAGGGCATGGTTCTTTGGAGCCGCGGAACTGGAATTTCGAAAGGAAAGGATGATGGCGAAAGTTTTGTTTTGAAAAGTTTTACCGAAATGGCCGCGTCCTCTGACTGCGGGATCGTGTGCTAATGTTCAGTCAGCACCAGTTCCCAAACCTGAGCCTACAACATGGACCGTGTACAGTAGGGGTGGGCATAATCGAATGATCGTCATAATCCTATCGGACTTCGATGATTAAAACGAATGATCGAATATTATATAATATGCTTTTTGAGAGGCAATATGCCTAAATTCCCGTCTCTATGATGCCTGAGCTAGCTGAGCCTAAGTGTGTAATTAATCTGCATTAATTTATGTGATAAGAAAAAAAATAGGTTCGATTATCCGAGCTCCCTCGCGTAATCCCTGGATTAACGATGAACAATTTAGTCCGAATGATCATTCGTTTCTCAAAACCGATTAACCCGATAATCGATTAATTCGAATGATTGAAATAATCTTATGATCCGATAATCGTCATTCGATTATGCCCACCCCTAGTGTACAGCCTCGTAGCGTGGCCGAGGAAACGGGCAGCGAAATTAGTACCAAATTGGAATATCTATTTAAAAGATTTGGTGCGCTCAAACACACTTATCTCCGTTGTTATAATCAATTAAGAATTTGCAAATACATTTAGGGATAAATTGAAAATAAATTGAGACGTGATTTCCAAAAGGATTATCAATTGGACCAATTTACTTGATTCTTTTTTCATTAAAATCTAAAGATGATTTTTAAGCGTGTTGCCAACTTATTTTTCCAAATTATTGCACTTTTATGGTGGCTTTTAAACAATATAATATGGATATAATACTTTTTGGAACGAAACATGGATATAGTACTTTTTAAAAAGAATTAAAAGGGATAAAGTAATTTTTTGGAAGAATATAACGCGAGATAAGTTGGTAACAGTCACTATAACCTTCCTAAATTAGTGATAACTAACGTCTTTATATCGTTAATTACTAAGTTATTATATTTCCTTATTCTCCCTCTGAGAAATATCTTTCCTTGTTGGTTAATTACATTGATTATCTATTCTTCATAAAGAAAGTGAATATTCAAAGGACAATTCATATATTTATGGCACTATAATAAGAAAGTAAGTTCGTGGAATGCTAATTCCAACTATTTGCTGCATCAAATGCCATTATTCTATTAAAATGTGAGTTTCTGAAAAATTTTAAACCAAATTTATGTTGCTGCAAGAAGAAATACTATAAAAAAAAAATGAATTAAGTTGTTTAAAAACTGATTATTACGTTAAAACCATTGATTAAAATTATAGCGGTGATTCAAGACATGCTAAATGAACCAATAAAAATGCATAAAATGATGAGAACAATAAATTAATGGTGATATATTACGAGATTAGGCGCTTCTGCCGTATAGTAGGAAATATAATACCTTTTGGAAGGAAATGAAAGGAAAGCTTATATCTGTTTACATAGGATATAGTACCTTTTGGAATGAAATAAAATGTGGATTTAGTACCTTTTGGAGTGAAATGCAATGTTTAAATACTTTTTTAAAGGATTTTTATGTATTTTAGATAAAATTTGATGACGGATTTAGATAAAACTAAACCATTAGAATCCAAATATGTCAAAATATCAACTTTGAAAAAAATGTCCTTTAGTACCTTTTGGAAATCAGCGTCTCAATTGTTAAAGAATTAATTACCAAGAGTTTCAATAGAAACATGTGTTTTATTATAGAATCTATTGTATTATTATCTACTACAGTTAGTTAGTTTTATCGGCTTTTCATCACTCTTCATTAACTTTTACAATATTATGCACAAGATAATATTTTTTTTTCTGAAATCTTTAGCTTTCCAAAGATACAAAATACGGCTATATTATTATCTTATCACCAAAAATCGAAAATTATATTAAAAATACTTTTGCTACCCACAACTTTAGTTGGTTATTAAATTCGTTCAACTTATATATTTATTCGTTTCTAATCAATGCTAAAAATATGATATGCATATTTTTAGAGAATCTAAAAAATTAAAGGTATTTTAGAGAAAGAAAATTTAATACCTCGCAATTTTGAGTCCTGCAAAGATATTTCATCCATTTAGAATGATGATATTAAATCCCATTAAATATTACCTCGATGTAGCGAGTTCAATCAAAATCGTTAGAGTCGTTTTTGCATGCATAATATAAAATGGCTTTTCTGATTAGCTGATTTTGATGAAAATGTAGGTGTAACATCTCGGGCGTATGGTTGTATTTAATATGAAATTTCAGTTTCGTACGACTTTTCGTTTTCGCCCTATTACCTATTACCACACACACACACGGACACACTATATACCTTTTTCCGAGATTGGCTTATTTGGAGTCAAGGGGCCATAAAACGTGTATTTCCGGTGAAAACTGGAATTCGAAAATTTTCGCGATCGCAATACTTCACCTAACTGTATATTTCATATATAGGTAAGTCAAAGTAAAAAAATGCGGTGCGCGCAACACACGACTTTACTTTCCTCCGTTGTTAAAATCAATTCAAGAATTTTTAAATACATTTAGAGATGAAAATTATTTTGTTAAAGAATTAATTACATTGAGTTTCCATGGAAAAACGTGTTTTATTAAATAATCTATGATATCATTATATACGACAATCAATTAGTTTTATCGAATTTTCAATACTCTCCGTTATTTTTAACAATATTTAGTATAACATAATATTTTTTTCTATAATCTGAAGCTATCTAAAGAGAAAAAATTAAGAATATGTTAGTCATCGTTATTTAAGCCATCTTAGACTGTTTCAATCACAATGAAACCTATATAATTTGTGAGAAAATCGTAAAAATGTGCAAAATGATAGTTAAAAAGTGGCTCGTCTGGTTTGCCGATTTTGTAGAATAATTAGCTGGAACATTTTAGACATATTCTCATCTAAAATCTAAAATTTCGTTTCGACTATTCGTTTTCGTGGTGGAATTACCATACTCACACACACACACACACCACAGAACTTTTTGCGGGTCATGGTAATTTGGACTCAGTAGACCCTAAAATTTGTATTTCCGTTGAAAACTGGATTTCATATATAAGTAATTTAAAAAAAAAATTCGGCTTCATTTGTATTTCATTTTTGAGATAATGCGATGACCATAAAAATGAGTGGATAGTGATTTTCTTGAATAAAAATTGATTGGAAATTTAGATCTATTGTCAAGTAATTGCTGTAGTAGCCTGTATCTACCAGCTTGTAATGAGGCATTTAATGATGTTTGAAAACCGAATTGCATTGGCTTTTTAAACTAATTAAATTCTTATAGAGCTGTTAAGTTTTATGGCCAAAGCTGCTACTTGGGAAGCACCCGAGACTCGTGAGCTAAGCACCTAAGTACCAACTTAATGTAATATTAAGCATTACTCGACGCTGACTTAATTCTATTATAAGGAAATGACATTGCAAGCAGTAAATGCGGGAGTAGAAAAGGTTATTAAAGAGACCACCTTCTTGCGATAAACTTGGCTGTAGCCCGCTTTTATTTCCAGAACCGGTTTAATTCCCGAATTATTTACCATTCTACTTCCATTTCGTATCGTAATAATCGAGACTTTTTGGGAAGAGAGATCAGCTGTGGGGTAGAGGTTAGCATAACAACCTTCTATGACCAATGTCATGGGTTAAAATCCGGCCAGATTATTTAAGAAGAGTAAACAATCAAATAAGTTATATTTTCATTTGAATAAGTTCATTAAACTTAAAAACTTCGTTTAGTGAAACTCATGGCATTCAATTACTCGGCCCCGATAGCCTCACTGTGGTGTAGTGGTTAGCCTTCTCTGTCTATGCTTAAATCTTTACCGATGGCCTACGGATTTTTTAAGGGTTGTGAAAATTCCTTGGTTATGCCGTTATTCAGAGGGGACGGCGCTGAGCCTGTGCAATGTAAGATACTCGTTAAAGATTCCTATCCTAATAAAACCTGGATAGAGAAAAATTTAGGAATCTCACAGTAGCATCATCCGATTAGCCACAGTAGCATAAAGTAACGTTAAAAAATAAACGAACAATAAAGATTTAAAAAAAATCATCATTATTAACACTTCTAAACAGTAGTTCCTAAGGAAATATGTTATATGCGGAAACAGCTTGAAATTAGCGACATATGCAAGACTAAGCCCCATACCCTCTGACTAATTCGTGAGCCAGTAATGAAAAATGCAACCCATTATACCGAAATGGTTAGTATGTTTTATGCAGAGCATCTATCATGGTAAAGCAAAAAATAGACGTATGCCAACTCAAAACGGGTGGATTACAAAATAGCGGCCATTCATAAAAAAGGGACTGAAAAACTGAATTCTGACTCTTTTGACCTCATATTACTAGGCGACAATACGAATCAAATGAAGCTTATCTGCCATTCACAGGTGAGGATTTGCTTCGTAAATAGTTTATAATCATATTATTAGGAACAACCGTTATCATGATATCAACCAAATTAATGACAAAAATAATAAGTTTCTCGGTTTTCTGTTTTCTAAGAACCATATCTATATAACTATTAGTCATACAGCCGTGTTTTACAACTCAAATTAAAGGTAGATTAATTTTCTATATTAATTGTAATGAAAATTATCCTCATAGGATGAGTAGTTTCCATGATAATGTTAGAAAAGAGTGATATCTTGTTTTTTGCTAAATAATTTTTATTTTGCAATACCTCTATACAGTTGAATATTAGACATACGAATGTATTTTACCACTCAAATGTAAGCTTATTAAACACTTCATGATTTCCTTAATAACGAGTTTATTAAGGTGAACGAAAGCAAATGCGCACATGTCACATTCACCCTTCGACGCAAATCCTGTTCTACGGTTAATATCAATTCCATACCGCTTCCTTTCTCTGACACAGTCCGGTATCTTGGCTTTTTACTAGACCAAAGACTGACGTGGAACATACATACAAGGCTTAAAAGGATAGAACTCAACCGCAGGTTCGGCCAGTTATACAGACTACTAAACAGAAAATCTCATCTTACAGTTGACAAATTACTAATATATAAGACAGTACTGAAACCTATATGGACCTACGGACTTGAACTGTGGGGGACAGCTAAACATTTTATTGGGTTGTGTCATATGAAATGTCCGTTTTCAAGGTAAAGGATTTTTATTAAAAATACGATATGGAAACAAGGTAATTTTATTCGAAGTGTTTACCTTCTTTTTCTACACATTTTTCCCATCGTGACGCCAACTTTTTTATCCCCGAACTGAAAAACTCTGAGCTTTGAAGTGAAACAAAATCTGAAAATGCACTTTTCACTTGATCATCATTTTCAAAAAGTTTTCTTTGACGTAGTTCTCTCAATTCCTGCACAGGTGGTAATCTGTTGGAGACAAGTCGGGAGAAAATGGTGGGTGCGGAAGAACTTCGTAGCCCAGTTCTTTCAATTTTCGCACGGTATGTTTTGAAACATGGGGTCTAGCGTTGTCGTGTAAGAGTATAGGACCCTTCCGAGTTACCATTACGTTTTCTTTTTAAATACTTTTGTGTGCATTTGGTCAATTCCATTGCAGTACGTTGTAGAGGTAATGGTTTCACCTCTAGGTAACAAGGAATAATGAATGTAACCATCAATTTTTTGGAATGCAAATTCGGTTTTGGCATTTGCCCCGGCGTCTTATTCATCATCCTAACCCTTTAGCACAATCCCTTACCAGCACCACCAATCCCTACAATCCTCCTCGAAGATTGAAACAGCAGTGGCCGCGAGACGTATTGTAAACATTTAAATTGGAGTTCTTACACTGGTCAGATCCTCCACTCATGTAATGTGTTTGGGGTTATTGCGCTCTAGCTCGGCCTTCACTGGCTCACGCCAGAGAGCGAGGCGCTGGGATCTCTTGGACTCAGTTTTTCTCTCTACAAGTGGAAGAAAAGGCCCAGTCTGGGGTTCCTTTAGACAAATCGTTAGTATTGTATATAGTTATGATTGGGTGTATGATGTGTAATGTATTTCTTACTTCTTTATTACATTTTTTTGTATTTATCTCAATAATAGGACGTTTTTTTTTTTGTTTTTTTTTTTGTATATATTATGTGAATGTGGTCACATATCACTATTACTGATGTTCATTTAGACACAAATTGTAATATATCGCAATAAATATTTTTTTTCAGTGGCGCGATAGGCCGTGCAGGACCTGGGCCTCGCGGTGTAATCTCCTGGGAGTTTACACTCGCGTTTCACGATTCAATTTATAGTTTAGGGTCATCACTCCCTTCGCCTAATTTTGTGAGTGGCCAGCATTTGGCTGACGGGTCTCACATACCCGGGGCAGAGGCTGCGAGTGAATCCCCATTATATTACATCCCGCCGGGACTGGGTTCGAACTCGCAACCTGTAGCATGAGAGACTAGCGCGCTAGCCACTCAGTCACTGGCTCCCCAAATAAATATTTAAGAAAACGAAAAAAAACAAAAACGATTATCGTCATATGATGAGCCGTTTCCATGATAGTAACCATAATTATGTTAGAAAAGAGTGATATTTCGTGATATTCTCACCATTTTGTAACCCACCCGTTTTGAGTTGGCGGACGTGTATATTTTCCTTTACCATTATAGGTGCTTTGGATAAAAGATAGTTACAATTTCGGTATAATGGTTCCATTTTCGGTTCAGATTTGACTGAGAGACCTTACTGAGATAGCCCCTACCTCCGGAGGATCGCGGAACCCCTCCTACAGCCACCCAGCAGGCCACCCCACGACCCCAGACGCCTGTTGATCCGCCCTTTGATTGCCGAAGGGGTGAGGCCTCTCTATTAATTGCCCTTCAACCCTTCCCTTCTCACTCAGAACTCAATTATATAATTACACGCCTACATTAGTCCTATCCGTCGGGCGGGTCCAAATTGGCAAAACTTATTTTATTTTTATTTCATTTACCTATACATAAAAAAAATATAGCGAGGGAAAGTATTTGCGATCGTGAACATTTTTGAATTCCAGTTTTCGACAGAAATATACGTTTTAGGGTCCCCTGAGTCCAAATGACCAAGTCCCGAAAAAAGTGTGTGTGTGTCTAGTGCGTAAACAAAAAGCCCCATGAAACTGAAATTTCATATTTAAGACAACTATATGCCCGAGATGTCGAAGCCACTTTACTTTTCCATCAGAATCGGCAAACCAGAAGAGCCACTTTATACTAAACATTTTGCACCTATTTACGATTTTCTCTAAAACGGCTCTAACGATTTTGATTAAACTCGCTATATTGATGTATAATTTAATGGGCTTTAATATCATGTAGGATTCATTCTCATTGAAATAGTCTGACAGGGCTTAAATACCGATATTTTAAATTTTCTCCCTCTAAAGTACCTTCAATTTTGTAGATTTAATGAAATCAACCATATCGTCTGGTTAGCAAATTTAAAAAACAGCTAAATATATAAGATGAACGAATTCAATATCAAATAACGGATATATATATATATATATATATATATATATATATATATATATATATATATATAATCCTTACTATATATATATAGTAATGATTTTTAGGTGATCGAATAAAGGGATCCGCGAAAATATTTTGTTGGGAAAAAAAAATGTTGATGGAATTCCTTCAGGAAGCTAGATGTTAAAATATAAAGCTTTGCGGGAAAAAACAAAACAAAAAAAAAAGAAAAAAAAAACGCCAACACCACCCAGGAATCGCTTACAATAGTGGTTGCCAACCAGTGGTCCGCAGGCGACGTTCAGGAGGTCCAAGAGGTGTCATTGGGGGAACATTTTAAATTACCTATATGTAAAAATGTGTGAAGCCTTAGCTTTTAATAACAATTTAGGAGCATTACAGGGAGAAATTTAACATTCTATATGACATAATTGATTGTTTTTATTGCTACTGTTTACAATCAAAACCTAAAAGTGAGGTTACCTGTAGCTGAGTGGCTGGCATAACAGCCTCCAATGCTTAAGATTCCGGGTTCGAACCCGCAGGTGGCCCTAGGATTTTTTAATGGAAGTAAAAAAATCCTTAGTTATGCCGTACTTCGGAGGGAACGTTCAAAGGTGGTCCCGAGCCTGTGAGATGTCAGGTATCCGTTAAAGATCCCTATCCTAATTAAACCTGGATAGGCAAAATTTAAGACTCCCACTCCGATTAGCCACAGCAGCATAAAGGGACGTTAAATAAATAAAACAAACAAACAAAACCTTAAAGTTGGTAGTTTACAAAATTTTTGGAAATATTGATCTCAAAGAAGAGAGGATGTATGGACCATATTTGATTTATGTAGGAGTATTTGAATAAACACATTCTTGTACAAGTTTTATAACTTATTTTTACCCATTTAACGTCATTTAATGCTAATGTGGCGATATTAAAATGGAAGTGTTAAATGTTGCCTATCCAGGTTTGATTAGGATGGGTATATTTAACAAGTGCCTGACTTAGCACAGTCTTTGAACCACTGGACCACCAATTGAGACGTTGATTTCCAAAAGGTACTAAAGGACATTTTTTTCAAAGTTGTTATTTTCACATATTTTTATTCTAACGGTTTAGTTGTATCTAAATCCGTCATAAAATTTTATCTAAAAAACATATAAATCCTTTAAAAATTGCATTTCATTCCAAAAGGTACTAAATCCACATTTTATTTCATTCCAAAAGGTACTATATCCTCTGTAAACAGATATAAGCTTTCCTTTCATTTCCTTCCAAAAGGTACTATATTTCCTATAACACGGCATAAGCACTAACCCCGTAATATATCACCATTAATTTATTGTTTTCATCATTTTGTGCATTTTTATTGGTTCATTTAGCACGTCTTGAATCACCGCCGCTATTATTTTAATCAATGGTTTTAACCTAATAATCAGTTTTTAAACAACTTACGTTTTAAGTAATAATTTTTTTTTAATAGTATTTCTTCTTGCAGCAACATAAATTTGGTTTAAAAATTTTCAGAAACTCACATTTTAATAGAATAATGGCATTTGATGCAGCAAATAGTTGGAATCAGCATTCCACGAACTTGCTAAATATGTGATGAAAAACCGTGCCTGATTTAACTTGGTAGTCGATTTTCTTATGTAAAATAAAAGCTCAAAAGTTATTATTTATCAGTATCTATGGTTAAATATTGTTTACACGTCCTTAATAATATAGTCAAATTTGCTAAATTCACACAAATAGTATACAAGTTCAAAACAAACTTCATAATTACATACTTTCTTATTAAAATGCCATAAATTGTCCTTTGAATATTCACTTTCTTTATGAAGAATAAGATAATCAATGTAATAAACAAACAAAGAAAGATATTTCTCAGAGGGAGAATAAGGAAATATACATAACTTAGTAATTAACGATATAAAGACGTTGGTTATCACTAATTTAGGAAGGTTATAGTGACTGTTACCAACTTATCTCGCGTTATATTCTTCCAAAAAGTATTATATCCATGTTTCGTTCCAAAAAGTACCATATCCATATTATATTGTTTAAAATAATCGGAAAAGTGCAATAATTCGGAAAAATTAGTGGGCAACACGCTTAAAAATCAAATTTTGATTTTAATAAAAAAACAATCACGTAAATTGGTCCAATAATAAATAAATTGAAGATTTTTGCGTTTCCTGTAAAATTATCTACTGTGGATATAGTACCTTTTGGAAATCAACGTCTCATTTTACGTTCCCTATGAAGGACGACAAAATAAAGGATTTTTTACCCCCTTTAAAAAACTCTAGGACCATCTCTTAGGCTCAACATTAAATGTTCGTTATTCGATGTTTCGCGGATTAAAGTAAACTCTTGGAGCATGGTTCTTTTTTCTTCGATTTCCGTATTCCCAATTAGAATGTAGAGTTTCGATAGAGGTATTTCGCACGTAATGTAGCAAACTAAAAATCTTAAAATATACGTAATATTTAGAATTTAGGGGTTCTTGCAATGAAATGATAGTATGAACGGGTCCGCGAAATTTTCCTGTTGGCAACCACTTCCTTAAAATATAGTAGCGTCTATAAACTGTGAATAATGTCGCTCCCAAACAGGTTTTGGTAACTATTAGACTGTTAGTTAAATAACATATATATGTATGTGTTACAAGAAAATCTTCGTTTACACATGTAGCATTTAGCTACTTGGAAATAATTCAGTCTACTAAGAGATTAAAGCATAATTTTCCTATAACTTTATTATTTATTTAAAAAAATGTATTTATAGTAATTTACAACTGTACTAAAGAATACAATAAGTTCACTTCACTAACTATTTTAACTCAGTAGGTCCCGAGGCCACCTTCTTTTTAGTCGCCTTGGAGGGTTGTCAGGGATATCTGAAGAAGATAAATTACGGACAAGTGGGTTTGTATGGGCAGGGAGTTTAGAATGGAAAGAAGACTATCTATCACGGGCCATGTCTGCAACAAATGGGATGTTTAGGTCATTATGGAGGAGTTGATTTGTGACAAAATAAGCATTCAGGATTTTGGATTGTAAGGACTGGATGTGGGAGGAATTAGATGGTTCAGTAGAGTCCCAAAGCTCGATTCCATACGTCCAAATAGGTCTGATAATGGTGATTTAAATGAGTCTTTTGTAATATACTGGAAGTTTTGAACGTTTGTCTAGTAAGTGTTGTAGTAATCGATATCTTCGAGCAGTTTCTTGTCCTTTCAGTCTTGTGTGAGAATAACTTTATTTTAGGAGTTTAAACAGTGTTTTAATCAGAGATCTTCTCTTTAATCGGTGCGTACTCGATTTTCCGACCCGAGAACGATCGTGACTCAGAAGATGAGGCGGGGAGATGAAATGGAGAACGAAAGTGGTCGGCTTTGAGCAAGTGTAAAAGGGAGGGGGAGGTTGATGTGGGGGAGGTAGCGATAAGGAGAGGGTCGCAGGAGCGCGGAGCGGCAGCCAATCAACAGCGCCGTATGTCAACATCCAAGGGCTATATTAGCAATTTAAATCGTTTTAGGGTCGGTGGATTGTGGGGCTGCTCCCAGTGCTACTATCGCAGTGTACGCTGCTTCATAACAGCAGCATTATGTAAATAAATACATATATAATATGACTACTGACCCATTCTTCGTGTATTTAAATAACGTCACTTTATGCTACAATGGGAGTCCTAAATTTTGTGTTTAACTAGCTGTTGCTCGCGAACTTCGTCTGCGTCAATGTCTGTTATTATGATAGCTATTAAAAAGTTTTTAAAAGAACATATTTTAAAGTACTTCTGCGTAATAATGATATTTTTAGTTTTATTTTCTTCTGGCAGAAGAACATACTGATTTTCTCCGCAACCCGATCTTAACAATGCGACAAATAGTTGGCCGTGTGAAAAACAGTCTTGACGTAAATCGATTTCTACGTGCTTAAATGTTACCCCTGTGATTTATTAATTGTTACGGTAAAAGACAAATTTAAGGAAAATTGAATTATTTTAAAATAAAATGGTAAATCATATGGAATCATTGGGATTCCAGGTTAATATCCACATTTTCCATTAATGCTTCAGATTTGCTGCGAGACGCTATGTAACTTAAAGCCTTCCTTGATAAATGGACTATCCAACACAAAAAGAATTTTTTTAATTCGTAGCAGGTTGTTTCTGAGATTAGTGCGTTCCAACAAACTAACTCTTCAGCTTTATAATATTAGTATAGACTATCTGTTGCCCGCGACTTCGTCTGTGTCCATTTCTGTTATCATGATCGCTAGTCAGAAGTTTTTAAAAGAATATATTTTAAAGTACTTTTGCGTAAATGATATTTTGGTTTTAATTTCTTGTGGCAGAAGAACATGCTGATTTTCTCCGCAACCCTATTTTGACGTAAATCGATTACTACGTGTTTAAATGTTGGCCCCTGAGATTTATTAATTGCTACAAAAAAACAAAAAAAAAAACAAAAAAAAAAAAACGGGAAATTGAATTATTTTAAAATTGAAATGTAAATCATTTGGAATTATTGGGATGTGATGTTAATTTCATCCGTTTTTTCCACATTTTCAACTGATTCTTCGGTCCTATTGGTCGCAGAGTGATGTTATATAGCTTATAATCTTCCTCAATAAATGGACTATCTAATGAAAACATAATTGAATTTTACAACTGTATTAACATAAATACAATAAGTAAAACTGTTGAATTAGAATAAAGGGCGTGAAAGGCTTGAGAAGAAACTACCCAGCGGTAGAACTTCGATGTTTATTTAAGTAAGTAGATCCCGAGGCCATCTTCTTTTCAATCGCCTAGAAGGGTTGTCAGGAATATGTGAGGTTGATAGGTTGCGGACAAGAGGGTTTATATGAGCTGGGAGTTTGGAATTAAAAGTGGTATATCTGGTACGAGAAAGGTCTGCCACAAATGGGATATTAAGGTCGTTATGGATGATTTTATTTGTGACGAAATAAGGAGCATTTAGGATTTTGTGAAGGATTTTGGATTGTAAGGATTGGATACGGAAGGAATTAGATGGCTTCGTAGAGCCCCAAAGCTCGATTCCATATGTCCAGATGGGTCTGATGACGGTAACATAAATGAGCTTTTTGTAATGAATTGGAAGTTTTGAACGTTTGTCGAGTAAGTGTTGTAGTAATCGGTATCTATGGACAGTCTCTTGTCGTTTTAGTCTCGTGTGAGGATTCCATGTAAGACGTTTATCAAGATGGAGTCCTAGGTATCGGATTTGTTCAACAGGTATGAGTGGGGTGTTATTAAAGGATACAGTGGGGCAGGAGGTCATCGGTTTGCGACGAAGGGTAAAGGTAATTTGGTGGGATTTATTAGGATTTATTTTAATCCTCCAGTTCTGACACCATTTCTCAATGGCTGTGATGTGGGACTGAAGGGTTTGGGATGCAGCGGTTGGATCATTATGGACGGATAACACACAAGTGTCATCCGCGTAAGTTGTGAGGACAGTGCTAGGATGGAGTGGGATATCAGCTGTATATACCGTATAAAGGATGGGACCTAAGATACTACCCTGAGGTACACCTGCAGACTGAGAAAATGTAGAAGAATAGGAAAGATTATGATTTACTTTGAACATTCTATCAGTAAGGTAGGAACGGATTATCAGGAAGTATGTAGCGGGAAGGAATTGACGGAGTTTATAAAGGAGTCCTGGGTGCCAGACTCGGTCGAACGCTTGTTCTACGTCGAAAAAAGCACCCGTGCAATACATTCCACGCTCCAATGTGGAGGATATAACATCCACCACACGGTGGCATTGCTGAATTGTAGAATGGGATGTCCGAAATCCAAACTGATGGTCAGGAATTACGTGATTCATTTCTAGGATCGGATACAGGTGTTTCAAAATGAGTTTTTCTAGGATCTTTCCCATGATCGGACGGTATGAGGATGGATGTTCAGGAGGCTTTTGGGGTTTTGGGATCATTTTGATTATTGACAGTTTCCATGGTTCAGGGAAATAGTCATAAATATGAAATTTTAGTTTGCACAATTTTTTTTTTCGTGCTAAATTTACCACACACACCGAAATTATCCTGCGACTTGGTTATTTGGACTAAAGAGAATCCTGAAATGTGTATATCCATTGAAAACTGGATTTCGAACATTTTCAGGATCGTAATAGGTTTCCCTTACTATATATAGTAAGTGAAAGTAAAAATTGTTAAAACATCAAAAATAAGCCAATTTCAATAATGAATAATTTCTCCTTAGATATAAAAGTCTTGTAATAAACGACGGTTTATAGAACCACACAGATTTTGAAAAGATTTGCCTTTTTTTCTTTTAATACTACTGCAACGTCCTGAACCGCTTTTGATAATCCTTCATCTGAATTGAACGATCCCCCATTTCATGGATAGGTATTTATCTTATCCGCTCTTAAATAAGGTTTTATTTATTCTACTCAGCTCAAACGCTGGAGGATATGATTTAAAAATTTTGACAAAGAATTGTTCTATGAACTGAAATGAAAAAAACCAAAAAAAAAACATGAAATGTAAGATGTAACTCTATTACTGATACAACCATGAAATTTGATGACAATAACTGGCACACAATGTTTTAAAAATATCAATAACAGAAAATAAAAACTAATAAGATGCTGAATTCGAAGTTAAAAAACCAAGAAGTGGGTAACGAGAGTGGGGGAACATGGTGCCAATACAGCACAGCATTCGTCCCTCCTCATTTAGTCTCATTTCAGACATAATAATGCTGTTTAGAAATATTCTTTTACTCTAATACACTGAAGTTTTATCATATTTTTCTCTTATTTTCTATTATTATAAGAGTTTTGAGGATGAATAAAGGATTTGTTATGATTTAGTAACCGACCTGGACAACATCTCGTCCTGTTTTCGCTGCTTGCTCCTCTCTGCTTGAAGCTTGAGCTGCTGCTTGTGCTTGGAGAGGCTGAAGAAGAGGGCTAGGACGGCCTTGAGGCTGCCCTCTCGCAGGTCCTCCGTGCTGATCCCCTCCGTCCGCACTCCGAGTCGCTCAGCCGCGCTCAGGCAGGCTCGGATGTTCTCCGTCTGTCAACAAGTTTATGAATTAGTCATTAATCAGCAATGGACAAGAGCAGCTTTCACATCTATTGGATTACAGATCATCAATAAATTTACGAAACAAGCGACTAATAAACACTACTCTACTGAGGCCTGGAGATAGGTCTGGAAATACGGAGCAGAAACTCTACAAAACACGTACACACAAACAAAATTCAAACAACCAAAATTTTACAAAAGATTATTCATGGACCATGGTATGTTTAGAACCACACCTTACAAAATGACACAAACATCCCAATAGTAAATTTTCACATTCACAAGAAATATACCACGTTTCGTTCATCGACATATCACCACCCAAATCAACTCCTTTCTTCACTTCTCCTCCACGTTACCATGCCAACCTCAAAAAAGGCTTGTAAGAGAACAGTTTCCGGGCTACAAGCAGGAAGGTTTATTGAAGGGCTATGCAACAAATACACCCCTCCACTCCTAGAAGCAGGGATAGCCCTCTAGGGGAGTCTTAGTTTGGACAGGATAGGAAGCGGAAGTCCACCCACGGAACGAGGAAGTCGGGGTTAAGCCAGGAAAGAATCATGCAGTTATGTCCTAAAGTACTTTTTTCATGTTATACTATGGTGTAAAGCTGAACAAACCTCAGTATTCTCGATAATAAACGATGCCTCACTGTATTATATATATATATATATTATATATATATATATATAATATACATAGTGATAATATGTACTATTTTATAAATAAATGTGTATTTTAAGTCAATTACATTATTCCCCTTTATCCCAAACGATAATGGAATGATAAACATAAAATCATATTTTGAATGAATTTTATTTTATGAAAAGAAAATCAATATTTTTATAAAGAAATAATCGAATATTTCTACCTAATTAATACAGTTTTGATTCACCGCTGCCTTTAAAAATAGTAGCGCTGGGTTCTTTATTCGAGGTTATTTATATTCATTTAACGTCATTAATTTAATAATTAAATAAGTGGAAGCCCTAAATTTGTGCCTGTCCAGATTTAATTAGGTAGTATTGCTATGTATCGAGGAATAGAGATAATTTAGAATTATTTCAAATAGAACAGTTTCCGGGCTACAAGAAAAAACGTTTCTTAGAAGGGCTATACAAAAAAAACACACCCCTCCACTCCTAGAGCAGGGATAGCCCTCTACCTGACAAGGAGTCTGAGCCCGGACAGGATAGGAAGCGGAAGTCCAGCCACGGACGGAGGAAGTCGGGGGTCAAGCCAGGGAACAATTATGCAGTTATGTCTAAAGATACCTTTATGTTACATTATGTGGTAAATCGGAACCTCAGTATTCTCGATAATAACAATGCCTCATTGTATTATGTTTTATTTGTAATAATAATGTGTACTATTTTATAAATATATATTCTTTATAAATATATGTATATTCTAAGTTAATTACTTTATGCCACCTGATCCCAATAATCAATTGTTTAAAATGATAATTTCGGAAAATAAATCTAATAGTTTTATAAAACAATAACAGTTTCTGAGTTCGGAGGCCGAACCATAGTAGAATCTTCAAGGATTAACAGACTTAGCACAGGACTTTGTATTACCATTTTACGTCCCCTCTGAAGGACGGCAAAACGAAAGATTTTTCACCGTCTTTAAAAAATTCTAGAACCATCTGCCAGGTTTAACATAAAATTTTAGTTATTGATTGTTTTACGGATTGAAGTAAACTCCTAGTGCCTGGTTCGATTTTTTTTTCATTTCCATTTCCCTAACTAGGCCATTTCTAGAATACAGAGTTTCGGTAGAGGTATTTCGTACACAATCTACGCGATACAGTGTAGACCAATAAACATCTAAATATACAGATCTGATATTTAGGATTTACCGGGTCCTTGTCATTGAAATGATAGTATGAACCACTGGTCTAGAACATGTCACTACGTTCTAAATATTACCTCCGGATTTAACCATGATAGGGATCCTTAACGAGTACTGCACAATTAATTCTTGATCTGGGGCCACTATTTTACGAACAGTCCGAAAAACGTCATCAAAAGGATTTTTTACTCCCATTAAATGGGCCATTATTCAGGTTTGAATCCTCGACCTTAGGCACAGAACGCTGTTAGGCTAGCTACTACACATCAGGTGAGCCCCCAGTCAGAGTGTAACTGGTTTCTCTTGGGTTACTCAAAAACTATAAATATATAATCGATCATCACCACACCAATAAAATACCCGAATATAATTATTATTAAATAATAAAATATTATGAAATAAATTGAACATTTTTTTTTTTTTTTTGTTTTTTTTTTACTCAAGAAGTGCTGAACCCAATCTTTATGGATCAGTTTAAATCCTTTCCGTTGCATTAACATTTCCTAATAACATTTTCCAAAGCATAAAGAATTGAGGGGCCATTTGAATTTTCCGACTCATTTGGTGCCTTAATGGCCGCCCGTAATGCAAGCCTCGATGCCATTGGCTATGACCTCGTTGTATACCCTCCTCTCATTGGCTCTTCTAACCCAATTACCTCTATATTAATTAGTCGTAAAACCGTGGACCAATAAAAAAATGAATAATATTAAAACCTAATTAGAAGGGCCCATTCATGAAAATCTACGAAGGAAAAATGTCGGGTCAATATACTTATCATAAAAAACGAAAAATGAACAAGGAAAAACGATAGATTACTGTCTATCGCTCATCAATGGACTTTATATATATATATATATATATATATATACATGCTTATGCTCCAATATACGTAATGCTTCTTCCTTATCCACATTTAAATATCGCCTTTTCCAACACCTATTATTCCAAACTGACGCTTGTTAATCTTTAATTTTAAATTAGATTTTTCATTATAATCGTTATAAGGAATGAGTATCCTATGTTTACCTTCTTATTTATTTTTTATTTTATTTCATATATACATGTATATATTATTATTATTTTTCGTTTGAGTATTCAAAATTAGTTGTTTCTTACTTTCAATTTACTATTTGTTTACTTTACTTTTTTATGCTTTTTCTTATCTATGGTACATAGAGGTGTGTATGTACATACATTTATATAAATTTCTTTTTCTACCTCTTACCTATGTACATAATTATACCTATTTAATGTGTTCTGGCCAGATGTACTACCTTTACTTGTAAATTTCATGTTAATCTTAGGGGACAAAGTCCCAGCATAAAATTTTTTTTCTATTCTATTCTATTCTATTACATTTATTATACACATATTTATAATTTGTTAATTTATTTTTAATACCAATTACCGCCATTTTAATTACCAATAAGTCGTAAAACCGTAGAAGTATAGACAGAAAAAAAAAAAAAAAATATTAAACCGAAAAATGTGAATATTTTAAAAAAACATATTTATTGATATTTACAACTGTATTGAAAAAAACATCAAGTAAATGTATTGGTAATATAGAAAACGGTCATGAAATACATTAGAGACATTACCCAGTGGCAGCACTCTAAAAATTCTAAACGAGAAGGTCTCTTGGCCATCTTCTTTTCGGACGCCTAGGAGGATTATCAGGGATCGAAGAGGAAGAAAGGATTGAAACTAATGGATGGTAGTGGAATTGGAGTTTGTCGTGGAAGGAATGGTAACTGGTTCGGGCTAAGTCAGCGACATATGGAATATCCTGTAGTCTTTATGAATGAGTTTGCTTGTGACAAAATTGAGGACTTTACGAAGGATTTTGGATTATGAGGATTGGATACGAGAGGAATTTGATGGTATAGTAGAGCCCCATAGTGTCGGTCTTATGATGGTCATACAAATAAGTCTTTTGTAATAAATTGAAAGGTTGGAACGTTTGTCAATTAAGTGTGGAAGTAGTCGAAAACGTCGGGAAGTTACATGTCGTTTCAGTCTTTTATGGGGATTCCAAGTTAGTGTGAATAATTTCAAAACCTAATTATAAGGGTCTAGTTATAATCTTAGATCTTTGTTTCAAAGGAAAAATGTCGGGTCAATATAATAATTATAAAAAATTACTCTATTCTATCTAAATCATCAAAATTAAAAATTAGACAGAAACTGAATACATACACATACCTACTTAAGGAAATATGGACTTACGCAGCAAAAAAGGCTCACATAAACAAAAACTGGAATTATTTCAACCAAAAATTTTAAAACTCACGACAGCTCTTTGGTACGTAAACAACAAAACCCTACATTCGGACTTAGAACAAACCAACAGTTGACCAACACTTTATTATCGTTTGTAAAGCAAACTTAAAGAAAGCGACAATAGGCTGATTAGCAATATGTCAATAGCTGAAATGTCCGTTAGAAGGCTGAAAAGAAGCTGGATGAGAGACCTCCTCTACCTAAATTATAGCCTAGGAAGGGTGCTGGTGGCCAATTTCCTTCCCCATGCCTATCATGTCAGCTGCTTATGTTATTTATTTATAAAGCACGTTTTCTGATTGTCAGATAGTTTCTGACAGGTGTGAATAAATAAACATCAAGAGAAGAAATCATTTAAGTTTCATTCAAGATTAACATTTTCTGAAGGGCTTAAATGCCGGAATTTTTTATTTTCTTTCTAAAAGTACAGTTCTTTTTTTCTTTAAGAGTCTATTTATCTTTTTCACGCTCAATCATGGGGATTGTCGAGCAGTGTACCTCGAGGATAAACCCATTTCAACATCAGAAAAAGTACGATATTGGGACTGTACTTAGACAAAAGACTGTCATGGAGGACCTACATTAGTCTTAAAAGACACAGCTGAACAGACAATTGGACTACTATCCCGTCTGCTTGACAAACGATCCAAATTATCCATGTACACCAAAATTACTATTTTCAAAGTACTGATTAAACCATTATGGACATATTGGATAGAGTTATGAGGATTCTCTCAATCGAAAATATTTCGAAAAATCTTGGATGCACCGTTTTATATAACCGACGAATTACTTCACAAGGACTTACTTATGAAATTACTACTCACAATTTCAGATACAGCCACAGAATATTATAAAAGATTTCATGAAAGACTGACTTACAACATGAACCCATCGAACCCAAACACTTAAATCCTACACGAACCCGTACAACCCACCCCGACGACTTTTGAGGCGATGGCCTAGAGATGCCTCGATTTAACCGACTTTCGGAAGTTATCATACTTGCTTATTGCATTTTTTTTTTGCAGATGGCAAATAGCAATGGATAACAAACAAAAAAAAAACAGTAAATAAATAATAAAAGTACCTTTAATTCTGTACATTCCAAATATAAAATAACATAACATAAATAAATAAAAATTAAAAAAAGCCATAACTCTTGATCAGCATAAATAAAAAGCTGGTAAATATACAAGTTGATAAGTTAACAACAGAGGTAAGTGAAAGTTGGGTGAACCAGATTTTTTATTATTTAACTTTGTCTTACTCTACTCACGGCAACGATAATATATTCATCATCACATGCTCATTAATTTTCTATTGACACAACAAGGGGCATGATATACACTACCTGCACTACATCGCGGCAGTCAGGGTTTGGCAGCCGTGAGGGGCAGCAACGATCCGGTGCATCTAACGCTTTTACCAATATCACGAAGATTTTGCATGTGTTAGCGAATGCAGAAGAAAGTATAAATTTTAAGCCAAAATATTATATAACATGTTTCCAACCTAAAAAGAAATATGCACAGGAGGAGGAGTGGAGACTTTTGAGAAAATACTCCTCCAATAAATAAAGTCTTATATTAATTATAATAATTAATACAGTTTCGGAGTCACCGCTGCCATAGAAAAGTAGCGGCCGAACCATAGTAGTATCTTCAAGGAGTAACTGACTTAGCACAGACTTTGTACTACCATTTTACGTCTCCTCTAAAGGACGGCATAACGAAGGATTTTTCACTGTCTTCAAAAAATTCTAGAACCATCTGCCAGATTTAACATTCAATTTTAATTTGATTGAAGTAAACTCGTAGTGTCTGGTTCGTTTTTCTTCATTTCCATTTCCCCAAGTAAACCATTTCTAGAATACAGAGTTTCGGTAGAGGTATTTCGTACACAATCTACGTGATACAGTGTAGACCAATAAACATCTAAATATATAGATCTAATATTTAGGATTTACCGAGTCCTTGTCATTGAAACGGTTGAAATGATTGGATGAACCACTGGTCTCGAACATTAAGTCCTAACAACTGAACAAAAATCAGCTTGTCTCTAATTTCTTCCGACACAATAAATCCATTCCTGGGCTGAATCGAAGGATCTGTAGGATGGCATTACTAGAAAGGGCCTAAGGGCCAGTGAGACAAATATGTATTACCTCTTGATATGTATTTCTGAGATATGGCTTGAAGTGAGAAATATCAGCTGACCTGTAAAAACAGCTGATCTGAAACATCAGCTGATCGAAAGGGCAGGATGGACCCAAAGGGCGGAAAGAACCGCCAGTTCTACCCTTTTCCTTCCCCGCGTCCTAGTTCCCTTTATTGCCGCTATTATTCTCTGGATGTTCTTCCGCTTTGTGACTTTTACCTTCAAACTTCAGTCTCCTAACACACGTTGCGTAGTAAAATTAAGGGATTTTTTTTTTACATACACCTATATATCAAATAAATAATATAAAAAAGTTCTTCATTTTTATGAGTTTCACAATTTATTTTATTTAATGATTTACGACCATACACTTGCCCACCAATTTTTAGCCTTGCCCACAGTAGAAAATATGACCGATTAAGGTGGACAAAATTCTGAAACTTCTCTTTCTTAAAAAACTAATTACTTTTTTGACACGATTCGCGAGCGCACAGTGGTCAACCATCAAATTTATTTGCTAAAATCGAAAACTAATTATGGCTCAGAGTTGCTAAAACCTGTTAATAGATATATTTTATATCATTTAGGAAATTCTTATTATAGGTTTTAATAATTTTGATTCGAAGTGTTGTGACTGAAAAAAAGTTATGTATTACCCAAAACGCTAAAAATCGAAAAAATTCTTTGTTACATCTAAAGACTAGAAGGATTGATGAAACGAATCATTAGGGTAACTTGGGAGTTATATAGTTTTTCGTTACTGACTAAGGGCAAACATTTACAAATTGCTAAATTAGCTCTACAGGTGAGATTGCATTATATATTCAATAACGAGTTTGGAAATATAATGTCTTACTGTCTCAGTAATGTCCATAGTTGAATAAAAGCAAAAATACTTTACTCTAAATACACCTTGAACACAATAAATGACGATCGAATAAAGATAATCCCACTGCCGGTTATTAGGCACTTGTGTGAACAGGAATGATTCACACATTTGCTATTTATTTGTAAACACGGTATGGCTGGAAATATTAGTATTAAGGGTCTTGCCAACTAATAATAAAAAGGTGAAGCACTGGAAAATTCCAAACTTTTGACTTGACTTTCGTACACCTAAATTGGTCATTTTGCCCACTGTGTGGCGTCAACCAATCTCAGATAACTGTACGTAAACTAGGACTAACACTCGATCGAAGGATGACTTGGTGCCCACATGTCAAGTTGAAAAGAAAGAATCTATTCTATCTAAATTAATAAAACTAAACATGAGACAGTAACTGAATACATACACACATATATCTACTTAAAACCATATCGAATTGCGCTTCACAGATTTATGGTTCAGCTAAAAAGACGCAAATATAAAAACTGCAATTATTTTAATCAAAAATCTTAAGACGACAGTTCCTTGGTACGTAAACAATAAAACCTACATACGAACTTAAAACAACCAACAGTTGACCAACATATACCAACTATTGAGTTGTGTCACATGAATTGTCCGTTTTCAAGGTAAAGGATTTATATTAAAAATACGATATTAAAACAAGATAATTTTATTCCAAGTATTTACCTTATTTTCTACACATTTTCCCCAACGTACCACCAACTTTTTTACCCCCGAACTGAAAAACTCTGAGCTTTGAAGTGAAACAAAATCTGAAAACGCACTTTTCACTTGATCATCATTTTCAAAAAGTTTTCCTTTGACGAAGTTGTCTAAATTCCTGAACAGGTGGTTATCTGTTGGAGACAAGTCGGGAGAATATGGTGTGTGCGGAAGAACTTCGTAGCCCAATTCTTTCAATTTTTGCACGGTATGTTTTGAAACATGGGGTCTTGCTGCCGCTCAGTGAGATCATGAGGTACCCATGTATCGAGCTTTTTTACTTTCCCAATACACTTTAAATGTCTGGAAACGGTAGATGCACTTGCATTTAGTTGTGCTGAGAGTCCTTTAACTGTTTGGTATGGGTTTCCTTCTACTGTATGTTTGAAGACATCGTTGTCTATTACGGACGGAGGTCTTCTTCGGGGCAAGTTTTCCAAGTAGGTATCCCCAGCTGAAAACTTCCCCAGCAAACCAACGGCGAATGGTCCGTTCATTACCACTCTCTTCCCCAAACGCCTTGCAAATATTTCTAGTAATCAAAGTGGGTAATTGATCCCAATCAATGCTAATGTTTATAATACAAAGGTTGATGATTAGTAACTGTTTACATTAAATATGTGAACATTCGGAAGAAAACAATAGAGACCTGCAAAATCCTTTATGTATTTCAGAAACTATAAAAACAGACATTTCATGTGAAACAACCCAATTTATTCTCGTTCTCGTAGTAAACTGCTTAAACACGACAATAGACTTATTAATTAACAACATGTCAATAACTGAAACGCCAGTCAGAAGAAGGCTGAAGAGAAGCTGGATGAGGGATCTCCTACATCTAAGTCAAAGCCCAAAGCCTAGAAAAGGATGCTCCTGTGCACTTTCCTTCCCCATGCCTGTCATGTGCGATCTCACTTTTTTTACAGCACATTTGCTTATCATCCGATAGCTTCTTCATTAGGTGCGAATGAAGAAAAAAACAACAATATTATTTTGTTTAAATCCTTACGCATGATTGAAACTGCGTGCAGATACTGATCACTGCAACACTCACTGGAAAAACGGCAATCTGAGCTTACAAATAAAAATCTGGAAATAAATCTGACATTGAAAAACATTTAAGATCTAAAAAAAATTACTTAAAAAACGTTTTTTCTCTTTTAGTTAGTTATCAAATTCGTTAAATTGTATATTTAGCTGTTTGTAGGATTAATAATAACATGATATTCTTGATTTTATAGAACTGATAAATTAAAAACACATTACAGACAAAAAACTAAGTCCTGTCGCACTATTTCAGTCAGAGTGAAACATAAAAGATACAAAGTCCGTTAAATTTCACATCGATTTAGTGACTCAAAATCGTTAGACCGATTAGTGAGGAAATTGTGAAAAGGTGCAAAATGCATGGTATAAAGTAGCTCTTCTGGTTAGCAGCTTTTGGTGAAAAATTTACCGTAACATCTCGGGCGTCTTGAATATGAAATTTCAATTTCATACAAATTGCCATTTTAGTGCTAGAATTACCACACACACACATACACGGATACATAGACATGTTCGGACTCCATACACAGAAATATACGTCATGGACTCAGCGGATCCTAACACGTATATTTCCGGTGAAAATGTTCACAATCGCAACACTTTCCCTTACTATATATTTCATACATAAGTAAATGAAAGTAATATTGTTCAGCATGAACTTAAATTTAATAAAGAGAAAAATGTTTAAGATTTTACTTTTTTCCATACATTGAATACTTACATAAGTTTTAAGATATGTTTTTCTATTTGAATGTTTGCTATACTTATCATTATTTACTCGTAAAGTTGAGATGGCAAAAAGTAAAAACGAAACCAGGCAGTTACTTTTGCATTACCACATATTGCTAATATAATTCGACATACAACTATAAATCGTAGCCTCGTAAGGTACGGTATCGAATGCTGGACCCAGATATATGGCAGCACGCTGGGGTTCGAAACCCGTCCGCTGCAAAATAAATTACGACCTGTTGTGAACCCTAAATACCAAGGGATTAGAGCTCCGATCTCTCGTCCAACACATTTTCTCTTCTCGTAATATAATCCGTTGCTTTTATAAATCATGGTATTTTAATGTTTCTGTATAATCTTCCTGAATCATTGGCAAGTATAGTTATGACGTGAAATACCAATTCCTATTAAAGTTAGGGGTTAGGGATTTATTTTGAGAGACGGCCGTGAAAGACAAGTCATCGAACCTGTAGCATGGCCCCGGATTACAATTTATTTTTCAAAATTTTATGCCAAACTTGCCCAAAATACTGATTTTTTTTCCGAATTACTATGATTTTGCGGACGGCTAACAAACGGCTTTTTTTTATTTGTTATTGGAGTTCTACATATCTTGAAACGTAAGCCTTCAAATTTTGAGAGATGGGGAAGAACTTTTTTATTCTTCAATTACAAAGGCTCATTATTGAAACGGAAATAGCTTTGAGCTGCGCACCTCGGCCTAGCCAGAGCCTTCAAGCACCGCACACTTTATGTTTCCTTTACAAACCTCTTTGACTGACTTGACCAGAACTGACGGAGTGGGGACGACCAATTACCTAAGTATCGGTGAAAACACTCGAGGCGAGAGATCAGTCTCTCACCTCCCTTCGTTCTGGCTACACCTCACAGGTAAACTAAATTATTATTGTCCCATTAATATTAATTAAATATTTTATATAGAGCTATCAAAGTTTTTACTTTCACTAGTAATATCTATATATATATATATATATATATATATATATATATATATATATATATATATATATATATATATATATATATATATATATATATATATATATATATATATATAGTAAAAGAAAGTATTGCGACTGAAAAAATATATATCGTACGAATTCAAGGAAGTTAAGAATTAAATAGAAACTAATTGTAAGCGCATAGACTTTAGTGGTTCTTAAAAAAATAATTAATATTGTTGTATTTTATCTACAGTAATTATTTCCCTTGAAACTTAAAGTAATTCGTTTCTACTTTCACTTCCCTTTATAGGAAATACATGGTAAGGGAAAGTATTGCGACCGAGAAAATTTTAGAATTCCAGTTTTCGCCGGAAATACACGTTTTAGGGTCCCCTGAGTCCAAATAACCAAGTCCCGCAAAAAGGTCTGTGTGTGTGGTAACTACCGGACGGAAACGTAAAGTCCTATGAAACTGAAACTTCATATTTAAGACAACTATGAGCCCAAGATGTTACAAAAACATTTTCATCAAAATCAGCTAACCAGAAGAGCACCTACATACCAGCCATTTTGCAACTTTTTACCATTTTCTCGAGAACTGCTCAAACGATTTTGATTAAACTCCATATATCGATGTACAATTATATGGGCTTTAATATGATATAATTTTCATTTTGATTGAAATAGTGGTTTGGGGCTTAAATGCCGATATTTCCAAATTTCATTCTCTAAAAACCTTTAATTTTGAAGTTTTATAAAAATGGCCATATCATCTGATTAGCATTGCTAAAAAACAGGTAAATATATAAGTGGAACTAATTCGATATCTAACTAAAGGAGAGAAGTGCAAACATAATTATTTAATGCAATTTTTGGTTTTTGAACTTAAGAATAGTAATATACATGTATAATATACCGTTGGGACGCTAAAGATTTTGTAAAAAATATAATCTTATACATACGATTCTAAAAGTTAACGGAGAGTGATGAAAAGCCGACAAAACAAACTGATTGTCGTAGATAATAATATAATAATAGGGATCACTTGTAGCTGGGTGGTCAGCATAACAGCCTCCTATGCCAAAGGCCACGGGTTCAAACCCGCAGGTGGTCCTAGGATTTTTAATAAGAGTAAAAAATCCTTAGCTCTGCGTTGTCAGGTACTCGTTAAAGATCCCTATCCTAATAAAACCTGGATAGGCAACATTTAGGACTTCCACTAAAACATGTTTCTTTTAAAATCCGATGTAAATAATTCTTTAATAATTTATTATTGTTTCTAAATTTGTTTAAAACTTCTCAAATCGATATAAATAATGAAGGTAAGTGAAAGTCGTGTGTTGTGCGCACCAGACTTTTTAATATAGTTTTCAAGGGAAATACATTCCCCCTGAATCCAAATAATTAATTCGTATAAGAAGGCCTGTGCGTGATAAGTCTGCCACAAAAACGTATAAGTGTACGAAACGTAAAATTCATATTTCAGACAGCTATTCGCCCGAGATGTTACTGAAAATTTTTTACTTTAACCGGCTGAGCGGAAATACCAATTTGTACCATACCTTTAGTACTTTATTACAATTTTCTCAAATACGGCTCTACGGTTTTTCTTAAACTCACAATATTGATGTAAATTTTAAAGAGATTTAACGTCCTGTACTTATTATTACTATTAATTTTTATTATGATTGAAATAATCTGAATGATTTTTTTTTTATTTTATTTTATTTTTTTGTGTGGGGCCCGAATTTTTTAAGTTTCCTTTCCTAATGTTATCGAAAAAAAACTAAAGATGTGATGTTATTAGTATTGATAAAATAAGCTTAAATATACAAGTTAAACTAATTCGATAACTAAAGGAGAAAAGGGAGAAAATATTTTTTTAGGTAATTTTGTGTTTTCCGAACATAAGATTTGCATCCTAGAAGTACAATAAACAACAATTAAATTCATTACCTTTTTTATATTATAATTGCTTGCCGAAAATTAATCGGATGTTAGGTCTATAAAAAATGTTTCTCCATTTTAATCTTATTGATGTTCCAACTCCCTGGTAGAAGCTAATAGGCACTAAGTACTCGGCTCCAAACCAACCTTGAACTCCCTTCCATACTACCAGTTGCACTTTTTTAATAAAATCCCTATTCCTTTCCAGAAAACTGTTAAAAATCTTGGAGTTACCTTTAACCAAAACCTATCCTGGAATAACCATATTACCGAAATATCCCGAAAATCTATTTCCATACCCAAACAGCTCTATATATTCCGTGAATCCTTACCTTTAAAAACCCGTCAGCTACTTGTTCCCTCTATTATCTTCCCAAACTTTGACTACGGTTGCCTGGTGTAAGGAAGAATAAATGATGAACTAGAAATAAAATTAAAACGACTTATGAATTGTTTTATCAGATTCATTTTCGGAGCCCGTAGACGTGATCATATTTCAGGCTATTATACCATCTTAAAATGGCTCTATCCTTCTGTTCGACGACAATATTTCCTTGGTTCTTACCTATTCCAAACTCTAAAAAATGGAAAACCTCCCTACATAATAGAGCTCCTCACCCTCTGCTCTGATATCCATTCGTTAAATACTAGAGCCCAATCAATCAATTTTTATCGGATAGAACTGCATCCTTTCACAAATCGTTTCTCGTTCGTTCCTCGCCCTTCTGGAATTCGCTGCCCATCTCTATTCGTAAAGCCACCTCTCTCTCTTCCTCCGTAAGGAGAAGCCTGTAGGGATAACATATTGTAAATATCGTAAGCAATTAAGGAACATTAATTATATAGTTGTTTTTTTTTCATTTAACAAGTATATACATTATTATTATTATTTTTCACTTAGCATTATATTTTTTTTTCAATTATATTAGAACTTTTTATTAGATTATACTAGAAATTATATTAGATTATATTAGAACTAAAAAGTAAATATTATAATTTAAATATTATCCTTGCAATAAAGGCTTTATTCATTCATTCATATATATGTATATGTGTGTTTGTATGCACATATATATATAGTTTTATACATATTTTCTTTAAGTTACCAGACTATAAGGATTTCTTATTCATTATTCTAAGAGGACTTGATCCCAGAATAAATTTTTTTTTTCATTTCATTTCATTTTAGATTTCAAGTAAGCATAGGTAAATTAAAAGATAAATGCTAAATATTTGAGAAAATATTGTTATCTTATAGACAAACGAGTGGAAGACAATGTAAAGTGACGAGCAGGTCATAGCCTTAAGTGATCATTGAGACATAGATTTCCAAAAGGGAATATAACCATTCCAGGATATTTTACAGGACGCTTAATAATCTCTCATTACTTTTTTTTTTTTTTTACCAACTTATTCTTGATTCTTTGAGCATTTAAATAGAGATTTTTTTTTTACTTAATAACACTATATTAAAGTTATGAAATGCAATGTTTAGTGCGACTTAAAAAGAAATGAAATGTGTAATCAGTACTTTCTAGAAAATAATTGCCCCTCTAAATCGTGTTTTTAAAGAACTTAAGAGATCATTAGACAAAATCAATTACAAGATTTTGATATAACTAAATGATGATAGTACAAATATGCCAAAATATCGCTTTCGTAAAAAATGTCCTTTAGTACCTTTTGGAAATCAACGTCTCAATTGTTATTGGGTTGATGCAAAATTAATGCAGGTTTTTAGTAGGTATTGTAAATACGCCATATCTTTACTTTAACCATATATATTTAATCAAAATAATTTCCATCTGAATCAATGCACTTTTGCCAACGTTCAACAAGCTTTCTTATTCCACCAGAAAAAAAATCCGAATCCCTGGACTCAATGAAATCACGAAAAGAATTTTCAATGTCGTCCTGGTTTTGAAAATTTTTCTCCCTCAAAAAGTTGTCCAGATGCCTGAAAAAGTGGAAGTCTGTAGGAGAGAGGTCAGGTGAATAAGGCGGATGTTGGAGAACTTCGTAGCCCAACTCGTGCAGTCGTCGAAGCGTTGGTTGTGCAACGTGTGGTCTGGCGTTATCGTGGAGCAGGATCGGCCCCTTCCGATTCATCAATGCTGGGCAAAGACGTTGCAATTTTTGAGTTCCGAGTTCCGCCGCCATTTCTCGTGTGGTTTTGGTTGGGTCTTCTTCCACTTTTGACCTCAGCTGGTCGTTGTCCGGAGCAAGATGACGGCCCCGACCTTCCTTGTCTTCGAGGTCGAAATCTCCTCTGCGAAACTTCTGGAACCAACGCTGCACCGTGCACTCATTAATAGCCCCCTGACCCCACACTTCATTAATATTACGAGCCGTTTGCGCAGCGCTGCGCCCTAATTTAAATTCGTAAAAATAAATTTGACGAAAATCGCACTTTGACATTTTCGATTCAAGACCTTTGAACACACTGAACAAAACGATTTTACTAAACAAATTCATGGTGAAAGAGAGGGTATTAGATAAGGTTTGTTTTGGTATAATAATGATCAATGTTAGGATTAGCTTTGTTTACACAATTGGAATTAAGATATTGCAATAGAGGAAACCTGCATTAATTTTGCATCAACCCAATACTATTGTACAAATAAACTTTTGAGGAAGATCTAAAAACCACCTATTTTTAACAATATATGTTTATTCTGAATAATTAATTATGATTATAATACGAATGTTTTAAGGGAAAACGAAATCCTACGAAAATGAAAAAAAAAAAAATTGTTTAAAACATTTCTTCCTCTTCGATCTAAGGTGAAAAGGAGGAAGGCTAAAAAATGAAAGACCCCCTGGGGGTAGTAAGCTCTGGGAAATAAGTAATCCGTGTGTAATACCGGGGGTAACAAGGGGGCTAGAACTCCCCCCCCCAAGTAATACCTGCGGGGAGGTGAGCCCCTCTTCTACTATTTATAAAGAGTAGTGCTCTGGGAGTAAGGGAGGATTGCTGTCGTGTGCAAAGGGAATGCTGAGGAAGGGAGAATGTCCCGGGTGGAGGCAGTATTTTCGTAAGGGGCAGTGTGGGACACTTGGCCGAAAATATAATACATATTTATCAATTAAAAATATATTTCGGTATCTAGTATATTTAGGAGAATTGGTACTGTTATTTATGTTTTAATATATTTTATAAATAATTATTTCAAAGGCACTTGAAAAAAAAATCTGATGCGCGCAACAAACGACTTTCAATTAAAGAATTTTTAAACACGTTTAGAAACGGAAATTAATTGTTGAAAAATTATTTAGATTGAGTTAATCTTTAATATTATTATCTACGACATCAAGTTTGTTTCATCGCCGTTTTGTCACTCTCCATTACCTTTTACAACTTCTTGTATAGCAAAATATTTTTTCTAAAATCTTAAGCTTTCTTACGGTATAGAAGAAGAAGAAGAAATTTTATTTATTTACAATGTACACTCAATGCAAATGTGTTTGGTTTTATGATTTCAGTGGACCTTTTTTCATAATAATAGAGTTCCAATCATCCTTTGAATTTGCTAATGATTATACAATATTTTGTTTAAGACAGTAGGAAAAGTAACACGAAAAAAAAAAAACCTACACTTATAAAATACAATATTAGTTTAAAAGTACATGCTTGGTTCTTTTGTTCGTGTAGCGCTTTAGGGAGGTTTTGTTGTAATTACCAATTTATAGTTTTAATGGGTTTTCAGAAGCTGTGCTTTTATCAAAATAGTTTTTGGTTACTGTTTAGATATACTGTTTTAATGTTGAAATATTTAGTTCAAAGAGCATTTTTGAAATTTTAGTATATCCTGGGTAGTTATTGATGATTCGAATACATGTATTTTGTAATTGTTTTTATTTTTTTATAATTGGTAATGCAAGTCGAGCTCCTGACGGGCGATGCATAACAGATCTGGGCACGTATGACTGTTTTGTATAGTAGTAGTTTGTTCTGAGTGCTTAAACTGGATAACGGTATACTATAGTCTAAATTACCGTTCTTTTCACAAACGAAAATCAAATTAAATAATTACATATTTTTGCTTTGTCTCCTTTAGTTGGTTATCAAATTCGTTCAACTTTTATATTTAGCTGTTCTTGATGAATGCTACCAAGGCCCTGTCAGACTTTTTCTATCAAAATTGTATGACTTACCACTTCCTGTCGGCCGACTTAGTGAAAAGTTGCTGTAACATCTCGGGCGTATGGACTTATCACACACACACCTTTTTGCCAGACTCAGGCGACCATAAAACGTGTATTTCCGTTAAAATTTTCCATGGTCGCAAAACTTTCCCTTACTATGTATTTCTTATATAGGTAATCGAAAGTAAAAAGGCCTTTAAAGGCAACCGCAATATCAAATTAGACGTAACTCATGATATTAGACCGCAATACGTGATGCATCGCACTAAATAATAACTAACAACTCGCGCTATCTATAAACCATAAATCGAGATGCTTTGTCGGAACAGGACTAGGTATCAGGTGACAATAAATAATCGTTCTTAAAAGATCGATTTATTTCGTGTTAGAGGCTCGTTAGATCGATATCACTGTTCGATTATTGCTCATATCCTCAATATATCTACTATCGATAATGGATCTTTATGTCTAATATATGAACATAAACACCTGATTAATTGACTCGTATATGTGCGTGACCTCAGCCTAATCACCTCATTGCACGGCCGTTAGTGTAGGAACAGAAACCCAAGAACCTTCATATCGAGTTGAACAGGTTATATATATATTCATTATATCAGTTATTCTTAATCCAATCTTTAAATATAAAACCGTAGATAAAATATTTTTCTGTCGGTACTGTTAGAGTTGCAGCCGTTTTAAGTCAGCTTCGCCGGTTAAAAGATGCTATAGGAAACTCTTTCTAATTCTTGTAATTTTTAGATATCAAATCCAAATAAAAATAACAAAAATCTGGTGCGGGCTATACACACTTCCACTTAACCTCGGCTGTTAAAATATATTTGAAAATTATTCCATAAACTTAAAGTTTATGAAAACAGCTCTAAGTTCATTTAAATATAAATTGTAATCTGTTTTGTTGAAAATAAAAATAATTCATGTAATGACATCAACTATAATCAGTTTTAAGTTTTGGTCTGTTCGTCACTTAACAATACTTTTTATAACTTCTTGTATAAAATAATGTTTTTTGTAAAATCTTTCTCTTTCCAGCGGTATATTATATGTCTTTCTTTCTTTTTAAAAAAAAAACAATAAAAAAAAAAATTTTGGCTCCTTTATCCATTAGTTGGTCTTAAATTCGTCCAAATTGTATATTTAGCCGTCCTTAATTAGTGTCATTAAGATATAATGATAATATTTTAGGATGTACAAAATTAAAGATAGTTTGACAGGAAGAAAATACAAAAGTACGCAAATTAAGCCTTTTAGACTATTTCAATCAGGATGAGAACTTATATCATATTAAGCCCCCTTTAAATTTTACATCAATATAGTGAGTTAAATCAAAATTGTTAGTGCCGTTTTTAAGTAAATCGCAAAAAGGTGCAAAATGCATGGATATAAAGTACCTCTTCGGTCAGCCGATTTTGATGAATAACTTGCTGGACCATCTCGGGCGTATAGTTATCTTAATCAACACGGAATATATCGGATCACTTTTAGCTGGGTGGTAGCATAACAGCCTCCTATGCCAAAGGTCGCGGGTGCAAACCCTTACTTATGCCGTCCTTTGGAGGAGACGTTAAAAGGTGGTCCCGAGCCTGTGCGATGTCAGGTACTCGTTAAAGATCCCTCTATCCTAATTAAATCTGGATAGGCAAAATTTAGGACTCCCACTGTAGCATCGTCCGATAAGCCATAGCAGCATAATGTGACGTTAAATAAATAAAACGGAATTTTAGTTCGTGCTGGACTTACCACACACTCAGACCTCTTTTGCGGGACTTTGGGGATCCTAAAACATTTATTTCCGTTGAAAACGGGAATTCCGAAAATTTTCGCGATCGCAATACTTTCCCTTACTATATATTTCATATATAAGTAAATGAAAGTAAAAACACGATACGGTACACTTTCCTTTACAGATTTCCCTTGAGAAAGATTCGGTGGGATAAGGCCTCACAGACTTCAAAGACTCGGTCCCAATCTCAATATATTTGCATAAGGTAATTGAGCTTCCAATAAAAAAGGAATATATTTACATTTTTCTTAAGTTTGGTCGGACTTAGGAGGAGTATCTGAACAAGGCATTCATCTGAGATTCGAGTGTGATCAATGTAAACATAAAATTTGTGTATTTCTTTAGTTCCCAGATCTGCCTCTATCTGTTGCACAGTGCGTCCCGAGTCAATGCCTGCAGATATCAGTTTTGTCCTTTTAGGGTTTTACACATTCTTTATTACCTTATATAACCTTGTATATTGAATATAATTTTTTCTTAAGTCTAAAAAAAATATTTTATTTATTTATAGTAATTTGCAACTGTATTAAACAACACAATGAGTAAATATGCAAAATTAAAAAAAAAGTCATGAAAATGTCTAGAGAAAGAATTACCCAGTGATAACACTTCACCAACTATTTTAAGGCAGTAGGTCCCGAGGCCACCTTCTTTTCAGTCGCCTTGGAGGGTTATCAGGGATATCTGAGAAAAATAAATTACGGACAAGTGGTTTATGGCTGGAGTTAGATAAGAGGAGTAATTCACGGGATAGTCTGAAACATATGTTTATAAAATAGCTGACGAACCGAGGTTCGATGCCAATACACCAAATCGCGACACGACTCGCCATGTCCTTCAAGCTAAGCCTGAGATCAGCTTTAGCAATCTCATCGACCTTGGCCTACTCGACGCTACAGTGATAGATAAACTTCTGAATCGTCTCACCAAGCCCAAACTTGCTCGCCATGATTCGCGATGCTATTAATCAATTATTTCAAGAAACAATTCAATTCGCGTGTGCAACTTCAAATCCAGTGCCATCTTATATATATAATATAACAAAATTTACGCAGTACCTATTTTCGAAAACTAAGCGTTGTCATGTTCAAGTAAGTGCACGTTTCACACGAAGAACCGTCGAAGATAATGTTATAATTCAACCTTTAAGTTTTTAGTAAAGCGCGAGTTAGTAACTTGCATAACTTTAACGATGGGATTATATAAAAGAAGATAAAAATTTACATTAAAAAAAAAATGAAACCACGTGATATAGTTATCAAAAAATAAGTTAATTTCACATCATGAATGTTTGTAATTAACTCTTAACATTAAACATTATTTACATAAATTTTAAAATACATCTAAGTTATAGAGAGTAGTTAAAGGGTTTTAGAGCGATAAATGTATAGATTATTACGCCGTAATGTTTATAGAAAATAAGCTGATTGAATATTTATTATAGTATCTTGAAAGTATGTGAGAGTGTATGATAATTTACTTTCACCAAAATTCACGATTCTTCATTTGCAATTCTCCCGCCGTTTAGCAAGACCTTGAATAGCTTTCCTCGGTATATTATACATTTATACTATTGTGCTTATTTACAAAAAAATACAAATAACCTGGAAAAATTATATTTTTTCAATATTTTATATTTATTCATGTTTTATCAACGCCACAACGAGAAATTATTAAGTATTTTGAATAAAAAAAAAAAAATAATAATATTTATACTTTAGAGGATGGTTCATCCGTGGTGTAGTGGACCTTCTATGCCTAAGGTCTCGGGTTAAAACTCGTAGATGTTACTAATGGGAGTGAAAAATCCTAAGTTGTGCCGTCCTTTGAAAGGACATAAAATAGTGACCCCAAGCCCATGCGATGTCAGGCAAAATTTAGGACTCAGTAGTGATGTTAAATATATAAACAAACTTACTTTAGTTGAATGAAATTTAGCATTTAAGTCATGTCACTGTATTTTAACCAGAAGAAAACCTACCTGATATTAATGCATATTTATTCATTTAACGTAACTTAATGCTAGGAATCCTAAATTTTGCCTATCCAGGTTTAATTAGGATAGGGATCTTAAACGAGTACTTGACAACGCACAGGCTCGGGACCGCCTTTTTATGTCCCCCCTCCGAAGGACGGCATAACCAAGAATTTTTTACTCCAATGCAAAAACCTTAAGGCCCCCTTACGGGTTTTAACCCGCGACCTTGGGCATAGAAGGCTGTTATGCTAGCCACTATGCTATAGGAGACCTCTTAAAGCCTGTTTCATTCTACATCAATATAGCGAGTGGCACAACAAGCAAACATGATATTTCCACTGAAATCTCGTATTCGAAAATGTTGACGCAATCAATACTTTCCCTCATTGTATATTTCATTTAACGTGTTAGCCCAAACATGGATAATTGAAAGGAGATGAATTGGAAGCCCTTTTGATGAATGTTGCAGACAGCAATTAATGCCGTGCTATGACAAACATTACGCCCCGTACCCGAACTCATTCCGATTCCCAGGAGTGCATTACAACTGGCTGTTGGGTACATTATTTTGTGGGAGAGGCGAGTGTACACCGACCCATCGAACTGCAATATCGAGCTTTAGAATCGATAGTGAGGAGCGGAAGGTAAACATCGCCCTCCCCCCCCCAATCTAGGCTACATCTGTCCTCTGTGAGTGGGGCATTCCTTCGGTGTGGGGTGGGGTTATTGCTATCGATTTTATATCGAAAGGTGTTTCGCTTCCATGTTCTCGCTGGATTGATGTAAGGAAAGGAAAAATAATATAAATCTAAAACTTCGGGCCGCGAAACACACAAGTTTCAAATTCCTCCCTTGGACGAAATCCGTTTCAGCATTTTTAAATAAAGTTTTTTTTTCTGTTAAAGTCTTTATTCGCACCTGTCCTGACGTGCAAGGAATACGAGCAAAAGTGAAGTATCATTTAGGTAATGTTGACAGGTGAGGCATGAGGGTGCATCAGTACAGTAGTAGTAGCGGGCCTTGTCTCACCTCAACAACTATCGGGTTGTTTCACATGAAATGTCCGTTTTTATAGTTTCTGAAATACATTAAGGATTTTGCAGGTCTGTTTAATATTTTTGTAGGTGTTTCAACTTGGCCATTCAGCAGCTGAGGCCGCTAGAAATATTTGCTAGGCGTTTGGAGAAGGGAGTGTTAATGAACGGACCATTTGCCGTGGGTTTGCTAAGTTTTCAGCTGAGAATAACGACTTGGAAAACTTGGGCCAAAGAAGACCTCCGTCCGTAATAGGCAACGATGTCCTCAAACATACAGTAGAAGGAAACCCCTACCAAACAGTAAAGGACTCTCAGCACAACTAAATGCAAGTGAATCTACCGTTTCCAGACCTTTAAAGTGTATTCGGAAAATAAAAAAGCTCGATACATGGGTACCTCATGATCTCACTGAGCGTCAGCTAGACCTCATGTTTCAAAACATACCGTGCAAAAATTGAAAGAACTGGGCTACGAAGTTCTTTCGCACCCACAACATTCCCTCTCCAACAGATTACCACCTGTTCAGGAATTTAGACAACTTCGTCAAACGAAAACTTTTTGAAAATGATGATCAAGTGAAAAGTGCGTTTTCAGATTTTGTTTCACTTCAAAGCTCAGAGTTTTTCAGTTCGGGGATAAAAAAGTTGGTGTCAATGTTGGGAAAAATGTGTAGAAAATGAAGGTAAATACTCCGAATAAAATTATCTTGTTTTCATATCGTATTTTTAATAAAAATCCTTTAATTTGAAAACAACCCAATACTAATTATTTCAGGAGATCTCGTATCAGGCTCATTTTAACCTTCTTCTCGAATTCATAGGCATGTCGTTTGTAGCCATATCTCTCATTAGTGTGTCATTATGTCCGTGTAAGTTATTATGAAATCGTAGAGTCCTATTTCTAAGTAGCTATTTATATGTAGCCTCTCACAGAACTGGAGTCCTTACGATCCGTGCTACCATACTTTGGAACTCGCTACCCATCTTCTACATAACAGTATATACTTTAGCACAAGCAAGTTGTTTCTCCACCTCCTAAAAAATTAACACTAAACACATATAAACATCCTCGTTTTAATTCCATAAAAAAACATAAATGTTTATTTATTTATTTTTAATCTTCATATTTGTTCTTCGCACCAGTCAAAAGCCATAAGTGACAATAAGGAAATGTGCTATATAATACGTAAGCAGCAGACATGCCAGGCATGGGGAAGGAAATTGCCCAGCAGCACCTCTATTCTAGGCTTTGATTGAGGTAGAGACATGTATCTCTCATCCAGCTCCTCTTCAACCTTCTCTTCTGACTGGAATTTCGGCTATTGTTTTTTTTTTTTCTAGCAAAACGCGAATAGAGAGTTCGTATGTGATGGTCAACTGTTAGTTGTTGTATGTCCGTATGTAGGGTTTTGCAGTTCACGTTCCAAGAATCTGTCGTTATGAGTCCTAAAAGTTTTAATTAAAATCATTTCAGTTTTTGTGTGTGAGTCTTTTTTTTTGCTGAACCATAAATCTGTGAGACGTAAGTCTATATTAAAAGATCCATAATTATAACATAAGATCTATGGACACACTGGACCTTGTATGTTTATTGTTCTTAATTGTTAGGGGACGAAATTTCCGGGAAAAAAAAATTATTTTCATTTCATTTTCAAATCAGGGAGACGAAAGGGGGTAAGTAAATGTTTTTATGATCTTGATTTTGGCAGCTCATTCGTTATTACTTGCGGTAGATTGGTTTGGAGCCCTCAATAAGAGATTCATCTGTTTGTCCTGGGTGGGTTAGCCGAGTGGCCCGGAGGAGACTTCATAACGGAACACGACGAAGGGGAAGTCGTTGAGTAAACAGCGGGGCGGGGAGGTAGGAGTCAACAGGGGGCCAAAGTTCATATCTTGGGGAGGAGGGCAAAGGAATTTTAATACAGGGCACTCGTGGGAGACACCTAAGGCTGAAAATGTTTGCACAAAAAGTGGAGGGCACGACGAGTTCCAATCAGCCACCGTACAGCATCGAAGGCCCATCTCAATCTAAATCTATATATATATGTTCCCTCCTCACTGTATGTATAAGATATTTCATTAGGATATTGTCATATATATATATATATATATATATATATATATATATATATATATATATATATATATATATATATATATACGTATGTATGTACATTTGGTACATTTGTTAACATTAATAATGGATCAGCAACAAAATAACCGACCCTAAAAATTTAAGGTATAGGTTTCGAGGTACGTAGAACCCAAATAGTGAATAAAGAAAAATCTGTTGGCCCTTAATAAGAATTATTTACTTTATTATTTATTGTTTTTAAGGAAGAAACTTTCACAAATAGAGTCGATGGCTAATTGCCAAATACATAGTATATCCTTAATAACCTCTAAAATAGTTTGACAGCCACTTAACTAATTAACTATTTCAAAGCTATTATAATAGGTCAATTCTCAATAAAATATGTTCTCAATAACTCGATGGACTATTACACTAATGTAGTTGTTCACTAATGTAGTTCGCCAGTGATCGGGTTTTGCCAAATTGCTGTAAAGAATGGCTAAGGGAAGTGACTCGCCAGAGCCCTATAAATAATAGATGAAGGTTCGGGGTCTCGCTACCGTTCAATATTTATTAAGTGGCTGTGCTATCCAGGGAGCAGTGTCTTCTTGTCTGCCTTCCGAATCTATATACATACATATATATTTCTTCACTTCTAATCGAATAGTAAATTCTCATGTATGGAAATTGTTTTGTTTTTTTCTAAAAACCGGAAGTGAAAAAGGAATGATTTCTCGAATCAATATAAATTTGACGCTGCTGTAAAAGCGCATACAACTTTTCGTAAAATGCAAAATCCCCATTACCATTACTTTCACCGAATACCCTTCCTCGCCTTGCCATACCGTCGAAGAACGATCGAAGCCAAATGTTTTCACACCCACTTCCAGAACCTCCTCTCTAGAAGCGAAGTCGGATGCTGTAAAGCCACACACTAACGAACGAAGGTAAACAGGCGTTCCCTTGTAATCCCGGCTGCGACAAGTTGGTTAACAAGTTTACCTTCCCTCCTCCCCCCCCCCTCCCGCAAGATTAGAGGATGATGGGGCCCTGCCGATCCCAAGCAACCTCACCTCCTTACATCCCATGTAGCTTTCATCAACCTAAGCTAGGTTTTGAGAGTGCGCGTGTATGTATGTATACATATATAGGTTATGTAAACTTAATAAACACATATTAACAATACATATGAACAACAATAATAATAATAATGCCATTAAGCACTTAACAAATGGGAGGGGGGGACCCCTGATTCACGGACCACAGTAATTGGGAAAATCCCTCCCTAATTATTAATAGCATCTTTGTTTCAGTGTTCTTTCAAAGTTTGTAGTGTACACACAGCCTATGTAAAACATTATTTTTTCTTAAATTGTAAGTAAATTTTTAATAATTTCTATACATCAGCTATTAATTAGAGAATACAAATTTTAATATTCGTTTTTTTATTCTTCCACAGTTGAGGCATGAACAATAAATTCTCGAAACATAGCCTAAATAGAATTGCTTATTTATTGACCAAACCTTACGACTAGTATATAACTTTATATATATATATATATATATATATATATATATATATATATATATATATATATACATACATATGTAGGTAGCAACGTTTTGCTTTTTGCTTCGGTTTGAGACACCTATTATTACGAAAATTTATAAAAAGAAAACATGACAAACTCTAGCAGTGCAACTAGAGGTAGAAATTCATCTCTACCTATTTTACATAAAGTTGTGAGAAATGAAAATAGTATTCTAAAGCTACTATCATTTATATATGCCTAGCTAATGAATTACAACACACGACTTTCACTTACCTCCGTTGTTAAAATCAATTTTTTGAATTTTTAAATATATTTAGAGATAAAAATATTTTTTTTAAGTATTAAATAAATTTAATTTCAATAGAAACATGTATTTTATTAAACAATCTATTTTATTTTTTTTTTATCTACAACAATCATTTTGTTTCATCGGCTTTTCATCACTCTCCATTAACTTTTACAATTCCATGTAAATGCAGTTTGTAAATGTATGCCCCTATTCAATAACGAAAAACTATATAACCCTCAAGTTACCCCAAGGATTTGTTTTAGCAATCCTTCTAGTCTTTAGATATTACAATGAATTTTTGCGTTTTGGCTAATACATAATTTTTTCAGACACAACACTCCGCATCAAAATTTTTACAACCTATAATTTGAATAACATCCTAAAAGATATAAATACATCTATTAGCAGGTTTTAGCAACTCCTAGCCATAATTAGATTGTTTTTATTAAGAAATCCTAGAACCACCTGCAGGTTTGAACCTGTGACCTTTGGCATAGGAGGCTGTTATGCTGACCACCGAGCTACAAGTGAATCCTAGAAGGAAGGTGATGGCTTGATTTGTTTTAACTTATTTTTGTAGTCAACTTTTGACCAGACCTGAGAAATTTTTATTTTCAAGTAATTCTTGAATTCTCCATTAATTTAAGGATTAAGTCGCTATACTTTAAATATTTCTCTACAGCGAGCTTGCCGCTTAGTAACCCGCTAACCTCTAAGCGAATCGCCTTCAGTATGAACAAGTACTGAGGCCTTAACCTTAGCAGCTTGTGGAGGCACCCCAGGTGTTTAGATCAAGGCTTCCAAGTGACAAGACGTTATCTACAATCGACGACTTTAATAAACAAAATCCGGTCACATGACAATACAATTTAAAAGAGCAAGTCACTATTTCGAAACTAAAATACCTTGGACTCATTGTATATAAGATAAAAATTGTCCTCGAATATTAAACTTCCTAACGGTATATTTACATCGAAATTACTTTTCTTGTTTGTTTCTTTTCAATAGTTCAATTTAACTTAAAAAATATGTTTTCTCTTTTCTTCTTTAGTTGGTAATCAAATTATTTGAATTTTATAATATAATATGTTACTATATGTGGTATCAAACTTTTGACCGGAAGAGTATATAATATTATTATATACACTTCCGGTCAAAAGTTTGATAATAAATATAGTTACATCAATAAATCATGAATAACCTCTATGAATAATAATAGACCTTAGCGAACCCGAAGGTTCGATGCAGATACCACCCAATTCCGCCTACACAGACTCGTCCTATGTTCACCGTTCAAGCTAGCCCCCGAGATCAGCCTTAACGCAATCCCCACATCGACGTTTTGGCCTACCTTTCGGACGCCTACCAGTCGGATCGGCGAATACCAACTTTCTCGGAAGTCGTTCCTCACCGAGCCCAACAACTTTACTCGTCCATTTGAGCCTCCGCGATGCTATCAACTCAAAACGTACAACAACCTCTATGAATACCTAAATAAAATATAGGTAATTTATTATTATTTATATTTATAAACAATTTTTTTAATTAGGTGTAAGGAAGGTTCGTAAATATTGTAAATAACATGAAATAATTTGATTAAACCTAATTATTACTGAGACTTCTTACATAATAAAAAAAAAAAAAAAATAAAATAAACAATATGATTTTTGTGTCTAGAGCTTTATTTACAGTCTAGTAATCCCCTACTTGATAAGACAAATTATATTCTAAGTTTTTTGTTGCTTGTTTATTTAACGTCACTTAATGCTACTGTGGCAACCGGACGATGCTACAGTGGTAGTCCTAAATTGTGCCTATTAAGGCTTAATTAGAATATGTATCATTAACGAGTACCTGACATCGCTCAGGCTCGGGACCACCTTTTTCCGTCCCCTCCGAAGAGCAGCATAACTAAGGATTTTTCACTCCAATTAAAAAATCCTTGGACCACCTGACCCTGTGACCTTTGGCACTGAAGGCCGTTATGCTGGGCACCATGCTAGGAGTGTTACCTATTCCTAGTTTAATTTATTGATTTCTCGATTGCCAAAGTTGTAAGTAGTCCACTGCACAGGTAGATGTTGTTTTTTTTTTTTCATTAGAGAACGATTAAAAAAAAAAATGAATATTCAGTTGAATTGCGTAGTGCAAACCACATGTTACACAAATAGAAAAATCCAAGCTTCATTGATGTAAACAATAGGTGGTCTCAAACTTTTGACCTGCAGTGTAGGTCCTAGCCCCATACACTTGCAATACATTCGCTATTTTTCATTTAACAACCAAAATATTAACTAGAAATAATTGATATGGCAGAACAACATTTCCGTTTTTTTATGCAATTTTAGTGCTTTTGAACACAATAATAGTAATAATAATAGTAAATGTTTATAAGCCTTTGTCCGCAAAAGTTAAAAGGCTTGTACCTAACCCTCCATGATATTTCCCATGGGCTAGACATGATACCCCAAGAACGTTCTAGACCCCAGCTACAAGGCTAGACTTCCCATATCAGCCCCTTCCCGCGAGGTGACGAGGATGAGAAAGAAGATCCGAAGAGGCAGTCTTATTCGAACCACGAGAGTTGATGTCCATCAAGAGAACAGCGGAGGTCCATCCGCAAGAAGAGAAGATGTCCTTCGGGGTCAGAGCAGCTGGAGGATGAAGCCTATAAGGGACGCCTAAGACTGATTCCACCTTCGCCAGCCGACTAAGTGTTTCAAAGGTATCTCTATGAATGTAATATTGTATGGCAAGCTTAATTGTAATATTATCCTCAGTATTCTCAATCATAGGTCTGGAAATGATGTAAATAGAGGGTAAGCCTGAAATCTATGTCATAGTTATATTTAATAATAATCGCTCTATTTCAAATCTATTAGTAATTTAATGTTCCCCTGCATGCCACCTACTGGGATTGGTAAACGCGTAACCTTTGGAAAGGAAATCCAATGGTTTCATTAAATATTAGTCTATACATTTATTAAATATATCAAAGAAGCTAGTTTTTGAAGCTACCGCTGCCTTATAAAAGCAGCCGGTCAAAAACACAGCAATTTAAAAATTCTTAAATTGATTTTAACAACGGAGGTAAGTGATAATCGTGTGTTGCTCACTCCAGATTTGTTTAGTTTCAAGTGAAGAAAATAAGTTGTGGTACCCTTCGGTAATTTAAATAGTTGTTGGAAGTTATTATGTTCCTATTCATGTATGTTGCAAGTACTATTCTGAGATGTAATATAAACGAAAATGATAGGGCTGCGCGACCAGAGTACCTTGATACAAGTGAGTTAATTAAAATATAAAGAAGAAAAGGCAGGAGGCGGTGAAATGGATCCTTTGTAGCCGAAGAATGGGGGTTCAAAAGCCGTGGAGAAACTAATTTCGGGAAATAAATTCAAAGAGACCTCCATTACAGTCTCGGGTCCTGCAAGGGCTGGAATCCCAATTAGGGTTGTGGGTGTGGGTGAGTTGGGGTGGGCAGTACGGGGGACAGCTCGCGGCCCAGCCATTCTTCTCCAGGATTCGGCTCTCCGTAACGTAGGGAAAACTAGCTTCTAAAGCCTATAGCAAGTTTTATCGGCTTTTCATCACTCTCTATCAGCTTTTACAATTTCGTGTATTAGATAATATTTCTTTTCTAAAATCATTATCTTTCCAAGGGTATATTATACATCTATATTTTGTTTATAAGTTGAAACACACAAAAATATCATAAGATGTGTTTACTATTTTCTTCTTTAGTTGGGTATCGAATTTATTCAAGTTATATATCTTTTTCTGTTTTTTATCAATGCAAAAAATATGTTATGGTTATTTTTATAGAATCTAAAAAAATAAAGGTACTTCAGAAAAAGAAAATTCTAAACTTCGACCTACATGATCTTAACGCCCATTAAATTTTACATCGATATAGTTTAGTCAAAATCGTTTAAGCCATTTTTGAGAAAATTTATAAAAAGGTGCAAAATAGGTGGCATGAAGTGGCTCGTTTGGTAAGTTGATTTTTTTGACAAAGTTGATTTATCGTATGTTTGTCTTAAATATGAAATTTCAGTTACGTATGTCTCTTCATTTTCGTGTTAGACTTAACACACCCACAATTCGAAAATTTTCACGATCGCAATATTTTTCCTAACTTATTTATATATTATATATATATATATAATATATATATAAATATACACTAATATTATAAAGCTGAAGAGTTTGTTTGAACGCGCTAATCTCTTTTTTTTGTTGGATAGTCCATTTATCGAGGAAGGCTATAGGCTAGATAGCATCACGCTGTGACCAATAGGAGCGAAGAATCAGTGGAAAATGTATGGGAAAACGGGGGAAATTAACCTCTCATCCCAATGATTCTAAATGATTTACCTTTTAATTTTAAAATAATTCTATTTCCCGTTGTTATCTTTTGCTGTACAATTAATAAATCACAGAGCCAAAAGTTCAAGCACGTAGAAATCGATTTACGTCAAGACTGATTTTCACACGGTCAACTATATGTCGCCTTGTCATGATCGGGTTGCGGAGAACATCAGCATGTTTTTCTGCCAAAATAAAATAAAACTAAAATATCATTACGTACTTTAAAATTAATTATTTTAAAAATCCCACAGAGCAACATCTTTAAATATCTTGGCGTACCTATAGATCATTTCGGAACGATGGCAAAATATATCGAAAATAAAATTTGAAATGGTAGAAGGATCAGAGGTATCTTGAATGGTGTTCTCTGGAGCAAACAGGTGTCGCTTCTTACGAAAAAAAAAAGATTTACCATTCCTTCCTCTTAGGGTCTACTTTATATGGCGCTGAAACATGGACAGTGATAAAATCGTCTGAAATGAGATTGTTGGCTCTGGAGATGGGACTTCTGGAGAAGAGCCAGCAGCATATCCAGGCAGCGTAGAAACCCAAATGTGGATATAAGAAAAAATTAAGGGCTGAGATTAACATTTTGAAGTAAATATCAAATAAGAGACTCATGCGGTACTGCCATATCATGAGGATGGACGAGACTCGGTAGCCATATAAAATGATAAGTACTTCAGACGAGGAAGACCCCGCAAAACGTGAATAAAGAGTGTGAGAGAGGGGGTGGCGGCCAGAGGACTGCGGGGATAGGGAGCACTGGCGTTCAGAGATAATAAGTTTCGGAATGTGACACAAGTTGCAGAACCCGAGAAAAAAAAAATCTAAATCCCGATCATAATAGAAATTGATGCGGACGTAATGGCGAGCAACAGCTAGTGTGATATATAGCTAAGTAAAAGTAAAATAAAAAACCTGTGATTTTAAAACGGTCTAATTACAGGTCTTGGACTAATTACATTAATAGGTCTTAAATATACTAATTACTAATTTAGTTGGATAAATAAAAAAGTAGTTAGTCAATACCCTATTCAACCCCTTTTTTCCCCAAATTGAGTTTTCTTTTCAGGAAAAACCCTTCCCCCATTGAGGTGGGGTTGAAGAACTAAATACAATGCATCAGCTCTTTCAGGAGTCTCCTCCTTTCAGAGAGTTCTTAACTTCTAAACCTCTTTTGGGTTTGTTTTTTTTTTCTTCTCTATCTCCTGACGAGCTCTTCTGTCAGTCCGCTCTAGATAGAGCTTTCGTAATTGGGTAATAATAAAATACAAGAATATGAAAACAAATCCATTATACCTTTAAATGAATTAATTTAATTAAGAGGTCATAAGCGTAAGAGATTCCAATGTAAATATCGGCAGGATGAATAAAAATAATTAAAGTAAAATATAAAAAAGGCCGTGGTACATAATAAAAACTAAATCATCTTGTGCGCACATCACTTACATTTATCTCGAAAACAAGTTGTAAAAAAACATAAATTCAAAATAAGAATAATCATGTTTCCATGGAAACATTTAGTGTAGTTTAAATATTTATACAAAACAAATTTTTACATACCACAATCACTTAATTTGTTTCCCTTTTCATTACTCTGCATTACTTTCTATATCATTGTATTTTAGATATTTTTTAAATGGGATCACTTGTAGCTGGGTGGTCAGCATAACAGCCTCCTATGCCAAAGGTCGCGGGATCAATCCCGCAGGTGGTTCATCAATACAAAATAAAAGCTGCGAGCTACAGCTAGTACATCTATATTTCTAGTTTTATGTTTAGAAAATAATATTGAGGATGTATTGTCGACTGTAGGATGTCCAAGCTTAAACTGCTGAAGAAGAATTACTGAGTTTATGCTAAGACATTACTCAGTAATGCCGGATGATGGCCCACAAGCTTGAGCTGAAACGTCGGCAAAATTAAAATATTTTAAATAAGACTCCTGATTATTTCCACCTATATGTTTAGCAAAAAAATTACCTACATAAAATATTTTTGATTTATTTTTCCTCAGTTGGTTATCAGATTCTTTCAACTTAAATATTTAACAATAAGAAATAGTTGAATTTTAATAGTTTATTAAGAAGTTTATTAAGAAATAGTTTATTTTAAATAAACCTGAAAAAATATATATATATATCAAATGAAAATTTTGAGGGCTTACGTTTCAAGATATGTAGAACACGAAAGACGAATAAAAAATAAAACAAACGTTTGTCAACCGTACGCAGCTTTTCTTCGGTACTGCTGGAATAATTGTTTGATTTTTTTTAATTTCACACAAAAATATTAGGAGATTATTTGTCAAATGGCGGTCGCAAGTTAGTACTATGAGCACGTAGCACTAAGATTTTCTAAAATCTTTAGCTTTCCAAAGGTATAATATACATGTATGATGCTGTTCTTATGTTGAAAAACAGCAAAATTACATTTTAAAAATATTTTTATCCCTTTCTCCATTAGTTGCTTATCAAATTCGTTCAACTTTTATGTTTAGTCGTTTTTTATCAATCCTAATTAGGTGATATGGCTAATTATTCTGAATCTATAAAAATAAAGGTACTTAAAAGAAAGACAATTTAAAATATCAGCTCTTAAGCCCAGTCAGACTATTTCAATCAGAAGAAAACCTAAATGATATTAAACCCTTTTGGATTTTACATCGATATAGCGAGCTTAGACATTCACACACAGATCTTTTATCGGATATTTGGTTATATTACTGGTTTTATTTTCAAAAACACGAAATTTGCGTACAGATATATGTTTATTCTTTTCTCCTTTAGTTAGGTATCAAATTCGTTCAAATTACATATTTTTTCGTTTATAATCAAAGCTAAGAAGATGATATGGTTTATTTTTTATTGCGAATCTACAAAATTAAAGGTCCTTTAGGAGAAGAAAATTGAAAATATTGGCATGCAATCCCTATCAGACTATTCCAATCACAATAAAACCTGCATGATATTAAAGCCTATTAAATTGTACATCAATATAACGAGTTTAGTCAAAATCGTTAGAGCCGTTTTTGAGAAAGTCATAAAAATGTCCAAAATGCGCCTAGAGTGGTTCTTCTGGTTAGCTGAGTTTGATCAAAAATTTCGTGCGTATAGTTGTCTTAAATATGAAATTTCAGTTTCCTACGACTTTTACCACATACGGACACGCAGTACCTTTTGCGGGATTCGGTCTATTTTACTCAAGGGACCCCCTGAAACGTGTATTTCCATTGAAAACTAGATTTCGACAATATCACGATCGCAATACTTTCCCTAACAATATATTTTATATATAGGTAAGTGAAAGTAAAATGCACCTTATGGAAATCAATACCTCAATCATTTATTGAAAGACGAAACGCATCGCAGCGCTGTGCGAAATGGCCCCTTGCAGATTCGTTAATAGTTTAATTGCTCGACTTGGCAAAGAGGTCGGGATATTGTATAATGGCAAATCCATTAGTTCCCATTGTTGCCACCGGAGAGCGCATTAAGCATTCGACACTCTTAAGCCAGATTTTTATGTTTTTTTTCTTTATTTTATTACATTTTTTTTTCTTTTCCCTTCAGGGTAATCGGTGAGAACTGTTTGCAGAGCTGTTGCGGATGCTTGAGAACCGAAATCAGTTCGGTGCAAGTTCGTCCAATCAATTCGCTCTGCCTCTTCTTGCACAAGTGCACGACAGATTATTATTGTTTCTCAATTTCAAAACATTTCGCATTCCTCGGATGAAATAATAATTGAATATCGGCAATTTCAGGTCTATTAATTTATGAAAATAGGCGATGGGGAAATAATTATATATATATATATATATATATATATATATATATATATATATATATATATAATACAACACGGATATTTATACGTTTTTACTTTCAATCACCTATATATGAAATATATAGTATGGGAAGTATTGCGATCGTGAAAATTTTCGAATTCCAGATTTCAACGCAAATACACGTTTTAAGGTCTCTTGAGTACAAATAACCAAGTCCCGCAAAAAGGTCTGTGTGTGTGTGGTAACTCCCGGGCGGAAACGAAAAGTCCTATGAAACTGAAATTTCAATTTAAGACAACTATACGCCCGAGATGTTACAAAACTTATTTCATCAAAATGAGCTTACCAGAAGAGGCACTTTATACCTTGCACCATGTGTAATGCCACTGGTAGACATCGCTGCATCCTTGCTGATATATGTCAGTTTCAGCCAGCGATATTGTTTTGCGTCTCGGAACAGAACTTCTGTTATTTATTATTTATATATATTCTATCTAATCTGAAATGTTAGTTTATCATTTTAATTGTATACATTACAATAGGTAAATTTTATATATTAAATTTAAGGAACATAAATAACAAAAATACCCTACAAAAACTCATTTATAATTGTATCTCCCTTCGAAGCAGTACTTCATTATGGTTTATCATTTGGAAAATTAAGTTAGACCTCAAAATAATTTTATATGTCAAATTTTTTCTGTTTTTTTCATTTAAGAAATTTCTATAGCCATCAATACGTTATGCTTTACAAAACATAGAAATCAATTTACAGTTTTAAAATTTTGTCGGTAAAAACTAGAAAAAAACTAAAATTTTGAAAGTATTTTACACTTTATTTTGTTGTGTATATATTGATATATTTAAAATAATTTTAATTTTTATGAAAATTCTTAAAAATCACCAAGTCGTTATATGAAACCCAAAGTTTCCTTCAACTTATCTTCATAACGATTCTATACAAGGTTAAATGTAGGAAAGGTAGATATATAAAGATTTATATAAGAATAATTAGTTTCAGAGACATTTCTCTAAAATAATAAAAAAAAAAATCATAAATTTTCATGATATAAAAATGAGCTAAAAAATTGCCAATCATACCATTTAAAGTGAATTTACCATGAAAAAAAATGACGTTAAAATTTGTGATATATCTGAATTAGAACGAGTATTGCAGACTTTTGTCCCGAAAAAGTGCGTTTGGAACCAATGTGCACTGGTGGCCCGCACTAGCCTGTCTTATCGGACCCGTAACACAGGTCTATTATTTATTATTTATATATATTCTATCTAATCTGAAATGTTATTCATGTATGTATATTATTTATTTATTATTATCAGGTCTGTTTTCTATTATTTATCAGGGAAAAATAATTTAAAAAATTTAACTGCCTTTCGCGCTGGCGTGAAACTGTTAATAAAATAAAACTAGACAAAGAAAGTCTTATCTATGTACATTTTTGACGCGCTCTAGCGGCATAACGGTTGTTCTCACAAAAAAAACAAAAAAAAAACTTGGCAAATGAAGAATGGAGGATACTTTTAATTACTTGGATTGTGTATATAGTACGTTTTGTCCAAAAACCATTCGTTTTTGATAAAGTTTTTCGTTTTAGATATAGTAAAAAACAAAACAGAAAATGTGCCAAAATTTTGGCAAAAGGTGTAAAAAAACATGTCCGGGCAAAAGTTTTGCCCGCAAATTTTCAGATTTTCAGTTCAGCGACCTAAAAAACATAAACGGTGAAAAAATTATAACTGGATCAAAACTTTCAAATGAAAATGCTAATATGACTAGCCAAATGTGCAAAGGCCTAAGACGATTGAAACACAGTGTTAGGAATCTCTCGCCTGGCACGAGATAGGACGATAGATCAGTCTGTTTAACCACTACCTATTGGTTATCTGTCTGCTTCGGGGCAATCTATATAATTCGGTGTATATTCATCCACCAACCAAAGAGATACTTTAAGCATTTCAAATGGCTACAGATGAAAAAGTTAGGAATATTAATAAGCCAAAACAAAAAACCTCCAACAAGTTACGCAAAAGTTTCGACCAAGTCCTGTAAGACGGCACCTGGTGCCGGAGCTGGAAAACTGGAAGGAAACAGTTTTAATTGGGATGGGGCGCGCCTCGCCTCTAATATCTCTATAAATATTCAACAGGGTAGGGAGGAAAATACAGCGGCCCCCTCAAAATAAAAGCGACACCAGCGACCTCTAATTGGGCTATGATGTACTCCGAGGTGTCCCTTAAAGCCACTAATCGCTCCGAGGGTGGCTAACATCATCTAATCCCTTCCTCTTCCCTTAGCATCTCATCAAAAATTAAATGGAAAGTAATTTTTATTGAAGGAGACATTTTTTAGTCCCCGAATTATAATAAAAAAAACTTCTTTTGTATGCATTCACTTACTTCAGTGAATAAAAATAAATTTTATATTGTATGTTTGTTCATATTACGTCACTTTATGCTACTGTGGTTAATCGTACGATACTACAATGGGAGTCCTAAATTTTGCCTATCCAGGTTTAATTACGATAGGGATCTTTAACGAGTACCTGACATCACACAGGCTCGGGACTCCGAAGGACGGCATAGCTAAGGATTTTTTACTCCCATTGAAAAATCCTAGTACCAATTCGATACATCACAAGATTTGAACCCGCGACCTTTGGCGAATAATGCTGTTATGCTAGCCATTTTTAGATTTCACTTACTATGTATGGTAAGGGAAAGTACTGCGATCGTGAAACTTTTCGAATTCCAGTTTTCAACGGAAATACATGTTTTAGGGTCCCCTGAGTCCAAATAACCAAGTCCCGCAAAAAGGGCTGTGTGTGTGGTAACTCCCGTGCGGAAACTAAAAGTCCTGCGAAACTGAAATTGCATTTTTAAGACAAATATACGTTCGAGATGTTACAATACTTTTTCATCAAAATCGGCTTCTCAGAAGAGCCAAATTATATCATGCATACCGCACCTTTTTATGATTTTCTCAAAAACGGTTCCGACGATTTTGATTAAACTCGCTATATCGATGTAAAATTTAATAAGCTTTAATATCATGTAGGTTTCATTTTGATAAAAATAGTCTGACAGGGCTTAAATGCCGATGTATTAAATTTTCTTCCTCTAAAGTACCTTTCATTTTGTAGATTCTATAAAAATAACCATATAATTTTGTTAGCATTGGTAAAATACAGGTAAGTATGCAAGAATAGCGAATTTGAAAAGCAACTAAAGGAGAAAACTGAAAAAACATTTGTTAATGCAATTTTTTGTTTTCAAACACAAAAATAGTAATATACATGTATAATTTTGGTTTCATTTTATGTAATTTGACTTTTCTTTTGTTTATATTGTAAGTATTGTATGAATGTTATCATGTAGCAATATTATTATTGTCCATTGCGACAAACTGTAATATATCCGAATAAATAAATATATTATCAAAATTGAAATATACATCTATGATATACCGTTGGAAAGCTAAAGATTTTAGAAAAAATATTATCTCATAAACAAGCTTTTAAAAGTTGATAGGGAGTCATGAAAAGCCGATAAAACTAAGTGATTATTTTAGATAATAATATAATAGATTTTTTAATAAAACACATGTTTCTAAGTAAGTGAAATTCGTGTGTTGCCCGCACCAGATTTTTTTTCTTTATAAATAGATATTTTATTTTATTTATTTGGTAATGTTAGGCCACGCTACACGATGACAGAGAGAGTTAAGTGAAAGCACTCTCGCGGTACTAGCAGGATATGATGAAGAGTAAGCATCACTGTATATTTTATAAAGTAAATAACAACATCAAATAATACGTAACGAAATTAATTTTCAACGGATGAAACACATAATTCAGGAGTAATCTATTTAGAATTTACTCTGAAGTGTTTCATTGTCAGACTTGCATATCTGTCTAGAGCTTAATTTCTCGTTTTGCGAAAGAAGTCACAAGTACGTGATGAGAAAGATATGCGATACCTGCACCATATTTTTTCATATACGTCAATACACTTTCGTACTGTAAAGACCGTACTGACCAGACAAAATCCGGTACGCGCACAGAAGCACACCCCTCCACAATTGAGAGACATTATTAAGTAGAGCTGTGACCCTAAGCTAGGATATATAGCTCCCATAAGATCCACCCTAAGGGTCTGCTAAATCCCTACTACAATTATGTTATCCTCCCTCTTACTTATCGGTTATTATTTACCTCGCAAGGGTGTGCTGTGGTCTGCCGTGGTTCTATGATTTATTGGGGTGAGGGTCTTAAAACCACGACTAGCCGTATCTTTGCCTTGTGGTCAAGGAATCCCAATGTAACTCACATTCATTATTCTATAATTTTGGAAAAACCTTACTCGCCCGACTCACGAATTCCACGTCTCTTATTAAAATTAGTATAAGAAGATTTAAATTAAATCAAATTTTAAAAACGCCGCAAATTATTACACAATGGTTTATTATTTCCAAATAACTATATTAGGGTATAACTGTTTATAAAGCTGTTTACAGGCAATTAATTAATATATAAGAAATAAAAAAAACAATAAATAATTAAAAGGATTTTTTTTTTATTGTGGATGTAATTAGTTGACCGTTGAGAATTACTGGAAGGAATTAGTCAGGGTGGCGGTCATTAAATGAAACAACTAAATAGTTTCAACTATTTATTGTTTGCCAACGTTTCGACCCCCTTTGTGGGTCATCATCAGGGCTAAAAATATGGACAGGGTCTGTCTGACAACAATGACTAAAATTCTTAATACTACCATACAAAGAATCAATGAAATTTAACTTATGATTATAATAATGATACAGGATAAAAAAGATACTTTCCATTCTACCTTTTTATTTTTTTTCCTACGTATTTTCCATCCTACCTACCCCCCATCTACCAAACAGTACCTAGTTTCCATTCACCCATCATGCGGTACGTATCTCCACTCTACTTAATATTTTTATATTTCATGTAAATTATTGATATCTTTATAAATTTTGTTTAGTGAACATTTTTATTTTTTCTGTATAACACGTTCATTATTGTACTATGGTCATTGTATTTTAATTAAGTTTTTTTACATATACAGTTCTTCTGTTATATTTTAATACTGACGTTCTCTAGCTAAATAGGTTATATAATATTGTATGTAATGTCACTGAAATTATATTCTTTTGTATCTTTTTAGCCCTGATGATGACCCACAAAGGGGGTCGAAACGTTGGCAAACAATAAATAGATGAAACTATTTAGTTGTTTCATTTAATGACCGCCACCCGGACTAATTCATTCCAGGATTTTTTTTATCTTAAAAATCTTTTAAAAAAACTGAGTTATTGAATTAAATCATTATCAATCGGCCGCCAATTTTAAATTAACCATCTGATATCAACGCCTAGGTGTTAGGATCATCCTTACATGGACTAGTATTTTTGTTGCGAATTTCAAACGAAACGGTCGGAAAGGCGGAGATTCGTTATTGGATTTCTACGTATCTTGAAACGTAAGCCCTCAAATTTTATAGGGGGAAGAGGTAGGGTTTTTATTATATTATATTATAACTAAGTAAAAAATCTACTAAATGTATATCTATCTATATTATTATATTTTTATTGTGTTGGTATTATTATTATTTCATCTCATTTTATTAATTTTATTATATATGCTAGAGCATTATAATTATAATTTGATATTGAAGCAGAGTGCCATATTGTTGCTGATAGTTGTAATAAGTTGTCATGTTGTGATAATTATTAATTATATATTTGAATGAATATGAGAGATAAGCGAGAAACGGAATAAAAAAAATAATTTAAAAAAATTAAAAAAAAAAAAATATCAAGGGAGAAGTTAGTTCAGAGCGCAGTCGAAAGAACACACAGTTAAGTATAAACTTAATTATTGCTTCATTTTTATAAATTCTCCTTCAAAAGTCCTGAAGAAGGCCTATAATCTAGGCCTAAACGTCGGCTCCAGCAAATTGAGTTTATACTTGATTGTGCGTTTATTTGACAGCACCCTCAACTAACTTCTCCCATATGTACACACAGTCAACCATTGTCACTTCACGAAAAAACATTTAATCTATTTTTTTTTGTATTGTATATTGAGAATTTTATATTATAAATTGTTCAATAAGGAAAAAAAGTGAGATGAGTAAATAGGAACCCAATTAAGTTGGGCAGCACCGATTGTTTAATAAAGTCTATCTCTCTATCTATATTATTATATTACTATACATATATGTGTGTGTGTGTGTCTCTCTCTCTCTCTATTATATATATATATATATATATATATACTTTTCCATTTACCTGTGAATATTCCTCAACTATCCAACCCCGAGAAGACCCCCTCAGATACCCTCGAAGAGACTCACTTCCTGCACACCCACACTCCGCCGATGACTGCACTCCACTCACTGTACCGAGAACCTCTGACTCAGCGGCCACTCCTGGGCTCGCGATATCCTAGACCTTTGGTAATCGCCGACGGCCTGGAAGTGGAGGAGTACGTCATAGCTCTAGCATAGCTGTCTGCAAGGTCTATCTCTGGCTAGTTCCAAGTTCGGAGGAATGTAGGCCGATAGCCATAGCCAGTCTCTATGGGAACCGACCTCACGGGAATTCCTAGTTCCAGCATTTTCCCAACAGCTGAAATACCTTTGGTTTACTTCCTTTTATGTTGAAAAGTTCATTTGTTACTTTCACTTACCTATTATGAAATATAAAGGGAGGAGAAGTATTGCGATCGTGAGAATTCACGAATTCCAGTTTTCAATGGAAATACACGTTTTAGGGTCCCCTGAGTCCAAATGACCAAGTCCCGCAAAAAGTTATGTGTGTTTAGCAAGCCAATCCAGCGGTAAAACGAAAAGTCGCACGATACTGAAATTTCATTTTTAAGACAACTATACGCCAAGATGTTACAGCAAATTTTTTATCAAACTCGGCTAACCTGAGAAGCCACTTTATACCATGCATTCGTACCTTTTTACGATTTACTTAAAAACGGCTTTAACGATTTTGATTAAAATTACTAAACATAAACCTATAAATGTTAACAGGCTTTAATATGATGTAGGTTTCATTCTGATTTATATAATCTGACAGAAATTTAATATCGATATTGTTTTGTTTATATAACATAACTTTATGCTGCTATGGCTAATCGGACGATGGCTAATCGGACTACAGTGGGAGTCCTAAATTTGGCCTACCCAGGTTTAATTATTAAGTGATCTTTAACGACATCGCACAGGCTCGGAACCACATTTCTACGTCCCCTCCGAAGGACGGCATAACTAAAAAATTTTTTACTCTAATTACAAAATCGTGAGGTCACCTGTAGGTTTGAACTTATGATCTTGAATTTAAGACAATTGTGCTAGCCACTATGCTGCATTTGACCCCCTCAATATTTTATTATACGTTATAATTAAACGTCACTTTATGCTTAATGTGGCTAATTAGAAGATGCTACAGTGGGATTTATAAATTTTGCCGATGAAAAAATGTTTTCCCGAGTCTAATTCCATTTGGAAGTTCGAAATATTTGTTTGTCCATTAGCGTCATTCTATAATTGCGTGATACTACAGCGGGATTCCGGAATTTCCCATTCCAAATTAAATTAGAATAGGAATGTCAAATTAAATTAGAATAAGAATGTCAAACTAGTACCTGACATTGCACAGGGTTGGAACCACCTTCTTACGTCCCCCCGAAGGACGGGATAACTAAAAATTGTTTACTCCCATTAAAAAATCCTAGGACCACCAGGTTTGTACCATTGACCTTGGGCAAGGAAGGTTGTTATGCTAGGCAATATGCTAGGTGACTCCACGGCGAAAGAATTAATTAAATTTAGAAATCTCTAAGCACAAAAGGTAATATAATGCACATATACTTTACTAATTAAAGACTTGTGTTTCAGATCTCATGGTAAGGCAGACGAGAATGGTACAAGCGCTCAACTAAGTGGATGAGCATGAGTGTGCCACCGCAGCATCAAGACGTAACATCTCTACATAGTAGTCCGCCGTACAGCAGCAGCTAAATATCTACTCATCACTGGGGCTTTCCTTTCATTTCGGAACTTGATTAACTTCACTACAGTGAAAAAATAAAGTAACAATTCTAGATAAAGAAAAAACATTATTAAATAAATCGTTAATAACAAATATATGTCTGAATTAATATTAAATCCTTTTCCATCTAGTCTGCAGATGCTACTTAAAAAAATCTGGTGATCGCAACACACCAAATTTACTTTTATATTCTTCATAAAGATATCCATATACCTATCCACATATCTGATTATTCAAAGGACCTTTTATTTATTTAAGGCACCATAATTCTTATTGAGAAATTCGTATTTATTATTTATGTAAATTTAGAAAATGTATTTATATCATTAACTACTTTAAAATAATCTGGTAGGCGCAATCCACGACTTTCACTTACTTCCGTTGTTAAAAATTCATTTAAAATGTTCTAAAGAATTTTCAAATAAAGTTAGAGATAGAAATAAATATTTGAAGAATTAATTGTTTTTTTATTTATTAATTTATTGAAATTTACAACTGTATTAGTAAATACATCAAGTAAATTGGCTCATAATATAGATAATATACATGAAAAGACATGAACATAATATTCCATTGGCAACACTCCGCTAGGTAATTACACTAGAAGGTCTCGAGGCCATCTTTTCAGACGCCTCGGAGGATTGTCAGGAATGGAAGAGGAAGCAAGGATTGAAACTAGTGGGTTAATGTGGGAATGGAGTTTGTCATGGAAGGAATGATACCTCGTACGGGCCAAATCAGTAACATATGGAACATTAAGGTCTTTATGGATGAGTTTGTTGGTGACAAAGTAAGGAGCATTGAGGATTTTTCGAAGGATTTTGGATTGTAGGGATTGAATACGGGAAGAATTTGATGGTTTAGTAGCCAAAGCTAACTCCGTACGTCCGGAAGGCCTTATGATAGTCATGTAGATGAGCCTTATGTAGTTAAGTGGAAGGTTAGAGCGTCTGTCCAGTAAGTGTTGAAGTAAGCGAAGGCGTTAGGCAGTTTCTTGTCGTTTCAGTCTTGTGTGCGGATTCCAAGTTAGTCGTTTGTCAAGTAGGAGTCCTAGATAGCGAATCTATTCAACCGGGACTAGCGGAAATTATTAAAGGACACTGTAGGGCAGGATGTCGTAGGTTTACGACGAAGAAGAATTAATTACATTGAATTACAATAGAAACATGTGTTTTATTAAATTATCTCTAATATTATGATCTATGATAATCAGTTAGTTTTATTGACCTTTCACCACTCTCCATTAACTTCTACAAGTAGGTATATGATAATATTTTTTATAAAATCTTTAGCTGTCCAACGGTATATTATACATCTATATTACTGTTTTTATCTTCAAAAACACAAAAATCGCTTACAAAAATATTAATCTTTTCTCCTCTAGTTGGATATCGGATTAGGTCCACTTATATATTTATGTGTTTTTGCTAAGAAGATGATATGGTTAACTTTAGACAAAGTCAATTTTTGGTAAAATAACAGCCCTGTCAGACTATTTGAGTCACAATGAAACCTACATGATATTAAAGCAAATTAAATTATAAATCGAGGGATCACTTGTAGCTGGGTGGCTAGCGTAACAGCCTCCCATGCCAAAGGTCACAAGTTCAAATCCGCAGGTGGTCCTAGGATTTTTTAATGGGAGTAAAAAATCCTTAGTTACGCCGTCCTTCGGAGGGGACGGTTAAAAGGTGGTCCCGAGTCTGTGCGATGTCAGGTACTCGTTAAAGATCCCTATCCTAATAAAACCTGGATAGGCAAAATTTAGGACTCCCACTGTAGCATCGTCCGATTAGCCATAGTAGCATAAAGTGACGTTAAATAAACAAACAAACAAATTATAAATCGAAAACGTAATCAAAATCGTTAGAGCAGGATACAAAGACCTACACACAGATCTTTTTTCGGGACTTGGGTATTTGGACTCAGTTCTTAAGATCGCAATACTTTCCTTTACTATATATTTCATATATATTTGGTTGTGTCACATGAAATGTCCCTTATCAAGGTAAAGGATTTTTATTAAAAATACGATATGAAAACAAGATAATTTTATTCCAAGTATTTATCTTCTTTTTCTACACATTTTTCCCAACGTGACACCAACTTTTTTATCCCCGAACTGAAAAACCCTGAGCTTTGATGTGAAACAAAATCTGAAAACGCACTTTTCACTTGATCATCATTTTCAAAAAGTTTTCCTTTGACGAAGTTGTCTAAATTCTTGAACAGGTGGGGTTGTTGGAGACAAGTCAGGAGAATATGGTGGGTGCGGAAGAACATCGTAGCCAGTTCTTCTAATTTTTGCACGGTATGTTTTAAAACATGGGGTCTTGCTGCGCTCAGTGAGATCATGAGGTACCCATGTATCGAGCTTTTTTTACATTCCCAATACACTTTAAATGTCTGGAAACGGTAGATGCACTTGATTAGTTGTGCTGAGAGTCCTTTAACTGTTTGGCAGCGATTTCCTTCTACTGTATGTTTGAGGACATCGTTGTCTATTACGGACGGAGGTCTTCCTCGAGGCAAGTTTTCCAAGTCGGTATCCCCCGCTGAAAAGTTAGCAAACCAGGCGAATGGTCCGTTCATTAACACTCCCTTCCCCGAACGCCTTGCAAATATTTCTAGCGGCCTCAGCTGCTGAATGGCCGAGTTTAAACTCGTACAAAAATATTACTCGAAAATCGCGTGTTTCCATGTTCATATTTAGAGGTATACTAAAAGTGGGTAATTGATTGGGAAGCTAATGTTTATAATACAAAGGTAGAGGATTAGTAACTGTTTACTTTAAATATGTAAACATTCGGAAGAAAACAACAGAGACCTGCAAAATCCTTTATGTATTTCAGAAACTCAAACGGGCATTTCATGTAAAACAACCCAATAGGTAAGTGAAAGTAAAAATTTTACCTTTGAAACAAAGCCGTGAAAGAAATTTAAAGTGATGAATTATTTGATTATTGTTAATAACAATTATAAATTGTTATACTATTAAATCTGAAATTCAGTTTTCAACGAAAATGAATATGATTTCTCAGATTTTTTTTCAAATTTTATTTTATTTATAGTTCTTAAATTAATTTCATCAACCAAGGTAAGTGAAAGTCCTGTGTTGCCCGCACAAAATTTTAGTTTGTCATTTACCCGACAATAGTATCATTTAATAATATATCAACAATAATATATATATTGTAGTTTGATCGTCCAAAGCTGAAATGTTTTAATTTGTACGGTGTCGCGCGCTTGAGAGCAGCGTACGCCCAAACGGTTGTCAAGTCCCGACATTGCCTAGAGCCCGAAATAGAAGGCTAAAAATAACGACTTAATCTGTTCCCAGCTCCCTTTATCTGTCTACCTCGTGGCATCCTCTCTTCGTCGAGTACTTCCGGGGCTGGCTTCCGGTAGTCTGATGGTCTTTGTAAGAACCTCAAGCGAGTGCTACAATGGGCCCATAAAAGATAACCATCGGAATTACAAGGATTAGCGCACAGCAGATTTTCAGAAGTAAAAAGCTAGTACCTTTGTTCGCATTATAAAAAAAAAAAAATATTCAGGAGCGTGGGACACACAATTTTCATTTTTCTCGCTTCTTTGAATGAAGTTTGATATATCAATAAGGGTAGTATAGTAGCAAGCATGCTTTATATGCCCAAGGTCACGGGTTCGAACCCACAGGTGGCTCTAAGATTTTTATGTCGTCCTTCGGAGGGCACGTAAAAAGGTGGTCCCGAGGCTGTAACATGTCAGGTACTCGTTAAAGATCCCTATCCTAATTAAACCTGGATAGGCAAAACAAACAAAAGTGCGTGGTAAGTACAAAGTTTTTTTACTTTTATTCATAAATAAACTTTTTTACTTTAACTTAAATGTATTTGGAATATACATCAATGTCCAAATAAATAAACAAACAACTGTTTCATTTAATCAAATTAGTCTCCACTACTATGTGAATACATTTCTACCAATGTGTTACTAACTGCCATTATATCGGAATATAATTTCCCATCTTTAAAATTGATAAACTTTAAAAATGTTTTAGGTGTTCTACATGTCTAAAAATAAGTTTATTGGTAGGCAAAATGTTTGGAGTGTTGGACGGATTTGTTAGTATTCAAACTCCAACAGTTCTTGTGACGTTACACAGGAGACATGTGGCTGGACGTTGTCATTAAAAAAAAATGTGCTTCTTCCTATTAACAAATGATAGCTTCACTTTAACATACCTCCGTTTTTAAAATCAATGAAAGAATTTTCAAATGAAATAAGCTATAAAAATGAGTGAAACTAATAAAGAATTAATTAAATCGAATTTATATAGAAACATGTGTTTTATTATAAAATCTCTTATAGTATTATCTAAAACAATCAGTTAGTTTCATCGGCTTTTCATCCCTCTTTATTAACTTTTACAAGCTTGTGTATAATATAATATTTTTTCTAAAATCGTTAGCTTTCCAACGGTATATTATACATCCATATTACTGTTTTTATGTTTAAAAATACAGAATTGCAATAATTTTTTTGCAGTTATCTTCATTAGTTGGATATCGAATTCGTTCAACTTATATATTTACTTGTTTTTAATCTTTGATGACAAAAATATATGATTATTTATATAGAATCTACAAAATAAACGGTACTTTAGAGCAAGAAAATTTTAAATATCGGAATTTAAATCCTGTTAGACTACATCAATCAGAATGAAATCAACATGATATTAAATCCCATTAAATTTTACACCGATATAGCGGGTTTAATCATAATTATTAATTTTTTTTTTAATTATAACAAGATACAAAAAGCATCGTATAACGTGATTAGCTGATTTTAATGAAAATGTTGCTATAACATCTCGGGCATAAAGTTGTTTTAAATATGAAATTTCAGTTTTGTAGGTATTTAAGATTTCGCGCTTTCGACTTACCACACACAGACCATTTTGCGGGACTTGGTCATTAGGACTCAGGGGACCCTAAAACGTGTATTTCCGTAGAAAACTCTTATTCGAAAATTTTCACGATCGCAATACTTTTCCTTACTATATCAGGATGTCTAGCAAATCAGTTCAAAGAGATTCGCTGACTTTTCCATATAATAAGAAGTCTGATCTGGAAAATCTCGGTAAATATCGATAAAACAAATAATTATAATTAATATGGTATACTAGATTAACAATATACATAATGACTAATTACTTTACGATAAGATTTAACTATATCTACCTGACATCAGCTGACTTATCAACTTTAAGAGCTTTTCTTTAATGTATGAATCAACAAGTAGGCATATTGGAACTTTTGCCTGAGTGAAGAAGGAACGATGTTATCTAGGGACATTCGACCAAGACAATTTCCCTGACCTTTTATGTACAAATTCCTGACTTTTTCATGTTTAAAATCCCTGACTTTTCTCGGTTTTCCCGACTTTCCCTGTTGCTAGACACTCAGTATATATTTCATATATAGGTAAGTGAAGTTAAAACAACTAAAAATCTACTTTACTCACAAGCCAATATAATGGACTTCCCTACACATACATAGAGACTATTAGAAGACAACTCATAGACTAGAGGACCCTCTCCCTAACTCAAGATAATTGAGACAACTTTATTAATCTTCTGGAAATAAATCATTGGGATGAAGTGCGCTGGAGAGGAGAGAGGGAGGGGGGCTAATTGAGAGGAATCCTGCGGCCCCCTCCCGCCAAATTTCTAATTACACCTGGATCCTTTGTGTATCCTGGCAATAATGGCAGAGAGCCCAGGACACCTCGAGGACCTGCCGCTAAATCTCTTGTAATCAACTCCTTAGCTCCATCCACTTCTCCACTCTATCCTACTTAATTAATGATCATAATTATAGCTGTATTTTCATCCTCCATTTCACGATAGCATTCTCTCTCGGAAGGTATAATTGATGTCATCTACCGATGTTCTTCTTCTTTACCTCCCTTTCGTATGAGGAATATAAAAATATTAAATACATCGAAATAAAAGTAAATGCAGAAGAATTATATTCCAGGTGACGGTCATGAAAAGCAATGAAATAGTCTTAACTATGTACAGTTAAAGTATGGATGTCCACATGTTTGTTTATTTATTTAACGTCACTTTATGCTACTATGGCTAATCGGACGATTCTATAGTGAGAGTCCTCAATTTTGTCTATCTAGATTTTATTAGGATAGGGATCTTTAACGAGTACCTGACATCGCTCAGGCTCGGGACCCCCTTTTAACATGCCTTCCGAAGGACGGCATAACTAAGGAATTTTTACTCCCATTAAAAAATCCTAGGACCACCTACGGGTTTGAACCCGTGACCTTTGGCCTAGCAGGCTGTTATGCTAACCACCCAGCTACAAGTGATCCCATTGGATGTTCACATGTTTCGGATTTCTAAAGGAAAATGTCCACAGACCATGACGCTACCTCGCGGCAAGTTGATGATTTAGAAGGCTTCCAGTGGCAGGCAAGAAAACTATATAGTTGAAGGTTTGTTTATGCATTTAACTTCCCTTTATGCTACAATAGCTAATCGGACGATGCTACAGTGGGAGTCCTCAATTTTGCCTATCCAGGTTTTATTAGGATAGGGATCTTTAACGAGTACCTGACATCGCACAGGCTCGGGACCACCTTTTAACGCCCCCTCCAAAAGACGGCATAATTAAGGAGTTTTTACTCCCATTAAAAAATCCTAGGACCAGTAGTGGTTTTGAACCCGCGACTTTTGGCATAGAAGGCTGTTATGCTAACTACCGTGCTACAGGCAACCCACAAAATTAAATTTTAATAGTTCTAAGAATATTCGGAAATTTCAAAAAGCTATTACTCTTCTATTGTTTGGTTTTAATTTTTTTTATATTTCAGAAAAACGTTTTCATTTAATTAGCTTTGTTTGTTTGTTTATTTATTTAACGTCACTATATGCTACTATGGCTAATCGGACGACGCTACAGTGGGATTCCTAAATTTTGAGCAACATAAATCGAAATAAATGAGTAATTGGTATAATAAGGTATACGTGGTACAATATAAAAGGTAAAGGTACAAAGGTAAAAATGGTAAGATAATATTAGGTAATACACTTTTATATTCACACCGTTCCAACTGTACTGAACATCTGTTTTTTCTTTTTGATACAAATAATCAGAAACACTTGATAAGAAATATAAATAGTGATTGAAGAATGTTTCTGAGGAATTTAGAATACATAACAAAATATGAGGACAAATGAAATAAGTGGCGTAAACAAGGATCTTTAACGAGTACCTGACATCGCACAGGCTCGGGACCACCTTTTAACGTGCCCTCCGTAGGACGGCATAACTTAGGATTTTATACTCCCATTAAAAAATCCTAGGACCACCTGCGGGTTTGAAACCGTATAGTTGAAGTTTCTGGCTGGATGAGCCATTTTTTTTATTTTCTTCGTTCTATTCTTGTATTGCGATCATGAAAATATTAGAATTCCTGTTTTCAATGGAAGTACAAGTTTTAGGGTACTCTGAGTCCAAATACACAAGTCCCGAAAAAAGGTCTGTGTAATAATATACCGTTGGAAAGCTAAGATTTTAGAAAAAATATTATTTTGTACACAAGCTTGTAAAAGGTTATAATAGTGATAAAAAGCCAATCAAACTAACTGATTATTTTAGATAATAATGTAATAGATTTTTAATAAACCAAATGTTTCTATAGAAAAAAATTAATTAGTTCTTTGATAGTTTCACTCATTTTTATCTTTGGCTATAAATTCTTTAGTCGATTTTAAAAGCGAAGGTAGTGAAATTTTTTTTTTTTTTTATTAAAGAGATAATACAATCTGCCACCTTCTGGGCAATGGTATTACGTTAAAAGAAATCATTCATCCCAAAAGTACTTAATTTAAATAATAAAAATAGAAATAAATAAATAATAAAATAATATATATAAAGAAAATAATAATAATCTTGATCACATTCATACCTATTTACAAACTGCCCCTGGGATCACCGAATCGAACTGAGATCCGCTAGTGGATATCGAGGCACAATGCCAGGAGATCCCAGTGTCTCTCACTCAGCCGCGTCCTACTGGTCTTGAGAGCCAGTGGAGGCAGAGCGAGGGCGCTAGAGCCACAGAACTCGAGCATGATTGGAGAAGCCAGCCATTGCCAGCACTCCAATGGACATATTTACAAGAGATCTCTGGGCCACTGCCACTTCAACCTACAGGAGGGTTATATGGATGTTTGAACTGATAGGGAGTTGCAAAGGGATTAGGAAGGTGAGTAAGCTTCTGATGGAAGATTGAGAATTTTGATGGGATTAGATAGTGAAATTAGTGTGTTTTGAAAAAATTTTCTTCTGATGGTTTACTTCTTTCGAATTCAATGCATAATATTTGTTGTTGGCACCTAACATTCAGCATCTATATTAGTCTCAATGAAGTAAGGTACTATTGTAAACATTTGCGTAAATGTAAATAAATTTTGTTGTTAGATTATATTTTGTCTTTCTTTGCCTTCTACCTTATACATCTACAGTTGTGGTATTCAAAATTTGAAAGATGGAAAATAAGATCTAACACCAAACAATATATTTGTTCGTTGTCCATAATAGTAGTTAGACGTATAACAGCTTGACCGATACTGAAAGTATACCTTTTGTAGTTTATCTCATGATAAACACATATGGAAATAAACTACATGCGAAATATTTGCAAACAATCGCGCGGACTACAGCTAGTTAATTATAAAATAAATAATCATAGATAATTTCAAAAGACATTTAATGAAATCATAATACTAAAGTTAGCTATTCGGCCAATTAAGTTTCACATCAAGATATATCCATATCAAATCGATCACTCACGTGAGAACTGGAGTGTAGTTTACTCTCAACAGCAACTTACCTGGAAAAAAAAGAAACAAAATTAATTTCATCAATAAAATTACAGCTCTAAAACACCATTAAAAAGTATTTATTCTTCCCCTAAGTCTACTGTTACCTGTTAGACATAACTGTGTTTTTTGTTTCATCTTTAATGATTTATATTAATCTTCAAATGTTCATTAATCGAATAAAACTTTGAAAGCTAAAGATTTTTTTCTCAGATTGTTATCTAACATGCAACATGCGAGAATATATATCTGGTTAGAAAAATATTTTTGAAAGCTAAAAGAAATGAATTTTTAAGTTTAAGCCCAAACGTGAAGATGAAAAGAAAGTGATGAAACAATGAAACAAACGTGGCTGATGGATAAAATTTTGTTGCAGTGTGAGCATTTAGGAGGGGCTTCTCTCGTAATATAGTAACCAAGAGTAAGTCGGCTATGTCCGATTCTGAGGCGGGTAATAGCGACTTCTTCTCGACGAGAGTTACCGATTCAGGTTTTCCAGGGGTTCACGTTTTTCTTAATCAGTTTAAGTTTACTGGATGGTTCTTTCATCCCACATGGATTGCCACCTTCCTTTTACCGTTTCTGTTAGGGGGGAAGGCCAGTTCGGGTGCGCTATTTCAAATTTAATACAATTTCATTCAACAATAAATATTTGATTTTAAATATAAAATAGTAATAAACCGAATGAAATTGAAACCGTTCTTATTTTTGTAGTTCTTATTAGTATATGAATCAAGTTTTCATTTTATGGGAAACTTAAATTTTCAGTCATCTCTGATTCACTTCATAACAAATAAACTTAACTAATGTTGATTTATGTTTTTTTTTTTTTTTTTCCATTTCTGCCGATGATTGAATGTAATAGTGAATGGACATTATAAAATAAACACATTTTCTTGCTAATTGAACTTTCGTTATGATAAACTAAAACTCCCAAAACAACGATGAACAATAAACCGGTCAGGAAGAAATATTCTTAAAACATAAATCACACACCTAGTGGGCGTCTACTAGTATATATATTGGGTTGTTTCACATAAAATGTCCGTTTTTATAGTTTCTGAAATATATAAAGGATTTTGCAGGTCTCTGTTGTTTTCTTCCGAATGTTTACATATTTAAAGTAAACAGTTACTAATCCTCTACCTTTGTATTATAAACATTAGCTTCCCAATTACCCACTTTTTAGTATACCTCCAAATATGAACATGGAACCACGCGATTTTAGAGTTATATTTTTGTACGAGTTTAAACTCGGCCATTCAGCGGCTGAGGCCGCTAGAAATAATTGCTAGCCCTTTGGGGAAGGTAGTGTAATGAACGCACCATTCATTTTGCTAAGTTTTCAGCTGGGGATACCGACTTGGAAAACTTGCCCCGAGGAAGACCTCCGTCCGTAATAGACAACGATGTCCTTACACATACAGTAGAAGAAAACCCCTACTAAAAAGTTAAAGGATTCTCAGAACAACTTAATGCAAGTGCATCTACCGTTTCCAGACATTTAAAGTGTATTGGGAAAGTAAAAAAACTAGATACATGGATACCTCCTGATCTCACTCAGCGGCATGTTTCAAAACATACCGTGCAAAAATCGAAAGAACTAGGCTACGAAATTCTTCCGCACTCACCATATTCTCCCGACTTGTCTCCAACAGATTACCACCTGTTCAAGAATTTAGACAACTTTCGTCAAAGGAAAAGTTTTTGAAAATGACGATCAAGTGAAAAGTGCGTTTTCAGATTTTGTTTCACTTCAAAGCTCAGAGTTTTTCAGTTCGGGGATAAAAAAGTTGGTGCCACGTTGGGAAAAATGTGTAAAAAAGAAAGTAAATACTTCGAATAAAATTATCTTGTTTTCATATCGTATTTTTAATAAAAATCCTTTACCTTGAAAACGGACATTTCATGTGACACAACCCAATATATATATGTATATGTATGTATTTGCATATTTGTGTGTGTTTGTGTATGTAGTTTTATCACCAGTAAGGTAATGTAAAAATAACAAATTGACAAAGGAACATAACAACCACAGCCGAATACAAAGAGACACACAATTATTGCAGAGTAGGGAGAACAATGGAAGGAACTAATTAGCAATCTGCCCTGAGGGCAGCGCCACACTCGCTCCACGGCCACCCTGATCGCTGTTTAATTAAAACTGTTTGCTCGCCATTCCCCTACCTCTTTGTTTAATCTCCTACTCCTTCCCCCGTCCCGAACCTTTCTCTTCCAGTTTCCGCTATCAGCTAACGTACTTCGTAAACGGTATCAATTCTTTCATTTTCGTTTTCGCCTTTTTCGGAACTTCGTCTTTTGGACTCAAGGGACCCTAAAAAGTATATTTCCGTTGAAAACTGGAATTAGAAAATTTTCCCGATCGCAAACTTTCCCTTACTATATATTTCATATATAAGTAAGTGAAAGTGAAAGTGAAAATGAACAATGTTTAGGTGGATTTGAAATATATATAATAGTTGTTTGTTAACAAATGTTTCACCTGGTACTATAATGTACAAATGGATAATTTTTGGTTTCTTTATTTATTTGACGTAACTTTAAGCTGTTGTGACTAATCGGACGAATCTTTAGTGGAATTCTTAAATTGTCCCTTTCTAAGTTTAATTAGCATAGGGATCTTTAACGAGTACCTGACAACGCACAGCCTCGGGAGAAACACTTTACAAAGAACGGCCAACCAAGTATTTGTTATTCCGGTTCAAAAATCATCTGTCACGTTTGAACCCGCGGCATATATGGCTGTTGTGCTAACCACAAGATCCCTATTGATGTGTTCTTTAATTAATACTTACATTTTCTTTTTTACAATTATAATGACGCAGGCATTTAGATAATTACTGAATTAAGTAGTGATGATCCTGAGAGAAGAATCAGAGGCGGAAGTGTCCTTAGTCCTCTGTCTCCGGAGGAGCGGTCGATCGGGAGGGGGGAACGGGGGATGCTATGAATAATGTATCCAAGGTCCTGCCTCCATCACCCGCCAATCGCCTCACAGGAGTCGGTGGCGGATCCAGGGGTAGGTTTTGTATGGTAAGCTGGAAGCAGTCCAAAGGGGCCGAACAAGCAAAATCTGCTCGTCTTTTCTTCTGGTCTTTCTGTTCTTTTCTTGTCTAAAGTCAGGATTTAGAAATTAATTTCAAAACTATTACATCAAACGAACTCAAATATTTCAGGTTACAAATTGCAGTACAGTGGAAAACGCTGCGAACTATGGAATTTAAAATAATCACGTAGAATTTTTCAATATTTCTATTTAATCTTCTCTGTGTTTAAAAAGCCATGTTTACTTGTTCAATAATGTTTACATATTTGTAAAAAAGGATTAGTTTTAACCAAGATTCCTTATTTTTAAATAGTATTTTGCTTGTTCAAAAATTTTCGTCATAAAAAAAACCTGTACCACTACAACCTATGAAGGGTCTTGGGCTCAGTACCTATAGAGATTCGTACTGTTCCTAGGCCAACGGCAGTGCAGTGAGGTGATTAGGTCTTAATCACGCTCAGCCGCCAGGTTTTTCCCCAATTATTTTTGGTACCCACTTTATAGAGGCTGGGTCTGCCCCGGGAGGGTCTCCATACCCTAGATTTAATTAAGTTAGGATTACAAAAAGATTTGAAATTATAATCAGTTTCGTCGGAAACATATCTTATAGATTAAACAATATATGTTGCGAAATTGTTATGTAGAATAATCACTTAACTGTATGCTCTATGCTATTCGTTTGTTTATTGTTTATTTATTTAACGTCACTTTATGCTGCTGTAGTTAATCGGACGAGTACCTGACATCGCACTGGTTCGGGACCACCTTTTAATGTCCCCCGAAGTTGATGGAGAGTTGTAAAAATCCGATAAAACTAATTGATTGTTGTAGATAAAAATATAATAGATTATTTAATAAAACACACGTTTCTATTGAAATTCAATGTAATTAATTCTTTAACAATATATTTTTATCCCTAAGTGTATTTAAAAATTCTTAAATACTACTTTAAATGATTTTAACAACGGAGGTAAGTCAAAGTCGTGTGTTGAGCGCACCAGATTTTTTTTATCTTTATTTTTTTATCATAGGTAAGTTAAACATCTACTGAAGATGTTTTGGGCATTAATAACCACTTTTTCGCGCTTATTACAAAAACAACAACAACTAATTTATAAGTTAAGTGATACTAAAAGCTTAAAAGATGATTTAGGAAAAGCAGTATGTTTCATTTGGATCCCAAGCCTTATATCCTAATATTCCGCCACAGCCGGGATTCGAACCCAGGACCCGGAGCACAGCAGACTAGCGCTCTACCCACTAGACCACGCCGCTCCCACAATTTTCGTCATTAAACGATTTTTTAATTTCCGGAAAGGAAAATCCGCTGCAAAGACTGTTAACAAAATTTGCAATGTGTATTGCGATGACGCCTTAGGAGAAAGCACTGTCCGTAAGTGGTTTGCTCGGTTCAGAACCGTAATGTTTGACTTGGAAGACGTAAGTAACGCAATGGGCACAAGTAACAGTTCAAACCACATCATATTCACAATTTAATATTTAATATAACATACAAGCCAAACTGCTCTATCTTTCAGTTGTCAAATATCTTTTATTTTCTACTGTTATAAACTAATTGAAGATCAATTATCTATTCAAAAACCCCAAGAAATACAGCCCACCCAAAATTCATAAACTGTTCATGATCCATGAGAAATATTCATAGGGAACAAATTAAGTGAACTTTCGGAATCACAAAACAAAGGTTCATTATTGAGTACAGATCCATTTCATACATCACATCTTTATCTCAAAAAATTAAAAAAGTTCTTATCCTCTAGCTTCCCCCATCTCCGCTTAGTTTTAAAACATGGTAACAAATTAAAGAATCTATATTCAAAACTAAAAGATCCCATCCCTTTCCTACAAAAATCAAATTTAGTTTATCGTATTCCCTGCTCTTCTCCAAATTGCAATTCCTCTTACATAGGCGAGACCAAAAACTATCTCAAAAAAAGAATTTATCAGCACCAATACACAATATCTACCCGTAACCCATTTTCCTCAAAATTATCCGAACACGCTATATCCCTTGACCATCATTTTTATTTTGATAATCCTGAAATCCTAGCCACCGTACCAAACTACAAAAAGCGACTCCTCTCCGAAGCTATATATATCAATATGGAAAAAGATCGAGTACCCGTCATTCATAAAACAGACAAAGAAATAATCTCTCCCTCGTTTGCTAACATCTTCCATCTCCTTAAGTTATAAGTTATGTTAAAAATCTTGAGCCTTATTGTACATATATTGTTTTGTTTTTCCATTTTATAATTTTGAAAAACTTTTTAAAAACAAAGATAAGCTGTAGTATTTATATTTAGAGGGGAAAACCTTCAGGGTTTTTACACGAACCCCTCCCCATACTACCTATGTTTATGGTTTTCCTCAGTTTAAGCTTGGACATGGCTCAGTAATGGTACGTTTATATATATAATGTATGTTGGTATATTTTCTGTTTTATTTCAAATGTTATCATTGTCGCTACATTCAAAAAATATTCATTATCACATTAATATGTATCTCTTTTGTTCTGATGTTTGTAGCCCTGATGATGGCTCACAAGCTTGAGCCGAAACGTTGGCAAAATTAAAATTTTCAAAAAATGGCTGACTCCTAATTATTCCAGCTATAATAGTTTCTACAGTCGACTATACATCCTCAATATAGTTCATTATTGAGAATAACATATAATAATAAAGATAACTTAACAAAGGCTTACCGTTAGCGAACACACACACATACACACGGAACCAGAACAAACCACAAGGACACCCTAACACTAATCAATGGCGTGGCAACAACACTCACGTCAGGCAAAGCCCCCAGGCTGAAGAGGAGCTGGATGAGAGACCTTCCACTTTGATAATTCATGTCAACAGCAGGTACTGCTGAGTACTGCTGGGCCTATCGCGCCACTTTTGTTAAATATTAACCCATTCAATGCTTATTAATTATATTATTGGCAGATGAGTATAAAGAGTATTATATCTTATAAGTCTCGAAAAACGTTCTGGATGGGTGCGTGTGTGTGGTGTGTGTGGTAGGTAAGTCTAGCACGAAGACGAAAAGGCGCACACATCTGAAATTTTATATTAACAACTATACGCTGTGAAGTTACAGCAACTTTTTCTACTATACCTCATGTATTTAGCACATTTTTTCGATTGAACTCTCTTTATCGATGTAAAATTTAATAGTCTTTAATACGATGTAGGTTTCATTCTGATTGAAGTAGTCTTACAGGGCTTAAATGTCGAATATTTTAATATTGTTCCTCTAAAGTACCTTTAATTTTGTAAATTTCGAAAAATTAAACACATCCTATTGTCAGCATTGATAATTAACAGCAAAGTATGCAATTTGAGCGAATTTGATAAATAACCAAAGAAGAAAAGTGCAAGATATTTTGTAATGCAATTTTTGTTTTTTTGCATACAAGAATAGTAATATCAGGAGTCAGTCATTTTTTGAATTTTTTTAAATTTTGTCGACGTTTCGGCTCGAGCTTATGAGCCATCATCAGGGCATTACTGAGCCATGTCCAAGCATAAACTGGACTATGCTTAAAGTGTATGCTTGGACCCTGATGATGGCTCACAAGCTTGAACCGAAACGCTGGCAAAATTTAAAAAAATGACTGACTCCTGATTATTCCAACTATAATAGTTTCTACAGTCGACTATACATCCTCAATAGAATAGTAACATTGATATAGTATAATATACCGTTGGAAAGCTAAAGATTTTAGACAAGATATCATCTTATACACAAAGTTGTAAAAGGTAACGAAGAGGGATTTGTCGTAGATAAAAATATTATGGATTATTTAATAAAACACATGTTTCTATCGAAACTCAATGTCATTCATCCTTTAACGATTTATATATATCTTTAACTGTATTTAAAAATTCTTAAATTTATTTTATTAATGGGGGTAAGTGAAAGTTGTGTGTTGCGCGCACCAGATTTTTAGAATATTTAAACATCATTGACCGAGTACACTTTATTTTGAAAACAGTGAGTGGATTAAAAAGAAATTTCTGAAAACGTTACCATCTTCTTTTACAAGCCGATATAATTTCCGCAAAGATCGTTGCCTCTTCTCCTTCCTGTCCTTCATTATGGTTACGGTTACGGTTATGGTTGGAGATGGATATAGACTCCCTCGCGCCACCCATCGCAGTGCCCCGTAGCCTCCAGCAGCAGAGCACCCCCAGCCCAGGTAGCAATACCGTCCCGCCGGTCGTTACAGTAAACCAGGAGCTTCTTTTTTACGAGGGTTCGCGGGGGGAGGCTTGGGAGTAGCTTCCACGGGGGAGGAATACCAGATGAGGGGTAGAGGCTAGGAGGGTAAAGGCTTGGAGGGTAGAGGCTAGCGGGTTGAGAGGTGTTCAATGTGTCTAGTCCTGCCATAGATATTATAATTTTTTTATCTAATTCACATTGAATTACATTTATCCTAAATTCCCTCTTCTCAAACTTAACTACCGTTTCATCTAAGGATTGAAATAAAATTTGAAATTGATCAAGTAATTTTTTTATCTCGCCTAGTAACTTTTAAAGCAAGGTCGTATAGACGTTGAATCCTTTTGAAGTATTTTTCTTTCTTTGCAATAAGTACTCTAACGATGAATCGGACATGTTTGCAAATAATTTTTAATTTGGCTTCTAAAATTAATCACTTAGGCCACTTACGAAATAATTACCAAAAAACAACAACAGATGTTTTAATTCGATTTGATATCGATAAAGAGATCGATCGGATTTCTATTTGTCGATACGGTTCCTATCGATTCTTGGGCTCAAAAACGGATTTAACGGTCAATCCCAATTTCTAAAAATCCGGCTCGGCGTGGACCAATAAATTATGGTACGAATCGCAAAAATTAAAAATTCTCTGGTAGTGGACTGCATGATAAAAAATAATATTAAGAAACTCTCGAACTGTGGCCATAGGCCCAGGCTCGACAGTCTCCTCCAGCTGCTCCTAGATTTTATCTTGTAAAACTTAGGAGAACCTAAATTCGTTAAAAATTGAGTCCCTCTATCGCGAACGAGCACCGTATATCACCACAAATATCGTCACGGACTACAAAAACATACAATCGGGACAAAGTCTCAATTCAGACTGACGCTTGAGCAAAAAAAAAAAAAAAAAAAAAATAAAAAAAAAAAAAATTATTATTTTTAATTCGCGTACGTGCGAACAGATATATTTACAAGGAAATATTAACAGGTTTCAGAATTTTTTTTTTTTTCAAAATCTTTATTGGAATATAAAATGTATACCTAAAGAGAGTAGAACAAAAAAATTACTTAAAATGTTCCCCTTTATCCTTGACACAGTCATTTAATCTTCGTGGCCAGTCAATAGCAGGACACAGCACTTCTTGAGAAAAACGCTCAACTGCTGTGACCAGAGATTGTGTGAGGCTTTGCAAGTTTTCATTTCTATATTTCGGACTAGAGCCGGTAATCTAGTGGGTTGATACCAGAGCTTCCTGAGGGCCAATTAGAGCTACAGATGAACGCTGGAATGTTCTTTTGGAGGCACTACTGAGTTGACCTGGCCTTGCGGGCTGGAGCGAAATCCTGCTGGAAAATTCACTGACTTCTAACATAGTATCTATCATTTAGAGGCTTGACAACAGGTTCCGAAATATGTCCTGCTAGTTTTGAGCGTTTTTCACAAAATAAAGCTTTGTGGTGCAATCAAAGCAAACTCCTCACCAAACCATCACTGAGAAAGGTTGATCATTTTTTTGCACTCTTACTGGGCTTCTTTAGAGCTTTCCGATTAAATTTTAATTTAAAGATTCCAATTTTACGAGACATGATTTTTTGTTTGAAAATGGGAATTCTTCAGATTTGAGAAACCTCTTCTCTCACGGATTTGCCGATCTCACAGTGCGGGGAGGAGTCACCCATAGCGTAGTTGCTAGCATATAAGCTTTCTATGCCAAAGGTCGCGGGTTCAAACCTCGGGTGGCCCTAGGATTTTTTATGGGGAGTAAAAAATCCTCAGTTATGCCGTCCTTCGGAGGGGACGTTAAAAGGCGATGTCAGGTACTCGTTAAAAATCGCTATCCTAATAGAACCTGGGTAGGCAAAATTTAGGACTCCCAATGTAGCATCGTCCGATTAGCCATAGTAGCATAAAGTGACGTTAAACGAACAAACAAACAGTGCGGGGACGACCTGTTCCGTTTAAAACTGGAATTATAAAATTTTCACGATCGCAATACTTTCCTTTACTATATCCCTATATATATTATAATAATATATAATTATATATATATATATAGTATATATATATTAATATAATGGCTTCTTTAGACACCGTCTCAGAGTCTACCCTGATGAAGGCCCAAAATACAGGCCGAAACGTCACATAATTAAAATAACACATTGTTTTAATGTGTGTTTCTATTTAATGACCGAACCCCCAACCATCTTGCTCATCTAATTTCTCAACGGTCAACAAAAACTCCATCATTATGATTTTTTTACTATATATTTCATATATCGTTAAGTGAAAGTAAAAATGGTCTTATGTTGGATACAATACAACTCTGTACAGACATTTACTATCTCTTAAAAATAACAACTTGAATCTTACCTGTGATATGATCTATTTGAATAATTACCATAATTTTGACAAAGCCATAATTTTATAAAGAATATCTGTAGCGGTCGTGAAAAACTGGATAACTCAAGTTATATCAAAAAATGAGTTAACTCTACGTATACGCTCCCTCGGACCGTCTCCCACGTCGTGTTAAATTGGTCAAAGAAATTTCTTGGTGGAAGAAATTTCAGGTGGAAAGAAAGCTGTATGTTATAACTCTATTTTGGGTAATACATAAAGTTTATGTCGCTCGCCTGTAAAATGAAATATTTTGACTTAACCACTTATTCACGACCGTCACAGATATAATACGAAAGACAAGCGACACACTACATAATGTAAGTGTGCTGATCACACCACCTCCTCCAAAAGCGGCCAATGAGGTTCCCCAATTACTTATTCCCTTAATGCCTTGGATCTTTATCGCGGAGTTTCGTGATCGTATTTCGTATCTTCCAAGTTACTGTCTCATAAAATGAGGAATCGATAAGAATACATTACTAATCCTTTAGTTTTCCATGTACAATACATAAAAGAGAACTATCTTATTCTACATTAATTATTCAATTTGCATAAACCTAAAAGTATTGCAATTTTTTTTAGCCTTGCATTTTTTTAAGGATTGATACATATATTTTTCAATCATAAGGCCAATCAGGACTTACAGAGTTGAGCTTTGGTCTACTAAATTGTCGACTTTTTTTTTTTTTTATCTAATCCTTACAATAAATAATAATTACTTGAGTATATACCCTATTTAGCTGGAGAGCTAGTGAGCCCTCCGAGTAACGGTCTTCCTGTAAGGTTAGAAATTTGTATACTTACGATTTGTAGCATGCTAAGAGTCCTTTTTTGATAGTTTTTACCAAATATTCTCAAATTTTCTCTATTTTGATTTATAATATTCTTTATATAACGTACAACATAGTTTAAAAAAATAGAAGACGGTGTAAGTTGGATAAATAGAAATAGGTTTTTGCACCATATTATATTTGGTAGGCACTCATGATTAAACTGCTGTACAATTTAACATACATAAATAAAAATTTACATTGGAGAAGTGATCCATATTTTGTATATAAATGCACGGTTTTCGCGATTGCAATACATTTCCCTTATTATATATTTCTTTTTCTCATCATTGTCGTCATTGTTCTTTTGTTCTAATATTTGTTCGTTAATTATCAGGCCGATTTGCAAAAGAAATTCTTGGATATTTTTTTAAAACACTTTATTTATTCCAGTATTGCGACGTTTCAGCCTCTAGGGTCATTTTCAAGCTTCTGTAATCAATTAAAATCTCATTGCATTTATATATTTCCAACAATTCAATTACAACAACATATAATAAATTATTTTTAATAATTATGTCACCTACCATGCATATCCATCTCAATTATCTTTTAATTTTACCGCTTTTCACCAGCGTCGTCATAATTTTTTTTAAATGTCATTTTTCAAAAAAAAACCTGTATTCAAAAATATCATATTATTTTTCATCATCCATTGAAAAAGTGGATCTATTTATTCAAAAAAGAAAAGAAACATTTTTTCCAATTTACTTAACAGTTTTCGGCCGCCTTTTAGGTGTTCTCGTGCGCGACTGAACTTGGTGTGGGGATGCCAAAGGATTTATATATTTACTCTCTCGATATTACTTGCATAAAAGGTGTTTAGGTTGTCAACGTCTGTTTGGTGGTTAACTGATTTTTCTAAATTTTTTGTTATATAAATTGATTCTATGATTCTCCGTTTATTTATGTTTTCTTCCTTGTGTAGGACCGAGATATTATCAAAATCAAAAATATGTTTATGTTTATCGCAGTGTTGTGACAAACCTGTAGCCAATTTTGATTTTGTGCATTTCGAGTTACAGTTTTGTTTATGTTGCTGTACTCTCTTATGGAGCCACTGCGTAGTATCGATCTTTTATGCAAGTACTATCGAGAGAGTAAATATATAAATCCTTTGGCATCCCCACCCCAAGTTCAGTCGCGCACGAGAACACCTAAAAGGCGGCTGAAAACTGTTAAGTAAATTGGAAAAAATGTTTCTTTTCTTTTTTGAATAAATAGGTCCACTTTTTCAATGGATGATGAAAAATAATATGATATTTTTGAATACAGGTTTTTTTTTTGAAAAATGACATTTAAAAAAAATTATGACGACGCTGGTGAAAAGCGGTAAAATTAAAAGTTAATTGAGATGGATATGCATGGTAGGTGACATAATTATTAAAAATAATTTATTATATGTTGTTGTAATTGAATTGTTGGAAATATATAAATGCAATGAGATTTTAATTGATTACAGAAGCTTGAAAATGGCCCTAGAGGCTGAAACGTCGCAATACTGGAATAAATAAAGTGTTTTAAAAAAATATACAAGAATTTCTTTTTCAAATCGGCCTGATAATTAACGAACAAATTATATATTTCATATATAGGTAAGTGAATAAAGCAGAAGTATAAAAAATATATTTCAGAATTGAAAACCAATTAATAGAAATAATAATTTAAACATAAATGTATGAATCTATAAAACGCTTAAGATATACAGTTATATACAAACATGAACTTAAGTTATTGTTAGATATTTTTTTTTGTTCTATTATGTTATTATTAAATGTTCCCAATCGTGATAGTTTATCTTAATACATATTTCATATATTGATAAGTAAATGTAAAAAAAAGGTGTTGTTAGAGACAGTTTTTAATTCCAAGCACGTAATTAATTTTTATTTTTTTTAAGCATCTAGAAAGTATTTAAAAACATTTAACTTGTATTTCCAGCCAACTAGGCCCCTTGACGAAAATCCTGCTCGGCCCCCGGTAGATATATATTAAAAAAAAAAAGATTGTAGAGACGCTCACAGACAGCCACAGAGCTAGACGCGTGGGTGTAAGCCATCAAGTGACACCCACACTGAGACCCGACATCTATGGGTCTACGTCTATTCCCTCTGTCCCAGTCAGCTATCGTAAATACTATCTTTATTACTCTTTTATACATTTTTTAATTTATTCATATATATTTTAGACAGTTTTATAACCGTTTTATTATTATATATATTTTTAGGGGGGGGATTTGGAATAGGAATAGTTGGCAATGAACATTCTACTATAGCCCACTTGCATTACGAATAGGAATTATAAGTAATAAAAAAAACCTTGTTCGCGCAACACGCAACTTTCTCTAGCTTCCCTCAGTGACATCAAGTTTAAATAAATTTATATATAAACCAATGTATTACCTCATAGTATTATGTACAAATACAATTTTTTTTAAAGCTACTGTGGCTATAGGGGATAGATGGGGATCTTTAACGAGTTCCTGACTTCACGCAGGCTAGGGACCATCCCAAGACCCCGTCCCAAGAATGTTTTTATTTATTTGAAATTAGATCAGCTGATGCGCCAGATGGTAACAGTCGCACTTAACTTCGTCTCTGAGATTTTTGATTTTTCAAAAGGATTTTCATCGATTCCAGTCTCGAAAAAGCTGCCAGCTTTTTGGACATCAACAGCAGTAACGTTTGGAATATTATTTCGGTAAGCAGAGTAATTTTTTTTTACCGCAAACAGTGAATGCAGAGTCAATAGGCTTGACACAAAGGGTAGCCATATTTCCTCATATCAGCTGATTGCTGGTATTGGGAATATATACTTATTACTTGTTTCCCTTTAACATTCTTATATTACTATCTTTTTTTTATACATGAAATGCGATATTTTCATCAAGTGATGTCTTCTAAAACGTCAAGTAAAAGATCAAGATCTGCAGGTTCAAATTCGTCTCCCACTAAACAAAGACCCCGTCGTGATAACAATAAGAAATTACCAACACAAGCGAACCCTTCAAGTAACACTTTGAAATCTGAACCCCAGCCTGGCCCATCATCACAGGAGATGACAGATGAATCTCCTTTTTTCACACCGAATCCATTTCAAATCCTCCATAGTGAAAAAGAAGACATGGAATCTGCCCCTACACCAAGGGAACCACCACCTCCCACGATATTTGTCAAAAATATTAAAAATTTTCAACTTCTTTGTGCACAACTTAATAAATTAACCAACCCTGGTAGCTACTCATGTCTGAATAGAACAAATGACACTAAAATATCTCCGGATAGTGCTGAAACCTACAGGAAAGTAGTAAAATATCTGACAGACACCAAGGCCGAGTTCCATACTTATCAGCTACGCCAGGAGAGAGCACTGAGGGTTGTAATAAGAAACTTGCATCCCTCGACACCAACTGAAGTTATTAAAGAAGAACTGATGGAGATGGGATATAAGGTGCGCCAAGTCACCAACGTTTTGAAAGATAAAGTTCAACTTCCAATGTTTTTTGTTGATCTAGAACCATCGACAGGAGTCGAAAAAATCTACGATCTTAAACGACTGTACTACAGCTGTGTAAGAGTTGAGAAGCCCTATATGAAGAAGGATATAGTCCAATGCCATAATTGTCAGGCATATGGCCATACTAAATCTTATTGCCACCATATACCACGCTGTGTGAAATGCGGAGAAGAGCATAGGACAGGAGAATGCACTAAACCGAAGTCATCACCCGCAGTATGTGCTCATTGCCTCAAGGACCATCCAGCCAACTACAAGGGATGCCAAATATATAAAAATCTAAAGACCAGATTTCAAAAACCTCAAGAACCAGAAACAGCAAGAATAACAAGATCTAGAAGAGAACCATCTAAATTTGTAGATTCCAATGTCTCATTTGCCCACTTACTTGGAGGTGGGGACCAGAGTAATGAAGCCGAGGCCCTGCCGAAACAACGTTTACCTCAGCATAATCCACCTATTCCACAACAAACTATTCCGCAAAATTTTTCTATTCTTCAAAGAACTCCTCAACATCAAATTTCTCATATTCCTTCTCCATCAAATGTCACAGACCTTACCAGTCTCATGACATCCTTCATCTCCGAAATCAAATCCCTCGTTATGCCTCTAATATCACTCCTTACGAACCTTGTATCAAATCTCATTCCTGCCTTACAAAAACCATAAATGACCTCACCTAATTCCTTATCCATTCTCCTTTGGAATGCGAATGGTGTTCGAAATCACACTGACGAACTGACAGCGTTATTGCAAGACAAAACAATTGACGTTGCACTTATTACTGAAACTAGACTAACCACTAAACAGCTTTTCAAAATACAGCAGTACATAACATACCGTACAGACCACCCAGACGGCAAAGCTCATGCCGGTTCTGCTATATTGTCCACCAATCCCTCTCTCATCATTTACTTCCACTTCCTACCTATGATTTTCTGCAAACCACAGCAATAGTAATCAAGACTTTTTCCTATCCGGTAACTATTACATCAGCATATTGCCCTCCCAAACACTCCATTTCCAACACCGAATTTGCATCCTTCCTGGATTCCCTAGGAAATCACTTTATTCTGGGTGGAGATCTAAACGCCAAGCACCAGCAGTGGGGTTCTAGAACCACGAATTCTCGTGGAAGAAATTTGCTGACTGCTCTGAATTCCCGAAATTTTAACCTCCTACCTCCTGACTCCCCTACCTACTGGCCAACAGATCCTAACCGTAATCCAGATATCCTCGACTTCTTCATCCACAGCGGATTAGGCTCCCTGAACTATTCCGTAACTCGCCTTGATGAACTATCCTCTGACCATAGTCCACTGATCCTTAAAGTATCCCTAACTCCTATTCCGAAACCCATTCCACCTTCATTTATTCGAAGCCCTGTCAACTGGAACCTCTTCCGCCACATCCTCACCGATAATATTGACCTCAGTGTGACCCTCAAAACACCGGATGACCTTGATGATTCCGTCTACTCCTTTACTACCGCCATTCAGCAAGCTGTCTGGACTGCCTCCTCTCCTAAGCACTCCAATAGGACTCCTCAGCAAAACCATTTACCTCAACACCTAGCTGACCTCATCCATGCAAAACGCCGAGCCAGATCATTATGGCAAAGAACCCGACACCCAACAGATCGCCGCTCCTATAACTTTTATTGTAGGCAATTAAAGCGGGAGTTGGCGACCTTCCGTTCCCAGTCCTTTAATTTCTACCTCTCCCTCCTATCAGCTCGAGATGATTCCCTGTGGAATGTGACCTGCGTCTGATGAAGATAAAGCCGAGGAATTCGCCACACACCTCTCCAAAGTATTCACTCCTCACCCGGAATCCAACAGAAATCATACCACAACAGTTCAAGAATTCCTTTTCTCACTAATACCTCTTTCCCTACCTCCTAAAGCTATTAATCCATCTGAGGTGAAATATCTTCTTCAAAAACTGACCCTTCGTAAATCTCCTGGACACGATCTCCTTACCCCCCAGATCCTGCGACAACTTCCCCAGAAAGCCATTATTTTTCTTACATACATCTACAACTGCATCCTTCGCACCACCTATTTTCCTCTCTTATGGAAACATTCCACAATCATTTTATTCCTAAAACCAGGTAAACCTTCCAGTAACACTTCATCCTACAGACCTATTAGTCTACTCCCCATCCTCTCAAAAATCTTCGAAAAGCTCCTTCTAAAACGAATCCTGCCTATATTAGAATCTCACAACCTTCCTTCCCACCAGTTTGGTTTCCGTTCTCATCATTCCACTGTTCAACAAGGAGTCCGAGTAGTAGACCATATTTCCTCAGCCCTCGAATGCAAAGAGTATTGTTCTGGTGCGTTTCTGGACATAGCGCAAGCTTTTGACCGGGTATGGCACGCTGGATTACTCTTCAAGCTTAAAACGCATTTACCCCAGTCTCTCTACCTCATTCTAAGATCCTATCTCTCAAACCGCTCCTTCAGTTCGCTGTGGTGTAGAATTTTCTAACTTTTATCCCGTTGAGGCCGGTGTTCCTCAGGGCAGCGTCCTGGGACCCGTTCTCTACATCCTTTACACCGCTGATATTCCTAATCATCCCGACACCTTTCTAGCAACATTTGCCGACGACACCGCCATCCTATCACCCAGTTCCGATCCCGAAACAGCATCCTTAATCCTGCAAAGACACCTTTGTCTTATCGAAGACTGGTGTGGTGCTTGGCGCATAAAGGTGAACGAGGCCAAATGCAAACAAGTAACCTTCACTCTTCGACGAAAATCCTGTCCGCCAGTTAACTTCAATTCCATTCCTATTTCTCCTTCAGATACAGTCCGCTATCTTGGCTTACTACTAGACAAAAGACTGACGTGGAACCCACATACAAGACTTAAACGAAAAGAACTCAACAGACGATTCGGACAGTTATACAGACTATTAAACAGAAAATCTGAACTTACAGTAGACAACAAATTATTAATTTATAAGACAATACTGAAGCCCATCTGGACCTACGGACTTGAACTGTGGGGGACAGCTAAACGTTCTAACATCAAACGCATTCAATCCTTTCAATCCAAAGTCCTCCGAATAATAGTAAATGCTCCTTATTATGTATCCAACTATACCTTGCACCACGACCTTAATGTTCCATTTATTTCAGACCTAATTCCATCCAAATTTTCCAAATTCCATCAGAACCTCATTCATCATCCTAATCCTTTAGCACGATCCCTATCCAGCTCCACTCATCCATACAACCCACCTAGAAGGTTGAAACGGCAGTGGCCCCGAGATATATTGTAAATACATATGCTGGAGTTCTGACACTGGTCAGATTCTCCTCTCAAGTGCGGTGTGATTGTGGCTATGGCGCCCTCACTAGTTTCCCTGGCTCTCACCAGTGATGCGGCTGAGAGGGAGGCGCTGAGATCCTTTGGACTCTGCTTGTCCTTCCACAAGTGGGGGGACAAGCCCCGTCCGGGGTTCCCGAGCTGATTGTAAATATTGTACATAGGTATGAATGTGACTTGTTTTGTTTATTTATTTGTTAACTTCATTTATTGTATTTATTTTGTCTACTTAATTTTGTTATTGTATACGTTTACTTATTTTGATTTTATTTTATGTAATTTGACTTTCCTTTTGTTTATATTGTAAATATTGTATGAATAAGATCCTGTAGCACTATTATTATTGTCTATTATGACAAATTGTAATATATACGAATAAAAAAAAAAAAAAAAAAAAATTTATTTGAAAAATCTCGGATAAGACGAAAGCATATATTTCGTCATTACATTAGTGGCAGAAACGGTGACGATCTTGGTAATATTGATATACAGACCATAGCAAAACTTAGAGATATTTAAGTATTTAGGTTCAGTGAAAACAAGAAAAAATAAAATCCCGGCTAAAGGCGGGAAATGCGTGTTTTATATTCAGTTGCAAAATTCCTTAGCTCGGTGCTTTTATCTAAAAACTTAAAGGTTAAAATTTACAAAACTATTATTCTTTTGACAGTTCTGATGTGAAACGTGGCCACTTACTTTGAAGAATGAACAACGCCTTAAGGTATTAGAAACTAAATTACTGAGTAAAATATTTAGCCCAAAGAAATATGGGACCAATGGTGAATTTAAAAGGTTGTACAACGCGGAATGGCGGAGCTTGTACCCTGTAGGTATAATTGAGTCGATAGCATCGCAGAGTCTCAAATGAGTGTATAAAGTTGTTTCGCTCAGTGAAGAAGTAATTCTAAATACGTTGGTATTCGCTGAACCGACTGATCTAGTGTATGAGATGTAGGCCGAAGCGTCGATGAGTAAAGTCTGATCTCGGGAGCTCATACATGGACGTTGATGATTGGACGTATTTGTGTAGGCATTATTTATTGGTTTCGGCATCCAATCTTCAGGTTCGGTAAGCCTATCGTTATTATTAAAAATCCTAGTGCTAACTGCCTTGTTTGAACCCACTACGTTGGGAATACAAAGCTGTTAAGCAAGGCACTACACTATAGGCGACCTCTACATATATGATTAATTAGTAAATATAATAACATTTAATCCAATCCCATACGGTATATGTTACACTAAGAGAGGCATTTGCTCATTAATATGAGTCAGAAATAAAATAAATAATATTTTCGTATTATTCACTTTTAAGTTTCGTACGAGTTAAAAGTGAAATATCTTCCTTTGTAGGTACATCCTTTTAAACCCTCTCTCTCTCTCTCTCTCTCTATATATATATATATATATATATATATATATATATATATATATATATATATATATATATATATATATATAACTACCATCAACCAGCACACTCACCAACGGCTCTATTATATATAACTGCACAGCAAGCAGCTGCACACCTGATAGTCATGTCTCATGAAAAAAAAAAAAATATATATATATATAAATATATATATATATACATACATATATACACGATATATTTTGCCTTGGAAGTGAATATGAATAAAACGTTGCCTGTAAGAGTTGCCTGAGAGCATTTTGAATACAAACTCCAGATTCTTGTAAATATTTTTAATCAATTATATACGACTTATTACATGTTGCCTTCTTTCCGGTATTTGTTTTTACAATCCGTCCTCCAAGAACGGCGCTTTGGATCTTCTGAATATATTATATCTACTAATCCACTATCACACATACGCGTATGTACGTGCACACCAAATAGCACACCTGATAGTCAAGTTCAATGAGAAATAAAAAAATATTTAAAAAATCTGGTGCGTCCAACACACGACTTTCACTTACTTCCGTTGTTAAAATCAATTTAATTCCTTTAGAGATAAAAATAAATCGTTAATGAACTAATTAAAATGTATTTAAATAGAAACATGTGTTTTGTTAAGTAATCTATTATATTTTTATCTACAACGATCAGTTAGTTTTATCGGCTTTACATCATTTTCCAATTAGCTTTACAATTCCGTGTATAAGATAATATTTTTTTCTAAAATCTTTAGCTATCCAAAGGTATATTATACGTCTATATTACTATTCTTAAGTTCAAAAACTCGAAAATTGCATAAAAAACTATGTTTGCACTTCTCTCCTTTATTTGTTTATCACATTCTCTCAACATGCATATTAAACCGTTATTAATCAATGAAACCAAAATAAAATGTTTATTTTTACAAAATCTAAAAAATTAAAGGTACTTTAGAGGAAGAAAATTTTAAATATTGGTATTCAAGCCCTGTCAAACTATTTTAATCAGAATGAAATCTACATGATTATTAAATTTTACATCGATATGACGAGTTTAATCAAAATCGTTACAGCCGTTTTTGAGAAAATCGTAAAAAGGTGCAAAATGCATAGTTTAAAGCAGCACTTCTGGTCAGCTGATTTTAGAGAAAAAGTTGCTGTAACATCTTAGGCGTATAGTTGTCTTAAATATGAAATCTCGATTTCGGAAACCTTTTCGTTTTTCTGCTGGACTTACCACACACGCACATGGACCCGCAGAATTTTTTCGGTACTTGGTTATTTGGACTCAGGGGACTCTAAAACGTGTATTTCCGTTGAAAACTAGAATTCGAAAATTTTCAGGATCCCAATACTTTTCCTTACTATATATTTCATATATAGGTAAGTGAAAGTAAAAATACACGATATCTTTGTCCTACAAAGTGAATATGAATGAAAGAAAGAGTATATTGATTGTTTTCAAACGTAACGACAGCATATGTCCAGAAGTATATTTCAACGATTTAGCGATACCTAATTCAGAAGAAGTATGATCTCTGGGACTTCACGTAGATAAAAGACTGACACGGAGGACTCTTAAAGGACTTAAAACCACTCAACAAACGGTTTGTACTATTATCCAGTCCACATGACTAACGATCCAAATTATCCTTGAATACCGAATGCAGTGGTCTTGGGTGCAGATATTGATCTTCGAACAGACGGGATAGAGCTATAGGGATCTTCTAGAAACTTCGAATCCTGAAGATTTACTGACGTTTAGCCAATACACGACGTCACAAACAATCCAAAAGGTAAATTAAGTGTGTAAATAGCCACTTTTACAGTGAGCTGGGGATAACACCCGAACTAACCCCCTTGGTTAACTAACCGTAAGGGACTGGGGTTTGATCAGCGATGGATTGAATGATAGGGCCTGAGTGTGCCCGCATAGGGGTGGCTAACTAACCAACACCTTCTCCCCTCCTCTCCTCCAACAACCTAACTTCTCGTACTTTCCTCTTTGAATCAGCTCTCTTCTTGAAATCTATTTTCGAACATCCAAAACAACAATGAATTTTAAAAAAACGCTGCAAATTATTACACAATGGTTTATTATTTCCAAATAAAAATATTAAAGTATAACTGTTTATATAGCTGTTGATAGGCAATTAAGTAATATGAAAAGCACAAATTCAAAGGATCATATCATAAGTATACCACTGATTTCAAAACGCAATATCTAAGCCAGTCATTAACCAAATTCAATGATTCTTTTTTCATTTGGTCCAAAAATTTAATTGTCTATCGAATGGAACTAAAGAAAAATCTTAAATATTTTTGTATTTATTCATTTATTAGGACAAACGGATTGAGCAGGGTAATTTTTTTTTTTTTTTTTTTTTTTGGTCGATTACAAAGATTGATTATTGAAAATAATAGACCAAAAATTATATTGTTTTATGTAGATCACTTTAGTTAATGCCCATTTAGGCACCGCTACCTCTTTACAATTTCCGCTATCACGTACAGTTGGTTTCACGCAAGAAAAGAGCTAATTTTACTATTTAGAAGGATATGCTCGATTTTAATATTAAGGACTGTTTTAATTTTAAGTTTATTATTTTTAATAAGGGCTTATGTTTCATGACGCGTAGAACCCGAATAAAGAATAAAAAAAAAAAAGTTTCTCCTTCTTAATAAATAAAAACCACTTTTTGCTTTACTATATATAGTAAGGGAAGGTTTGCGATCGTGAAAATTTTCGAATTCCAGTTTTCAACCAAAATAAACCTTTTAGGGTCTCTTGAGTCCAAATAACCAAGTCCCGCAAAAAGGTCTGTGTGTGTGTGTGTGTGTGTGTGTGTGTGTGTGTGTGTGTGTGTGGCAACTCTCGGGCGGAAACAAAAAGTCCTATGATACTGAAATTTCATATTTAAGACAACTATAAGTCCGAGATGTTACAAAAACATTTTCATCAAAATCGGCTAACTAGAAGAGCCACTTTATGCCATGCATATTGTACTTTTTTGATTTTCTCAAAAACGGTTCCGACGATTTTAATTAAACTCGCTATGTCCATGTAAAGTCAAATGGGCTTTAATATCACGTAGGTTTCATTCTGATTAAAATAGTCTGACAGGGCTTAAGTTCCGATATTTTAAATTTTCTTCCTCTAAGGTACCTTTAATTTTGTTGATTTTATAAAAAAAAAAAAATAATAAAAAGAACTACACCACCGAAATGTGATTTATGTGATGTGCAGTTGACGACCGTCCATATCCTAGAGGAATGTCCGTTATACCGAAAACATTTCCAAGAAGCAAAAATAGAAAGAAGTATTGAAGAGTTACTTGGAGATAACACCATTAAATTAGGAAAAACGATCGATATCCTAAAAAAGATGGATATTTTTAAGAAGTTGTAGAAGAAAAAGAAATATATTTAAGGGCACTGAAGACATCAACAGTTTAGTGCCCATAAAAACTCTACCTAACCTAACCCAATCATTTAGTTGTTAGTGATTTTTAGAATTAAATTTCCTACAAATTGAAAAAAGAATCATTGATTACCTTTGGTTACCTTACCTTTGGCCGAAAGACTCTCTAACGTTATATCATCACTTAAGGCTATCCCGTTACTACAATTCGAAATTCAAAAACCACCCTGGACTCTACCATCACCTAAAACAATTCTAAATCTTACTCATATTCCCAAAACTAACACCACTCCTTCAGAGTATAAAGTACGACTATCTCGACTTCTGGAAAACATTCCAGATCATTTCCCAATTTACACCGATGGCTCCAAGTCTGAAAATTCAACAGCCTCATCCTTTGTAACTCGTGATGCGACCTACAAATTTAAATTACATAGGTTATGCTCTATTTATACCGCCGAACTATACGCAATAGCATCAGCACTCCAATTCTGTATACCTTTACCCCATAAATATATTGTCATACTATCAGATTCTCTAAGCTCCCTACAAGCTTTGAAAGTGATGTATCCAGAACATCCAATCATTTTCCGAATTCAATCCTTTCTTTCGACACTCGTAAACCAGGGGAAGTCCGTCAGCTTTATATGGATCCCGGGCCACATTGGCATTGTCGGCAACGAGCTTGCGGATCGGGCAGCGAAGGAAGCACTAACGCTCCCAGGTCGAGGTATTGCCGTCCTCACTCCATCGGATCTAAGTCGACCTCTGAGAATGGAAGTATGGGATAATTGGCAGGTTATTTGGGACGAAGGCCCCCCTCAGCAATCTTAAACAGATCAAGAAAACAGTAAAGCCGTGGTCGACAACCTGCCGTAGTAACCGTAGGAAGGAGGTGGCCTTGGCTCGCATAAGAATTGGTCACACTGCACTAACCCATTCATACCTCATAAAAAAACAGCCACCGCCAAAATGCACCTACTGCAGCTCCACCCTTACCATAAAGCACATCTTTGAGGAGTGCACTCATTATATAGAAAGTATTAATAGAATAGGCCTGACTTCAAACTTGAGCAATATTTTGAGAGACGACGAGACGTCAATTGCAATGGTTATAAATTTTTTGAAAGCGCACCAGCTCCTGTCGCAACTATAGGTCTTATAACTGATTTTTTTATTTATTTATCTATTTTATTTATTTATTTATTATTTATCTATTTATTACTTAATTATTTTTATTTTTGTTATAAAGTTATAATCAGTACTTTCCTTGTGATTATTTTCTTTAACTCAAAATAGAACTCTCACACAAATTTCTTTAACTTGAGTGAATTTATAGGCGTTGATGACCTCGGAGTTTTACGCCTTTAAGCATCAACAAACAAACAAACAAGAATCATTGTTGTTAAGAAGTTTGTTAAGAACTAGCCGTGTATTTAAAAGTTTGTTGTTACAAGAAGTTTGTTTCCATCATATCAGATCATCGTCTGGAATGATGATGAAGTGGAAAAAAGAAAAGCTAATTTTAGGAGCTGAGAAGAAGGTTGGTTAGCTAACTAGCTCCTCGCCTGCTGATGAAGAGGAAGTGCTATTACGGGGGGCCCGCGAATTGGCTGGCCCGCTCTTAGCGCCAATTGAAGTCATTACCACCTCCACACTGAGGGTAATCACATCCTTCTCTCGTCCGCATCACAACTGCGTCTTGTCAACCTCAATCTGCATGTCATCTTTCAATGTAATCAGCATTATGTATCTATATATAAATAAGGGACAGGGCTAGGGGGTTCAAACCCGGCTGTTGCAGACTAATTATCGAATTTACCCAGACGTATAGGGCACGTTTATACTTGAGATATTTTGGGGGCTGAAGCAGTAGCGGGTTGAATATATTATTCTAAGATATTCCACTACCGCTTCAGCCCCCAAAATATCTTCAGTATAAACTTCCTCATAGGGTATGGAGACTCTCCTTGGAAAAGTCAGCATCGAAAACCGGTATATTATCCGTCCATATTACTGTTCTTAGTATCAAAATACAAAAATTCATAAAAAAATAGTTTTATTGTTTTATCTTTTAGTTGGGATCATTTGTAGCTGGGTGGCTAGCATAACACCCTCCTATGCCAAAGGTTGCGGGTCCTTAGTTATGCCGTCTTTCGTTAAAAGGTGGTCCCGAGCCTGTGCGATGTCAGGTACTCGCTAAAGATCTCTATCCTAATAAAACCAAAATTTAGGGCTCCCACTGTAGCATCGTCCGATTAACCACAGTAGCGTAAAGGGACGTTAAACAAATAAAAATCCTTTAGTTGGTGATCAAATTCGCCCAACTTGTATATTTAGCCGTCCTTCATTAATGTCACTTGTCTTTGCCTCGGACGTACAGCATTTGTCATTATCTACTTATAGAGGTTCGTTTTATTTTAAGATCCCTTTTCTTATTCTAGACTTAATCTTAGGACGGAAAAACTAACGATTACTTATTTCCACATAAACAAATTTTATGGTCAGCTGTCAGCTTTGAACTTGAGACCTTGGGTATAAAAGGGCAACTCAATGTAATTAATTTTTTAACAATTTATATTAATCTCTAAATGTATTTAAACAGTCTTCAATTTATTTTAACAACGAAAGTAAGTGAAAGTGGTGTGTTTCTTATAGGTAATCCCAAGATAAGGAAATATGTTAATAGGGTATATTGTTACGACAGGATGTGGAGAAGAGGTCTGGTACGACCGAATGTGGTTCCTTACCCTTCACCTGGATCGTAAAGAGCTAAAGGACCCAAAGCGCCATTTACAGGCGTCGTAAAACTGTCTGTGAGCCGTCTTTATAGGGGCTAAGAGCTTAGTCTTGGGGTGACGTTAGGTCGAGCTGTGTGGCGGCAACAGAGCGGCCGTGTCGTCCTTCTTCAGGTATCATTTCCAACGGATATTGGAGGAGCGATGGATTAACATTGATAGTCTCAGCGAATAAGAAGGCTTCAATTCCAAACACAAGTCTCAAAACATCAGACTTAACACAGAAGTAGGAAGAAAATGATAATAAGGAGTACTATTCTGAATCATAATTAGATGAATGGATGAAAATAAATTTTATTCTGGGACGAGTAGATAGATAGATAGATAAGATATATAACTGTTTTTTATTTCTTTAAGCATATTACAACAATAAAACAAATATTATAAATATAAAAACCATTTGTAGAACTATGGTCTTTTAGACCGTCAGTCCGGAGCCGATCTGTAAAGTTTTAAAAATTATATAATATTCAAAAACAGGCCACTCACTGATTCTATTCTACTTCTAACCATATTAACTTATAAATAAAACAACAGTAAAAAAAAATAACAATAATCAATTAATATCACATATTAGAAAGTTTTTTTTTTTAAATATAATTAAATTCATTAATAAGCTTATATCTATAAGGCCATGCTATTTTACAAAAATTGTATACAGACAACCAGTTATCACCATTGAGACATTTAATTACACCATCAACTTTCAGAGAATTCTTTCCAATTTTTTTTGTTTTAATTTCAGACAGAATCGGACATGCAGCTAAGAAATGAAATGTATTTTCTGTTTCTTTTTTATTGCACAAGGAACACATCACACTACTATTCGAATAAAATCTGTTATAGTTGAGTTAAAGAAGTTCACATCTAACTTTGAATATCCATTTAACCCCATTAAAGTTTATTTTATTACCATCAAGATAATGTGTTCCATGATCATAATTTAGGTTTTTATACAGATACATTATTTCCAAAACTGAAGCCTTTTGTACATATTTTAATTTGTAAATGACGAGTAGCCCCCTAAAAATAACAAAAAAGTACATTATAAATGTCATTTGCCTGGTCTTTTAAGACTTATGTATAATTATATCACAGACGGATTTAGAAACAGTGCATAGTCATCATTTATAGCTTAAGATATTACGTATGTTGGGAAGATTGAGAGTCAAGGAGATGGAGAAATAACTGATGTTTAAAAGTGGTTAAACATGAGGCTTTAGGAATGGATGTAGGCAAGGAATTCCAAAATAGGGTAGCACGACGGATCTGTGAGAAGGTATATACAAGTTTATAGGTTGGGATATAGTGTTTACTGAGTGGACAGAGGAACAAGTGGTAAGCATATCACCTCACAAGGTATTTTTGTGTAGATAAATCGAAAGAGAAGGACACCAAGGAGGTACTACCGATGGAAAGAGGGATAGAGCCAATTCAACTCGGCATGCCTAACCTATTAGAAACAAGGGAACGTCTGGGGATTCCACATGTGAATCTAATGATATAATGTATCTATTCAAATCAAAATCGTCAGAGAAATTTTTAATAAAATCCTTTTTTTGTTTAGTTTTTCATATTTTATTGAATTTTACAACTGTATTATCATAAGTAAAACTGTTGAATTAGAATAAGGGCGTGAAAGGCTTGTGAAGAAACTACCCAGCGGTAGAACTTCGATGTTTATTTAAGTAAGTAGATCCCGAGGCCATCTTCTTTTCAATCGCCTCGGAGGGTTGTCTGGAATATGTGAGGTTGATAGGTTGCGGACAAGAGGGTTTATATGGGCTGGGAGTTTGGAATTAAAAGTGGTATATCAAGAAAATCGTTTAAATGTTCAATACCGACATACCGATTTCGATGCAAAATTATTTGTAATATTGAGACGCATACATTTCCTGGGTGTGAAATTGAGCTTTGTAAGGCTTTTAATTTTTTAGTTAAAGACTACATACATACACTTGTTTTCTATATTAATTAAAGAATTTCCGTTGATGACTAGAATTATGAAATTTTCACGATTCCAGAACTTTCCCTTAATATGCAGAAAATAAAAATAAAAACGTTATTCTTAAGCCCTAGAATGTTTTTAGAAACTAAATAACCAGATTATGGGCGTATCGTGAAAATTTTAACTTTTTTTATTTCTTTTTTTGTAACTATACACGTTTTTGGTTGAAAAAAAGTATAATAAAATTTGTCTCTATCCTCAAAATTAACGGAGTTACAAGGTTAAAAATAAGCAAGATTTTATAGTTTGTTTTTTTTTTTGTTTATCGCACTTCACTGATTCCAAAACTCTATACATATTTATCTCTTTTTTTTTTTTTTTTTTTTTATTCGTATATATTACAACTTGTCATAATAGACAATAATAATAGTGCTACAGGATCTCATTCATACAATATAAACAAAAGGAAAGTCAAATTACATAAAATAAAATCAAAATAAATAAACGTATACAATAACAAAATTTGTAGACAAAATAAATACAAATAAATAAAGTTAACAAATAAATAAACAAAATAGGTCACATTCATACCTATGTACAATATTTACAATCAGCTCGGGAACCCCGGACGGGGCTTGTCCCCCCACTTGTGGAAGGACAAGCAGAGTCCAAAGGATCCCAGCGCCTCCCTCTCAGCCGCATCACTGGTGAGAGCCAGCGGAAGCTAAGTGAGGGCGATTTATCTCTATCTTCAAAAATAACTTGAGTATTGGTATTCATGTATAAAATCTTAATTTATATTTCTCTTTTTATAATTATTCGAAGTTTTTGGGTTAAAATGTTTTCTCCATCATCAAAAATAACTGAGATATTGAATCAAATCACTTTTAAACGTCCACCACTTTAAAAATGGTCAGCTGATATCAACGGCTAGAAGTTAGGATCATCATGCGATGCCCAAGTATTTTTGTGAAAAATTCCTGAACAATTGGTCCGGTAGTTTTGGAGAAAAGCCGTTAATCGGGTTCTACGTGGAACCTAGACTCTCAAATAGGAAGAAAATGATAATAAGGAGTACTATTCTGAATCATAATTAGATGAATGGATGAAAATAAATTTTATTCTGGGACGAGTAGATAGATAGATAGATAAGATATATAACTGTTTTTTATTTCTTTAAGCATATTACAACAATAAAACAAATATTATAAATATAAAAACCATTTGTAGAACTATGGTCTTTTAGACCGTCAGTCCGGAGCCGATCTGTAAAGTTTTAAAAATTATATAATATTCAAAAACAGGCCACTCACTGATTCTATTCTACTTCTAACCGTATTAACTTATAAATAAAACAACAGTAAAAAAAAATAATAATAATCAATTAATATCACATATTAGAAAGTTTTTTTTTTTTAAATATAATTAAATTCATTAATAAGCTTATATCTATAAGGCCATGCTATTTTACAAAAATTGTATACAGACAACCAGTTATCACCATTGAGACATTTAATTACACCATCAACTTTCAGAGAATTCTTTCCAATTTTTTTTGTTTTAATTTCAGACAGAATCGGACATGCAGCTAAGAAATGAAATGTATTTTCTGTTTCTTTTTTATTGCACAAGGAACACATCACACTACTATTCGAATAAAATCTGTTATAGTTGAGTTAAAGAAGTTCACATCTAACTTTGAATATCCATTTAACCCCATTAAAGTTTATTTTATTACCATCAAGATAATGTGTTCCATGATCATAATTTAGGTTTTTATACAGATACATTATTTCCAAAACTGAAGCCTTTTGTACATATTTTAATTTGTAAATGACGAGTAGCCCCCTAAAAATAACAAAAAAGTACATTATAAATGTCATTTGCCTGGTCTTTTAAGACTTATGTATAATTATATCACAGACGGATTTATAAACAGTGCATAGTCATCATTTATAGCTTAAGATATTACGTATGTTGGGAAGATTGAGAGTCAAGGAGATGGAGAAATAACTGATGTTTAAAAGTGGTTAAACATGAGGCTTTAGGAATGGATGTAGGCAAGGAATTCCAAAATAGGGTAGCACGACGGATCTGTGAGAAGGTATATACAAGTTTATAGGTTGGGATATAGTGTTTACTGAGTGGACAGAGGAACAAGTGGTAAGCATATCACCTCACAAGGTATTTTTGTGTAGATAAATCGAAAGAGAAGGACACCAAGGAGGTACTACCGATGGAAAGAGGGATAGAGCCAATTCAACTCGGCATGCCTAACCTATTAGAAACAAGGGAACGTCTGGGGATTCCACATGTGAATCTAATGATATAATGTATCTATTCAAATCAAAATCGTCAGAGAAATTTTTAATAAAATCCTTTTTTTGTTTAGTTTTTCATATTTTATTGAATTTTACAACTGTATTATCATAAGTAAAACTGTTGAATTAGAATAAGGGCGTGAAAGGCTTGTGAAGAAACTACCCAGCGGTAGAACTTCGATGTTTATTTAACTAAGTAGATCCCGAGGCCATCTTCTTTTCAATCGCCTCGGAGGGTTGTCTGGAATATGTGAGGTTGATAGGTTGCGGACAAGAGGGTTTATATGGGCTGGGAGTTTGGAATTAAAAGTGGTATATCAAGAAAATCGTTTAAATGTTCAATACCGACATACCGATTTCGATGCAAAATTATTTGTAATATTGAGACGCATACATTTCCTGGGTGTGAAATTGAGCTTTGTAAGGCTTTTAGTTTTTGAGTTAAAGACTACATACATACACTTGTTTTCTATATTAATTAAAGAATTTCCGTTGATGACTAGAATTATGAAATTTTCATGATTCCAGAACTTTCCCTTAATATGCAGAAAATAAAAATAAAAACGTTATTCTTAAGCCCTAGAATGTTTTTAGAAACTAAATAACCAGATTATGGGCGTATCGTGAAAATTTTAACTTTTTTTATTTCTTTTTTTGTAACTATACACGTTTTTGGTTGAAAAAAAGTATAATAAAATTTGTCTCTATCCTCAAAATTAACGGAGTTACAAGGTTAAAAATAAGCAAGATTTTATAGTTTTTTTTTTTTTTTGTTTATCGCACTTCACTGATTCCAAAACTCTATACATATTTATCTCTTTTTTTTTTTTTTTTTTTATTCGTATATATTACAACTTGTCATAATAGACAATAATAATAGTGCTACAGGATCTCATTCATACAATATAAACAAAAGGAAAGTCAAATTACATAAAATAAAATCAAAATAAATAAACGTATACAATAACAAAATTTGTAGACAAAATAAATACAAATAAATAAAGTTAACAAATAAATAAACAAAATAGGTCACATTCATACCTATGTACAATATTTACAATCAGCTCGGGAACCCCGGACGGGGCTTGTCCCCCCACTTGTGGAAGGACAAGCAGAGTCCAAAGGATCCCAGCGCCTCCCTCTCAGCCGCATCACTGGTGAGAGCCAGCGGAAGCTAAGTGAGGGCGATTTATCTCTATCTTCAAAAATAACTTGAGTATTGGTATTCATGTATAAAATCTTAATTTATATTTCTCTTTTTATAATTATTCGCAGTTTTTGGGTTAAAATGTTTTCTCCATCATCAAAAATAACTGAGATATTGAATCAAATCACTTTTAAACGTCCACCACTTTAAAAATGGTCAGCTGATATCAACGGCTAGAAGTTAGGATCATCATGCGATGCCCAAGTATTTTTGTGAAAAATTCCTGAACAATTGGTCCGGTAGTTTTGGAGAAAAGCCGTTAATCGGGTTCTACGTGGAACCTAGACTCTCAAATTTTGAGAGAGGGTAATATTTTTTTTTTGGTCCATTACAAAGGTTTATTATCGAAAATAATAAACCAAAATGATGGAATTGTTTCCTTAACACTTTGCAATTCTAGAGAGAATTCGCCAATATCAATAATGAAGATAATGCGTAATAGTCTAAATGTTTTGGATATATTTTAATACGGTTGTTTTTGTTGTTTTGTTATGAGCGCTCCAGATATTTTTAATATACATTCTCCAGCTATAGCCACGACACAGGGACTGACACCCAACACTATGGACTGCCCACTCGAACCAACATCACCCCACACCTCCCCTCATCGCATTCCTCAGATAGCTCGCCGCAGTTTTACCTCCAACGTGTCATTAAGTTCCGTGCCATATCAGACATATTTCCGCACATACCCCGGCCGTGTATTCGATTCACATAGTACTGTATGAGACCTGCCACAGAACGCAGAAGTGTCACTTCATACATTTTACACATTTTTTAAAATTTTCAAAAAGTTTTTTTACGTTCAAACCTTTTTTGTTTTTTTACGGAATACTTTTCCCTACTTTATATTTCACATATAGCTATAAATAATATATAAAATATATACAATAATATATTAAATACAACAACTCAACGTTTAAAAATTAGGTACTCAGATTGCAGATTAATGTTGTATTCTGTTGGCTCTTCTTCGCCGAACTAGATGAAAAAGTTGCTGTAACATCTCAGGTATATAAACTTCTAAAATATGAAATTACAGTTCTATAAAACGTATCATTTCCAGCTTTACTCACCATATACACACATACAATCCTTTTTGTATCATTTTGTCCTTTGGAATAAGGGGAAAAAAACATGCACTTCCCCGTGAAAACTTGAATTTGTATAATAAGTGAAAGTATTTGGGATTGATCTAAATAATAGTAAAACCTTTATTTACTGAGTGAATCCTACGCTCTACCACCCTGAATTAATTAAACTTTATATGAAACAGAATATATGCAAGTTTAAATCACGAGGAAACTGTCTTTTTTGTTAGCAATTAATTACCAATAGCCTCTAGCACATTCTTCTCTACTGTGAAAAACTAACAGTAGACAGATAAAAATATTTAAGACCATTTTCAACCGCACTTAGTGATCATCAACATAACATGGAAAACTTACTCCAAGTCTTCAAAAATTTAATACAATTTACATGGTTCTAGTGTTAGTTTTCTTTAATAATGATGGCCCACAAACCAATTAAGTGATATAATATAGTTCGGTTTATTGTAACTTTCACTTACCTATATATGAAATATTTAGTAAGGGAAAGTAACGCGATCGTGAAAAATTCCGAATTTTAGTTTTCAACGGAAATACACGTTTTAGGGACCTTGAGTAGTCCCGCAAAAGTTTCTGTGTGTGTAAAGTCCCGCACGAAAACGAAAAGGTGTACGGAATTGAAAATTCATATTTGAAGCAATCATAAGCCCGAGATGTTACAGCAACTTTTTCATCAAAATCAACGTACCAAAAGAACCACTTTAAACCATGTTATTTACACCTTTTTACGATTTTCTCCAAAACGGTTTTGATTAAATTTCCTATATCGATGTAAAATTTAATGGGCTTTAATATCATGAAAGTCTTCGTCTAAAGTACCTTTAATTTTGTAGAATCAAAAAAAGATAAAAAAAATTACCATATCATCTCGTCTATTTAGTACTGATAATAAACGGATAAAAATATAATTTGAACGAATACGATATCCAACTAAAGGAGAAAAGTCCAAACATATTTTCGTATTTTTAAACATCAGAACATTAATATAGATGTATAATATACCATTGGAAAGCTAATCATTTTAGAAAAATTATTATCTTATACACAAAATTATAAAATTTAATGGAGAGTGATGAATTACCGATAAAACTGACCGATAGTCGTAGAAAATAATATAATAGATTATTTAATAAAACACATGTTTCTATTGAAATTAAATGTAACTAATTCTTCTTTAAAAATTCTTAAAAACTATTTAGAATAATTTTAACAACGGAGGTTAGTGAAAGTCGTGTGTTGCGCGCACCAGATTTCTTTGTTTTATGATGATTTTCTTTTATTGTTGTTTTAGCTCCTAAGTTTTATTTTAATTATTGATATCTGACTAGTAAGATAATAATTTCAAAATTAATGTATGTGAGCTGAAACTGGCGATGTTTAACTAAATTTGTACAATATGTATATCTTGTTAACAAATAAAAATATAGTAATAATAAAAAATCCTACCCATCAAGTTAATCGCTTTTATTATAAAAAGGGTGTATGGCTTGAGGCCGAACCGACCAGTATAGTGTTGGGGGGTAGTATTGGGTGTTTAGCTGGGAGAGCATTGTGGAGAGTCCAATCTTAGGGGTTGGTCGCTGGCTCAAGGCGAAGGCCGCTGATATCGCCGTCATACCATATAATAATTATATATAATAATTATTTACTTCTCATATACAAAGCTACATAATGTACATGTTGATGTATATGATGTTGGTACGGTTGGTCCAGGGGAGGCAGCAAGTTGTGTTGTTTTAATTGGATACGTGGAGGGGTGGTTCGTGGTGGCTTGTGGTGAGGTTCAATTCTCGCTGCGGTAGGTTGTTTAACTTGTGCTGGCCTCCGGGTGTTTTAGCCTCCTCTAACCTCATCTGGATTATCTTTTAGTCATAGATAATCAGATTTTAGTTTGGAATTATTTTAATTCAACTCAAATGGACTAGAATTTTTATTTTCAGTTATCTATATAAAGAATATATAGTAAGGGAAAGTATTGCGATCGTAAAATATTCAAATGCCACTTTTCAACGGATGTATACGCTATAGGGTCACCTGAGTCAAAATCACCAAGACCCGAAAAAAGATCTGAGTGTGTGTTTTTATGCCTAGCACGAAAACGAAAATTCGTACGAAACTTAAATTGTGTATTTAAGAGAGCTATACGCAAGAGATGTCACACCAACATTTTCAGCAAAATCGGCTGACCGAAAGGGCTACACTAAATCATGCATTTAGCATGGGTAGTTTCTTCACAGGACTACCTACTGTTCTAACCATATCAATCCTATTTACTTGTATTGATTTAATAGTTTTTAATTTTAATAGTATATTTAATTTCTTTAAATAAATAATTTTTTTTAATGTTACTGATTTAATACATTTTTACTTTCACTTACCTACATATGGAATATATAGTAAGGGAAGTATTGCTATCGTGAAAATTTTCGACTTCCAGTTTTCAACGGAAATACACATTTTAGGGTCCCCTGAGTCCAAATAACCAAGTCAAGAAAAAAATTCTGTGTGTGTGTGTCCGTATGTGGTAAGTCTAGCGCGAAAACAAAAAGACGCACGAAACTGAAATTTCATATAAAAAAAAAAAAAAAAAAAAATCATAGGCTCGAGATGTTACTGTTTCACTAAAGACGGCTCACCGAAAGTGCTACTTCTTACCACGTATTTTATATCTTTTTACGATTTTCTCAAAAACAGTTTTAACAGTTTTGAATAAACTCGCCACATGGATGTAAAATTTAATGGGCTTCAATATCATGTAGGTTTAATTATGATTGAAATATTCTGACAGGGCTTAAATGCCGATATTTTTAATTTTCTTTCGGTAAAGTATCTTTAATTTAGTAGTTTATATGAAATTGACCATATTATCTGATTAGCATTGCTAAAAAACAGGTAAATATATAGGTTGAGCGAATTCCATACCAACAAAAGGAGATAACTGCAGAAATATTTTTTAATGCAATTTTTGTGTTTTCGAACACCAGAATAGTAATATACATGGAAAGCTAATGATTTTAGAAAAAATATCATCTTATACACACAATTGTAAAAGTTAATAGAGAGTGACGGAAAGCCTGATAAAATTAACTGATTTGACATAATAATATGATAGATTTTTTAATTAAAAAAAGGTTTCTATAGAAATACAATTTAATTAATTCTTTAATGGTTTCACTCAATTTTATCTCTAACTGTATTTGAAAATTCTTAAATCGATTTTATTAACGGAGGTAACTGAAAGTCGTGTGTTGCCCGCACGAGATTTTATTCGATCAATTTATTCTATATAGGTAGATTCAAATCGAATGCTCTAAAAGATGGTAGCTATGGTCAGTATCTTGCTGTCACCCTGTAACCTCTAAGATGTCCTCTCTCACTATACATATTTCCTAAAAGTATTGTCTTGTGCAGGCCTCTACAATCTACACCCTGACAAAGCCGCGGAGAAATGGAAGGTAAGAAGATGTCGTGTAAAGGAAGGATTTAGTTTCGGTGACGTGAGGAGGTGTTGAATGGGTTTAGGATAAGGGGGTAAGAAAGGGAGGTGATAGTGTGTGTGTAAGAGAGAGCTTGTTCCCATGGACACTAACACTGTTAGGGGAAGGCCAAGGGTGAGGCGCCTTATCGCTGAGGGGTATACCTAGCCCGCAACCCAAGCCTCCCATAGTCTCTCATAGTATATTATATATATATATATATATATATATATATATATATATATATATATATATATATATACTTATTTATTTATTTATAAGTTTACGTTGTTCTAAAATTGTTTATTCATTGACTGAAACCTGAGAACAACGTAAACTTAAATTATTAACAGTCAAGAACTGATTAAACATATATTATTTCTCGATAAATAAATATTAAAAACTACATAAAAATACGGAGTAGTGAAAAGCGCATAAACTTATGAGATTGTTTTAGATACCAAATTATATTCTTTATCATTTTATCTAAAATAAATGTTCCCAATGAAACTTACTTTAAATCGTTTTTATTTTTATTTATAATTTCTCATAATGGACCTTTGTAATAGACCAAAAAAATTACCCCATCTGAGGCATTACGTTTGAAGATACATAGAATACGAATACCGAATACAAAAAAATCTGTTTGTCCATCTTCCCCGTCAGATACTACAGGACCAATTTTTTTCGAAATTTGGCACAAAAATACCAGAGCATCCATGATTTTAACCCTAAGAAGTTTATATTAGCCGATTAGTTTTAAAAAGTGATATAATTCAAAAACTTAGTTATTTATGAAGGAAGAGAAAAAATTTATTAGAGTTTTTAAATACAAAACCGCAAATAATAATTATTAAAAAAAACATATATATATATTCACGTCTCAGATTATAATAGAAGTAATTCTTCCCAAACTCGGTTAGTAAAAATTATTATTATTACATTGTTACATTATTTATGAGTATATTATTTATGTCCTTTATTGTTGAACCCAACTATCGTTATATTTATATATTTTAGATATTATAGTTCAAAAGAGGAAAAATACTAGTTCATATTATCTTGCTTGTTGTTTATTTATTTAACGTCACTTTATGCTACTATGGCTAATCGGACGATGCTAAAGTGGAAGTCCTAAATTTTGCCTATCCAGGTTTTATTAGGATAGGGATCTTTAACGAGTACCTGACATCGCACAGGCGCGGGACCACCTTTTAACGTCCCCTCCGAAGGACGGCATAACTAAGGATTTTTTACTCTATTAAAAAATCCTAGGACCACCTGTTTTTTTTTTGTTTCTTTTTTATGTTATCCAACACAATTAATTTCTGATTTTTTTTGTTTCCATATTAATCCATAACTGTAAATATAAATTAATTATGTTCTTTTTGCCTATTGGCGAGACATATTGTATATTTAAACTGTACAAACCTGTTATTCTTAAGGTACCCACCCAGAACCAGAATAAAATTATTTTCTATTCTAAACTATTTAAATAAAACTGGCCCAAAATAATAAACTTTATATATATATATATATATATATATATATATATATATATATATATATATATTGTTTAATTAGCTCTCGACTGTAGACTATTTAAGTTTTATAATGTTTTTAGGTTTCCGTCAATAAATAAACAATTTTGTTTATGTAACGTTTCCAGAATTTGTTCTCATATTCATGCCTGTGTACCGTCTGTTAATCTAATTTCTTCATAAAATCCCATTTTTTTTTTCTTCTCCACTGTACATTTTTATTGTTATAATTTTTTTATATAAATCTTCTGTTGTATCTTTTTTATTATTTATTGAAAACTTAAATTTTCAACTGTCGAGAACTAATTAAACAATACTATTATCCCGAGTAAATCAGAAGGAAAATCAACAGTGGAGAAGAAAAAATGGGATTTCTATATGTATAAGTATAAAAGGGCATGATTATTTTTTTGAATTTAATTTTTGGTTTACTGGTGATGAGAACAGTAATATAGACGTATAATATATCGTTGGAAAGAGAAAGATTTAAGAAAAAATATTATCTGATACACAAAATTTTAAAAAGTAATATGAACAGACGAATAGGGAATAAACTTTTTACAATAACAATTTAATATAGTTATATTAATTAATCTAAATCATAGGTTTCCAATATAAATAATTTCACGTTTTATTATAATCAACTTCAAATATTTTTCAAATTGAAGTATATTTAATAGTTATAAAATACATTTTTTTAAAACCATTTTTATTTAAAATGACGCAAGTGAATGCCGTGTGTTTCATAGACAAGAATTCCATGCAAAACGATAGCCCGAGTAAACGATTTGCAAAAGAATGGAGAGCTGATGTCAGAGCTGAATAATGCACTCTGAGCTCATCTTGGGATTATCAATCAGCGTTCCAACAGCCATTAATTTGGAGTCATTGCCGTCGTCCATAGCTCCGGCTTGTTTAATTACTTCTATCTAAATATTAATTTGAAGTGGTCAAGAATGAAATTACAATCAGCGATCGAGCTACAGAAATAGAAAACGATGACGTGTAGGCTATTGTGAAGGATCGGTAGTCAGCAGATGGTCGTGTCTGTATTGCTTCTTTAATTTAAATTATATTGAAGATTGAATAGTTGAATTGTGTATGTATATAATCCTGAGATGTACGGGTGGCAGGGTCAATAAATCATATGAGAAAATAGTAAAAACCATTTATTCTGGAACCAACGTTCCACATTGGTGGTCGGATAGGATGGAAGGGTTTGTAGAAAACAAAAACCCTGTAGCTCTACAACCCATGTTGGGCTCAGTACATATAGAGGTTCGTACTGTTTATAGGAGTAACAGTGGTCTGCTAGAAGGTGATTACCCTGAGATCATGTTCAGCCACCAGATTTTCCCTTAATTTTGGGTTTCCACTTTATGGAGGCAGGTTCTGCTCCAGGAGGGGGGTCCCATACCCTAGACCCCCCCTCCTCCATGCTGAATAAACAGAATAAACAATATTCTGCCACAGCCGGGATTTGAACACAGAACCAGGAGAAAAGTTGGGTATAATAATATGTAAATAATATCATAATATATATGTAATAAATGTAAATAATGTTATCATATATTATATTTTAAGTAATGAACCTTTGTAATGGACCAAAAAAAAAAATTACTCCTCTTCAAAATTTGAGGGCTTAAGTTTCAAGATATATAGAACCCGAATAGCGAAGCCATCCACGGCATCTCTTATTTTATTCATAGCTTATTTTAAGAGGGGGGTCGATTTGTGTTTTTTGAAGATAGAGAAAAAATGTATTAATATGTTTTAAGAAAAAGAGAAATTTTCATTTAAAAAACAGCGAATCATAACAAAGAGTAAAAAGAAAAGAAAAAAAAATTAAAATTTTACCTATAAATACGCCCCATAACTCAGTTATATCTGAAAATTTAAAAAAAAGAAGGAAAAACGAAGACAATTGTATTCTTACATATATAAATGCTTTTACTCCCTTTAAATAATTCCAAGAGCATCTGCCAAGTTCAACATTAAATTTCAGTAATGCATTGTTTCGCAGATTAAAAACTCCTAGAGCTAGGATCTTTTTTCTTTATTTCCATTTTCTCAACAAGGCCATTTCTAGAACATAGAGTTTCGGTAAAGGTATTTCGCACGCAACGTATGTGATACGGTGCAGACCACTAAAAATGTAAATATATACCTAATATTTAGGATCTAGGTGGACCCCCTTATCATTGAAGTGATTGTTTCATTGTTGGGTCCGCGAAAAAATTTTCGGAATACTAATTGTCACTACTGGTCTAGTGTTTAGTGCACTATCCTACTGTTCTGTGGGTCGCGAGTTCGAACCCAGGCAGTGACAGGATAATTACTTATTCCGTTATTTAGTAGTGACGCTATTGCCCCTAATTCAGCCTCCACTGTCTCATACCAGTGATGCGGCTGAGGGAGAGGCGCTGGGATCTCTTGGATTCTGCTTTTTCCTCTACAAAGCCCAGTCTGGGGTCCCTTTAGCAGATTGTATATAGTTATGATTGTTTATATGATGTTTATTTATTTGCTAACTTTGTATTTATCTGAATTATAGGTTGTTGTTTTGATTTGTATTTTTGTTATTTAATATTATTTTATTGTATATATATGAATTTATTCATTTTCTTCTTTTATGTAATTTGACTTTATCAATATTTTCTGTATATATTGTAGAAATGTGGTATCATATTACTATCAATATTGTTCATTATGCACCAAATTGTAATATATCTCAATAAATAAATAATTATCCAGTGAAAAAAAAAAGTAGCTATATTCGCAGTTAAGATACATGAGGCTGGTGATGTTCCGTGGCCATCATGCACAAGGCCATCAAATCGTCATCACAAATTTAGCATTTAATTTCCCTCCAAGGTGAACAAGAATATTACGTACAATTTGCAAGGATTTGAATAACAAAGCGCAAATCAATTCCTAATTAGGGTTCAACAACTTCTGAAGGATTCTCCATTGTCCCCGCAGTTATTGTATTTAAATCTCACGGATTTCCGCTCTCAGCAACAATTAGTAATGTAAAGTGCAGTAAGGAGCATGATGGATTTTGTAAAAATGGAAAAAATATCTGGTGCGCACAAAGCTGGGCTTTCACTGAATTCCCTTGCTAAAACAAAATTTTTAACATTCAAGTAAAAGTTGAAACTATAAAAGCTACATTGAGTTTCGTGATAACAATGAGTATTATTATCCACAAATATCACTTAAGTTTATGCTCGATTCGCTACTCACAATTACCTCCTAGGACTCAGCATGTTAGAAATATACTTTTCAAATATCTTTAAATTTCCAACAGTATATTATAAGTCTACATTGCTCAGATTAATTCTAGGAAAAATATTTCTACTTTCCTGCAGTTAGTTGTTTGTTTAATTATTTAACGTCACTCTTTCTAATCGGACGATGCAACAGTGAGAGTCCTAAATTTTGCATATTTAGGTTTAATTAGGATAGGGATCTTTAACTAGTACCTGACATCGCACAGGATCGGAACCACCTTTTACGTTCTCTCCGAAGGACTCGAATTAAGAAATTCTAGGACCACCTGCGGTTTTAAACCCGTGACCTATGTCATAGAAGGCTGTTATGCTAACCCCCCAGCTACTGGTGATCCCAAGCCCTTCAGTTGTTAATCATATTATTGTATTTCATATTCGTCTATTTCACCATTACCAACACGAAAAAATTGATAATTATTACAAATTAACTAACTAAATTTTAAAGTTATCTTTTAAGCCCTATTTACAGTATTTTGATCAGAAGAAAACGTACATAAAATCAAAAGCTGTTTAACTTAACATCAATATAGCGAGTTTAAAAAAAATGTTTTTGTTTTTTATTTAATTTAATTTGAGGAAATTGACAACTGTATTATACAATAAAATACATTAAGTAAAGGCGTTAATTAGTCATATAGGCTTGATACAGCCATGTGAAGAAACTACCGAGTGGTAGAACTTCAGTGTTGATGTAGTAGGTCGCGAGGCCATTGTCTTTTCAGCCGTCTCGGGGTTTATCAGGAATAGTCGGTAATGGGAGGTTGCGGAGAAGTGGGTTGGAGTGGTCAGGTAATTTGGAATTAAAGGAGGTATATCTAGTTCGGGCTAGGTCTGCGACTAATTGGATTTTTAGGTCTTTATGGATTATTTTATTGGTGACAAAGCAATCAAAATGTTCAGTGCTATTATGAAGAAGTAGAACAAAATAAATGGTGCAAACACCACTTTTGATTCGTCGATTTTGAACAAACCGTTGCTGTAACATTGATACCTTAAACCATATACACACAGACCTTTTTGCAGGATTTGCACATTTGAACTTACGGGACAATAAAACGTGCATTACCGTAGAATTCTAAAACGTCAAAAGAAAATAAAATTAAAAAAATAGGAATGGAGTCAACGGCCGTAATCAATAGGCAATTTCCCGCTGTTTGCTTTGCCTTAACTTGACACAGACTGCATTCTATTCTGTAAGTAATCATTGAATTATTCCAGGACTTTTCCACTTGGGCGTAATTTATTATTTTTTCCGAACAATATATTACTGTCTATTCAATCAAAAGCTTTCGCCAAATCCAAAAAAACTCCTAAGATATGGTCCCTAGGATCCAGAGCACTGCAAACATAAGAAGTTAAGTCTAATTGAGCTTGAATTATTGAATGGAGAAGGATAAGAAGATTGTTAGAGGAGAGAGAATTATGGATCAAGCTCTATAAAAAGAATCCCCACAGTGTTGGCAAATTAAATAAGTCATAATGCAATGGCGCACAGTGGAAAATATGGCCGATTTAGGTGCACATCATTCTGAAACTTGTCCATATTTAACCTTTGGGGTCCCAGATTACGGGAAAAAAATGATTAATTTTTGACACGATTGGCGAGAGCACAGTGGTCAAACATCATATTTATTTTCTGAAATCTAAAACTTCCCGAAATTTTACTATTGAAGTCCTAGAATAAGGGAAAAAATAATACACAAAATCTAATTATGGCTCGGAGTTGCTGAAAGTCTTAAAATTATAGATTGTAAAACGTTTGATTCGGAGTGTTGTCTCTGAAAAAAAATGATGTATCACCCAAAAGGCGAAAAATTATTATAACATTTAAAGACTCGAAGGATTGATGAAAAAAATCCTACAAACAAATCCTTGGGGTAACTTGGGGATCATATAGTTTTTCGTTATTGAATAGGGGCATACATTTTCAAATTTCTAAATTAACTCTAAGAGGTAGATTGCAAAGTATATATTTAATAACGAGTTTGGAGATATAATGTCTTACCTGTCTCAGCAATAAAAGCAAAAATACTTTGCTCTAAATACACCTTGAAAACAATAAATCATCATTGAATAAAGATAATCCCACTGCCGGTTATTAGGGACTTGTGCGAACAGGAATGATTCACTCATTTACTATTTACTTGTAAACACAGTATGTCGGGAAATATTAGTATTAAGGGTCTTTACAGCTAATAATAAAAAGGTGAAGCACTGGAAAATTCCAAACTTTTGTCCAACTAAATTGATGATTTTGTACTGTGTGCGGCGTTCGAACCTGATCACAATTGCCCTACCCACTAGCTCACCCTCCTATGCACAACCTGTAAATCGGAATCATGGAAGTGGTTCCTTTCTCCTATCTATATCTTTAGCTATATATATATATATATATATATATATATATATATATATATATATATATATATATATATATATATATATATATATATTCGACCTCCTTCAGCCGGATAGCCCAGCTACCACAAGCGATAGGAGATGAGCGACCGTACGTGCGGGAGAGGAGAGGCAACGACCTGCAGAGGGGTGTGCATCACGTAGCAGATAGCAATAGAAGAGGCACTAGGATAGCGGCTGCTCTATGTCTATGAGTCTAAGTGATAGTGTCAGGGGCGGCGAACTTAGAGGAGCTTCATAATTACTTTCACTTGCGATCGTGAAAATTTTATAATTCCTTATTGGCTTAGTATTTTCATTAATACACCTTTGTTATCGACCAAACAAAAAAATTACCTCCCCCCTCAATCAAAATTTGATGGCTGAAGTTTCAAGATACGTATAACCCGAATAAAGAATTCTTTTAAAAATCCATTTGTCCGCTACAAAAAATACTAGGGCAGGTAAAGATGGTCCTAACACCTAGACGTTGATATAAAATTGTGGCCGTTTAATTGTGATTTAATTTAATAACTCAGTGTTTTTTGAAGACAGAGAAAAAATGTATTTGTATTTTTTAAGAAAAAGAGAAATTTTCACTTAAAAAACAGCGAATTATAACAGAAAGTATTGGGTTGATGCAAAATTAATGCAGGTTTCCTCTATTGCAATATCTTAATTCCAATTGTGTAAACAAAGCTAATCCTAACATTGATCATTATTATACCAAAACAAACCTTATCTAATACCCTCTCTTTCACCATGAATTTGTTTAGTAAAATCGTTTTGTTCAGTGTGTTCAAAGGTCTTGAATCGAAAATGTCAAAGTGCGATTTTCGTCAAATTTATTTTTACGAATTTAAATTAGGGCGCAGCGCTGCGCAAACGGCTCGTAATATTAATGAAGTGTGGGGTCAGGGGGCTATTAATGAGTGCACGGTGCATCGTTGGTTCCAGAAGTTTCGCAGAGGAGATTTCGACCTCGAAGACAAGGAAGGCCGGGGCCGTCATCTTGCTCCGGACAACGACCAGCTGAGGTCAAAAGTGGAAGAAGACCCAACCAAAACCACACGAGAAATGGCGGCGGAACTCGGAACTCAAAAATTGCAACGTCTTTGCCCAGCATTGATGAATCGGAAGGGGCCGATCCTGCTCCACGATAACGCCAGACCACACGTTGCACAACCAACGCTTCGACGACTGCACGAGTTGGGCTACGAAGTTCTCCAACATCCGCCTTATTCACCTGACCTCTCTCCTACAGACTTCCACTTTTTCAGGCATCTGGACAACTTTTTGAGGGAGAAAAATTTTCAAAACCAGGACGACATTGAAAATTCTTTTCGTGATTTCATTGAGTCCAGGGATTCGGATTTTTTTTCTGGTGGAATAAGAAAGCTTGTTGAACGTTGGCAAAAGTGCATTGATTCAGATGGAAATTATTTTGATTAAATATATATGGTTAAAGTAAAGATATGGCGTATTTACAATACCTAATAAAAACCTGCATTAATTTTGCATCAACCTAATAAAAAGAAAAGAAAAAAAAAATTAAAATTTTACCTATAAATATACCTTTTATATTTTTCAATATAGGTAAGCTTAAGTAAACATCGTTATTATTAACCACACGAATGCAAATAGTTAAAAAATAAATGACTACATTAAACCCTCCGCCTTTACAAAATCAAAACCGTTGATGTTCTAGATGTTAAAAACCTACGTCAGATGATTAGCCAAGCACGATCATCGGATCTGGACAAAATGCTGAGTGTCGCGAAGATATGAAACGATATAATAGAATGTTGAAGGACAGTCGGATCGAAATGCCAAAGCTGTTCCCTGGAAATGGCGTTACGTATCCTTCCAGCGGCTGCGCTGAGTCAGGTGAATCGTCAGAGCCTCGAAGTGTCAGCGGCAATTGAGACGGTCTAGTAATACAGTTCAGTATGATAGCTCATCATCGTTTGGCTCTATCTAGCTTTTTTTCGACAATTAACTTTATTATTTCTAGATTTACTTACCTATATATATTATATGTCTAAGATTATGGGTTCGAACCCGCAGGTGGCACTAGGATTTTTTAATGGGAGTAGAAAATCCTTAGTTATGCCGTCCTTCAAAGGAGACGTTAAAAGGTGGTCCCGAGTCTGTGCGATGTCAGGTACTCGTGGTCCCTATCCTAATTTAACCTGGATAGCCAAAATTTCGGGCTGCCACTGTAGCTTCGTCCGATTAGCCACAGTAGCATAAAGTGAAGTTAATTAAACAAAAAGAAAATATATATATATATATATATATATATATATATATATATATATATATATATATATATATATATATATATATATATATAATCGTTTGATCAGTTCTTAACTGTTCATAATTAAAGTTGATCTACTGTTCATAGGGTTCAGTCGATAAATATGCAATTTTATTTGAGCAATGTTTCGAGAGTTTATTGTTATCATATTTATGCAATTTGAGATGAAACAGTGTGTTGCATAGACATGTGTTATTGTTTGTTGTTTCTTTATTTAACGTCACTTTATGCTACTATGGCTAACCGGACGATGCTACCGTGGAAGTCCTAAATTTCGCCTATCCAGGTTTTATTAGTATAGGGATCTTAAACGAGTACCTTACATCACAAAGGCTCGGGACCACCTTTTAACGTCTTCTCCGAAGTACGGCATAACTAAGGATTTTTTACTCTCATTAAAAAATCCTAAGACCACCTCTGGGTTTGAACCCGTGACCTTTGGCATAAGAGGCAGTTATGCTAACCACCCAGCTACAAGAGATCCCATCATTTTTTTTCCCCATGGGAACCTGCCGAAGTCGCACTAGATACTCTAAAACCAACAGCCCAGCTAATGAACTGAAGGATCCGCAAGAGATGGTTGGGAGAAGACAGAGGTACGGACAGATCGATTGGCAATAGTAGAACCAGCCATTGCATAACATCATCGATTTTATAATAATACCCCCCTACCTTTGAACGTTGCAATCTTATCTGAGGTCCCTCGACCAGCTTCTTTTCACGGTTTGATATCTCTCCACTTTGATATCTTGCTATCTCCAACTTAAACCTCTCTTACCAGGAGGGAGTACCTTAAGTCAGGCGCCATTCTGACTTTAAAACGTTTGAGTTAGGTTTGTCATTAGCTGTTTGTGCTCACCCTATCTCTTAAAGTGGACATGATAAGATTTCAGAAAACCTCCTCGCACAGGCGATGGCCTAGGAATAATACGAATTTCATATGTTCTGAACCCTTTATGTATTCAATTTACAATTTACATGATACAATTTAAAAATTTTTCTCTCATTTTTTTCTGGGGCTCTGTTATCGTGTCATATCGGTACTAGGTACTCTGTATCTGCAGTTACCCCTGTCAGCGCAGTCATCCCCTGCTATAACCCTTCGGAGGGGACGTTAAAAGGTGGTCCCGAGCCTGTGCGATGTCAGGTACTCGTTAAAGATCCCTATCCTAATTAAACCTGGATAGGCAAAATTTAGGACTCCCACTGTAGCCTCGTATGATTAGTGACAGTTGCATAAAGGAGCGTTAAAAGTAAGTTTCTAAGATACGTCCATATCTATTGAGGAGTACTTATCTATGGGATAGGACTCTACTGAACCACTAAATTCTTCTCTCATTCAATTCTTACAGTAAAAGATTCATCGTAAAATCCTCAAAGATCTTTACTTTGTCAGGAGTAAACCCATCCATATGGCCTTAGTATTCCATATGTAGCTGATTTGGCCAAAACGAGGTACTATTCCTTCCATGACAAACTCCATTCCCACCCTAACCCACTAGTTTTAAACCTAGCTTCCTCTTTGATTCCTGATAACCCTCCGAGGAGTCTAAAAGGGTGGTTTATTTGCATATTTTCTATGCCAGTGGTTCCCAACTTTTTTAATGACAAGCTTTTAATAACAATCACACGCTCTAAACTGACAAATTAAATATTCTAAGTGATATAATCGCTTGTGTTTATTGAAAGGTACACGCTACCGTACAATTACTTCCTTAAAATTGATCATTTTCGAACATTACGAAAATCATCATCATCATCATAATCATTCCCCCTTCGACCGCTGTTCGGTGTGAGGGTCCTGCTTATAGAGCCTGGTCCAGTTGTCTCTCTCCTGCACCAACTCTGCTCTCCTGTCCCAATTTATTCCTCGTTTCCTGAATGCTTCCTTTACACTATCCTCCCAGGAGATGCGCGGCCTTCCTCTGGGTCTTTTTCCTTCCGTGCGGGTCTCGTAGGTCTTCCTGGCATTTCTGTCTGGATCCATCCTAAGAAGATGTCCAAACCACCTCAGTTTTTGCTCCTCCAGTATGGTCTCTGCCGGTTTGACATCGAGATTAGCCCGTATGGTGGCGTTCCTTATTCTATCTCTTCTTGTTTTCCTCTCAATTTTTCGTAGATACCTCATTTCCATCGCTTGTATCTGACTCCTGTGTTTTGTGGTGAGGGTCCACGATTCTGAGGAGTACGATAGAATAGGGAGGAATGTCGATTTATAGACTGCCAGCTTGGTCCGCTTTGTCACTTCTCTTCTCCCAAGGAAACCTCGTCTGACCATACAGAACATCTTGCCTGCTGCTCCAATTCTTTGGGCCACTTCCTCGTCTATGTAGCCACTCTCATTGAGATGAGCTCCCAGATATTTAAAACTGTCAACCTGCTCTAATCTCTCTCCTCCAACCCGTATTACTCTCATTATCCTTCGGGGTTTCTTTCCAATACGCATGCATTTCGTCTTCCCCGGATTGATCTTCATATTTATTGCGGATAATTCCTCTTGGAGGACATTTATGTTGTGTTGGAGGTCTCGATCGTTGGCAGCCAGCAAGACAATGTCGTCAGCGAAGGCCATCAGGGAATATCTGGTAGGGTGCAAGTTCCTGTGCCCCAGCTGGAATTTCCTCATTATAGGCTTAGTTCTCCTTAGTGCCAAGTCCAGAACCATGATGAAGAGCAAAGGACTCAGGCTACAGCCCTGTCGGATACCCAGTGTAGTCTCAAATTCTTTTGAAATGTGATTTCTGGTCCTAATCACATTCCTCATCTTTTTATAGAGACTCATCATCACTGCCAAGGTTGTTCCACGGTCTACACCTCGCTCAGACAGTGCCCTCTCTATATCTTCTTTCTTCACTCTGTCAAAAGCCTTCTGGAGATCAACGAAACAGACGGAGAGCTCTTTGTCCTTCTCAACAGTCTTTTCTGTTATTTGTCTCATCGTGAAGATGAGATCCTGCGTGCTTCTCTGATTCCTAAAGCCATACTGTTCTTCTCCTAGTTGGCAATCTACTATTTTCCTCAATCTTGATTCTAGAATTCTAGAGTAGACTTTTGCCGGCACACTGAGGAGTGATATTCCCCTATGGTTACTGCACTCTCGATTGTCCCCCTTTTTGTGAATGGGCACAACTACCGCTATTTCCCAGTCTCTGGGAATCTCCTTCTTCTTCCAGATGAGATTTAAAAGATGGAGAAACATCTCCTGGCCTTTGCTGCCCATGTACTTGATCATTTCCGGGGTGATTTCATCAAGTCCAGCTGCCTTGCCAAGTCTTATCTTTTCGATTGCATCTTGGAGCTCTTCTTCGCTGATGTAGTCTTCCTCATCCCAAACGTCCTCTGCATCGTTCAGAGTTACGCACGCCTCAACGTCTCTCCCCTCTAACAGATCTTTAAAATATTCTCTCCATCTTTCCATGATGCACTCCTCTTGCCAAATGATGTTCCCGTTTTTATCTCTTATTCCTTTCAGGGTAGTTGGCCGGTCCTCCCTCATTCCTTTGAGCACTCGGTAAAAGATTTTCTGGTTTTCCCTTGCATTTTCTTCCAGCTTCCGACCAAAATCCTCCCAGGATCTTCTCTTCTCCTGAATTACTAATAATTTGGCTTCCCTTCTCCGAGTTTTGTATGTCTGGTAAGCTGTTGGGGTTTTTTGACTGAGGTAATTCTTCCAAGCTGTCTTCTTTTCTTGGATCGCCTTTTTCACGTCCTCATTCCACCAATCTGTTCTCTTAAGACCGGATCCAATGCTTTTCTCTCCGCAGACCAATTTCGATGCATCTAGGACGATTTTTCTAAAAGCTGCCCAGCTCTTCTCTATGTCGTCGTTGTCCCAGGGTCTGTTACAGTCTAGTGACATTCTTTCAATTTCCTCTTGGTAATATGCAGCCATTTCCTCTTCTTTTAAGCGGTAAGATTTGATTATTCTTTTCTTAGGATTCCTGTGTTTCTTTTTGGTTTTCACTTCCTTCCAGAGCCTGTTTACCAGTAGTAGATAATGGTCACTTCCGATTTCATAGCCCCTTTTGACTCTCGCATCACACAGGTCCCTGACATCTTCTCTCTTCACCAGAACATAGTCTATTAAGGATCTTTCATTTCTGCCCGGTTCCTCTCTGGTGTATCTATGCTTTTCTTTATGTGGGAACAGTGTATTAGCTATTGTAAGGTCGTTTGCCACACAGAAATTTAGGATTCTCTCTCCATTGTCGTTTAGAAAGCTTTCTCCATATCTTCCTAACGTTCCATACCACTTCTCATGTTCGCAGCCAACTCGGCCGTTCAGGTCTCCCAAGACCGTAGGTGTGCCTTCGCAGTCATCCAATTCCTTTTGAAGGGAATTAAAAAAGGAATCCTTTTCTTCCATTCTTGCATTCTCGTTAGGTCCGTAGGCGACAATGTATGAATGAATCTTTTCTCCCTCCACAATGTCCAATACCATGATTCGGTCGTTCACGAATTTCCATGCCTTTATTACTGAAGCAAGGTCATTATGGAACAAGAACCCGACTCCACCAGCTGCTCTTTCATTCCTGTTAACCCCCGAATATAATAGTGTGTAGTCTTGGATTTTAAATTCTCCCTTTCCTTTCTTTTTGGTCTCGGTCATTCCAAGCAGATCCACTCTTGACCTCTTAACTTCTTCCACAAGCTCATTCTCCTTTCCTGTTAGGCCTCGAATGTTCCAGGTAGCAATTCGAAAAATCCGTTTACCACGCCGTGTCGCATTCCGCAAAATCAGTCCAGCTCTATTCGTTCTATTCTCTGTAATGTTTTAGGGTTTAAGGAGAAGCAGGGTATCAGCCCGATTCTCCCGAGTCAGGTAGAGGGGCTGCCTCTTCGGAGCACCCTGACTTACTCCCCCGTCCGGGGCGGCTACCTAGGTTAGGTGATCCTAGGGTATGTACTGACTGTGACCTTATGTTAGTATAAGTGATTTTGTGTACTGTTCTGAGTGTATTAGTGCAGTATACTGAACTCGGGAACCGGAGGACGTTAATCCCCACTAGCTTTGCACTAAACTAGTCCCTGCAGAACATTACGAAAATAATCAGCTTAAAGAACAGATGTGTCGCAGAAGATAACAAAACAAAATTTAAATCTTTATGAATATAAATGAAAAGTCTTAAACTTAAAGTTTATATGCTATCATTTAACGCCATTTTATGCTACTATGATTATCTGGGATATTAAGGTGGAAGTCCTAAATTTTGCCTATCCAGGTTTAATTAGAATATGGATCTTTAACGAGTATCTGACTTATAGTTCTGGACCACCATTTTACGTTCTATCTACAGCACGTACAGCATAACGAAGGGTTTGTCACTTCTTTTAAAAAAATAATGCGACCATCCGGTAGGTTCATCATTAAATTTGAATGTTTCTCGGGTTAAAATGAACTATTAGAGTTTTTTCTACATTTTCATTTTCCCAACTAGGCTATTTCTGGACTATAGAGTTTCAATAGAGGTATTCCCTTGAAAACATACGTTATACGGTGTTTTATCTCAATATATATACAAACCTAAATTTATATTTAATATTTTGGATTTAGGGTTTCTTGGCTATTGAATAACTCACTGTATGAAGAAGTTCGCGAAAAATTTTTAGTGGCAGGCACTGCACTACGAATTGTTTAATATTCTCATTAAATTTAATTGACATATTTATTAACAAAGTTGTAAATGTCAAATAAATATATTTTAAAACAACCAAATGCTGCACATATTGGCTAAGATAGAATTATTATATAGATGGGGGTTAGTGACCTAGATGTTTCGCGACCTAAAATAACCAACTAAACATTCTTAAAACATCTAAGGAAACAATCCGATTCTAAAATAGACTATTACTGAAGTGAAATATGGCGGGAAAACGACCTCGTAAAAAAGAAGAAAAAAAGTCTATTTGGAGCTAGAATTTTTTCCAGAAGCCTGGACCGGGAGTAGAACAATAAACAAAGAGTACAGTCCCTAAGAAAAGTTTCCAAACAAAGAGGAACAGCTGCTCTATCTCCGCCCGACCTAGTTTTGTTCCCTTTTAGAGTCACTCTTTCAAGCGGGCTGTACCGTCAATCTTCTAACTCATACTAAGCTAGAGAAACTGCAGGCCAAACGTGTATATATATATGAAAGTGAAATTTCATATTTAAGACAACTATACGCCCGAAACGTTACAAAACTTATTTCATCAAAATCGGCTAACCAGAAGAGCCATATTATACCATGCATTTTGCACTTTTTTGCGATTTTCTAAAAAACAGCTCTGATGATTTTGATTAAACTTCATATATCGATGTAAAATTTGATGGGCTTTACTACGATGTAGGTTTCAATCGGATTAAAATAGTCTTGCAGGGATTAAATTATGATATTTTGAATTTTCTTCCTCCAAAGTACCTTTAATTTTTTAGATTCTATAAAAATAACCATATTATTTTGTTACCATTGATAAATAATAGGTATATATATGTAAGTTAAACGAATTCGATATTCAACGAAAGGAAAAACTAAACAAATATTTTGTTAATGAAATTTTCTGTTTTTGAACGTAAGAACAGTAATATATATGTATATACTGTTGGACAGCTAAAGATTTAAGAAAAAATGTTTTTTATCCACAAGCGTGTAAAATTTAATAAAGAGTAGAAAAAAACGTAATAAAATGAAAAACGGATAAAACTAACTGATTATTTAAGGCAATAATATAATTAATAAAAATAATATTTATTTATAAACAATATTTACAAGTACATATGGTTACAAATTCATTGGATTCAATAGACCGTCAGAAGCTATATAACATCATGATTGAACAGGGAATACCTAGAAAGTTAGTAAACCTAGTAGAGATGTGTTTGTCGGAACAGTTCCATAAAGTTAGAATCGGTCATAATTACTCCGAGAGATTTGAGGTGCGATCGGGTTTGAAACAGGGTGACTCCCTTTCCCCTGTGTTATTTAATATAGCTTTAGAATATGTCACAGAAAAGGTGATGTGTACCGAGAAAGGCTTAAATACGGGTGACAATATTCCGGTTTTGGGGTATGCCGATGATCTGGTACTGCTAGGTGAAGACACGGAAACCATACAGCTAAATACAAGTGTGTTGATAAAAACCGGTAAAGAAATAGGACTCGAATTAAATACCGATAAGACCAAGTATATGATTAGTAGCAGAAACGGTGTCGATCTTGGTGATATTGATGTATCAGGTCTTTTGAACACGCAGTGAAATTCAAGTATTTAGGTTCAATTATAACTAGAAAAAATGAAATCCAGGAAGAAATAAAGTCCCGGTTAAAGGTTCGAAATGCGTGTTATTATTCAGTTGCTAAGTTACTTAGTTCGCGGCTTCTATCTAAAAACTTAAAGATTAGAATTTATAAAACTATTATTCTTCAACGGTTCTTTACGGATGTGAAACGTGGCCGCTTACTTTGAAGGATGAACAACGGCTTAAGGTTTTCGAAAATAAGGTATTGCGTAAAATATTTGGTCCAAAGAGAGATGAGGGCCACTGGGGAGTTTACAACGCGGAATTGCGGAACTTGCATCTGTGAATATAATTGAGCTGATTGCATCGCGGAGACTCAAATGGGCGAGTAAAGTTGTTGGGCTCGATGACGAGCGGATTCCGAGAAAGTTGGTATTTGCTGATCCGACTGGTAGGCATCCGAAAGGTAGGCCGAAGCGGAGATGGGAGGATTGCGTTAAGGCTGATCTCGAGAGCTTGGGCTTGAATGATGAGCATTGGACGAGTCTGTGTAGGCGGAATTTGGTGGTATCGGCATCGAACCTTCGGGTTTGCTAAGCCTATTATTATTATTATTATTATTATATGGTTACAAATAAGTTTCTTACATGATTTCAGTTATTCTATATCATGATAATATAGTTTCAATCATCGTTCGATTTACCTAATGATAATAATGCAATGTTTTGCTTAAGACAGTAGGAAAAATAACATGAGAAAAAAAAAAACCTACACAATAAAAATGTAATTAAATTTTTAATATATATAACATAAATATATATAAATTTTTAATAAAACACATGTTTCTATATAAATTCAATTTAATTATTTCACCCACTTTTATCTCTTACTTTATTAGAAAATTCATTAATCAATTCCAAAAACGGAGGTAAGTGAAAGTCGTGTGTTGCCCGCACCAGATTTTTTCATTGTTTATTACGCCATTTTTAATATGATTTCAGTTATTATATATAAATATATATATATATATATATATATATATATATATAATGTTCAGTGAAGTCAAATAAGTTTTAGAATACGAGTTTTCAATAAAAATACATAATTTTTATTTCCTGAACACTAGAAAAGTAATGTTGACTTAAACCGTTGGAAAGTTGAAGATTTTGAAAAATTTGTCATGTTCTATACGCAGTTGAGGAAATATTAAATAGTGACGAGTAGGGGTTAAGTTTATAACCGATTATGATGCATAACAATTTTATAATTTTTTATTATTCATTCCTTTGATAGCAACGTGGAGACGCAAATGGACGAGTAAAGTGGTAGGGCTCGGTGAGGAACAGATTCCGAAAGGTAGGCCGAAACGTCAATGGGAGGATTGCGTTAAAACTTGGGCTTGAACGGTGAACATTGGACGAATTTGTGCAGGCGTTATTTGGTGGTATCGGTATCGAACCTTCGGGTTCGGTAAGGTCTAGCATGATTATTATTATTGAATGTTAAATATATATTTTTCATTGAAACAGAATATAGTTCTAAATTATATTTATATCCAACAGTTATCGAATCGAGGCTTTTCTCTCAACAATCGCTACAGAATCGATATTAGTAAAATCGAATAAGTTCGGGGAAATGGGGAAGAAGAGGTGAAATCCGAGCCATTATTCAAGGTTTATCGCTCGCCGTTTATTAAAAATTCAAAACCGATTCCCTCGAGGGGAAGGGCCTGATTTATTTCGACTATTACTCTCCCAAAGGGTTCGAAACGTTTACCATTTTAAAGGGTTTGAAGGGAGAAAGGGTTCTGCGGAGAAAAGTGAAAATAAAAAAGAATCGATTGTTGAAAGGAATGAATAATCGAGTGCGAAATGCCGCCATCCTCACCCCTCTCGCAGTATCCCAGCCACCTCCCCTGCCATACCATTTTGCTAACATTTTTACCTTTATTTGCCTATATATGAAATGTTATTATTATATGGTGATTTTCACTTGTATGAAATATATAATAATAATAATAACTTTATTTATTTGTTTTTAGGGCAAGCCCCATACAAATACAGCTGGCTGGAACAGCACAATTAATACATTTATCACCAGCAAATATACATTATTAATTACAATTCGAATAAATATTTAAAACAACAAAACACATATACAGCAATAAGCATAAAGGTGCTGCTATCTTTATGATTAATTTCCTCCAACATATACAATAACATAAACTAAATATAAGAATATCAATAAATAATGTAAAAATAATAGTACTAAAGCAAATACTTAATCCCTACAAATTACTAACAAATCCCGAAACATTCAAGATTGATTAACATTCTGAGAAGAAAGATGTTGAAATCTTATTTTAAGATTTTCTGTGACAAAAATAAATAATAATTTCAGGTCCATTTGGTAGGGTTCCGCAAGAATTTCAAAAATGCCATCAATACTCACATCATTTAATACGGCATAAATCGGGTTCTATTGTCATGGTATGCGGGGCATCGAGCAAAAAAATGGAAACAATCTTCCAATGCGTCTCCATCACAAACTGGGCACGGCTTCAGAATATACTTCTGCGGGCTGACACTAAAGGAGATGGCGTACTTTCCTGACTCCTATGGCGATATTGACTCCTAACATTAGATAACTTTGCGGAAGGGCGGTGTCAGCAAAGACCTTACTGTACCACGGGCTATAGGTCGACTCTTGGAGCATGGCTATATCCTTCATTCTCATATATTTGCAGTAGCCCTCCAAAGTATCCCTATCCCTGGTTCTAACAGTGATAGAGTCGTTAAATAATAACGGGTCAAACATCCCGAAACTCTCGAAGAATTTCCTTAACTGCGTGACCCAGTTATATTTGTATGAAATATATAGTAAGAGAGTAAAGTATTGCGATCGTGAAAAGTTTAGAATTCCAGTTTTCAACGGAAATACACGTTTTAGGGTCCCCTAGTGCAAATAACCAAGTCCCGCAAAAAGGTCTATGTGTCCGCGTGTTTGTGGTAAGTCTAGCAGGAAAACTAAAAGTCGTATTGCTACTGTATACAATCCATTTGGCTCCTTTTTACGATTTCCTCAAAAACGGCTCAAACGATTTTGATTCAACTCGTTATATCGATGTAAAATTTAATGAACTCTAATATCATGTAGGTTTCATTCTGTTTTATTTATATATTCTACCTATTTAATTTTATATATCTCAGAGTTGTTAAATATGTAATTAACACCAAATAATACCAGACTCAGAATTGACCTTTTATGTTCGTTATTCTTATTTTTAGGGGACAAAATGTCCCATAATAATAAAAATTGTTTTAATTTAGTTTCATACATTGTGATAGATCACGGGTTCAAACCCGCAGGTGGTTCTAGGATTTTTCAATGGGAGTAAAAAATCCTTAGTTACGCCGTCCGGAGGGGACGTTAAAAGGTGGTCCCGAGCCTGTGCGATGTCAGGTACTCGTTGAAAATCCCTATCCTAATAAAACCTGGATAGGCGAAATTTGGGACTCCCACTGTGGCATCGTCCGATTAGCCATAGTAGCATAAAGTGACGTTAAATAAATAAACTAACAACAAACATTGTGATAGATATACACGCTTAGAGAGCTATTAGAGATGAAGTCCTTAAGACTAAGTGTCCCCCGCCATGGTACAGAGAGAGGCTAAGCTAAGGCATCTATAATTGAACGCACTGCTATACTCATCAATTGAAAATGAGTATCCCCCTCCCTCCTCGGTTAAATTTTCAAGAGGCCACTTCCCCCCTCTTGGTGTTGGTCTTGTCCCCTGCCATGGCTTCCTGATTCTCACTGGCGCTACCTTCAGGCGTCACAGCAATCCAAAACCTATTTCAAATAGTTTTATTGATAAACTGAGAGACACGGAATCCTGGGTTAGAAACCAAGTAGAAACAGAATAATATTGGTTCTGTTACTTCAGCATTGGCCGACCCTGGGTTGTGGAGACCCTCATAGGGCACACCTAGTCTCTATAAAGTCAGTACCCAAAAATACGGGAAAAGGCTAAGCGTGATCTCGGCCTCAATACAAGGCCGTTGGCCTAGAAATATTGCAAATCTCTTATGACAGGTTTATTTTTTATTTATTTTAATTTATTTGTTTTTTATTTCTTTTACGTAAAAATAGTTGACTGTAGATAACAGACTAACTGACTGAATGTTTAACATTAACGCTTAATACGCCTATAAACAGTACGAATCTACATATCTACTGAGCCCAAGACCTTCATGGGTTGTAGAGGTACAGTTTTTGTCTTGTTGTTCAGAAGGTAATTTTGTTTCAAGACGATGTTTAGCATTTTCATATTTTATTTTCACTTACCTATATATGAAATATATACTAAAAGAAAGTATTGCGATCGTAAAAAATCTCGAATTTAAGTTTTCAACGGAATTACACGTCTTGGGGTACAAATGACCAAGTCCCGCAAAAAGTGTTTTTACTCTGTTTGAGTGTGTGTTGTAAGTCTAGCGCAAAAACGATAATAAGTATGTAACTGAAATTTAATATTTTAAGGACATCTATGTCTGAGATGTTACAGTAACTTTTCCATAAGAAGTGGAAGAGTCATGCATATATCTTTATACCATGCATATTTCACCTTTTTACAAATTTCTCAAAAACGGCTTTGACGATTTTGATTAAACTCGCCTCGTCGATTTAAGCTGTAATGGGTTTTAATATGATGTAGGTTTCAGTCTCATAGAAATAGTCTGACAGGGCTTAAAAGTTTAAATTTTATTTCTCTGAAGTACCTTCAATTTTGCATATTTTATAAAAATAGCCATATCACCTTTTTTTGCATTGATAAAAAACGGATAAATTTATAATTTGAACAAAGTTGATATTCAACTAAAGGAGAAAACACGGAAAATATTTTGTTATGCAATATTTGTGTTTTTGAACATAAAAACAGTAATATAGATGTATAATATACCGTTGAAAATCTAAAGATCTTAGAAAAAATATTATCTTATACACAAAATTGTAAAAGTTAACGGAGAGTGGTGAAAAGCCTATAAAAATAACTGATTGTCCCAGGTAATATTATAATAGAATATATAATAAAACACATGTTTCTTCAATATTGTTTTTAAAAATTCTTAAAATGATTTTAACTACGGAGGGAAGCGAAACTCGTGTGTTGTGCGCACCAGATTTTTTACATTCTAACATTCAAAATAATAACGACAACGTTTTATAAAAGTAACTTATTACTGAGAAATTCTAATCTTCTTTTTAGCTGTAGTGTTGGGTGAGGTGTGAAGGCACCTGAGGAGAAGCATTTCAACATTCGGGGCTATAAAGTCCTCTTCGGAGAACACATAAAAAGGAGAAAGGACGAAGGAAAAAATCACTCAAAGGATTTCAAAACAAGAGTGACAAGGACCTTTAGGTACTTCATTATCGGGAGGAGGGCGTTTTATGGCAGCCGGGGGCAGAGATCTTCTGGAGATAGCCCGCTGCTGTCTGCCGCTGTCTCTCACGCTCACACACACACACACACATACACACTGCTATCTACCGGTGGCATGTTTACTACTGCGTGGGATGCTTCTCCTACACCCTACTTGCTAGATCTTACTACAACTATAAGTCCAACGTTATGTGTACAGTTACAAGTTTTTTTTTAAATACAAAGCGAATGGAAGTTAAACAAATTGTTAAATAATATCATCCTAAAATATATAATTATTTTCTACTGTATATATTTAATTATAATATGAAAGACTTACGTAATGTTTCGTAGTGAAACATGATATTACTCACCTGAAACAAACAAAAAATAAAATCAGTGACAATTAAAACAGTGTAGAAAAAATAATTTTGAAATTATTAAAAATTCTGATATTCATCTTTTACGAAACAAAATTAAAAAAAAAAAAAATTTAAAACGCTGCAAATTATTACTCAATGGTTTATTATTTCCAAATAACTATATTTGAGTATAACTGTTTTAATAAGGGTTTAGAGGCATTCAACTAATATGAAAATCAATCAATAATTCAAAGAAAAATGGTCTATCACCACTGTTAATTTAAAAACGCTACATCTCAGCTAGTTCTGAACCGACTTTAATGATTATTTTTTCATTTTGTAGAAAATTTAATTGGAATGTGGAAAAATTTTATTTATTGAGTGGACCAGGCAGATTTTTTTTCGTAATTCGGATTCTAGAAAGTAATTTCATTTTTACTTTCACTTACCTATATATCGTAAGGGAAAGTATTGGGTTAATGAAAATTTTGGAATTCCAGTTTTCAACGGAAATACACGTTTTAGGGTCCCCTAGTGCAAATAACCAAGTCCCGCAAAAAAGTCTGTGGGTATGTGTGTGTGTGTACGTGTGGTAACTCCCGGGCAAAAACGAAAAGTCCTATGAAACTGAAATTTCATATTTAAGACAACTATACGTCCCGAGATGTTACAAAATCTTTTTTATCAAAATCAGCTAACTAGTAGAGCCACTTTATACCATTTAGAACCTTTTTACGATTTTGATTAAACTGGCTATATGGATGTAAAATTTGATGGGCTTTAACATCATGTAGGTTTCATTCTGATTGAAATAGCCTGATAGGGCTTAAATGCCGATATTTCAAAATTTCTTCGTCTAAAGTACCTTTAATTTTGTAGATTTATAAAAATTTGGAACATCATTTTATTAGCATTGATGAATAACGGATAAATATGCAAGTTGAGCGAATTTGATAAAGAACTAAAACAGAAAAGTACAAACATATTTTTTAATGCAGTTTTTGAACACAGGAATAGTAATAGAGATGTATAATATATCGTTGAATAGCTATATATTAAGGATTTTAGAAAAAATATTATCTCATACACGGAATTTTAAAGGTTAATGGAGAGTGATGAAAAGCCGATGAAAACTAACTGCTTGTTGTAGATGAAAATATAATAGATTGTTTAATAAAACACATGTTTCTATTAAAATTCAAATTAATTAATTCTTTAACGATTCACTTGTATCTTTGAAGTTTTTATAAAGATAGGGTTGAAGACAGAGCACTAGGCAGGGGCAGCGGGTATACCATACCGCATCACAACCCCTTCTCAACTCAAGTTTAATCTAATATCTATCTCGGGAATGACATCCAGCGTCATTTTCAATTCGGCCGGATCGACAAAATCAGGGTGTTTTCGCTTTTCAGTGTAAGCAGAACTGTTAGCGAATTTCGAGTGGAATTGTACTCATTATGGGAAGATTATAAAATAAAAGTTATGTTAGTGTTAGACACGGAATAAAAAATTATAATTTAGTAGTTTAGGTAACTAGTAAAATTTTAATGACTATTAAAACAGTCTGATATTGACAATTATTTGCTGAAAATGAAGCCGACAATTGTAGAAGCAGGAAGGGCCTTTTCGGCAGCATTCTATGTTTTTAGCTCGATTACAAGTCGGCTGGGAGGTTACGCGATCAACACTTTTTGCTTTTTTTAAAATCCTAAGTGATTTTTGATAATGTATACTAAAGTAATTAATACTTAAATATTACTTGAAAAACAAATACTGTCAGTCAAATAATTTAAAGAGTTATACTTATAATACAAACACATTATTGTGATAATTATGCCATTCATTAGACATATTCATCAAAATATGATGTTGTCTATGATAAATATAAGACTTGTTTGTTGGCAATCTCAAATAATTCAGTATTATTATAATCACGATTACAATCGTAGTTAATTACTGAAAGTTAATTATATTTGATTTTATAAAGTAACTTAATAAATCAATTGAACTATCTGAGAAAGTGAAGTCTAGGAACACGTGGGCTGTAGCGTAGCTGAGTCTTCCTAGATTTCAATAGATTTATACGCAGTGCTTCATATAATCCATTACTTAACACCGTATCCTGAGTGAGCAATGCCTCTAAAACAAATTTTAGGGTTGTTTCAGAAGTTAACTGGGTCGACTTGTTCTACATAGGATGCTATGACTCGCGTAAATCCAAGAAAAAAATACTTACTCTTTACTTAGATTCAGGCGAAGCACCGAAAAAAAAAACCTAGATATATTGTCGTGAAAGAATGATACTGAACTAAATCGATGGCGTGATGTAATTTGGCGTCAAACGACTCACCACCACACATACACACCAAATGTATTGCATTCAAAGAACCTCCTCGTTAAGCTGCGCTATTTTGTTTGACCAAAAATTGCAATAATAGGAACCGGTAACCGTTTGATGATGCCGGATTAACGAATCCATTTTTCCGGATTGCAATCTCTACAAGAATCTAAAAAAATCTGGTGCGGGCAACACAGGACTTTCACTTACCTTTGTTTTTATAATCGAATAAAGAATTTTCAAAAACAGTAAGAGATAAAAATGAGTGAAACCATTAAAAAATTAGTTATATGGAATTTATATAGAAACATGTGTTTTATTAAAAAATCTATTATATTATTATGTAAAACAATCACATAGCTTTATCGGCTGTTTATCACTCTCTATGTGTATTAGATAATATTTTTTTCTAAAATCTTTAGCTTTCCAACGGTATATTACACATATATATTACTTCCTGTTCTTATGTTCGAAAACGAAAATTGCATTAAAAAAATATTTTTTCAGTTTTCTCCTATAGTTGCTTTTCAAATTTGAACGAATTGCATATTTAGCTGTTATTTGTCAATTCTAACTAAATAATCTGGTTATTTTTATAAAATATACAAAATTAAAGGTACTTTACAAGAAGAAAATATCGGCATTTAGGCCCTGTCAGACCATTTTTATCCAAATAAAAACTACATGATATTAAAGCCTATTAAATTTTACATCGATATAGCGAGTTTAATCAAAATCGTCGAAACCGTTTTCGAGTAAATCGAAAAAAGGTGCAAAATGCATGGTATAAAGTGCCTCTTCTGGTAAGCTCATTTTGATGAAAAAAGTTTTGTCACGTCTCGGGCCTATAGTTCTCTTAAATATGAAATTTCAGTTTCATAGGACTGACAGTTTCCGCCCGGAAGTTACCACACACACAGACCTTTTTTCGGGACTTGGTTATGTGGACTCAGATGACCCTAAAACGTGTATTTCCTTTGAAAACTGGAATTCGAAAATTTTCACGATCGCAATACTTTCCCTTACTATATATAGTAAGTGAAAGTAATTATATTTTCTGATAATTTCACTTCCTCATGTTTTGAATACATAATGATAGTAGTGGTAGAGACAGATGATCCGCAAAGATACATCCCTAAATGATAACTTTGAGGATTAGAGCCCTCACTAACTCCAACAGATAGCCTGTCGCTAATTCCACTCGATCACTAAGCCAAACTTATCGTTCCTCTTCTATAGCAGATAGTTAGTCATACCAACCTTCGTTCCGAGCGTTATTTAAAATAAACCAGACTGAAAGTGTTTGGAAGAGAGGCGACTAGCGCATTGGTTCACAGCCTCAACCCGGTCGTTATTATGAGTCGCCGAATCTTCCGTCGAATTGTGTTAATTTCGTTGAGGGTAAATAAATAAATCAGTAAAAGAGAAAATATAAACAAGGAGAGAATTTCCAATTGGATAGACTACCTTAACTTTGCTGAGCTGCTATTAATACACAGCATAATAATCAATCTTAAAGAAATATTTATTCATTTCTCCTAACCTTTCCGTATGGTGTCGGTAACATAACCTGCATAAGATGCAACCACTTATACATAAAAATATGGTGCGAGAGACACACGAATTTCACTTACCTCTGTTTTAAAAATCGATTAAAGAATTTTCAAATACATTTAGAGATAAAACTTGGTGAATCCATGAAAGAACTAATTTAATTTATTTTCTATAAAAACATTTGTTTTATTAAAAAATCTATTATATTATTATCTAAAATAATCAGGGGATCACCCATAGCGTAGTAGCTAGCATAAAAGCTTTCTATGCCAAAGGTCGCGGGTTCAAACCTACGGGTGGCCCTAGGATTTTTTACTCCCATTAAATCCTGATATTTTCTTCGGATCACCTGTAGCAGGGTGGTTAGCATAATAGATTTTGGTTTTTAAGAAAGTATGATACAAAACAACAACAAAAAAACAAAACATTAAACATGTTTGTTCGTTAATTATCAGGCCGATTTGCAAAAGAAATTCTTGGATATTTTTTTAAAACACATTATTTATTCCAGTATCGCGACGTTTCAGCCTCTAGGGCCATTTTCAAGCTTCATGTATATCCATCTCAATTATCTTTTAATTTTACCGCTTTTCACCAGCGTCGTCATAATTTTTTTAAAATGTCATTTTCAAAAAAAAAAAAAAAAAACTTAACAGTTTTCAGCCGCCTTTTAGGTGTTCTCGTGCGCGACTGATGACCTAAAAGGCGGCTGAAAACTGTTAAGTTTTTTTTTTTTTTTGAAAAAAGACATTTTAAAAAAATTATGACGACGCTGGTGAAAAGCGGTAAAATTAAAAGATAATTGAGATGGATATGCATGAAGCTTGAAAATGGCCCTAGAGGCTGAAACGTCGCGATACTGGAATAAATAAAGTGTTTTAAAAAAATATCCAAGAATTTCTTTTGCAAATCGGCCTGATAATTAACGAACAAATATTAGAAAAAAAGAAAAATGATGACAATGATGAAAAAAAAATTAAACATGTTGTGTTCAGTACATATAACAGCAAATCTAGGAGGGGTCACCGGTAGCATAGTGGCTAGCAAAACAGCTTTCTATGCTAAAGTTCACGGGTTCAAACCCGCAGGTGGTCCTAGGATTTTTTTAATGGGAGTTAAAAGTCCTTAGTTATGCCGTCCTTTGGAGGGGACGTTAAAAGGTGGTCCCGAGGCTGTGCGATCTCAGGGTACTCGTTAAAGATCCCTATCCTAATAAAACTTGGATAGGCAAAATTTAGGACTCCCACTGTAGCATCGTCCGATTAGCCTTAGTAGCATAAAGTGACGATAAACGAATAAACAAAAAAATCTAAACTAATCAGTTAGTTTGATCGGCTTTTCGTAACTCTCTATTAACTTTTAAAAGCTTTTGTATGAGATAATAGTCTTCCTAAATCTTTAGCTTTCCAACGGTAAAATATAGATGTATATTACTGTTCATAAGTTCAAAAACAATTGAATTTAAAAAAAAACATTTTTGCAGTTTTCTCGTTTAGTTAGACATCGAATTCGTTCAACTTTTATATTAATATGTTTTTGAGCAATGCTAATCAGACGAATTTCGAATCTACAAAATTAAAGGTACTTTAGAGGTAAAATTTTGAAATATCGGCATCCAAGCCCTGTCAAACTATTTTAATCAGAATGAAGCCTACGTCATATTAAAGCCCATCAAATTTTACATCGACATACAGAGTTTAATCAACATCATTAGAACCGTTTTTGAGAAAATTGTAAAAAGGTGCAAAATGCGTGATATAAAGTGGCTCTTCTGGTTAGATGATTTTGATGAAAAAGTTTTTTTAACGTCTCAGGCGTATAGTTGTCTTAAATATGAAATTTCAGTTTCATAGGACTTTTCGTTTCCGCCCAGGAGTTACCAAACACTAATCTTTTTGCGAGACTTGGCCATTTGGACTCAGGGGACCCTAAAACGTGTGTTTCCGTTGACAACTGGAATTCGAAAATTTTCACGTTCCCAGTATTTTCCCTTACAATGTTTATTTATTTATTTAATGTCCCTTTATGCTGATATAGCTAATCGGACGATGCTACAGTGGGAGTCCTAAATTTTGCCTATCCAGGTTTTATTAGGATAGGGATCTGTAACAAGTACCTGACATCGCACAGGCTCGGGACCACCTCTTAACGTCCCCTCCGAAGAACGGCATAACTAAGTATTTTTTACTCCAAAAAAAAAAATCCTAGGGCCACCCGCGGGTTTGAACCCGCGACCTTTGGCATAGAAAGGTTATGCTAACCACTACGCTATGGGTGGCCCCTTTTCCCTTACCATATATTTCACATGTAGGTAAGTGAAAGTAACAATATAAATCATTATTTAGAATGACCACTTTATTTCCTTTTCGTCTCCATGTGTGACTTCTACAGCTCTCTATACTGTAGATCTGTAACTCTGTATACATTTTTTCTAATGTCTTTAGCTTTTCCACAGTATATTATACATCTGTCCCACTTTTTTAATTTGTCGGAAAAAAAAAATTAACATGTAAAAATATTTCTAAAGTTTTTTTTTCTTCACTATTCATATTACGTATAGGTAAGTGACGTAAAATAAAGAAAAATTTCATGCTTCCTTCTACCTAATTATGTTACAAAGCGGAATGGCCAAGATAATTAAAGTCTAAGAAATTGCTTCTTGTTTTGGCCGAGAGAGGGAGCGAGCAGCGCGACGCTTCTTTAATCAGGCCTTAATGTGTTTGTTGTCGGTTCCTTATCTCCCCCCTCCCTTCTCCTTCAACTAATTAATTGGTCGAGGGGGGAAGAGGTCCCGGAGGAAACTGTAAGAGGAGATAAAGGAAGGAAGGGGCTGAAGAGAAAGGAAGAAAGGAATCGAGGAGGCCGTGATAAGAAGGCGAAGAAAAAACAATAGGAGGAACAGTGAGGAGCCACAATGAGTAAGAAATAGTCTGCATTATATCTGTCAACGTTTCGGCCTAACAAAGCGAGTCGTCATTATGCTTCACTTTGCTTCCTACAGTTCAAGCAGAGGAGTTCAGGTAAAGACCTGCATTGTAGAGCAACAACCATTTGAATTGGGTTGTAAAGCAACTTCCCTTTTTTTTTTTTTTTTTTTTTTTTATTTAATTCTCTCTGTGTTTATAAAATTTCAAAAAGATTTACATACAAAAAAAAAGGATTAGTTAAGACGCTTTTATGCATTAGTTTCAAACTGAGGTCGCTTATCTTGTGTTGTGTATTATTTTATTTATAAATTTATTTATTCGTATATATTACAATTTTTTACAAAGGACAATAATAATATTGCTACAGGATCACATTATTTTCAAAATAAACAAAAGGAAAGTCAAATTACATAAAATGAAACCAAAATAAATGAATTTAACAAATATCGGGTTGTTTCAGCTGAGGCCGCTAGAAATATTCGCAAGGCGTTTGGGGAAGGGAGTGCTAATGAGCGGACCATTCGCCGTTGGTTTGCTAAGTTTTCAGCTGGGGATACCGACTTGGAAAACTTGCCCCGAGGAAGACCTCCGTCCGTAATAGACAACGATGTCCTCAAACATACAGTAGAAGGAAACCCCTACCAAACAGTTAGAGGACTCTCAACACAACTAAATGCAAGTGCATCTACCGTTTCCAGACATTTAAAGTAAAAAAGGGAAAGTAAAAAAGCTCAATACATGGGAACCTCATGATCTCACTGAGCGGCAGCAAGACCCCATGTTTCAAAACATACCGTGCAAAAATTGAAAGAACTGCGCTACGAAGTTCTTCCGCACCCACCATATTCTCCCGACTTGTCTCCAACAGATTACCACCTGTTCAGGAATTTAGACAACTTCGTCAAAGGAAAACTTTTGAGTGAAAAGTGCGTTTTCAGAGTTTTTCAGTTCGGGGATAAAAATTTGGTGTCACGTTGGGAAAAATGTGTATAATAAGAAGGTAAAATACTCCGAATAAAATTATCTTGTTTTCATATCGTATTTTTAATAAAAATCCTTTACCTTGAAAACGGACATTTCATGTGACACAACCCAACATAAATATATTCAGTGCTAATAATCAAGTCGTTGAACACCTATTCCAATACCCTAATCCCTATAACTAGTTAATTAATAAAACATTTAGTAGTCACTTTAATCAATTGGATGAAATGACAGTGGCCTTAGATCGGGCAGCAGAAGACCTGGAAGACCATATTATGAAGATATTGTTCCAGCTCTTGGCTTCCTTCCTCAGGGCTGTTTGTTTGTGATTAGCCTGGGCGAGGCGGCTATTTGAGGAACTACTGTTTGCTTGGAGTAATCTCGAAGTAAACAGGAGGATAACATCACAACACCGCCACCTGTCTCAGCCTGTCTTAATGTCTTACCCAGCCCGCCTCAGCTCTTGTTTATCTAGTGCTTGGAGGCTAACGGCCAGCGAGTTACGTACGAGCAGAGAATTGTAAATACTAACAGTGATACAGGAGATGTTTATATCATCTTGTACGCAGAGCAATGCTAGGAAATATAAATTATTATTCATAACGTCACTTTAATAAATACTTATAATATCGTTATTTCAGTATTTCACACTCAAATATGCACTCCTCAACTTTCTTTTATTATTTATTTATTTTTCTTCACAGTTTAAAAACATAGTTTTTCTACGTTTCAGGGTTCTTTCCCCATTATCAAAAACACTTTTTAACACATTATTTTCCATTTCTGGCTTACTGCTATTCGTCCACTTAGATTTTTATTAGCTAACTGTTTTTTTTTATTGTTGTTTTGGCGAACTAGTTAGCCAATAAATATCTAAGTGGACGAATAGCAGTAAGCCAGAAATAGAAAATAATGTGTTGCGTGTTAAAAAGTGTTTTTGATAATGGGGAAAGAACCCTGAAACGCAGAAAAACTATGTAATACATTGTGAAGAAAAATAAATGTATAATAAAAGGAAGTAAAGGTGTGCATATTTAAGTGTGAAATATTAAAGTAAAACTTCCTATAAAATCATAAAAGAAAAGAAATTCAGTATTTAATAAGTGATGCGGCTGAGATAGAGGCGCTAGGATCTCTTGGATTCCGTTTTTTCCTCCCCAAGTGGTGGGAAAAGCGCGTGCTGGGATCCCTTCAGCAGTTGTATATATTGTATATAGTTATGATTGTGTGTAAGATGTTTATTTATTTGCCAAATTTTTATTTGTTTCAATTATAGATTTGTTGTTTTAATTTTTTTTTTATTATTATTTTATTTTATATATATGAATTTATTTATTTTATGTAATTAGACTATTAATATTATTTTCTGTATATATTGTATGAATGTGGTCTCATATCACTATTATTATTGTTCATTTTGTAACAAATTGTAATATATCCTAATAAATAAATATAAAAAAAAAAAAATTAAGGCTCGTAAGTATAAACACAGGCAAACAATTCAACTACAAGGGAAAAAAATCGGATAAATTAATTCTTTTTCAGATAGATCAGTATTTTTAAACAACTATAAAGCATGTTCCTTAATTTCAGAATTTCCTTGATACAAATGGCGGGTCCTTAAAAAATAAATTTTGCTATGTGTACCAGTAAATGATACAGTCTACAGTCACATTCAGATTACGATGGCATACTTCAAGATGATATATCTCTCTAGGGTGATAATGTTTTACAATTAAATGAAACAATAATAAAGAAACATGCATTCTCAACATAATCTACTTTCTTTCCAACAAATTTCCATCGCAAGTCGGGAATTTAGAAAAAATTTCACTTCTATCGGCACGTCCTATGACTGACTAATTATATTGCACATGAAAGGTCCGTTTTCGAGGTAAAGGATTTTTATTAAAAATAACGATATGAAAACAAGATAATTTTATTCGAAGTATTTACCTTATTTTTCTACACATTTTTCCCAACGTGACACCAACTTTTTTATCCCGAACTGAAAAACTCTAGCTTTGAAGTGAAACAAAATCTGAAAACGCACTTTTCACTTGATCATCATTTTCAAAAAGTTTTCCTTTGGCAAATGTTGTCTAAATTCCTGAACAGGTGGTAATCTGTTGGGAGACAAGTCGGGAGAATATGGTGGGAAAATTTTTGCACGGTATGTTTTTGAACATGGGGTCTTGCTGCCGCTCAGAGAGATCATGAGGTACCCATCTATCGAGCTTTTTTACTTTCCCAATACACTTTAAATGTCTGGAAACGGTAGATGCACTTGCATTTAGTTGTGCTGAGAGTCCTCTAACTGTTTGGTAGGAGTTTCCTTCTACTGTATGTTTGAGGACATCGTTGTCTATTACGGACGGAGGTCTTCCTCGGGGCAAGTTTTCCAAGTCGGTATCCCAGCTGAAAACTTTAGTTTATACTCGTACAAAAATATTACTCGAAAATCGCGTGTTTCCACGTTCATATTTGGGGTATACTGAAAAGTGGGTAATTGATTGGGAAGATAATGTTTTTAATACAAAGGTAGAGGATTAGTAACTGTTTACTTTAAATATGTAAACATTCGGAAGAAAACAACAGAGACCTGCAAAATCCTTTATGTATTTCAGAAAATATAAAAACGGACATTCCATGTGAAACAACCCGATAATTTATATTTTTTATAAAATATGTTTTGATTTGTTCATAAAAGTCACTCGTAGTGGCAGTTTTATCATATAGTAACGGTTTGTCGATACATAACCATAGGCCATAGGCCAGGAAACGATGAAAGTCGTGTGGCGCGCACCATATATTTACACACATCCACACCCTCACTTCGCAGACTTCCAAGTCAGTTGCAGTTGGCCGAGATAATCCCATGCAGAGGATTGCAGCGGGTGCAATACCAGAGGTGGCCGAGGTGCACACTTGCATACCAGATCCGACGCGGTGTGAACCCACTGCGAGCTACTATCACAGGATGCGGTTCGAAGAATCTCATTGGCTGTGCGAGGTGTGCTAAGTAGGGCTATCGAGGTGTACTTCTAGTCGCAACATAACTTAGCTACGTAATAAATAAATACGCCGTTTAACATTCAAGTAAAAAAAACCTTCAAATCGGTAGATTTTTAAAAAATTTCTATTTGTCATAAAAAATTACATTAATGAATATATTTGTTAAAAATTTAACGCCACATTATGCTACTGTCGTATAGCTCCATTAAAACCCCCACACAAATGCAAAAGTCATGGAGAGTGATAAAAAGCCGATAAAACTAATATATTGTACATAACAAATTATTTTAAAAAAAGGATATGCTTCCAACGAATTTAATTAAATTCTTTGACGTTTTTCAAGTCTAACTTAATTTTTTGTAATTTATTTATTGGAATTTACAACTGTATACATGAATACAAGTAAATTAGAGGAAATATATGAAGGCATGAAACACATATAGAGAAGCTTCCCAATGGAAGCACTCTAAAAATGTTGTAAACTAGAAGGTATCGGGGCCATCTCCTTTTCAGACGCCTCGGAGGATTGTCAGCAATTGAAGAGGAAGAAAGGATTGAAACTAGAGGATTAGGGTGGAAATGGAGTTTGTCATGAAAGGAATGGTATCTAGATAGGGCCAAATCAGCAACATACGGAACATTAAGGTATTTATGGATTAGTGTATTCGTGACAAAGTAAGGAGCATTGAGGATTTCAGATAGTAAAGATTGGATACGGGAAGAATTCGGTGGTTTATTAGAGCCCCAAAGCTCCACTCCGTAAGTCCATATCGGTCTTATGATAGTCATGTAGATGAGCCTTTTGTAGTTAAGTGGAAGATTAGAACGTTTGTCTAGTAAGTGTTGAAGTAGTCGAAAACGTCGAGCAATTTCTTGTCGTTTCAGTCTTGTATGAGGGTTCCAAGTGAGACGTTTATCAAGTAGGAGTCCTAGATATCGGATCTGTTCAACCCGGACAAGAGGAGTATTATTGAAGGAGACAGTAGGGCAGGATGTCATAGGTTTACGACGAAGGGTAAAGGTAATTTGGTTGGATTTGTTGGCATTTATTTTAATTCTCCAGTTCTGACACCATACTTCAAGGTCTCTGATGAGGGATTGGAGAGTTATGGAGAGGCAATAGTTGGATCAGTATTGACTTAATTTGGTCTAACTTAATTTAAAATTTCTTAAAGTGATTTCAACCACGGAGGTAAATGAAAGTCTTGCGTTACGCGCAACAGATTTTCAAATATTATCTAAGAATATTTGTTTTGTTTACTCCAAAGCAAATGACTAAACGAGGAAATTCAAATTAATTGTTATGTGAAAGAATGTTTATGGATGAATTGTAATATTTTTCACCTTGGAATTATTCTGAAGGTTACGACTTTCTCGTCAGAGTTCTACCAAAATATAAACTGCATATTGATTTATAATATAACTTCTTAAAATATTTGGATTAGAGAAATTATATAATCTGCCAATTTAAATTAATTATGTTTTTTTTTTATTCATTTCATGCTACTGTGGCTAATCGGACGATGCTACAGTGGGAGTCCTAAATTTTGCCTAACTAGATTTAATTAGGATAGGGGTCATTAACATGTTCCTGACATTGCACAGGTTCAGGATGTCCATTTTACGTCCCTACCGAAGGACGACATAACCAAGTATTTTTTACTCAGCTATAAAAGTCTGTTATGCAACCGCTACAGATCATTTAATTTACATGTAACAGAAATATCTAGGTAATACTGTCTAAGAAAACGTATTATTGAAAACACACAAGTTGGAGTTATCATGAGAATAGCCAGTTCTTTTGATATCAACAGAAAATTTTCTCCCAATAAATGATTTATTTTTATAGCCTAAATAGGCCAAATGATAAAAAAAAAGTCATAGGTTCACACACGGTAGATGGCACTATAATTTTTTAAAGGGAGTGAAAAATATTTTATGGCATCCTCGGATGGGGATATAAAATGAAAGACCCTATCTTGTGCGATGTCAGGTTCTCGTTAAAGATCCCTGTCCTAATTGAACCTGGATATCTAGAATTTAGGATTTTCATTGCAACATCGTCCGATTTTTTCTTTATGTTATTTTTTTTTCTTACGGAGCCCTAATTCATAAAAGTAATTTCTTTTTTTTTATTCAATTTATCCCAAATTACCACGATTCAATCCTCAACAAAGGGACACAGAGAGCTGACTTAAACATCACTACTAACAATAATAAATATTCAGCCGGCATGACAGAGAGGGATCCCACACTGAGGGCCGGCAAAAAATCCCAATTAAGTGCTAAAACAAAGGCCACAAGACAGAACTGGGAATTCACTTACTGCCGGGGCGGGATTCGAACATTTGTCATCATCCACCTCGTGGAGGGAATATAGATATATATATCTCAGGCCACTCTCCTGATTAAAAAAGAACTGTTTGTCTCAATTAGGGTTCTCTGTAGAGACAGGATCAGTCATTTGAAATGACACTCCCATCTTTTTAACTTGTTTATTAACTATTTATATCAACGATTTGGTCTTACGCTGCTCATAATTTCTTACTCTTGAACATAATAACGACCCAATAAAAAAAATATATAAATGTTTTATTTTTATTTATATTTTAATCTTTTAATGTTTTATTTTGTTGTTATTATTATTATTTTATCTTAATTTGTTGTTTTTATTATATATGCTAGAGATTCGATATTGAAGCGGAGCGTAATATGGTTACTGTTAGTTGATAACTCTCATGATTATTATTAATATATTTAACTTTAATTATATATATATTTCAATTAATATGAGAAATAAGAGAGAAAAAAAGAAGAATGGAAGGAGATAAATAATTTTAATTATAACTCCTATGCCCAAGGTCCCGGGTTCAAACCCGTAGGTGGTCCTAGGATTTTTTAATCGGAGTAAAAAATCCTTAGTTACGGCGTCCTTCGGAGGAGACGTAAGAAGATGGTCTCGTTAAAAATTCCCTATCTTAATTAAACCTTGATAGGCAAAAATTAGGACTCCCATTGTAGCATCGTCTGATTAACCACAGGGGCGTTAAATAAATAAACAAAGAGTAATTTTTTTTTTTAAATCTAAAAAGAAAGAAAAAGTTAATGGAAAAAATATTAATCTATTTTTTTGGAGGGGTTTATTGTATGTTATGATTTATATTATATTATTATTAAAAACTGTCTAATAAGGGAAAAAACTAATTTTGTAAGTAACAACTCAATTAAGTTGGGCAGCATCTAGGCACATTGGGCAGGTTTTACAGGAAACTAGGTACAATCCTTATCTATCTACCTGCCTATATTCCTTACTACCAAATTGTAGCTCACATTCGCCTGCAACACGGTACGTATCTCCTCTGTACTCCATTTTTCAATGTTTTTTATTTCATGTAATTTTTCTTATATATTTGTACAAGATCCTTAGTCATTATCTGTTCTGTATAGCCCTCTCATTATTATACCTTTGTTATTGTAATTTAATTAATTGATTTCTTTACACATCTAGGTTCCTTTTATGTTATAATATTGACATTCTCTGGCGCAAAAGTTTTTAAAATATTATATTTAATCTTATTTTAAATGTATCTTTTTAGCCCTGATGATGACTCTAAAAAATAAACTGTTGAAACTACTCAATTGTTTTATTCACCGACCGCCACTCGGACAAATTCCTTTTAGTAGTTCCTACTTTAATACTAAATGATCGTGTCCCTTGAGTCCAAATATACAAGTCTGTATGTGTAAGGCGACGTGGGAACAGATCTATAATTAATTTAACAAATAAATTAATATATTGGAAGAGGATTGTTCTGAGATTAATTTAACTTGATAACGTTGCAAAACAACCTACTTAATAAAAAAAACTGTTATGATTTGGAGCGGTAATATCGTTTTGATCAGTTGAATAAACAGAGGTTCCCATTTCAACAACGAATAAACTTCAAAGCGGGGTGGGAAATTAAATGAAAACAGATACAATTTGTGTTGATACGTAACCCCTCTTCATCTCTTCAACACAAGATTTTGTTGTCGGTCTTTCGAATCAGAATCACTCAACTTTAATGGATTTATTGATATTTACAACTGTATAATGATATACATCTAGTTTGTTTGTTTTGGTATTAAGGCGTAAAACCCTATCAACGTCTAGCTACTTTATGAATATTTAACCTTTATGAGATGGAACTATTAGGTAATAAATAATTGGAAAAAATAGATTATGTTATGTTATGTTGATTATGTAAACAATAATTAAAAATAAATTAATTAAAAACTGACAAAGAATGTATAACTTTATTTTTAATTAATATTATAGTCTTTATAATTTGGATAACAATGATTGCTCCTTTAGAAAATCAAAAACCAATTTAATGGTTTCCTTTCAATTACCCAATACTGTTGAAATATACATCTAGTAAATGTGATACAAGATTATCACTCAATTTAAATTAAAGATTTAGTTTTAAGGAGTAATTGAAGCCTTAGTCTGGCCATATGCGGCAAATCGTTAACATCGTTTCTCGGTTTCTCTCTTCATCAGTCACTTTTGTTACCGTAATTATCTCCTTTTTTTTTTAATGTTAAAAAAAAAAACCTAGTCGCACATATCTGTATCTCACATAAATACGTGATTTAAACCAAAACTTCAAAGAAACAATTATTGAAAAAGTTGGGTGTTATATTCTGAAAAGGCTGTCTGTACTCAAGTCAATCCCTCGTGAGTACAATTAATTATATTAGTGAGCTAAGTATCCACGCTTACTATATTCTGTATGGGTATAAAGTATATATATATATATACACAGATATACTTGAGAGCTGAGCACTAGGACCCTAAAGCTAATGGAAGAGCCCTCTGATAGGCCTCAAGTATTTAAAGCCCTCGGAGATAAACAGGCCTCGAGATCAAAGAGGAACCTCTCTACGGCTGTATTAGGCTTCTAGTCGAGGGTATGTTTAGCTTGGGGGGGCTGGAGCGGTGGGAGTGAGGGCGGTCCAGAGTGGAGCGATGGAGTGCTTGGAATGAGGGCGGCGAACGGCGAAGCACGTTTTGATAATATACTGCTGGAAAGCTTAATATTTTAGAAGTAACATTATCGGATACACACGGTTATAGAAGGGAATGGAGAGTGACGTTTCTCGATGTATTTTGTAGGGTAGGGTCATCACTCCCTACGCCTAATTTTGTGAATAGCCACCATTTGGCTGAGGGGTCTCACATACCCGGGGGAGAGGCTATGAGTGAATCCTATTTTAACTAATGCTTGAAAAAGTCCCTTTGGTACTGGGATTCGAACTCACAACCTTTAGCGTGAGAGACTAGCGCGCTAGCCACTCAGCTACGGGCTCCCTTATAAAAAATGACTCTGGTTGTAAAACTAAATTTTTTCTAGTTTATTATGCTTTTAAGATTTGTCCTCGGCACACCGAAGAGATCTCATTTGACCCATTTATACAGTGAGTTAAGGTAGCTCCTTCTCTCTATCCGCAGACAATACTTCCTAAGATCATACCTTTTCCAAACCGTCCACTTAAATACCATTTATCTATTATAAAATTGAAGAACTCGTTTCTTAAATGAACCAACGCAGCATTAGCCGCGAACAGGGTAAAATCACGTTTCTTGTAGCACAAGATTTGCGAAGAGATAAAAGCTAAAACATATTTAGTAATTTCGGTATTGCCTACTTCTACTGGGTTTCGTACTGGTCTATTTCTATTTGAAATATGACAGAATGGACAGACGCTCCAATCTTCCACTTATCTACCAAAGGCTCATCTATATCACCATCATGAGGCCTATCTGGAATTACGGAATTGAGCTTTGGGTCTCTACGAAACCATCAAATTCTTCCTGTATTCAATCCTTACAATCCAAAATCCTTCGAAAAATCCTCAATACTCTTTACTTTGTCACAAATAAATTCATCCATAAAGACCTTAACATCCCACATGTTGCTGATTTAACCCGAACCAGGTATCGATCCTTCCATGACAAACTCCACTCCCACTCTAATCCTCTAGTTTCAATCCTTGCTTCCTCTTCAATTCCTGAAAATCCTCCGAGGCGTCTGAAAAGAAGATGGCCTCGAGACCTTCTAGTTTAGTTACCTAGTAGAGTGATGCCAATGGGCACATTTACTTGTTGTATTACAAAATACAGTTGTAAATTTCAATAAAAGTATTAAAAAAAAAAAAAAAAAAAAAAATAGGACAAAATAAAATTAAGATCTAGCTCTAAAGGTAAGTGAAAGTCGTGTGTTGCCCGCACCAGATATTTTTTAAGTTCTTAATTCAATTTGAAACATGGTGATAAGTGGAAATTTTAGTAACTGAGATAACACGTTTCTGAAAAGGTGAATCTCAACTTGTAAAATATTAAGACACGGTAGAAGAGGATGCAGCGGCACTAAGATCCACTACACTACACTAATGCACTAACTATCCGCTCCGCTGGCTGAGATAATCGTTCGGCAGCCTGGAGCGTCGCTCCCGACGTCGCTATGCTCGAGTCTCGTTAATGTATCGTCATTTTGGGAGAACAGATACCAGGCCTTAAGAGGAGCAAAAACGTCAATATGATAAGACTATACAAGAAAGAAAAACACAGTAGCATAAAACAATTTGCAATGAATACAAATAACCTAAAATTTAGAAACTTCAACAACAAAGTATTTATTCAAATATTCATAAGTAAATCAAATATAGTTAATTATCTTCTGCGATACATGTTCTGTTATGTAAGCTCATCATTTCAAAGCCACAGTAGCATAAAAGTACATAGTATAAAAACAAACATAGTACGAGGCATGTTTTTTAAGTGAGTACTGTTTTGGAATTAAAAAATCTGGTGCGGGCAACACACGACTTTCACTTACCTCCATTTTAAAAATCAATGAAAGAATTTTCAAATACAGTTAGAGATAAAAATACCTGAAATTATTAAGGAATTAATCAAATTGAATTTATATAGAAGCATGTGTTTTATTAAAAAATCAATTATATTATTATCTTAAATAATCAGTAAGTTTTATCTTCTTTTCGTCACTCTCTATTAACTTTTAAAAGCTTGTGTATGAGATGATAATTTTTCTAAAATCTTTAGCTCTCCAACGGTATATCATACATGTATATTTTTTCTGTTTTCTCTCTTTAGTTGGGTATCGAATTTATTCAATTTATATATTTACCAGTTTTTCATCAGCGTTAACAAGATAATCTAGTTATTATTATTGAATCTACAAAATTAAAGGTACTTTAGGGAAAGACAATTTAAAAAATCGGCTTTTAAGCCCTGTCAGACCATTTTTATCTAAATAAAATCTACATGATATTAAAGCCCATTAAATTTTACATCGATATAGCGAGTTTAATCAAAATCGTCGGAACCGTTTTTGAGAAAATCGAAAAAAGGTGCAAAATGCATAGTATAAAGTGCCTCTTCTGGTAGGCTCATTTTGATGAAAAAAGTTTTGTCACGTCTCGGGCGTATAGTTGTCTTAAATATGAGATTTCAGTTTCATAGGACTTACCGTTTCCGCCCGGGAGTTACCACACACACACACACTTTTTGCGGGACTTGGTTATTTGGACTCAGGGGACCCTAAAATGTGTATTTCCGTTGAAAACTGGAATTCGAAAATTTTCACGATCGCAATACTTCCCCTTACTATATATAGTAAGTGAAAGTAAAAAATACGTGCAAAGATAATTTTATTTTTTACACAAAAGCCTGTACCTTAATCTACTTGTCTACATAATTTTCATGAATTTTGAGGCACTTGTTTTTGAATATCCTCCTCAAAAAATTCTGCCGCCTGACTTATTAGCCACTGGATCACAAATGTTTTGACTTCGTTATCGTCTTGAAGACGCCGACCGCCCAGGTGTTTCTTCAATTGCAGGAACAAATGGTAGTCACTGGGCGCCAGATCAGGGCTGTATGGAGGATGATCTAGAGTATCCCATTTAAATGATTTGATGAGATCTTTGGTCCGATTTGCCACAAAGGATGGGCATTGTTATGCAGCAAAACGATACCCTTACTCAACTTATGTTAGAAAAGTAGATTAAGGTACAGGCTTTAATGTAAAAATAAAATTATTGCGATATCTTTGCACGTCTTTTTTTAATTCCAAAACGGTACTTACTTAAAAAACATACCTCGTATGTTAAATTTGTAGAGCGAGTGGTTTTTATTAAAAGTCAAGGCCTCACAAATGTTTTACGTTAAAGTAATTTAAAATTATTCCCAAATGACACCTTACAGGCCCCCCGACATCGTCTGCGGATCACCAGTTGGCAAACATTGCACTACACCATAGGTGACCCTTGGAATTGGTTGCGCGTATCATTACTGAGAGTGAAATGAAATAAAAACCATAGATCCCTAGCCAAAGCATTCATGTCCAAATGACAATTTAATAACGTAACTATTAAAACCATTCAGATCGACCCACCTCTATCCTAGGACCTCCCTAGCTAGCCAAATAAGACCCAATATATACTGGCGAAGAGGTGAGAGGCTACACTAGCGACCCCTACAGAGCAGTAACGGCGACACAGCGGCCGTTATCCCAAGTTGCCCCCAACTAGGCAACCACCAACTTCAAGGTCTCTCCTCTCCTACTCCGCGATCCATCACCGCTACATCAGTATGTCTTTGCAAATAAATACAACATATATATATATATATATATATATATATATATATATATATATATATATATATATATGTATATATATATATACTTTTTTTTTTTTTTTCGTTTCGGCCAACTTGGGACCACGCAACTACTCTTTTCTTTTGGCCCAATATATTTATGTCTGCAATGATTTATTATTTCTAAATAACTATTAAGGGGATAACTGTTACAAAGCTGCTAATATTTTCGATTGTTAATATCTACCATAAAAACCGAGTTTTGGTGGAAATACGTCTATAATAATTTGTGGCCTGAATATATAGATCAAAATGTTTTCTTCTTCTATTTATCGCACTTCTCTCACTATAAAACTCTGTACATATTTTTCTCTATCTTAAAAAATAACTAATTTATGTGAGTACTTATGGGTAAAGTTTCATTTTTTTTTTATATTCTTTTTTCTATATTTTTTAAAATAACGGAGTTGCAAGCGTCTCTAGGATTTTATACGATCCTTAGGTAATGGTGAGTAATGAAGCGCATGTTTCTTTTGAAACTTAATATAATTAATTGTTTCATCTCTAAATTTATTTAAATGTTCTTAAATGGTTTTTAACATCAGAGCGCAACCAATTTTTTTTTAATGTTTTTTTTTCCCCAAAAGTAAAACGCGCAAACCATTCTGCGGGTCACCGGTGGTGTAGTGGCTAAAAGATAAAGGTTATTTATGATTTATTGATGTAAACTATAGGTCGTCTAAAACTTTTATAAAACAGTGTAAGAAATTAAAAAAAAAAATTATTATTTATTGATATTTATAACTGCATTAGTTAATACATCTAGTAAATTAGCTGTTAGATAAAACACGTGAAAAATACATGAATAGAAACTGTCCACTGGCAGAATTCCCCCCCCCCACCCAAAAAAAAAATTTAATTATATAAAAATAATTTTAAAAATATCATAGATTCTCTTTATTTTATCGCTTTTGAACTGAGAAGAAGATGAAACGGCAACAGAAAATGATTTCGACCTTGACTCAGTGAATGAATCAACAAACAATTTACCTCTGATTTCCAACGAACGACTTAAAAAAATAACACTCTACATGAGGGCTAGTTAACTTCCCATCGCCTTGAAACCAGCCTGTAATGATACCTAGAAACATTTCTAGAAATCTATTAAGCAAATTGATTGTGTAATTAGTCCAGTCGTAGAATCCTAAGGCCTTGCTTATACAAGAGGCGATCTCATATGTGGTGTTGTAGTAGCCGGATTAATAGCCTCCAATGCCTAAAGTCGCGAGTTCAAACCCGACAGGTGTGTCTAGGATTTTATAAAATCCTTAAGTAATGACGTAAAATGGTGAGCGATGAAGCGCATGTTTCTTTTGAAACCTAATTTAATTAATTGTTTCATCCCTAAATGTTCCTAAATGGATATTAAGATCAGAGCACAACAGAGTTTTTTTTTTTGGATTGTTTTTTTTTTCTCCCCCAAAAGTGAAACGCGCAAACAGTTCAGAGGGTCACAGGTGGTATAGTGCTAATATATTGGTGTGGCTAATACAACAGCCTTCTATGCCCGAAGTCGCGGGTTTAAACCCGGTAGGTGTCCCTAGGATTTTTCACAATCATATGTAATGACATAAAATGGTAAATTCGAGAAATGTTTTGCGAATTTAGCTATCCGTTAAAGTCTATATGTAGTTGTAAAAGATTATGGAGAATAACGAAAAGTTATTAAAAGTGGTTAAGTCAATATCTTTCATTTTACAGGCGAGCGACTTTACGTCATAACACTTTATTAAGTTTTACGTAATACCAAAAAATCTGGTGCGGCAACACACGACTTTCACCTTACCTCCGTTTTAGAAATCAATATAAGAATTTTCAAATACAGTTAGAGATAAAAATACGTGAAACTATTAAATAATTTATTAAATTGAATTTATATAGAAATATGTGTTTTATTAAAAAATTTATTATATTATTATCTAAAATAATCAGTTGGTTTTATCTTCTTTTCATCACCCTCTATTAACTTTTAAAAGCTTGAGTATAAGATAATATATTTTTTAAATCTTTAGCTTTCTAACGGTATTTCATACATGTATATTACTGCCTTTATGTTCAAAAACAAAAAAAATGCATTACAAATATTGTCCTTCTATTTGTCGCACTTAAATCACTGTAAAACTCTGTGCATATTTTTCTCTTTCTTAAAAAATAACTGATTTTAATGTTTATTTTAATTTAATTTTTTTTTCTATGTTTTTGTTTCTATACACGTTCCTTTATTCTCAAAAATCAATGAGTTATGGGCGTATTTATGTGTAAAATTTCAATTTTTTCTTTTTTATAATTATTCGCGTTTTTGTTAAAAAACCTGGTGAGGGCAACACGCGACTATCACTTACCTCGACTGTTAAAATCAATTTAAAAACTATAAAATATACTTTTAATTTTTTAAAAATCTAGTGAGGGCAACACACGACTTTCACTTACCTCCGTTTTTAAAATCAACGAAAGAATTTTCAAATACAGTTAGAGATAAAAATACGTGAAACTAATAAATGAATTAATTAAATTGAATTTATATAGAAACATATGCTTTATTAAAAAATCTATTATATTATTATCTAAAACAATCAGTTAGTTTTATGTTCATTTCATCACTCTTTATTAACTTTTAAAAGCTTGTGTATGAGATAATATTTTTTCTAAAATCTTTAGCTTTCCAACGATATAACATACATGTATATTACTATTCTTATGTTCAAATACGAAAAATTGCATTAAAAAAAATATATTTTTTCTGTTTTCTGTTTTAATTTTTTCATCACTCTTTATTAACTTTTAAAAGCTTGTGTATGAGATAATATTTTTTCTAAAATCTTTAGCTTTCCAACGGTATAACATACATGTATATTACTATTCTTATGTTCAAATACGAAAAATTGCATTAAAAAAAAAATATATTTTTTCTGTTTTCTGTTTTAATTTTTTTTTAAATTCGCACAACATACATATTTACCTGTTATTTATCAATGCTAACAAGATGATATGGTTATTTTTTTATAATCTACAAAAATATCGGCATTTAAGCCCTGTCAAACTATTTTAATCAGAATGAAATCTACACGATGTTAAAGCCTAATAAATTTTACATTGAGATAGCGAGTATAATTCAAATCGTCGGAACTGTTTTCGAGAAAATCGAAAAAAGTGCAAAATTCATGGTATAAAGAGGCCCTTCTGGTAAGCTCATTTTGATAAAAAAGGTTTTTTAAAGTCTCGGGCGTATATTTTTCTTAAATATGAAATTTCAGTTTCAAAGGACTTTTCGTTTTTGCCTGGGAGTTACCACACACACACACACGTTAAATTTATTCCTTATTCATCACTTTATATTACCTTCTACAATTTTGCTGATAATATAATATTTTTTCTAAAATCTTATTCTTTTCAACGGTATATTATATATTATATAGAGACCAAAGGAACTGCCTCAGCGGGTCCCGGAATTCCCAAAAGAAGAATAGAAGAAAAAATCCGCAAAAATTATAAAACGAACCAAACTCGTTATCATTAGCTAAACAACGAAAAGAAAAACGAGACTAATAAAGACAATTATAAAGTTTGGAAGCCACTGAGCCGAGACAGCACAACCACAATGCGGGGGTTTGTGTCTGCATATTTTATCAGCCCAAAGTTTGTTCAGCCTACAGCTGGTTTCGGCATTATTAATTTAAAAACCAACTTGGCATTGATCAATTAAAAAAAAAAAACCCTGTACCACTACAACCCATGAAGAGTCTTCGGCTCAGTACATGTAGAGATTCGTGCTGTTTCTAGGAGTAACAGTGGTGTGCACTGAGGTGATTCGGCCGAGATCACGCTCAGCCGCCAAGTTTTTCCCATTTTGGGTACCCAATTTATTGAGACTGGGTGTGCCCCAGGAGGGTCTCCGTACCCCAGGATCGCTCCCCCCTTCCCCCCCGGCTTAAATACAGAATAAATAATATTCTGCCACAGCTGGAATTTGAACCCAGGCCCGGAGCACAGTAGACTAGCGCTCTACCCACTAGACTACGCCGATCCCTCAATTTAAAAAAAACGCATACAAATTAATACTCAATCGTTTATTATATAAATAACTGTATTAATAATAATAATAATAGGCTTAGCGAACACCGAAGGTTCGATGCCGATACCACCCAATTCCGTCTACACAGAACTCGTCCAATGTTCACCATTCAAGCCCAAGCCCCCGAGATCAGCTTTAACACAATCCTCCCATCGGCGCTTCGGCCTACCTTTCGAACGCCTACCAGTCGGAACAGCGAAAACCAACTATCTCGGAATCCGTTCCTCACCGAGCCAAATACTTCACTCGCCCATTTGAGTCTCGCGATGCTATCAACTCAATTATATTCACAGGATGCAAGTTTCGCAATTCCGCGTTGTGCAACCTTCTAAACTCCCAGTGGCTTCATCTCTCATCGGACCAAATATTTTACGCAATACCTTATTTTCGAAAGCCTTAAGCCGTTGTTCATCCTTCAAAGTAAGCGGCCACGATTCACATCCGTAAAGAACCGTTGGAAGAATAATAGTTTTATAAATTCTAACCTTTAAGTTTTTAGATAGAAGCCGCGAGCTATATAACTTAGCAACTGAATAATAATCACGCATTTCCCACGTTAATCGGGACTTTATTTCTTCCTGGATTTCATTTTTTCTAGTTATAATTGAACCTAAATACTTGAATTTCTCTACGTGCTCAAAAGTATGACCTGAAATATTAATGAAAACATCAAGATCGTCACCGTTTCTGCTACTAATCATATATTTCGTCTTATCGGTATTTAATTCGAGTCCTATTTCTTAATGGTTTTTATTAACACAATAAATAACTGTATTAGTTCTATAAAAACCGACAATTAACAATTAAAAAAGCAATACATAATGGAAAGGAAAATGGCCCATCACCACATCTAATTTCAAAAACATACATTTCTGCTAGTTCTGAAACGGTTTCAAAGATCACATTAATTAATCTATTTAATTTTTTTTCTTTCAGAACTTCGACGATCGTATTTTTTCTCTTTGTTTATTATTTGATTTGAACTGAATTAAATTTAAAATGTATTCTTTTAAAACGTTCAGTAATACCGAAAAACAAAAAAAACTAAAATTACCAATGCATTGAACTTCTTACAACTTTGGCAGTCGAGAAATCGATAAATCAAACTAAGAATAAAATTTATCTTCATTCACCTTAGAAAATTACTAGACATTAAATAAGCTCCCAGACACAAAAATCACATTGTTTATTTTTATCACATTATAAGTCTCAGTGATAACTAGAATCAATCAAATTATTTCTTGTTAATTGCGATATTGACAAACCCTTCTTTGACCTAATCAGTAAATTTGTTTATAAATACAAATAATAATAAGATAGCTATATTGTATTTAGGTATTCATAGAGGTTATCCATGATTTAATGATGTAAACCATAAGTCGTCTCTAACTTTTATAAAACAGTATAACAAATTAAAAAAAAAATTATTATTTATTAATTGATATTTACAACTGTATTAGTTAATACATCTAGTAAATTAGCTGTTAGATAAAACACGTGAAAAATACATGAAGAGAAACCTTTCATTGGCAGCATTCCCCCCACCCCAAAATAAAAAATAAATAATAAATAAAATAAAAAATAATTTTTAAAATATCCTAGATTCTCTTTATTTTATCACTTTTGAACTGAGAAGAAGATGAAACGGCAACAGAAAATTATTTCGACCTTGACTCAGTGAATGAATCAACAAACAATTTACCTCTAATTTCCAACGAACGGCTTAAAAAAACAACACTCTACATGAGGGCTAGTTAACTTCCCATCACCTTGAAACCAGCCTGTGATCATACCTAGAAACATTTCTAGAAATCTATTAAGCAAATTGATTGTGTAATTTGTCCAGTCGTAGAATCCTAAGGCCTTGCTTATACAAGAGGCGATCGAGGGTAGCAAAATCTCGTAACTTTGGGTCAACTGAGGTGTAGTGGCCGGCATGACAGCCTTCTGTGCCCAAAGTCGCGAGTTCGAACCCGGCAAGTGTCCCTAGGATTTTATACAATCCTTAAGTAATGACGTAAAGTGGTGAGTAATGAAGCACATGTTTTTTAATGAAACCAAATATAATTAATTGTTTCATCTCTAAATTTATTTAAATGTTCTTAAATGGTTGTTAACAACAGAGCGCAATAGATTTTTTTTAATGTTTTTTTTTTTCTTCAAAAGTGAAACGCGCAAACAATTCTGAGGGTCACCGGTGATGTAGTGGCTAAACAGCCTTCTATGCCCAAAGTAGTGGGTTCAAATCTGGTGGGTGTCCCTAGGATTTTTCAAAATCCTAGGTAATGTCATAAAATGGTAATCTATATATCTAGATAATGTCATAGATGCTTAGAGGGGCCCGTGGCTGAGTGGCTAGCGAGCTAGTCTCTTATGCTATAGGTTGTGAGTTCGAATCCCAGTCCCGGGGGGCTTTCATAAGGATATAATTAATTGGGGATACACTCACAGCCTCTCCGAAGGGTATGTATTTCCCGTCAGCCAAATGGTGGCAAGTCACAAAATTAGGCGTAGTGAGTGATGACCCTACACTAAAACATACATCGAGAAACGTGAGTGTTATCTCCAAGGAGATTACGCCACGAGGCCCAGGGCCTACACGGCCTGTCGCGCCACTGGAAGAAGAAGAAGAATGTCATGGATGTCAGCTATCCTTTAAAATACGTAGTTGTAAAAGGCGATGGAGAGTAACTAAAAGTGGATACTAAGCGATTATTGCAATAATTATGTAATATATTATCTCATAAAACACATGTTTCTACTAAAACTTAGTACAATTAATTGTTTCATCTCTAAATGTATTTAAATGGATTTTAACAACAGAGATTAGTGAAAGTCGGGTGTTTTAAAGTGTGTTCAAAGCATCACTTTTTTTTGTGATTTTTTTTTTCACTCTTAAAACTGATACGCTTGACCAATTCTGAGGGTTACTTGTGGTGTAGTGGCTAACATAACAGCCTTCTATGCCGAAGGTCGCCGATTTAAACCCGGCAAATGGTCCTATAATATTTTAAATGGAGTAAAAAACGTTTAGTTATGTTTTCCTTTGGAAGGGACGTAAAATGGTCCATAGCCTGAGCGATGTCAGGTACTCCCTAAAGATCCCTATCCTAATTAAACCTGGATAGGCAAAATCTAGGACTTCAACTATAGCATCGTCCGCTTATTCACAGCAGCATAAAGTGACGTTAAATAAATAAACAAACAAACTATTATTGTATAATGTAAACTATTATATTAATATGATTAGCTGATTATATACTTTTTTTGAAACAAAAATGTATTACGAAACAATATAAATAAATATACAGTTTATACTTTAGTAGAAATGTGACAAGTATGTGTAACCTTCAGAATAACTCCAAGGTAAAAAATATAACAATTCATCCATAAACATTGCTTCACATAGCAGGTAATTAACTTGAATTTTTAAATTTAGTCAGTTGCTTTAAAGTAAACAAAGGATATATTTTTAAATTAAATTAAAAATACAAGTTGCGGTCAACAGCTAGTATAACAGTCTTCAATTGGTTCTGAGGATTTTTGAAAAGGGGGTTATAAAATCCTTAATACGCCGGGATCACCTGTCACAGGATGGATAGCGTAACAGCATTCTATGGCAAAGGTCAAAGGTTCAAACCCGCAGGTGGTCCTAGGATTTTATAATGGGAGTACAAAATCCTTAGTTATGTCGTCCTACGCAGGGGACGTAAAAAGGTGGTCCCGAGCCTGTGCGATGTCAGGTACTCGTTAAAGATCCCTATCCTAATAAAACCTGGATAGGCAAAATTTAGGACTCCCACTGTAGTATCGTCCGATTAGCCACAGTAGCATAAAGTGAGGTTAAATGAACAAACAAACTTAGTTACGTCGTCCTTCGGAGGAGACGGAGATTAACTCGTGACAAAACAAAAGGTTGTTATCATCTTAACTAGAAATAATAAAATTCTTCTTATTTTTTATCTTTGTCAAATTAATCAGGTGACAAATAATTATATTTTTGAAAATCTACCATATGACATCCTCGAGCCACGGTGTTTGTAGTCGTACTCCTCCCGAACGGGGAAACCTGCGACCGATTTTTATTTTTTATTTGGTAGGTATGAGAATCGGTCCTAAAGTATATTTCATACTGTTAGCTGTTTCGGGTGTTCCTATCTAAATTATTGTTTTATTTGGGATCACAAAATACTATTAATCCCAAATGTTCACCCTCCTTCCTCCAATCTCACATTTCTTAATCGCGATTTTTAGTATTTTTCTATGAGCAAAATACAAAAGAAATAAATGTTGTTCAACTTACAGGAATCTGGTGTGGCAACAGCGGACTTTCAATTACCTCAGTAGTTAACATCAAGTTAAGAAATATTAGAAAAACTTTTTTTTTTTTTTTTACAATTGTTTTTTGTTTGTTCTCCAAATTTCTATTTGCCATCTCCAAAAAAAAAAAAAAAAATAAATACAATAAGCAAATATGATAACTTCCGAAAGTCGGTTAAATCAAGGCATCTCTAGACCACCGCCACAAAAGACGTCGGGGTGGGTTGTACGGGTTCGTGTTGGATTTAAGTGTTTGGGGTCCATGGGTTCATCTTGTAAGCCAGTCAGTCATGAAATCTTTTATAATATTCTATGGCTATGTCTGAAACTGTGAGTATGCCCGAGTCCTTGTGAAGTAATTCGTTGGTTACATAAAACGGTGCATCCACGATTGTTCGTAATATTTTCGATTGAAGAGATTGAATTATATGGATGTCAGAATTTTGGCAGATTCCCATAGCTCTATCTCATATGTCCATGATAGTTTGATCAGTACTTTGTAAATAGTAATTTTGGTGTTCACAAATAATTTTGAACGGATAATTAATTTGGAAAAAGTTGAATGTTAATTAAAATAAATCAGTTTACTTAGAAACATATGATAGTAATGAGCAATAAGCTTAAGCCCTATTCGTCACTTAACACAACCTTTTACAAATTTGTATATAAGGTCAATTTTTTTTTTTAAATTTTAATATTATGTATCTCTGTAAGTGTTCTTAAGTTTAAAAAAAAAAATTACATTAAAAAATATTTGTTCTCTTTTCGTTTTTAGTTGGTTATCAAATTCTTTTAACTTTTTTTAGCCGCTTTTAATCAATCCTAATGAGATAATATGGTTATTTCTTTTTTGAATCTACAAAATTAAAGGTACTTTAGAGGAAGAAAATTTAAAATATTGGCATTTAAGCCCTGTCAGACTATTTCAATCAGAATGAAACCTACATGATATTAAATCACATTAAATTTTACATCGATATAGCGAGTTTTATCAAAGCCGTTTTTGATAAAATCGTAGATAGATGCATACTAATGTATACGGCAGAACGTTTGCCGGATCAGCTAATATTGTTATATGTGTTACGAAATGTTACCTAATATGTAAGTAAGAAAGTTAAAAAAATATCAAACATTAATTTATATTTTTGTTCCAACGATATAGCCTAAGAATATTTACAACAGAATTTGATTATTTAAAATTAAAATTTTCTTTTAAAAGAAAATGACGACAGATATAATCTGGAGTTGAAAAAAATTAAATTCTATTCAAATAAATATATTTTTAAGAATATTGAAATGTTTTCTGGATATTAATTATATTACACGCAATATAAATCTAGGACTGTTAAAAAAAAATTGATGATTGTTACAAATGCCTTTTCCTTTTTTTTTTTTTTTTTTTTTTGTTGGAGAATTTATCAAAATAAATTATAAATGTACTTATCAACAATTTTTGAGTGTCTAGATTATTTAAATTTAATTTTTTTCCGTTAGCAATACAAAATAAAGGTTGCGTTTGTAAACTAGAAAATATAAAATTATTTTCTTTTTGTTCTAAAACTATTTTCTTCATTGAATTGTTAATTTTTGTTTATCCTTATCAAAATGATCAAGTTTCAAATAATTATGTTTTTTAACATTACAAAATTAATTTAAAATTAACTTTTCTTGTTTTATTTGTTTTTTTAGACGAAATAGTCAAATTCGATATATCAAATAACATATTTATGTGGTGTGTAGACTATTGAAAATTTAAATCTTTCCTTTAAAAAAATAAAATAATTTTTGTACAATTTTGAATAGAAAAATAAAAATAATTTTTCAAATTTTATCCAAAAATAAATTGTTTATACTTATCAAAATAATCAAGTATCGAATATATTTTTTCTTCAATATATTGCATTGCCGGTACAAGAAATAAACTTTTTGAAATACAATATACATTTAAGAAATTATTAAAAATTTCCTTATTTTAGACCATCTTGTTTAATAAATTATTTATCTACAATAAATTGGGAAACATTTTATGCATGTCGCAATCATTTTTAATTTAACTTTGACCGATAATAATAAAAATTGCATATATTCATTGTTAAAAATAAATTCTTAAATAATAAATTATTTCAGCAACTGATAAGGGAAATAAAATTAAAAAAAAAAACATAAACACTTATCTACTGATGTGATTAGATCCTGTGAAAGAATATATTAAAAGTTAAAAAAATAATAACAAAAACTTACATAAATAAATTATCATCATTTTAGTCGATCCACAATCAGTCATCAACTGGACACTTTTAATATAAAAATAAAATAAAAAAACAAAACAAGAAAATAAAATTACAAAACAAAAGTCGTTCGTAAAAGTTCGTTAAAGATCGTGAACCGAAGCGAACGGTGAAGGTCCGAAGCCGAGATGTGACTGAGCCCACGTGGTTAGGGCAGCCTCTCCCTCTTCCACACTCCCACTCCTCCTCTCACGATGATAAGGAGTACGACCTTTGGGTCATCGGGGATAGGTGCGATGTAGAGGAGTACGTCCTGGGGGTCATGGCTACGATGTGGCGGAGTACGACCGGGATCTGAATGAGGCAGGATATAGAGGGAGGATCATACTCCCTGATGAAGTTTAATACGCGAGAAGAATGGGACTTGTGACATACGAGTAGAAAACCAAGTGTATTCTGACAGGGCAATGGAATAAGAAGGATGTGATGATTCTAGTGGAGGTACAAGGATTCTGCTTCTTTGTGGAGAGAAGCCCTGAGAGCCTAAACGTTAGATAATAAATAGTTGTTTACAATTTTCCCCTTTGGGGAGGAGGAGAGGCGTGGTCTAGTGCAATGGTTCCCAACAACCCCCTCCCCCCCCCGCAAATTAAAAAAAATCGCGAGATAGAAGTCTTTTGTTGTTGAAATAATGGATTAATAATTAAGTGGTTGGAATAAATTGCTGAGATAACCCAAGATGGTATATGCTTGACTCAGGCTCTAAGAACTGACCACAAAACATTATTCTCAGTGAATTAATAACAATATAAGTATAGACTTAGAAATATAGAGATCACTTGTAGCTGGGTGGCTAGCATAACAGCCTCCTATGCCAAGGTCACGGGTTCAAACACGCACGTGGTCCTAGGATTTTTTAATGGGAGTAAAAGATCATTAGTTATACCGTCCTTCAAAGGGGACGTTAAAAGGTGGTCCCGAGCCTGTGCGATGTCAGGTACGCGTTAAAGATCCCTATCCTAATAAAAACTGGATGGGCAAAGTTTAGGACTCCCACTGTAGCATCGTCCGATTAGCCTCAGTAGCATAAAGTGACGTTAAATAAATAAACAAACAAACAAAAGACTTAGAAATACAATATAGCCACCCATTTAGTACGTGTTTTATTTTATTCTTGCCTGTTGTACAAAAAAGGAGATTAGAAAAAAAAAGGACCTATTTGCTATAATTTAACACTCCCGATTTAATGCGTTTAGTTATTTTTGTTACAAGCCAAGGCTTTTACGGATTTTTTATTTAGGTAATTTAATACAATTTCCCAATAAGATCTCGCGGACAACCACTTGGTAACCACTACTCCAGAGGATAGAGGGCTAGTCTACTGTCCTCCGGGTCCTGGGTTCAAATTACTGCTGTGGCTGAATATTATTTATTCTGTTAATTTAGTCGAGAGGGGGGAGAAGGCGGCCCCAGGGGCAGACCCTCTTTAAAGTGGGTACCAAAAAAAAGTTGGGGAAAAAACCTGGTGGCTGAGCGTGATCAAGTCCTAATCACCTCCTAGCAGAGCACTGTTACTCCTATAAACAGTACGAATCTCTATATGCACTGAGCACAAGACCTTTCATGGTTTGTAGTGGTACAGGCTATTTTTACAATTTTCTATTCTTATTCAATTGGCGGTCATACCAACCAAACCATCTCATCCCTCATTATTTATATCAATCTAATATTTATTTGTTTAAACGTTCCTTTATACTGCAGTGGCTAATCGGACGATGCTACAGTGGGAGTCCTAAATTTTGCCTATCCGCGTTTGATTAGGATAGGAATCTTTAACGAGTACCTGACAGGCTCGGGACAACCAAATTACGTCCCATCCGAAGGACGATAACTATCCTAGGGTGACCTGCAGGATTGAACCCGAGACCTTGGGCATAGAAGGCTGTTATGCTAGCCACTACGCCACAGGTGACCCCTACGTGCTTTTAATTCGAGTATTTGTCTACTTTACGTCCAATCCGGACTCCCTTTAGAACTCATTGGGCTGCCTGCCAGGTTTGAACTCGCAATCTTAAGCATGGAAGGCTGTTTTGCTAGCCACTACGGCTACATATAGGAATGCACCACACATTCAATGGGAAAACATTCCCACACCGATAATACAAAACCACAGAATATTAAACCGACGCGTTTACCAAATTCGTTAAAATACAGGTCACAACCATTATAGTAAATCAGTTCAACCTCGTACCAAAATGTGTAGGATATACAAACCACACTTAGAGATAGCTAATTCTAGCAACTTGAAACCACAACCCACCAATTGTAGAAGAAATAAAACGTTTTCGACCAATGATTTCAGCAGCCTCATCTCTTGATCCATAGCTAAAAAAAATTTTGTAGTAAAGTATAATTGCTAGCAAAATTTCTAAAACCTAATTAAACTATTAGAGTAATTTACGCGACTATGCTCAAACTCTTTGACTTATAAAATAAATTTGTAGCGCTTTTTACTACTGATGCAATAAAAATATCAGTTTCTTGGAAATATTTCTAATCAATTTTACTTTTCCGACTGTCTGAAACAAAATATTGTATGACCATTAGTAAATTCAAAGGATGATTATCATGAAAAAAGGTCCACTGAAATCATGAAACCAAACATATTTGAATTGAATGTACATTGTAAATATTATTAATAAAATAAATAAATTAAAAAAAAAAACTAATGAATTATGTATGGCCTATTTTGATGTATTAGCCGTTGTTATCATTCAGGTAATATATTATTATTTTTTTTTTTTTTGCAATCATCGTAAGTCGTTAAAGGACGACCCGAGAGATTTGGGTTTTTCAAGTTCTGAATCGAAAACCATATAATTTTATTTTTTTGGTCGATTACAAAAGTTCACTACTGAAAATAATAAACTTAAAGCATTTATAATAGACCGCGATTTTTTTTTACTTTCACTTAACTATGTATTTTGGGTATTTATTAATTTATCAATTAGGAAAAACTTTTTTTTTTCGTTGTTTGTTTATTTATTTAACGTCACTTTATGCTACTATGGCTAATCGGACGATGCTACAGTAGGAGCCTAAATTTTGCCTATCCAGGTTTTATTAGGATAGGGATCTTTAACTGAAATGGCATAAGCTCTGGACCACTTTTTAACGTCCCCTCCGAAGGAAGGGATATCTAAGAATTTTTTACTCCAATTAAAAAATCCTAGGACCACCTGCGGGTTTGAACCCATGACTTTTGGCATAGGAGGCTGTTATGCTAACCACCCAGCTACAAGTGATCCTTTTTTTTATTCGTTATTAGGGTTCTACGCATCTTGAAACGTGAGCCCTCAAATTTCAAATGGGAGGGTAATTTTTATTATTTATTTTTTTTGTTTGTCGATTACAATGGTTCTTGTTGATAATTGATAAACAATAAACCAACATAGTTACCTAGATATAGATATATTACAGTACTACTATCGCGATATCGGCGCTATGATACTAACCGACTACACACACAACTACTTGCCGAACCCGGAGGGGCAGAGTTAAGGCTGACCTAGAAGCCAGAAGGAGGTCCAATCTTCATAGCGGTCCTACCCAGGGTGACCTGGCTCCCACAGATCTGCGCTGCGCCGCGCATACGGGAAGCGATTCGCTTCGAGGGTAAACGCTAGCGCAAGACTGGGGATTAAAGACGGGAAAATACCGAAATTAAAAGTATGGGGTCACCTATTGCGTAGTGGCTAGCATAACAGCCTTCTATTCCCAAGATTGCGAGTTCAATCCTGCAGGTGGTCCTAGGATAGTTGTGCCGTTCTTCGGAGGGGACATTAAAAGGTTGGCCCGACCCTGTGCGAGGTCAGGTACTAGTTAAAGATGTCTATTCTAACTAAACCTGGATAATCAAAATTTAGAACTCCCTCTGTAGAATCGTCCGATTAGCCACAGCAGCATAAAGTAACGTTAAATAAATAAATAAACAAAAGTAAGTAGTATCTACAAAGTTGATATATGGGGGTCACCCATGGCGTAGTGGCTAGCATAACAGCTTTCTATGCCAAAGGTAGTGGGTTCAAACCTGCGGGTGGCCCTAGGACTTTATAATGGGAGTAAAAATTCCTTAGTTATGTTGTCCTAAGTAAGGGACGTTAAAAGGTGGTCCCGAGCCTGTGAAATATCAGGTCCCTATCCTAAATAAACCTGGATAAGCAAAATGTAGGACTCTTACTGTAGCATCGTCCGATTAGCCATAGAAGCATAAAGGGACATTAAATTAATTTTTAAAAAACAAAGTTAATATACAGTACATTTTTACTGTCACTTACCTATATTTGGAATATACAGTAAGGGAAAGTACAAGTTTTAGTATTCCCTTAATCCAAATGAGCAAGTCCCGCGTGTATGTGTCAGTATATTTTTGTGGTCAGTTTATCTCGCAAATTATCATTTTTATAAAAATGAAACTTTGTATTTTAAGGGCGTATATACAAGAGATGTTTACAGCAACGTTTTCACCAAAATATAATCGAACCAGAAGAGCAACTTTATCACATGCAGTTTGGACATTTTTACAATTTTTTTCAAAAACGGCTCTAAATATTTTAATTAAACTCTCTATATCGATGTAAAATTTCGTGGGCTTTGATATGATGTTTCATCCTCATTGGAATAGTCTGTCAGTGCTAAAATCCTGATACTTTAAATTTTCTTTAAGGGCCTTAAATTTTTTAGATTTATTTTGTTTGCATTGACAAAAAACGGATAAATATATAAGTTGGACGATTTAAATATTCAAGGGGGAAAGAACAAAGTATTTGTTTAATGTAAATTATGCAAATTTTGACAGTAATATACGTCAGATATATAATATAATAGAACATTGTAAAGCTGAAGATTTTAGAAAAAAAATATTGTCTTAGGAACAAAATTGTAGAAGCTAATGGAGAGTGATAAAAAACCGATACAAGTAACTAATTGTTGTAGATAATAATATTATATATTAGTTAATTAAACACTTGCTTCTATCGAAACAATTTAATTATTTCCTTTAGCTTTTTTTTTCTATCTCTGATTGTATTCATAAATTGTTGAATTGATGTCATCGACAGAGGTAAGTGAAAGTCGTGTGTTGCGCGCACCAGATTTTGTTTACTATGTTAATAATTAACAAAAAAATATTCATTTTTTCCCATAAATGTTTTAACGGTATAATATAAATATATTGGGCTGATGCGAAATTAATGCAGGTTTTCTCTATTGCAATATCTTAATTCCAATTGTGTAAACAAAGCTAATCCTAACATTGATCATTATTATACCAAAACAAACCTTATCTAATACCCTCTCTTTCACCATGAATTTGTTTAGTAAAATCGTTTTGTTCAGTGTGTTCAAAGGTCTTGAATCGAAAATGTCAAAGTGCGATTTTCGTCAAATTTATTTTTACGAATTTAAATTAGGGCGCAGCGCTGCGCAAACGGCTCGTAATATTAATGAAGTGTGGGGTCAGGGGGCTATTAATGAGTGCACGGTGCATCGTTGGTTCCAGAAGTTTCGCAGAGGAGATTTCGATCTCGAAGACAAGGAAGGTCGGGGCCGTCATCTTGCTCTGGACAACGACCAGCTGAGGTCAAAAGTGGAAGAAGACCCAACCAAAACCACACGAGAAATGGCGGCGGAACTCGGTGTGAACCAATCTACAGTTGTACGCCACTTGGAAGCAATTGGTAAGGTAAAAAAGTTGGCCAAGTGGGTGCCAGTAGTAACGCCAGACCACACGTTGCACAACCAACGCTTCGACGACTGCACGAGTTGGGCTACGAAGTTCTCCAACATCCGCCTTATTCACCTGACCTCTCTCCTACAGACTTCCACTTTTTCAGGCATCTGGACAACTTTTTGAGGGAGAAAAATTTTCAAAACCAGGACGACATTGAAAATTCTTTTCGTGATTTTATTGAGTCCAGGGATTCGGATTTTTTTTTCTGGTGGAATAAGAAAGCTTGTAGAACGTTGGCAAAAGTGCATTGATTCAGATGGAAATTATTTTGATTAAATATATATGGTTAAAGTAAAGATATGGCGTATTTACAATACCTACTAAAAACCTGCATTAATTTTGTATCAACCCAATAGTTGTTGGGTTGGGTGACATTAAAACAAAATAAAAGCAAAGATGGGCTAACGTAGACTTGATCCCGTTTCGAAAAGAGCTGGTCTTGAGTACTTAACATTAAAATTTAAAAAAATAGGTAATATTAAATAAAAAAGATAAAATTGAAATGAAACAAAATAAATAAAAGTTTAATAAAAAAAAATGAGGAAAATTTACAGTAAAATAAAAAGCATTTGATTTATAAAAAAAATAAAAATATTTTTCGATTAACTAAAATGTAAAAAAAAAAAAGTCTAAAATTCGATTAGTGTGTTAAGACTACTAAGAATGGTACAAAAAAAAATATATATATATAATGAGAAAAACATTATCAAGGATAGTTAACTGTCCATAAATTCTTCAGTTCCGCACGACGGGCAGGCGACTCGGGAAGGACGGTGATCTTCAAGAAGACGAGACGAAGTCCTGATTAAAAATTGTTTGAAGGTACCAATCCAGAAAAGCGTGCTCTCAGCTTACTAGTAAGATCGGTACTGGCTTGAGGGCAAGGGGGCACTCTTATCTGGCTAATCCTTAACTACACTATTGAATAGAAACACTAGAAGACGTAAATAGAACATGTAAACTAACAAAAAAATATTTTTCACATTGAAAAAAAAAATTTTAATTTAATTTAATTTTTAAATTCCAAACAAAATATACAGGTAAAAAAAAAATTACATATATAATGTTCAGGCTCAAACAATAGTACATTATGAAAATTGATATAGTACTGTATGGAAGAAAATAATCTGTGATATTCGCTGTAGCCCCAACACTGAGTCACCATAACCTTCATCTTCACAAGAGTACTGATAACCATCGTCTTTATTATCTCAATTACTAAATAAGGTATGTTTTCTCATTCTGACTCAGGGAAAGATCTTTCATTATGGTATCAGTTACATTTTACATTTGATTTTCTATTTTTTCTAAAGAAAGCGAACGTTTTGTTTATTTATGGCACTACAAGAAGAAAGTATGTGTAATGAAGTTAGTTTTAAAAATTGTATTTAATAGGTTTGGTGAATTTAACAAATGTATAGATCTTATAAACTACGTGTAAACCATATTTACTATAGACACTGATTAATAAACAAAAAAGGCTCTAACGATTCTAATTAAACTCGCTATTCTAATGTAAAATTTAACGAGCGTTAATGCCGTGTTTCATTGTAATTGAAATAGTCTAACAAGGCTTGAATGTTATTTTGAATTTTATCCCTCTAAAGTATCTTTAATTTTGCAGATTTAAAAAAAGGTTGAACGAATTCGATAACCAACTTGAAGGAGAAAAGAGCAAAAATATTTTTCTAGATAACTTTTTTCTTAATAGATAACTAAGGATTTTTTTTTTTTTTTTTTTTTTTTAAATCCTAAGACCACCTGCGGGTTTGAACCTGTGACCTTTGGCATAGGAGGCTGTTATGCTAGCCACCCAGCTACAAGTGATCCCCTGGCGTTAAGATATTGTAATGCTAAATTAAATAAAACACACGAAAGGGTCATTAATAAACGTCACGATGTAATTATGACCGATTGTAAATATATCGAATGTTTTGCATGTACCGTACACGGCGCTATCTCAGCAGACGATTTTCCCCAGCAGTGACGGAAAACTACCCGTACATCAAAGAATTTGTATACAGGTGGAAATCGGCTGTGCTGGGCCCAGCTGATTTTAACATCGGAAGAAGACAAGCCAGCAGGATAGTAAGCATTGGCGGAGTTCGGCAAAGAGAACAAGTTTTACTTAAACGAAGTTTTGAAAATGTGTTTACGTGTACAAAGTGGTCAGTAGGTGCAGCATTCTTATCAAAATTCAATAAGTGAAGAAAAAAAACAACAGCAGTATTAAGTTAATTGTTAATTAATGTCTCCTTCCCTCAGCCCACAGACGATATTTCCTAGACGCATACCTTTAACTAACCATTAACTCCCATCATACTCGTCATATCCACAGTTTTCTGCTATTTAAATCGTCCGTTCACTCCTTTGAAACAAGATCGGGCCATTATAACCTTCAAATTCCTATCCCCACAACTAAATCTTTTGATCATTCCTTTCTTATCCGCTCTACTACTACCTGGAATTCCCAACCTTCTCATATCCGCCCTGCTTCTTCTTTTTCATCATTCGAGTCCGAAATGTTCCAGTACCTATTGTTTCAGACAAGAGACTCTCAGAAAGGCTGATATTTCAAATTAAATATCAGACTTCTAATAAAACTAAACAAAATAATCATAAATTGTTCATATAAACTTAGTTGATAAATTAACTTTTAGCTTTGCTTGACATATTTATCTATCAGAAGTTATTTATTTACCTTACTCTTTATTTTATTTATTTAACGAGACACTACATACTGACCTAAGGGAGCGGCCTGGTCTAGTGGGTAGAGCGCTAGTCTACTGTGCTCCGGGTCCTGGGTTCGAATCCCGGCTGTGGCGGAATATTATTTATTCTGTTAATTCAGTCGGGGAGCGACCCTAGGGTATGGAGACCCTCCTGGGGCACACCCAGCCTCTATAAAGTGGATACCCAAATTATTTGGGGAAAAACCTGGCGGCTGAGCGCGATTAAGCCCTAATCACCTCATTGCACTGCCGTTGGTCTGAAAACAGTACGAATCTCTATATGTACTCAGCCCAAGACCCTTCATGGGTTGTAGTGGTACAGTTTTTTTTTTTTTTTTACATATTGACCTAGACATTCCATTCGTCATTGTAACTGTCACTGATCGCTACAATAAATTTCATGACGGGCTGACCCTAAATTCAAACCCGCTGACACAAAACCTATCCACTGCCACAAACCCATACAATCCGCCCAGAAGACTATCGAGGCGCTGGCCAAGAGGCCTGATATACTGATAGTTATAGTTATTTCTTTTGTTTTTTAATCTATCTTATGCAGTTTGTTAGCATATCTGCTTATTGCATAGCATATAGCAAATACAATTGTAATGCCAAAACTTCTATGAATAAATAAATAATAATAATATTTTACTCTTTTATTGTATACGTTTTTTTATGAGAAAACTTCTTTAGACGTATTATGCGATTTTTGGTAGGGGTAATTTTTTTAATTCGTTACCATGGTGACATTTCGCGTTATCAACATACTCTAGACGATTGCAAGCGCAGCGACCTGTGAATACCTGTCTACTAGAGATAGGATATCGATATAAATTTCCGAGAACATTATAGATACTGGTATAATATTGGTGAAAAAAATAATCATTTTTACAATATCGTTATTTCAGTATTGATTTGACATTAATAGAGCAATGAACTCAAATAGTAACCCGATATACCGATTACTCAGCAGTTACAACCTACATAAACCAGAAGAGTACCTAACATATAGGCTGAATTTTAAGAAAATAAGATGTATCAGCCGACTAAGGGTAGGAAACCCAGAGATCATCAAACTCCATCATGGAAACAAAATAATTATTATTAAGGCAAATGAACTTTGTATATTTTGCAATGATTGTTTCAACAATAGTTTGTAACATATCTTCCTACATTGCCCGACCTTTAAAGACAATAGACAATATATCATAAAACCATCTCAATCCATATCCTGTGACCTACAAAAAATTGAAAATATCTTGAACATTAATAGTGAAGCCAGACTGGACAGTCTTTATATTTATATCTTAAACATATGTAATAAATATGATTCTATTAGTTCCATATAAACAATATTATGTAAATAGTTTTCGAAACCATTTAATTAATGTACTTTTACTACGCTTCCGTTTATTTTAGATGTCTCACTATTTTATGTTTAATATTGTGTAGTAATCAATATTATGTTAAAAAATTTTGTATTATCCAGTTCGTTTTATTTTTGTTTACTATTTTGTCAAGGAGTACATGTTTTATCTTTTGTTTAATGTTTTGGGTAAAGAGCACTAGACTCAGGTTTATATTTCTTTTGTAATTGTATTTTATGTTGTAAATTTGTACAAGACTTTGCCTTTCACAAATAAAATATATTCTATTCTATTTCAGTATTGATTTGAATTAAAATCAGTTTCTAATGAAGGTCGTGAATATCAAAACAGATAAAAAAGTCAACGACAAAGACAAAAAACGAGCGACTAATTTGATTCATTTACAGATTTGAAACAGCCATAAAGCATATTCCTAAATGACAGAATTTCCATGATACAAATGACAGGTCCATCAGAAATGTGGTATGTGTATCACCAACTCACACAGTTCACAGTCACATTCAAATTACAATGGCATAATTCAAAATGACACATCTCTACAAGGTGACAATGTTTCAAAATCTAATGAGACAATAATAGCACAACATGCATTCTCAACATAATTTTACAAACGTACTATTCTTTACAAGAAAATTCCTGCGCAAAAGGAAAATTAACAAAAAAAGTTTCCGCTTTTATGGGCAATCCCTATCACTGCCTTAATTTATTTTTCTTCTTATACCACTGTAAATAAGGATTAATTATGATCGTTAGGTATTTTGGCTAGACACGTTGTATATCTTAATTGTACATATCAGTTGTTCTTAAAAGAACTTGTCCCAGAATAAATATTATTTTATATTTCTTATTTTTTGGATCCGTTACTCAAGCTGCGATGCTTCGAAGACCCATTGCCAAAAGATTTCCCCCCACTATAAGGTTTTCTCCAGACACGCCTCACGCCTCAGGCCGGAGTAGCGACGTTTAATGAAATTTCTTCTTCATCCAAAACCTTTTTGCTCGAGTTTCCTTCCGCCGAGGCTACGTGACCCTCAGAGAGTGCCTGGATCTCACTTCGCTTGTATTTCTCATCATCCAGCCGCACAACACAGAAAAAGGTCGTAGAAAATATTATTATTCTTAATAGTAACAACTTACTTTGAAAAAATCAGGTCTGCGCAACACACGACTTTCACTAGCCCGTTTCTTTAAATCTAGTTTTTAATACAACTTCAAATTTAAATGGGTATTATATTGTTTCGATGACAAATTAATCGTCTAAGGCTTAAGACGCTTCTATTCGTCACTTTTCAATAACTTTCACTACTTTATATATAGGGGAGTCCCCCACGCCAAAGGTTGTGAGTTTGAATCCCAGTCCAAGCATTTAAATTAATGGGGATTCACTCACAGCCTCTCCTCCGGGTATGTGAGACCCGTCAGCCAAATGGTGGACACTTACAAAAATAGGCGTAGGGAGTGATGACCCAACCCTACAAAATTCATCGCGAAACGCAAGTGCTATGTCACAGCGTGATACATCGTGCGACTAAGGGCCTATAGGGCCTGTCGCGCCACTGGAAGTACAAGAACTTTATATAAAAGATAGCAAATTTTCTTAAATATTGAGATTTCCAACGGAACATCTCTATTATTATTCTTATATACGGAAGAAAAAAAACAATAAAAAATATATGTTTGCTTTTTTCTCCTTTGGTTGGTTATCTAATTCGTTTCATTTGCAAATTTAGCGTTTTTTTATCAATGCTTATAAAAGATGTGGTTAATGTTTTCGAATGTACAAACTTAAATGTACTTTCCTACATTTCATTAAAAACCATTTTACAAAAATCAGTAGTATCATTACAGTATAGCTTTTTAATCAAAATTGTTAAAATTTAAAAACGATGTTGTTTTTTGAGTGAATTGTAAAAATCTGCAAAATAAATGTTATAAAGTAGCTCTTCTCATTCGCCGATTTTTTTTTAAGTGTTTGCTGTAACAAAAGTATATGAGATCACTTTCGTAGGATTCCTTTTTCAGCTAAGTTTACTACATATAGACCATTTAACAAGAAGTCGGTCATCAAATATGTTTATTTACAGTATAAAATCATTATATAAAATCGTTAACTTTATTAAATATATAAAAATATAGGGAGAGTTTTACTTTCACTTATTATATATAGTAAGGGAAAGTATTCTGATCGTGAAAATTTATGAATTCCAGTTTTCAACTAATAACCAAAACCTGCTAAAAGGTCTGTGTGTGTGTCCGTGTGTGGTAACTCCCGGGTGGAAACGAAAAGTCCTATGAAACTGAAATTTCATATTTAAGACAACTATACGCCCGAGATGTTACAAAAACTTTTTCATCAATATCGACTGACCAGAAGATCCACTTTATACCATACATTTTGCACCTTTTTATGATTTTCTCAAAAACGGTTCCGACGATTTTAATTAAACTCGCTATATCGATGTAAAATTCAATAGGCTTTAATACCATGTTGGTTTCATTCTGATTAAAGTAGTCTAACAGGGCTTAAATGCCGATATTTTAAATTTTCTTCCATTAAATTACCTTTAATTTTGTTGATTCTATAAAAATAACTAATATTATCTTGTTACCACTGATGAAAAACAGATAAATATATAAATTGAATGAATTTGATACCCAACTAAAGGAGAAAACAGAAAAAATATATTTTGTATGCAATTTTTTGTTTTTGAGCATAAGAGCAGTAATATACCTGAATGATATACTGTTGGAAAGCTAAAGATTTTAGAAAAAAATATCTTAAACACAAGTTTGTAAAAGTTAACAAAGAGTGATGAAAAGCCGATAAAATTGATTATTTTAGATAATTATATAATAGATTTTTTAATAAAACACATGTTTCTATAGAAATTCCATTTAACTATTTTTTTAAAGGTTTCACTCATTTTTATCTCTTACTGTATTTGAAAATTCTTTAATCGATTCTAAAAACGGAGGTAAGTGAAAGTCCTGTGTTGCCCGCACCAGATTTTTTTACTTTTCCTAACCTATATATGAAATATATAACTACTAAAGGAAAGTATTGAGACCGATTAAAATTTGAAATTCGAGTTTTCAGTGGAAATAATCTTTTTAAGGTACCCTGAATCCAGAAGACCAAGTCCCGCAAAAAGGTATGTATTAGTCTAGCTGGAAAACGAAGTTGCTTGAAAAGTTGCTTCAAACTATGATTTCCTAACATAGAAGAGTATATTGTCTGAACTGTAACTGCAACCTTTTTCATCAAAATTATTAAACCCGAAGAGCCACTTTATACGATCCGTATTAAACCTTTTTATGACTTTCTCGAAAATGGCTCTAAGAATTTTTTTTTTTTTGTAAACTGGCTTTATGTAAAATTGATTGGGCTTTTATATCATGTAGGTTTCATTATGATTGAGATAATATGATAAGACACAAACGCCAAAATTTGGAATTTTCTTCTTCTGAAGTACCTTTAATTTTGAAGATTCCAAAAAAAAAAACCACTGACTTTATTAGCATTGATAAAACAAGGTTAAATAAACAAATTGAACGAATTCGATAACAAACTACAGGAGAAAAGATTAACAACATTAGGAGGGGGGAAGGTATATCGTACTAGGGGGTGAGAGAGGAGGATTAATGCCTAGTTGAAAGCTCCCTGACAATGAGATACGAAATCTAAAGTATTTCGACTGCAATTCGTTGATAAGATTGCTAGGGAACACAGGAACTGTTCACTAACCTAGTCAGCCACCGACCCCCACTCGATTCCTAAATATTCACATTTTCTTGAAGGAATTAGACCGGGTGGCGGTCAGCGAATGAAACAATTAAATAGTTTCAACCCTTTATTTTCTACCTACGTTTCGACCCCCATTGTGGGTGATCATCAGGGCTGAAAAGCTTTCCTATCTACCTACCTACATTCCATTCTACTTAATTGTACCTATTTTCCATTTTCCTACAATACCGTACGTATCTCCACATTACTCCATATTTCATGTAATTTTGTATACCTTTGTACATTATCTTTAGTCATTATCTGCTCTGTATAGCCCTCTCATTATTATGCCTTAGTCATTGTAACTTAATTAACGCGTTCACGCAGGGGCGAATATCAACGTTTTTCCGCGTGGGGCGGGACTGTCTTAGCTACTTTCGCCTCGTGGGGCGACACGATTGCAAGTCCCAACGTGTTTAATGTCAGATCACAAAAGTTGGAGGCTTCCAACGCGTTAAATGCGAGATTGTAACAGTTGTGACATACACATATGACTTGAAGGAGTAATTGTGCAAATTATTGAGAAAAAAAATCTCATATTATTATTACTATATATTATATTCTTATATCATATTATGGGGAAAAAGATATGAAAAGAAATCAGGCACAGTGTGTGAAGAAGTGTAATCAAGTGAAATACACGATAAGAGTCCTTTGAGGGGGGGATGTTGAAAGTTATAAAATAAGCAAACTCTTATGCTTGTCAATTGCTACAACATAGAATGATGAAAAAATAAAAAAAATGAACTTATTTTCTAAAAACAAGTGACTCACCTGTGATACACGTCGCCACACCGGACCCACCGGTGGGTCACTCCGCCCCACGGAACAGACAAGTATGACCCACCTGTGGGTCACCCCGGATGTGAAAATGTTAATAGATTTCTTTACACATTTAGTTATTTTATGTTTTAATATTGACATCCTATGGTTTAATAGTTCTTAAAATAGTATATTCAATTTAATTGTAAATGTAGTCATCACTCACTGCCATCCGGTCTAATTCATTCTAGTAATTCTCAACGATCAACTTATTATATCCACTATTCAAATCTTACTAAATGTCTTTATCGAAGGTGGGAAGTGCCTTCTACAACCTGAATCCCTCCCCAAAAAATCAGGTCCTGTGAATCCTTTAGCCACAAAGATTATCTATCCTTCTCCTTCGCAGGAAACTACCCCCCCCCCTCCCTTAGGTACGGACCAATCACTTGCGGTCCGGTTAATGCTCTCCCGCGGTTTGGACCAGGATTGAGAAATTCCTTTCCGAAGCTTATTGCTTTTTTTTTTTTTTTTTTCTTTTTTCCCATATCCTGCCTTCTAACTCATCCTTTGGAATAATCGAAGATCTATCGCCTTTGTTTAAAAAAAATAATCTTTTTACCATTCACTCAGTTATGTGGCGAATTGCAGTATCTCGAAATCGGCAATTCCTATGAAGCTGAAATTTTTAATATAGGTTCTCTTTGCCATCCTGATGTGCAACAAGACTGGGTTCGGAAAAATTCATTCGCTAACTGGATTAACAAAAGTGATTAAAACCTAACAAAAAAAGTAACTCTTCGAATAAACAAACACTACGGATCCCGTAAAGAATGATATGTATTTACTAATATTATCATCCATTTAACGTGTTTTATGATGCAACGAGTCCTATATAGGAAGTGTCAATCAATAAAAAATGTGTGGAGTTAAAATAAAATGCAAAATAATTTTGGACAAGTTTTGAATGAGCAAAGGTAAATTAATGAACGAATGATATTTGTAACTAATAATGAATTGATAACATTAAAAAGTAACATGAGAAAAAACACTCACCATTTGAGCCGCCGTTTTCGGTTTCCGCTGAATATCGGGCACTTTTTGGTTTGCTGAAACAAAATATATTACAAATTATGAGGATGCATAATAATAATTTCTAATACTATATAGCTTCGTAGTCCATCGACTTTATATCGATTTCAAAAAGGCTTATGATTCAATAGACTGTCAGAAGCTGTATAAAATCATGATTGAACAGGGAATACCTAGAAAGTAAGTAAACCTAGTAGAGATGTGTTTGTCAGAAACATTTCATTAAGTTAGAATCGGTCATAATTACTCCGAGAGATTTTAGGTGCGATCGGGTTTGAAATAGTGTTACTCCCTTACCTATTTTGTTAATTATAGCTTTAGAATATGTCATAGATAAGGTGTGTACCGAGAAAGGCTTAAATATGGGTGAGAAGATTTCGGTTTTGGGGTGTGCCGATGATTTGACAACTAAATACAAGTGTGTTAATAAAAACCGGTAAACAAATAGGTCTCGAATTAAATACCAATAAGAAGAAATATATGATTAGTAGCAGAAACGGTGGCGATCTTGATGATATTAATATATCAGGGCATACTTTTGAACACGTAGAGAAATTCAAGTATTTAGGTTCAATGATAACAAGAAAAAATGAAATCCAGGAAGAAATAAAGTCCTGGTTAAAGGTGGGGAATGCGTGTTATTATTCAGTTGCTAAATTACTTAGCTCGCAGCTTCTATCTAAAAACTTAAAAGGTTCGAATTTATAAAACTATTATTCTTCCGACGGTTCTTTACGGATGTGAAACGTCGCCGCTTACTTTGAAGGATGAACAACGGCTTAAGGTTTTCGAAAATGAGGTACTGGGTAAAATATTTGGTCCGAAGAGAGATGAGCGGATTCCAAGAAAGTTGTTACTTGCTGAACCGACTGGAAGGCGTCCGAAAGGCAGGCCGAAGCGTCGATGGGATTGCGTTAAGGCTGATCTCGGGGGCTTGGGCTTGAACGGTGAACATTGGACGAGTCTGCGTAGGCAGAGTTTGGAGGTAACGGCATCGAACCTTCGGGTTCGGTAAGCCTATTATTATTATATAGCTTCTTACGGTAAATTCCGACCGGTAATTTGTTCAACCAATTTCATAATTTTAAGTTTCACATATCTATTTAGCAGCATAGGAAGATATCACATATGAAGGGAACAGGGAAAGATTATGATGAGTACATTATATAACTTAGTATTACTATCTCTCAGCCCAATGAGTGTATTTTTAGGTAAATTTTGTCTTTCTTTTTTAATTTTTTTTTTAATAATAAATTCTTTATTTATTCTGGGACTAGTTCCTTAAGAATAGTAGGACAAGAAAATTAAAATAAACACTTTAGAGACTTGGAGTATAAAAACAAACAAAAACAAAAAATAATACAAATTATAAACAAACAATAATAATAAATTAAAAGCAACTTAAATAAAAATATTGAAAATTAAACTAGATAATAAATAAAATCAGAGATATGTACATATATACAATTTTGAAAAAAAAAAGAAATTTGCATTTATTTTTTTACTATTTTTTTTGGGAGGTTTAATAGTATAACAAGTGCAAAATACAACATAACATAGAAGTTAGTCATAACCGTGGATGTGGCAATCGGGATAGTTGTAAAAGTGTCGGGGATGAAGGAGTAGAACAGAGCTAATCCTAAAAATATTAATAGTATTTAAATTGATAACACAAATTTAGACCGAAATTTAAAAACATAAAATAAAATAAAACGTAAGGAGCGAAAACATATAGGAAATAATTATTAGAATACTGAATTATGAATGTAAATAGAAAAGCATAACAAAAATATTGTAGATAACAAATTAAAATATTCCAAAACAAAAATAATATGTCTTCTTTAAGGAAACAATATAAATATTTGACAATAAGTCTGTAAGTTCAAAACAAACCTCAGGCAAAGTTATCCAAGTCGGCCTTTTGGGGGTTTAACGTGCAAAAGTTAGAGACAATCAGGATTTAAAAAATGTTTGTAGCCCAGCGCTACAACTAATAAATACGCCCGAGATGTTAGAGTAACTTACCATGCATTTTCTGCCTTTTTACTTTTACTTACTATATATAGTAAGGGAAAGTATTGCGATCGTGAAAATTTTCGAATTCCAGTTTTCAACGGAAATACACGTTTTAGCGTCCCCTGAGTCCAAATAACCAAGTCCCGCAAAAAGGTCTGAGTGAGTGTGTGTGTGTGTGTGTGTGGTAACTCCCGGGCGGAAACGGTAAGTCCTATGAAACTGAAATTTCATATTTAAGACAACTATACGCCTGAGACGTGACAAAACCTTTTTCATCAAAATGAGCTTACCAGAAGAGCCACTTTATACCATGCATTTTGCACCTTTTTTCGATTTACTCAAAAACGGTTCAGGCGATTTTGATTAAACTCGCTATATCGATGTAAAATTTAATGGGCTTTAATATCATGTAGGTTTTATTCTGGTTAAAATGGTCTGACAGGGCATAAATGCCGATATTTTCAATTTTGTATCTCTCTAAAGTACCTTAATACCCAACTAAAGGAGAAAACAGAAAAAATATTTTTTTAATGCAATTTTTCGTTTTTGAACATAACAGCAGTAATATACATGTATGATATACCGTTGGAAAGCTAAAGATTTTAGAAAAAATATCATCTCATACACAAGCTTTTAGAAGTTAATAGACAGTGATGAAAAGAAGATAAAACTAACTGATTATTTTAGATAATAATATAATAGATTTTTTAATAAAACACATGTTTCTATATAAATTCAATTGGATTAATTCCTTAATAGTTTCACGTATTTTTATTTCTAACTGTATTTGAAAATTCTTTCATTGATTTTAAAAATGGAGGTAAGTGAAAGTCGTGTGTTGCCCGCACTAACCTGTTAACACCGGGCGGAAACGGTAAGTCCTATAGAACTGAAATTTCATATTTAAGACAACTATACGCCCGAGACGTGACAAAACTTTTTTCATCAAAATGAGCTTACTAGAAGAGGCACTTTATACCATGCATTTTGCACCTTTTTTCGATTTTCTCGAAAACGGTTCCGACGATTTTGATTAAACTCGCTATATCGATGTAAAATTAAATGGGCTTTAATATCATATTTTAAATTTTATTCCCCTAAAGTACCTTTAATTTTGTAGATTCAATAATAATAATTAGATTATCTTGTTAACGCTGATGAAAAACAGGAAATATATAAATTTAATAAATTCGATACCCGACTAAAGGAGAAAACAAAAACAAAAAATTTCTAATGCAATTTTTCGATTTTGAACATAAGAGCAGTAATATACATGTATGATATACCGTTGGAAAGCTAAAGATTTTAGAAAAAATATCATCTCATACACAAGCTTTTAGAAGTTAATAGAGAGTGATGAGAAGAAGATAAAACCAAGTGATTATTTTAGATAATAATATAATAGATTTTTTTAATAAAACACGTGTTTCTATATAAATTGAATTTGATTAATGCCTTAATAGTTTCACGTATTTTTATCTCTAACTGTCTTTGAAAATTCTTTCATTGATTTTAAAAATGGAGGTAAGTGAAAGTCATGTGTTGCCCGCACGAGATTTTTTTTTTTTTTTTTAATGGCTCCATTGAAAATCGTGTAGGTTTCATTCTAATTGAAATATTCTGAGAGATATTAAATTGTTGATAGTTTAAATTTTCTTCCTCTGAACTACCTTCAATTTTTTAGATTTGAATAAATCAACTATATCGTCTAAATTAGCATTCATTAAAAACGGGTCAATATACAACTTGTATGAATTCGATATCCAACTAAAGGAGGAATGATCAAAAATATCTTTTTATGCAATTATTGTGATTTTAAACATAAGGCAGTATTATAGGTGTATAATATACCGTTGGAAAGCAAAAGAATTCATAAAAAAAAATTCTTATACACGAAATTGTTTAAATTAATAAAGATTGATGAAAAGCCGATAAAGCTAACTGATTTTTGTATATAATAATTTAATAGATTATTTAATAAAATAAATGTTTCTACCGAAACTAAATTTCATTATTTATTTAACCATTTTACTTTCACTTGCCTATACATATATATTCATCTTTAACTGCATTTAAAAATGTTTAAATTGATTTTAACAAGGGCTGCGTATTAATAAATTTTACTTACTCTAAAACTCAATATAATTTCTCTATCTTCAAAAGTAACTGAGTTACGGGGCTATTTAGGGATAATTCCATGCTTTTCTACACAAGTTTGAAAATAAGTCAATTATCAAGCCTAAAATGTTAGTAACAGTTATTTTAAAATATATTAAATATGATCATAAAATTCAGATAAATGGAAACCACTCAAAGTGAAGAGTAGGACTTTTAAAAACGCCCTTCTGAAAAAAATCAGAAAGTGACTTATCATGTTCTTCTCCTCCACCCTTCATATCAAATCGTTTATAAAACGCAAATCGAGTTCACGTTATGGGTTTTCACTACGCTACATTAACTTTTGCGATTTTGTGTATATGGTGTATTATCTTTTAAATCTTTAGCTTTCCAACGGTATATTATACATCTATATTACTATTCTTATGTTCAAAAATACGAAAATTGCATTAAAAAAAGTGTTTTCTCTTCTCTATTTCAGCCGGTTATCAAATTCGATAAACTGATATATTTACCCGTTTTTTATCAATGCTAATAAGACGATATCGTTATTTTTTTTTCGAATCTTCAGAAAGAAAAGTAATTAAAAAGAAAAAAAAAATTAAAATATCGGGACCCATCTGGACATGTGGATTAGAGCTTTGGGGCTCTACTAATCCATCTAATTCCTCCCGTATCCAATCCAAAATCCTTCGCAAAATCCTAAATGCTCCTTATTTCATCACAAATAAAATCATCTATAACGACCTTAATATCCCATTTGTGGCAGACCTTTCTCGTACCAGATATACCACTTTTAATTCCAAACTCCCAGCTCATATAAACCCTCTTGTCCGCAACCTATCAACCTCACATATTCCTGACAACCCTCCTAGGCGATTGAAAAGAAGATGGCCTCGGGATCTACTTACTTAAATAAACATCGAAGTTCTACCACTGGGTAGTTTCTTCTCAAGCCTTTCACGCCCTTTATTCTAATTCTAACAGTTTTACTTATTGTATTTATATTAATTCAATAAAATATTAATAAAAAATATATATATCGGGATTCCAGAACAGTCAGACAATTTCAACCAGAATGAAATCCATATTAAATATTAATTCTATTACATTTTACATCGATATAGCAATTTTGTGCTAAATTTACCATACACACACACTCCCAAACATTTTCGCACGACTTTCGAACGTGTTATAAAACTGGAATTTTAAAATTTTCAAGATAGCAATAATTTCTTTTACAATATAATCTATATATAGGTAAGTGAAAATGAAAAATCGCTGCAAACGATTGTACAATGGTTTATTATTTACAAAGAGCTATATTAGGATATAAATGTTTATATAGCTGTTAATAGGCAATTAACTAATATGAAAAGCAATAAATAATTTACTCTAAGACACCAAAGCACCTTTTGTACATTCTGTATATTTTATTCTAAAGGGACAAGATCCAGAATAATAAAGAATTTATTTATTATTATTATTATTAAATAATTCGAAAGGAAAATGGTCAATCACAATTGCTAATTTCAAAACGATCTTTTCCCTGTTATTTCTAAACCGATTTAATGATTTTGTAGAAAACTTTATTGTTTATAGCATTGCACATTTATAATTTATTTATTTATTATTTGTATTGAGGATGTATAGTCGACTGTAGAAACTATTATAGGTGGAATAGTCAGGAATCAGTCATTTTTTGAAAAGTTTTTAATTTTGCCAACGTTTCGGCCCAAGCTTGTGAGCCATCATCAGGGCATTACTGAGCCATGTCCAAGCATAAACTGTTTTATGCTTTACGTAAGATTCCTGACTATTCCACCTATAATTATTTATTATTTGGTATTATTTATTTATACATAAAAAATTACCGAGTTAAGGGCGTATATATAGGTAAAATTTAAATGTTTATTCTGTTTTATAATTAATATTGGTATAATAATTTTCTATATTTTCGAAAATAACGGAGTCACAAGCAAGATTTCAATGATTTCCCTCCTTTTTTCTCTCTCGCGGTATTCTAATCCTAAAACTAAATCAAATTTATTCTCTATCTTGAAAAATAACTGACTTTTAGCCGTGTTTAAGAGTAAAATTAAAATTAATTAGTAAAAGCAATTAAAATTTCAATTTTTTAAATAATGTTTTGCTGTTTCATGGTTAAAAAAATCTGGTGCGGGCAACACACGACTTTCACTAACCCCCATTTTTAAAATCAATGAAAGGATTTTCAAAAACAGTTAGAGATAAAATACGTGAAACCATTAAAGAATTAATTAAATTGAATTTATATAGAAACACGTGTTTTATTAAAAAATCTATTATATTTTATCTAAAATAATCACTTAGTTTTATCGGCATTTTGTTACTATTTATTAAATTTTAAAATATTATGTAAGAGATAATATTTTTTCTAAAACCTTTAGCTTTCCAACGGTATATCATACATGTATATTACTGCTCTTATGTTGAAAAACGAAAAAATGCATTAAAAAAATATTTTTTCTGTTTTCTCCTTTAGTTGGGTATCGAATTTATTCAATTTATATATTTACCTGTTTTTCATCAGCCTTAACAAGATAATATAGTTTTAGATATAGCGAGTTTAATCAAAATCGTCGGAACCGTTTCGAAATCGAAAAAAGGTGCAAAATGCATGGTAGAAAGTGCCTCAGAAGAGTCTGGTAAGCTCATTTTGATGAAAAAAGTTTTGTCACGTCTCGGGCGTATAGTTGTCTTAAATATGAAATCTCAGTTTCATAGGACTTTTCGTTTTCGCCCGCGAGTTACCACACATACCCACAGACCTTTTTGCGGGACTTGGTCATTTGGACTCAGGAGACCCTGAAACGTGTATTTCCGTTGAAAACTGGAATTCGAAAAGTTTCACGATCACAATACTTCTCCTTACTATACATAGTAAGTAAAGTAAAAACTTGCAATTTTTTCTCTATCTTCGAAAAGCACTGAGTTATTGAATTGAATCGGTCGCCATTATAAAAATAAACGGCGGTTATCAATGTCTAAGTGTTATGATCATCGTTGGATGCTCTGGTATTTTAGAGCCGAGTTCCACAAAAATCGGTCAAGTAGTTCGGGGCGGAGAAAAGACGCGGATAGCGGACGACAGATAAACGGATTTTTTTTTTTTTTTTTTAGTTCTTCATTCGGATTCCATGTATCATGAAACGTAAGCCCTTAACTTATGATTACAAAGGTTCAGTTATTGAAAAAAATAAACCAAAAATTAGTAATTATCCACTTTTGTAGAAGGGTAAATGACTAAACGAAGAGGAAATAAACAAAGTGAAATATATATTGTGAAGCCGGAGAGGCTAATTTAAGAAGGCTAATATAGAGGATGAGGTTCTGGCAGACCGCCATCAACATCAACCTCTCCACTCTCCAGCATAACGTTCCACCTTCCTCTCCAGTTTCCATGTGAGCATTGTGGGGGGTCTGTAATTATTAACGCATCACAACTGCACCTGATTTTCTTTAGTTGGAAAGGCTCAACGTTCTTCATAAAAGCGAGGTGGTTCCATCCTCAGGCTGTTTCAATCAGGAAACAATTAGAATTAGAAATTTGCAATTAGAACAGCAAATTTCCTTTTGGTAAAAGCTGTGTGTTTTTTTAGTTTATTATTTTCCATAATAAATTTTCGTAATAAAAAAAAAATACCCTCTCTCCTTAAAAATTTGAGGACTTGCGTTTCAAGATACGCCGAACCTGATCAACAAATAATAACAACAAAAATCATTCTGTACGCCGTCCTTTTCTCCGAAACTATTGTAATTTTATTATTTTTTTTTTGGTTTTTAATTCGTTACAGAATTTATTTATTTTTTATTTAATGTAATTTGACTTTATCATCATTTTCTGTATATATTGTATAAATGTGATCTCATATCACAATAACTATTATTCATTTTCAAACAAATTGTATTGTAATACTGGGTTGTGTCACATGAAATGTCCGTTTTCAAGGTAAAGGATTTTTATTACAAATATACGATATGAAAATAAGATAATTTCCATTTTTCCCAACGTGACACCAACATTTTTATCCCCGAACTAAAAAACTCTGAGCTTTGAAGTGAAAACGCAAAATCTGAAAACGCACTTTTCACTTGATCATCATTTTTAAAAAGTCTTCCTTTGACGAAGTTGTCTAAATTCCTGAACAGGTGGTAATCTGTTGGAGACAAGTCGAGAGAATATGGTGGATGCGGAAGAACTTTCAATTTTTGCACGGTACCCATGTATCGAGCTTTTTTACATTCCCAATACACTTTTAATGTCTGGAAACGGTAGATGCACTTGCATTTAGTTGTGCTGAGAGTCCTTTAACTGTTTGGTAGGGGTTTCCTCCTACTGTATGTTTAAGGACATCGTTGTCTATTACGGAGGTCTTCTTCGGGGCAAGTTTTCCAAGTCGGTATCCCCAGCTGAAAACAGCAAACCAACGCGAATGGTCAGGAGGTATACTAAAAAGTGGGTAATTGATTGGGAAGCTAATGTTTATAATGCAAAGTTAGAGGATTAGTAGCTGTTTACTTTAAATATGAAAACATTCGGAAGAAAACAACAGAGACCTGCAAAATCCTTTATGTATTTCAGAAACTATAAACACGGACATTTCATGTGAAACAACCCAATACATCTCAATAAATAAACATTAAAAAAAAAAAAATTCAATTATCAACTTTTTCAATTTTTTCGATGGTTAAATATAAAAATCAATAGACATAATAAAATAAACGCAATATTTTCTTATATTGGTTTTAGATGAACTCAAAATTCCAAAGTGGCAAACTCTTAGTTAAACTGCACTTTTTATAACATAAATGACACGACATTTAAATTAAAGAGAATCGCTATTATATCATATATATATATATATAGTGTCAAATGAAATAAATGATAATTTCCAGATAATAATGGCCGTGTTTTCTGTTTAATTCTAGTGTTGTTTTTATTTCAGGAGAGCGTTTAGGATATGAAAGGGAGATGTAGGCTTTTAAAAGCATTCTGTATTCAAAACAAATTCATTTCATGTTTTGAGGCAAATTGATTTGACGTCGTACACTCGAGCGGCCACACGCTAACCTCCTAGGTCGGCTCGCCTATCTCATCACCCTCTGTCCCTTCCCTCGCTCTTTTATTGCATCTCTTAATGTTTCATTTTATTTCTGTGAAGCGGGGAGAAAATAATAGTGCGCTCCACACACGACTATCATTTACTTATGTTAGTAATATAAATTTTAAAAGTATTAAATATACATATACTTATATATTTAAGTGTGTATTTACTGAGCGAAATTGTTATGCTTAAGGGACATAGTCCAAGAATAAAGTTATTATTATTATTATTATTATTATATAATATATATATATATATATATATATATATATATATATATATATATATATATATATATATATATACATACAAGAAATTAATTCATCGACCCTTTTTTATATTATAATTTTGTTTGAAATAATTCGGGTTTTAGGTCATTAAACTAACACTCCTTAATTTTCTTTATTCGGACGTTTCGATCCTCCGTCTATGTATACACATAGGATCCTTTTTAACACTGCAACAAAGAATTTCATTGAGCAGCGGCACACCACTCAGGCTAACACCTGGGTTAGCTAGAAAAGGATCCTATGTGTATACATGGACGGAGGATTGAAACGTCCAAATAAAGAAAATTAAGAAGGAGTGTTAGTTTAATAGCCTAAAACCCGAATTATTTCAAACAAAATTATATATATATATATATATATATATATATATATATATATATATATATTTTTTTTTTTTTTTTTTTTTTTTTTTTTTATGCTTGATTTCTATGATTTACCGATGTATCTTATAAAATACACAATAAGGGAAAGTATTGCGATATTGAAAATTTTTTAATTTCAGTTTTACAGAAATACACGTTTTAGGAACCCGCTAAAAGGTGTGAGAGTATGTGGTAAGTAAAATCTGGTGCGGGAAATTTACCTCTATTGTAAAAATCAATTTAAGAGTTTTCGATGAATTCGATGAACAGTTAAAGATGAAACAAATAAGTAAGTGAAAATGAAAATGTTAAAGAAGTAACTTAATTAAATGTCGATGAAATAAAATTTAATAAAACACATATTAATTCTGTGGCGGTCGTGAATATGTGGTTAAGTCGAAATCTTTCATTTTACAGTTGAGCGACTTAAAGTTTTACGTAATACCCAAAATAGAGTTATAACATACAGCTTTCTTTCCACCTGAAATTTCTTCTTCCAAGAAATTTCTTAACCAATTTAACACGACGTGGGAGACGGTCTGAGGGAGTGATACGTGAGTTAACGAATAACACATTTGTATAAACTTTGTTTATTTATTCACAATGAAAATAGAAACATCATCTTCTTACTAATATACTATATCACATACATTAATAACATCTTGACCGGAATGCCCCGGCCCAAGGATTTGGCATATATATGTATATGCAGGAATAGTAGAGGGGATGGAGGAAAGGCGGCAGAGATCAAATGAAGAGGCATATGGATCACTTAGTACCCATAATGTCCAAGTACTTCTTGTAGGTGAGTTGTTTGAAGTAGGGGTTCAGGTATGTATAAAAGTGTCTTGGGCAAAAGTCTCTTCGGAGGTAGAGGGCGGCATTCTTTGTAATAGCAGATAATATAAATATTAATAATATATTGAGGAGTAAATCTCATTCTATAACTGTGTAATTAACTAATTTTTGATACAACTCGAGTTATCCAGTTTTTCACGAAAGCCACAGAATTAATCCATTATATTATTATCTACAAAACTCAGTTTTTTCCTCAGCTTTTCATAACTCTCCATCATCATACACAATTCATGTGTAAGATAACATTTTTCTAAAATATTAAGCTTTCCAATGGTATATTACTATGCTTGTTATCGGAAAAAAAATAGATAATAAATTTTTTTTTTTTCTTTTCTCTTTTAGTAGGTTATCAAATTCGTTGAACATGTATTTAGCCGTTTTTATCAACCATGACTAAATGATTTGATTAATTTTTGAAATATTAAAATATTGGCGTTTAAGCCTTATCAGACCAATTCAATCAGAATAAAACCAAAATGATATTAAAACCAATTAAATTTTACATCGATATAGGAAGTTTATTCAAACTCGTTAGAGCTGTTTCTGACAAAATCGTAAAAAGGTACAATACGTATGGTATAAAGAAGCATCCCCGTTCGGCAGATTTTGGTGATAAAGTTGATTTAACATCTCAGTAGTCCAGTAATGAGCCGCAGCGCTAGATTTACATCAAACACACAGAGGCTTTTTGCGCGACTTGCTGCTTATTTGGGCTGAACTGGCCCTAAAACGTCTGTATCCGTTGGAAACTGGACTTATAAAATTTTCACGATGGCAATACTTTCCGTTACTCTATTACATATATAGTAAGAGGGATAAAAAGGCATATTAATGTAAACTGAACAATATTTCTTTTACTAAACAAGAGCAGAGCGTTGAGTGGTACCGATGGCGCCACCTGTTGGGCAGTAGCCGCACTATCCCTTCTATCCACTCCACTACACTAAGACATCCTCTTCAACTTTACTTGTCTTATTTAAAGCTATTTATATATTTTACTGTCTATTAAAATTAATTAACGACAAGCACTAACTATATAATACAAATAAATTGATTTTTTAATTTAAATAAAATAGTAAGTTATAGTATATATATATAAAGAGAGAGAGAGAGAGAGAGAGAGAGAGAAAGAGAGTAAACAAAGATTACAGGTTAATAGTTTAGTCCAATAGTACAAAAGCTATGTAATATGGGATAATGATAAGTTAGAACCCTTATGAAATACGGGAAATGATACTGGTCTTAGGTTATAGTCAATGAATAAACAATTTTATTTATGCAACGTTTTGAGAATTTGTTGTTCTCATATTCATACATTGACAGTACAAAGACAAAAAACAGAACATTAAAATTTGTATACAATAATTAATATATGATTTTATTGTTAGAGAGACATAAAAGAGTGCAATGAAAAATTATGAATATACAGTAGTTAAATATATATCTCAATTTGAATTTATCCTTTAAGATATTATTAGAGATTTACTTAAAATTTGAGATAGACTACTGTCTTATATAGACATATGTGAACACTAGCTGTGTCACGCAGCTTTGCTCGCGAATATTGCATTTCGTATTAATTTATGTGCGTTTATGGTAAGATTGGCTATAATAAATATCAACTATCAGCTACTCTTTTTTATCATTTAAAGCCCGATCTTGACTTCTTCCTGTCAAATTTACAATAGCAAACCAGTAGAAGTGGTTATACCCATAATCACTTAATATGTAAAAATAATCGTCACAAACCATTTTTAAAAAATAAATAACAATTGAATATGTTTTCATAGGAACCTACACTCGAAACAGATATGAAACGCAATATGCTTAAAAGGGTCGGTCACCTGTATTTAGTGACCAGCCAGGTGCCCTTAAGATTTTTTAATGGGAGTAAAAAACAACCTTAGTTAATTTATTTAAATTTATAAATGTATATGCTTCAAGGTAATAACAATTAAAGTTGAAAATGACTCTTGAAATAAATCATGACTTAACTACATAGATAATATATATAGATTGATATAAATATTTCCGCGTTGTGTAACCTTCTATACTCTCCAGTAGCCTCATCTCTCTTCGGACCAAATATTTTAGTACCTTATTTTCTAAAACCTTTAGCCGTTGTCCGTCCTTCAAAGTAAACGGCCACGTTTCACCGTCGGAAGAATAACAGTTTAATAAATTCTAACCGTTAAGTTTTTAGACAGAAGTTAAGTCAATAAATAAAATGACATTTTTAGTTTTATTTTCTTGTGGCAGAAGAACATACTGATTTTCTCCGCAACCCGATCTCGACGTAAATCTATTCCTACGTGTTTAAATGGAAAAATATAAATTAACAGGAAATTGAATTATTTAAAAATAAAAGGTAAATCATTTGGAATCATTGGGAAGCGAGGTTTTTTTTTTCTCCCAAATTTTCCTCGTTTTTTCGCAGATTTTCGACTGATTCTTCGCTCATATTGGTCGCAGCGTGATGTTATATAGCCTATAACCTTCCTCGATAAATGGACTATCCAACACAAAAAGAATTTTTCAATTAAAACCAGTAGTTTCTGAGATTAGCGCGTTCAAATAAACAATCAAACAAACAAACAAACAAACTCTTCAGCTTTATAATATTAGTATAGATATACATATCCGAGATATACTATAAACTTTGAAAGGACACTGAAGCAATTATGCTAGTTCAGGTATGGAGGAATTTTCCAAATTTATGAAGTCAAGAGTCCCGGGGTTTTATTAATCGCGCCATGAATAAAAAAATCTGGTGCGGCCAACACACGACTTTCACTTACCTCGATTTTTAAAATCAATGAAAGAATTTTCAAATACAGTTAGAGATAAAAATACGTGAAACTATCAAGGAATTAATAAAATTGAATTTATATAGAAACGTGTGTTTTATTAAAAAATCTATTATATTATTATCTAAAATAATCAGTCAGTTTTATCTTCTTCTCATCACTCTCTATTAACTTCTAAAAGCTTGTGTATGAGATGATATTTTTTCTAAAATCGTTAGCTTTTCGACGGTATATCATACATGTATATTACTGCTCTTATGTTCAAAAACGAAAAATTGCATTAAAAAATTATTTTTTCCGTTTTCTCCTTTAGTTGGGTATCGAATTTATTCAATTTATATATTTACCTGTTTTTCATCAGCGTTAACAAGATAATCTAGTTATTATTATTGAATCTACAAAATTAAAGGTACTTTAGGGAAAGAAAATTTTAAATATCGGTATTTAAGCCCTGTCAGACCATTTTAATCAGAATAAAACCTAAATTATATTAAAGCCCATTAAATTTTACATCGATATAGCGAATTTAATCAAAATCGCCTGAACCGTTTTGAGTAAATCGAAAAAAGGTGCAAAATGCATGGTATAAAGTGGCTCTTCTGGTAAGCTCATTTTGATGAAAAAGGTTTTGTCACGTCTCAGGCGTATAGTTGTCTTAAATATGAAATTTCAGTTTCATAGGACTTACCGTTTCCGCCCGAAAATTACCACACACACACAGACCTTTTTGCGGGACTTGGTTATTTGGACTCAGGGGACCCTAAAACGTGTATTTCCGTTGAAAACTGGAATTCGAAAATTTTCACGATCGCAATACTTCCCCTTACTATATATAGTAAGTGAAAGTAAAATCTGATATCCAAAACCTTAATTCATGTTATTCGAATTGAATAAGGACATATTAACAATACGTCTCAATAATAATAAACAAAAGGAGAAAACTCTAGACGCCTGACGTTATAAATTTGGAAAATCCTTCAGGCATGGAGTATTGCTTAGCATTACTTCAGTGGTCTTTCAATGTTTATAGTATACACATATGTCTATGTAAGACTTATTTTATCTAATATGGTAAAATATTAAATATTAAAAAAAATAATGTTCTGTTTTTGCATTGTTAAGGCGTGTATGTATGCATATTGTGACACGTTTTATTGGTCTAAATCCAGACGTCATTATTGGTTTAATCTAAAAATTATATCTATAGGAACGAAGGTTGAAATAATTTATCTTCTTTGAAACGTGACATAGGGAGACCTAATATGATTGTAATGTAATTTAACAATCATAACACCAACGCTGTCTCAAAATTTATATAAACTAATATATGTAATATCGGCAATTTCTTTTCCAAATATACTAAAAGAAATAATCTCCAAAAGTACTGAGAATTACGGTACATCTGTTTATCTATTCGATACAAGACTGCTTAAGAGAATGACTTTAAATGGTGAGTACCGATATCTGTAATAATTATGATGTAACTTATCATTGAGTAATAAATTTTATTTTTGAAAATACATTAAAAACCATTGATATAGCTCAAAAAATATTGAAATAATTAATAAAGAAATGAATGAGGAAAATAAATTGTAAAAATGTAAGTTAAAAAAAAGTACTGGCACAGCCATTTATTAATAATCAAAAAAATATCCTATTCAAGTAAATAAAAGTCATTAATATTTTGTCATCATTCTATTGACATTAATTATACCTTATAATCTTCTTTGCGTCGCAGAAACAAGATTTCCGTGACCTCAGGTCCAATTTGTTCCCTTTCCTCTAACAACACATCTTTTAAACACATTTTTTGAAGATATTTTGTATTTTCTTAACTTCAAATCGAAAATATACCATAAATGTTCAATGGGATTTATATCCGAAGACTGTGAGGTTGTTTTCAATTGTCTTCGTACATTGTACAATAACCATTCCTTCGTTTTACTGGCTGTGTGTTTAGGATCATTGTCATGCTGAAATAGAAACGTATCCTCCAGTCACTTTCAAAGAAGCATAATTTTCCAACACCATTCGTAGCCTCAAACCATTGCATTGTCGGCTGCATATAGGTGTAAATAAACCAACGGATTTTGGAAAAACTTTTTATTTTCTGATGAGAGCTAATTCATTTTCGGTTCAGATGGGCGGAAATATGTGTGAAGAAAACCGAATACAGAGTTTTATTCAAGGAATGTTAGGCCTACAGTAAAAAACGGCGGCGGCAATGTAATGGTTTAGGGCTGCATGGCATCGAATGGTGTTTAAAGTTATGCTTCGTTGAAAGTATAAGGTATGCTGAAATGTATGGAGACATTTTGCGACATAATCTGCTTTGCAGTGTTAAAAAATAGGACTGGAGGATACGTTTATATTTTAGCATGAAAATGATCCAAAACTCACAGCCAGTAAAACGAAGGAGTGGTTACTTTACAATGTACGAATACAATTGAAAACACCCTCACAGTCTTCGGATATAAATCCCATTGAACATTTATGGTATATTTTCGATTTGTAGTTAAGAAAACACTAAATTTCTTCAAAAAAAGTGTTAGAAGATATGTTGTTAGTGGAATAGGAAAAAATTGGATCCGAGGTCACGGAAAATTCTTGTTTCTACGATGCAAAGAAGATTACAAGGTATAATTGATGTCTAATAGAATGATAACAAAATATTAATGAATTTTATTTACTTGAATAGGATATTTTTTTTATTAATAAATTGGCTCTACCAATACTTTTTTGACTTACATTTTTACGATTTATTTTCCACATTCTATAAAATTTATTACTGAATAATAAGTTACTTTGAGAATTAAATAGAAAAAACGGGTGTGCCAATACTTTTTTGACCCACCGTATGTTATTGTTTGTATACTTACTGACGGCTTGGATGAGGTCTGCCAAGAGAACGCCGTCGACTAGGTCCATCTGGAGGTCCGTGATCAGCCTTCGGGACCGACCCTTCTCCAAGTAGTGGTTCCCCAGTCCGTGTAGATCTGCAACAATGATAATTAACATCAGTAGTGAAATAAGATTCATAAAAAAAATAAAAAATTATATATAACGGAAATAGGAAGCAAAACCCATGAAAATCAAAACAAAGATACCTGTTGTGTTGTGGCTAGTATAACAGCACTCTTTGTTAACAGTCGCGGGTTCAAACCCGACTGGTGGCCTAGGGAGTTTATAAGTGTACGTTCTCGAACCACTGGACCAATTTCTTTAAAATTTGCTACAAAAATTATTATGGCGCTAGTTAGTTTTAAAATGGCGTCTGATTAAAAGTGATTAATTCAATAACTCAATTGTTTTTTTTTTTAAGATCGTTGAGATTGAAGACTGAGTTATTGAATTTATATAATAATTTTTGTAGCTAATTTCAAAGAAATCGGTCCAGTAGTTTCAGAGAAATGCCGCGGACGGAGAAATTTGCATGATGCGTGCTGCTAAATCATTTCTTTTAGTCGTTGTAATAAAATCCAAAGAGGTTAGAGATGCTACAAGAGGCTACGTAAAGCGAAAACGACCTATTTTTGAGGAAGAGGTGCTGCTTCGCGATAGGCCACAAGACAGAACCATAAACTAAAAATATCCGTCAGGAAATACTCCAAGCATGAAGATGGCCCCGCACGATACACCGGCACGCCAACCTCCCGCACACACCATTCTGTTGACTAACGTAAAGGCGAAGTTACGGCGTGCTGTATTGGGCAGAGCACCAGGCTACAAGGGTTCTCGGACGTCCGGGTTCAAACTCAGGCAGTGGCTGGATAATTATTAATTATATTATTTCAGACATAGGGAGACCCTCCTGCACTTCACACACAGCCTGAGAATGTAGGTAAAACCTGGCGGCTTATTTACAACTGTATGTGTACCGGGAAAGGTTTAAATATGGGTGTTAGGGTATGCCGATGATTTGGTACTGCAAGGTCAAGACACGGAAACCATACAACTGTGTTAATAAAAACCGGTAAAGAAATAGGACTCGAATTAAATACCGATAAGACGAAATATATGATTAGTAGCAGAAAAGGTGGCGATCTTGGTGGTATTGATATATCAGGGCATACTTTTGAACACGTAGAGAAATTCAAGTATTTAGGTTCAATGATTAAAAAAAAAAAAATGAAATCCAGGAAGAAATAAAGTCCCGGTTAAAGGTGGGAAATGCGTGTTATTATTCAGTTGCTAAGTTACTTAGTTCGCGGCTTCTTTCTAAAAACTTAAAGGTTAGAATTTATAAAACTATTATTCTTCCGACGATTCTTTACTCATGTGAAACATGGCCGCTTACTTTGAGGGTTGAACAACGGCTTAAGGTTTTCGAAAATAAGGTACTGCGTATAATATTTGGTCCGAAGAGAGATGAGACTCAAACTTGGGAGATCAATTAGTTGTCAAATAAAAATTATTCACCTATATTTTAGCTTTTTAATTCGAACGGTTTTTGTAATTTAAAACCTCTTTTTTTCGATTTTATTTTATTATTATAGGTGTCACACACCGAATTTTGCCAGAAAATGTCTTTTATGTTTCTATGTACAGAGGAGTTATTTCAATGTGGATGAACAATAAAAAAAAAAAATTAAAAATTTTAAAGAAACTTATAGTTTTTAGGTTATCAAAATTGTGTAGAAAATTATTTTTTTAACCAAAAATACATTCCCGCTAGAGAATGCTATAGAACTGATAGATAGTGGCTAAATAGACGGCGTTATAGACTGCTAGCCTGGCGAGAGTTTTGAAAAACAACTTTTATACAATCATTTTGTAGTAAAAATTTTTACAAGTAATGTAATTCTGATTTTTTTTATGAGAAATAATTTTTACACATTTTTCAACAATAATAAGAAATATAAGTTAAATGCAAGATTTCAGAAAAAAAAAAAGTTTTTATTTATTTGTTTCATATTGTTCTACGACTTCAAAAGATCCAGTGTATAGAGGAGTATAAAAGATATTTTCTGAAAGAAAAAACACTTTTCAAAAAGGTTAAAAAAATACATATTTTCGTTTTCTTTCCCACGCTAAGGAATCATGATGATGGCCCTTTGGATATATAAAACAGTAATAAGGCCTATCGTCTTATATGCAGCTGTTGTGTGGTGGCATAAGGCAACTACGTGCAAATCCATGTTCGGGAAGTTGCAAAGATTGGCATGCCTTATGACAACTGGAGCTATGGGTACTACTCCGACTGCTGCAATGGATGTTCTGTTGAACCTAACACCATTGCATGTAGCAGTAGAACCTCAAGCATTTAGCAGAGCCTATAGGCTCTCTAAGCTAGGAACAAGATCTAACTCCCTGGTATAACAGGGTGATGGTAAATTGTTCAGAAGGGTTGATGAAGATTCGGTGCTAGCCATGCATTCCGATCTTCAGGTAAAGAAATATACGGACAAACTTTATTGTGTAGGGATTAATAGGACTGACTCGTACAGACTAGGGGCGGGCATAATCGAATGATCGAACGATTAGTATGCATTGTGAGAGACGATATGTCACAATTCCCGTCTTTATAGTGGCTGACTGGCTGAGCCTAAAAAAAAAAAAAAAAAATATCGTTCGATTACCCGAGCTCCTTATAATCGTTAAACAGTTCATTTCGAATGATCATTCGCTTATCAGAACCGATTAATCCGACAATCGATTAATTCGAATGAATGAAATAATCGAATGATCCAATAATCGTCATTCGATTATGCCCACCCCTAGTTCGGATGTATATTTGTATCAATCGAATATATATCAACTCCCCCCCTTCATATTTCCTGACCTTAGGTCGAAATATACATATAGTTTATGTGGCGGGCAAAAAAAAAAAAGTTCGAATGATCAGAGCCGATTAATTCGATAATCGATTAATTCGGATGATTGTAATAATCGAATGGTCTGATAATCGTCATTCGATTATGCCCACCCCTTCGCACAACTGTCGTGTAATGGAGTCAATTGCTATACAGACGGATCCCTGACAGAGGTAGGCTCAGGGGCTGGAATATGGAGAATGGACAAATCCAGGGAAGGAATATCCATCTCTTTAGGTAAACATACTTCAGTCTTTCAGGCTGAAGTAATGGCGATAAATATCTGTGCTCAAACCCTAATTTCAGTAGGGATGAGAGACAGACAGATAACTATCCATACCGATAGTCAAGCTGCTATCGGAGCTGACTCGGTCCAAATTAGTAGAGGAATTCAAAAGTAATCTCAATATGCTTTCCCTGTTGAAAAGTCCGAGTTTATTGGGTGCCTGGTCACTCAGGTATCTTAGGCAATGAGAGAGCTGACAACCTCGCAAGGAGAGGTTCTGCTCAGTTACCCTCTACGCCTGAACCTGTCTGTGGAATAAGCCTCAGCTAAAGGTTTGATCAAGGCGGCTGCTGGCAATAGATCCAGGCAATACTGGAAGGACATTGGTAAGCAGCATCACTCCAAGATGTTCTAGGAAGGACCCTGCAAAGAGAGAAGTTGTGCACTACTCTCAATGGACAGGATAACTCTGAGGAGGGTGACAGGACTGTACACAGGACACTGTCAGCTTAACAGGCATCTCCATGATATGGGGTTGGTGGCCTCACCTACTTGCAGGTTCTGCAAGAAGGAAGATGAAATCAATCATATATCATGTGGTATGAAGTTGTCCAGAGATTGCCAGGATACGGTTTTACCACTTTGGCGTCGACCGTATCGCCGATCCCAAGTTGCGTGAACTGATTAACCCCTAAGGCACTGGCCCTGTACTAACAGTAGATTGGACGACGCACAATAAGCCTAATAATAGGCTGCAGTGCATCAGATTAGCCGGGGAAAAAAATCATATAATTTTTGCATGCCTTTAACTCCTAAGAGGCAGAGGAAAAACGTCAACAATTAATTTTAAATTTTAATTGTTCCTCCACTTATGACTGAAGAAAGCCGCGGGGGGAGATTTACCATCCTTAAGCAGCTCTACTCTTTTATTTTCATTATCGGACTAGAATGTAATTAATAATTATTTATATTTTCAACACCATTATAAGTTAGTAGAGTTTTTTTTGTTTATCTATATATATAAAAATCTCGTGTCACAATGTTCGCGATAAACTCTGAAATTACTGAACCGACTTTGATCAAACTTCGTAAGTATCTGTTATTTGGTCCAACTTAAATGATAGGATAGTTTTTATTACTATTCTAAATGGTTGAAATATATATTTTTTTAAAAGAAAAACAAAATGTGTTTAACTGTGGCAACACTGGTTAAACATGGTAACCTTCCCGTATCTTCACATATGTGATTATTAATTCAAATATAAGTGTGTGTTGATTGTTTTTTATGCGTTCTTATTTATAAAATATACATTCACATTATAGTTTCCAGTTATAATAAAATACATATTACTATACGTTTCCAGACAAATTATAAATACCTTTTTGAATGACTTGCTGTGTTATGAGTAGCAAAAGATTTATGATGATGTACAACGGTTATGTTTAAAAGATAAAACGATGTTATTGAATAATTTGGATGTGGCTACTTGGTACTGGTATGTAATTGTAACATTGAGTAAATAAAATAGATATCTGACATGAAATAATAATCTTTTATTTATCATAAACAGAGTAGTTCATTGCTATTCCCCTGATTTCTTTTATATAACCTCATTCAACATAGTCACTATCAACATCTTTCGTATTTGTAGCAATTTTAATTTAAATTATTTTATTTATCAAATTGAATTCACCAAACCGCAAACAAAGATAAAGAATTGTAGTTTTTGTTCTATTTTTTCAATGTGTCTCGATATTAGAAACAAGATATTTAAGGTTATATTAGATTAATTATAGTAATAGGTTAAGTTGTTTTGAAATGATTTTCCTCATCAACCGTAATTCTAACTTTCGTCTAATACGTTACCATTTTATTCTGTTAAATATACAATAGCGATCCAATAGAAGTAGGCACACCCAAAATTACTTAATATATTTTAGCTGTAACGTAATCGTGCTATATAGTCACGTTTGCAACATAAATGTGATTGATGTACATTGATCCAACGAATGGGGATATTTTCAATTGAAAACAACTTTGATAAATGTAATTGTTAAAAATATAATATTTATATTTCTTGAAAATATACAAGTCTTATAATAATGGAGTAGTTGTTGACCGTTTTGACTAGATGGTAAGGAAGTTGGTTGAGGGTGAAGCAACCAAGAAAACACACCCGTAAGAAAATAATAAAATAAGTTTGTTTAATTGGTAGTTTTTTTGTTACCACCTCCCCAAACAACTGCTCCATCATATGGGTTTTGTAGTTACTACTCATACATAAAGACAAAATATTCGCGTGCAAAGCCGCGGATTACAGCTAGTATTCCATATTTTTCACAGCTTTAAAAAAGAAAAAAATCATTTTGATTTTATTGGTTGTTTTTTGGTTGCTTGGGCCCTGATAAAGGCCCACAATAAAGTCCGAAATAAAACAAGTGTATCTCATTAGCGTGTCTTTGATGGTGACCGCACACTTAACCAACTTCTACAAGTGAAATATTTTTTTTTAATTTTGACATTTTACAATTACAATGAATTCTAGGAATGATCTTAAAGGTTTAACGATTGAATAAACTCGGGTCCATGAAAATCTGGAATCTCTTCAGGACAGGAAAAAGGGTTGTAATCCTAATTTCCGAGAGAGGGAGAGAAAATTGGCCGAGAAGAACCAGGATAAGAATGGAAAGTGTAGCGACATTTTTACGAGGCACGTAGGGGCATTATACCCGCGCCCCTAGTGGCGCTTTTAGCAAACACTTTTCACCTAAAAGTAAAAAAAAAAAAAAAAAAGACTTTCCAGTTAATAGCAAGGCTCTCTCAGAGGTTTACTCAATTGACCATTATTTAAAAAAAATCTGGGGAGCACAACTTTCACATATCTCCGTTTTATAAATTAATTTATGTTTTTTAAAAATAAAACTTGAGACTTGAGACGAAACTAGATCAAAGAATTGAGACGTTGATTTCCAAAAGGTACTATATCCACTTTAGAAAATGTTACAGGAAACGCAAAAAAATCTGTCATTTATTTATTACTGGACCAATTTACTTAATTCTTTATTCTTTATAAAAAAAATATATACTTATAATATGGGATCACCTGTAGCAGGGTGACTAGCATAACAGCCTTCTATTCCAAAGGTCGGAGGTTCAAACCTGGCAAGTGGCCTTAGGATTTTTTAATGGGAGTTAAAAATCCTTAGTTATGTCGTCCTACGCAGGGGACGTAAAAAGGTGGTCCCGAGCCTGAGCAATGTCAGGTACTCGTTAAAGATAGCTATCCTAATTAAACCTGGATAGGCAAAATTTAGAAATCCCACGATAGCATCGTCCGATTAGCCACAGTAGCATAAAGTGACGTTAAATAAATAAACAATAAACAAATAGTTATAATAGGCTTTGAGATGAAAATTAATGTATATAGTGCTCAGTTGTGGCTTAGGTTTTTTTATTTTCCTATAACCAAAATATTCTCATTCTTTGAATTTTTCAAAGACTCCTTCTTCAGTGACTCCTTTAGGCAGCGTCTTAAGAGTCAACCCTGAGGAAGGCCCACATTGTAGGCCGAAACGTCGGCACATAATTAAAATAACACTTATTTTAAATGTGTGTTTCTAATTTATGACCGCACCCCAAACCATCTTCCTCATCTAATTTCTCAACGGTCAACAAAACTCCATCATTTTGAATTTTTCAAATATTGAAATTGAATTTTTTATTTTCAACTGTAACATTTTGAATACATACCCGAATATTTCTATAACCAAATTTTTAAAATAAGATACAGAATGAAATGGAAATATATTGTGGATGTAATTAGTTGACCGTTGAGAATTACTAGAAGGAATTAGTCCGGGTGGCGGTCATTAAATGAAACAACTAAATAGTTTCAACTATTTTATTGTTTGCCAACGTTTCGACCCCCTTTGTGGGTCATCATCAGGGCTAAAAAGATACAAAAGAATATAATTTCAATGACTAAATTATATAACCTATTTAGCTAGAGAACTATTTAGTTGTTTCATTTAATGACCGCCACCCGGACTAATTCCTTCCAGTATTAAAATATATGTTTGCCTACACAAATTAAAATATAAATTAATGTGCGAAATATTTACTGATGAAACCAAGTTTATAATCGATTATAATACAGAAAAATGTAAGTTTAATAAATAGATCGGTTGAAGTAGGTAAAATGAAATCAATCAGCTTCCTTACTTCACCGGAGAAGCCCTCATGGAGACCCGAAATGTTGATTAAAAAATATTTGTTTATTATCTTCTAATAATTTTGATCACCTCCCGAATTATACCATCCTTCATATATATCACATAGTCATCTATTTATTATTCAATAAGTATAATAAATAGATATGATAAAGAAAAATACAGTAGAAATGATGGAGTTATTATTTTTTTAAATTGGCTGTTAGTATAACTAAAAAGAATTAATAATGCAGATTAGATTAAACACAAAAGACCAATGCAATAAGAGGCCAATATTAAAATATTCATATTTTAATTAAATTGATTATATTTCAAACAATAGTCAGTAAGACTTTCAACAGTAATTCAAGGTATATTATAATCAATTATGTTGTGGTAGAAAAAAAAAAGTATGCACTATTGTAAATTCTTACCATTATGTTAAAAGATTCAACATGGCCTCCTTATTTCAGGTGATCCCAAGCTCTTGGGTTAGTAATCACATTATGGTATTTCATATTCGTCTGTTTCAACATTACCAACACGAAAAAATGGACAATTATTGTAAATTAACACACTAAATTTTAAAGTTATCTTTTAAGCCCTATTTACAGTATTTTGATCAGAAGAAACCGTACATAAAATCAAAAGCTACTTAACTTAACATCAATATAGCGAGTTTATTCAAAATGTTAAGTGCTATTATTAAGGAAATTGAAGCACAAAGTGAATGGTACTAACACCACTTTTGATTCGTCGATTTTAAACAAACCGTTGCTGTAACATTTCAGGCTGATATCTCAAATATTAAATTTTAATTTCGTACAGCATGCAGAACCCGTGATCTTTGGCATTGGAGGCTGTTATGCTAACCACCCAGCTATAAGTGATCCATTTTCGTTCGTTTTTTTGTTTTCTGTAATTCGTTTTTCTGTTTGAGGGATTGCAAAAAAAAAAAAAATCAACTACTCTGATATCTAGTCTCCTTACACAGGTGTTTATTAAACATCTTATTAATTAATGCAATTTATGTATATACGGTTGAAAGAGTATTTTTAATTTATTATTTTTTGGGCAAAATGCATATTCATACTTGTTTAATTGATTTAAATTTATAATATTTTTCAATTAATATTTTTGTTTTCATATTACTTATTTATGTATGTATGTATATATCTTCCTTCATATATATATATATATATATATATATATATATTAAAGAACTTAATATGGCGGTTATATCCCGATCAGTTTCATGTAGTAACACAATTATAAACTAAACACTGTAAAATGAAGTTTTTCATATATTCTCTTTTAAAAATAAAAATGAATTAATACGTGTAAAATAAATAAATAATAACCAACACTGTAAAAAATTTATTTATATAATTACGAACAGAAGTAGCATTGACCGCACAGAAACCGGATGTCAACTAAATTAAGTTAAGGTATAATGAAGAGAGACAGACAGCTATATTGGCAAAATGTAAACATTCTATAATTTAATTAGGAAGTTATTGGCTATGAGGATATTAAGTGAGTCCTATATGAATGTAAACAACCTAATTAGATCTGTCCTCGCTGCTACAATCAACCTTTTAATAATTTGAATTCATATTAATTCTGCATCTCGCCTTGTAAGAAATAATTATTTTATAAAAACCTGCTACTTGTACATTGCTTTCCCTTAACCTCCATCGCAATAATTATTACATAATAATTATGAATTTACTATGTCATGATAATTAATATTGTTTTTTTATAATCTACATAACGATAATGCAAAGCCCAGTAACGTTGTAATAATGATTAAATAACATAATTATTAATAATAAAAAAAAGGAAAGTTTTAGTCATTTACTTAATACACATTAAACTCTTCCAAATATAAAAAAAAGTTATAAATTCTATTGCGGGCAACACACGACTTTTCCATATTAAATAGTTACGTTCAAATATAATTAATTATAGTATTCCCTATTTGTCACTTTTTATTGCCTTTTAAAACTTTTTATGTTAGATATTTTTACTAAAATATTTAGCTTTCCAACCATATATTAACATCAAAATAGATAAAATTGAACCTCCTTTTCCCTTGGTGATCGCATCACTCGTGAACGGCTTGACCGATTTCGCCAATTCTTTTTTTGTTGTGTTTATAACAGTCCGAAGAAGGATCTTATGAAAGAAATAAAGAGAAAATTTACTTTGTTAGATAGTTGTTTTTTTTTTTTTTTTGTTTTGTTTTTCCAATTTGGCAAGATAATAATAATTCCTCTAACTATATAAATATAAAAATTAATCGCCTTTTCTCTTTGTGAGCGCATCACGCGTGAAAGACTTAACCGATTTCGATTATTCTTTTTTGGTGTGTTCTTTAAAGTCTGGAGAAGGATTATATGTAAAAAAGAGAAAAGTTACTTTAGTAGTTAGTTTTTTTTTTATTTAATTTTATTTGATTATTTTTTTTTTTTTTTTTTTTTAGTTTTCTAGGGTAATCTCTTTATCTACATACATAAAAATGAATCCCCTTCTCTCTCGGTGATCGCGTCACGCGTGCAGAACATCGTCTGTCGGGTTAGCTATTTATAAACATTGTTGCTATTTTTTGATATAGTTGGATAACGAATTCTTTTAAATTATACATTTATCTGTTATTTATTAATGCTAACAAGATGATTTATTTTTAATCAACAAAATTAAAGGTGCTTTAGAGGAAGAAATTTTAAAATATTGGAATTTAAGCCCTGTCATACTATTTCCATCAGAATAAAACCTTCATGATATTAAATCCCATTTAATTTTACATCGATATAGTGAGTTTAATCAAAACCGTTAGAGCCGTTTTTAGAAAAATCGCAAAAAAGTGAACAATGCATGGTATAAAGTGCCTCTTCCTGCTTTCCAAGTTTGATGAAAAACTTGCTGCAACATGTCGGACGTATAGTTGTCTTAAATATGAAATTTCAGTTTCGTACGACTAAACGTTTTTGAGAAAATCGTAAAAAAGTAGCTCAAGCGCTAAGTATAAAGTTGTGCCTAAAAGCGAGGAAGCTTGAAGCACCTAGTTACCAAAAAAGGCGCTATATACCGCTCATGAAAGCGACAATTGTCACAGGTTTCAAACGCTAGAATGAGTACCTGGTATCGCACCGGTCCGGGACCACATTTTTACGTTCCCTGCAAAGAACGGCATACCTAAGGATTTTTTAAAAGTATTAAAAATAATAGGGCCACCAGCACACGGTCGTCAGACGAAAGAGGCGGGAAGGCTTTGCCGCCCCCGCACTTTGCAAAGAGCTCCTCGGTACAGCTGATCTCCTAGTACTATTCGTCCTCCTTAATGTTCCTCTACCTCTCACCCACAATCCTAATACTCTCATTATCATAATTACCTCCGATTTGATGAGGGCATCGCCTGATTAATGTGAATGACGAGGTAATTAGCATAGATGTCGCCAGAGGCCGCTGGTGTACCGACAGCAAGGCCCGCCTACAAATGTAATTCACACCCTCTTCTTTAACTTCATCATTAATTTAAACACGCCTGCTAAGCCGTTTAGTTGAGCCCGAGTTGCACAAACACGGCGAACCCTTCAAAGCAGCCTCGGACGTTTCGCTGCGAAGAGAGAAGCTGCTTCAGGCCCCCAATTAGGAAGAGATTCTTCAGTAAACAGGTTAAAGTTCTTCGCTCAGAACCTAAATCGATCGACGGAGCATGAAATCCGCCGCATCAGCTTTCAACTCGCATTTTTCAGTTTATTTTTTCAGTAATGTACCTTTGCAATTATCCAAGAAACAAAATATAATAAAAGGTACTAGGTTTAAACCTTTAAGTGGAATTAGTTTTTCTTAATATGTTCATAAGTTTTAGGGCTTACAACTTTATATTAATTCAAACAATTAGGGATCACCTGTAGCTGGGTAGCTAGCATAACAGCCTACTATTATAAAAGTCACGGGTTCAAACTCGCAGGTGGTCCTTAGATTTTTTTGGTAGTAAAAAATCCTTAGTTATGCCGTCCTTTAGAGGGGACGTTAAAAGGTGGTCCCGAGCCTGTGCGATGTCTGGTACTCGTTAAAGATCCCTATCCTAATAAAACTTAATAGATAGGCAAAATTTAAGACTCCCACTGTAGTATCGTTTGATTAGCCGTGGTAGGATAAATTGGCGTTAAATAAATAAACAAACAAGAACGCCGTATCTCTATTAGTTCTGAACCAATTTCAATGATTCTTCTTTCAATTTGTAAGAAATCTAATTCTCTATCGAATAGAGAATTTTATAAGTGTAAGTTATTGATATATTAAATTATTTATAAATCATTAATTTATTGATATGGTATTTATTTATTAATTCGGCCCAATGGAATTTTTTTTTTTATTCGTTATTCGGGTTATACGTATCTTCGAAAGAAGCCAATGAAAATTTTTAGGGGGGTAATTTATTTTCTTGGTACATTACAAATTATTATTATTGAAAATAATAAACCTAAACGTCTCTCTTACTAAATTTGAGGTTTCAAGTTTAGATATTTGTTTTAAAAAACGCTAATAATAAAATAATCGTCGAATTAAAAAAAAAAAGCAAAAAAAACGTGCGGGGAACACACCACTTCACACTAATCACTTACCTCGGCTGTTAAAATCAGTTTATGTACTATTGGATAAACTATTAAAAATTTTAAAGTTAATTTAAATTCTGTTCTTATGTTTAACAACTAAAAACTATGTTTAAAAAATATGTTTTTCCTTTTCTCTTTTAGTTGGTTATCGAATTCGTTCAACTTTTATATTTAGTGGCTTTTTATCTTTAGAAAATTTAAAACACCTGTATTTAAGCCCAGTCGACTATTTTAATCAGAATGCAACCTTCACGATATTAAAGCCCTAAATAAACATATGTAAATGGTAAAGTAATCTGAAATGTAATTTCCGTATAAGTAGGCTATTGTCGAAGATAGAGCCTTCTGGAATCAGAACACAGAAAATCTGATTGTTTTATTATACATTGAATTATTTTTTAAGCATATATATATATATATATATATATATATATATATATATATATATAAAATAAGTATTTAATTATAAGATATTCTAGATAAAATTGAGACTATAAAACCACTATTCAATATCTTCCATTTAGACTTGTATGCCAGAAGAGCCCTTATAATATTTTAATCCCTTTGGTATAGTGTTACGATCGGTCATGAACGAGTATTCACAGTGAGCGGAGCAGTGAGGATACTAAGTAGACCATTCATCCCTTTCTAATGGTCTGTGTGAAGAAAAAAAAAAAAAAAAAAAGCCGTTCTGTCAAATAAATGAGGCTGAAGAACTGTTAACACGTTAATCCTATTTATTTTTTACCATCAATGTGAAAGGTGGTGTCAAAAATAACGCAAGATTTGAATCTTTAACAGAACTTAGCTCTTTCTTCTTTTAATACATTTTGCTTCTTCAGTGTAACAGCTGATAGTTAATAGTTAGTAAAAATGTAGGGGTCAATCCATTCCAAATCGTTCAGGTCTTTTGGATTTTCATGATTTATTTTACGAGTTATCCTCCATCCTTTCTTGAATATAAAACAGTAAGTAAAAGATATTTTTCTAACAAATACTTTTAGCGTAGTAGCCGTTTTAAGTCAGTTTTGCGAGAGAAAACATGTGCTAGGAAAATCTCTCTAATTATGGTAACTATACACATATCAAATCAAAACATCAGCTAACAATATCATAAGGATCTGCTTTACATTTTTTGTCATCATAACACATTACCTAAATGGAAAAGAAAGTAGTTAACAAAAATTCTCGAAAATTAATAACAAACTAGAAATTCACTTGAACTGAAACTTATAACGAGCTTTAACAAGAGAAGTTTAAAAATCTGCTTCGCGCAACTCAAGACTTAATTGAAATCAATTTTAGAATATTAAAATACATTTCGAGATGAAAATAAATTGTTAGCGAAATAATTAAAGTAAGTTTCAATATAAACATGTGCTTTATTAAATAATCAATTATATCATTATATACGACAATCAGTTTGTTTTATCGGCTTTTTATCACTCTTCGTTAACTTTTACAATTTCGTGCATAAGATAATATGTTTTCTAAAATCTTTAGCTTTCTCACGGTATATTACACATCTATATTACCGTTTTTATGTAAGAAACAAAACAAAAATCGCATAAAAAAAGTATGTTTGCTCTTATCTCCTCTAGTTAGTTATCAAATTCGTTCAACTTGTATATTTTCCTGTTTGTTTTTTTAAACATTTTTAATCAGATGACATTGTTAATTTTATGAAATATACCAAATGAAAGGTACTTTAGAGGAAGAAAAAATTTTCTATAAAAAATAGACCTATCAGACTATTTCAATCAGGATGAAATCTACATATATTAAAGTTTATTAAATTATACATCGATATAGCGAGTTCAATTCGTTAAAGCAGTTTTTGGTAAAATCGTAAAAAGGTGTAACATGCATGGTACGAATTCGCTGTAACGTCTCAGGCCCCTTGGACCTTCTTAAAATATGATATTTCAGTTCTATACAACTTATCGTTCCCACGCTAGAATAAAGCGATAAACTCTAAATCGGTAAGTATTGATTTTTTGGACATAAAAGACACCTCATTCAAATTTCTCCCTCGCGAAGCAGGGGCTAGTCCGCTCGTTTATTTATAAGCTATTAAAATACATTTATAAAAAAAAATTATGTGGCCTCACAAACGCTGGCGACGGTACAGACTACACTGTGAGGTGCCACACACTGTCCGTGCACTCCTATTCATTAGGACGCCACTCTCTCACAAGATGTAACTGTCAATGAAGAACATTAAGAGACAAAAGAATAACTAATCCCGAGCCTGGGCGAGGTATTGTTATGATGACAGGTGGAGGTGTGGGCCATTGTGTACCAGCGCCCCCACGCGCTCTATTAGTTAGTTTTTGAAACCACAAAAAAAAAAAAAAAAAAAAAAAAAAAAAAAAAAAAAAAAAAAAAAAAAAAAAAAAAAAAAGTAAAAAAGAACGGTTACTCCTGTACCGCCTTCGGCTGGAGAAGTCAGTTTAATATGAAAAGAGTAAGCCTTCACAAATAGTGAAATTGTTTCCTTATGGTATTGAGTAAACGTCACTTTATGCTACTGATGCTAATCGGACGATGCTACAGTAAGTTCTGAAATTTGCCTATCCAGGTTTTATTAGGATAGGGATCTTTAACGAGTACCTGATATCGCACAGCCTCGGGACCACCTTTTAACGTCCCCTCTAAAGGACGGCATAACTAAGGATTTTTTACTACCATTAAAAAAATCTAAGGACCACCTGCGAGTTTGAACCCGTGACTTTTATAATAGTAGGCTGTTATGCTAGCCACCCAGCTACAGGTGATCCCTAATTGTTTGAATTAATATAAAGTTGTAAGCCCTAAAACTTATGAACATATTAAGAAAAACTAATTCCACTTAAAGGTTTAAACTTAGTACCTTTTATTATATATTAAATAAAACATATGTTAAATAAAAACAGCTGTTCGAATTGTAAAAATAATAATGAGTCATATAGGATGAGTCCTAAGTGCATAATTATTTAATAGCATTAAGAAGATATAATACGTTAGGCACTGAAAGCTGTCATGTTAGCCACTACACCACAGGTCAACCCAAAGAATGAAATTAATTTAGACTTTACTAATACTGAAATGATCCGCTAGGAGGGTTGCTTTTAGTGCGAGAGGGCACCGGTTTTTTACCAGAAAATAAGTTCGATGTCAAAACTACCCTATTTTAAAGCGGGATAATAATTAAAAAAATAATTTAAATATTTAAGTTTTATGCCTTGTAGTAACTATTAAAATATAAATAATCTCGTCAAAACAACAGTACTTTTAATAAGGTTTCTAAAAAACTTTTCTCATATTAAGATTCGTTTTAGGAATGAGGAATAAAGTTTTATAAGAAACTTTATTAAAAGTACGATTTTGACAAGTTATTTATATTTTTATGGTTACTAACAAGAGAAAAATAACTTTAAAAAATCTGGAGCGGGCAACACACGACTTTCACTCACCTCCATTTTCAAAATCAATTAAAGAATTTTCAAATGAAATAAGCGATAAAAATGAGTGAAACCATTTAAGAATTAATTAAATTGAATTTATATAGAAACATGTGTTTTATTAAATAATCTATTATTATATAAAATAATCAGTTAGTTTTATCTTCTTTTCATCACTCTCTATTAACTTTTAAAAGCTTAAGTATAAGATAATATTTTTTCTAAAATCTTTAGCTTTCCAACGGTATATCATACATGTATATTACTGCTCTAATGTTCAAAAACTAAAAAATTAATTTAAATTTTTTTTTTCTATTTTCTCCTTTAGTTGGGTATCGAATTCATTAAATTCATATATTTATCTGTTTTTCATCAGTGATAACAAGGTAATATAGTTATTTTTATAGAATCAACAAAATTAAAGGTACTTTAAAGAATGAAAATTTTTAATATCGGCATTTAAGCCCTGTCAGACCATTTTAATCCGAATGAAACCTAAATGATATTAAACCTCATTAAATTTTACATTGATATAGCGAGTTTAATCAAAAACGTCGGAACCGTTTTAGAGAAAATCGAAAAAAGGTGCAAAATTCATAGTATAAAGTGGCTCTTCTGGTAAGCTCATTTTGATGAAAAAGGTTTTGTAACGTCTCGGGCGTATATTTGTCTGAAATATGAAATTTCAGTTTCATAGGAAGTACTGTTTCCGCCCGGGAGTTACCACACACATACACAGACCTTTTTGCAGGACTTGGTTATTTGGACTCAGGGGAACCTTAAATATTTATTTCCGTTGAAAACTGGAATTCTAAAATTTTCACGATCGCAATACTTTCCATTACTATATATATATATATATATATATATATATATATATATATATTTCCTTGCAAATTACACTTTTCGTTACGATGAACTAAACTTTCCAAAGCGATAAACTCTAAATCGGTTCGAAGGACGCAGCGTCGGATCCACTAGTGTTGTATATTTCAAACCAACATAACCCCTCTTATTCTTAAGGGAAGACAGTCCTAGATTTTTTTTTTTCTATTCCATTCTATAATAAAAACACGCTCTAATATTCTATAATAAAAATAACGTATATATAATTTTATATATATTCATATAAAACTAATATAAGAGAATACTGACCTGTACGATGGACTTGTGCTGGGGCGGGGACTTGCTGTGCGCTATAGCGTCTTCCTGGCCCCGCGGCCCGCGGATACAGGCGGCCATCTTGGTCCATCCACTGCCCTCTGCAACAGGTTAGGGAACTAATTAGAGTAACATCTAACATCTTATGTAACTTATTATTGTAATATATTTATCATAGTGGATATAATTAGTCGACCCTTGAGAATTACAAGGAGGAATTCCGGGTGGAATTAAGTGGTTTTAAACCCTTTAGTTTCTGTCAACGTTTCGAACCCCATTGTGGGTCATTATCATGGCATATTGTAGGCGAATGGAAACTAGGTACAATGTTGGAGGACTGTAAAATGTCAAAAATTGTACCAAGTTTCCATCCGCCTACAATACGCCTTGATGATGACCCACAATGGGGGTCGAAACGTTGACAGAAAATAAAGGGTTGAAACTACCTAATTGTTTCATTCGCTGACCGCCACCCGGACTCATTCCTCCGAGTAACATATTTATATGCTGTAATAGAGCAGTACGTTATGACCTTGAAGCTTGGCAGGCTGCGGTGGGCTGGTCACGTGGCAAGAATGGAGGATGAGAAGATCCCTAAGGCCGTTATGACTGAACCTCTACACGGCATCAGAAGAAGAGGAAGACCGAAACTTAGATGGACAGATGGTGTGACAGCAGATGCAAGAGATATCCTGGGAGTGAGAAACTGGATGACGGCTGCACAGGATAGAAATAACTGGAGAGGGCTGGTGGAGGAGGCCAGGACTCGTCACCGAGTTGTAGCGCCGGATTGATGATGATGATGAATAGAGCAGTACTTCTCTAACTTTCTTAATACATTCCTAAAGACCCCGGGTTGATCGAAATTGTAAAAGACCTTCAAGAAATTATTTACTTAAAAATTTATTTTTCTTATTAGGAAATCTATAATAGTGATCAAGTATAGCATTCATTTGTATGAATATTGTTATTTACAAAACTACAAAATAATATACAATAAAGAATTGATAAAATATTTACCAAGTCTAGAAGTCAATACAATCCTCAAACATGCAGCATATTGACTGGGGAATCTAGCCAGTGCAAGAGCTTCAATATAAATGTTGTTTACAAAATATGATTCCATAGCTCATGGGATAGACAGATGATTACAGACTGAGAGATAACGAGTTCGTATCAACCTGTTATTAATAACTTAGGGGAGGTACGGTGTATCCCTGTGTCATCAACTCAGATTACAATAAACCACAAAAACTGATCCGATTCTCTACACAGAGGATGCGGTGTTGACCTTCCTTTTTTCACGTTAGGTACTAGGTACTGACCTCCCTCATGCCTGACATGCCAGCTCTTACAATATATATACAGCGCATCAGCTTATTTTCGCGGAAAAGTGACAGGTCTAGATTATAATAAATAAAGTTAAAAAAAACAAACAAACATGTTTACAAGAGGTCCCGGGGCCACTGCCGTTTTAACTAGGGGGGTGGTAAGGATGTGTGGAGCTGGATGGAGATTGAGCTAGAGGATTTGGGTGATGGATAAGGTTCTGATGGAATTTGGGTGAAATTAGGTCGCGGTGTAAGGTATGGTTGGTGAAATGATAAGGAGCATTAACTATTGTTGGGAGGACATTGGATTGAAAGGATTGAATGCCATTAATGATAGAAAATTTGGCTGTAGCCCACAGTTCAAGCCCGTAGGTCCAGATAGGTTTTAGTATCGTCTTGTATATTAACAATTTGTTTTCAATGGATAGTTTAGAATTTCTGTTCAATATTCAGTATGATTAGCTAAATCTTCGAGTTCTGGTCGTTTTCAAGAAAAAGGAATCACACTCCAATCATACACCCAGAAACGAGCTCCTCTCCAGAATAAAACTTCGAGGGTAGAAGTGCTTACAAGAAAGACGGAAGCTGAAAACGGACAATAAGTGGACTGCGGAAAGAAAGGAGGCTCACAGAATAAGAATGTCAGAGTACCAGGGATGGGTTAAAGATGAAGGATCCAAATAGTCGAAATAATGTCATCCAACGCAGGCCGAAATGAATTCGAACAAAATATATAACATGTTGTGTAACTTCTAGTAACATATAACATGTTATGAAACTTATTGTTTGTTTATTTACTTAACGTCCCTTTATGCTACTGTGGCTTATCGGACGATGTTGCAGAGGGAGTACTAAATTTTGCGTATCCAGATTTATAAGGATAGGGATCTTTAACGAGTACCTGATATCGCACAGACTCGGGACCATCTATTAACGTCCTCTCCGAAGGACAGCATAACTAAGAATTTTTTACTCCCATCAAAAAATCCTAGGGCCACCTGCGGGTTTGAACCCGGAACCTTTCGCATAGAAGGCTGTTATGCTAACCACCATGCTACAGGTATCCCTATAAACCTATTATAATAACATCTTACATTTTATGTAACTTATTCTAGTAACATCTAATACTTTATGTTGGGAAATTGTTTACCATCACATGTACTCGTAGCAACTAGAATAGGGATCATGTGAAGAGCAATTGTTATATATATATTTATCTTAGCATATATATATATTTATCTTAGCATATATATATATTTATCTTAGCATATATATATATTTATCTTAGCATATATATATATTTATCTTAGCATATATATATATTTATCTTAGCATATATATATATTTATCTTAGCATATATATATATTTATCTTAGCATATATATATATATATATATATATATATATATATATATATATATATATATATATATATATATATATATATATATATATATACATTCACACACACAGCGAGTCTCGTCATATTATGGGGGCAGATCCAGGACCTTAAGTGAAACAATAAAGCTCAAATGACCGATTGTCTAATGAAAATAATAGGTAACAGCAAGAAAAGGGGGCGGGGGGTGGTTGAGTGGATTAGCGCGCCTTGTTTTGAACGCACGTTGCCTAGCAACCACAGAGGACCATAATTTGAAATCAGATAATTACGAGTTCGAGTCTCGGTGCTTGGGGGATTTAATCTCAGCATTTATCCCCCTCTCTCACCTCCTGCCCCGAGATACTCCCGTATAGTCTTCAAATGTGAAGTAGAGGTGATTTAAAAAAAAAAAAAAAAAAGATAACAGCAAAATCTCAAAATTTGATTCTCTTCACTAACCCTTGACAACTGGACTATAAGTCATAAGAACTTTTATGTTTCTCTTCAGGCCTACATTTATGAGATACATATTAAACAAAAATTTTCTTTTTGGTATATCTATGATTGACAAACAAAGGTAAATTTGTTTTGCACCACTTTAAAGTTAATTAAAAGAAGAATTTTTTATAAGATCCGACAAATCTAAATTCTAACGATAGAATGATAATAGCTTCCTGAAATGTCCGAATATTCATAGAAATATTACAATAAAATTTTCTACACGACGATGCCTGACACTTTCCTATTTTGAAGGTTTGACTTCTCAACCTTCTGGAAAATTATCTCTTCTTTTATTTGGGACCACTTGTTTTTCTGTGTGTGTACATCATGTAAATATATTAGAGTTTTTCTGATGAAAACCATGGATAAACAATAAAAATCACGAACTTTTATTTTCCTCCCTAACCGTTGAAAATCGGACTGCGGGTAATATGATCATTTTGTCTCATGAGATCTATTATCTGTTTTAACAATCTGACTAGACATTTATGAAACACATATTTAGTAAAGATTTTCCCTAGAAGGGCGACACAGCCCAATATTTTTGAATCGTTTTAAAAAAATTATATGAGCATCTACCGGGTTTGAACATTCGGCCGTGACCATAGAAGACTGTTATACTATCTACTACACCACAGCTAACCCCTACTAATAGCCAAATAATAAGCATTATAACTACTCTTACCATAAACGCACATATATCTATATATGTATGTATACAAAATAAACATTTTTTTAAAAAACCAGTACCACTACAACCCATGAAGGGTCTTGGGTTTTGTACATATAGAGATCCGTATTGTTTATAGGCAAACGGCAGTGCAATGAGGCGAGTAGGCCTTGATCACGTTCAGCGCCAGGTTTTTTCTCCCAATTTTGTGTACCCCTTTAAAGAGGCTGGGTTTGCCCCAGGAGGTTCTCCATGTCCTAGGCCCCTCCTCCCTCCCGACTGAATTAACAGAATAAATAATATTCTGCCACAGCCGGGATTCGAACCCAGCAGCACAGCAGACTAGCGCCCTATCCACTAGAACACGCCGCTACCTTTGTATGCATGTAAATAAATAAAAAATGAAATATTGTCTAAATACTAGCATAATATATTTTTCGAACCACAGGGAGAAGTAGGTTTCACTATGAATATAATAATACCGTTATGGGCTTAAAATAAACACAATAGCAACACACTTATTGTTTAACTTCGCTCCTCGATATATTGTCAAGGACTAACGGTGTAGATAAATAAAGGATGGTTCTACTTAAATCTGAAGCCACAATCTAGATTGAAAATCCTCTTAAACATTCAACTTCACATTCAGATTGATAAATATTGCGATCGTGAAAATTTTGAATTCCAGTTATTAAAGAGAACAAACGTTGTAAGGTCTCTAATTTTGGTGATTAAGAACATGGGGAAAAGAAGGAAATATACATAACTTATTAATAATTAGGGCAATAAAGACGATAATTATCAGTAATGTTGTTATGAGGAAGGTTATAATGACTGTTACCAAAACTGCCAATATATCAAGGGTTAGATTCCTCCATGAAGTACTATGCATACCTTTTTAATCTTTCCGAAAAGTACTATATCCATGTTTTGTTTCAAAAAGTACCATATCCATATTATATTGCTACAAAATCTGGTGCGGGCAACACACGACTATTACTTATTAAATATACTTCAATTTTTAAGACAATTTAAATAAAACATGTGTTGATTTTCGTTGGAAACATATGATTTAGATTTTTTTATTTAACGTCACTTTATGCTACTATGGCTAATCGGACGATGCTACAGTGGGAGTCCTAAATTTTGCCTATCCAGGTTTTATTAGGAAATGGATCTTTAACGAGTGCCTGACATCGCACAGGCTCGGGACCACCTTTTAACGTCCCCTCCGAAGGACGGCGTAACTAAGGATTTTTTACTCCCATTAAAAAATCCTAGGACCACCTGTGGATATGAACCCGTGACCTTTAGCATGGGAGGCTGTTACGCTAGCCACCCAGCTACAAGTGATCCCTGATTTAGATTAAATAATCTAACTATATTAAATGTTAATTATTAATACATTTATTCCCTATTCGTCACTTTATATTACCTTTTACAACTTTGTGTATCAGATAATATTTTTTCTAAAATCTGTCTCTTTCTAACGGTATATTATACGTCTATATTACTGTTCTTATTATAAAATAAACAATAAATACATTAAAAAATAGTTTTGCTCTTTTATTCTCTAGTTGGTCATTAAATTCGTCCAACTTGTATATTTAGCCGCATTCATCAATGTCATCAAGATTATATGGTCAATCATTGGCTAAATACAAAATTAAAGGTAGTTTAAAGGAAGCAGAATCAAAATATCAACGTTTAAGTCCTGTCAGACTATTTCAATCAGACTGAAACCTACATCATAATAAAGCCCGTTAAATTATACAGCAATATAGCGAGTTTAATCAAAATCATTATAGCCGTTTTTAAGAAAATGTATGGTATAAAGTGGCTCTTCTGGTATGCTCATTTTGATAAAAAAAAGTTTCTGTAACATCTCGGACGTATAGGTGTGTTAAATATGAATTTTTAGATTTGTACATCTTCTACCACAAACACACACACAGCCCTTTTTGCGGGACTTGGTCATTTGGACTCAGGGGACCCTAAAACGTCTATTTCCGGTGAAAACTGCTATTCGTATGCAATATATTTCATATATAGGTAAGTGAAAGTAAAAAAATCATGGGGAAAGTGCAATAAATTGGAAAAATAAGTTTGTAAACGTTAGAAAAATCAACATTAAAATTTAAAAAGACCAGAATCAAGTAAATTGGTCCAATATAAATAAATGAAAAATATCTACGTTCCCTATAAAATTGTCTAAAGTAGATATAGTAGTACCCTTTGGAAAACAACGTCTCAATTATTCTAGGCCATTCATTTATCTACCACCGACACCGTATTTTTTTTTAGGTCCGTTGAAGACCCGTAGCACCAGTCAAAAGGTTGGTTAACTAAAATGTTTTGACACTTCGACCTCCACCCGAACTATCTCCCCATTTATACAGACCGGAAAACATTCCTAAATAGCTACAAAATACCTCTATGGAAGTTATTCGATACGGCGATCACGAAGGATCGCTCAGCGAGAGCCGAAGAGCACTTAAGCCCCGATATATCAAGGAGATCCCATTTCAATGTGACATGTTTAGGCGCCATTTTAGGGAATTGTAGGGCACTTAGAGCTCCCCGCTGATCCGGAATGTATTGCCACCGTACATTATCCAAAGTCCAGCCACAAGTTCCCTCCACAATAATATTACACCGTCTCATATTATTACATTATTTATGTATACATATAATATCATGATACTATCTTATTGGCTTGTATTACTTTCATATATGAAATACATAGTAAGGGAAAATATTGCGATCCTGAAAATTATCCAATTCCAGTTCCATCGTATATACACGTTTTAAGGTCCCCTGAGTCCAAATGACCAAGTCTCCCATAAAGGTATGTTTTTTTTTTTTTGTTTTGTGTGTGTGTGGTAACATAACACGAAAACAAACAGTGGTACATAACTGAGACAACTATACCTCCGAGATTGTTACAGCTACTTTTTCATCAAAATCAGCTCACCAAGCATTTCGCACTTTTATAGGATTTTCACAACGATTTAATAAGTAAAATCGCTATTTCTATAAAAAAATCAATAGGCTTTAATATCATATAGGTCTCATTCCGAATGAAATGGTCTGACAGGGCTTAAATGCCGAATTTCAGTATTTCCTTCCTCAAAAGTACTTTTGATTATGTAAATTCCAAAACATCAACCATATAATCTTTTTATAGTTGATAAAAAGTTACTAAAGAAATGAGTTGAACTAATTTGATAACTAACTAAAGAAGAAAAGAGCAAAATATTTTTGTAATTTTTTTTCTCTGGAAAATAAAAACCGTAACATAGATGTATAATACACCGTTGGAAAGTTAAAGATTTAAAAAGAAATATTATCTTATCTATATATATATTATATATATATATATATATATATATGAATTAACTTTTTACTTTCACTTACATATATATGAAATATATACTAAGGGAAAGTATTGCGATCGTGAAAAGTTTCGAATTCCAGTTTTCGACGGAAATACACGTTTTAGGGTCGCCGGAGTCCAAATGACCAAGTCCCGCAAAAAGGTCTGTGTGTGTGTGTGTGTGTGTGTGTGTGTGTGTGTGTGTGTGTGTTTTATGGTAACTCCCGGGCGAAAACAAAAAGTCCTATGAAACTGAAATTTCTTTTTAAGGAAACTTATAAGTCCGAGATGTTACAGAATCTTTTTCATCAAAATCAGCTGACCGGAAGATGTACTTTATAACATGCATTTTGCACCTTTCTACAATTTTCTCAAAAACGGCTCTAACGGTTTTGATTAAACTCGCGGTATGAATGTAAAATTTAGTGGGCTTTAATATCATGTAGGTTTCATTCTGATTGAAATGGTCTGACAGGGCTTAAATGCCGATATTTTAAATGTTCTTCCTTTGAACTACCAAAAGATTAACCATATAATCTTAATGAAACTGATAAACCTTCCTTTATCAGTTTCATTAAGATTATATGGTATAAATATGCTACTTGGACGAATTTCTTGACCAACTAAAGGATAAAAGAGCAAAACACAAGAATACTAATATAAAATAGATGTAATTTATACATACCGTTGGATTGCTAAAGATTTTAGGAAAAATATTATCTAATTCACGGAATTTTAAAGGTTAATGGAGAGTGATGAAAAGCCGATAAAACTAAATGATTTTTGTAGAAAAAATTATAATAGATTATTTAATAAAACACATGTTTCAATGGAAATTCAAAATAATTGATTCTGGAAGAAAAAAAAACCTCGCTTCCCAATGATTACAAATGATTTACCTTTTATTTTTTAATAATTCAATATCCCGTTAATTTATATTTTTCCATTTAAACACGTAGCAATAGATTTACATCGAGATCGTGTTGTGGAGAAAATTAGTATGTTCTTCTGCCACAAGAAAAAAAACTAAAAATGTCATTTACGCGGAAGTGCTTTAAAATATATTCTTTTAAAAACTTCTTAATAGCAATCATAATAACAGAAATTGATGCAGACGAAGTCGCTTTAGAATATATCAAAGAAAAAGTGACATGTACTAAGAAGGTTTAAATTTGGGTGATAAAATTTCGGTTTGAACACGTAGAGAAATTTAAGTATTTAGGTTCAATGATTACGAAAAAAAAAATCCAGAAGAAAATAAACTCCTGGTTAAACGCGGGAAATGCGTGTTATAATTCAGTTACGAAATTACTTAGCTTCTGTCTAAAAACTTAACGGTTAGAATTTATAAAACTGTTATTCTTCCGACGGTGAAACGTGGCCGCTTACTTTGAAGGACGGACAACGGCTAAAGGTTTTAGAAAATAAGGTACTAAAATATTTGGTCCGAAGAGAGATGAGGCTACTGGGGAGTATAGAAGGTTACACAACGCGGAAATATTTATATCAATCTATATTATTATCTATATTGTTAAGTCATGTTTTATTTCAAGAGTCATTTTTAACTTTAATCGTTATTACCTTGAAGCATATACATTTATAAATTTAACTAAATTAAAAAAATTACTATTTCTTTTGATTTATTCGAGTATAATAATCAGAACTATTATTTTAAGCATATTTAGTACTTTTATTGGCTGTATGTCTATATTTATAAAAGAAAGTACCACTCAATTGTTTGGTATCTAAAAAATTACTATGGTTGTGAGGATAAAATTTTTCCTGTAGGTTCGTCTTACCGCCTAGATGTGCAATAAGGCAGGATTTGAAAATCTTCGCCCAAAAAGTGGTTGAACAACCTAAACGTAAAATTGTCTTAATCTGATATGTATCAGCAAAGGTACAAAGATTTTATAACAAATATATTTAAGCATATTACTGTTGTTATCTGTTCGTTTAACGTCACTTTTATACTACTATGGTTAATCGTATGATGACTAATTTTATCCTCTCAAAGTTTAGTTAGGGTAGAGATCTTTAACGAGTTCATGGAGTCGCAAAGGCTTGGGACCACCATTTTACGTCCCCTTCGAATGAGGGCATAACTAAGGTTGTTTTTTACTCTCATTAAAAAATCTTAAGGGCACCTGGCTGGTCACTACATACAGGTGACCGACCCTTTTAAGCATATTGGGTTTCATATCTGTTTCGAGTGTAGGTTCCTATGAAAATATATTCAATTGTTATTTATTTTTTAAAAACGGTTTGTGACGATTATTTTTACATATTAAGTGATCATGGGTATAACCACTTCTACTGGATCGCTATTGTAATTTTGACAGAAAGAAGCTAGATCGGGCTTAAATAAGTGTAGCTTATAGTTGATATTTATTATTACCACTCATACCATAAACGTTCATAAATTAATACGAAATGCACTATTCGCGAGCAAAGCTGCGTGACACAGCTAGTTGTACATAATAATGGCCATTTTAAGATTATTTAATCAGAAAAACATGTTTCTATCGAAACTCAATGTAATTATTTAACCTTTTTTTCAAATCAAACGTTATTTAAAAGCTCTTAAATTAATTCTGACTGCTGAGGTAAGTGAGTGACGTGTGTTGCGCGCACCAGACTTTTTCCATACCAGCCGCATAGCGTGGATCTAGATACTTAATGAAGACACAGTATGGTAGGATGTTGGTAAGATGGAATACTCATTAAGACGGTTCGGGTATGGTGATAGTTTTAATATTCTCAGCTCGACTGAGGGACCGCTAGAGTGAACTATCAGCAGTCCAAACACTACCTCCATATCTTACCTGTCAGCATTCATAATTACAGGTAGCCTGGCTGGAGGTCGAGGAAACCCATGGAAGTCTCAAATATGGACTGCCAATCTTAAACAGGGATAATGTTTTATTAATTACGATATGGATTAAGTTTTTAAAAGAAAAAACGTAATCATTTCCAAATTGGTGTATTAGGGTATAATTGTTTGTATAGCTGTTTACAGGCAGCAAGCTGTTGCCCGCGAAATTGTCTGCGTCAATTTCTGTTATTATGATCGTGATTAAGAAGTTTTTAAGAGAATATATTTTCAAGTACTTCTGCGTATATGTTATTTTTAGTTTTAATTTCTTGTGGCAGAAGAACACATACCAATTTTCTCCGCAACCCGATCTTGACGTAAATCGATTCCTAGAAGTTTAAATGTTTGCCTCTGTGATTAATTAATTGTTACGGCAAAAGATAACTTAACAGGAAATTGAATTATTTTAAAATTAAAAGGTAAATCATTTGGAAGCATTGAAAAGTGAGGTTCATTTTTTCTGTTTATTTATTTTTTCAGATTTTCCATAGGTTCTTCACTCCTAATGGTCACAGCATGATAATATTGGGTTGTGTCACATGAAATGTCAGTTTTCAAGGAAAAGGATGTTTATTAAAAATACGATATGAAAACAAGATAATTTGTTTATTTATTTAACGTCACTTTATGCTACTATGGATAATCGGACGATGCTACAGTTGGAGTCTTAAATTTTGCCTATCCAGGTTTTATTAGGATAGGGATCTTTAACGAGTACCTGACATCGCACAGGCTCGGGACCACCTTTTAACGTCCCCTCCGAAGGACGGCGTAACTAAGGATTTTTTACTCCCATTAAAAAATCCTAGGACCACCTGCGGATTTGAACCCGTGACCTTTGGCATGGGAGGCTGTTACGCTAGCCACCCAGCTACAAGTGATCCCTACAAGATAATTTTATTCGAAGTATTCACCTTCTTTTTCTAAACAATTTTCCCGTGACACCAGCTTCGAAGACCACGTACCCACCCTAGGCATCGACCGGAAGGTGAAAGGCAGCAAAATGTTTCGCCCCCCCCCCCTCGTCATTGGCTGAACTGAGTCCAATAAAAACAAAAAGATATTCGCGGGCGGAAGCAGAAGATCAAACGGCAGTGAGGAACAATATTGTTCCATTTTATATCTCCCATCTTCTTCGGGATCTCTTTGGCTTTAACCAATTCCTTTTCTTAAATTGGATAAGGGATCTTCAATGGTTGGGTGCTTCTGCTTATTCCGAACCAAGTTCTGACTCTGTAATGTGTCCTAGTGCTTTACCAGATCCTGAGCTTATTTGTTAGATAATCTATATTCATAAAAGTTTCTTTACTTCCACTTATATATGCTATATATGTATGTGTGTGTGTGTGTGTGTGTGTGTGTGTGTGTGTGTGTGTGTGTGTGTGTGTGTATGTATATATATGCAGTTGTTAAGGGCCTTAAAAAATGACAAAAAAGAAAAACAAAGTACTATTTAGAAATATCCGGTAATGCGCAGTTAAGAACTCATATACAAATACAAAATGTTAAGAGTCGAAAGTTTTTTTAGGCATTATCAGCTTTTAGCATCTCTGGAATAAAAGTTGTAGGTCATTAAATTCGACAGCACATTGGTTCCAGCAATTGAATCCAGTAAGTATCCTTGGGCCCGGAGAGAACTCACATTTTCAATATATTTTTTTTAGGTAAACGATTAGCATAATATCAGACGATTATCATCCGCAAAATATTAGGGACCAATGCTACCAAGGAGTAGCGTAAAAAATCGGATAGTTTGTGCGCTAAAAACATATTTAATAAGCCATTTAAATATTTAAGTTTTACGTTTGGACATTTCTTTTATATTGGGTTGTGTCACATGAAATGTCCGTTTTCAAGGTAAAGGATTTTTATTAGAAATACGATATGAAAACAATATAATTTTATTCGAAGTATTTACCTTCTTTTTCTACACATTTTCCTAACGTGGCACCAACTTTTTTATCCCCGAACTGAAAAACTCTGAGCTTTGAAGTGAAACAAAATCTGAAAACGCACTTTTCACTTGATCATCATTTTCAAAATGTTTTCCTTTGACGAAGTTTGAAACATGGGGTCTTGCTGTCGCTCAGTGAGATTATGTGGTACCCATGTATCGAGCTTTTTTATTTTCCCAATACACTTTAAATGTCTGGAAACGGTAGATGCACATGTATTTAGTTGTGCTGAGAGTCCTTTAACTGTTTGGTCGGGGTTTCCTTCTACTGTATGTTTGAGGATATCGTTGTCTATTACGGACGGAGGTCTTCCTTCGGGGCAAGTTTTCCAAGTCGGTATCCCCAGCTGAAAACTTGGCAAACCAACGGCGAATGGTCCGTTCATTAACACTCCCTTCCCCAAACGTCTTGCAAATATTTCTAGCGGCCTCAGCTGTTGAATAGCCGAGTTTAAATCCGTACAAAACTATTACTCGAAAATCGCGTGTTTCCATGTTCACAATTGAAGGGGTTTCACAAAGTGAGTAACCGATTGGGAAGCTAATGTTTATAATAAAAAGGTAGAGGATTAGTAACTGTTTACTTTAAATATGTAAAAATTCGGAAGAAAACAACAGAGACCTGCAAAATACTTAATGTATTTCAGAAACTATAAAAACGGACATTTCATGTGAAACAACCCAATATTTAGATACCAAATTAATAACTTTTTACATCTGTTCGAAGGACTATAGCCATCTGCAGGGTTTTAACAAGTGACCTTTGGTATAGTAGGCTGTTATGTTAGCCACTGCACTACAGGTGACAATTGATATAATAAGGAATAATAAAAATACCAATATTTCATATATAAGTTAGTGAAAGTAAAACAAATACATTCGTTTTAAAATTAAGTATGGCTAAGACTGTAAGCTCCTGGTAGAACTACTTACTAGCTGAGCAGTAGAGAACTATAGGCTGGCCCTAGCGAGTCCATTGCCTCCTCTTCTCTCTACAGCGCACTCAACTTTGCTTTGTCTAACTTAACGTTTCTCTTTTGCTGAAGTTGCCATTTCTAAGTCAGCGAACGTTGACGTCTCCTAGAGCTAGCACACCGTGGAAGCTAGCATTCTAAGAAAGCTTTTTAGTATATCTGAACTTATAAATTAGTTGTTGTTTTTGTTATAAGCGCGAAAAAGTGGTTATTAATGCCCAAAACATCTTCAGTAGATGTTTAACTTACCTATGATAAAATAAAAATAAATAAATAAATTTCACTTACTTCCGTTGTTAAAATCAATTAAAGTAGTATTTAAGAATTTAAAAAACACTTAGAGATAAAAATATATTATTAAAGAATTAATTACATTGAATTTCAATAGAAACGTGTGTTTTATTAAATAATATATTATATTTTTATCTACAACAATCGGTTATTTTTATCGGATTTTTACAACTCTCCATCAATTTCCGAGGACATCAAAAGGTGGTCCCGAGCCTGTGTAATGTCAGGTACCCGTCAAAGATCCCTAGCATCCTCCGATTAGCCACAGCAGCACAAAGTGACGTTAAATAAATAAACAATAAACAAACGAATAGCATACAGCATACAGTTAAGTGATTATTCTACATAACAATTTCACAACATATATTGTTTAATCTAAAAGATATGTTTCCAACGAAACTGATAATAATTTCAAATCTTTTTGTAATCCTAACTCAATTAAAAATTCTTATATTGATTTTTATTATTATTTTTATTCAGAATATTATTTATTCCGTTAATTCAGTCGGGGGCGACCCTAGGGTATGGAGACCCTCCTGGGCAGACCCAGCCTCTATAAAGTGGGTATCCAAATTGATTGGAGACAACCTGGCGGCTGAGCGCTATTAAGGACTTATCACCTCATTGCACTGCCGTTGGCCTAGAAACAGTACAAATCTCTATATGTGCTGAGCGGTCTTGCTTCAAGGGTTGTAGTGGTACAGTTTTTTTTTTTTTTTTTTTTTTTATTGATCTTTTTTTTTAACTTTAAATCTTTATTCAAACCTGTAAATAATACAATGAACAATCAGTGAATGTGCGATCAATTTTTAGAAACATGGCCTGATAGGCATGAGGGAGAGTAGCACCCAGCGGTACCAACTCCTGGCATGAAATTAGTGTGAATTACTTAAGGAGAAGGTCTGTCATCCAACTCCTCTTCAGCCTTCTGTAGAAATTTCCTGGCATGAGTGTTGTGGCCATGTCATTGATTAGTGTGTTAGGGTGACCTTGTAGTTTGTCGTGGAAACGTTTGTAGTGTGTCCGTATGTGCTCATTGACAGTTTATTGATTTTAACAACGCAGGTAAGTGAAAGTCGTCTGTGGTGCCAGATTTTTTTTTTTTAAACTTTCCACCTTTGGGATAGAGGTAGTTTCTTCACAAGATATTTTCACGCTCAAAAATGTAAATTAGCCCAAAGTTGTAAATATCTATAAAATGTTAAAAAAAATAAATAAATAAAAAAAAATCGGATTTTACTCGAGCTTTACCGATTTCAAAACTCCATACATATTTTTCTATATCTTAAAAAATAATTATATTTCTAAATCGCGTTTTTAAAGAACTTGAAGTGTACATACAGATAAAATCAAATAGAATATTTACACAAAACTATATGAGGAGAATAGAAATATCTAAAAAAATCAAATTCGTAAAAATGTCCTTTTGTAAATCACGCCTTATAGTATATAAAATAGTTATACATTTTACCTAATTTAAAGATGCAGAAGGTCTCATATTTTTGCAATTTAATCCACAGAGTTCCTTCAATTTCGTATGAAAAACTTCGCAAATTATTACACAATGGTTTATTATTTCCTAATAACTATATTAGGGTATAACTGTTTATATAGCTGCTGATCTCGATTTTTCTCTATCTTCAATAATAATCGAGTTTTAGTGAAATTACATGCTTTATAAATGATTTAGAAGACAACACATGACAATATTTGGGTGTTGTTCTTACACCTACACTATCATTGAAAAAACATTTGCAGCAGAAGCTATCAAAAGCTAAAATAGCAATAAACTCCATATGGAAAAATTTACTACTAAACAATAGTATACTCTATAAATCTAAAATTCAAGTATCCAATGCTGTTTTTAAATCATTCATAAGATATGGTGCCGAAGCATGGGGAAGTAAAGAATATATTGAATGTGAAAAACTTCTGTATTACTCCATTAAGAAATTATTTAGCTTGCCGCAAGCCAACCCTTCCTACTTAATATTGGGTTGATGCAAAATTAATGCAGGTTTTTAGTAGGTATTGTAAATACGCCATATCTTTACTTTAACCATATATATTTAATCAAAATAATTTCCATCTGAATCAATTCACTTTTGCCAACGTTCAACAAGCTTTCTTATTCTACCAGAAAAAAAATCCGAATCCCTGGACTCAATGAAATCACGAAAAGAATTTTCAATGTCGTCCTGGTTTTGAAAATTTTTCTCCCTCAAAAAATTGTCCAGATGCCTGAAAAAGTGGAAGTCTGTAGGAGAGAGGTCAGGTGAATAAGGCGGATGTTGGAGAACTTCGTAGCCCAACTCGTGCAGTCGTCGAAGCGTTGGTTGTGCAACGTGTGGTCTGGCGTTATCGTGGAGCAGGATCGGCCCCTTCCGATTCATCAATGCTGGGCAAAGACGTTGCAATTTTTGAGTTCCGAGTTCCGCCGCCATTTCTCGTGTGGTTTTGGTTGGGTCTTCTTCCACTTTTGACCTCAGCTGGTCGTTGTCCAGAGCAAGATGACGGCAACGACCTTCCTTGTCTTCGAGGTCGAAATCTCCTCTGCGAAACTTCTGGAACCAACGCTGCACCGTGCACTCATTAATAGCCCCCTGACCCCACACTTCATTAATATTTCGAGCCGTTTGCGCAGCGCTGCGCCCTAATTTAAATTCGTAAAAATAAATTTGACGAAAATCGCACTTTGACATTTTCGATTCAAGACCTTTGAACACACTGAACAAAACGATTTTACTAAACAAATTCATGGTGAAAGAGAGGGTATTAGATAAGGTTTGTTTTGGTATAATAATGATCAATGTTAGGATTAGCTTTGTTTACACAATTGGAATTAAGATATTGCAATAGAGGAAACCTGCATTAATTTTGCATCAACCCAATACATTTAGAAAACAAAATAGTACCAATGTTTATAGAAACCTTGAAAATACAGCATAATTATGTTATAAAAGTTAAAAACCTGACAAAAAATAGGCTACCATATTTATTAAATAATGAAGTTGTTAAACAAAAGGTATACTGGATAAGGGATTTAACAGAAATAGCTGAAAAACATAATATTGACATTGACATTAGACTTGATAATCAAAATAAATGGGATTTAATCCTACAGGAATTTAGAGTATCGTTAACAGAAATTTACAAATTAAAATATGTACCAAAGGCTTCAGTTTCGGAAAAAATGTATCTATAAAAACTAAAATTATGACTATGGAACACATTATCTTGATGATGGTTAAATGGATATTCAAAGTTAGATGTGAACTTCTTTATCTCAACTATAACAGATTTTATTCGAATAGTATTGTGATATGTTCCTTGTGCAATAAAAAAGAAACAGAAAATACATTTCATTTCCTAGCTTCATGTCCGATTCTGTCTGAAATTAGAAAAAAATGTTTTGGAAAGAATTCTCTAAAAGTTGATGATGTAATAAAATGTCTCAATGGTGATAACTGGTTGTCTGTATACAATTTTTGGAAAATAGCATGGCCTTATAGATATAGGCTTATTAAAGAATTTAATTATAATTTAAAAAAAAACAAAAAAAAAACTTTCTAATATGTGATATTAATTGATTATTGTTATTTTATTTGTTTTTACTGTTGTTTTATTTATAAGTTAATACAGTTAGAAGTTGAATAGAATCAATGAGTGACCTGTTTTTGAATATTATATAATTTGTAAAACTTTACAGATCGGCTCCGGACTGACGGTCTAAAAGATTGTAGAGATTATAGTTCTACAAATGTTTTTTTTATATTTATAATATTTATTTTGTTGTAATATGCTTAAAGAAATAAAAAACAGTTATCTATCTATCTAGTGAAATTACATCTATTATAATTTGTGATATAGATCTTTTTTTTTTTTTTCTGTTCGTCGCGCTTTACTGGTTCTAAAACTATTACATATTTTCCTCTTAATCACGCCTTATGGTATATACAATAGTTATAAATATTACCTAATTTAAAGATATAGGGGTTCCATTGCAGGAGGTCCCATATTTTTGCATAATAATTCACTGAGTTACTTAAATATCATATGAAAAATGTCGCAGATTATTACACAATGGTTTATTATCCTATGGGTAGGCGAGACCCGTTAGACAACTGGTGGCCACACACAAAAATATTATTGAGAATTACGAGCGTGTTTTCCCAACAGATTACACTACGCGGCCAAGGGCCTAGACGATCTGTCGCGCTACCGGAAAAAAAAATGTATGCGTGGGAATACAACTGTATATCGATCAGAAGAAGAGTAGGGATGAGAGAGCCGTGTATATAAGACGGAGCTATCCCCTACCTTGAGGTTAATTCGTTCCCTCCGGGACAGGACCTAATCCCATCCCGCCTTACAACCCGAGGGGAAGGGGGAGGAGGAGGAGGGAATGCAATCGGCAAGGAGAACGGGAGGATAGCCGTCGGGTTTTATTTTCCGCATTTCTGGAGAATCCCTTTTATCGAAAAGGATGTAATTCCCTTGAAGGGGTTATGAAGGGGAAAAATGCTCGATAAACTAAACTTCTTTTCTCTCCTTAAATCTCCCTGATGGAGGAAACATTGTGAAGAAATAAACTTCCTACGGCCTCCTCCATCGCTATGTTATTCCAAATTTAAAACGACGTTTCAGACTCGTTATGTCATCTTTAAGTAATTAGTATTCAAAAAGGACATATTTGACATGGATATATAATTAGCCTAATAGTCTTTGGTTTTGTTTATCCCTTTATGCTGCAGTGGATAATCCGTCGATGCTATAGGATCTTTAATGAGTACCGGACATCGCACAGGCACGGGACCACCTTTTTACGTCCTATATACGTTTTTACTCCTATTAAAAAATCTTAGGGCTACCCTCAGGTTTGAACCCGCGACCTTTGGCATAGAAAGCTGTTATGCTAGCTACTAAGCTGTAGTTGACCCCGGGTCTACGGTTTATATTGTTTAACTTTGTTACTTTTACTCAACTATACATGAAATACATAGTAAGAGGAAAGTATTGCGATCGTAAAAATTTCGGAATCCCAGTTTTCAACGGAAATGCACGTCTGAGTCTAAAAGTCCAAGTGCTGAAAAAATGTCTGAATGTAGGTATAAACTATTTCTTTTTCTCATCATTGTCGTAATTGTTCTTTTGTTTGAATATTTGTTCGATAAATATTAGGCCGTTTTGCAAAAGAATTCTTGGATATATTCTATTTAAAACAATTTATTTAATCCAGTCATCGCAACGTTACAGCCTCTAGGGCCATTCTCAAGCTTCATGCATATCCATCTTAATTATCATTTCATTTCACCGCTTTTCAACATCGTCGTCATAATTTTTTTTAAATATCATTTTTCTAAAAACTTAGCAGTTTTCTGCTGTTTTATAGGTGTTATCGTGCGCATTATAACACCTATAAGACGGCAGAAAACTGTTGAGTTTTTAGAAAAATGATGTTTAAAAAAAAATATGACGACGATGTTGAAAAGCGGTGAAATGAAATGATAATTAACATGGATATGCATGAAGCTTGAGAATGGCCCTAGAGGCTGTAACGTTGCGATGACTGGATTAAATAAATTGTTTTAAATAGAATATATCCAAGAATTCTTTTGTAAAACGGCCTAATATTTATCGAACATAAACTATTTCTTAGAACTTCTTGCTGTAATAAAGTCAATATAATGAATATATTAAATCCCTGTAGATATAATTGAAACATTTCTTTACATAAAAATATTTAAATATACCAAACAAAATTATAATTATGGTTATTGTCAATATTTAAATCGTAGTAAAAAGAAACTTGGAAAAGAATATCTTAATTATATTAACAATGACATATGGATATGTTGTAGTGTATTGGAAAATAAAATTTATTTCGATAATTAATATTTCAATTAAGAACACATAAAAAACCTACAAAAAAATATTTTATTGCTGATTAATTAAAACATGTAGTTTTTTCTTTGTTTCCTTTAAAGAGAAACTGAGGTTATCTCTGTGTTGTACAGATATCAGTGTGAGGCACCTACAGATATTCCAAAATAAGTTTCAAATAAAGATTGCTTTTGAAGAAATAGAACTATAAGTTTAGGAGGTTACGTATTTGTTTGCTAACCTTTCGTGAATGAACTTAAGAAAACATATTTATACAATAATATTAGTAGGCTTCACAGACCCTTCAGCATTATTTACAACATTCAGAAGACTGGTTTAAAACATGGAAATTAAAACTCAACAGTGACAAATCGCAATATCAACACATTACCTTCACCCTACGACACGACAGTCTACATGAACAACTTACCGATAACACGAACCAACACAGTTCATTACTTAGGACTCACTTTCGACAGAAGGATGACATGGGAGCCTCACATTAAGCAGAAGCGGCTGACTCTCAACAATCGACTAAGACTTCTATATTCTCTACTGCACAAACACTCTTCTTTAAAAATCTGACAAAAACTAAATACTTATAACTACTTACTAAAACCCATATGGACATACGCCTCTCAAATTTATGGAATAGCGAAACCAATTCAGATTGAAAAAATCCAGACTTTTCATAAAAAACTTTAAGACTTATTACTCGATCACCCTGGTATGTCAGTAACAAAACTTTACATACAGACTTACACATACCAATGGTGCAAGATCACATTCGGACTTCCTACATAAATTTTTTTGACAAAATTCACGGACATACTAACAAACTCATACAAAACATGGCCACGACAGACAGGCCAGGGAATATTCAAAGAAGGCTGAAAAGAAGCTGGCTAAGAGATCTCCTTAAGTAAACTCTTTTAAAATTCAAGTTAGGAGTAGATGCCAATGGGTATCGACCTCCCTCATACTCTGACATGCCCTTTATATCAATTGTTATCAAATCCGGTTATTGTCACGGGCTGAGCGACAGGTGTGGATGTAAAAATAAATAATAAAAAATAATATTAGTGAAGATATTAAAATATCTTATATACAAATATCCTCACAAAATTGGATTAATATACTTTAGAGTTTAAAGTTAACACTTCTAACAGTCTCTATGGCTCCAAAACATTTTTTTTTTTTTATTCTGAGAATCATGAAAAAATGTTCTTAAACATCCCTTAATGGGCTTTGAATTAAACAGGGTAATTGAAATAGAGATTCGGAATTAAATTTCAAACGGCCCACAGTGGGCAAAATCACCAATTTAGGTGGACAAAAGTCAAGTCAAAAGTTTCAAATTTTCTAATGCTTCTTCACCTTTTTATTATTAGTTGGCAAGACCCTTGATACTAATATTTCCCGCCTTAACGTGTTTACAAATAATTAGTAAATTAGTGAATCATTCCTGTTCGCACAAGTGGCTAATAACCGGCAATGGGATAATATTTATTCGATTGTCATTTATTGTGTTCAAGGTGTGTTTAGCTAGCTGAGAAAGTCTTGTTGCTTTTATTTAACAAAGGAAATTGCTGAGAAAAGTAAGACATTTATCTATGCATTGCAATCTACCTGTACAGTTAATTTACAAATTTGTAAATGTATAACGAAAAACTATATAATCACCATGTTACCCCAAGGATTCGTTTGTAGGATTTGTTTCATCAATCCTTCTAGTCTTTAAATATTACAAAGAATTTTTGCGTTTTGGATGATACATAATTTTTTTCAGATACGAAACTCCGAATCAAAAGTTTTACAATCTATAATTTGAAGAGTTTCTTAAATGATATAAAATACATCTATTAGCAGGTTTCAGCAACTCCGAGCCATAATTAGATTTTTTGTATTATTTTTAGCGTAGTCAGGTACTTCAAACGTAAAATATAGGTAAGTTTTATATTTTAGCAAATAAATTTGATGTTTGACCACTGTGCGCTCGCCAATCGTGTTTTTTAAGGTATTTAGTGTTTATATTTTTTCCGTAATTTGGGACCCCAAAGCCATATTTTGTGCGGCTACTCCCCGCGCAGCTCGACTGCTTCGCTGAACAGCTGTTGAGGTATCAAGAAGGCTACGAGGCGACAAGACAACAACTGATAAGAAGACAATTCGTTCCCTCCCAACATAACATCAGCTAGCCTCTGTCATCACGGTCTTATCTCGGGCTGAGGCCATTTTGAGAAACTTGCTTATCTTGGTTGGGACCCAGGATACGTAGAACAGTAGACTTAGCTAGTGCTCTGTCCACAAGACCAAGAACGACCCTCGATAACTAGAAAATGAATTGCCAATTTGCACGTACATTCTCAATCGATTCAGGATTTGCTCACGATTATCTCTTCTCTATTGTTTTTTTATTTATTTAGCGTCACTTTATACTGCTGTGGCTAATCGGACGATGCTACAGTGGGAGTCCTAAATGTTGCTTATCCAGGTTTGATTAAGATAGGGATCTTTAACGAGTACCTGACATCGTACAGGCTCGGGACCACCTTTTAACGTCCCCTCCGAAGGACGGCATAACTAAGGATTTTTTAATACCATTAAAAAATCCAAGGGTCACCTGTGGGTTTGAACCCGCCACCTTTGGCATAGAAGGCTGTTATGCTAGCCACCCAGCTACAAGTGCTCCCACAGGATTTTGGTTTCCACTCCTTCTAAACACAAGACGGATTTCGATAAGGTTTTAACCATGATTTAGGGCATTCTTTCCTCAAGGTTTGTAAGTAAAATAAATCGGAATTTAGCTGTTTTTTAAACGGAAGACCTCCATCCGTAATAGACAACGATGTCCTACAACATACAGTAGAAGGAAACCCCTACCAAACAGTTAAAGGACTCTCAGCACAACTAAATGCAAGTGCATCTTTTTGCAAGGAAAACTTGTTGAAAATGATGATCAAGTGAAAAGTGCGTTTTCAGATTTGGTTTCACTTCAAAGCATTGTACTAATCAAGTATTTCAGTTCGGGGATAAAAAATGTTGGTGTCACGTAAGGGAAAATGTGTAGAAAAAGAAGGTAAATACTTCGAATATAATTATCTTGTTTTCATATCGTATTTTTAATAAAAATCCTATACCTTGAAAACGGACATTTCATGTGACACTACCCAATAAATTTATAACAACTTACTATTTATGTTAACAGGTTAGTTACAATTTGGTAGCTAATATTTGTTCTAAAATCTTGCGTACTCAATGGAAGAATATAACTTGCACGATCCGGTACATTTAACTATAATAATAACTCTCCTTCACAAATAACATATGTTCAAAAATTTAAAAATCTGGTGCGGGCAACACACGACTTTCACTTACCTCCATTTTTAAAATCAATGAAAGAATTTTCAAATACAGTTAGAAATAAAAATACGTGAAACTATTAAGGAATTAATCCAATTGAATTTATATATAGAAACATGTGTTTTATTAAAAAACCTATTATATTATTATCTAAAATAATCAGTTAGTTTTATCTTATTTTCATCACTCTCTATTAACTTTTAAAAGCTTGTGTATGAGATGATATTTTTTTCTAAAATCTTTAGCTTTCCAATGGTATATCATATTACTGCTCTTATGTTCAAAAACGCAAAATTGCATTAAAAAAATATTTTTTCTGTTTTCTCCTTTAGTTGGGTATTAAGGTACTTAAGAGAGAAAATTGAAAATATCGGCATTTAAGCCCTGTCAGACCATTTTAATCAGAATAAAACCTGCATGATATTAAAGCCCATTAAATTTTACATCGATATAGCGAGTTTAATCAAAATCGTCGGAACCGTTTTCGAGAAAATCAAAAAAAGGTGCAAAATGCATAGTATAAAGTGCCTCTTCTGGTAAGCTCATTTTGATGAAAAAAGTTTTGTCACGTTTCGGGCGTATAGTTGTCTTAAATATGAAATTTCAGTTTCATAGGACTTACCGTTTCCGCCCGGAAGTTACCACACACACAGACCTTTTTGCGGGACTTGGTTATTTGGACTCAGGGGATCCTAAAACGTGTATTTCCGTTGAAAACTGGAATTCGAAAATTTTCACGATCGCAATACTTCCCCTTACTATATATAGTAAGTGAAAGTAAAAAGTTACAACTTCATATCAACTTGTGCAATTTCTTTTATTGCATATTATCTTTTCTAAAATCTTGCGCTTTTCAAAACTATATTATACGTCTATGTTACTGCCTATATTTCAGGAATATTTTTTTATGACTTTTTTTTACAGATAAGTTTTTTTCCCGTTTAAATATAATCTAAATTGCATTTTACTTATGAACCTCCAGGAGAGAATGCCCTAGATGATGGTCAAAAACGTATCAAAATCCGCCTCGTGGTTCGCAAGGAGTTAGCGGAACCAAAAATTGAGGTATCATTGTATATAGAAAGAAATTAAAAGCAATCACACTCCCCCCTGCCATCCTACTTTCATGAGAGTACTGCCCGCGTCACAATGATAGTAGACACAGTAAAGAAGATGGCGGACCCCCACGGTGGTCCGAATTGCATTAGGACCCCCTTTCATGTCAACTCCCCTCACCTTTTCCTATTCTATTTTTAAGAGGAGCTTCCCGAAAATTACATTAGGAGGACCCTAAAGTACTTTTGGATTTATCCAATTCGGAAGCAATGTCATTCAAGCTCCTGACTGAGGAAAAACCTAAACAATAGTCACCGCTGGAAGCACCTTCATTCTTCTCGGTAGCGGGAACGTTCTTTTTATTACGCTGCTTTAAAATATTGCTTAGGCAATAAAAATTTTAAAAAACTGTCCTCAAAAAATTAAAATCTGTCATAACTTTTGAAATAATAAAAATGGTCCTTTTCATGCTTGGCTATTAATAATAATAGTCTTATTTATATGTTAATACCAAGTTAATAATCTCCATTATGTATAAAAAACAAACTAAACAATAAATGAATTTTACATACGGACCTTCCCAAAGAATGGAGATTAGAGTCTTGGGTGCGACTACCGAACCTAAAACTTGAGTTGCTGGCACATTAGTTTCCACAACCTCCTGTCTTGTGCATTCTCATCATAATGTACCTATCTTTTTCCTCAATCGTCGGCCCAGCGCTTGCGTTGTTGGCCTCTGCGTCTTTTTTTTTATTGTTAGAGATCCATTCTGCAGCTCGCTTTGCTAACTATTTTCTGTTTTCCGCATGAGATCTCTGCCCATCTCCACTTCATTTTCTAGCATGAGCAAACAAGACAAAACAGAAATGAATATTACATGGGATTATATCATATGACCTTCCCAAAGATATGGAGATAGAGTCTTTTAGGCGGAGACTAGCCGAACCTAAAACTTGAGTTCTGGCACTTAGTTTTCCACAACTTCCTGTCTTGTGCGTACCTCATCCATAATGAACCTTCTTTTACCTCAATTCGTCGGCCCACGCTTGCCTTGTCGGCCTCTCCGTCTTTTTTTTTTATTTTTAGAGATCCATTCTGCAGCTCGCTTTGCCCAACTATCTTCTGTTTTCCGCATGAGATGTACTGCCATGTACACTTCATTTTCTAGAAATAGCGTCTAGACATTGTAAATTTTCTTATTTATTTGAGTTAATTTGTCCAGCAGGAAGATTCCTAACATAATCCGCTCCATTCTTCGTTGACAGGCTTATTTTCTGTCTAAATTTTGTCAGTGACCATTTCCACGCCTTACCTATTCTGTATTCTATTTCTTTTGAGCCTCTATTACAAGTGATATTATTTGTCCAAGATAATAGGCTTCATTGAAATCTTCATGTCGGGGATGTGCATAATATTTCCGAAGGCCAGTTAGTCATTATTAAGACTTTCAGTTATTAGAGACTATCAGGCCATGGAGAGAGCACTTAATAATGATTATTCAATAATCATTAATAAACTAAAATAAAAGAGCTTGGTTATTGACTCTGGCATAAATCTCACATTCTCCCTCACACCCTGATCCCAAACAGCCTAAAAGACGAGGTAATGGTAAAGAAAAAAAAAAAAAAGTTAAATAACATAAATTGCATACAAAAGATTTTCTGAATTGTTTCGCACAAATTAATGGTTACGAAGATATTTCTTAAATATATTATGCCAATCATTATAGTTGCAAATTCTACTACGGCAATTATAGGAACGGCAGTTATAGGAATGAGCTGAGAAAAAATTTAGTGATTCACGCGTGATTCAGTTCTAAATCGGGCCAGAAGAGTTGGTAAGAATAGTTGGGACTCCGAGGAACCAACTGAAAAAAAATTGGTGCGCGCAAAACACGGCTTTCACTGTTCGATGTAAAAATCTATTTAAGAATTTTTTAAAGTTACTTAGTGATATAATACTCGACGACGAAGAAAAACATATTTCTAACATATTTATGTCTAACATACTGTTAGACTATTTAATGATTGTAGGTACTACAACAGAGTATAATTTATTATGATGACGCCAATGACCCTGTAGGGTATAGATGCGATAACAAATTTAAAAAATAAATAAATAGTTAATGAATTAATTACACAAAGTTTTGATAGAAACATGTGTTCCATTAAATAATCTATATCAATATCTATGACTATCAGAGTTAATTCTATCGGCTTTTCATCACTCTACTAATTAAGTTATTTGGCTTTCCAACAGTATATTATGCATCTATATTACTGTTTTTATGTTAAAAAATCTGGTGCACGCAACACACGACTTTCACTTACCTCCATTATTTATATCAATTTAAGAATTTTTAAACAAATTTAGAATCGAAATAAATTCTTAAAGCATTATTTAAAATTGGATTTTTAATAGAAACAAGATATCGGCATTTCATCACTCTCCGTTAACTTTTACAATAGCAAAGTGTAAGATGATATATTTTTTATAAAATATTTAGCATCCCAACGGTATATTATACATGTATATTACTGTTCTTAAGTACAAAAAATAAACATTGAATTTAAAAAATATGTTTGCAGTTTTCTCCTTTAGTTAGACATCGAATTCGTTCTAATCTATATGTTTTTTAGCAATGCAATCAGATAATAGGCCACTTTCATAAAATTTACAAAATTAAACATACTTAGGGAAGAAATTTTAAAATATCCGCATTTAAGGCCTATCAGACTATTTCATCATATAAAGCCATTAAACTTTACATCCATATAGTAAGTTTAATCAATATCGTTAAAACCGTTTTTGATTAAAATCGAAAAAAAGTGCAAAATACATGGTATAAATTAGATCTTCGATTAGCTTATTTTGATGAAAACGTTGCTGTAACATTTCGGGCGTGTAGTTGTCCTAAATATGAAGTTTCAGTTTCGTACGAATTTTCGTTTTAGTGTGGTCTTACCACACACACACACCCACAGACACAACCCACACACACAGACCTTTTAGCAGAACTTGGTCATTTGGACTCGTGGACCCTAAACACTTATTTCTGTTGAAAACTAGAATTCGAAAATTTTCACGATCGCAATACTTTTCCCTTACTATATGTTTCATATATAGGTAAGTGAAAGTAAAACACCAAAATTGTATAATAAAATATGTTTGTTATTTTCTCCTTAATATATAATTGAACGAATACGATATTCGTTCAAATTTATATTTATCCGGTTTTTTCTCAGTATTAAATAGATGATATATTATTTTTATAGATTTTTCAAAAGTAAAGGTTCTTTAGAGGAAGAAAATATGGAATTTAAGCACTGTCACACTATTTCAATCAGAATGAAACCTACATCATATTAAAGCCATCAAACTTTACATCTATATAGAGAGTTTAATCAAAATCGTTTTTTAGAAAATCGTAAAAAAGTGCAAAATGCATGGTAAAAGTACATCTTCCTAATCATCTGATTTTCATGAAAACGTTGCTGTAACATCTCGGGCGTATAATTGTCCTAAATATGATAGTTTCAGTTTCGTACGAATTTCCGTTTACGCCCTAGACTTACCACACACACACAGACCTTTTTGCGGTACTTGGTCAATTTGGGCTCAAGGGATCCTAAAACGGTGAAATAGGAAGGCGACAATTTTCACGATCACAATACCTTAATAATATATTTTATATATGGATATGTTAAAGTGATAATCAAACAATAATAGAATAATCCTAGAAGCCAAGGATACTTATATCTAACACACCCTTAATCTATTGGGTTGTTTCACATGAAATGTCCGTTTTTATGGTTTCTGAAATACATAAAGGATTTTTCAGGTCTCTGTTGTTTTCTTCCGAATGTTTACATATTTAAAGTAAACAGTTACTAATCCTCTACCTTAAACATTAGCTTCCCAATCTAAATATTACTCACTTTTTAGTATACCTCCAAATATGAACATGGAAACACGCGATTTTCGAGTAATATTTTTGTACGAGTTTAAACTCGGCCATTCAGCAGCTGAGGCCGAAATGTTTGCAAGGCGTTTGGGGAAGGGAGTGTTAATGAATGGATCATTCGCCGTTGGTTTGCTAAGTTTTCAGCTGGGGATACCGACTTGGAAAACTTGCCCTGAGGAAGACCTCCGTCCGTAATAGACAACGATGTCCTCAAACATACAGTAGAAGGAAACCCCTACCAAACAGTTAAAGGACTCTCAGCACAACTAAATGCAAGTGCATCTACCGTTTCCAGACATTTAAAGTGTATTGGGAAAGTAAAAAACCTCGATAGATGGGTACCTCATGATCTCACTGAGCAGCAGAAAGACCCCATGTTTCGAAACATACCGTGCAAAAATTGAAAGAACTGGGCTACGAAATTCTTCCGCACCCACCATATTCTCCCGACTTGTCTCCAACAGATTACCACCTGTTCAGAAATTCAGACAACTTCGTCAAAGGAAAACTTTTTGAAAATGATGATCAAGTGAAAAGTGCGTTTTCAGATGAGTTTTTCTAGTAATGCTAGTTTTTTTTCTAGTAATAAAAAAAAATTGGTGTCACATTGGGAAAAATGTATAGAAAAAGAAGGTAAATATTTCGAATAAAATTAAAATTCGTTTTCATATCATATTTTTAATAAAAATCCTTTACCTTGAAAACAGACATTTCATGTGACACAACCCAATATAATTTTGTCAGTTTTTTTTTTTTTTTTCATTTAACTCTGAAAAAATGGTTCGGAGGGAAATTAAGGTCCAAGGGACAGAAATATTTCACATTTAGTTCTACATAAAAAGTATTTTATTGATAAATTTTATGGTGTGCAATGAACATAACTAACACGAGTATTTACAATGTAATCCAATAGTCACGTTAAGAGATACATTTAGAAACGTTGTACAAAAAAAAATTATTATTATTAATAGAATTAAAAGTTGAAGTAAGTTAATTAAGAATACTTTAATATTATTTTATATATTTAATAATGTGTTAGTAAAAGAGATCATGATGGGATCTGACTATATCATTAATATATTTAGATGTATATACGATTTTCTACTAAATCAATCAATTAATACTAACTAAAACTATTAGAGAGAGAGAGAGAGAGCACAAATAGAGAGTATTAGTCACTTTGAGGGTATAGGTCGTGCTATTATACAGATCGATAAATATTTCCAATTAGTCATCATTCTATTATAATAACCCTATATCCATAATTTAAGCTGAGAAGCGAGTTAAACCTCTCAAACTAAACTCCCACCCTAAAAAGTAGCTCCCGGATCCCCACCTGAAAGGACTGAAGGTGTACATACCCGCGCAGTAGAAGAGTCTCCTCGATGGCGAAGACATGGCCCGGATGCTGCCATTCGGAACAGCCACCACCGACTGCCCCGGCCACAACCCACCCCGGAATACGAACAGTATATACATATATATATATACTGAGGGCTTAATATAGCCACCCGAAGGGTAGGAGCGAGGGCAGGGATCCCTAATGGCGGAACTATAATTAGACTTCGTTAACACCTTGGGCTGAGTAGGGCTGTAGCGGCTTCTGTCTGTCTTCAATGCGAAGCCAATGACCAGCGACAGTCTTGCGATCTGCGCGTTGTAAAGACATGTGGTGCGAACAGCACACGACTAGCTAACCGCACCTCAAATGTTTTCATTTTATTTTATTTTACAAAATAGAAGGATATGAATATTCATTTATAAAATATTCAATCAGGTGAGCGTACAAAGTAAAATATAATAACATGTTTTCATTACAAAACAATATGGTGGTAACTAAAAATAAAATTATATAAAATTAAAAAACTACATAAAATATAAATAATAACTATATACATAGATTTTTTAGACTTAATATATGGGCGAAAAACTTATATAAATATAAAGAAATAGTTACCAAAATTTACAATAATACAAGTGGTCTGTTATATTAGATTAGGCAACAAATTATCCAGAAAATAATTTCTTTACACCACTTTTCTTACAAGTAAAAATATCAATTTTATTACATTATAGTAATTATTACACATAAGAAGCGGCTCAGGCAATCCCTGATGCAATAAATAATTTCTAGACTGGTATTGCACTCTAAAAGGAAGAGGTGACCTAGTATTGTGATGAGGAACGTTGATAGGTATCATTCCAAGTAATTCCGAACAATTTGTGCTATTGTTTAGAAGTTTGACAATGAACATAATATTTAATTGCATTCTTCTCAATTCTAATAATGGTAATCTTACGACTTTTTTTTTTTGCTTTGTTTTTTACTAAAATAACAATATTTATCTCTCTCTCTCTTTATAAATATATATATATATATATATATATATATATATATATATATATATATATATATATATATATATATATATATATATATATATATATATATACAGAGGACTCTTAAGCGTCTAAACATGAAATTTCAGTTGCATAAGACTTTTCGTTCTCGTGCTAGACTTACCACACACATACATTCTCGCGCCACTTGGTTGTTTAGACTCAAAGAATACTAAAACGCGTATTTCCGTTGAAAAACCAGAATTCGAAAATTTTCACAATCGCAATACTTTTCCTTACGATCTATTTCATATAAATGTAAGTGAAAGTAAACATCAGATTATAATAAAGATATACTCTAATTTGATTTCACACTGTTCTTATGTTATATAAAATATATATTAAGGGAAAGTATATCAGAGTATCACAGGAAATGGACGTTTAAGGATCCCCTGATTCCAAATAATCAAGTTCCAATAAAATATCTGTGTGAATATATAGTAAGAATATCTTTAATACGAAAAGTTTTATGAAATTTATGTTTCATATTTTAGAAACGAGAACTTTGGCGAACCTTGAGATATGGATATATCAGGGCATACTTTTGAACAAGTAGAGAAATTTAAGTATTTAGATTCAATGATAACGAGAAAAAATGAAATCCAAGAGGAAATAAAATCTTAGTTAAAGGCGGGAAATGCGTGTTATTATTCAGTTGCTAAGTTACTCAGCTCGGCTTCTGTCTTAAACGTTATTCTCCCGACGGTTCTTTACGGATGTGAAACGTGGCCGCTTACTTTGAAGGATGAACAACGTCTTAAGGTTTTCGAAAATAAGATACTGCGTAAAATATTTGGCCCGAAGAGAGATGAGGCCAGTGGGGAGTTTAGAAGGTTTCACAACGAAGGAGGAACGACTTCCGAGAAAGTTTAGACAGAAGCGTCAATGGGAGGATTGCGTTAAGGCTGATCTCGGGAGCTTGGGCTTGAACAATGATCATTGGACGAGTCTGTGTAGACAGTATTTGATGGTATCGGCATCGGAAACCTTCGGGTTCGGTAGGCCTGTTATTATTATTATATGAAAGAGGTGATGCAGCACCTTTTTCGTCACACTATATACTATGATGAACTATAGCATTGCGATACTTATAGTGTTACAGGAGATGAACATGAGCATGAACAAAAGAAAAAGATAAGTAATGTTACGAGTGGGAACGCAATAGGGAGAGGTTAACCGCATCCCAATAAGATTCGGTTAGCCACTACTAAAGCACTTTGGTGTCTCGTATTAAGGATAGGGAATGAAGTCTAGGAGTGCAAAATATATGTGTGTAATATATATATATATATATAGAAAAGTGGAAAAAAGAAGATATTCAAAGGGAATTGACGTGTCAAAAACCGCAAGTCCAAAATGATTTTTATTGTTGTTGATTAGAGCTTAAAGGCCATCAGTGCCCTGTTTTCTATTTTTTGGTTCCTATTTTATGTGTTTCGAATAAATAACACATATTTCATGTACATACATATACACACATACATACATGCATATATATATATATATATATATATATATATATATATATATATATATATATATATATATATATATATATATATATATACACATATATACACATATACATATATACACATATACATATATACACATATACACATATACATATATACACATATACATATATACACATATACATATATACACATATACATATATACACATATACACACATTCCACAATGGTTAATTATTTCCAAATAACAATATTAAGGTATAACTGTTTATAAAGCTATTTACAGGCAATTGACTAATATGCAAAGCAATAAATAATTCGAAGGAAAATGGCCTAAAATGGAATATTACCACTGCTTATTTCAAAACGCTGTATCTCTACTATTCCTGAACCGATTTCAATATTTCTTCTCTACTATTCCTGAACCGACTTCAATATTTTATCGTTTTATAGTAAATTCTAATGCTCTTTTGATTGACTTCAACACTTACTAGACAAACGATCAAACCTTCCTCTGAACTACAAACGGCTCATCTACATGACTATTATAAGACCAATCTGGACTTACGGAGTACTTTGGGGATCTACTAAACCATCAAATTCCTCCCGCATCCTCAACGCTCCTTACTTAGTCACGAATAAAACTTATCCATAAAGACCTTAATGTTCCCTATGTTACTGATTTGGCTCGGACCAAGTATCAATCCTTTCATGACAAACTCCATTCCGGATAATCCTCCGAGGCGCCTGAGAAGAAAATGGTTCAATTCAATAACTCAATTATTTTTGAAGATAGATAAAAAATGTATAAGTGTTTTTTAACCTAAAAACCGTGAGTAATTATAAGAAAAAGAAATGAAAATATTTAAATTTTACTAACAAATACTCCCATAAATCAGTCATTTTTCAAGATTAAGAGAATTTCGTATAGAGTTTTAGAAAAGGGGGATAGCTAAACGTTCTAACATCAAACGCATTCAATCCTTTCAATCCAAAGTCCTCCGAACAATAGTTAATGCTCCTTATTATGTATCCAACCATACCTTACACCACGATCTTAATGTTCCATTCATTTCAGACCTGATTCCATCTAAATTTTCCAAATTCCACCAGAACCTCATTCATCATCCTAATCCTCTAGCACAATCCCTATCCAGCTCCACTCATCCATACAACCCTCCTAGAAGGTTGAAACGGCAGTGGTCCCGAGACATATTGTAAACATCTATTCTGGAGTTCTGACACTGGTCAGATTCTCCTCTCAAGTGCGGTGTGATTGTGGCTATGGCGCCCTCACTTAGCTTCCGCTGGCTCTCACCAGTGATGCGGCTGAGAGGGAGGCGCTGGGATCCTTTTGACTCTGCTTGTCCTTCCACAAGTGGGGGGACAAGCCCCGTCCGGGGTTCCCGAGCTGATTGTAAATATTGTACATAGGTATGAATGTGACATGTTTTGTTTATTTATTTGTTAACTTAATTTATTTTGTCTATAAATTTTGTTATTGTATTCGTTTATTTATTTTTATTTTATGTAATTTGACGTTCCTTTTGTTTATATTGTAAATATTGTATGAATGAGATCTTGTAGCACTATTATTATTGTCTATTATGACAAATTGTAATAAATACGAATAAAAAAAAAATAAATAAAAAAAAAAAGAATCAATAAAGCGTCATAAACAAAACAAAAAAAAAATTGTTGCTTATATTTAGGTACGCATGCAACATCGTTATCTCGGAAGATAGAGAGAGAAAAAATATCAGTGTATTTTAACCAATAAACCGTGAATAATTGGAAAAAGAGAAAAAAATTGAAATTTTACCCATAAATACGCCCAAAAATGACGCGCGGTGACATTCCATTTTCCTTTGAATTATTTCCTGCTTTTCATATTAGTTAATTGCCTAAAAAACAGCTTTATACATCAATATAACGTAATATAGTTTTTAGAAATAATAAACCATTGTGAATAATTTCAAAACAGGAATTCATTTCGGTATGAAAACATTGAGATAAAGAAGGAATATATTTGGTGAAAAAAGAGAAAATAGGATGAAAAACCTGGGTGGGGTCGGGAGAGTCCCTAGGGTCCCCTAACACCTTGGGACCTATATAACCTATAGGTTATCACCTACCCTCCTCCTCCGCCTTCTAGCAATCTTCTACAAGCGGATTTTACATTTATATTACTTTATATAATATATAATAAAACTAAATTATATAATACAACAGTCCTAGGAAGAAATGAAGTCGACAGACTGGCAAAAGACGCTACAAATTATTACACAATGTTTTATTCTTTCCAAATAAACTATATTAGATAATAACTTCGTTCACCATTTTAAAAGTAATAGGCTGATACCAACGTCAAGGTGTTAAGATTATTGTTGGATGCTCTAGTGTTTATGTGCCGAGTTTCAAACAAATCGGTAAACTAGTTTCGGAGAAAAGCCTAAAATATGGATTTTTTTTTTCATTATTCGAATTCAATTTATCTCAAAACGTAAGCCCTCATATTTTGTGGTGGATCTGTATATGTATATGTGTATATATATATATATATATAATATATATATATATATATATATATATACATATGCGACGTTTCGAGAATTTATTGTTCTCATAATCATGCCTTAACAATAGCAAAACAAAAAACAGAACAACAATTAATATATAATGTTATAGTATAATATTAAATTAATTATTTATTGTATAATAATATTAATGTTCTGTTTTTTGTTTTTCCATTGTTAAGGCATGATTATGAGAACAATAAATTCTCGAAACGTCGAAAGATATATGTATGTATATATATATATATATATATATATATATATATATATATATACACATATATCTACAACTGAATATATATCGTAGGAAGGCAGTTAAGGTTTTGTAATCTTGTTATGCTTTATTTATTTTATTTTATTTTTTTAATCAAGAATTGTAACATTGACATATTTCTTTTTTAATATTTTCATTTAATTATGATATTTTTTATGTGTTATTTCTCTTTTCTTTTTGATATATTTATTGTTAAAAGCATAATAAAATGCTGCATAGAACTAACTAGCTCCATGCATGTACTAGGTATGGAGCATCTAACAAATATATAATTAAGTCTTCTACTTTGGAGTTATCATAGGAGGAAAAGATAATATATATATATATATATATATATATATATATATATATATATATATGGTATATAAATAATTTTTTAATGAAAATTAATCGGGTAATAGATCTATACAAATGTCTCTCCTTCTTCCCGATCTTGTTTAACGTTCCGATCTCCCGGTAGATACATTGGATCCATTTCAAAACAAATTATTGAGTACCAGCTCAACTATCAGGCTAACTACATGACAAATTTGTTGTATATATGTATATATATATATATATATATATATATATATATATATATATATATATGGTATATAAATAATTTTTTAATGAAAATTAATCGGGTAATAGATCTATACAAATGTCTCTCCTTCTTCCCGATCTTGTTTAACGTTCCGATCTCCCGGTAGATACATTGGATCCATTTCAAAACAAATTATTGAGTACCAGCTCAACTATCAGGCTAACTACATGACAAATTTGTTGTATATATGTATATATATATATATATATATATATATATATATATATATATATATATATATATATATATATATGAAATAAGTTTTCTCTACTTGAACCCCTTTTCTTAGAAAAGCCAAAGCAGACAATTCCAGAACTTTTTACATCTTGGTACTTTACCAATAACATGATTGGAACACGCAATATTATGGCCTGTAAAAATAGGATGCGCAGTAACACACACACACAGCTGACAGACAGTTAGATAGCAGGCAGGACCCCGCGTATCCAGGAAGCGAGGGAGGGAACGAGGACACGGGCGAACAGATGTCCGAGCTCATTTCGGGCTGACTCAGCCCAAGCGGCTCCACCAATCAAAAAGCAAATTACTCCGCCCCCCCCCCTCCCCACCACTCCTCTATTAGCCAATCACCTCTTACATCCAGTTCGTACCAATCGTCAACCTATTATTACTTGTATCGATTTTCATTTTCGTTGAAACGTTCATACGTTGAAAATAAAAATCGATAAGTCGTGTGTGTTTCAAAAAACTGATATATCTTACCATTATGAAGCCCATCTGGACATATGGGATCGAGCTTTGGGGACTATCTAATTTTGGTATCTTACCTTGAGTTGTAAAAAAAAAAAAAAAAAAAATCGGTGCCGGCAATACCTGACTTTCAAGAACTGAGACGTTGATTTCCAAAAGGTACTATATCCATTCTAGAAAATTTTACAGGAGGCTCGAAAATCACTAATTGTTATATTATTAAACTAGCTAATTTGATTCTTTTCGCATTAAAATCCAGAATTGTTTTTTTAGTATATTAATAACATCATATTAAAGATATGAAATGAGATGTGTTGGTATAATTTGGAACGAAATTAAATGTGTAATTGTTTCCTTTAGACAATAATTATATTTCTAAATTGAGTTTATAAAGGGCTTGGGTGTTCATTAGATAAAATCAAACAGGAGATTCAGATATAACTAATTGATGAGAATACAAATGTGTAAGAAAATCAATTTTGTAAAAAATGTCCTTTAGTACTTTTTGGAAATCAACGTTTCAACTATGAAATAAAGTTGAAAATATTTTAAAACATTATATTCAGTTTCGTTGGAAACATCTTTTAGATGAAATGATATAACAATATTAAATTGTTATGTATAAATATCAGTATTAAGTTTATGTCCTATTCGTCACTTAAGATTACTTTTTACAATTTTGTAAACGAAATAATACTTTTTTCATCTTCAGCTTTCCATCGATATATTTCACTATTTTCGGGAAAAAAAAATTACGTAAAATTATATTTTTCCTCTTTTCTCATATATAAAATTCGTTTTACATGTATATATAGCCATTTTTTATCAATACTAATAAGATTAGGCTTAAACTGTGAGTCTATAAAGGCATATTACGTCCTGCACTGATGTATGGCGCGCCATTGTTTACGCACCTAACTGTAGGCACACTGAAACACCTTCAGCGATTTCAAAATACAATGCACCGAAGAAAGACCCGTTCGACCTCAATGAAAAAGGTAAAAGCTGATCTGCTCCACGAAATTTTGGAAATACCATGACATAACAGCTTTACACAATCTTAAAATGTAACATAGTTACAGTACAAAATGTATAATTACATAAACTATAAGTATTAAATTTCATATTGTTAATTGGGGATATGAAAAAAAACAAAAAAAAAATACTAACAAAATGATACGGTTATTTTTTTGGAATCTACAAAATTAAAAGTACTTTAGAGAAAAAAAATTAAAAATTCGGAACATAAGGCCTGTCAGACTATTTCAATCAGATCGAATTGTATTTGATAATAGAACCCATTAAATTTTACATCGATAAAGCGAGTTTGATCAAAATTGTTTGAGCCGTTATTGAGAAAATCCCCCCAGAAAAGTGCCAAATGCACGTAATAAAGTATAGTTGTCTTAAATATGAAATTGCAGTTTCGACTTTCCGTTTTCGTTCTCCACTTACCTAAGAAACGTAAAGACACACATTTTTGTGGGGGTTGGTCATTTGGAAACATCTGGCCGGAAATATATAAAGAAATCCCCAACAGATCAATATTACAAATCAATATTTATGGTTTAAAACAACAAGCCTAAACAGAGAGGTCACCTGTGCTTTAGTAACAAGCTAACTAGAAGGCTGTTATCTTCTATGTCCAAGATCGTGCGTTCGAACCTGGCAGGTGGCCCTAGGATTTTTAGGATGTGAATAAAAAATAGTAGGTCATGCCGTCCTTCGGAAAGGACATAAAATGTTGATCTCGAGCGATGTCAGGTACTCGTTGACGATCTCTATTTAATTAAACATAAATCCGCAAAATTTAGGACTCCCACAGTAACATCGTCCGAAACCTTACTAAAAGTAGTGTTTTGACAAAATTATTTATATTTTTATGGTTATTACCAATTTTAAAACATAAATATCTTAATGACTTATTTTTGTAATTATTCCGCTTGAAATATGGTAATTAAAGGATATTTATATTATATTATATTATTATTATTAAAGTATACATATTATATTATATATAAATATTATATATATTTTATATATTATATTATATATATTATATTATATTCCAATTTGGAGGAAATTCCAATTTGGATCTGCTGCTCAACTTCGCTGAGCTGCTATAGCACACAGCATACCGCATCAATCCCGAAGACAATCTTAAAGAAAAAGATAGAGAGAGATTCTGCCAAATAATCATTATAGTATATTCCTTACGTCAAATATTAGAGAAAAAATTGGAATACAACGGTGTAGTCCATCAACTTTATATCGATTTTAAAAAGGCTTATGATTCAATAGACCGTCAGAAGCTATATAACATCATGATTGAACAGGGAATACCTAGAAAGTTAGTAAACCTAGTAGAGATGTGTTTGTCGGAAACATTTCATAAAGTTAGAATCGGTCATAATTACTCCGAGAGATTTGAGGTGCGATCGGGTTTGAAACAGGGTGACTTCCTTTCACCTGTGTTATTTAATATAGCTTTAGAATATGTCATAAAAAAGGTGATGTGTACCGAGAAAGGCTTAAATATGGGTGACAAGATTCCGGTTTTGGGATATGCCGATGATGTAGTACTGCTAGGTAAAGACACGGAAACCATACAACTAAATACAAGTGTGTTAATAAAAACCGGTAACGAAATAGGACTCGAATTAAATACCGATAAGACGAAATATATGATTAGTAGCAGAAACGGTGGCGATCTTGGTGATATTGATGTATCAGGGCATACTTTTGAACACGTAGAAAAATTCGAGTATTTAGGTTCAATTATAACTAGAAAAAATGAAATCCAGGAAGGAATAAAGTCCCGATTAAAGGTGGGAAATGCGTGTTATTATTCAGTTGCTAAGTTACTTAGTTCGCGGCTTCTATCTAAAAACTTAAAGGTTAGAGTTTATAAAAATATTATTCTTCCAACGGTTCTTTACGGATGTGAAACGTGACCGCTTACTCTGAAGGATGAACAACGGCTTAAGGTTTTCGAAAATAAGGTATTGCGTAAAATATTTGGTCGGAGGAGAGATGAGGCCACTGGGGAGTTTAGAAGGTTGTACAACGCGGAATTGCGAAACTTGTATCCTGTGAATATAATTGAGCTGATTGCATCGCGGAGACTCAAATGGGCGAGTAAAGTTGTTGGGCTCGATGACGAGCGGATTCCGAGAAAGTTGGTATTTGCTGATCCGACTGGTAGGCGTCTGAAAGGTAGGCCGAAGCGTAGATGGGAGGATTGCATTAAGGCTGATCTCGGGAGCTTGGGCTTGAATGGTGAACTTTGGACTAGTCTGTGTAGGCGGAATTGGTGGTATCGGCATCGAACCTTCGGGTTCGCTAAGCCTATTATTATTATTATAGTATATTATGGTACTTAAACGACAAGGAGCTGCTCGTAGATATCGACTATTAAAACACTTGACAAACGATCAAAACTCCCTCATTACTTTAAAAAACTGACTTACACAACCATTATCAGACCTATTTGGAATTATTTTAATGCCTATGGGGGTTCACTAGACCATCGAATTCCTCCCGCATCCAATTCTAGCAATCCAAAATCCTTCGACAAATCCTAGACGCTCATTACTTTTTTACTAATAAACTGATCCATAGAGACCTGGATATCCCACTAGGATAGTGAATGCCTTTATTATCCATTAGTAATATAATAAACTAAAGATAATTAATTTTTTTCGTGAGGAGAGAATGTGTAGGAAGGGTTTGCAGAGGAATGAGAGCCTATATTCTGTATTTGTACACCTTTGGATCGCCCCTTACTTCATGCTCTCTATACCTCCGCACGTGGAGTGTGTGTAACTGCTTGGTGGGAGTTGTTCGGGAAACCAAAGCCTGAGAGAGGTAAGGCAGACTAATTCCTCCCCGGGGAGGTTATGAATCGAGGAGGCATCTAGACCGGAAGGGGGCTAACGATCCAGGAAACCACTCCACCGGATTGACGTCATTTATTTAGCGCATCCTCAGCCGGAAGTGGGGGAAGGAGGGGCTGCATTAGCGAGATTGCAGCGGTTGCACTCAATGCAGCTCCCTCTACCGGCACTTTTTCATACTCAGGTGGTTATCAATCTTCAATCTCGGGAGATATGCTCTGCATTCCTAAGGCCGAGAATACAGGGGGGAGGGGGCTTCACGGGACGCCAGGAAGAGATGTGACTAGCAAAGATTAATTAGGGTAGTGAGAAGTGGCGGCGCGGGAAAAGCAAAAATTAGGTTACATTTTTCTTTCGCTTACCTGCACTCACTCAAAAAAAGTTTCCGTACAGCATGCTATTAATTTGCAGCACTATTTATTTTCAACGTAGCAATTTTAATCTACAAATTATTAATAGTAATTGCAGATAAAAAAATGGATTCATTTATTTTCATTTCAATTGTATTTTAATTGTTTAAATGAAAACTGAAAGAAAAGAGAACAGTAACACAGTCCTATATAAATGTTTTTGGTTTATTAAGTCCAATAATGAAACTTTGTAATCGACCAAGAAATAAAAATTATCCTCCCCTTCAAAAGGTAAGGGATCGCATTTCAAGATACGTAAAACCAGAATAACGAATTTAAAAAGCCTTTTTTCGTAATTAATAAATAGATAAATACCATAATTTTGATCTTAGTGATATTTCTGAGGAAATAAAATTTTCTACAAAATGAAAAAAGAATCATTCAAATTAGTTTAGAACTAGGAGAGATATGGTTTGAAATTAGCAGAGGTGATATGCCATTTTCTTTTGAATTATTTATTGCTTTTCATATTAGTTAATTGACTATAAACAGCTATATAAACAATTATACCCTAATATAGTTACTTGCAAAGAATAAACCATTGTGTAATCATTTCCAGCGTTTTTTTTTTTAACTTTAATTCTATTTAATAGTTCTTGAGTTTTCTTTAATAACCGAGTGTGTTGCAAGCACCAGATTTTTTTTAGTTGTTATTTTTGTTTATTACAGTGATTTTTAATTAACTCCCATCATCCATCAAGTGTGTGTGTCCACATATAGGTGTATATATATATATATATATATATATATATATATATATATAACACACATGTTGATACTTACCCCTGTTTTCCTTGCACAACCGCAGACCCCAGCCCGCCCAGTTCCACTTGCTACAATACATCAACCATTGATGACTTTATGAGGCGGGGGAAACACCTCGCGATGGGATCACAATGCCCCCTCCTTCAGAAGCAGTGTTACCAACCATTGTCATGCAAATCTCTTATATTAATATCTGTAGCGGGGGGGCCAAGCAATTAAATAGGGTCAATGTATCAAAAGATCAACCAACGTGACTCACTTGTTACTTCACGGTCTTTGACTCGTGTTGACTCAGTTATTGTGACAATACTTTTGCTCTCACTGACACATACAGGCTGTCTTACATTGTAAAAGCAGATACTTATACCTTAAGTGGAACAAAAAACTTCACTATGACCCACAGTCCCATTTCAACGGTTAAGGAGGAAAATTTAAATTTGGAGTTTTTTTTCTGTTATCCGTTTATATAATCTACTTGATCTCACGCATAAAAAAAAAATCCTGGTGCGGGCAACACACGACTTTTCCCTTACCTTCGTTTTTAAAATCAATTAAAGAATTTTCAAATAGTGTTAGAGATAAAAATGAGTGGAACATTAAAGAATTAATTAAATTGAATTTCTATAGAAACATGTGTTTATTAAAAAATCGATTGTATTATTATCTAAAATAATCGCTTAGTTTTATGGACTTTTTATCACTTGCTATTAACTTTTAAAAGCTTGAGTATAACATAATATTTTTTCTGAAATCTTAAGCTTTCCAACGGTATATCATACATGTATATTACTGTTCTTATGTTCAAAAATGAAAAATTGCGTTAAAAAAATATTTTTTCTGTTTTCTCCTTTACTGAAATATCGAATCCATTCAATTTATATATTTAATTGTTTTTCATCAGTGTTAACAAGATTATATAGTTATTTTTATAGAATCAACAAAATTAAAGGTACTTTAGAGAAAGAAAATTTAAAATATCGGCATTTAAGCCCTGTCTGACCATTTTAATCAGAATAAAAACCTACATGATATTAAAGCATATTAAATTTTACATCGATTTAGCGAGTTCAATCAAAATCGTCGGAACCGTTTTTGAGAAAATCGAAAAAATGTGCAAATTGCATGGTATAAAGCGGCTCTTCAGGTAAGCTCATTTTAATGAAAAAGGTTTTGTAACGTCTCGGGTGAATAGTTGTCTTATATATGAAATTTAAGTTTCATAGGACTTACCGTTTCCGCCCGGAAGTTACCACATATACACACACCCACCAGACCTTTTTGCGGGACTTGGTTATTTGGACTCAGGGGACACTGGAACAGGAAGAACAGGAAAACTGGAATTCGAAAATTTTCACGATCGTAATACTTTCCCTTACTATATATAGTAAGTGAAAGTAACAAGTCATATCAAATGAAAGAAGAAAACATTTTCCGGAAGGTCAAGAAGTCGAACCCTCAAGACAAGAAAGTATGTGTCGCCAACCGACAGCCAAAAAATTAAATTTTAATATTTCTAAGAATCAAGGAGCTATCTTCTATCGTTAGGTTTTAAATTTTCCGGATCTCAAAAAAAAAAAATATGGTGCGGGCAACTTTTACTTATCTTGGTTGTTATAATCAATTTATTTAGCCAATATTTATCAATCTTAATAAGATGACATTGCTAATTTATCTAAATCTATAAAATTAAAGGTAGTTTATAGGAAAAAATGGGAGCGGCGTGGTCTAGTGGATAGAGCGCTAGTCTGCTGTGCTCCGGGTCCTGGGTTCGAATCCCGGCTGTGGCGGAATATTATTTATTCTGTTAATTCAGTCGGGGAGAGGGGGGCGACCCTAGGGTATGGAGACCCTCCTGGGGCAGACCCAGCCTCTATAAAGTGGGTACCTAAAATAACTGGGGAAAAACCTGGCGGCTGAGCGTGATTAAGGCCTAATCACCTCATTGCACTGCCGTTGGCCTAGAAACAGTACGAATCTCTATATGTACTGAGCCCAAGACCCTCCATGGGTTGTAGTGGTACAGGTTTTCTTATAGGAAAAAATATGGGTATTTAAGCTATGTCAGACTATTTTAATTAGAATTAAAGCTACGTGATATTTAAGTCAATTAAATTTTACAAGGATATAGCGAGTTTAATCAAAATATTTTTTTTTTTTTTTTTGGAGTAAGGCATCATATAAAGTCATGCATAGTATAGTAGTATTATAGTAAGAAATGCATAGTATAAAGTCACAGTTTCGGTCAGCCATTTTAGTGAAAAATTTGCTGTAACATGATAGCATGCATATATGCTTCTAAAATATAAAATTTATGTTTTACACAACATATCGATTTCATGCCAGACGTACCACACATACACAGAGTACATTATTCAGTACTTGGTTATTTGGAGTCAGCGGAACCTAAAACGTCTATTTCTGTTGAAATTAAAACATTTTCACTATTGCATTACTTTCTGTTTCAATATATTTCATATAAGGGTAAGAAAAAGCAAAAATATACAAAGTGTAGGTAAGTGAAAGTAAAAGTGATTCTGAATTTTGAGTGAGCTCTCTCATAGCTTCAGATCTATCTTGTAGCCACAAAGGCACCCGCTGGCCCCTGCCTCCCACACTATAAAGTAGACCTCAGGATCCGAGGAGATGGACCCGGGCCAAAGTAATGAATGGCACGAAGCTGCTCCAAGGCTAAGGACCCACATTGAGATTCGGCAGGGGTAGGTGGTCAAGGCTGGGTCTTCGCTCGCCATATATCTCATAGTATTTTACTTAGCTATACATATATACATGGCAACCCCACATAAGGACCGTTTATTTTAAAATCATGTTCCATACCTTAATGGTAGAATACATGAGTGGTAATATGATCATATTTATTTACAGATGGAAGTAGTAATTAATTTAACAATTGGTTTAGGGTAATATTAAAAATAAAATAAAACAGTAATAAAACAAATTAACTAAGGGATCACTTGTAGCTAGGTGGATAGCATAACAGCCTTCTAAAGTCACGGGTCAAACCCGCAGATGGTCCTATGATTTTTAATGGGTGTAAAAAATCCTTAGTTATGCCGTCCTTCGGAGGGAAATTTAAAAGGTGGTACCGAGCCTGTACGATGAAAGGTACTCGTTAAAGATCCTGTCCTAATAAAACCTGGATAGGCAAAATTAAGGACTCCCACTGTAGCATCGTCCGATTAGCGATAGTATCGTAAAGTTGCTTTAAATAAATAAACAAACAAAACAAATTAAATAAAGTAAATAATATTAAATATAATAAAATATAAGTAAAAAAAGCCTCGCTACTATCATGAACTCTCACAAGCACTCGCATTCACGTATTTTCAACCCCCTGTCCTCTATCCTATATCCTGTGTCTTAAATGCTTAAATCCTTGGCCGTTAACTTAAAAGGGGATCGGGCAAGATAGTGTAAAGTCGGGTGTTCTCGACCGTTTCCCATTCTCTATCACTGAGCACGACATAGCAGCCGTAAGGAGAGTAGTGACCTGAAGGTAAATATACACAGTTGCCGCTCTCTTAAAAATAGACGCAGCGTCTTTAACAGGCGACTCTATCTTCCCTTCCAGCTCTAACAATACCGTCTTCACATCGCGGAGAGGAAAAACCTTTCTGGGCCAACGCCCGTGCAAGGGGGTGATTAGGCAGAGATCAAGCTCAGCCGAGGGTCACTTGTGGAGAAGTAGCTAGCATAACAGCCTCTTGTGCCCAATGTCGCGAGGTCAAACCCGGCAGATAACTCTAGGATATTTTAATGGAATTAAAATATTATTGGTATGCCGTCCTTCGGAGGTAACGTGAAATGGTGTTCACGAACCTGTGTGCCAGGTACTCGTTAAATTTCCTATCCTAATTAAACTGATATAGGCAAAATTTAGGACTTCCACCGTAGCATCGTTCATCGTCCCAATGTAGCATTCAGAATTAGCCATGGCAGCATAAACTGACGTTAAGTGAATAGGCAATGAACACCCAGGCAGGCACAGACCCGCAGGACATACCTTGCTGACGTCATTGGCCTCCACGATTGGTTCAGATTATAGAACAGTAATGTTAACAAGTTAGGTCTTGGCAAAAGCAACCATGATACGTATCGAGGACGCTTCTAGACCTCCTTTATATTAGATAGGAGAGAAGAGGGTAGGAGTCAATTAGAAGGTATAGGTTAGAGTTTCAAATGAAGATGTTAATATTCATACATCTTTGTTGTTTGTTCATTTAATTAACGTCACTTTATGCTACTATGGCTAATCGGACGATGCTACAGTGGGAGTCCTAAATTTTGCCTATCCAGGTTTAATTAGGATAGGGATCTTTAACGAGTGCCTGACATCGCTGTTATCGAGGCTGTTATACTATCCAGTGTGTGTGTGTTGTGTGTGTGTGTGGGTGGTAACTACCGGGCGAAAATGAACATTCCAATGAAACTGAAATTTCACATTTAAGACAACTATAGGCCCGAGATGTGTACAGTAACTTTTTCATAAAAATCGGCTGACCAGAAGGGCCAATTTATACCATGACTTTTGCACCATTTTACGATTTTCTCAAAAACTGCTCTAACGATTTTGATAAAACTCGCTATATCGATGAAAAATGTAATGGATTTTAATATGATGTAGATTTCATTCTGATTGAAATAGTCTCACAGGCCTTAAATGCCGATATTTTAACATTTCTTCCCCTAAAGTATGTTTAATTTTGTGAAATTGGCCATATTATCTGATTAGCATTGATTAAAAAAAGGTAGATATAGAAGATGAACGAATTCGATATCCAACTACAGGAGAAAACTGCAAAAGTATATTTTTAATGCAATTTTTATTTTTTGAAATTAAGAACAGTAATACACATGTATAATATACCGTTGGAATGATAAAGATTTCAGAAAAAAAATATCATCTTACACATGCTATTGTAAAAGTTGACGGATAGTGATGAAATGCCGATAAAGCAAACTAATTGCGTTGATAATAATATAATAGATTATTTCTGTGGTGGTCGTGAAAAACTAGATAACTCGAGTTACATCAAAAATGAGTTAACTTCACGTATCGCTCCCTCAGACCTTCTCCCACGTCGTGTTAAAGTGGTTAAAGAAATTTCAGGTGAAAATAAATCTGTAATTAATAACTCTATTTTGGTACTACGTAAAACTTTTAAGTGGCTTACATGTAAAATGAAAGATTTTGACTTAACCACTTATTCACGACCGCCACATATATAATAGATGATTTAATAAAACACACGTTTCTATTAAAATCCAATATAAATAATTCTTTAACGATTTGTTCCGTTTCTAAATTTGTATAAAAATTCTTAAATTGATATAAATAAAGGAGGTAAGTGAAAGTGTGTTGCGCGCACCAGATGTTTTACCGGTGATTTCAATAAGAACTTTAGATTCTTGTAAATATTTGCAATCAGTTATATATGATACATTTTTATTCATTACATGTTGCCATCTTTTAGCTATTTTTTCACTTCATCCACCCAGAACAACCCGAGTGCTTTGTATCTCCCAAGCCAAAATTTCCATTCTCAACCGACCAAACCGCTTACGGACGGTGTTTTATCCTAAGACATAAATAATTTTGTTTTAATTTTTTAAACAGCGGATTTTTCTTTCCGGAAATAATAAATTATTAAATGACGTAATTGATTTTTTTTCTCTTGCATTTTGAACATGCAAAATACCACTTAAAGATAAGGAATCTCGGTTGAAACTGATGCATAAAAGCACCTTAACTAATCCTTTTTTAGAATATGTAAACATTATTGGCCAACTAAACATTATTTTATAAACACAGATCTCAGGAGATCCCAGTGCCCTGTGTTAGCCTGAGTGGTGTGCCGGTGCTCAATAAAATTCTTTGTTGCAGTGTTGAAAAGGATCCTATGTGTATTCATGGACGGAGGATCGAAACGTCAAAATAAAGAAAATTAAGAAGGAGTATTAGTTTAATGGCCCAAAACCCGAATCATTTAAAACAAAATTATAATATAAAAAAAAGGGTCGATGAATTAATTTCTTGTATATATATATATATATATATATATATATATATATATATATATATATATATATATATATATATATATATATATATGTATGCCTGAAATTATAGAGCAACTTTTTTTTAAACTAGATCTGCGAAATAGAAGAGCCACTTTATACATTGCATATTGCACATTTTTCTCAAAAATGGTTCGAAATATTTTGATTAAACTCTCTATATCGGTGTAATATTTAATTGGTTATATAGTGGAGTGCCTGGAGCGTAAAAATCATACAAACCTCAGACTTTCGTTACAGTGGATGAAAAAATAAATAAAAAATTGGCGCGTTTAGCTAATAACTCGAATAAAAAAGTTTACCAATTGAAAATTTGTGCTTTTGATTTTAAAAAAGAAATGGATAATTATGTTGCAAAAGAGTGATTTCTCGTTTTTCGCAAAATATTATTTTTGTTAAATACATCTATATCGATGAATATTGAACATACATATGTCTTTTACCACTCAAATGAAAGCTTATTAAATACTTGATGTTTACTTTATAATGATTATCCTCATAGAATGAGCCGTTTCTAAGATAGTAGTCATACTAATGTTAGAAAAGACTGATTTCTCGTTTTTCGCAAAATTATTATTTTTGTTAAATACCTCTATATCGATTAATATTAAACATACAAATGCCTTTTACCACTCAAATGAAAGCTTATTAAATACTTGATGATTTACTTTATAACGATTATCCTCATAGGATGAGACCATTCCATGATAGTAGTACATAAATGTATAAAACATATAAAAATGTTGGTGAAATGGATTGCATTTTTCGTTGCTGGCTCACGGATATCCTCCTCGTTCACGTTTTACCGCCTGTCCTAAGTCTCTTCAGCCCTTCATAAACACAGGTTACTCCAAAAGATGATTTTATATAGCTATTCCAGTCTAATTTGACGTATACATTAAAAAAAAAAAAAAAAAAAAAAAAAAAAAAAAGGTGCTATTTGAAGTTCAATTATATGCTGGAATGTTAATTTTTGTATCTTTTTTCAATTAAATTATTAAAAGAACAAAAAAGTTGTTGGTAAACTTTGCAAGTTATAGTTTAAAGAAAAAAATGCACCTCAACCAAAAAAATTCATTCACTGTAACCATTCTCCGAGGTGAAAACCCCTGGGCGCTCCACTAATAATATCTTGTAGGAGTACTGCGTTATTGGCCCCTCTCGCCCCCTTTCCTCCCACCGTTGTTATATAGTAAAACGTTTTGTTTACAGTTTATATAATCAAAAGTATATGACATGGAGCTATTATATAATCAAAAGTATATAGACAATGGAGCCTATAATAATCAAAAGTATATAGACAATGGAGCTATTTTATAATTTAAAAAGAAAAAAACTTCAGTTTACATAGACAATCACCCTTTACCGCAAACAAATACAGGAACGTACTTAGGACTAATATTTGACAAAAGATTGACATGGGGCCCACACGTCAAGACAAAACGTAAAACGCTAAACTTTCGACTTAGACTATTATATTCAATACTACATAGACGTTCTAAATTATCCACCAGACAGAAACTAAATGTTTACACTTATTTATTAAAACCAATATGGACTTACGCTTGCCAAATATACGGACCCGCTAAAAAGACACACATACGAAAAATAAAAACCTTTCAATCGCAATTTTTAAGACTAGCAATGAACTCACCACCATATGTATCAAACGATACCCTACACACTGACTTACATATTCCAACTACAATAAACCACATTCGACTGACTTACAAACGATTTCAGGACAAACTAAATGGACATAGAAACAAACTTGTACAAAATATGGCTACAACTGACATAACATACATAACACGGCGTAGGCTGAAAAGGAGTTGAATGAGGGACCTCCTAGCCTGAAAAAATAGTTTGTTTTTGAAATGTCAGGAGGATGCACCACTGGGTACTATCTCCCTCATGCCAACCCATGCTATGTTTATCATATATAACTCATTTGCTGATTGTAACATATACAGGTGCAAATAAAAAATAAAAAAAGTTAACAAAACAAACAAAAAAAAACAACATATTATTAATTATAGAAAAAATGTTTATTTATCTGATGAGACTACCATTATTGAGGGAAAAAGTTAGTTTTAAAATAATAAATATCTAATAAAACGGAACCAAAAAATATTTCAATAAACAACGAAAACATTGCCACAATACCCATTCTACACTAAACGTAAATAAGACTCAACCAATCATCACAAAACCCTTTATTATTTAATTATAATTTTTTCAATTATATATGGATCTCAATAGTGTCCTTAAAACCATCCAGGGCGCTAGATGTTCGTTAAGGAGGGAAGTTAACTAAGAATCGTTATAACGTCCTTCGGAGGAGACGTAAAATGGCGGTCCCAAGCCTGTGCGATGTATAGCACTCACATTTTGCATTGTAAAGTTTATTTTTAAAATATGTTTTCAAGAATGGAGTTACGTGAAATTAGTGTAATGCAACGCAACGATTTTTACTTTCACTTACCTATCTATACATGAAATGCATAGTAAGGGAAATTATTTTGATCTTGAAATTTTAGAATTCGAGTTTTCACCGGATATACACGTTTTAGAGTACCCTGACCAAGTCCTGCATGACCAACATCTTTGTGTGGGAGTTTGAGGTGAATATAGATCAAAAAAATAAGTTTTATACAATTGAAATTTTATATTTTTGAAGCATTTTTGCCTGAGATGTTACAGCAACATTTTCAACTAAATCAGCGAAGCAGAAGAGCCACTATATACCTTGAATTTTGAACATTTTTACGAATTTCTCGAAAACGGCTCAAAATATTTATCTTAATCTCGCTATATCGGTGTAATCTATACTAATATTATAAAGCTGAAGAGTTTGTTTGTTTATTTGAACGCGCTAATCTCAGAAACTACTGGTTCTAATTGAAAAATTCTTTTTGTATTGGATAGTCCATTTATCAAGAAAGGTTATAGGCTACATAACATCACGCTGCGACCAATAGGACCGAAGAATCAGTTGAAAATCTGGGAAAAAACGGGGAAAATTTGGGAGAAAAAAAAACCTCGCTTCCCAATGATTCCAAATGATTTACCTTTTATTTTAAAATAATTCAATTTCCCGTTAATTTATATTTTCCATTTAAACACGTAGGAACAGATTTACGTCGAGATCGGGTTGCGGAGAAAATCAGTATGTTCTTGAACAACCTAAACGTAAAATTGTCTTAATCTGATATGTATCAGCAAAGGTACAACAATTTTATAACAAATATATTTAAGCATATTACTGTTGTTATCTGTTCGTTTAACGTCACTTTTGTACTACTATGGTTAATCGTATGATGACTAATTTTGTCCTCGCCAAGTTTAGTTAGGGTAGAGATCTTTAACGAGTTCATGGAGTCGCAAAGGCTTGGAACCACCATTTTATGTCCCCTTCGAAGGAGGGTATAACTAAGGTTGTTTTTTACTCTCATTAAAAAATCATATTGCGTTTCATATCTGTTTCGAGTGTAGGTTCCTATGAAAATATATTCAATTGTTATTTATTTTTTAAAAATGGTTTGTGACGATTATTTTTACATATTAAGTGATTATGGGTATAACCACTTCTACTGGTTTGCTATTTTAAATTTGACAGGAAGAAGTCAAGATCGGGCTTTAAATGATAACAAAGAGTAGCTGATAGTTGATATTTATTATAGCCAATCTCACCATAAACGCACATAAATTAATACGAAATGCAATATTCGCGAGCAAAGCTGCGTGACACAGCTAGTATTTAATAAGCTTTAATATCATCTATGTTTCATTCTGATTGAAATGGTCTGACACGGTTTAAATGCCTATATTTAAAATTGTCTTTCTATTAAGTACCTTTCATTTTGTAGATTCGAAAAATTGGTTAAATATATAATTTAAACGAATTTGATTACCGACCAACTGAAGGACAAAAGAGCAAAAATATTTTGTATGCAATTTTTGTGTGTTTTTAACTTAAAAACAGTAATATAGAGATATGATATGGCCGTTGGAATAAAAAAAAAAAAAAAAAAATTATCTTATTCACAAAATTGTAAAAGTTAATAAAGGGTGGAGAAATGTTACTAAATAAGAAAACTAACTGATTATCATGGATAATAATATATTATACATTTAATAAAACACATGTTTCTATTGAAGTTAGATGTAATTCTTTAACAATTTATTTTCATCTCTAAACTCATTTGAAAAATAAAAGTCGTGTCTTGCGCGCGCCAGATTTTTCTTATATATTTTTTTACAATAATATTCAATGATAGAGAATTTAAAAAAAAAAAAAAAAAAAAATATCATTTTATCCGATTTTTTTTTTTTTTAAATGTCTCGTCTTCTCCACTACTTTCATGAGATCTCACAAGCTCTCTCTCTCTCACGAACTTTCACCGTGTAGCAGTGGCCTTTGGAGATGACTGCTAGTATTAGTCAGTGGTAAGTTACTTAATATAATATTAAAGTTGTCGAAAGTACCAGAAGTAGACATACACTTACTCAAAAAAGTTTCCATACACCGATAAATAAATTCTTAGATTTGAAAGCTGAGGTTGATTTCCTCCACACTTCTGAACTTCCAAAAATATATATTTGGATTCCTAATATAATATAACCCGATACCAGAAATTTTTGTGTTTATTTACAAACTCCCAAGCAAATTACAGCCGCTTCTTCTGGTTTAACTTACTGAAGAAAGGCTTTCTTATTGCGACTCGACCACTCTATCCTTTCCATCTTAGAATATTTCTAACTGTTTCTGGGTGGACTTAAATCCAATAGTACCTATTTATTATGATGGCCATTGTGGTGTCGGTAGTGTGAGGATTTGCAAGGACTTCAGCAAGGATGGCTCGCCTCAGGCGATTCTCCAGCACGTGGTTTATCCTCCAAAGATTTTAACTCTCTATGCCTTTGTAGACCATACAGTACAGTAGCATGTGACTTATTCTTAAACAGATTTTCAACAGCAATTTTTCTAATAGATAAGTCTTGCGAACCATGAGCTCTCTCAAATCACGAGACATTATTAATATTAAAAAGAAATCAGATTCCCAGACCCAAGTAAAGTTGATACTGAACCAAGATTTGATTATCAATATTAAATTTATTCATATAACACTGGAAAGAAGTTCATAGTACAACAAATAGGATTAATATTGAAAGTGTATGGAAACTTTTTTGACCTATAATTGACAAATGACATTCTGCCTCGTTTTATTTTAATGTTGAAAACAAAATAAATAAATATATTTTTTTATTTAATACTAGTATTGATAATTTGTACATAAGGAAATTGTTAAGTTGAAAATAAATAGCTTGTTGTATGGAAACGTTTTTGAGTGAGTGTATCTATTGGGAAGAAGGTATTTATATATTGCGATGAAATTGAATAGAAATAAGAGACGGAGTTGATTGGGAATTAGGAGCTGTTTACAGTTTGTATGTTTGTTTACTTTAGTAGTCGCCGGTCTCAGTAAATGTTTATCATTCCTTCTTTTTTAGGAGTTTTCATTATTAGAGGTCATTTAAGAATATCAACAATTATTGAGACCTTTATTTTCAAATGGTACTCTTATCAATTTTAAGAAATCTGCAATTATTTCATTATGAAATTAATTTATTTGATTGTTTTTTTTTTGTTTTTTTGTAATCTATATTTATGTTATGGATGAGAATATTTATGGTATGTTTTGAAATGAAAATAAATCGAAAGTTATCCCTTTTTAAAAAGAAATGGAATTTTTTGAGGTCTTTTTAAAATGACTTGTTTCCTTTTTTTTTAATTTGTAATAAAATAGAAAAATGTTAATCTATATATTCAAATAAAAAATTATATTAGTTGTTATCCCACCAAAACTCGGTTATTATTGAATATAGAGAAAAATCAAAAAGATAATAACAGTTATACAATACTACTAATATAGTTGTTTGGAAATAATAAACCATTGTGTAATAACCTCCAGCATTTTTTTATTTGTATCTTTTTTTATATTTTTTAATTATTAATTAGGCAAAAAAATACTTTTACTAATTAATATTCATTGTGTTTTTGAAATTTATTGTTAAATTAATATTATTTTAACTTATTTTTGTTTTAATTTCATTTCTATAATATTATTGTTTAAAACATTTATTAATTTTTAAATTTAATAATTTACGTAAATATAACACGTATAACGTGTAGTGTGCCCTTCTATTAGAGGCACGAAACGAGTAAATATTATGCATTAAACTCCCCTCTGGAAGGCTTAAGAGGATAAATAATTATATTTATTTATTATATATAATGGAATAAATTATTCGGATAGTAAGCGAGTCTTAAAACTTTTGGAAGATTTCTTATCCGCATAACTTAGTAAAATAAAAAAATTCTAAAATTATTAAGGTAAAAAAAATCTATAATGATACATATATTTATGGATTTAGATCTTTTAATTAACTATTGGGGGAAGGTCATTCAAAATATATTCATTTAATTCATATGTAATTCGACTTTTTTGTTATTTGGTTTCATAGCATTACTATTTTTAATATTGAAACATTTTGGGATATAACACCACTAAAAAATAAATAAAAATTAATAATAATTGCAGTTTTATAGTTTATATTCGTATAATCCCAATTCATTAAAATTGAAAATCACTGATCTTCAACCAGGTATTATAGCCAATTAGGGTATTTTTGCTAGAAGCAAAAAATTATTTTTTTAACGAACCAAATTATGGCGGAAGTAGTTATTACAAATTTTAGAGGAGTTACTAATAGATAAGTCAGTAAAAAAAATATATAAAAAATCATCTGTACATTAAAATAAGGTAAATTTTAAAATTTAAAGATATACTAACGTATATATATTTAATTTAATTATTATGGCATTACTATGGGTTCTATGTTAAGCATAATTCTTTAGATAATTTAGCAGGAAGCACAACATAAATTTTTGACTTTTCCAAATTATTTATGAAGTAGATCTTAAAAATTTTTTAACGCACATTATTTTGTAAAATGAATTATAAAATAATTATATATATATATATATATATATATATATATATATATATATATATATATATATATATTTATTTATGTATCAATTTATATAAGGGTGGACAAGATGCAGAGAATATTGCAATGAATTAAAATAAATAAATATATAATAAATACCTGGGGACTGGTTTCGACTATGACTACGACGAAGACACGAATACACACAAACACAGACACACACACTCACACGAAGACGAACGTCCAGCCGCGACGGGATCCCGGCCCGGAGTGTGGAGCGCCCTCTAGTTCCTCTCCCCTCCGCCAGTGGCGCTCTATGTCTCAATGTCCGTCGTCCTAGCAACCCTCCCTCCAATCAGATCATAATTTTGTTATTGTTGTTATTGTGTGTGTGTATATATATAGTCCCAGAAAATAAGGATAAATGTAGATGTAGATGTCAAATTTAATGGGCTTTAATATGATGTAGGCTTCATTCTGAATGGAATAGTCTCACAGGGCTTAAATGCCAACATTTTAATTTTAATTTCTCTAAAGTACCATTAATTTTATAGATTCTATAACTATAATCAAATCAACTTGTTAGCATTAATAAACGGTTAAACATATAAGTTGAACGAATTCGATACCCAACTAAAGGAAAAAACAAAACAAATTCAGCGAATTTAATAAGAATAGAATAGAGGGAAAAAAATGTTATGCAATTTTAGTGCTTTAGAACATAATAATAGTAGCATACATGTATAATATACCGTTAGAAATCTAACGATTTTAGAAAAAAATATTATCTAATACACAGAGTTGTGATAGTTGATCAAGAGTGATGTAGACAATGACATAGATTATTTAAAAAACAAATGTTTAAATAGATATTTTATTTAATTGATTCTTTATTTTTTTTTTATCTCAAAATTTATTTTAAAAATCTTAAATTAATTTTAACAACTGAAATAAGTAAAAGTCGTTTTTACTAAACATTTATTTAAAAAGTAATATAATAGTGATTTGAGGTAATTAAATAATAATTTAATGTAAATTATAGAAAAAACAAATTTAAATGCCAACAAATATAAATATAAAATAAATCCATTAAATATTATTGAAATTTCATTACTTACAGTATAAGTTTCCAAGATGGCCACGTCCTTGAGTTTTTCATAAGTTCTGTTATTTAAATCAAAATTTGTCTTCTCGAATTCTAAAACACAGAAATTTGTACGATTTTACAAATACAGAGCAACGCGGAAACTTAAATCCACGTCGTTACACAGGAATATTGCACATTTCATTTAAAATAAATCACCAAAAACCAAATGAACTGAACTCAACCGATTCACGGAGCCAAATGAATAAGTTAGATCTGTATTTTTAAGAAGCTAATTTGACTGTTGGATGTTACCTCTCACCTGATTGGCTGAGCGGTACCCCCACCACCTACACTGGAGCAGTCATCTCCCTAATACTGCAAATATTCATCTAATATTACTTTCCATAACAGCGGGCATTCAAGTCGTGTGCACAGGTATGAAAATAATTATTTATTTAATTATATTATCTAGCATAATAAAATATATCTAACCTATTGGTGGAAATATATTTTAAACATATACATATTATAAATAATTAAATGATATAAAGTTCTTATGGCTAATAGATATAGATTTATGTTTTGGTATAGATTGTTGAGACTTTAATATAACTAAATTTCCAATATATATATTTATATTAAATAATAAAATTTATTATATTCATCATGAAAATTAAATTTTAAAAAATTACTTTTTTGAAGAAGGTGAAAGCGAAATGAATACAACCTGGTACTATTGTGACAAAATATTCTTTTATTGTTCTGAAGGCAAAAAACGGTTAAATAAAACGATGAATAACAAAATACATACAAAAGAGACAATATGAGGAGCGCACAATAATCGAGATAGATAAACAACAGCTGGTGAGAGGTTGCAATCGATTTGCCACTGTAAAATAAAATAATCTTTCTACTATCATAAAACACAGAAAATAAAATAAGTAATAAAAATGATCTTCAATTAAATATAAAGAGAACTAAAATATAAACATGTTTGAGGCAGTGACAAATCCATTTCACATAACCTCTTTGCTCCCACCAGCTGTGTGTTTATAACCTCACTCCCTCACGCACATCAGGCCCGTCACACTTTTATCCTCAAACTAATATTAGTCTTTGTAATAGGTATTTAGTTTAGAAAGTAAATATTTTAAATTGTTTAAAAACCTTTAAAATACTATGATTTCTATATTGGAGATATGATTAAATATATTGGAAATAAAAGCTAGGATAAATTAATGTTCATTGATAATTATATCTGGATTTTATAGTTATATTGATAACAATTGTAAAGATTTAAAAATATATTTTTCTGATCCATTCTAACTTAAAAGGAAAAAATAATTCCATTGTTGAGATAATTTAATATAAAAAAAGTATCAGTTTACTTATGACAAGAAGGTAAGACCAACATTGATGCGAACAGACAGTACCCGAAAATACCCGAAGATGTCCGAATCACTTTTTGAGCTACTTAAACTGGCTTAAATCGATTACCTTATTAACAAAATATCATTATTATTACCTGACAAGATTTATTATTATCCGATGGATTTTTAATAATTTTTCAAGGGTACACGCTTATTGAAAATATTAAATTCTGTACATTAACAGTGTATCATGGCACTTAAACTTATATTATATATTATATAAACATGTAGTTAAAAAATCTGGTGCAGGCAACACACGACTTTCACTTACCTCCATTTTTAAAATTAATAAAAGAATTTTCAAATACAGTTAGGGATAAAAAAATACGTGAAACTATTAAAGAATTAATTAAATTGAATTTATATAGAAACATGAGTTTTATTAAAAAATCTATTATATTATTATCTAAAATAATCAGTTAGTTTTATCTTCTTTTCATCACTCTCTATTAACTTTTAAAAGCTTGAGTATAAGATAATATTTTTTCTAAAATATTTAGCTTTCTAACGGTATATCATACATGTATATTTCTGTTCTTATGTGTAAAAACAAAAAATTGCATTAAAAAATATGTTTTCAGATTTCTCCTTTAGTTGCTTTTCAAATTCGCTCAACTTGCATATTTAGCTGTTTTTCATCAGTGAAAACAAGATAATATAGTTATTTTTATAGAATCAACAAAATTAAAGGTACTTTAGAGAAAGAAAATTTAAAATATTGGCATTTAAGTCCTGTCAGACCATTTTAATCAGAATGAAACCTACATGATACGAAAGCTCATTAAATTTTACATCGATATCGTTGGAACCGTTCCTGAGAAAATCGAAAAAAGGTGAAAAATGCATGGTATTAAGTGGCTCTTCTGGTTTTGCAACGTCTCGGGCGTATATTTGTCTTAAATATGTTTTTAATATAGTAAGTGAAAGTAAAAACAAACGAAAAACACTGTTTTTAAGCATAAAGTCACTAAGAGAGGCCCGAAGAGCAGAGATAAAAATATTTTACTAAATTAATTAGATATGGAGTGGAGAAGGGATATCGGCCATATTTGAAGAGATGTAAACACTTGGATAATTCGATTTCCGGCAATGAGGATGTTCAGTTATACAAAAGGCTATCTTTCTGTTTTTCAATCATTTCTTCAACATGCCTCAAAAAAGATATTCTCAATTAGAGGAACTCATATATTGTTGCTGTTGTCGAACTAGACATTTTTTTTAAATTAGATATTTTTTCTTTGAATTTTATTGGGTTATGTATATTAACTTAATTTGTCTGGAAAATACATATACTCATGATCAATAAAATGTTTCTTAGTAATTATAATATAAATATAATAGAATATGTTTTTTTTTTTTTTTTGTTTTTTTCTTGGTTGCGTGGTTTAATGTCCTGGGAGAATATACGGACGTTTCTCGATGAAATTTTATAGAGTAGGGTCATCACTCATTTTATGTAATGATCATTGTTATTTATTTTAATGTTTTTTGGTGAGTCTTGGTGAGGGAAAAGCCATGAAATTAAGTTTTAATTTTTTTTTTTTTTTTTTGGCAGAAGAACACAAACAGAAATTCAAGTATTTAGGTTCAATGATAACAAGAAAAAATGAAATCCAGGAAGAAATAAAGTCCCGGTTAAAGGTGGGAAATGCGTGTTATTATTCAGTTGCTAAGTTACTTAGTTCGCGGTTTCTGTCTAAAAACTTAAAGGTTAGAATTTATAAAACTATTATTCTTCCGACGGTTCTTTACGGATGTGAAACGTGGCCGCTTACTTTGAAGGATGAACAACCGCTTAAGGTTTTCGAAAATAAGGTACTGCGTAAAATATTTTGTCCGAAGAGAGATGAGGCCTCTGGGGAGTTTAGAAGGTTACACGCGGAATTGCGGATTTTGTACCCTGTGAATATAATTGAGTTGATAGCATCGCGGAGATCCAAATGGGCGCGTAAAGTAGTTGGGCTCGGTGAGGAACGGATTCCGAGAATGATGGTATTCGCTGAACCGACTGGTAGGCGTCCAAAAGGTAGGTCGAAGCGTCGATGGGAGGAGTGCATTAAGGCTGATCTCGGGGGCTTGGGATTGACCGGCGAACATTGGACGAGTCTGTGCAGGCGATGTTTGGTGGTATCGGCATCGAACCCTCGGGTTCGGTAAGCCTATTATTATTATATTATTATGTGGCAGAGAACATATTGATTTTCTCCGCAACCCGATCTTAACAATAGTTGGCCTTGTGAAAAGCAGTCTTGACATAAATCGATTCCTACGTGTTTAAATGTTGCCCCCTGTGATTCATTAATTGTTACGGCAAAAGATAACGGGGATTGAATTATTTTAAAATTAAAGTAAATCATTGGGATACGAAGTTAATTTTTCCCACTTATTCCACTGATTCTTCACTCCTATTGGTCGTAGCGTAATGTTATATAGCCTAAAGCCTTCCTCGATAAATGGACTATCCAACACAAAAACTAGTAGTTTTTGAAATTGGTGCGTTCAAACAAACAAACAAACTCTTCAGCTTTATAATATTAGTATAGATTTTTAAAACTGTTTTAATTATTATTTATATTCTAAGCTGAACTCGGCATTCTGGGTGAATGAATATGAATTGATAGATATATCTAGTGACGAGGAATCACAATTTTTTTTTTTTTTTACTTCGAACAAAAGAAGGACCATTATTATGTATTCCCGTTATGATATCTGTGTCAGTCGTGAAAAACTAGATAACTCGAGATATATCAAAAATGAGTTAACTCCACGTATCGCTCCCTCAGACCTTCTCCTACGTCGTGTTAAAATTTTTATAGAAATTTCTTGGTGCAAGAAATTTCAGATAGAAAGAAAACAGTAATTAATAACTCTATTTTGGTATTACGTAATTACGTCTTTCCCTTCCCCCCCCAAAAAAAAGAAAAACCCACCATTTTTTATTCGATTCTCTTCAAAAAGGATTATTATGATTATTAGATGAGGAAGATGGTTGGGGGTGCGGTCATAAATTAAAACCACACAATTAAAAATAAGCGTTATTTTTATTATGTGCCGACGTTTCGGCCTACAATGTGGGCCTTCATCAGGGCTAAAAGAAACAAGATAACAACCAATGTAATTATAGACTTAATAATGCGTTAGGTATATAATAATAATATGACAGTAATAAATTATGGGAACATAAATAATATTAAATGTAAAATGATAATAAGATGACAATTATAAAGTATGGAAATAAGGTGACAGTTATAAAGTATGGAAATAAACAAAATTAAGATGATAGTTATAAAGTATGGAAGTAGACATAATTGAGATGATAATATTGTAATGAGAATATATAAATAGAGACTCAGTAAATGAAGAAAAATGATAAAGGAAAAATATGTGAACAATTAAAATTTTAAATATTAACAATTTTGAGTTGATATATGACGGTAATATATTAAAAACATAGTTAAGAGTATAGGTAATATATAAAAAAATATAGTCATTACAAAAGAGAAACAGTATGAATAAAAAATAATAATTTAAATTTATTAAACTAATAATTATATGTCAGGATATGTAACTGAGAAAGATATGAGTATGGAAACATTGTAGGCCGAAACGTCGGCACATAATAAAAATAACGCTTATTTTTAATTGTGTGGTTTTAATTTATGACCGCACCCCCAACCATCTTCCTCATCTAATTTCTCTACGGTCAACAAAACTCCATCATTATTATGATTATTATTTTACGGCGCTACAACCCGATCACGGCTCTTGGCCTCCTCCAACCATATCCTCCAAACATCACACACTTGAGCCGATACCATCCAGCTCCTAACTCCCAACATGCTGCGAGCGTCCGCTGCCACACCATCCGACCATCTCAACCTTGGTCTTCCTCTTCTTCTTATCCCATGGATCGGCTGAGTGAGCAATACTTTGGGCATTTCTCCATTTTCCATCCTTGCAATATGCCCTGCGTATCTTAAACTTCTTAACTTCATAGCCCGGACCACATCACCTTCTCCAAAAGCAACGTAGAGGTCCTGATTTGTGCGCCGCTTCCACTCCTATCCAACTTTCACTCCTCCAAAAATACGGCTAAGAACTTTTATTTCAAAAATAAGCAGTTCCTTTTCGGTCGCCCAACACTCTGATCCATAGAGCAGTACGGGACACAATAATGTCTTATAGAGGTGGAGCTTGGTCTGTCTTAGGAGTATTCGCCTGGTTAGCTGCTTGCCTAACCCAAAGTAGCATTTGTTAGCTACTGTTATTCTTCTTCTCATCTCAATATTGGGGTTATTATCTTGCGTGACCACTGATCCCAGGTATGTGAACTCTGAGATCTTCTCAAACTCATGAAGTCCAATAGTGACTGTCTCGCCTAGCTTTGGGATATCTTCTGCTACCGTATATTTTGTTTTGGACTTATTAACTTTCAGTCCAAGTCTGCTGGCAGAGCCCATCAGAGCCAGAAAGGCATCAGCCACGACCTGCATTCTTCTCTTTCACGTAAACCGGCGTCTCTTACAGCCTTCTCAAGTGCTAGATTGAACAGCAAACATACTAGTGCATTCCCTTGTCGGAGTTCTTTATTTGAACGAAATTCCTTGGACCTGTCACCATTTACTCTAACCATACATCTCATCACCATATAGGGCAGATAACTGATCTGTCCCAATCAGAGGGCATCACCTCTTCTGTCCATATCACAAGGAGAAGATCTTGTAAAGCTTCATTGATCTCATTTCCGCCGTATTTCATGAGTTCAGTAGGGAGTGCGTCAATACCAGGGGTTTTGTTATTTTTTAGTTACCTGATGGGATCTCTAAGCTCCTCTTCATCAGGTGGTTCAATGTCTATCCCTTGTTCTCCAACTGGTATTCTGTTGATTTCTCCTGCCTCTTGATTTTCAGGTTCATGATGAGGGTCCCCTTCTCGTGGATAAAGAAGATCATTGAAATATTTCCTCCATTCGTCATGAACTTCAGATTTGTTGGTCAACAAGTTTCCATCTTTATCCTTACATCGAAGATGAAATAAGAAATCCCTACTTTCTTTGCTGTAGTGAAGCATTTCAATAGTTTTTAGTTCCTCACTCTCTTTCTGTCGTTTCTTCTTCCGGTGTAAATGCTTCTCTTCTTTTCTTCTCTGTCGATATTCATCGACAGACCTCCTTGTGGTTGCCCTATTCATCTGTTCGTGGCTACACTGCATTCTTCATCGCACCAGGGTGACCTTGGTGCTTCTCATATGGCCCTAGCACTTCATCGGCTGTTTCCATTATCGTTCCGTAACAGTGCTACCAAAACTTTTCAATGATCAGCTAAGCATCGCTGCTTCCCTGGCGTAATTTCCTGTCAAGTGCTTCAGTATATTTATGCTGGATTTTTGGGTCTTTCAGGTTTCTGGGATTAAAACGTCGGGGCTTCTCGGCAGCTTTTAATTTCCTCACTGAGCATATCTTCGCCGTCACATGTGCTATGCTCAAGTAGTGGTCCGAATCGACATTTGCTCCTCTGAATGATTCTAACATTTCTCAGATGGCTTCTATGGCGTCTACCTATCAAAATATGATTGATCTGATTGACAACTGACCGGTCTGGTGACGTCCATGTGCCCTTGTGTATATTCTTATGCGGATACAGTTTACTTCCTACCACGAGATTCCTGGACTCTGCGAAACTAATGAGCCTTTGCCCATTGTCGTTAGTTGTGTCATGAAGGCTGGTTTTTCTTATGATCCGCTGGTATATTGCTTCTTTTCCTAACTTAGCGTTGAAATCTCCAGCGATTACTTTCATGTCATACCAAGGGCATGCTTCCAGAGTCCTTTCTGAAAGTTCATAGAAAGTATCCTTTCCTTCTTCGTTTGACACCTCCGTAGGGGCACTTACACTTAACAAACTGTAGTTATAAAACTTTCACTGCATTCGTATGAGACAAACTCGTGGACTCACGGGTTTAAATCCTATTATTATCTGCCTATAATCTCCCTTCACAACAAATCTTGTGCCGAATTCATGGTGGCTCTCATGACAGCTGTAGTATTTTTTTTTTCTGATCTCCTTTACTGTTGAAAAACTCCAAAACAAATTAGTGCAACAGTACAGGCCATATCCGAACTTACGCCACTTTTGGGACATTTCTAGTTTGGCATTCCTAAGTCCACTGAATGCGGTGGTTCCGACTGCAAGCTTTCGCCTCAACAATACTGGATGGGGAGAGACCATCTTCCAGGCTTATGAAAATATAACAGATTCAGACTGCAGAGTCCAGACCCCTTCCCTCAGCGAAAACGTCGACCAAAGGGACAGTGCTTTGCCACCTTCAAGGCCTGGGTGGTGGTGCAATATCTCTGAAGAGAGGGTTGGCACAGGTCTTTATCCCATCAAAGAACTTGATGTGCCTCCGGCCTATATACTCAGGCACTATTTCGTGCCCTTTGGAGCGAAGTGCCAGGGACGATCCGCGGGAGGGCGGAGTTCTGGTCCTGTTATACATATGGCGTAGCAATGGTGCACCATAGAGCATGGTAGCCTGATAATAGCCTTATAAATCCGAAGTTTCAGACGTAAAGAGAGTTGCGGCGATGTCAACAGATAGTAGAGCCTATACGTCTTTAATCGAACTAATTTCAATCTCTCCCGAACGTGACTGGAGAAGGTAAGATGTCTGTCCAATGTAGGTCCCTGGATACCAATGACCTACCTGTTTCCCAAACTATTATCGTCCTGGACAGCTGTAATAGCTGGAGTGGATCCTTTAAAAAAGATACGAATCGAAATGTTATCATGAAAACTAGGCTACCATACTAAAAATAACACTTTTTAATATTTAATCTCTCCCACCGTTGAAAGAGTTTGTACGAAATATCATAAAGCTGTCTATATTAAAAACAAAACCAATGATTGTTGAAAGTCATAAGTGAGTAAAGGAATTTAGAAAATGAAATAAAATGATAGATTTGGCGTAATCCAAATAACCTTTACCCATCGTCGTAAATCTATGACATCCTGCCCTATATTAAAGGATACTAATAATATTCCGCTTGATCCGGTTGAACAGATCCGCTACCTAGGACTTCTACTTCACAAACGTCTAACATGGAATCCCCACACTAGACTGAAACGACAAGAAACTGCTTCGATTACTTCAACACTTACTAGTGTGAACGGTCAAAGCTTCCTCTTAACTACAAAAGACTCATCTACATGACCATTATAAGACCTATCTGGACTTACGGAGTAGAGCTATGGGGGTCTACTAAACCATCGAATTCCTCTCGTATCCAATCCTTACAATCCAAAATCCTTCGTAAAATCCTCAATGCTCCATATTTTGTCACGAATAAACTTATCCATAAAGACCTTAATGTTCCATATGTTACTGATTTAGCCCGAACCAGGTATCATTCATTCCATGCAAAACTCCATTCCCATTCTAATCCACTGGTTTCCATTCTGTCTTCTTCCTCAATTCCTAATAACCCTCCGAGGCGTCTGAAAAGAAGATGGCCAGACCTTCTAGTTTAGGATATATTTAGAGTGCTGTAAATAGGTGGTGTCTCTACTTGTATTTCATGTCAATTTACCATATGTCCATCACATTTACTTGATGTATTTTGTATACAGTTGTAAATAACAATAAATATGTTTAAAATAAAAATGAATGTGGTGTAATCAGGCGGCATGTATAAATTAAATGTCATTTATGTGCATTAAGCACTCACTAATTAATTTTTTTTTAAATACAGAACTGACGAAGATTCATCCATCATTAATGATGAGAAAGTTGATAAATGCGTATACGTCAAGAGGTCCCGAAATCAGAAAACCAAAAACTAAAAATATGGCATGTTACGGTTGCAATATTAGTAGTACTGTTATAATTAAATAATATTAGTGTTGTATTCTGGCCGTACCTAATATACGTAGATAATTAGTGGTGGGGAGGCGCAGAAGTTGCATGCGCATCTCACATGCGATAAGAGAGAGAGGCGCACGGAAGTGGCAGTAACAAGACACCGAGTGACAGGCAGCGACGCTGGATTCCTTACTGTACTTCTTGAGGAAGCCGGGAGGGAGATTTTGCCGGAAAGGAGATTGTCTGAAGGAAAATTGTCCCACAATAACTTAGGGTAATTGGGAGAGCGCCACTAACCCGCCTCCCTGAGTTGTTTTGTGAATAATCCTACTGCCCAGGTGAATAATGACTATATAATTAATTAGTCGCGCACGAGAACACCTAAAAGGCGGCTGAAAACTGTTGTTTTTTTGAAAAATGACATTTTAAAAAAATTATGACGACGCTGCTGAAAAGCGGTAAAATTAAAAGATAATTGAGATGGATATGCATGAAGCTTGAAAATGGCCCTAGAGGCTGAAACGTCGCGATACTGGAATAAATAAATTGTTTTAAAAAAATATCCAAGAATTCTTTTGCAAATCGGCCTGATAATTATCGAACATATATAATTAAACATTTTATATAGATTTAATAGAGGATAGACTTTGGATTTTTTATTTTTTATTTGTTGATGTATATATATTTTGTATGTGTAAATTTGTTTTTTATTTATTTTATTTTCTCCTTTAATTAAATATATATCGAATCAATCGAAAAGACAAGACTAGGCAAGGCAGCTGGACTCGATGAAATTACTCCAGAAATGATTAAATACATGGGCAACAAGGGCCAAGAGATGTTCCTCCATCTTTTAAACATGGTTTGGAAAAAGAATAAAATTCCTAGAGACTGTGAAGTAGCGGTGATTGTGCCCATCTACAAAAAGGGAGACAATAGGGAATGCAGCAACTATAGGGGAATATTCCTTCTCAGTCTGTCTGCAAAGATCTACTCTAGGATCCTAGAAACAAGAGTAAGGAAAATTGTCGATTGCCAACTAGGAGAGGAACAATGTGGCTTCAGGAATCAGAGAAGTACGCAGGATCTCATCTTTACGATGAGACAAATAACGGAAAAGACTGTTGAGAAAGATAAAGAGCTCTCCATCTGCTTCGTAGACCTCCAGAAAGCTTTCGACAGAGTGAAGAAAGAAGATATAGAGATGGCACTGTCAGAGCGGGGTGTAGACCGTGGAACAACCTGGGCGGTGATGAGTCTCTATAAAAAGATGAGGAATATGGTCAGAACCAGAAACCACATTTCAAAAGAATTTGAGACGGCTATAGGAATATAGACGAAGAAGTGGCCCAGAGAATTGGAGCGGCAGGGAGGATGTTCTATATGGTAAGGCGAGGTTTTCTGGGGAGAAGAGAGGTGTCAAAGCGGACCAAATTAGCCGTATATAAATCGACATTTCTTCCCATCCTATCGTACTCCTCAGAATTGTGGACTCTTACCTCAAAACATAGGAGCCAAATCCAGGCCATGAAAATGAGGTATCTCCGAAAAATAGAGAGAAAGACACGGAGAGATATAATACGGAACGCCACTATACGGGCTAACCTTGATGTCAAACCGGCGGAGACCGTTCAAAAGGAACACAAACTGAGGTATTTTGGACATCTTCTTAGGATGGATCCGGAGAGAAGTGCCAGGAAGACGTATAAGACCCGCACAGAGGGAAAAAGGCCCCGAGGAAGACCCCGCATCTCCAGGAAGGACGGTGTAAAGGAAGCATGCAGGAAGCACGGGATAGACTGGAGTAGGAGAGTGGAGTTGGCACAACAAAGAGACATATGGTCCAGACTCTACAGGCAGGATCCTCACACCGAACAGCGGTAGAAGAGGAAACGATTATAATGATGATGAATTAAATATCTATCTATCTATCTATCGGCGCTATGGTCCTTGTAGGACCTTGGCCTCCTCAGCGATCCTCCTCCACTCTGACCTGTCTTCGGCTGCCCTTGTCAATCCGCTGACACCCAACGACCGAAAGTACTCCACTACGTCCCGCAGCCAGCTAAGTCTAGGTCTGCCCCTGCTCCTTCTTCCACCAGGGTGTCCCTCCATCATCATCTCCCACTTTCCATCCCCTGTACATGCCCCAGCCATCTTATTCTGGCATTCTTGATCTTGGCAACTATATCAGGTGTCTGATTAATTAAATATACATAGTTTTATTTCTTTATTATACAAGAAACTTTATGTTTGTTTGTATATGGTATGTGTAAAAGGTACAGCCAGAATTTTATTTTTTTATTTTTCTATAACTTGTTGAAATAAATAACTGATTTTATTGAAGTTTAATGTTTCCGTTATTTACATTAAAAATAACGTGGCGCCCTGAATAATAGACAAAGACAAATTTAAACCCACACCCTTCTCCACTGGGTGTGGGCAATCTATGTGACGAGGGTTACAGGTATTAATTAATAATGGAAATGGAGCACTAAAAGATGGAGAATGGGATTTGACCCAACTCAGCGCTTCAAATATTTACAGACGTGGCTACCAAGGAACTGCTTGGAATAGATTTTAAGAGACGTCGCTTTGGTGGGTCTAGATACTACAGCTTAAAACACTTTCCAAAAACGTAAACTGGAAACATTCGAGGAACATGATAACATCCTAACTCCATTGAGGCAAGACAGCTGAGTGCATATGGATACGTTGTGCGGATGCCGGACGGCGATAATTTCTGAAATGAGTGCTTTCATTAGGAAGAAGTGTCGACCGGGAGAGAGTGGAAGGGCTACATGAGGCTATGTGACTTGGCGAATAAATACACCGTAAAATAGCGGCATGGCTTATTAGGACACGACATATGACCTTGCAATAAAGTATTATTTAAATTAAAATATACAGAAACGTTAATAAAAATGGGGATTACCTGTAGCATGGTGGTTAGCATAACAGGTGCTATGCCCAAGGTGCTAGGCTCAAACCCACCTTAGGTATGCCGTCCTTCGGAAGGAACGTTAAAAGGTAATCCCAAACCAGTGCGATGTCAGGTACTCGTTAAAGAACCCTACCCTTATTAATCCTGGGAGAGAAAATATAGGACTCCCATTGTAGAACCGTCCGATTAGCCACAGGAGCATAAAGGGACGTTAAATAAATAAAAAAACAAAACAAATATTTCAAACAATTTATTTATTTACTACTTTCGTTATATACCTATCATTTAAATAACAAATGTAGTTATTTCAGCACTATCATCTTGGAAAGGATCGGATGTATCATAAAAATATGACAAAGTAATGTTCAACTGTGGAGTGGAAAGATATCCTACGACATCCTGGTATCCTTTCCAAGAAGCTGCGTAGTTCAAAGGTGTAAAGCCCCACTTGTCTTCAACTTCCCTTTTCGCCATTGAGCTGAGAAGGAGTTTCACAATTGCTAAGTGGCCGCGGCAAGCGCTGCGGTGCAAAGGAGTCCTTTCAAAAATATCAGGTCGAAAATCATCGAGCACACCTTGTAAAAGCAGAGCTACCACATCAGTGTGACCTTCCCTCGAAGCCAAAAACAGCGGAGTTTCATGATTGACATTAATACGTCTACGTTCATCGGAGTCTTTAGCTAAAATCATTTCGACTATTTCTTTGTGGCCATTCAACGCGGCATAGTGGATAGGATAACATTGCCACCTATCTGCTATTTCTATGTTAGCTTCCGGAAGGAGAAGTCTCAAACAGTTCGAGCACCCGTCCCTTGAAGCGATATGGAGTGGTGTCATTTGATTTTTGTCAATCGCGTCAACACCTGCGTTATACATTCGAAGTATCAAAACCGTCTCAATTTCATTTTCTTTTGTGTTTGAAATAGTCCGCGGCTCGTGTTGTGTTCTCCGCAAACAAGATGGAGCGGTGTGCTACCGTTAACGTTTCTCTTGTAAATGAAAGATCTGAAAAGAAGTAACGCCTCGACTATGGCAGGATACCTCTCCCTCGCAGCGAAGTGTAATGGAGTCATGCCCTCCATTTCTACAGCCTCTCTATCGGCTCCTGATTCTAATAAGATCGTCACAACGTCCTCGTGGCCTCCGAGGGAAGCGAGGTGGAGAGGAGTTTTGAGATCATCGCTTTTAGCATCTTTATCGGCGCCAAGGTTCAGCAGCAGCGTAACTATTTCCGAAGATCCATTCATTATTGCAAAGTGTAATGGAGTGTATCCATTATGGTCCTCCAGATCGATGGCAGCTGGAGGATCCGAAAGTAGTGATTCTACTACAGCCAGTAGACCCCGTCTGCAGGCGATATGTAGTGGAGTCGTGCCATTGTCATCAGCCGAATTCTTAAAGGCCCCGAACTCCAAAAGCAGTTTCACTATATCAACATGACCATGATCACAGGCGTAGTGGAGCGGTGTATACTTTCGCTCATCTGTGACCTCTAGCGAAGCACCGTACGATATCAACATTGTCGCGATTTCCTTTAATCCAAGATAAGAAGCAACATGTAAGGGCGACACTCTATGTACCTTTGCCACCTTGTTCCAAGAAGGGATAATCTTTACATCAGAATCTGCAGCTAGAAATTTATCTATATTGTTTTTCGGGATTTTTCGAGCCGCAGTTTCTAGGATTAATTTAACCAAATCGTCATTCTTCGCTAAAACGGCAGAAGAAAGGGGGAACGTTGCCATGGATATCCATCGATTCGAAATTCGCACCATAAAAAATCAGTTGTTTGGTTCCTTCCAAAAACATCGTTCCAATGGCATAGTTTAGAATGACTGTAGGATAACATTCGAAATTTACTGTCCTATTCAAGAGTAGCTCTACAAGACCCAATGATTTATTTGCAACTGCATCGAAAAGCACTTTCGATCCTAAGAAACTTTTATCTTCCACTTTAGCACCATGATCCAGTAGTAATTTAATAAAAGGTTTAAGTGATCGTTGAAAAGCTACGTCTAGCGGTGTACGTCCGTCCTCCCTCATCACATTCGGATCAGCATTCCGAGAGATCAGAAAGTTCATTAGCTTGGTGTCATTTCTTTCTATTGCTAAGTGAAATGCCGTGACATTATTGCACCCTTTTCTATTGACGTCATCTCCATATTCTAACAATGTCTCGATCATTGAAATGTCTGAATTACTGGCTGCCCAATGGAAAGGTGTGTAGCAAATATTATCTACGAAATTGAAACTTGCGTTCTGGGAAAGGAGGTAGTCAGCGATACCAACGTAACGCCTTGCGACAGCTTCATGCAATGCTGTTCGTCCAATCTGGTTCTGTATATTCACATCGGCTCCGTCATCTACTAGTGCCTTTACTAGAGAGAGTATTTCATTTTCATCTGTTGAGTTTACTGAGGAGTTATTATATTTTGTTGATTCGAGGTTAAAATTTTTATGTAATTCCATTTGCGCTGACGTTGGTAGGACGCCCCCGAATCTCGCTATTATTGTTGGCTCGCTCATCATAGCCAGCACCAGTGGAGTGCTACCGGTCTGCCCTTTACTGTTGATGCTAGCGCCGTGGCTGATAAACATCTTAAAGAGATTAAGGTTTCTGTTCAGTACAGCATGGTGCATAGCGGCATTATCCTCATCGTCTTTCATGTTTACACTGGCATTCCTGGAAATGAGCAAGACTGCGATATCTTGAACACCTAACTGAGCTGCGAACATCAAAGGCGTCATCCCAATTTGTCCCCTAATATTTACATTAGCTCCATAATCAAGAAGTGCCATAACGATATTTATATCTTTTTCCAATACTGCATAGTGCAACGCTGCATTGCCAACTTGGTCTAGTAAATCTAAGCTAGCGTTTCTTGAAATGAGTAGGTTCACAATTGTTTGATTGGCAATCTTGACAGCGTGCATCAATGGTGTCAGACCATCTATTTCCTGAGCATTGATATTCGCACCGTGGTCCAGTAGAGTCTCAATTGCTTCTAATTTCTTCTTGGTTACGGCGCCGTGTAATGCTGTAAAACCCATGCTCTCTTTTATTTCCAAACTAGCATTTTTAGAAATCAGTAAATTAATTAGAGCTATGTTATTAATAGAAGCAGCGTGTATTAACAGACTATTTCCGGTTCCTCCTTTAGCATCCACATTTGCGCCGCGGTCAAGAAGCATCTTGGCTGCTTCAAGACTTGGCTTCCGCATTGTATGTATAACTGCAGGGTAATAATCATTATCTCTTAATTCTAAACTAGCATTTCTTGAAATAAGTAAATCCATTACTGCTAGGTTACCGTCTTCAGCTGCCTCCATCAAAGGTGTAAAGCCATTTTTCCCTCTGATATTAGGATCAGCTCCATGATCGAGGAGTGTCCTAATGACATCCAGATTTCCGCTTTCAACCGCTATGTGCATCGCAGTTCTATTATAATCATTTCTCAACTCGAAACTGGCATTTCGTGAAATAAGCAAGTTTACTATTACTAGATAACCTTGTCGAATAGCGAGCATTAAAGGTGTGTAGCCACTGTTTCCTTTGATATTAATATCCGCACCGTGTTCGAGAATGGAATTAGTTATCTCCATATTTCCGAAGACTATCGCATAATGTATTGCTGCATTCTGATTATACGATTTCATATCTAAACTATCACTTTTAGAAATGAGTAAATTAGCAATATCATTACGTTGTTTCACTACTGCCTTCATTAAAGGTGTGATACCACGATGATCTCTAACATTAGGATCAGCTCCGTGATCGAGGAGTGTTCTAATCGCATCCAGATTTTCCACCTCAACTGCCATGTGCATCGCAGTACCGTTTTGAACATCTTTTATTTCTAAACTTGCATTTCTTGAAATTAGTAACTCGACAATATCCTCACGGTTATTCACAATTGCCATCATCAAAGGCGTGTAACCAAGATACGTTTGAGCATTAGGATTAGCGCCACTACTAAGAAGTGCTCTTGTCACATTCAGGTTTCCCTTTATAACTGCTGAGTGGAGTGCGGTTTCGTTATTAGCATTTTTCAATTCCAGTTTAGCGTCACTAGAAAGGATTAAATTAACAATATCCTCATAACCAAGTCCAGCAGCCAGCATTAAAGGAGTCGTTCCACGATATGCTTTAACATTGGGATCAGCTCCATGATCAAGCAGAACTTTAATCACATCAGCTTTACCCTTTAGAATAGCTGAATGTATCGCGTTTCCACCAAGAACATTTTGCAGTTCCAAATCAGCATTTCTTGAAATGAACAAATTTACAACCGCTTTATAACCTTCTCCAGCAGCGAGAATCAAAGGTGTAGCTCCATGATTCCCTCTTGCATTAACGTTCGCACCGTGGTCCAGTAGAGTTTCAGCAACATCAAAGTTTCCCCAAAACACTGCAGTATGTATCGCAGTATTATTATTATCATCAATTATTTCTAAGCTAGCATTTCTAGCAATGAGCAAGTCAGCAATATCTTTAAAACCCATCTTAGCAGCAATCATCAAAGGTGTCATTCCATGATTTCCTTTGACATTTACATCTCCCCCATGTTTTATAATCGCATGAGTCACATCAAAGTTTTCCGCCATTACTGCTACATGTAAAGCTGTATTATTATCATCAGCATTTACTTCTAAACTAGCGTTTCTAGAAAGGAGTAAATTGACAATATCCTCGTATTGATTTCCAACTGCCAACATCAAAGGTGTAGCTCCATGATTTTCTCTTGCATTAACATTCGCCCCGTGGTCCAGCAAAGTTTTAGCAACATCAAAGTTTCCCCCAAACGCTGCAAAATGTATCGCAGTATTATTATTATCATCTTTTATTTCTAAGCTAGCATTTCTAGCAATGAGCGAATCAGCAATATTTTTAAATCCCTTCTCAGCAGCAAACATCAAAGGTGTCATTCCATGATTTCCTTTGACATTTACATCTCTCACATGTTTTATGATCGCATGAGTCACATTTAAGTTTCCCGCCATTACCGCTAAATGTATAGCTGTATTGTTATTATCAGCTTTTAATTCTAAACTAGCGTTTCTAGAAAGGAGTAAATTGACAATATCCTCGTATTGATTTCCAGCTGCCAACATCAAAGGTGTAGCTCCATGATTTTCTCTTGCATTAACATTCGCACCGTGGTCCAGTAGAGTTTCAGCAACATCAAAGTTTCCCCCAAACACTGCAAAATGTATCGCAGTATTATTATTATCATCTTTTATTTCTAAGCTAGCATTTCTAGCAATGAGCAACTCAGCAATATCTTTAAAACCCATCTTAGCAGCAATCATCAAAGGTGTCATTCCATGATTTCCTGTGACATTTACATCCGCCCCCTGACCAAGTAGCTCAGTAACCTCCTTCAGTCTCCCATTGGCTACAGCCACATGTAGTGGAGTATCAACGTATTGTTTTGCGTTCCTAGCAAGCCGATTACTAGACATGCCATCTCCGGCTGATAAATCTTTATCAATCTTATAATTAACACCCGGAATCTTTTCATCCACTAAAGTGACATGTTTAGTGTTTTCATCAGGTTCTTCCTTTTGGTGATTCCCCTAAAACATAAAAATTATATTTTAAAGATTACAAAATTAGATAAATGACTTTTATTAATAATTAAATATAAAAAAAGATATAAAAATAATTTATTTATTGTGGTATTATCGTTTGGTAATATATACGAGAGGGGGAGGGGGATGCCCATGGCAGTTCAGTTGTTTTGAATGGATTTTACCTTAATTCATTAATTGATATTTGTTTCATACATTAAATTTTGCCCAATATATTCAGCACTTAGAAACCACTACAACCCTCACGCTAATAACATACCAGAAAGCCTATTTCCTACAATATTAACTATTGATGACCCAAATTACTGTATTGTTATTTAGTTAGCGCCTTAAAACTAAGATCATTTGTAATAATCGAGTAAGATTAACAATTACGAGCTGCATTATAAAAGAACCAACTATCTATAAAATTTATAATACTGTACCTAGTCAATGTTTCATAATAATGCTTATATAATAGATAATGCTAGTACTATTGCAATGAACTATTTTAATCCATAATCTGGTTTCAAACAACTCTTTTAACTATATTAATACGTCAATGATCATTTAAAATCTTAATATTTAATAATCATTCACTCCGATGTTAATTTAAAATGTATTTATGTATATGTATCTATATATATTAAAACTTTATATTTCAAAGAATATTTTAAATCTAAAATAGTTTAATACTTCTATATAACATTAAAAAAATTGTATAAACCTGTATAAAAATAATTTGTTACATTATGTTTATTTTGTTTATTCTACTGTGCTGTTTAATACTTATTTTATTATCCTATTGTGATTTGTTGCGTTTCATGTTTATTACTTATAATTGTTATTAATGATGGAGTTTTGTTGACCGTAGAGAAATTAGATGAGGAAGATGGTTGGGGGTGCGGTCATAAATTAAAACACACAATTAAAAATAAGCACATAATTAAAAAATGGCACATAATTAAATAACGCTTATTTTTAATTGTGTGTTTTAATTTATGACCGCACCCCCAACCATCTTCCTCATATAATTGTTATTAATTGCTGTTTGTAATGTATAGCCTGACCAGGCTCTATTTGTATGGGAAACCCCAAAGACAAATAAACTCATTCTATTCTGTTCTACATTAAATTATGAGAGTTTTCATATTTAAAAAAAAATGTTAGCATGTTATCCATTTATAATGATTGTGTATAATGTCAGATGTATACAACAAATAAAGTTTCTTTGAAGATGTTTCAGTAGTTATTTAATGAAAAGGTATATTTTAATACTATTAACTAATTTATTATTTACAAAACTATCACACAGACTACAGATTTATTTAATAAAAGATAAATTGACAGAATATTAGAAGCAATATATAAGTTTTTAAACTTTTAGTTAGTTGACATTCTAGGGGTATTTGTTCTATTTATTTATTTATTTTTTTTGCTCATCATATAAATTATATGCTTATTGCACCTAAGCTCACTAATTATAGAGGGGAAAATTGCACCATATTGTCTTTGAGAAAAAAATCATTCGATCATTCAGTTATTGAAATCATTTGAAGTACGGTCATTCGATTATGTCCACCTTTAGTAAACACCTTGGGCATAACAGACGAAATTAAGATGGCGTTGACCATAGATAAATTACAGTAATCCAAGGAGTTTGTAATAGTATGGAGGGAGCATGGGGGCAATTTAGGGGTGGCAACTTATACCTGCATAGCCACCATTGTTTGCGGATTGCTATTGCAGTCAGTTGTCTCTTGGTTGTTACTTTATTCTGTCTTCTATCTATAAACATAATTTCTAACTACGGTGCATTGTGTGGTTTATGGCTGCAGTAATAATTTTTTTTTTTTTTTTTTTTTTTTTTATTCGTATATATTACAATTTGTCATAATAGACAATAATAATAGTGCTACAGGATCTCATTCATACAATATTTACAATATAAACAAAAGGAAAGTCAAATTACATAAAATAAAATCAAAGTAAATAAACGTATACAATAACAAAATTAAGTATACAAAATAAATACAAATAAATGAAGTTAACAAATAAATAAACAAAACATGTCACATTCATACCTATGTACAATATTTACAATCAGCTCGGGAACCCCGGACGGGGCTTGTCCCCCCACTTGTGGAAGGACAAGCAGAGTCCAAAGGATCCCAGCGCCTCCCTCTCAGCCGCATCGCTGGTGAGAGCCAGCGGAAGCTAAGTGAGGGCGCCATAGCCACAATCACACCGCACTTGAGAGGAGAATCTGACCAGTGTCAGAACTCCAGCATACATCTTTACAATATATCTCGGGGCCACTGCCGTTTCAACCTTCTAGGTGGGTTGTATGGATGAGTGGAGCTGGATAGGGATCGTGCTAAAGGATTAGGATGATGAATGAAGTTCTGATGGAATTTGGAAAATTAGGATGGAATTAGTTCTGAAATAAATGGAACATTAAGGTCGTGGTGCAAGGTATAGTTGGATACATAATAAGGAGCATTTACTATTATTCGGAGGACTTTGGATTGAAAGGATTGAATGCGTTTGATGTTAGAACGTTTAGCTGTCCCCCACAGTTCAAGTCCGTAGGTCCAGATGGGCTTCAGTATTGTCTTATAAATTAATAATTTGTTGTCAACTGTAAGTTCAGATTTTCTGTTTAATAGTCTGTATAACTGTCCGAATCGTCGATTGAGTTCTTTTCTTTTAAGTCTTGTATGTGGGTTCCACGTCAGTCTTTTGTCTAGTAGTAAGCCAAGGTAGCGGACTGTATCTGAAGGAGGAATAGGAATGGAATTGAAGTAAACTGGCGGACAGGAGTTTCGTCGAAGAGTGAAGGTTACGTGTTTGCATTTGGCCTCGTTCACCTTTATGCGCCAAGCACCACACCAGTCTTCGATAAGACAAAGGTGTCTTTGCAGGATTAAGGATGCTGTTTCGGGATCGGAACTGGATGATGGATGGCGGTGTCGTCGGCAAATGTTGTCAGAAAGGTGTCAGGATGATTAGGAATATCAGCGGTGTAAAGGATGTAGAGAACGGGTCCCAGGACGCTGCCCTGAGGAACACCGGCCTCAACGGGATAAAAGTTGGAAAATTCTACACCACAGCGTACTTGAAAGGAGCGGTTTGAGAGATAGGATCTTAGAATGAGGTAGAGAGACTGGGGTAAATGCGTTTTCAGCTTGAAGAGTAATCCTGCGTGCCATACCCGGTCAAAAGCTTGCGCTATGTCCAGAAACGCACCAGAACAATACTCTTTGCATTCGAGGGCTGAGGAAATATGGTCTACAACTCGGGGTCCTTGTTGAACAGTGGAATGATGAGAACGGAAACCAAACTGGTGGGAAGGAAGGTTGTGAGATTCTAATATAGGCAGGATTCGTTTTAGAAGGCAGTAATAATAATGGCAAGGATAATCGTATAAAGAAACTGAGCTTTTTTAGGTAAGTGTTTTATATTTAATTAGACATACGTATGTTTATACAACTTTTTGATTGATCCTGAAACATATAATTTTTGCTGGCAAATCGTGAAATACAAGTTTATATGTACTGGCAAAGTGAAATAAATTAATAATTGGTTTCAAATGTCAAGTAAATTAATAAAGAATAATATGTCAACAGGTCTAATATTGTTTTTTATGTAATGAACATTTCACAGCTGATCAAATTGAGACAACTTACATTAGTAGACCACGGCTTAAACCCGGATCAGTACCGAATGTATTTGAGGCCTATCCTGATCACTTGAAACCAAAGATTGTTGTAGTGAGTTGGCAATTATGAAAAAAATATTTATATGAAAGATTGAAAACTCAAATTTTTAGTTAGGTTTAAAATTAAATTTTAGAAAAAAAAGTCTCCAGCAAAACGGAAAACTAGGAAGAAGGTTGATTTTAATAATAATGAAAAGGACGCAATACCTGCTGATACAGCTTTGCACGAGGTAGCTCCATCTTCTCTACTCCAGCAGGTGTGTATACTAAAATTATAACTTAATAAAAGCAACAACAAAGTTAGTTGATTGTCAAATAGTTTTCAATCGTAAGAATTTCCTCAACTTATTTTTGTTTTAGATGATGTCTGAAAATCGGTCACTGCGAGAAGAAAATGAGAAACTAAAGAAAAAAATACAGTGGTTTGAATTTAATAAAGAAAAAAAAGATAGATTAATTAAAAATTTGCGCCAGAGCATATACAAGAAAAAGAAAATAATAAATAATATGTCAACTATATTGAACCAGCTTCGTAATAAAAGCCTGCTCAATGCTGAATTGGAAGTTTGTTTGAGGGAAATGCCTAAAATATCGAAAGAACTTTTTCTTAAGAGGCCATCAAGATCCCCTTATTCTGAAGAACTTCGTGCCTTTGCTTTAACTTTACATTTCTACTCTCCGAAGGCATACAACTATTTAAGGACATCTTTTAACACAGCACTCCCACATCATAAGACGCTGCCCTAGTGGTATACTTCTATTGATGCAGAACCTGGATTTTTAACTGAATCTCTTTGGGCACTAAGGCAAATTGGTGAGTCTTGTAAGTATCCCCTTTTATGTTCTTTATTGTTTGATGAAATGGCCATCCGTTAAGGAGTGGAATGGACAACTAAAGGTGTTGTTGGGTATCCTTCCTTTGATGGTAGTGATCTTGCCAAAGAAGTATTAGTTTTTATGATTGTATTTGTAAATGCTACTTGGAGAATCCCAATTGGTTATTTCTTTATTAATGGAATGACAGGTTCCCAGAAGGCTTCCTTGGTGAAGCAAAGTTTGTCGCTACTTCATGATGTTGGTATCAGAGTAGTAGGATTGACTTGCGATGGAGTTGCCCCTAATATTTGTATGGCTAGTTCTCTTGGATGTAATATTATGCCATACCTTTTAAAACCCACATTTTATCATCCCAGCACTAATAAGGAAGTATGCTTCTTTCTTGACCCTTCCCACATGCTAAAACTTTTAAGGAATGCTTTCGGAGAGTTAAAATATTTTTTTGATGAAAAAGGGAACTTAGTATCATGGGACTTAATTACAAAGTTGCATGATTTGGAATATGATGAAGGACTCCATCTTGGCAATAAACTGAGAGCAAGGAATGTAATGTACTTCAAGAATAAAATGAAAGTGAAATTAGCAGCACAACTATTTAGTGATTCTGTTGCAGATGCCCTTGTGGCGGATGCTACACACGCTCGCTCATAGATAGCGCTAGCGGCGTCCATATGACTTACTGGCAAATATAAGAAGACGCTATATCCTATAAAATTGTATATTGTTACTAATTAATGTCATAGTAAATATTCATATCTATATAACTGTTTTATAAGAATAAATAAAGCATTCAAGGTGATTTGACCTAGGGCCAAGACCCAAGTCTGCTAGCAAAGCTCTCACTGTCAATTATTGACATAGATGACCAACATCTCCAAGAACTGACACAGCTCTTCAAATCACCAACTTGGTATCTTCCTAGGTCAGATTAACTCTGCCTTTATAACGTAATGTAGTCTATCTTTATTTCACTTCCTTCTTGTACCTTCTCTCCTTCTAACCTTCGCTACAGTCGTGCTACTACCACGCAGGGCGTATTCTCTCCTTATCCTCGCTACTGTCGTGCTACTACCACGCAGGGCGTTTCTCTCCTTATCCTCGCTACTGTCGTGCTACTACCATGCAGGGCGAATTCTCTCCTTATCTCGCTACTGTCGTGCTACTACCACGCAGGGCGAATTCTCTCCTCATCCTCGCTACTGTCGTGCTACTACCACGCAGGGCGTATTCTCTCCTTATCCTCGCTACTGTCGTGCTACTACCACGCAGGGCGAATTCTCTCCTTATCCTCGCTACTGTCGTGCTACTACCACGCAGGGCGTATTCTCTCCTTATCCTAGCTACTGTCGTGCTACTACCACGCAGGGCGTATTCTCTCCTTATCCTCGCTACTGTCGTGCTACTACCACGCAGGGCGAATTCTCTCCTTATCCTCGCTACTGTCGTGCTACTACCGCGCAGGGCGTATTCTCTCCTTATCCTCGCTCCTGTCGTGCTACTACCACGCAGGGCGAATTCTCTCCTTATCCTCGCTACTGTTGTGCTACTACCAGGCAGGGCAAATTCTCTCCTCATCCTCATCCTCGCTACTGTCGTGCCACTACCACGTAGGGCGAATTCTCTCCTCATCCTCGCTACTGTCGTGCTACTACCACGCAGGGCGTATTCTCTCCTTATCCTCGCTACTGTCGTGCTACTACCACGAGGGGCGAATTCTCTCCTTATCCTCGCTACTGTCGTGCTACTACCACGCAGGGCGTATTCTCTCCTTATCCTCGCTACTGTCGTGCTACTACCACGCAGGGCGAATTCTCTCCTTATCCTCGCTACGGTCGTGCTACTACCACGCAGGGCGAATCCTTTCTTAACCCACACTACTGGCGTGCTACTACCACACAGAGTGTAACCCATCCTAACCAGTCCTCTCTGCTAATTCATTAAATGTCATCTCCTTTAAACTCTCTTTCTTGCATGAATACGCAATTGTCGAGGCCTTCTGATACCCTTTCTTTTTCATTATAACAACCATACCTCGCACCCTGATATGGTGCCATGATCCAGAAAATAAAATACCTGGTTTTGAAGTTGTCACTGTTACAGTACGATTTATCAGATTAGTCAATCGTTTATTTGATGTGTTGAATTCCCATTCCATTTTACAAAATCGTTATAAACGAGCAATGGACTCATTGGTGGCCCCTAGCTACAAAGCATTGTTTGCTGAAGCTAAAAAGTATTTTATGCAATTGCGGGATTGTTTCTCCGTGTCATTAATGGAAAAAGTTGAATTGGCTTTATAGGCTTTATAGTTGCCATTGAAAACGCTCAATATATTTATATGACAAATTAGTCATTGAAGAGAAACTTGTAAAATACATTCCATTTTATAAGTTAAGCCAAGACCACCTCGAGATTTTTTTTCGGACAAGGTCGAAGTTTGGATATAACAATAACCCAACAGCCTTTCAATTACCTAAATTAATGAAAAAAATACTTGTGCAAAAGGAGCTGCACGCACCAGTAGGTGGCAATTGTCAGTCCAAGAAGGTTGAGGGTAGAAAACCTGGAGAACCAATTACCATCTGATCATGATTACATATCAGTTCCCATTAATGTTGACCTCAGCCACTATAGTGAGCAAGTTATAAAATATATATGTGGCTTTGTAGTTAAAAAAATTGAGAAAAGCATTCATTGTACGGTGTACTTATCCATCTTAAGAAGCAACGTGCCCCTTTCATGTGGTTTAACATATATTAAAGATAAGGGTGGTTTACTTTATCCAAGCCAGGATGTGTTCATAGTTTGTAGAAACACAGAGCAAGCTCTGCGGGGATTTACAAAAGTAAGAGGCCTGCATCATTGGAACACCTATTCAGGGAAGGCTTTAACGATATCAATTGTCCAAAGAAGCCTTGACCAGCAAGGTTTCAGCTGTCTTTCACAGCACATATTAAATCAGAGCGTTGATTATAGTCATATGTACCACCTTATTAAAGTAATTATTAAATATTATATGAAAGTAAGGATTAGCTACTCTTACAAAAGTATATCTGAAGTGGCCCAAGGGTTGAGTGTAAGGCAGTTCAACAACAAACTTACTTTGTTTAGAGGCAATTAAAAATTTTTATTTCTTTAATAATAGTCAATCTATTTTTCATAAAACATGCTTTTTATTATAATTAATTAACCGTTTCATTATTTTATAATATGTTTATATCCATTTTATTGTTTTATTTGTTTGCATTTTATATCACATATATTTTTGCATGTACTATAATCCTATTATTATGATTATGTGTATAGTTTATATTAATTTATTCTATTTCTCGGAACAACCCACTGAAATGATTGGTGGATGTGGGAGCTGCCAGGAGGCTCCAAGAAGAAGAAGACTTGGATGTATGATTTGTGAAGTAAAAGATTGTATATTCCAAACATTTTTATTGATTAGCATTTTAATTCCATCCTTAATCCTTAACATTTCTTCCTAACATGACAAGTAAATTGAGGAGCTACCTATTAAAGGAATAGTGTCTCATCCTCCATGAGATTTTGCTTGTAAGCAGGATTTGATTTTTTGTTTAAATGGACTGATTTATCAGAATTTTAAAATAAACGTTTTATACTTTTCTAATAAGTTTCACGAAAAACATTCTAGTTACGAAAAAATCGATTGGCATTTTTCAATGGTACCCTCGATCCTTAAAGTAGCACAAGTTTTGAGAATTTTACCAATGGTTTATTAATTTAGATTCCTCCCTTAAAATAAAAATTTAGGAACATCCTATTAAATATATAGAACATTTTATTGAATAAACTATAGAAAGGGGGGTTGAATTTTCATTGGAGTAATTTTATTTGAAATTATTTTAAAATAAAAGTTGGATGAAGACTTTTTTAAAAGCTCCATGGCCAAAAAAGAATAGTTTAAGAAATATAAAAATGTTTTAAAACATTAATTACTCTTAAAAGTAAAGAAATAATTAGTAAGTTGTGATTCAAACTTTGCCTTGAATTCACATTTGTGGAACATACTGTTGTGCGGGTTGCCTATCTTTAAGCGAACGGCGTTGCCACAGGCAAGACAAAGGGAAGGAGGGGTAAGGCTCCCTCCATACTATAACAACCTCCTTGCAGTAATCGATATCACACAGAGATACATAAAATAACATAAACAAAACATAAATGATTAACATGCAATGTTTTATTTATCTTATTAAATTCGCCAAACCACCAACAATTCACATTTATGTTGCAAAACGACATACAACGATTATCTTGAAAAAATAAAACTTTTCATATACGTAATCAGTAATAATGGATATGCCTCCTTGTAAGGAGTTCTTACAATAGTATGATTAGATTACTAATTTTTCTAGACAATCAACTGCTAGGTTATTCTCCCCTTAGTAGGTTGCATTCCTTTAGTGGTGATGTAGGAGGCCCTTGCTCATCGTTCGATTTTATGGCTGTATTTGGTCAGTGTGCTATTGAGGTGTGTTTGATTGCTTTTGTGTATTCTTAGGCAGTGTTAGAAAGCATTTGTGTAACAGAAATCTTTTGCGGTTGCTAATCTAAAACTCTAACTAATGATTCTTAAATTCTATCAAACTACCAAAGTAAGTGAAAATCGTAAGTTGCCCGTTCCAGATTTGTTTTGTATTTATGTCTAACGATCAAAGCTAATTTTAAATATTATAGTGTCTCATAAACTTCATAACATTCTTAAGTATATTGAGGCCAGAAAGCTAAGTTCAAATGGATATTCTATGAGGATGCCGATGATGCTGAAATAAGTGCTTCACCTAAAATCAATGGAAGTAGGAAGAAGTGTCGACCGGAAGAGAGATGGAAGGGCTGCATGAGGCTGTGGTGGCTATGTGCCTTGTTGGCAAATAAATACAGATTGAAATAGCGGCATGCCTTATTAGGACACGACATATGACCTTGTTGCAATAAAGTAGTTTTTATATTTAAAAAATACAGAAACATTTAAAAAAAAACATTCAATCATTTATTACATTATATATCTTTCGTTTAAAGAAAAAATGTAGTCATTTTAACTCTATTTTCTTGAAAAGGGTCAGATGTGTCAAAAAAATATGATAACGTTATGTTCAACTGTGGAGTGGAAAGATATCCTATGACATCCTGGTATCCTTTCCAAGAAGCTGCGTAGTTCAAAGGTGTAAAGCCCCACTTGTCTTCAGCGTCCCTTTTCGCCATAGAGCTAAGAAGGAGTTTTACAATTCCAAAGTGACCACGGCATGCACTGCGGTGCAAAGGAGTTCTTCCGAAAATATCAGGTCGAAAATCATCGACCACACCATGCAAAAGCAGTGTTACCACATCAGTGTGACCTTCCCTTGAAGCCAAAAATAGCGGAGTTTCATGATTGACATTAATACGTCTACGTTCATCAGAGTCTTTGGCTAAAATCATTCCGACTATTTCTCTGTGGCCATTCAACGCGGCATAGTGGATAGGATAACATTGCCACCTATCTGCTATTTCTATGTTAGCTTCCGGAAGGAGAAGTCTCAAACAGTTCGAGCACCCGTCCCTTGAAGCGATATGGAGTGGTGTCATTTGATTTTTGTCAATTGCGTCAACACCTGCGTTATACATTCGAAGTATCAAAACCGTCTCAATTTCATTTTCTTTTGTGTTTGAAAATAGTCCGCGGCTCGTGTTGTGTTCTCCGCAAACAAGATGGAGCGGTGTGCTACCGTTAACGTTTCTCTTGTAAATGAAAGATCTGAAAAGAAGTAACGTCTCGACTATGGCAGGATATCTCTCCCTCGCAGCGAAGTGTAATGGAGTCATGCCCTCCATTTCGACAGCTTCTCTATCGGCTCCGGCTTCCAATAAGATCGTTGCGATGTCCTGATGACCTCCAAGGGAAGCGAGGTGGAGAGGAGTTTTGAGATCATCGGTTTTTGCATCTTTATCGGCGCCAAGGTTCAGCAGCAGTGTAACTATTTCCAACGAACCATTCACTATTGCAAAGTGTAATGGAGTGTATCCATTATGGTCCTCCAGATCGATGGCAGCTGGAGGATCCGAAAGTAGTGATTCTACTACAGCCAGTAGACCCTGTCTGCAGGCGATATGTAGTGGAGTCGTGCCATTGTCATCAGCCGAATTCTTAAAGGCCCCGAACTCCAAAAGCAGTTTCACTATATCAACATGACCATGATCACAGGCGTAGTGGAGCGGTGTATACTTTCGCTCATCTGTGACCTCTAGCGAAGCACCGTATGATATCAACATTGTCGCGATTTCCTTTAATCCAAGATAAGAAGCGACATGTAAGGGCGACACTCTATGAACCTCTGCCACCTTGCTCCAAGAGGATATAATCTTAACATCAGAATCTGTAGCTAGAAATTTATCTATATTGTTTTGGGAGATTTTTCGGGCTGCAGTTTCTAGGATTAATTTAACCAAAACATCACTTCTTGCCATAACGGCTGAAGAAAGTGGGACGTTGCCATGGATATCCATCAATTCGAAATTCGCACCATAAAAAATCAGTTGTTCGGTTCCTTCCAAAAACATCGTTCCAATGGCATAGTTAAGAAGGACTGTAGGATAACATTCGAAATTGATTGTCCTATTCAAGAGTAGTTCTACAAGACCCAATGATTTATTTGCAACTGCATCGAAAAGCACTTTCGATCCTAAGAAACTTTTATCTTCCACTTTAGCACCATGATCCAGTAGTAATTTGATAAAAGGTTTAAGTGATCGTTGAAAAGCTACGTCTAGCGGTGTACGTCCGTCCTCCCTCATCACATTCGGATCGGCATTCCGAGAGATCAGAAAGTTCATTAGCTTGGTGTCATTTCTTTCTATTGCTAAGTGAAATGCCGTGACATTATTGCACCCTTTTCTATTGACGTCATCTCCATATTCTAACAATGTCTCGATCATTGAAATGTCTGAATTACTAGCTGCCCAATGGAAGGGTGTGTAGCAAATATTATCTACGAAATCGAATTTTACGTTCTGGGAAAGGAGGTAGTCAGCGATACCAACGTAACGCCTTGCGACAGCTTCATGCAGCGCTGTTCGTCCAATCAGGTTCTGTGTATTCACATCGGCTCCGTCATCTACTAGTGCCTTTACTAGAGAGAGTATTTCATTTTCATCTGTTGAGTTTACTAAGGAGTTATTATATTTTGTTGATTCGAGGTTAAAAATTTTATGTAATTCCATTTTCGCTGACGTTGGTAGGACACCCCCGAATCTCGCTATGACTGTTGGCTCGCTCATCATAGCAAGCACCAGTGGAGTGCTACCGGTCTGCCCTTTACTGTTGATGCTAGCGCCGTGGCTGATAAACATCTTAAAGAGATTAAGGTTTCTGTTCAGTACAGCATGGTGCATAGCGGCATTATCCTCATCGTCTTTCATGTTTACACTGGCATTCCTAGAAATGAGCAAGACTGCGATATCTTGAACACCTAACTGAGCTGCGAACATCAAAGGCGTCATCCCAATTTGTCCCCTAATATTTACATTAGCCCATGATCAAGAAGTGCCATAACGATATTTATATCTTTTTCCAATACTGCATAGTGCAACGCTGCATTGCCAACTTGGTCTAATAAATCTAAGCTAGCGTTTCTTGAAATGAGTAGGTTCACAATAGTTTGATTGGCAATCTTGACAGCGTGCATCAATGGTGTCAGACCATCTATTTCCTGAGCATTGATATTCGCACCGTGGTCCAGTAGAGTCTCAATTGCTTCTAATTTCTTCTTGGTTACGGCGCCGTGTAATGCAGTAAAACCCATGCTCTCTTTTATTTCCAAACTAGCATTTTTAGAAATCAGTAAATTAATTAGAGCTATGTTATTAATAGAAGCAGCGTGTATTAGCAGACTATTTCCGGTTCCTCCTTTAGCATCCACATTTGCCCCGCGGTCAAGAAGCATCTTAGCTGCTTCAAGACTTGGCTTCCGCATTGTATGTTGAACCGCGGTGTAATAATCATTATCTCTAGCTTCTAAACTAGCATTTCTTGAAATAAGTAAATCCATTACTGCTAGGTTACCGTCTTCAGCTGCATCCATCAAAGGTGTAAAACCATCTCTTCCTTTACTATTAGGATCAGCTCCATGATCGAGGAGTGTCCTGATGACATCTAAATTTCCGTAACCAACCGCTATGTGCATCGCGGTTCTATTATAATCATTTCTCAACTCAAAACTAGCATTTCTCGAAATAAGCAAGTTTACTATTACTAGATAACCTTGTTGAATAGCGAGCATTAAAGGTGTGTAGCCACTGTTTCCTTTGATATTAATATCCGCACCGTGTTCGAGAATGGAATTAGTTATCTCAAGATTTCCAAACCGTATTGCATAATGTATTGCTGCATTCTGATTATACGATTTTATATCTAAACTATTACTTTTAGAAATGAGTAAATTAGCAATATCATTACGTTGTTTCACTACTGCTTTCATTAAAGGTGTGATACCACGATGATCTCTAGCATTTGGGTCAGCTCCGTGATCGAGGAGTGTTCTAATCGCATTCAGATTTTCTACCTCAACTGCCATGTGCATCGCAGTTCTGTTGAGAACATCTCTAATTTCTAAACTTGTATTTCGTGAAACCAGTAAATGGACAATACCCTCATGATTATTCACAATCGCCACCATCAAAGGCGTGTAACCAAGATACGTTTGAGCATTAGGATTAGCGCCACTACTAAGGAGTGCCCTTGTCACATTAAGATTACCCTTTAACACCGCTAAGTGGAGCGCGGTTTCGTTTTTGGCATTTTTCAATTCCAGATTAGCGTTACAAGAAAGGATTAAATTAACTATATCCTCATAACCCAGCCCAACTGCCAGCGCCAGAGGCGTCGCACTGCGAAATCCGATTACATTGGGATTAGCTCCATGATCAAGCAGAACTTTAAGCACATCAGCTTTACCCTTAAGAATTGCTGAATGCATCGCGTTTTCATCAAGATCTGTTTTCATTTCCAAATTAGCTTTTCTTGAAATAAGTAAATTGACAATTGTTTTATGACCTTCCCCGGCAGCGAGAATCAAAGGTGTAGCTCCACGATTTCCTCTTGCATTAACATTCGCCCCATGGTCCAGTAAAATTTCCGCAACGTCAAGGTTTCCCCTAAACGCTGCAATATGCAAAGCGGTATAATTATCAGTTCTTATTTCTAAACTAGCATTTCTAGCAATGAGCAAGTCAGCAATATCTTTCAAACCCTTCTTAGCAGCAATCATCAAAGGTGTCATTCCATGATTTCCTTTGACATTTACATCTCCCCCATATTTTATGATCGCATGAGTCACATTCAAGTTTCCTGAAATTACTGCTAAATGTATAGCTGTATTGTTATTATCAGCTTTTAGTTCTAAACAAGCGTTTCTAGAAAGGAGTAACTTGACAATGTCCCCGTATTGTTTCCCAACTGCCAACATCAAAGGTGTAGCACCATGGTTTTGAACTGCATTAACATTCGAACCGTGGTCCAGTAGAGCTTCAGCAACATCAAAGTTTCCCCCAAGCACTGCGATATGTATCGCTGTATTATTATTATCATCTTTTATTTCTAAGCTAGCATTTCTAGCAATGAGCAAGTCAGCAATATCTTTTAAGCCCTTCTCAGCAGCAAGCATTAAAGGTGTAATTCCACCACTTCCTTTGACATTTACATCCGCCCCGTGATCAAGTAGCTCAGTAACCTCCTCCAGTCTCCCATAGGCCACAGCAACATGTAGTGGAGTATTAACGTGTTGTTTTGCCTGCATTGCCAGCCGATCACCAGACATATTATCTCCTTGTATGGCTGATAAATCTTTGTCAATCTTATAATTAACATCCGAAATAGTTTCACCCTCTAAAGTCACATTTTTTGCGTTTGCATCAGGTTCTTCTTTTTGGTGATTCTCCTCCTAAAAAACAAAAGTTACAGTTTAAAGAATACAAAATTAGATAAACGACTTTTCTAAATAAATAAATAGTCCTACATAAACAGAAAAACAGCCCAAAAAAACTTTTTTAAGGTAGTATCGTTTGAAAATAAATGTATAGCATAAAATACTATTTTCTTTCTGTATTAGTAGCAGTAGTATTTAATTTCTGTAGTGAACAATGAGTGGATAAGGTGTTTTTACACAGAAGTGAGCTCACTTTCTGAGAGGCGATATAGGGGACAATTTTGGCCTTTTCTCATTGGCTAATTAGATGATTCTACAGTGGGAGTCCTAAATTTTGTCTATCCAAGTTTAATTAGGATAGGGATCTTTAATGAGTACCTGACAATGCACAGGCTCGGGACCACCTTTTAACGTCTCCTCCGAAGGACAGCATAACTAAGGACTTTTTTCTCCCATTAAAAAATCCTAGGGCCATTTGCGGGTTTGATCTGGGGCCTTGGGCATAGGAGGCTGTTATGCTAACCACAATGCTACAGGTAACCAAAATAGTTAACAATTTCCAAAATCATAGCTGGCCAATGTACTCAAACATCTGTGATCAATCTTAAACTGTCATTCATTATGAATTATTACATATAATTAATATATATTAATGACTAGTAGCAATACATTTTATGTTTATAAACTGTGTAATTGAAAAAAATATTGCCTTAATTAATTAATAAACTTTCTTCTACTTCATCTCAACTCAAATTATTTCTCTAGATAACATTAAGTGTTGAAAAACGTTTAAAATGTGTTGTTATAAACTTTCATAATAATTACCACCCGACGAGTACAAATATAGGGTTGTCTGGCATGTAATGCTGATTTCATACAGGCATTTTGTTAATTTTATTTAGGAATAAGATTCAAATGCTTTTTCAATCTCAAAACTGATTTCATAATTTTAACTATAAAAGAGATTGGATCTGCCCTAGTTTAAGAATGCCTTCAAAATGGGTTCCGAAAGTTTAAGTCTTCCATTTTGTTTCCATTTATCTTACTTTTATCATATACTACTCATATTATGATTGATTTAAATAAATTAATTAATCATATTTTTAACTTTAACCTATAAAGTACATGTTAGAAGATTTTCCTGTTGAAACAATATATTTATTGGTATTTACTATATAAACTAACAATAAAGAAATAACATCCCAAGTTTTAAAAGTTGAATCTTCACTACTTCTACATTATCATTCTTTATATTAGACATTAACAAACAAATAATCAAAACATTTTCCCAAAGCAATCATTTGTGTGTAGAAAAATGAAATTATTAAAAACATTTATCAACTAATTTAAACTACACTGATCTATCAGAATTATCACCTATTTTATTTCAATAATGCTTCTGTTGTCAATAGTTTAAATTAAAATTACTATGCTAAAATTTAACATCCTAAAAGTGTGAACTAATCTATATGCCCTGACTATCAGTAACAATCAATTTTTTTTTTTTTTTTGTTTGTTAATCATTTATTTTTACATCCACACCTGATGCTCAGCCCATGATAATAAGTGGATTTGATAACAATTGATATAAAGGGCATGTCAGGCATGAGGGAGGTCGATACCCATTGGCATCTACTCCTAACTTGAATTTTAAAAGAGTTTACTTAAGGAGATCCCTTAGCCAGCTTCTTTTCAGCCTTCTTTGAATATTCCCTGGCCTGTCTGTCGTGGCCATGTTTTGTATGAGTTTGTTAGTATGTCCGTAAATTTTGTCAAAAAAATTTATGTATGAAGTCCGAATGTGATCTTGCACCATTGGTATCTGTAAGTCTGTATGTAAAGTTTTGTTACTGACATACCAGGGTGATCGAGTAATGAGTCTTAAAGTTTTTGATTGAAAAGTCTGGATTTTTTTAATCTGAGTCTGTTTCTTTCAGTATGGATTTTAGTAAGTAGGTATAAGTAATTAGTTTTTGTCAGATTTTGAAATAAGAGTGTTTGTGCAGCAGAGAATATAGAAGTCTTAGTCGATTGTTGAGAGTCAGCCGCTTCTGTTTAATGTGAGGCTCCCATATCATCCTTCTGTCGAAAGTGAGTCCTAAGTAATGAACTGTGTTGGTTTGTGTTATCGGTAAGTTGTTCAGGAAGACTGTCGTGTCATAGGGTGAAGGTGATGTGTTGATATTACGATTTGTCACTGTTGAGTTTTAATTTCCATCTTTTAAACCAGTCTTCTAAATGTTGTAAATAATGCTGAAGGGTCTGTGAAGCCTAAAGTATGTTAGTATGTCTAGTGAGAAGAGCTGTGTCATAAGCGTATGTCGCTTTTAATGTGTTAGTATGTCATGTGTATAGATAATATACAGTAAAGGATGCGAGCATTGATCCCTGCGGAACTCAAGCCCTGATTGGACGTAAATTATCTGTGCCCTGCCGGACAGTAGTAACAATCAATTAGCACTTAATTTATAAATTAATAATTCAATAGGATTTGGAAATAAGTTCAATATTTCATCATGTATAAAGAACCACTTATTAAAAATCTTCAGCTTTATGTTAAATCTAAAATGATAAACCTTAATTGTACCTAATAAATGGATGCACTATTTAATAATTTATAAGAGTTTTAATCTCTCATTTTGTTTATATTTCATCTCATATCATATATAACTCATACCCTAATTGATTTAAATTAATTAATTAATCATATTTTCGACTTTGATCTAAAAAGTAGATGTTTTAAGATTTTTTATATGAAACAATATATTTATTGGTATTTACCATATAAACAAACAATAAATAACTGAATTCCAAGTTTCAAATGTTGAGTCTTCATAGCTAGTAAACTATCATTCTTTATAATAGACATTTTAAAAGTTATTTACATAATAAATATTTATTTATTTTTTAAATGACTAATCATTAGTAATTATTTTTTTTTTTTTTAATTTCCTGTTTCTATCAATCTATCATAAATCAATTCTGAAAACCATAAAATGTAGAACCATAGTAGTATTACATGATCATACAAAGTTCAATTAAATGAATCATTCTTTTCAGAATTTAATATAGTTACAGTCATATGATCTCAAAGTTCATACTTCTGTAAAGAAATCAAAAAAGATAACTTGAGCATAATATACATGTTTTATTTTGGAAAGATTCCTATTTTAGGTCAAGAACCAGGCCAACTAAAGGAAGGTACATTATTGGAGGTAATTTTGTTTAGGGCATGCAGATCTATCTAAACTAGTTGTCATTATTATCGGTATTTTTATATTAAATATAGTAACATTCGATTGCACTAGAGTAGCCAATGTTACAAGATCGTCAGCTTATCATCTTAACAATTATAAACATGAAGGATACGACTCTAATAGTGAAAAAATATTAGAAAATTGTTTCAAAATTATTTATTAACTGATGTTCCACAGTGCAGGTCTTCATCAGGACTAAACGATATAAAATATACTGTATAAGTGTATGGTAAATAAATGAAACCTGAAAATTTAACATTAATAACAATATAGTGAGTTAAAATGTGAACACAAGAAATAAAAAAGAATGTTATAAAGACTATAAATCTTCCTAACTTCAATGGAAAAGGTCTGCATCCACTTATTTTTTTTTTTAACTTTCTGTTTCTCCTTTTAATTATTATTATAATCTTCATCATTTAGCCATTTATCTTTTTAATGTTCATGTTTCTTATTATGTAAAATTAATATATGATTTACTTTAAATTTACTTGTTATTTTCTATATTATTATTCTGTTTGACATCTGGTACTTGTTATCTTTACTTTACATTACTTTACTGTATATTTTTTTGTTAACTATATTCATATATCATTTCTCTGTTAACTCTAAAACATATGATTTTATAGAAATTCAATTTAATTAATAATTTATTAGTTTCACTCATTTTTATCTTTAACTGTATTTGACAATTCTTTAAACTATTTTAACAACGGAGATGACTGAAAGTAGTGTGTGTGCAGCTTTTTAATTCAGTTTTCACATCTGATAAAATTGTATTTACATTAGATTCTCTCCCCTGCTACAATTTAATATTATTGATTTGTGATAACTCTCCCTTCCAGGGAACATACTTCTAGGCAAGCCAAATTAAATTATTATTACTAATTATGAGGCAGGTTGGGAAGGATGTAGCAATTATATATATATATACATAATTGTACATATTGTCCAACATGTATATATCTACATATTTATATTTATATATCTACATACAACATATATATATATATTGTACATATTGTTAAGGCATGATTATGAGAACAATAAATTCTCAAAACGTCACATAGATAAAATTGTTTATTCATTGGCTGAAACCTGAGAACAACAGAAACTTAAATTATCAACAGTCGAGAACTGATCAAACAATATATATATATATATATATATATATATATATATATATATATATTATATATATAGAATAAATTATATATATATATATATATATATATATATATATATATATATATATATATATATATTGAACAGATTAATAATGATGATAAGGCTGTAAATTTGACTCTTACTAAATACCTTATCAACTCCTAACGCAAAATGTTCAGCTCTAATTTTTAGATTATGTTACATAAACACTTGACTATTTTAAGTCTATTCCAGGAATTCTACCAGAATTTCATAAAATACATTCAGAGTGATATTCCTCAATAATGGCAGTATTGGCCACTTGTTTTCTTAGTATGCGGAACATTGAGAGAGAAAATGAAGGAAATCCTCCAATGCAGCCTCATCACAGCAGGCTGTTCCCAGCTTCTGTGGATTTAATGCATACCTCTGCAGGATCGGTACTGAAGATTGCACATCTTGACAGTCACATCTGGGCTATGTGATGTTGCAGCTTAACATTAAGTAGTTCTGCGACAGGTCCGTGTTAGCAAATACCCTCTTGTATCTTGATTATAAGTCAAATCTTTAAGCAGCACTATAACTTTCACTTTTATTAATTTGCAACAGCCCAACAAAATCTCACTCCATCGGGTTTTAATACTGACTGTGTCGTTTAGTAGTACTGGACCAAACATCCCAAAACTCTTAAGTAATTTCTTCAACTGCGTGACCCAGTTATGCTGCTTACTCAACCTTTAGTTACATCCAGCAGCATCAACTTAAGAAGCACGATTCACTTATCAGGAAATATCAATTTCAATATTTGTATTAGTAAGTGCTCTTTTTAATACATAATATCCCACTGGAATGGATGGGACCTCCAATCTCACCAACACCTTAGTACCTGAGCTGTAAAACTTCTGATGATAAGGAATGTGTATATTTGACAGTTAAAAGTTTAGTCAAAGGGATATCACAGGTCTTGTAGAACTTTATAATTGGAAGTTCTACAAGACCTGTGGTATCCCTTTATTGTTGTTTTTAATGTGTAAGATTTGTCAGTACAAAGAATTATCAGTACAGGGTCAGTGCCCACAATCAAAATAAATCGTTGTGTAGCAATTAGCATAGTTCTAAAGTTATCTATTGTTTTTACATAATCAAAGATCTAAAGAAAAAGGAACCAGCTATACTGGGGTAATGGCTAGCATGATAACATAGGTTCCAGCCCGGCAGGTGGCCTTAGGATCTTATAAGGTCCTAAAAACTTCCTGGTTACAAAACTACACCAACCATTAACATTTTTGGAAAATGGTGAATCAGGAATCAAGTTCAAAACGATATATCTCTCCTATTTCTTAACTGATTTGAATGGCTACTATATCGTTTTGATAGGTATAGAACAATGATAAACTAGATATAAAACAAAGGACACCAAACATTAATTTTAGGTTGTGAAAAATATAATATTTGTATTCCATTATAATTTATATTTCAATGTTATTCAAAATTATAATTGTAATTTAAATATTATCTATTTAGTTGTAATCTGGTTGAAGAGAATGAGAACAAAAGCAACTGAGAATATAGCTTATAGATTTCAAGCAAGCGTAATTTTAAGAAATTAATTAATAAGGCTTACATTTAGGTAATTATTAATTTTATATTGTTATATTACTTAATATAAAACATATGTTTCCAACGGAACTGAATATGATCCTTTAAACTGTTTAAGAGAAAATTTGCAATTTAAGGTACTACTTTACTGGATCTGGCAGTAGGTAGAAATCAAATGTTACAAATACTCAAGCACCTATTAATTATTATTAATAAATACATAAACTTTTTTTATTTATTACAATTTATATATCACATTATATATCTATCGTTTAAAGAAAAAATGTAGTCATTTCAACGCTATTTTCTTGAAAAGGGTCAGATGCATCAAAAAAACATGATAACGTTATGTTCAATTCGGGAGTAGAAAGATATCCTATGACTTCCTGGTATCCTTTCCAAGAAGCTGCGTAGTTCAAAGGTGTAAAGCCCCACTTGTCTTCAGCGTCCCTTTTCGCCATTGAGCTGAGAAGGAGTTTCACAATTCCAAAGTGACCACGGCAAGCGCTGCGGTGCAAGGGAGTCCTTTCAAAAATATCAGGTCGAAAATCATCGACCACACCTTGCAAAAGAGAGCTACCACATCAGTGTGACCTTCCCTCGAAGCCAAAAACAGCGGAGTTTCCTGATTGACATTAATACGTCTACGTTCATCGGAGTCTTTAGCTAAAATCATTTCGACTATTTCTTTGTGGCCATTCAACGCGGCATAGTGGATAGGATAATATTGCCACCTATCTGCTACTTCTATGTTAGCTTCCGGAAGGAGAAGTCTCAAACAGTTCGAGCACCCGTCCCTTGAAGCTATATGGAGTGGTGTCATTTGATTTTTGTCAATTGCGTCAACACCTGCGTTATACATTCGAAGTATCAAAACCGTCTCAATTCATTTCTTTTGTGTTTGAAATAATCCGCGGCTCGTGTTGTGTTCTCCGCAAACAAGATGGAGCGGTGTGCTACCGTTAACGTTTCTCTTGTAAATGAAAGATCTGAAAAGAAGTAACGCCTCGACTATGGCAGGATACCTCTCCCTCGCAGCGAAGTGTAATGGAGTCATGCCCTCCATTTCTACAGCCTCTCTATCGGCTCCTGATTCTAATAAGATCGTCGCAACGTCCTCGTGGCCTCCGAGGGAAGCGAGGTGGAGAGGAGTTTTGAGATCATCGCTTTTAGCATCTTTATCGGCGCCAAGGTTCAGCAGCAGCGTAACTATTTCCGATGATCCATTCATTATTGCAAAGTGTAATGGAGTGTATCCATTTGGTCTGCCAGATCGATTGCAGCTGGAGGATTCGAAAGTAGTGATTCTACTACAGCCAGTAGACCCGTCTGCAGGCGATGTGTAGTGGAGTCGTGCCAATGTCATCAGCGAATTCTTAAAGGCCCCGAACTCCAAAAGCAGTTTCACTATTTCCACATGACCATGATTACAGGCGTAGTGGAGCGGTGTATACTTTCGCTCATCTCTCACCTCCAGCGAAGCACCGTACGATATCAACATTGTCGCGATTTCCTTTAATCCAAGATAAGAAGCGACATGTAAGGGCGACACTCTATGAACCTCTGCCACCTTGCTCCAAGAGGATATAATCTTCACATCAGAATCTGCAGCTAGATATTTCTCTATATTGTTTTTAGGGATTTTTCGAGCCGCAGTTTCTAGGATTAATTTAACTAAATCGTCACTCTTCGCTAAAACGGCAGAAGAAAGTGGGACGTTGCCATGAATATCCATCGATTCGAAATTCGCACCGTAAACAATCAGTTGTTCGGTTCCTTCCAAAAATTTTGTTCCAATGGCGTAGTTAAGAATGACGTAGGATAACATTCGAAATTGATTGTCCTATTCAAGAGTAGCTCTACAAGGCCCAAAGATTTATTTGCAACTGCTCGAAAAGCACTTTCGATCCTAAGAAACTTTTATCTTCCACTTTAGCACCATGATCCAGTAGTAATTTGATAAAAGGTTTAAGTGATCGTTGAAAAGCTACGTCTAGCGGTGTACGTCCGTCCTCCCTCATCACATTCGGATCAGCATTCCGAGAGATCAGAAAGTTCATTAGCCTTGGTGTCATTTCTTTCTATTGCTAAGTGAAATGCCGTGACATTATTGCACCCTTTTCTATTGACGTCATCTCCATATTTTAACAATGTCTCGATCATTGAAATGTCTGAATTACTAGCTGCCCAATGGAAGGGTGTGTAGCAAATATTATCTACGAAAATTGAAACTTGCGTTCTGGGAAAGGAGGTAGTCAGCGATACCAACGTAACGCCTTGCGACAGCTTCATGCAGCGCTGTTCGTCCAATCTGGTTCTGTATATTCACATCGGCTCCATCATCTACTAGTGCCTTTACTAGAGAGAGTATTTCATTTTCTTCTGTTGAGCTTACTGAGGAGTTATTATATTTTGTTGATTCTAGGTTAAAATTTGCATGTAATTCCATTTTCACTGACGTTCGTATGATGCTCCCGAATCTTGATATGACTGTTGGCTCGCTCATCATAGCCAGCACCAGTGATGTGCTACCGGTCTGCCCTTTACTGTTGATGCTTGCACCGTGGCTGATAAACATCTTAAAGAGGTTAAGGTTTCTGTTCAGTACAGCATGGTGCATAGCGGCATTATCCTCATCGTCTTTCATGTTTACACTGGCATTCCTAGAAATGAGCAAGACTGCGATATCTTGAACACCTAACTGAGCTGCGAACATCAAAGGTGTAATCCCAATTTGTCCCCTAATATTAACATTAGCACCACGATCAAGAAGTGCCATAATGATATTAATATCCTCTTTCAATACTGCATAGTGCAACGCTGAATTGCCTACTTGGTCTAATAAATCTAAGCTAGCGTTTCTTGAAATGAGTAGGTTCACAATAGTATGATTGGCAATCTTGACAGCGTGCATCAATGGCGTCAGACCATCTATTTCCTGAGCATTGATATTCGCACCGTGGTCCAGTAGAGTCACAATTGCTTCTAGTTTCTTCTTGATTACGGCGCCGTGTAATGCTGTAAAACCCATACTATCTTTTATTTCCAAACTAGCATTTTTAGAAATCAGTAAATTAATTAGAGCTATGTTATTAATAGAAGCGGCGTGTATTAACAGACTATTTCCGAGACCTCCTTTAGCATCCACATTTGCGCCGCGATCAAGAAGCATCTTAGCCGCTTCAAGACTTGGTTTCTGCATTGTATGTTGAACCACGGTGTAATAATCATTATCTCTTGCTTCTAAACTAGCATTTCTTGAAATAAGTAAATCCATTACTTCTAGGTTACCGTCTTGAGCTGCATTCATCAAAGGTGTAAAACCATTTTTCCCTCTGCTATTAATATCAGCTCCATGATCGAGGAGTGTCCTAATGAGATTCGGATTTCTGATACCAACGGCAATGTGCAACGCGGTTCTATTTAAATAATTCCTTAACTCAAAACTTGCATTTCTTGAAACAAGTAAGTCTACGATTCCTTGATACCCTAGTTGAACAGCGAGCATTAAAGGTGTGTAACCACTGTTTCCTTGGATATTGATATCCGCTCCGTGTTCCAGAATAGATTTAGTTATCTCCAGATTTCCCAAACGTATCGCATAATGTATTGCTGCATTCTGATTATACGATTTTATATCTAAACTTACATTTTTAGAAATGAGTAAATTAGCAATATCATTACGTCGTTTCAATACTGCTTTCATTAAAGGTGTGATACCACGATGATCTCTAGCATTAGGATCAGCTTCGTGATCGAGGAGTGTTCTAATCGCATCCAGATTTTCCACCTCAACTGCCATTATCATCGCAGTTCTGTTGAGAACATCTTTTATTTCTAAAGTTGTATTTCTTGAAATCAGTAAATGGACAATATCCTCACGATTATTCACAATCGCCAACATCAAAGGCGTGTAACCAAGATAAGTTTGAGCATTAGGATTAGCACCACTACTAAGAAGTGCCCTTGTCACATTAAGATTACCCTTTAACACTGCTAAGTGGAGCGCGGTTTCGTTTTTGGCATTCTTCAATTCCAGATTAGCGTTACTAGAAAGGATTAAATTAACTATTTCCTCATAACCCAGTCCAACTGCCATCGCCAGAGGCGTCGCACTGCGAAATGCTGTTACATTGGGATCAGCTCCATGATCAAGCAGAACTTTAAGCACATCAGCTTTACCCTTAAGAATTGCTGAATGCATCGCGTTTTCATCAAGATCTGTTTTCATTTCCAAATTAGCATTTCTTGAAATAAGTAAATTGACAATTGTTTTATGACCTTCCCCGGCAGCGAGAATCAAAGGTGTAGCTCCACGATTCCCTCTTGCATTAACATTCGCTCCATGGTCTAGTAGAGTTTCAGCAACATCAAAGTTTCCCCAAAACGCTGCAATATGTATCGCAGTATTATTATTATCATCAATTATTTCTAAGCTAGCATTTCTAGCAATGAGCAAGTCAGCAACATCTTTAAAACCCTTCTTTGAAGCAATCATCAAAGGTGTAATTCCACCACTTCCTTTGACATTTACATCCGCCCCGTGATCAAGTAGCTCAGTAACCTCCTCCAGTCTCCCATAGGCCACAGCAACATGTAGTGGAGTATTAACGTGTTGTTTTACTTGCATTGCCAGCCGATCACCAGACATATTATCTCCTTGTATGGCTGATAAATCTTTGTCAATCTTATAATTAACATCCGGAATAGTTTCACCCTCTAAAGTCACATTTTTTGCGTTTGCATCAGGTTCTTCTTTTTGGTGGTTCTCCTCCTAAAAAATAAAATTTATAGTTTAAAGAATACTAAATTAGATAAACAACATTTCTAAATAAATAAATACAGTTTTAGAAAAAACAGCCCAAAGAATTTTTTTTTTTTGAGATAGTATCGTTTGAAAATAGATGTATAGCATAAAATACTATTTTCTTTCTGTATTAGTAGGAGTAGTATTTTAGAAGAAGGAGATTTATTTACATAATATTTACAATGTACACTCAATACAAACATGTTTGGTTTCATGTTTTCAGTAGACCTTTTTTCATGATAACAGAGTTTCAATCATCCTTTGAATTTACAAATGATTATACAATATTTTGTTTAAGACAGTAGGAAAAGTAACACGAAAAAAAAAAACCTACACAATATAAATTACAATATTAGTTTAATAGTACATGTTTGGTTCTTTTGTGCGTGTAGCGCTTTAGTGATGTTTTGTTGTAATTACCAATTTCTAGTTTTAATGGGTTTTCAGAAGCTGTGGTTTTATCAAAATAGTTTTTGGTTACTGTGTAGATATACTGTTTTAATGTTGGGAGATTTAGTTCAAAGAGCATTTTTGAAATTTTAGTATATCGTGGGTAGTTGTTAATGATTCGCATACATGTATTTTGTATGTTTTCTATTTTTTTATAATTGGTATTGCAAGTCGAGCTCCAGACGGGCGATGCATAACAGATCTGGGCACGTATGACTGTTTTATATAGTAGTAGTTTGTTCTGAGTGCTTAAACTGGATTTTTTATTAAAATATGGGAACATTTTATAAATACATTTTTTAGTAGTATTTTATTTCTGTAGCGAACAATGAGTGGATAAGGTGTTTATATAAAGAAGTGGGCTCACTTTCTGAGAAGCAATGTAGTGGACAATTTTGGTGACGGTTTATATAGGTCTATATATTTCTGTTTTATCTCTTATATTTTAGATCATATTGTTTTCATCCAAAAGTGGATAATCCTTACTATCATGCACTAATTAATTCAAAATGTATCCCCTAAATCGCTACCAATAATTCTTATTTGTGTTATGCTGTATTATGTAGTATTTGTTATGATCATATTTAATTTTTATTTATCTATTCGAGTGTTCCATAAGTTTTTCCTTGATAAATATTTTGTAAGTTGCTAAAGTTTAGAAAAAGGTTAAAAATGAAGGAACTAACTTATAACCTAATGTAATGCATAATGTAAAGACTTTAGTGATTTTTATGAAAATGGTGAAATAAGTAATCTATAATCTAGTGGATAGTTCACTTGTAGACTGTTGTCCAGGTCTTGGCAGTGTTAGAATATTATTTAGTATGTTTTATCAACCTTGGGGCAACCCTGGGGTATGGAGACCCTACTGGTGCACACTCAGCCTGTATAAAGTGAGTTTTCAAAAATGGGGAAAGATCTGGCAGCTTAGTTTGGTAGTGGCCTTATCACCTCCTTGCATGGCCGTTGGCCTAGGAACAGTACGAATCTCTAAATATATTGAACCCAAGACCCTTCATGGATTGTTGAGGTTCAGGTTTTCTTTTTACATAATCTTTTATTTCATTATTGTATTAATATTAACGTTTTATTTTATTGTCAATTAACATATACTATGTTTTATCATAAAATTTTTATGTTTTATTCTCTCATTTGTTTCAAGTTGTTAGTTCACTTTTTAATATTAGTCATTATCATGGTCTATTACTATCTTATTTTTTACCCTGCATAATTTTTTTTAAAACGGAGCAGAGCGGTCCAGTGGATAAAGCACTAGGCTACTGTTCTCCATGTCATGGGTTCGAATCCCTGCTGTGGTAAAATATTATTTATTCTGTTATTTCAGCTGTTATATTCAGACGATACTGGTGTACACAGCCTATATAAAGTGGGTTCCCAAAAAGGGGCAAAACCTGGCAGCTCAGTGAGTTACTGGCCCAATCACATCATTGCAAAGCCGTTGGCCTAGAAACAGTACAAATATCTCAACATTTACAAGATTTACATTCAGTTTTATTTTAACAACGGAAGTTAGTGAAAGGATAAACATTAAAATTGTAAATTTAATTGTCACTAATTAGTGAGAGAATTCCTTCAAGAAAATAAAAATTCTTATTAAATAATTATATTCGTTATCAGCAAAATTTTAAATTAGTAACTGGTTCCATGTAGATCTTGATTTGAAATAAGAAGTTCTAACTGATACTTTTCCTTCAGTACAGAGTTTTAAAAGCTGCTATTCAGAGATTAGGTAATTGTTAAGTTTTTTTTTTTTTATATATAATTTTAAACTTTTTATTTTCCTTTTAATGGAAAATAGACTGAATGAAAAAAAAAATTTTTTCTTTCTTTTTTTTTAATAGCAGCAGTATTATCTTATCTTAAATATCTAAGATAACTGGATTGTTTGATTGACTTGTGTTTTTCATAGTCCAGAGGATGGCGGAAAATTTGGGCCAAAATGATAGCATACTGAGTAAATTAGCTTATTGTTTTTTAAAGGTTACACGTCCCAAACAACTTCTACTATTCCATCTTGGATCAACAATTCTTCCATCCTCATTTGATTTTCCCTTCATTAAATTGTTAGTGAGAAAAAGTTATATTTTTATGGCACACTTTCACATTTAAGAAAGGAGATAATGCATATTTTTCAGTTATAGAAAATACAAAACAACACGGAATGAAACATGAACTAAGAATTTAGCTAATAAAATAAAAGCTAATTGAAATAAAATTAATGGAGTATCATTGTTTTCAGAATTTCATATAGATATAGTGATACGCACTCAAAGTTCATACTTCCGTAAATAAATAAGTAATGACAACTATGCATAATATACATGTTTTGTTTTTGAAAGATTCCTATTTCAGGTCAAGAACAGGGCCAACTAAAGTAAGGTATGTTATTGGAGGTAATTAAAACTCTGTACAACCCTCCTTTAATTTCAAATAGAATTTTATATGCTGAACCATATATTTCAAATGATATTATGGAAAGACCCTTCTCTCTCAGTGAGTTGAAAGTAGTATTGGCTAACTCAAAAAATAATAAGGCACCAGGAAGTGATAGGATTCCTTATGAATTTTATAAGTACGCTCCGGATTCCTTTTTAAACATTTTATTGGCTACATTTAATAGAATTTTCGAAATGGGAGTTGTCCCTTTGGGGTTTAAAAAATCTATTATTTTCCCACTATATAAAAAAGGGGAAAAAAAATTTGGCTACAAATTACAGAGGAATTTCTTTTATAAGTGCAATTGCCAAGTTATTTACAGGTTTGATTCTAACTAGATGTTTGGACTGCATTGATGGAAATAATATAATTAAAGAAGCCCAGGCTGGTTTTAGAAAAAAATATTCCACAATTGACTTTAACTAGTTTAATTAAGATAAAATTACAAAAGAAAAGGGAAAAGGTTTATGCATTTTTTGTTGACTTTTCTACAGCATTCGACATTGTGGACCGTTATAGTCTAATTTACAAATTATATCAAGTAGGATTTACATCAAAATTAATTAATTCAATTAAAAATCTGCTTTGTGAAACTAATGCTTCTGTTTGGAATTTGGAAGGTTTGACTGAACCATTTGGAACTGAATCAGGTGTGAGACAGGGTTGTTTGCTTAGTCCGATTCTTTTTTCGATATATATAAATGATTTGGAAGAGAATTTAGATGGCGGTATTTTGGTTGAAGAAAATTGTAAAATTAAATACTTAGCCTATGTGGATGATATTGTGCTCTTATCCTCACATCCCTCGATATTACAGAATATGATTAACTCTCTAGAAAACTACTGCAATGGAAATAACTAAATGGAATCTGAGAATAAATCTGGAAAAATCAAAAATAATGGTCTTTTGAAATGGTGGTAGGCCAGCGCGTAAAGAAAAATGGTTCTTAGGCTCAGAAAATATTGAAGTAGTACAGCAATACAAATATCTAGGGATCACTCTTACGCCTACTCTTTCAATGACAAAACACCTCGAAGAAAAACTGGATAAAGCTAAGGTGGGTTTGAATTTGATTTGGGGCCAGTTTACGGAAAACAAAGACATAGTTCTTTCAAAAAAGTTGGAGATATTTAATTCCATTAGTAGGGCAGTTATGTGCTATGGAGCACAAGTCTGGGGTGGGATTAGCCATGATGCCGTGGAAAAACTACAAAGATTTTTTCTTAAAAAACTGTTTAAATTGCCAAAATATACTCCAACTCATTTTCTCCATTTTGAAACAACAATAGATCCAATATTTATGTTCACCCTAAAGATGCATTTCGATTATATTATTAAAATTTTGAATTTACCACCACATAGATATCCAAAGATATTAGCATTACATATAGTTAAGAAAAAAATAGCATGGTTCAAAAACATACTTTATCTGAAAGAATCGCATGGATTAAATTTTAACTTAAATCTATTTAACTGTGATGATATTAAGTTATGGAAAAATAGTCTAGCAGCATTAAGGGTTCAAATACAAAAAGATATTTATACTCAAAATATTATTAAAGTTAAAAATTCTAAAACTTCTCCCTTTTATCCACATTTAACCACAGTAAATTACATTACTGACAAATGTTCACTGGAGGTGATTAGATGGGTAATTAAAATCAGGGCTGATGTATTAAACCTGAATTACAAACATTTCATGAAAACAAATAATAAATGTAGTTTGTGCAATACAAATGAAACAGAAGATCTTTTTCACTTTTTGGCTGCCTGTCCGATACTTACTGAGTTCAGAAAAAAATATTTTAATTCAAAAAATTTAACCTGGGATCAAATTTTAGAGTTGATAAATGGAAAAGATTGGCTGGCGTTAGTTAATTTCTCCAGATCGGCTTTTTCTTATAGAATGTTACTAACGAGAGAATTTAACTATTAGTGAATTTGTTAAATTAAATTTAACTAATTGTGAATTTTACTATTTGTGAATTAATTTTAGTACATAAATAACATGGGAAGTGTTTGTTTCTTATTTTGTTATTGATTATTTATATTGATAGATTAAAGATTAATTTTGTTAATAAACACAGACTCCACGGACAGTCAATAGACCATGTAGTGTGTCTGATTTTTATTATTGTATTTCGTATTTGTAATTTGTTTATTTTTTTTATTTGTTTGTTGGCTATTTGATGTAATTTTGAAAAATAAAAACAGACTTTTCTATCTATCTATCTATCTATCTTATTGGAGGTAATTTTGTTTAAGAGTCTGCAAGTTTAGATTCAACTAGTTGTCATTATTATCAGTATTTTTTTATATTAAATAATAAGTAGACCTTTTTTTTATAGGACCATTCGATTCCACTAGAGTAGCCAATGCTACAAGATGTCAGCTTATCACCTTAACATTTCTTATAAACATGGAGGATAAGATTCTAATGGCAATGAAAAAATATTAGAAAATTGTTTCAAAATTATTTATTAACTGATGTTCCACAATGCAGGTCTTCATCAGGGCTAAAGAATATAAAACATATACTAAGTGTATGATAAATAAATGAATATGAAAATTTAATATTTATAACAATATAGTGATTTAAAATGTGAACACAAGAAACAAAAAAGAATGATATAAAAACTATAAATCTTCCTAACTTCAATGGAAAAGGTCTGCATTCACTTATTTTTTTTATTTATTTGTTTTTTTTAAACTTTCTGTTTCTCCTTTTAATTATTATTATAATCTTATCATTTAGCCATTTAACTTTTTAATGTTCATGTTTCTTATTATGTAAAATTAATATAAGATTTACTTTATATTTAATTCTTATTTTCTATATCATTATTCTGTTTGACATCTGGTATTAGTTATCTTTACTTCACATTATTTTACTGTTTATATTTTTCTTAACTATATTCATTTATCATTTCTATATTAACTCATGTGATATTGAATTATTGTCTTTGTTAGTTTTATTTCTTTCCCATTTTAACTGAATGTTTTTTTTTGTTTTGTTTTTATTTATTTTAAATTTTCATGGTCATTTATTTATCAAAGACCTACCATTTTTTTCCACCACTTGAATTATCTAATTCCTCATATTTATCACACAGTAAACTATTTAATATTTAATTTCCTATTGCTCATTATATATCTGTGGCGGTTGTGAAAAAGTGGTTAAGTCAAAATCTTTAATTTTACAGGTGAGCGACTTAAAGTTTTACCTAATACCAATATAGATTAATTACAGCTTTATTTTCACCTAAAATTTCTTCCACCAAGAAATTTCTTTAACCAATTTAACACTACGTAGGAGAAGGTCTGAGGGAGAGATACGTGAAGTTAACTCATTTTTGATATAACTCGAGTTACCTCTAGTCATAGTTCATGACCGCCACAGATATAATTTCTGATTGAAGTAAAATATAACAACATTGTATTTTGCATATATATTATATAAATATATATATATATGTTTATGTAATAATAATTAAAAATTAAAAAAACAAATGTTACATGTTTGTGTAATGGAGAATCTGAGAATCAGGTCTCAACATTTTGAGGAGTTGGTAAGTATAAAGGTATTTAGTAATAGTCAAATTTACAGCCTTATCTTCACTATTAAATATAATTTTATTATAGGCTTAGTATAAATTTGCCATTGTATAAATATATAATATAATAATTATATATATATATATATATATATATATTATTTATTATTTATTTTTTATTTATTTTATTTTCCATATATGTTAAACCCATAAAGATATATACGTATACCATGAAGTATAATAACGATATGTAAAGATATACATGTACCCATTCCCTTCAAGGCATTCTACACGTATTCTTTCTGTTACATAAAATTACATTGAATAATACATATGAGGTTAATTATATTATAAAGGTTACATAATGAAAACCAAACAAAATCTGAAAATTTAAATAAAAAATCAAAAATCAAATTTGAAAAACAAGAACATACAATTAAAAACAAAATAATAATAATTAACAAGTGCGACAAGAGAGCAAAAGGAATTTAGGTTTCCCTTCTATAGCCTGTCAGTCATTCAAAGTCAATCTGTTTAATACATTTTATTATATTTGTCTTAAATTTGATTAAGAGTATAAATTCTAATTCTGGACAATTACCATGTTTCATTATAACATTTTTTATTAAATGGAATATCTGTTTGTCATATAGTCTGCAGTCATAAAGAATGTGTTTGAAATTGTGAATCAGTCCATCTTCATTACACCTACTGTCTGATATAAGTTTAAAATGTTTTAAGTAAGATTTCTACAATGCAGGTCTTCATCAGGGCTAAACAATATAAAACATACAGTATAAGTGTATGATAAATAAATGAATATGAAAATTTAACATTTATAACAATATAATGATTTAAAGGCATCGAAAGAAGCATTTTGAAAGTAAAAAAGATGGATAAAATCAGATGCAAGAAGATAAAGGAAGAAACAGGGCTCAAAGACACACTCTCGCAAATAAGAAAAGGCAAATGGAAATGGGCTGGACATCTTCTGCGATGCATCGACAATAGATGGTCAAAAATAGTCACCGAATGGACTCCACTATGACCGGAAAAGGATGAGAGGCCGACAAATGAAGAGATGGAGAGACCCATTTAGGCTTCTGGCAGGACCTCTCTGGTGGAGAACAGCTAGGGACAGAGATGTGTGGAAAGAAAAATGGTTAGAGGTCAGAAATCCCGCTTCCCAGTAGGGCTAGTCACCCAGGGAAGTGTTAAACACTATTACTCCTAACGGAAGGCCTATGCAGGATAGCAAAAAGTTTTGTATAAATTATAATGCAAAAAAAAGAAAATAAATTGTTTTATTTCGTTTTGTTACCTTTTGAAATTGTAATATTAGTGCATAAATAAAGGCTATTTTCATTTCAGTGATTTAAAATGTGAACTCAAAAAACAATGATATAAAAACTATAAATCTTCCTAACTTCAATGGAAAAGATCTGCATCCACTTATTTTTTTTTTTTTAACTTTCTGTTTCTCCTTTTCATTATTATTATAATCTTCATCATTTAGCCATTTAACTTTTTAATGTTTTTTTTAAAATTTATTATAGAGATATTTACAACTGTATTAACACAAAAAATACATCAAGTAAATGTGACTGTTCACACATGAGATATGGACATGATGGGCGTGAGAAGAATCTACCCATTGGTAGCACTTCAAAAGTTTTTCAGACAAGGAGGTCTCGAGGCCATCGTCGGTTCAGCCGCCTCGGAGGATGATCAGGAATAAAGATGAGAGATTGCGGACAAGTGGGTTTGGGTGGAGTGGTAATTTGGAGTGAAAGGAAGTATATCTAATTCGGTCTAAGTCTGCAACTAATGGGATATTCAGGTCTTTGTGGATTATTTTATTGGTGACAAAGTAAGAGGCATTTAGGATCTTTCGGAGGATTTTGGATTGTAAGGATTGGATGCGAGAGGAATTTGATGGCTGGGTGGATCCCCATAGTTCAATTCCATATGTCCAAATAGGCCTAAGTATGGTAATATAAATTAGTTTTTTGTTGTAGGTGGGAAGTTTTGAACGTTTGTCAAGTAAATGTTGTAATAAGCGATATCTGCGAGCTGTTTCTTCTCGTTTCAGTCTAGTGTGAGGATTCCAAGTAAGTCGTCTGTCAAGATGCAGTCCAAGGTATCGGATCTGTTCAACTGAGGTGAGTGGAATATTGCCAAAGGATATAGTGGGACAGGCAGACATAGGTTTGCGGCGCAGGGTAAAGGTAATTTGGTGGGATTTAGTAGGATTTATTTTGATCCTCCACTTTTGACACCATTCTTCAATGGAAACAATGTGAGACTGAAGGGTTTGGGAAGCAATAGTTGGGTCATTGTTTACAGATAACACACATGTGTCATCGGCGTATGTAGTGAGGACAGTGCAAGGATGAGTAGGAATATCAGCTGTATATATGGTATAAAGGATTGGACCCAGGATGCTACCTTGGGGCACACCTGCGTTCTGAGTAAATATGGCGGAGAAGGAAAGGTTATGGTTTACTTTAAAGGTTCTATCTGTGAGGCAGGAACGGATTAATAAGAAGTAGGTAGGAGGGAGGAAGTGACGAAGTTTGTAGAGCAGTCCTGGATGCCAAACTCGGTCAAAAGCCTGTTCCACGTCGAGAAAGGCTCCAGTGCAATACATTCCGCGCTCCAATGTGGAAGATATCACATCCACCACACGGTGACACTGCTGTATAGTGGAATGGGATGAGCGAAATCCAAACTGGTGGTCAGGAATAACGTGATGAATGTCAAGGATTGGGTATAGACGTTTTAGGAGGAGTTTTTCCAGTATTTTGCCCATGATGGGCAAAAGAGAGATAGGACGGTAGGATGATGGATTTTCTAGAGACTTTTTAGGTTTAGGAATCATTTTGATAATGGACAATTTCCAAGGATCGGGAAAGTAGGTAGAACGAAGTGTGGCATATGTAGGTGAGTAAGAGTATGGCTTTTTTGGGGAGCTGTTTCAGGATATGGGATGTGATGAGATGAGCCAGGAGCTTTTTTGGATGGTAATCTTTGAATGATATTAATGATTTCGGAAGGGTGAAAGGCCTTAGGAGGAAGGGACATTTGGAGAGGAACAGTTAGTTCTGCTTCAACATGTTCACTATGGCTGGGATTAAGGATATCAGGATGCGGATTAAACGTGTTGAAAAGGTGTTCTCCAAAGATTTGGGATTTCTCTTCATCGGATCTCGACCAGGTTTGGGATTTAGTGAGGAGAGGATGATTAAAGGTTTTAAATTTCAGCAGTTTTGCGGTTGTTGTCCATAAAGATTTGTCTGAAGTGGTCAAGTTCTCTGTAAAGTTCTGAAAGTTTTGTATTTTGAATTTTCTTATTTCTGTTTTTAATTTGTTTGTCAGGTGATTGTAATGCTTTTTGTCAATGGATATCTTGTGTTGTGCCATTTTTTCCTTGCTCTACGTTTGTCAGTTAGTAGGAGTCGAATGTGATTCGGTAAGTTTGTTTTATGAAGATGTCCAATTTTGCGAAGCGATGTGTTGGTGTCTATGACAGTTTCTATCGACTTTGTAAGTTCTTGTATGGCGGAGTCTATGTCATGTTTAGTTTTTAACGGAATGTTTAAGTCAAGTTTGATCTCTAAATCATTACGAAAACAGTCCCAGTCAACGCGACCTTTAATCAGGGAAGGAAGAGAGGGTTTAATAACTGGTTGTGAATGCATGAGGAGAAGAACCGGGCTATGATCTGAGGAGAGGTCATCGAGGGATTTGATTGTAGTTTGTGCGGAGGGAATTTGGGAACTAATAAAGATGTCAAGTATATCTGGACGTTTTTTAAGGAAAGTTGGCCAGTACGTGGGATTCTGGGGTGACAAGATGGAATAGCTATTGGAGGTTGTGACGCTGGAAAGAATCCTGCCACGAGTGTTGGACGTTCGGCATCCCCACCGTTGGTCTTTGGCGTTGTAATCGCCCCCAGCAATGAAGCGCGGACCAAAGGATCGGAATAAGGATTCAAGGTTGTTATAGGTGAGAGAAGTAGCAGGAGGGCAATATACAGCTGAGAAGGTTATGTTAAATGGTAGGACGGATAAAGTAACAGAGGTCGACTGAATGGTGTCGGTTGGAGTGGAGGGAACCAGGGAGTGGGGTAAGGATTTGTGAATAAGGATACATGAACCAGCGTGGGATGTATTGTCTGGGTGATCTGATCTGTAGGTAATGTAGTCACGTATGTAAAAGTGAGAATGAGTAGTGAAATGAGTTTCAGTAATCAGGGCTATGTCTATGTAATTGTCATGAAGAAATATGTCAAGTTCGTCCCGTTGATTATTCAAACCATTGGCATTCCAAAGCAGAAGAACTAGGATCTTATTGTTCATTGTGGGAAACTAAGAGGGAATGCTGAAAGGAGTCTTGTAAGGAGAGTGATGAGGGGTCTTATTGTATTTTGTAGATCGAGAAGGAATGAGGAAAGGATAGACGTTATGTCAGATGGGTGTTGGCTGGGATAGGAATAATTGGCGGTATCATGCTTTTTAATGTTAAATGTTAAATCTGTGTTTTTGATTATTATCAATTAAACGTTTTTAACATACTGCAATTGTTAAATAAAATCAGGTGAAGCATTGCTAATGTAATTTCCATCAATTTTGTGAGGAATTCAACAAGCTAAGTATAAACAATGCTTAATCGCTTAACAATCTTCTTCTTGCTATTCTTTTATATATATGTATATATTTTATTTTATTAATTTTTTTTTTTTTTTTTTTTTTGTGGAACGGTTGTAGAACTGCATCGGTAATTTGGAACAGTTCTATTTGTATATTGGAACAGGTACAATAAAAATCGGTTACGACCATCCTTTACACCAACAATTGACATTTTTGGAAAATGGTGAATCAGGAATGCAAGTTCAAAACGATATATCTCTCCTATTTCTTAACTGATTTGAATGGCTACTATATCGTTTTGTTAGGTATAGAACAATGGCAAACTAGATATAAAATAAATGAAACCAATCATTAATTTTAGTGTTGTGAAAAATATAATATTTGTATTCCATTATAATTTATATTTCAATGGGTATTTAAAATTATAATTGTAATTTCAATATTATCTATTTAGCTGTAATCTGGTTGGACAGAATGAGAACAAAAGCAACTGAGATTATAGCTTATAGATTTCAAGCAAGGTAATTTTAAGAAATTAATTAATAAGGCTTACATTTAGGTAATTATTAATTTTATATTGTTATTTTACTTAATATAAAACATATGTTTCCAACGGAACTGAATATGATCCTTTAAACTGTTTGAAAGCAAATCGGCAATTTAAGATATTACATTACTGGATCTGGCAGTAGGTAGAAATTAAACGTTATAAATATGCATCGAGCACCTATAATTTAATATTAAAAAATACAGAAACGATTTTAAACAATTTATTTATTATATTATATATCTTTCGTTTAAAGAAAAAATGTAGTAATTTCGAATCTATTTTCTTGAAAAGGGTCAGATGCGTCAAAAAAATATGATAACGTTATGTTCAACTGTGGAGTGGAAAGATATTCTATGACTTCCTGATATCCTTTCCAAGAAGCTGCGTAGTTCAAAGGTGAAAAGCCCCACTTGTCTTCAGCGTCCCTTTTCGCCATTGAGCTGAGAAGGAGTTTCACAATTCCAAAGTGACCACGGCAAGCGCTGCGGTGCAAGGGAGTCCTTTCAAAAATATCAGGTCGAAAATCATCTACCACACCTTGCAAAAGTAGAGCTACCACATCAGTGTGACCTTCCCTTGAAGCCAAAAACAGCGGAGTTTCATGATTGACATTAATACGTCTACGTTCATCGGAGTCTTTGGCTAAAATCATTCCGACTATTTCTTTGTGGCCATTCAACGCGGCATAGTGGATAGGATAACATTGCCACCTATCTGCTATTTCTATGTTAGCTTCCGGAAGGAGAAGTCTCAAACAGTTCGAGCACCCGTCCCTTGAAGCGATATGGAGTGGTGTCATTTGATTTTTGTCAATTGCGTCAACACCTGCGTTATACATTCGAAGTATCAAAACCGTCTCAATTTCATTTTCTTTTGTGTTTGAAAATAGTCCGCGGCTCGTGTTGTGTTCTCCGCAAACAAGATGGAGCGGTGTGCTACCGTTAACGTTTCTCTTGTAAATGAAAGATCTGAAAAGAAGTAACGTCTCGACTATGGCAGGATATCTCTCCCTCGCAGCGAAGTGTAATGGAGTCATGCCCTCCATTTCGACAGCTTCTCTATCGGCTCCAGCTTCCAATAAGATCGTCGCAATGTCCTCGTGTCCTCCGAGGGAAGCAAGGTGGAGCGGAGTTTTGAGATCATCGCTTTTAGCATCTTTATCGGCGCCAAGGTTCAGCAGCAGTGTAACTATTTCCGAAGATCCATTCACTACTGCAAAGTGTAATGGAGTGTACCCATTATGGTCAGCCAGGTCGATTTCAGCTGGAGGATCCGAAAGTAGTGATTCTACTACAGCCAGTAGACCGCGTCTGCAGGCGATGTGTAGTGGAGTCGTGCCATTGTCATCAGCCGAATTCTTAAAGGCCCCGAACTCCAAAAGCAGTTTCACTATTTCCACATGACCATGATTACAGGCGTAGTGGAGCGGTGTATACTTTCGCTCATCTCTCACCTCCAGCGAAGCACCGTACGATATCAACATTGTCGCGATTTCCTTTAATCCAAGATAAGAAGCGACATGTAAGGGCGACACTCTATGAACCTCTGCCACCTTGCTCCAAGAGGATATAATCTTCACATCAGAATCTGCAGCTAGAAATTTATCTATATTGTTTTTGGGGATTTTTCGAGCCGCAGTTTCTAGGATTAATTTAACCAAATCGTCACTCTTCGCTAAAACGGCAGAAGAAAGTGGGACGTTGCCATGAATATCCATCGATTCGAAATTCGCACCATAAAAAATCAGTTGTTTGGTTCCTTCCAAAAACATCGTTCCAATGGCATAGTTTAGAATGACTGTAGGATAACTTTCCGAAATTACTGTCCTATTCAAGAGTAGCTCTACAAGCCCAAAGATTTATTTGCAACTGCATCGAAAAGCACTTTCGATCCTAAGAAACTTTTATCTTCCACTTTAGCACCATGATCCAGTAGTAATTTGATAAAAGGTTTAAGTGATCGTTGAAAAGCTACGTCTAGCGGTGTACGTCCGTCCTCCCTCATCACATTCGGATCAGCATTCCGAGAGATCAGAAAGTTCATTAGCTTGGTGTCATTTCTTTCTATTGCTAAGTGAAATGCCGTGACATTATTGCACCCTTTTCTATTGACGTCATCTCCATATTCTAACAATGTCTCGATCATTGAAATGTCTGAATTACTAGCTGCCCAATGGAAGGGTGTATAGCAAATATTATCTACGAAATTGAAACTTGCGTTCTGGGAAAGGAGGTAGTCAGCGATACCAACGTAACGCCTTGCGACAGCTTCATGCAATGCTGTTCGTCCAATCTGGTTCTGTATATTAACGTCGGCTCCGTATCTACTAGGGCCTTTACTAGAGAGAGTATTTCATTTTCTTCTGTATAGTTTTCTAAGGGGTTAGGATATTTTGTTGACACGGGTTTGATTTTTTTAGGTGCATCCAGTCTGGTCAATGTTGGCAGGCTTCTTACAGCAAGAATGAGTGGGGTGTTACCGATTTCCCCTTTGCTATTAATCCTACTTTCGTGGGTTAGAAATATCTTAACCACATGAAGGTTTCTGAATCTCGCTGCATAGTGTAAGGCAGAATTATCATCATTGTCTATCATTTCTAAACTAGCATTTCTGGAAATAAGTAATGTTATGATGTCTTTTATATATTCAATAGAGGCTGCCAGCATTAAAGGTGTTATTCCCATATTTCCTCTAAGATTAGAACTAGCGCCATGATCAAGAAGCGCCTTAAGGATGTGAGAGTCTCCTTTTAATACCGCATAGTGTATAGCAGCAATACCAACTTGGCTTATTATGTTCCAAGCTAGCATTTCTAGAAATAAGTAAATTCACAATAGCTGAATCGGCATTCTTAACAGCGTGCATCAAGGGTGTAAGACCATCTGCTTCCTGAGCATCAATATTCGCACCGTGGTCAAGTAGAATTTCAATGAAGTGAATGTCGTTTCTTAGTTACGGCGCTGTGCAATGCAGTAAAGCCCATACTATCTTTTATCTCCAAACTAGCATTTCTTGCAATAATAAGTTTCACAAGGGCTTCATTACCTATTGAAGTAGCGTATTGTAAAACAGTAACACCAGTGCCTCCTTTAGCATCTACATTTGCGCCGTGGTCAAGGAGTTTCTGAACCGCTTCAACACTAGGCTTCCGCAATGCATGGTGAATCGCAGTATAATAATTATTGTCTCTTACCTCTAAGCTAGCATTTCTGGAAATAAGTAGTTCCATTAGAGGTAAGTCAGCTAAGCTGGCAGCGTTCATTAAAGCCGTCGTTCCATGAATGCCTTTAACATCTGGATCAGCTCCATGATCCAGAAGGTTCCTAATATCATCTAAATTTCCATTTAAAACTGCTACGTGCATCGCGGTTCTATTAAAGTCACTTTTCAAATCTAAGCTAGCATTTTTCGAAATAAGAAAGTTTACAATCTCTTGATTGGATGTGAATACGGCCATCATCAAAGGTGTGAAACCATTATTTCCTTTAATATTAACATCGGCGCCGTGATCGAGAAGAGACTTGAGCACATCTAAGTGCTTATATAGCACCGCGAAATGTATCGCTGTATTGCCATCATATTCTTTCATTTCTAAACTAGCATTTCTAAAATTAATAAATTGACCACTTCTTTGTTCCCTTCTATAGTTGCTGTTATCAAAGGCGTAATAGATCGTCCATCTTTAGCATTAGGATCAGCTCCATGATCTAGCAGTGTCCCAACCACGTCAGGATTTCCCTTGATAACTGCTAAGTGTATCGCAGTTTCATTCCTAATGTTTTTCAATTCTAAGCTAGCATTCTTTGAAATTAGAAAATTGACAATATCCACGCTTCCAATCGCAGCTGCCAGCATCAATGGCGTGGTGCCGAGAACATCTTTAGCGTTGGGATCAGCTCCATGGTCGAGGAGTGTCCTAATCACCTCCAGATTTTTCTCCAACACTGCCGAGTGCATCGCGGTTCCCTCAACATCATTTTTCAATTCTAAATTAGCATTTCTTGAAATAAGTAAATCTACAATAGGTTATTACCTACGCCAGCAGCGAGAATCAAAGGTGTAGCATCATGATTTCCTTTTGCATCAACATTCGTACCGTGGTCGAGTAGAGTTTCAGCAACATCAAAGTTTCCCCAAAAGACTGCAAAATGTATCGCTGTATTATTATTACTTGCTTTGAGTTCTAAGTTGGCATTTCTAGAAATCAATAAGTTAGCAATATCTTTAAAACCTGCCGAAGAGGCCAGCATAAGAGGCGTAGCACCAAGATACCCTTTTGTATCCACATCCGCCCCGTTATCAAGAAGCATCTCAACCACATCTAGGTTGCCTTTCATAGCTGCGATGTTAATCACTGCATTGCCAATATCATCTCTTAATTCTAAACTGGCATTTCTATTAATGAGAAAGACAGCAATATCTTTAAAACCCTTCTTGACAGCAATCATCAAAGGTGTCATTCCATGATTTCCTTTCACATTTACATCTCTCCCATGGTCAATGACCGCATGTGTCACATTCAAGTTTCCCGTCATTACTGCAAAATGTATAGCTGTATTATTACTTTTAGCATTTACTTCTAAACTAGCATTTTTAGAAAGGAGTAAATTGACAATATCCACGTGTTGATTCCCAATTGCCCACATCAAAGGTGTAGCACCATGGTTTTCAACTGCATTAGCATTCGCACCGTGGTCTAGTAGAGTTTTAGCAACATCAAAGTTTCCCCAAAACGCTGCAAAATGTATCGCAGTATTATTTTTATCATCTTTTATTTCTAAGCTAGCATTTCTAGCAATGAGCAAATCAGCAATGTCTTTCCAATCCTTCCTTGCAGCAATCATCAAAGGTGTCATCCCACCATTTCCTTTAACATTTACATCTGCCCCGTGATCAAGCAGCTCAGTAACCTCCTTCAGTCTCCCATTGGCTATAGCAACATGTAGTGGAGTATCAACGTATTGTTTTGCGTTCCTAGCAAGCCGATCACTAGACATGCCATCTCCTTGTACGGCTGATAAATCTTTGCCAATCTCACCATTATATCCCAAAATTATTTCATCCTCAATGGTCACATTTGTGCGTTTTCATCAGATTTTTCCTTCTGATGATTCTCCTCCTAAAAAATAAAATTATAATTGAAAGAAATAAAGTTCAAATTACTCCTTCACAAAAAGCATGTGCAAAGAGTTGATTTTTGTGGCATTAACGGCTATTATCGAAAAATAAAACTATAGAATTAAATAATTCCTGAAGTAACACTGATTTAGCCGCGACTAACTGAATAATTTGAATGACGTCAATGCAACGGAAACACATTACGGTCCTGACGCGCTTGTATAGCATCTGATTTTTAAATATTTACGCTATATGAATACTATATGCTCATAAAAATAATTATTATTTTTAACAAATAAATTTAGATATTTAGGGTATAATTATAAGAGACAGAGTACTATAGGGAATATGCTGTGTTGGTAACCATACACGTAACCTTCCTTATTATAACATTACTGATAAGTATTGTCTTGGTTATCTTAGTTACTAAACAATGTATATTTCCTTATTCTCTATCAGGAAAATATTTGTCCTTGTTGGTTAAGTATATTTCACATTCAATTTTCTATTCTTCCTTAAGCAATTGAATATTCAAAAGACATGTTATTTGTTGTAGAACGCACAATAACAACTATAACAAAGTTTTTGTCAACGTTATATTTACTAAGTTTTGTGAGTTTATCAAATGTATTTATATCGTAAACTACAAGGGAACAATACTTAAGTGTAGAGACTGATAAATGAATAATTTTAAGCTTCTATTTTTTTTTTCTATATTATTGTTTTAGCTTTTCGGTTAGATCATACACTACTTTTCCCCTCGTGTTTAGAAAGGGCAGGGAATGTTAATTCCAACTATTTTATTTATCCCATTACATTATATATCAAAGTATGAGTTTCTGAAAATGTTTAAACCAAATTTATGTGGCTGCGTGAAGACTAGTTGGAGATTGATACGCCGAATCACTCTCTAGTTATAAAACTCTTTTCCGCTTTTGACCGCTTGACACCATTCTGTGACGTAGTACCCTGCTCGGATCAAGGAAAACACCGAGTATTTAATTGTGGAAAGATGACGGTGAGCAATTGAGGTGTTACGCAACACTATTAGCATTCCGATTCCAGCAACTCCTCCTAGTATCGTGTTTTCCTCTCCAACCAAATCTTTATTCTAGAGCCTATTTTTTGTTTAAATTTTACATATATTTTATAAATATATATATATATATATATATGTATATGTGTGTGTGTGTGTGTGTGTGTGTGTATATGTCGCAGTCAGAACGTATAATCCGCCATATTACATTACGACTAGCTGTTATCAAAAATAGGGCAATTTTGAAATGCGGCTGTTCAACGATCAGCCTATTTGAATGCGGCTAAATAAAAAACCGTGTGAATGTATTCAACGCCATACGTCATTCAACAAGGCTAGTGTATAATGTAATAAGGCCAGAGATTAGCCGCTTCTTGGACAGTTTTTAGTTCTGATTCTTAACACTCGTGGCGCTGCCTGACATAACAACAACAACAATGGCGTTGGATACAGACAGTGTGTTGCTAAATTGCTAAATTATGAGTGAATTAAACAAAGAAAACGTGTTAAATATGTCAGTGAACTTTAAGAACAATTTTCAGGTGCAATTAAAGGATTTCTATTTCATATAAAAAACAAAACAAAAATAATATATAAAAAGCTTATTTACAATTCTATTGAACCTGGGTATTCATAAAGTGATCAAATATACGTGATTTGAAGGTAGCAAGAGAATAGGAGTGTCGGATGGTAGGAGGGATAGAGTTCCATAGGATTGAGGATCGGATAAGAAAGGATCTGTCGAAATGTGCAGTTTGGTGGGCCGTACTATATAAATCTGAAGGCCTGGAGCGTGTACAACGAGGATGGAAAGAGGATTTGAACTGTAGGAGGTCAAAAATGTATGATGGACGGCGGGATTGGATTACTTGGTAAAGGAATGACGCAAGGAAATACTTGCGACGATTGGAAGGGTTAAGCCACTTCAACTCGCCATAAAATTGGAATACAGAGGTGTATCTAGGGACCCAGAAGATGAATCGAACAAAGCAATTAATTAAGTGTTTTATTTTTACCTCGAGATCCCCAGACACACTACTGTATACCGTACAGCAATAGTCGAAGTGGGAAATATTAGAGAGGTAACGAGGAGTTTTCGGGTATCAAGCGGGAATAGATGACGGAGGGAATACAGACGCTATAAGGTTGAAAAGGTACGACGAGAGATTTCGGAAATATGATTTTTGAAGAATAGAGTTTGGTCGAAGGTTACTCCCAGATTCCTGACAGTCGGGTGGAAATTTATAGGATTTCTATTTAGAAATTTTTTTTTTTTTTTCATCATTGTGGATATAATTAGTTGACCGTTGAGAATTACTGAAGGAATTAGTCCGGGTGGCGGTCATTAAATGAAACAACTGAATAGTTTTAACTATTTTATTGTTTGCCAACGTTTCGACCCCCATTGTGGGTCATCATCAGGGCGTCTGGTAGGTGAGTGGAAACTGGTTCTAAAACTAGGTCAGTTTCCAGTTAAAACTAGGTCAGTTTCCACTCACCTACCAGACGCCCTGATGATGACCCACAATGGGGGTCGAAACGTTGGCAAACAATAAAATAGTTAAAACTATTCAGTTGTTTCATTTAATGACCGCCACCCGGACTAATTCCTTCAGCAGTTTTTTTTTTCATTCACTAGTTCTTTAAATTGTTTTTATTTAATTTAATTTTTCTTTCTACTATCATTAAATTTATTTATTTTTTTTTGTTATTTATTTAAACATATTTATGTTGTTTTTTTTTCAAATGTATTTTGTTTCAATCTAAAATAGAGTGCTGGACGAAAAATAGTTACATCCTATCCCTCAGTCCTAATCCTTTTTTAAGTTTACCCACCTCTCTATCCCCCCACTATGACTAATATCCTAACTTCCTGTCACATCAACGCACAATCCCTCCTAGCCCACTATGAAGAATTCCAAAAATATTTCCTCGACAATTTTTATCATATAGTAGCCGTTTCCGAAACATGGTTAAAACCATTTATCCCTTCCTCTCAGGTTTCCCTTCTAAATTACTCTTTCCTACGACATGACAGACTTGATCGCACGGGAGGTGGAGTCGGGCTGTATATTCATGATAGTCTGAAAGCAAAAATCCTATTGCAGTCTCCTCCTAATCCCTTTCCTCACTTAGAATATATGTTTGTTGAAATTTCAACCATCTCCTCACCCTTGTTATACGCCGTCGTCTACCGACCTCCTCGTGTTCCATTTGATGACATCTTCCAATCCTCCCTTGTCCAACTGGTTTCAGCATATAATAATATAATTATTTCTGGTGATTTTAATACAAATATGTTATCTGAGTCCAGCGACAAATCCTTCCTTACCGATTTAATATACTCCCTCAATCTATACCTCGTTCCTTATCACCCTACTCATCACTCTCAGCATACTGATACCTGGTTGGACCTTCATATTTCTGACTCTCCTATAAAAATTATTTCCTCATCGCAGCATCCCGTTCCTTTCCTATCATCACACGACCTTATCCATATTACTTATGATCTGCCTGTCAAATCCTTCAATCCAAGAGTCATATCATATCGTAATTTGGACCTTCTTTCCTATGAATCACTTCAACCTGATCTGGACTTTATCCACTGGGACACGATATACTCCGACAACTCCATTGATCCTATGGTCTCCACTCTTACCTCAAACCTACGGTCCATACTAGACATCCACGCTCCCCTGAAAACCAGAATCTTACGCCGTCCTACTGCGCCTTGGCTCACCCCCGAGATAAAGGATATGATGAAGAGAAGGGAAGCGGCAAGACGCAAATTTCGACGCACCCGTTTGCAAGAAGACTATGTGTCTTTCAAGAAGCTCCGCAATGAAACCCAATGCGCAGTGCGACGTGCTAAATCCCTCCATATCCATTCTGTCCTTTCCGATGCTCCTGATGCTAAGTCTAAATGGAAAATCCTTCGAAAATTGTCCTTTCCTGAACCCAATAACCTTAGTTCCTTCCAAGTCACGCCTGACGAACTCAATAACCATTTTATATCCTCAGCTCCTAATTCTTCGACAACTCCTGGTATTAATTACCAAAACTTCAATCCAGACAGTTTCTTCTTTTCTCACGTGTCATACGATGAACTACTTACTGCAATTCTGAAATCACGTACTAACGATTATGGACCAGACAAAATTCCTGTGAAACTAATAAAATCCAGCCTCCCATCCCTCATACCGGTACTATATCATATATATAATTTCTCTTTACAAAATTCCACTTTTCCTTCTTCCTGGAAAACCGCTCTCGTCCGACCACTAAATAAAGTTCCCGATCCTACATCACCGCAAGATTTCCGTCCTATTTCTATTCTCTCCAATCTATCAAAGCCGGTCGAACGCCTTGCTCAAACCCAGCTATCAAATTTCCTTGAAAAAAACTCTCTCCTTAGTCCTCTCCAATCCGGTTTTCGACCCGGTTATTCTACCCAATCCGCTCTCCTTAAAATAACACAAGACCTCCAAAATGCCATTGATAACCAAAAATTAACTATACTTATCCTTCTAGATTTCTCAAAGGCGTTTGACGCGGTTGACCATAGTATCCTTCTAACCAAACTCCAAAATCTTCCAGTATCCAACAGTGCTTTGCGCTGGTTTCAATCCTTCGTCTCCGATCGTTCTCAGTATGTAGTAGTGCCGGATCAACCTCCTTCCATTACCCTGCCACTATCCTGTGGTGTCCCTCAGGGATCGTCTCTATCCCCCACTCTATTCGCTATCTATATTAATGACCTCCCTCACCTTATCCATCACTCTAAATATCACCTCTATGCTGACGATTTCCAAATATACCTTTCCTTCCCACCCTCCGACCTATTACCAGCTACAAAAAGACTACAAGAGGACCTAAATCGAATAAGTCACTGGGCTGTAGTCAATAAGTTAAAACTTAATGCTGAAAAAACAAAAGCAATTGTAATAGGATCCCATCACCTCCTGAAAACAGTTCCACATATCCCAACCCTATTCCTAAATAGTAATCCTATAAAGTTCCACCCGACTGTTAGAAACCTGGGAGTAACCTTCGACCAAACTCTATCCTTCAAAAATCATATTTCCGAAATCTCCCGTCGAACCTTTTCAACCATAAAGCGACTATATTCCCTCCGTCACCTATTTCCGTATGAAACCCGAAAACTCCTCGTTACCTCTCTAATATTTCCCCACTTCGACTATTGCTGTACGGTATACGATGGTGTTTCTGGGGATCTCGAAGTAAAAATAAAACGCTTATTTAATTGCTTTGTCCGATTCATCTTCGGGGTCTCCAGGTACGCCTCCGTGTCTCAATTTTATGGCGAGTTGAAGTGGCTTTACCCTTCCAATCGTCGCAAGTATTTCCTTGCGACATACCTTTACCAAGTTATCCAATCCCGCCGTCCATCATACATTTTTGACCTCCTTCAATTCAAATCCTCTGTTCATCCTCGTTGTACACGCTCCAGGCCTTCGGATTTATACACTACGGCCCACCGAACTGCACATTTCGACAGATCCTTTCTCATTCGATCCTCAATCCTATGGAATTCTATCCCTCCTTCCATCCGTCACTCCAACTCTCTTTCAACCTTTAAATCCCGCATATTTAATCATTTAATGAATACCCAGGCTCAATAAAATTGTAAATAGTTTATTATTATCATTATTTATTTTTTGTCACTGTTTTTGTTTTCTTCTTATTTGAATATGTTTAATTTTATATAAGTCATTATTAACTTGTTAATATGTATTTAACTTACTCTAAGACTGCAAAGCACATTTTGTAAATTCTGTATTTTTTTATTCTAAAGGGACTTGTCCCAGATTAATAAAAAATTTATTTATTATTATTATTTATTATTAAACAGGGTTGGGATATGAGGAACAGTTTTCAGAAGGTGATGGGATCCTATTACAATAGCTTTTGTTTTCTCAACATTTAACTTTAACTTATTAACTTCAACCCAGTGGCTTATTCGATTTATGTCCTCTTGTAATCTTTTCGTAGCTTGTAATAGATCGGAAGGTGGGAAGGAGAGGTATATTTGGAAATCGTCAGCATAGAGGTGATATTTAGAGTGATGGATATGGAGAGGGAGGTCATTAATGTAGATAGCGAATAGAGTGGGAGATAGAGACGATCCCTGAGGGACACCACAGGATAGAGGCAGGGTACTGGAAGGAGGTTGATCTGGCACTACTACATACTGAGAACGATCGGAGAGGAAGGATTGAAACCAGCGCAAAGCACTGTTGGATACTGAAAGATTTTGGAGTAACAATATAATGTTACCTTTCTTGTTTCTTTCATGTCTTTTGTTGTATACCTAATTTTTGGAAAAGTTTAATCGCAGTAAGTATTTTAAGATGGTTGTCCCTTTGATTTATAATATCAAGGATAACAATTTCCAAAGCCAAATATTTTATTTAGTTTGTTTATTGTTTATTTATTTAACGTCACTTTATGCTACTATGGCTAATCGGACGATGCTACAGTGGGAGTCCTAAATTTTGCCTATCCAGATTTTATCAGGATAGGGATCTTTAACGAGTACCTGACATCGCACAGGCTCGGGACCACCTTTTAACGTCCCCTCCGAAGGACGGCGTAACTAAGGATTTTTTACTCCCATTAAAAAATCCTAGGACCACCTGCGGGTTTGAACCCGTGACCTTTAGCATAAGAGGCTGTTACGCTAGCCACCCAGCTACAAGTGATCCCTTTTATTTAGTATAAAGTAACTATGATAATAATTCTTGATTAGTAAGGAATATCGTAAGAAGAAATCTGTGAGCTTTTTATGATTAATAAAATTGATTTTGCTCGAGCATACCAGACGAAAACCCATTATTCTACAAATATCTAGCCAAGAAAAAATCTCCAAAACCTTTTAATGTACGTATAAAAATTCTATTACTTGAAAATAATTTTGTAATTCCGCGAATTTTCCAGCAATCCTTCTTAAAAATCCCACCTTGGCACATTCCCTCGATTGATATTAATTATAAATTCCGTCATTATTCGAGAGAAAGTAGCACCATAAAAAAATTCTTTTATGAATTCTTAGAAAGATATACAGCACATACTATTGTTTTTACTGATGGGTCGAAAAGCGCCAATAGTGTTGGATCCGCAGCAATAGTTGATGATTTCTCGGTTCAAACTAACCTTCCTCCTGAATGTAGTTCCTTTACAGCTGAACTAACTGCGATATACCTGGGGCTTAGGGAAGCTTATTGCAGAGAGGCTAAAACTGACATTGTTCTCTTCACTGACTCATTGAGCTCTTTACTTTTCCTGAAGAACGTATATACAATACATCCCATCAGTATTCTCGTTCTGCAATTCGTTTACATGTTAAATTGGTCAAATAGATCAATTCTATTTGTTTGGATCCCAAGCCACGCAGGAATATATGGCAATTGCCAAGCAGATGAGGCGGCGAAAGCGGCGTCATTGATTCCTCCATCCGATTGCTTAGACACTCCACATAATGGTCTCTATAGGCTTATAAAATTATTAATCATAGACAAATGGCAGTTTAATTGGACCAAAGAAAGGGATAATAAACACAGGGAAATAAAAGAAACAGTATTTCCGTGGAAATCATCTGTACAAAACAATAGAAGAGAGGAAGTGATATTAACAAGACACAGAATAGGACACTCACGACTAACGAACCAACATTTACTGACTAGAACACCAAGACCTTACTGTGAACAGTGTAACGTACCCATCACTATAAAACGCTTACTGGCAGACTGCAGGCAACTGATAGGTGTCGACCTTCCATATCATTTAAATACAATATTAAATGACAACAGTACACACATCCCAGATTGTTTTGATGATTTAAAAAGAAATAAATTTTATGAATCCATCTAATGTCCGGAAGTATACTGATTTTTATTTTATCATGAATAATTTATGCTTAATATTTTGTTTTTCTTCCAGTTGTATTTTTATTGCAATTAAATTATGTTTATACTCCATTAATTAGCCTTCTCCATATTCCTACCTACCTACCTTTCATACATCTACCTTCTCAATGTACCTAACTATGAACTGTTATAAGTAATATATTTGAAATAGCAATATTTTACGTCGGCAAACATCACCTATGTTGTGGATTGCCTGTATCAATAAAATAAATAAATAAAATTGATTTTCATTTAAAACTTTGTTTTATTTTATAAGTATGGTCGACCTACAATTTAAGTAGTAGTAGGATGCGGCTAAACGTGGGTCGCCTAATTGAAGAACCTATCGCAATGAGAATCCGGCTAATCGTTAAACCGCCACACTTTACAGCGGCCCTGTTTTTGATAACAGCTAGCCGTAAAATAATACGGCGGATTATACAATATGGCCGCGACATTATATATATATGATATCCAACTGTGTCACAAAACCTCCAAATGTAGTTAAAACCGGATCGTCTAAATTGACCGTCATGAGGAACATTTTATCTCTCAATAGACTAGGAGCCCAACAAGCGCTCCTTACACAACTTGGCCAATACAATACTGACATAACAGCTATCCAAGAAATCCATTGGCTGGGTGAGGTCCTTCATGAAATCAAATACCATACTTTGTATTACAGCTGCCATGAAATACACCGTAATTTATTAATTAACAGGCTTTGTAGTGAGAGGTAGAGCCCGTCATTTAGTGTTAAACTTTACTCCCGTAAGTCCAAAGCTATGCTAGATACGTATTAAAGGTAAATTCTCCCATTAAGAAGTAGCTCCTGAGGAGGAAAAAGACCAGTTCTATAGTGATCTAGAGAAGATATTAAATAGTTGCACACAGCATATCAAAATAGTCCTTGGTGACTTTAACGCTCAAGTTGGATAGGAACCTGCCTACGATTGGTGAATTCAGTCTCCACAACTCCGGAATCCAGATTGGTGAAACAATATTTAGCAAATTGTTCCAAATCCTCGGCTATGCAGACGACCATCACATCATAGCAAGATCGGAAAAGGCACTCAAGGAAGCATTCCTTGCATTGGAGGCTGCAGACCTGAAACTTGGGCTTAGGGTCAACGCAGGAAAGACTAAGTACATGCGGACAGGAGGGAAAGAAGAAAGAAAAGAATACCTCCAAGTTGGCCAGTTCAAGTTCAAATAAGTTGACAGCTCCGTCTACTTGGGAACCTAACGAGCAAAATGATATTTCGAAGGAAAATTAATGCTGCTAATAGGTGCTACTTCATTCTAAGGAAGCAGTTTGGCAGCAAATTCATCTCGAAGAAAACAAAAATAATCCTTTACAAAACTTTAATGCGACTATGTGTTGTTATATGGTTCAGAGGCCTGGGCCATAACAAAATCTGATGAGAAAAGGCTTCAGATATTTGAGAGAAAGATCTATGGGGCCGTAAAAGTAGATCGGTTATCAAACATTGAGAAGACGTAGTAACTGAGAACTTTACAACCTCCTCAATAGCCCAGATGTTGTCAAGGTTGGGAGACTCAGATGCGCAGGCCATGTTGCAAGAATGGAGGATATGTCGATCCCCAAGAAGATCCTCTGTGAAGAAACTCATGGCGGAAGAAGAGAAGAAGGCCTAACCTTCTAAACGTTAGGGACTGGAGAAATGCTGCGCAAGATAGACTCAACTGGCGGAGGCTACTCGAGACGGCCCAGACTCGGTGACAAGCTGTAGCGCCAGATGATGATGATGATGATGATATATATATATAAGTTAAGATGGGAATAGTGTTAATATTAACTTTAATCACCTTTGATGTAAATGTAAACAACACCTGAATTTATGAAACCTTTTTAATGTAAAAGTGATAATAAATCATATGTTATCAAGCAAGCGTGGGTTTTATTTCGCCTCTCTGTTTCCCTTTTTATTATATTTTTCTCGGTAGAAATAAGTGGTGCCGAAACCCGGGAACGTTATTTTGATCGTTTTCGAGTGGGAAGAAACTGTTTTATCGTCTGTTTTACTCTACGTAAGTTTTTTTTTTCTTTTTCTTCTAATTATAACCTCTCTCTTTGTTTTTTTCATTTCTCGCTTTAAAAATGACAGAAAACATTTCGATACCACCAGTCCTTACGGAAGATAGAACATTACCTCGGTCTTCAGCTCAAGAGATACCACCACTACCGGCTCAGTCGCTAGCGGGAGCACAAGTTCCCATCGGGAACCACACAACCACTCTAGAGTGGGTCAAGGTTTGGACGGCGACAGCTCAAGATGTCAGAAAAGCCATTTCCGAGCTGGAACGCTTTGACGGAGAGGTCGGCGACCTCAATCATTTCTTGAAGGGAGGCGACAGGATTATGGCAACTATTGAGGCGAAATTATCTGAGAGTTTGATGAATTCTCAAGACGCTGTATCACTTAAAGCGGCATTAGTATGCCGGGTCCGTAGACAGATCTTAAACTTGATACAGGCCGATGAGGACACGGCGTGGGGCATCATCAAAGATAGGCTTAAGAAAGCATTCGGAGGAGGCCGATGGGCCCCGGAAGAAGACATCTTCCAGATGTTTCGGGAAACGAAACGTCCATACCAGTCAAGTGGACAGTTCGCCGGATTACTATTAGCCCGTTACAACCGCATCACAGAGAAATTGCGGGAAACACTTTCTGCGGAGGTAGTAGAAGACAAAATGGCTTTCCTATCTACGATCCTGAGAGTGCAACTAGCGAGGGAAACGGGAAAGAAAGAGGGTCTTCCCAGAGACAAGACGTTCGTCGAATGCGCTCAAGAGATAGTGGATGCGAGCGCCAGAGACGAGGAGTCCAGGAACGGGGAAGCGGCTATAGAATGGACGAGAGTGCCTTACAGGAGGACAGAGACCGGCAGGTACCGAAATAGACCGGAAACGTGGAAGAAAAAGGCACCTGAGCCAGATGGCCGAGAAAAATTTGTTGCTAGAGAGAGGAGGCAAGAGACAGAGAAAAGGATTTTTCGGAAGGAGGACAGAAAGTGTCACGGGTGCGGGAAAGTGGGCCATTTGGTTGCACGATGCCCTCGCACGCGATGCTTCGAGTGCGGGACTGAAGGGCACATTGCTCGGCAGTGTCCTTATATGAGTAGGAGCAGGAACAGGGGCAGAGGAGAGCCTATGGAGGTGAACGCGCAAAGGGTGTGGAGAAGGGACAGATCCACATCTGAGTCAGGGCGTTCGTCGGAGTCATCAGAGACGGAGGAGGATAGGAGCGAACCAGGAGGCAGCAGAGAAGAAGAAGCAAAGAGCACGAGGAGGAGCGAAGGGCGACGAGGAGCAGCTGGGAGCAGAAGACATGATGAATGAGGTGAGTGCGGGCAGGGAGGCAACCGCGCAGTAGTGAATAACATCAGGGGGATGTGCGGTAGGTTGCCTATTATAAGGGTTGCGAGAGGATTATGGTGTCTAGTGGACACGGGTAGTTCTAACACGATAATGTCACAGAAAATGATAGAGTTTTTATTCAAAGAAAAGAGGATTCCGAAGGTGTGTCAATGTATGTTAATTACTCTAGGCGGCCCGTGTAGAGTGGAAGGGGAAGTTGAGATCGAATTAAGTCGATGGGGAATAGAGGGAGGAAAATTGGTGGTTCACGTGGTAGATAATATGCCGCGAGAATATGAAGGGATAATCGGGTGTGATCTATTGGAGAAATTAGGAACCAAAATAAGAAACAAGGCCGGACAGTGGGCTATAAGGATAGGGAAAAAGTCCTATAGGGAAGAACGGCTCAGAGGGATGGACTAGTTCAAATAGGCGCGATAAACCAGGCGGAAGACTGGAGAAAAATCCTTTACCGTCAATATTACGATATTTTTTATCAGGAAGGGGGTCTATTGGGCGTTACGGGGAAAACGGCTCATGAAATCCCTTTAAAACAAGAGCGAGTGACGTACGTTAAAGAACGGCGGTACCCGCAAGCGTTACGTCGTCACATTCGGGAAGAGCTGGATGACCTTAAGCGACAAGGCATAATAGTAGATAGCACGTCCCCTTATAATAGTCCCCTTTGGGCGGTAAAGAAAAAGAGCACGGGAGACGGAAAGCCGGAAAAATACAGGGTTGTAGTAGATTTCAGGAAGTTAAACGAGAATACGGTGGACGAGAAATACCCCATACCTCGTTTCGAAGACATTCTGGACCGCCTCAACGGGGCCACGGTATTCAGTACACTGGATCTAAAGGCAGGCTATCACCAAATTAAAATGCATCCGAGGGACCAGCACAAGACAGCATTTTCATTTGAGCGAGGCCACTACGAATTTACGCGGATGCCTTTCGGACTGAAAAACGCCCCTATTACGTTCCAGCGCTTGATGGACGAATTTTTGAGGGGGATTGACGAGGCGGTATGTCAAGTTTATATGGACGACCTTTTGATTTTTAGTAAATCCGAGGAAGATCATATAACCCACCTGCGCAGTGTTTTTAATCGGATCCGTCAGTTCGGGCTCAAGCTCTCAGGGGAGAAATCGTCGTTGGGGCAAACCGAAATTAATTTTTTAGGCCACACAATATCCAAAGATGGCGTGAAACCCGACGTGCAGAAGGTAGCAGCTATACGGAACATGGCTATTCCGAGGGATATTAAAGGGATTAGGCGGTTACTGGGAACGCTAAACTATTATAGGCGGTTCGTGCCGGACATGGCAAAATATCTCGTGCCCCTTAATAATCTGCTAAAGAAGGGTCGAGCGGTTGTGGTAACGCCCGTTATGGAGGAGAATATCCGATGGTGTATGGCGCGTTTACAGGAAGATCCTATCTTGGCGTTTCCGGACTTTGCGCGACCGTTTTCAGTCACCACGGACGCGAGTGAGTACGCGCTGGGAGCTGTTCTATCACAGGAAGGACCAGAAGGAGAACGCCCCGTGGCATACGCAAGCAGGCGCCTCACGGACGCGGAGTCTAGATACAGTGCGTTGGAGCGGGAGTTGTTGGGGATCGTTTGGGCGGTGGAAACACTTTCGACCGTATTTGTTCGGGAGGAGATTCAAGGTGCATACTGATCATCGGCCACTGCAATGGGTAGGTACCCTCAAGGAATCGTCAGCACGAGTTACCCGGTGGAAGGAGTTCCTCAGTCAGTACAATATCGACGTAGTGTACAAACCGGGTCGGGACAATGTTGTGGCTGACTGGCTATCACGGGCGCTGGTAGTTAACGCCATAGAGGAGGATGGAGAACCGTCGAGCGGTGTGCGGCAGTTCTTGCGTGAGTGGACGCCGGAGAGTGAAGGGGGACGCGGGTCCTCAGAGTCTGAGAGGGACGATCAGTCAGTAGAAGAAGGTAGCCCGTCCGACGGGCGCGCGTCAGACATGGAGGAGAGGGAGGAGATTATCAATGACAAATTCAGGCAAATCGTGTGGAAGACCAGAACCTCGGGTCCGCTAAAGTTGGAGCAGACGCGGTACGGCAAGTCGCGCATTACCACCGTATGGTCGCAACCGGGTGTTAGGGATGATCAGATTTGCAGGACGCTTCAGGATGCGTCCGAGCCGGGGAAGACCCATTATCTATACGTGGGAAACGCGACGATATGGGAGAAGATTAAGCGGCTCTGGAAACGTGAACTTATTGGAATCGATAGGATATTTGTGCGGTGCACTCTGTCGGTCGAGACGATATCGGATGAGGAACGACAGCGGGAAGTTACGCTAGCGTACCACCAAGGGAAAACGAACCACCGCGGGGAACCGGAAACGCTACAGGCTTTGAAGCGACGTTATTTTTGGTGGGGTATGAGGCGGACTATCACGGAGGTTGTGGGTGCGTGCGAGGTTTGTCGGGCTACCAAGTATGATCGCCACCCACCTCGGGGAGTGCAGGAGATGACGCCGACTTCTGATGCGCCGCTTTGTGACCTACAGGTTGATACCTTTACGTGGCGGGGGTATAAGTGGGTCACCATGATGGACCTCTTTAGTAAAGTAGCCATGGCCTATCTCGTTTCGGACCGGTCATCGGAATCGATTTTAGCTGGCCTCCGTACCTGGTTTCAGTTCTATGGCGTGCCCGAGCGGATCTCTTCAGACGGGGGTCGGGAGTTTGACAATAGTACTGTTCGTGCGGCAATGAAGGCGCTCGATATCGATTGGCATCTCAATACGCCGGGACACCCCAAGAGTCGAGGGGGCATCGAGAGGCTGCATAGTACGCTAGGGGATCACTTGCGGGTGTATCAGGTGGATCAGGGACTAGAACCGGACGTGGCTATGCCGCGTGCGGGTGGCTGCGTATAACCACTCAATTCATGCGGCGACGGGATTCTCGCCGTTTGAAATTCTCTTTGGCCTGCGGGATCGGCGCAGGGATTACAGGGGCACAGCGGCGGCTGGGAACTTATTCGACGTGCTGGTCAGTAACCGGGCGGCCCTTGTCAAATTATGGGGTAAGGTGCGCGGGAGGCTGGTCGCGGAGAAGAGTCGGCGCGTTGCTAAAGAAAATCTTCGTGTTCGTGATCGGATGGAGGACATTCGCATTGGTACGATAGTGTATCGGCGGATCAGTTCGAACAGAGGTAAGGAAGTTGTTCGGTATGAGGGTCCGTTTAGGGTGGTTGTGATTCGGGAACACAACGTGGTGACGGTGCAGAGTTTGGCGGATCCCCGTAAACGGCGGACAGTTCATATTGAACAATTGAGAATTCCTCAATCGTAGTTATCCTCTGCTTCAGACCTGGGGTCTAGTGGGGACTTGGCTTTTTGTTTTCTGTGGTAGTATCGTTTTTGTAATACTTTGTATTTGTTTTAACTTACTGCAACTTAACTTACTGTATTTGTTGTAACTTTAACAAGTTACTGTTTTTTTTTATGCTTTCTTTCTTCCCCAAGTTTAGGGAGGTTCAATTTTTGTTCTATCTTGTGTTTAGTTAGTAAGTTACAATTATGTCCGCTTTTATGTCGGTTATTTCTTGTTTAGTTAGTTTAGTTTATTTGTCTAGTTATGTAATTTATTTTGTATCCATTTAGGTAGTTTACAAACAGTGTTCGTAAACTGGCAGGGGGGAGTTAAGATGGGAATAGTGTTAATATTAACTTTAATCACCTTTGATGTAAATGTAATTAACAACACCTGAATTTATGAAACCTTTTTAATGTAAAAGTGATAATAAATCATATGTTATCAAGCAAGCGTGAGTTTTATTTCGCCTCTCTGTTTCCCTTTTTATTATATTTTTCTCGGTAGAAATAAGTTATATATATATATATATATTATATATATATATATATATATATATATATATATATATATAGAATAGAATCGACTAGAAAATAATTTTTATTTTGGGACTGGGTCTCCTAAGAATAACATAATTGTACAGTTTAAATATACAACATGTCTGGCCAACAGACAGAATGATTTATATATATATATATATAAAACCTGTATGGTAGGCGATATTTTAACCGATGTTTTACTTCCATCATCTTAGATATATTTAAAGACAGGGAAAAAATATTTCGGAACCGGTACAAGAATTTCAGTTCCTGAACGTTTCGACAGATCGTTTCTTATCCGATCCTCAACCTTATGGAATTCTATTCCCCTTTCTATCCGTCACTCTAACTCTCTTCTTACCTTCAAACCTTGCTTATTTATCCATCTCCGACCACCCGGTCATAACATAATTTTAAATAAGGTTCTATTTTACTTCATTTTCTATTTATTTCCGTGTGTAAGTTTTCGATTAGTTTTAGTTTATATTTAATTAATTACTCTTTCAAGCCCATTTTATATATTAAGTTAATGTTATTCTTAAGGGACTGGTCCCAGGACAATAAAGAGTTTATTTACAAAAATAGAACTTTATTAATTGACCAAGAAATAAAAAAACTATCCCCTTTCCTTCCTCGAAATTTGAGTTCTTACATATCAAAATCCGTCTATCTGCGGTATAAATTTATAAATATTAAATAAATTTCTTGCAAAAAAATAATCTGTCAAAAAAATAGTGGATGCATAGCTTGGCCATTTTAGTTGATTGATTGGTCATTTTACTTGAATATAAATTGATACATTGGCTGCTTTGATTAATAAATGTAATTTAATTGCTCAAACAGATATATAAATTTTTATATTCTGATATGATCATTTAGAAATAGTAAACCAACGTGTGATAATGAAGCGTTTTTACTTTTACTTACCTATATGTCCGTGATATTAATTTTTCATTAAAAAATTATACTATGCATTCTGATTTTTTTTTTTTTTTAAACGGCTCTAATGATTTTGATTAAATAAATCCATCAAATTAAGACATACTCACATAACCATATATAAAACATTAATATGAATTTCAAGAAACATATGAGTAAATATTAAATGGTTGAAATGTATCTATATAATGGAGGATGAATGCGGACAATGAATGATTAGAAAAATAGTGAAAACTATTTATTGTGAAATCAACGTTTGTAGGTCCATATTGCGGGTTTCCATCAGGGCTAAGAGTAACAAGATACAGTCTAAGGGAATATATGAGTGTTGTCACTTACCTTAAATAGTACCCGTAGGGATGGGAGTGGCGGCTGAAAAGTTGAAGAAAAAAGAGGAATTGTTCTATTGGTCCTTTCCATCGCGGCTTAAAAATCTGGCAGGATACACGCACTACATTTTTTTTTTTTTTCAATGCATCCGGAAACGGCAATCAAAGAATTTGCATATTTGTTCAACTAAACTTCTAAATTGTGAGGTCGTTGCGCAAAGACAGAACTCTTAAGAACAAAAAGCCACAAGGTTTGTGATCAGTCACAGTTCGAGCAAGCGCAGAAAAGCAATCAAGTAACTAAGTAAAAAGATTTGTCTGAATTGGACTTGGGAAATAACTTTTCATCTTAATATAATTTGAAGCGGGTCTGGAAACTCGCAATACAAGGGCCGGTGACGTCACTGACCTTCATTAGATTTTCATAGGTAGGTACTTCCTCTCGTGCCACACCCAGCATCTATTAAGTAATCTCGCCCTAATCGCCTCCTTGCACAGCCGTTGGGCTAGTATTTAGGCCCCTCCCTACATTAAGGGTTATAGAGGAACGGGACTTTTTTATTTTTTTTTAGTATGAGATAATAAACTAAAATTTGTAATATCCTTCACAAATCATCCCAGATTCAATAAATTTTAATGGAAAGTGTTGAATTAAAGTTGGAGTGTTTGACAAAATAAAGTTTTATTATAGCCTTCAACATCCACATCACTACAAATAAATTAAAAATTCTCACAGTTCCATCCCAAAATATCAAACAAGCTAAATTTTATTTCTATTTTAACCTTCTGATCTACATTAATAAAAACATCTTAAGCGAAAAAAGGCAAAATTAACGTATTTCCACTTTCGGAATGCTACAACTATCTTTAGTATTCATTAATATAACAAAAAAAAGGAAATATATGATAATTTTATATTACTACACCGTTCAAATGAAAAATTTAGTTATTTTCGCTGAAGTTTGTTGAAAAGGATCTGAAATGTTGAAATAATATGACAAAGTGATGTTTAACTGTGGAGTGGAAAGATATCCTATGACATCCTGGTATCCTTTCCAAGAAGCTGCGTAGTTCAAAGGTGTAAAGCCCCACTTGTCTTCAGCGTCCCTTTTCGCCATTGAACTGAGAAGGAGTTTCACAATTGCGAAGTGACCACGGCTGGCGCTGCGATGCAAGGGAGTCCTTCCGTTGATGTCAGGTCGGAAGTCATCGAGCGTGCCCTGCAGGAGAAATGAGACAACATCGGTATGGCCTTCCTTTGAAGCTAAGATCAATGGTGTCTCATGATGAATATTTACTTTATTTCGCTCTTCGCCACTTTTTTCTAAAATCATTCTGATGATTTCAATATGGCCATTCAGAGCAGCATAGTGCAAAGGGGAGTTTTGCCACATATCTCCAAACATGTCATGAGTTGGAAGGAGCTCTTTCATACAAGTTGAAGAACCGTCTCTGGAGGCAACATGTAACACCGACATTTTATTTTTGTCTTTGAAGTTTTTCAGCAACATGAATTCTCGCATTTCCTGGATGGTCTCTGATACTAGTTCCTTCGAGAATGGAAGTGGTTTCCGTGTTGTGTTATAAATTCCGCATGTCAGATGAAGTGGTGTGCTGCCGTCAATATTTTTACTGGCAAAAAAGCTTTTAGCATTAAGCATTATGTTGACTATATCTGGATGCCTCTCCCTTGCTGCAAAGTGCAACGGTTTCATATCATCTACATCAGTTGCTTCCCTATCGGCTCCTGCATTCAATAAAATTTCCACTATTTCCGTGTGTCCCTCGATGGAGGCTAGGTGAAGTGGAGTTGTAAGGTTATTACTTTTAGCGTCTATTTCAGCCCCGAGATCCAATAATAGCTGGACTATTTCCGATGACCCGTTGATAACTGCATAGTGTAATGGAGTATATCCAATATCATCGGCAAGATCAATGTCAACCGGAGCTACAGAAAGTAGTAATTTGGCAATTGCAAACCTGCCTCGCCTGCAGGCCAGGTGAATGGGAGCCGTGCGGTCGATGTCCGTGCAACTTTTATTAGCTCCAGAATCCAAGAGAATTTTCACCACATCCACATGTCCATTCTCGCTAGCGTAATGGAGTGGTGCATAATCCCGTTCGTCTCTGACATCCAAAGAAGCTCCGTAACCGATAAGTAATTTTAAAACATCCGTCAACCCGTAGTAAGCAGCAATGTGCAACGCGGACAACCGATGTACTTCCGTGACATTCGCGAATGTGGAAAAGACCTTTACGTTAGAATCAGCGTCTAGAAAAGTTTTCATTTTTTCTTTAGCCACTTTACTAGCTCCAGTTTCCAGAATTAATTTTACCAAGTCTTTTCTCCTCGACCTGACAGCCGAAGATAGAGGAAGATTGCCGTGAAGATCTTTCGTTTCAATATTTGCACCATAAAATATGAGAAGTTTCGTTCCTTCCAAAAACTTCGTTCCAATGGCATAATTAAGGATTATTGTCGGGTAAGATACGAAATCAACTGCCTTGTCTAATAAAAGCCTCAGAAGTTCCAGTGATTTGTTTGCAACAGCGCCGTAAATCACTTTGGAACCTAAGAAACTATCATCTTCCACTTTTGCTCCGTAATCAAGAAGCAATTTGATAAAAGGTTTGAGTGCTCGTTGAAAAGCTACATCCAATGGCGTTCTTCCATCCTCCCTCATCACATTCGGGTCAGCATTACGTGAGAGAAGGAATAGCAGTAACTTGGTGTCATTTCTTTCTATTGCTAAATGTAACGCCGTGGCATTATTACATCCTCTTCTATTCACGTCATCTCCATATTCTAACAAGGTCTTGATCACTTCTATTTCAGAATTATTAGCTGCCCAGTGGAAAGGTGTGTAACAGAAGTTATCTTCGACATCAAAACTTGCATTCTGGGACAGCAGGTAGTCAACGACTCTGGTGTAACCCCTAATACCAGCTTCATGCAGGGCTGTTCGGTTGATCAGGTTTTTTGAGTTAAGATCGGCCCCATTCGACACAAGAATCTTCACTGCAGCTAGGATCTCACTTTTTTCAGAGGTTTTCAGTAATTCGGATGATTTTGGTTGGCTCGTCAGAAGGAGAATCAGGGGTGTGTTACCGTTTTCTCCTTTACAGTTAAGATTGTATGCGCGTTCAAGGATCGTCTTGAACACCTGTAGGTGTGTCCTCAATACAGCGACCTGTAACGCCTCGTCGATATTATTTTTCGAATTTGAACTACTATTCTTTGAAGTTAATGGGTAGGCACTATTCTTAACACCTTTCCAAGCAGCGAGGATTAAAGGCCTAATGGCAATGTTTCCCTTCTCTTCGTCGTTCGCTCTGTGACCGAGAAGTGCATTAAGGATACGTGGGTCTCCCTTCTTTGCTGCGTGGTGCATCGCACTATCTTTGATTTCATCTTTTATTTTGACCAAAGCATTTCTTGAAATAAGTAAACTGACAACACTCAAGTCACCATTTCCAATCGCTACCATCAAAGGTGTCATCCCTTTGTTGCCTTTAGCATTGACATTCGCGCCGTGATCCAGGAGTGCCACTATCACCTCAAGGTTCCCTTCCATCACCGCATGGTGGATCGCAGCATTATCAGTTTCGTCTTTAATCTCATAACTAGGATTCTTAGAAATAAGTAAATTGACCAAATCTATGTAACCTTTCCCCGCTGCGAACATCAAAGGTGTTATCCCAATGTTTCCTCTGACATCAACACTCGCCCCGTGATCGAGGAGCGTCTTGAGAACGTGAGGATTTCCCTTCTTTACTGAATGATGTATCGCCGCATTATCGAATTCGTCTTGTATATCCAAACAAGCATTCCTGGAGATAATTATATTGACAATGTCCAAGTGGCCCGCCCTAGCCGCGATCATCAAAGGTGTCTGTCCATTATTTCCTTTCACATTCACATCCGCCCCTTGATCAAGAAGTGCTTTGACCCCAACGAGGTTTCCGTTGGACACGGTGACGTGAAGAGGTGTATTGAGGTCTTTTCTTACTTTTCTTGCCAATCTGTTTTCAACCATTGCTTTCTCTAGGACTGGTAGTGCTGCTTCTTCATTCATGTCATTAAAATTCATCAACATTTCCATCCTCTGAAGAGTGGTTTTAACATTTTTAGACTGTTGCTTTTTCCCACTCACCTCCTAAAAAGAGAAAAATATAAATTAAAAGATAACAATGTAATAATTTCACTCTAAGATAAAACATCTTAACAATCCAACTCTCACAACGTCTCCTCAATATAAGCTCTAATATGCAGTACCAGGACCCTACAATATTCTAGAGATGCGAGGATCGAACTGTTACTACAGATATATATTAAATCTTTTTATTTTTCATTTTTCTTATAGCTAAAGATAAAGATTATATTGTAAAGTACTGCGACTTTAGAGGACATTTGCAACGAAATTACCGCCACCGTCGTTAAAGGTATAGCTTTCGCAGATTAAGTTAATTTCATTTCATCTTCTTTTTCTTTTTCGACCTCTTAGTGCCTTAGTGCCAGCAAGGAGGAACCCGACCCCTCACCTCATAACCCAGTATAATCCTGCCTTGGCACGCTCACAGTACAATGTAGTCATAGTATCACCTAGGCTCCAGGTCGGCTAATCTCTGGTTTTACTTATAGGTTATTTCGCTTTTCAGTTATTACCCATCCGGCACACAGTCAAACGACTTTAGTTTGCGCTACTCTGTGATTCTATTTACAGACCTTACATTAAGTTCTTCTCTTGTTCTATCATTCCTCCATCGGTCCCTTCGTGTTTTTCCCCAGAACTCTCTTGATGTATTTCGTTTCTGTACTTAGCTTACTTGTTTTTTTTGGATCGTCAAACTATAAAAACCGACAGGCAAAAGTACTGTTTTAAATTTTTTTCTGTTTCCCTGAAAACGTAATGCAGATGGAGTACACAACACCATTGGTCTTCTTGATTCGATTTAAAACCTGCTGGTCGACCCTTCCTTCCTTGCTGAAGATTGTTCCCAAGAACTGGTAGTTATCTACTTTTTCTAACGGCTCATTATTACGTGTAACGAGAGCAGGGTCTTCCACATCTCGGCCGACGAGTATCACCTTACTTTTTGTAGCATTTATTTCTATCAATCTCATCTATGAGGCCTTTGCCTCCTATTCTTAAAACTGGGATTAATATACAAACGAAAAATGCGGGAAATTATTACAAAATGGTTTATTATTTTCTAATAACTATACATAGGAAGGCTATAGGCCATTAACTAATATGAAAACCAATTAATAATTCGAAGGAAATTGACGCATCACCGCTGCTATTTTCGAAATGCAGTATCTCTGCTGTTTCAAAACCGATTATATTGATTATTTTTCTTCGTTTTGTAGATAATTAAATCGCACATTTATAATAATAATAATAGGCTTACCGAACCCGAAGGTTCGATGCCGATACCACCAAATTCTGTCTACACAGACTCGTCCAATGTTCGACGGTCAAGCCCAAGCTCCCGAGATCAGCCTTAACGCAATCCTCCCATCGACGCTTCGGCCTACCTTTCGGACGTCTACCAGTCAGATCAGCGAATAACAACTTTCTCGGAATCCGCTCCTCATCGAGCCCAACAACTTTACTCGCCCATTTGAGTCTCCGCGATGCTATCAACTCAATTATATTCACTAATAACTATACATGAGAAGGCTATAGGCCATTAACTAATATGAAAACCAATTAATAATTCGAAGGAAAGTGACGCATCACCGCTGCTATTTTCGAAATGCAGTATCTCTGCTGTTTCAAAACCGATTATATTAATTATTTTTCTTCGTTTTGTAGATAATTAAATCGCACATTTATAATAATAATAATAGGCTTACCGAACCCGAAGGTTCGATGCCGATACCACCAAATTCTGTCTACACAGACTCGTCCAATGTTCGACGGTCAAGCCCAAGCTCCCGAGATCAGCCTTAACGCAATCCTCCCATCGACGCTTCGGCCTACCTTTCGGACGTCTACCAGTCAGATCAGCGAATACCAACTTTCTCGGAATCCGCTCCTTTGAGCAACACAAACAACTTTACTCGCCCATTTGAGTCTCCGCGATGCTATCAACTCAATTATATTCACTAAATACAAGTTTCGCAATTTCGCGTTGTGCAACCTTCTAAACTCCCCAGTGGCCTCATCTCTCTTCGGACCAAATATTTTACGCAGTACCTTATTTTCGAAAACCTTAAGCCGTTGTTCATCCTTCAAAATAAGCGGCTACGTTTCACATCCGTAAAGAACCGTCGGAAGAATAATTGTTTTATAAATTCTAACCTTTAAGTTTTTAGATAGAAGCCGCGAACTAAGTAACTTAGCAACTGAATAATAACACGCATTTCCGACCTTTAACCGGGACTTTATTTCTTCCTGGATTCCATTTTTTCTTGTTATCATTGAACCTAAATACTTGAATTTCTCTACGTGTTCAAAAGTTAGTCCTGATATATCAATATCACCAAGATCGCCACCGCTTCTGCTACTAATCATATATTTCGTCTTATCGGTATTTAATTCGAGTCCTATTTCTTTACCGGTTTTTATTAACACACTTGTATTTAGTTGTATGGTTTCCGTGTCTTCACCCAGCAGTACCAAATCATCGGCATACTCTAAAACCGGAATCCTGTCACCCATATTTAAACCTTTCTCGCTACACATCATCTTTTTTCTGACATATTCTAACTCTATATTAAATAACATAGGTGAAAGGGAGTCACCCTGTTTCAAACCCGATCGCACCTCAAATCTCTCGGAGTAATTATGACCGATTATGGAATGCTTGCGAAAAGCACATTTGTACTAGGTTTACTAACTTTCTAGGTATTCCCTGTTCAATCATGATGTTATACAGCTTCTGACGGTCTATGGAATCATAAGCCTTTTTCTATGACTGCTTGTGGTATTTTTTGAACTAAAATATGTGAGTAGGGCGTTCAAACCTACGTCACATCCTACAGCAAGCCTGGAGGGCCGCTCTCATTGTTGGTCAGCGAGTCCATCGGACTTAGCCGGGAGGAGCTTCCGAGGTAATTCCAAAATTCCATATCTAAAATCACTATAGACCACTATAATCACTATTCTATATACCAGATTCCATTCGTCACTCCCGATACCATCTTTACGCCGATGATCTGCAAATATACTTTTCTTTCCACCCTTCTAATCTTATAGAAGCAACACATAAAGTACAGTATGATATAGATCTGCCAATGGGCAAATGATAACAAGCTGCAGCTTAATGGAGGTAAAACTAAAGCAATCCTCATCATTGAACTCCCTTCTACACTACCCGTTGCTCTTTCTTAATAATATCCCTATTCCTTTCCAGAAAACTGTTAAAAATCCTGGTGTTACCTTTAACCAAAACCTATTCTGGAATAACCATGTATCCGAAATTCCATTTCCATACTCAAACAGCTCTATAGATTCCGTGAATCCTTACATTTAGAAACCCGTCAGCTACTTGTTTCCTCTATTATTTTCCCAAACTTTGACTACGGCCGCCTGGTGTAAGGAAGAATAACTGATGAACTAGAAATAAAATTAAAACGACTAATGAATTATTTTGTTAGATTTATTTTCGGAGCCCAAAGACGTGACTATATTTCTGGCTATTATAGCATCTTAAAATGGCCCTATCCTTCTGTTTACGACAATATTTCCTTGGTTCTTACCTATTCCAAACATTAAAAAACAGAAAAACTTCCTACATAACTGAGCTCCTCATCCTCCGCTCTGATATCCATTCGTTGAACACTAGAACTCTATCAATCAATATTTATACCCCATCACATAAAACTGTATCCTTTCACAAATAGTTTCTCGTTCGTTCCTCATACTTCTGGAATTCGCTGCCTATCTCTATCTGTAAAGCCACCTCACTCCCTTCCTTCAAACATCAACTCTTCCACTACCTACTCACATCACAATTTTCCGTTCCAATATAAAACATGGGTATGTATAGTATAAATTTGCAAACATTTACAGATATAATCAATATTTGGCCCTTTATATGTATACATATTTTTTCATATATTCATTAATCAATTCTGACAAACGATTATTCGTGGTTTCTTGGTTACAATAAAATTTGTCTCTGTATTCAAACATAACTGAGTTATCGAATTATATCATTTTTATTTGTCACTATTTTAATACGAATCGGCTGATATCAAGGTCTAGGGGTTAGGGGCATCGTTGGATGCCCTAGTATTTTTAGGCCCAATTTAAAAAACGGAGAAACGGATTTCTTTTGTATTCGTAATTCAGATTCTACATATCTTCAAACGCAAGCCGCTCCCCGCTTTTTTGGTAGATTACAAAGGTTTATTATTGAAAATGATCCACTCAGTATCTGATCAAAGTAGTCATAGAGAACAAACTAATACTGGAGAAAAGGCAAACGTAATCGATCTCTTCGTGCCCTTTCAGTCTTCGAGCATAGCTAACAGCGGGAGGGTCTCATCCGCTTTGAAAAGAATTAGTGAAACAACAACGAAGATTAATCATTAAAAAAAAAACGTTTCCCCACTCCAATGTTTATCGGCGTCCTCGCACTGCGCAGGTTTCTGATCTGGAGAACCGCGCCATTTTGACAAGATCCACATCGTGTGGCTGGGTAATGCTTTTTGAGAATACGACAACGTTTTATTTCCACGCATCATGCTCCAGTGGCGGCCTTGGTGTAATGAACTTGTTACACAAGTTAGAACGCCAATTACGAATAGGTTTTTCCGAACAAATACGAATGCGAGATTTTCCTGTTTGTTGAGTTGACCTATTAAAGATGAAACCACCGCTGGGAAAAACGTTAGAACCAATATTACTAATTGAATACACTGTAGTATTTAATCAATTCATTTTACTGTCACTTTATCTATATATGGAATATATAGTAAGTGGAAGTATCGCGATCGTGAACATTTTCGAACTCCGGTTTTAAAAGGTAATACACGTTTTACGGTATATGACACAGGGATACACCGTACCTCCCCTGTGTTTGTGGTAAGTCTAGCATAAAAACGAAAAGTCGTATGAAACTGAAATTTCATATTTAAGACAACTATAATCAATCCCGAGATGTCACAGCAACTTTTTCATTAAAATCGGCTAATCATAAGAGCCACTTTATATCATGCATTTTGCACCTTTTTACGATTTTCTCAAAATGACTCTAACGATTTTGATTAAACTCGCTAGAAACAATGTAAAGTAATGTAATGTAGGCTTCATTCTACATATATATATATATATATATATATATATATATATATATATATATATATATTGTTTGATCAGTTCTCGACTGTTGATAATTTAAGTTTGTGTTGTTCTTAGGTTTCAGTCAATGAATAAACAATTTTATCTATGCGACGTTTCGAGAATTTATTGTTCTCATAATCATACCTTAACAGTGGAAAAACAAAAAAAAACAGAACATTAATATTATTATACAATAATTAATATATGATGTTATTGTTAGAGATATAGAAAAGAATACATTGAACAATGAATAATCATACAGTAGGTACATAGATATTTTAAATTAGGATCTTTAATGTAAGCCCTAATTTAAAATATCTATGTACCTAATGTATGATTATTCATTGTTCAATGTACTCTTTTCTATATCTCTAACAATAACATCATATATTAATTATTGTATAATAATATTAATGTTCTGTTTTTTTTGTTTTTCCACTGTTAAGGCATGATTATGAGAACAATAAATTCTCGAAACGTCGCATAGATAAAATTGTTTATTCATTGACTGAAACCTAAGAACAACACAAACTTATATATATATAAGTACTGCTGGTAAAAAGTTTGAGATGGCCTATGGTTTACTTCATTAAATCATTAATATCCTTTATGAATATACAAATAAAATATAGGTAGGTGTGTTATTATTATTTTTATTTATTAACAAATTTGCTAATTAGGTCTCTAAACACCTAAAGAGGTGAAATATATTAAATAAAATAGAAGTCACTAGCTGGAGAATGAATGAATACTATTTATTTTCTCGATGCTATACAGATCATTTAAACAGATTAAATAACTTTAGAAATGTGGAGAGACAAAATCAGGAGCGTTCATAAACAACGGAGATGGTAGACAACAGCTGGCGAGAGGTTATAATGGATTTGCCTCTGTAAAATAAAATAATCTTTTTACAATAATAAAGTCCAGAAAATAAAACAAGAAATAAAAAATATTTTCTATTAAATATAAAGAGAACTAAAATATAAACATGTTTGAAGCAGTGACAAATCCATTTCACATAACCTCTTTGGTTAGATCAACTGTGTCTTTGTAACCTTTCCCCATCTTACATATTAGTCCCGCCGCTGATGTTAAAGTGGTTTGTGACTATCGTAAATAACAAGAAGTAATTTGATCAAATCTAATTATTGCTGAAATTTCTAAGATGATGTAAATGAATAAGAATAAAAACTGTGATTTTTGTGCCTGGAGCTTTATTTACAGTCTAGTGATCTCCTAAGGGGAATCTGGAAGGTAAATTGTATTCTTAGTTTGATTTCTCGACTGCCAAAGTTGTAAGACGTTCACTGCACAGGTAATTTTCAGTTTTTTCATTAAAGAGCGGTTAAAAAGAACGAATTTTTCAGTGAATCAACAAAATACACGAGAAAAAACCGAGTGCCAAAGTGCCGTACAACAAAAAAATTCAAAGACATTAATTGATGAAAACTATAGGTAGTCTGAAACTTTTGACCGGCAGTGTATATACATATATTGCCATGTTTTTGGCTGATTGTTTTTCTAAATTTATTTTGCTAGCTACAAAAACATTTATTAATGTATTTTATGTTTTATTAGATCCTTAGAAGAGCCTATATGGATGGTGTATTGTCTAAAAAACCATTAGAGTCAAGGGACAGAAAAGGTTCAAGTGTGTAGTTTTTATCATTATTAGGAAATTTAGTAGGCGGAAACAGGACTATTTCTTTTTCTTGCTGAACTATGACTCATTTGTAGGGGATCGCTATTAGGGGTGGGCATAATCGAATGATCGTCATAATCGGATGATCGGACTTCGATGATTTAAATAATCGAATGATCGAATGATTAGTGAGAGACGATTTATGTGATGAGAGAGCAAAAAAAAAAAAAGTTCGTTCGATTATCCGATCTTCTTATAATCCCTCCATTATCGTTAAACAGTTCAGTTCGAATGATCATTCGCTTATCCGAACCGATTAATCCGATAATCGATTAATTCGAATGATTGTAATAATCGAATGATCGAATGATTAATATGCATTCTGAAAGACATTATGGCACAATTCCCGTCTGAACTCCTTATAATCCCTCGATTATCGTTAAAACATTTACTTCGAATGGTCATTCGTTTCTCCGAACCGATTAATCCGATAATCGATTAATTCGAATGATTGGAATAATCGTCATTCCATCATGCCCACCCCTACTCATATGGCTGATCTTTTCCTGGTTTCTCTCAGACTAAGACTGACTTCTGATTTAAAATGCTTACCCTCGAAACACTATTTTCTTTTTTTTCTTTTTTTTTGACAAGCTCCCTAATTTCCTATTGGTGAATGTGACAACAGAGGTTGGGGTTGATATGGGAAGTACGCAAGGAGGGCGATGGTCCAACCTTTGTAGAGAAAAATTGTGAGACGTGGCCAAAGATATTCCGAATATCTTAAAAGCAGCGTCATAAACCTTTAGGTATCTTAATCTATGGAACAGACCTAACACACTTGAAACGTTGATTTCCAAAAGTTACTATATCCACTTTAGAAAATTTTACAGGAAACGCAAAAATCTGTCATTTATTTATTATTGGACCAATTTACGTGATACTTTTTTTATTAAAATCAAAAGTTGATTTTTAAGCGTGTTGCCAACTCATTTTTCTAAATTATTGCACTTTTCCGATGATTTTAAACAATATAATATGGATATAGTACGTTTTGGAGCGAAACATGGATATAGTACTTTTTGGAAAGAATTAAAAGGGACATAGTACTTTTTGGAAGAATATAACGCCAGATAAGTTAGTAACAGTCACTATAACCTTCCTAATACAACAGTAGTGATAACTAACGTCTTTATATCGTTAATTACTAAGTTATGTATATTTCCTTATTCGCTCTCTGGGAAATATCTTTCTTTGTTTGTTAATTACATTGATTATCTTGAGGATGTATAGTCGACTGTAGAAACTATTATAGTCAGAAATCAGTCATTTTTTGAAAAGTTTTTAATTTTGCTAACGTTTCGGCTCAAGCTTATAAGCCATCATCAGGGCATTACTGAGCCATGTTCAAGCATAAACTCAATTATCTTATCTAATTTGCATAATCTCAATTGATTATCTATTCTTCATAATGAAAGTGAATATTCAAAGGACAATTTATCTATTCATGGCACTATAATAAGAAAGTATGTAATTATTAAGTTGGTTTTGAACTTGTATTTACTATTTGTGTGGATTTAGTAAATTTAACTATATTATTAAAGACGTGTAAACAATATTTAACCATAGATACTGATAAATAATAACTTTTGAGCTTTTATTTTACATAAAAAATTCGACTGCCAAGTTAGATCAGGCACATATTTTCTTCACATATTTAGCAAGTTCGTGGAATGCTAATTCCAACAGTTTGCTGCATCAAATGCCATTATTCTATTAAAATGTGAGTTTATGAAAAATTGTAACCCAAATTTATGTTGCTGCAAGAAGAAATACTATAAAAAAAACTTAATAAAGTTGTTTAAAAAACGGCCTAAAAACTGATTATTACGTTAAAACCATTGATTAAAATAATAGCAGTGATTCAAGACATGCTAAATGAACCAATAAAAATGCATAAAATGATGAAAACAATAAATTAATGGTGATATATTACGGGGTTAGGTGCTTCTACCGTATAGTAGGAAATATAGAAACTTTTGGAAGGAAATGAAAGGAAAGGTTATATCTGTTTACAGAGGATATAGTACCTTTTGGAACGAAACATGGTTATAGTACCTTTTTAAAGACTTTTTTAAAGGATTTTTATGTATTTTAGATAAAATTTGATGACGGATTTAGATAAAACTAAACCATTAGAATATAATTATGTCAAAATATCAACTTTGAAAAAAATGTCCTTTAGTACCTTTTGGAAATCAACGTCTCACTTGTCTGCCGCACTTGCTGTGACCTTTGAACTCCCCGGCACCCTAGAAGGACGGGAGGACAATCACAATGGAGTAGCTAAACGGCTTTTGTACTTTGGCCGGCAAAGGCTTATTAATATTAAAGTTATCTAATATAGTAATTGACAGACTCACCGACAGAGCGAGACACCGTAGAGCGAGGACGCAGACCGCGACGAGGAGGCTATTCATGAAGACCGGAGCGTCGACTGATTCCTTCGCTCGCCGTTCTTCGGACCGGTTTCTCCAACCTCGACGCGTCTCTTTTCCTCCTCGATTGATGCCGCAGCAGGAAGTGCCTCGCGTGTGTATCAAGCGCTTGGTCAGTGGAGGCACGCTACTAGCTTAGACTTACCGGCTGATACTGAGAGGGGCACAAGCAAAGAATTGAGACGTTGATTTACTAAGGGTTGGGTTTCGGAAAAAACATGGGACTATTTACCAGTTAATATGGGGAGGGTACTGAACAATTGTTGACAGGTTTCACCTTTGATTTTTTAGTTAAAACCTAATTTTACAGTACTATGTTATGTTACTTGGATAGATGTGCTACAGGCCTTTTGAGATGAATAATCAAAAAAAAAATCTGGTGCGGGCAACATACGACTTTCACTTACCTCCGTTTTTAAAATCGATTAAAGAATTTTCAAGTACAGTAAGAGATACAAATGAGTGAAACCATTAAAGAATTAGTTAAATGGAATTTCTACAGTAACATGTGTTTTATTAAAAAATCTATTACATTATTATCTAAAATAATCACTTAGTTTTATCGGCTTTTCATTATTCTCTATTAACTTTTAAAAGCTTGTGTATGAGATAATGTTTTTTCTAAAATCTTTAGCTTTCCAACGATTAAACAAAAAAATTGCATCAAAAAAATGTTTTTTCCTTTAGTTGCGTATCGAATTCATTCAATTTATATATTTACCTGTTTTTTATCAGCGTTAACAAGATAATGTAGTTATTTTTATTGAATCTACAAAATTAAAGGTACTTTAGAGAAAGAAAATTTTAATCAGAATGAAAACTACATGATATTAAAGCCCATTAAATTTTACATCGATATAGCGAGTTTAATCAAAATCGTCGGAACCGTTTTCGAGAAAATCGAAAAAATGTGCAAAATTCATTGTATAAAGTGGCTCTTCTGGTAAGCTCATTTTGATGTAAAAGGTTTTTTAACGCCTCGGACGTATATTTTTCTTAAATATGAAATTTAAGTTTCATAAGACTTACCGTTTCCGCCCGGGAGTTACCACACACACACACCTTTTTGCGGTTATCAGGGGACCCTAAAATGTGTTAATCCGTAAAAAACTGGAATTCAAAAATTTTCACGACCACCATACTTTCCCTTACTATATATAGTAAGTGAAAGTAAAAATTAATCGCTTTCAAAATTGAAGGACATACGTTTCAAGATACGTAGAACCGAAATAAAGAATAAAAAAAAAATCCGTTCGTCCTAATTAATAAATAAATACCAAAAATTTCATTTCTTAGTACTATGTAAGAAAGAATTAGATTGGTCAAGAACTAGCAGAGATAAAGTGTTTCGAACTGAGCAGTAGTGATTTACCATTTTCCTTGCTTGTCTCTGTTTATTTTGCTTTAAATATACTGCATCTATAATGTTTCCACTCAGGTGTCTTGATCACAATCTATCCAGGTTCGAGGAACCTTCGGGAACACAACACTTTGGTGACGTCAATGCAAAGGAAACGAGTCACGGCTATGACGCGTATTAACAATAAACGCGTCATAGCCGTGACTTGTTGACCGTGTTGTTACATTATCAATATATATCTTTGGTTTATTTGTTTTCAATAATTAACCGTTGCAAACGACCACACAAAAAAAATTAACTCCACCAAAAAATTGAGGGCTTACGTTTCAAGATACCTGAAACCCTTTTATCTATATATATAAAAATCTCGTGTCACGATGTTTGTTCGTGATAAACTCTGAAATTACTGAACCGACTTTGATCAAACTTGGTAAGTATCTGTTATTTGGTCCAATTTTAATGATAGGATAGTTTTTATTACTATTCTAAATGGTTGAAAAATATATTTTTCTAAAACGTAAAACAAAATTTGTTTAACGGTTGCAACACTGGTTCCCAGTAAAACCTTCACATATGTGATTATTAATTCAAATATAAGTGTGTGTTGATTGTTTCTATGCGTTCTTATTTATAAAATATACATTCACATTATAGTTTCCATTTATAATAAAATACATATTACTATACGTTTCCAGACAAATTATAAGTACTCATTTGAATGACTTGCAATGAGTTATGAGTTGCAAAGGAGTTATGATGATATGCAACAGTTATGTTTAAAAGATAAAACGATGTTATTGAATAATTTGGATGTGGCTACTTGGTACTGGTATGTAATTGTAACATTGAGTAAATAAAATTGATATCTGACATGAAATAATAATCTTTTATTTATCATTAACAGAGTAGTTCATTGCTATTCACCTGTGTTTATTTTATATAACCTCATTCAACATAGTCACTATCAACATCTTTCGTAATTTGTAGCAATTTTAATTTAAATTATTTTATTTATCAAATTGAATTCACCAAATCGCAAACAAAGATAAAGAATTGTAGTTTTTGTTCTATTGTTTCAATGTGTCTCGATATTAGAAACAAGATAGTTATAGTTATATTAGATTAATTGTAGTAATAGGTTAAGTTGTTTTTAAATCACTTTCATCATCAACCATAATTCTAACTTTAGTCTAATAAGTTGCCATTTAATTCTATTAAATATACAATAGCGATCCGGTAGAAGTTGGCATACCCAAAATTACTCAATATATTTTAGCTGTAACGTAATCGTGGTAAATAGTAAACATAAATGTGATTGATATACATTGATCTAACGAACGGGAATATTTTAACTTGAAAACGACTTTGATAAATGTAATTGTAAAGAATATAATAATTATATTTTTTGAAAATTTATACGTCTTATAATAAAAGAATAGTTGTTGACCGTTTTGACTATATGATAAGGAAGTTGGTTGAGGGTGCAGCCACCTAGAAACACACCAGTAAGAAAAAATAAAATAAGTGTGTTTTATTGGTAGTTTCTTTGTGACCACATCCTCAAACAACTGCTCCATCATATGCGTTTTATAGTTATCACTCATAAACGCATTTATGCAAATTTAAATAAAGACAAAATGAAATATTCGCGAGCAAAGCCGCGGCTTATAGCTAGTTAATAAATAAAAAACAAATTAATTGCCTATTAACGGCTTTATAAACAGTTATAACTAATATAGTTATTAGGAAAAGATAAACCATTGTGTAATAATTTGCAGCGTTTTATTGCATTCTTTAAATAATTGGAAAAGAGCATGCTAATGTTAATATTTTTACACATGTTACTGATTTCTGAGAATAAATAAACCTTTCGAGGTAATTGGACTTAGGGCCAAGACGCTAGTCTGGTGGATAAGCTCTCACCATCCATTATTGACATGGTGGACTAACATCCCCAAGTCAGCTCAGCTATTCAGATCACCAACCTGCTTCGTTTGGGTTGTTGCACATGAAATGTCCGTTTTTATAGTTTCTGAAATACATAAAGGATTTTGCAAGTCTCTGTTGTTTTCTGCCGAATGTTTACATATTTAAAGTAAACAGTTACTAATCCTCTACCTTTGTATTATAAACATTAACTTTCCAATCAATTACCCACTTTTTAGTATACCTCCAAATATGAACATGGAAACACGCGATTTTCGAGAAATATTTTTTATGAGTTTAAACTCGGCCAATCAGCAGCTGAGGCCGCTAGAAATATTTGCAAGGCATTTGGGAAAGGGAGTGTTAATGAACGGACCATTCGCCGTTGGTTTGATAGGTTTTCAGCTGGGGATACCGACTTGGAAAACTTGCCCCGAGGAAGACCTCCGTCCGTAATAGATAACGATTTCCTCAAACATACAGTAGAAGGAAACCCCTACCAAACAGTTAAAGGACTCTCAGCACAACTAAATGCGAGTGCATCTACAGTTTCCAGACATTTAAAGTGCATTGGGAAAGTAAAAAAGGTCGATACATGGGTACCTCATGATCTCACTGAGCGGCAGCAAGACCCTATGTTTCAAAACATACCGTGCAAAAATTGAAAGAACTGGGTCAGGAAGTTCTTCCGCACCCAACATATTCTCCCGACTTGTCTCCAACAGATTACCACCTGTTCAGGAATTTAGACAACTTCGTCAAAGGAAAACTTTTTGAAAATGATGATCAAGTGAAAAGTGCGTTTTCAGGTTTTGTTTCACTTCAAAGCTCAGAGTTTTTCAGTTCGGGGCTAAAAAAGTTGGTGTCACGTTGGGAAAAATGTGTAGAAAAGAAGGTAAATACTTGGAATAAAATTATCTTGTTTTCATATCGTATTTTTAATAAAAATCCTTTACCTTGAAAACGGACATTTCATGTGACAACCCAATACAAGGTGGTGTTACCCTAGGTCAGAGTATCTCTGCATTTGTAACATAGTTTCTATTATTATGCTCAATCAAATATAAACACTGACTATATTCCAACTATTACCTTACCTGTGAGAAGTTCTACTTGATAAAAAAATTATCAACCTTTGTACAAATTGCACACGCCCAAAGTTTTACAGACATATTTTAAGTTTAAAACTGTCAAAGAACACGACAAAACAGTTAAATAACACATAAAACAAATTCTAAACACCTCAATAGCGAACTGACCTACTACCCAAACCATGCACAACCATAAACAAAACAAAGTGCCAAGAACCAGTGATGTCATCAGGATTGTCCGCCATGATGCTCCTACTGGAACGAACGCACTTCTTTATATGTTAACTCCTTGAGCCAATGTAACGCCTCAATTTACGTTACGTAAGCATTTATTGGACTCGAAACTTCTTTATTTTCAAACAAACAGCATCATGTAATTAAACCTGAAATCTTACAAAACAATTTCATAATAAATCAAATTTAAAACATATAATGTAAACAAAAAACCAGCAACTAAATATTAGAAATAAACGTACCCTCGGGTATTCAATATACATTAGAAAAAAATAACAACAAAACAAACTAAATAAACAACTAACATTAGACACAAATACACAAAATCTGGTGCGGGCAACACACTACTTTCACTTACCTCTGTTTTATAAATGGATTAAACAATTTTCAAATACAGTTAGAGATAAAAATTATTAAAACTATTAAGGAATTAATTAAATGGAATTTCTATAGAAACATGTGTTTTATTAAAAAATCTGTTATATTATTATCCAAAATAATCAGTTAGTTTTAGCGGCTTCTCATCACTCTCTATTAACTTTTACAAGCTCTTGTGTATTAGATAATATTTTTTTCTTAAATCTTTAGCTTTCCAATGGTATATCATACATGGATATTACTGCTCTTATGTTCAAAATCAAAAAATTGCATTAAATTTTTTTTTTCAGAGTTCTCCTTTAGTTGTTTTTTAAAAATCCCAATCCTAATAAAACCTGGATAGGCAAAATTTAGAACTCCCACTGTAACATCGTCCCATAAGCCACTGTAGCTTAAAGTGACGTTAAATGAAAAAACAAACAAAACTTTGGAACGGTCACAGCTTTGTGGTACATTCCATTTTTGCAATGTAAACAAAATCCTGACCTATACCCGATACGTCTCAAGGACCTGTCATCAAATGTGATGTAACTTCACTGAATATATTTTTGGATTGTAGGCGAAGTTATTCGAGGAATAAAACTAACAATGGAAATAAAAATAGTCGATCTGCGGTGAGGAAAACCGGTCTCTTTGGCCTCACAGGTGAGTAATGTCAGGTGTATTCCAACAGAGGTCTCTATGAGCATGATTGGACAGGTTTCGGAACGGGGAAACTGCACTGCGCCTGCTCGGACAGTATGCTAGTGGCCGATGAGTCCTGTTGGAACCGGCGGTGTATACAGATAGTTATAGAGAGGGGACCAGGAGTCTGCCAGTCCCAGGACCATCATGTACCTCCATCTCATATCTCTCCTCTGTATCGCTCTCCCGGTAAGTAGAGAATTATCTTTATGTAATATATATATATATATATATATATATATATATATATATATATATATATATATATATATATATACTACTATAAAGCTGAAGAGTTTGTTTGAACACGCTAATCAGAAACTAAAGGTTCGAATTGAAAAAATCTTTTTGTGTTGGATAGTACATTTATCGAGGAAGGCTTTAGCTATATAACATCACGCTACGACCAATAGGAGTGAAGAATTAGTGCAAAATATGGAAAAAACGGGGAAAATTAATCTCGCATACCAATGATTCCAAATGATTTACCTTTTAATTTTAAAGTAATTCAATTTCCCGTTAATTCATCTTTTGCCGTAACAATTAATAAATCACAGGAGCAAACATTTAAATACGTAAGAATCGATTTATGTCAAAGCTACTTTTCACAAGAAAATAAAATTAAAATATCATTTACGCAGAAGTACTTTAAAATATATTATTTTAAAAACTTCTAAATATATATATATATATATATATATATATATATATATATATATATATATTATAATCTATTTTTTTTAAGGGTATCGATGTTGAGCTAATAGTGCTTAGGCTACGTTTCGAGAATTTATAGTTTTATTATTTAAGTCCTAACAGTAGAAAAATGTTTTTGTTTTTAGTTTCACTTACCTATATCTGAAATATATAGTAAGGGAAAGTATTGCGATCGTGAAAATTTTAGAATTCCAGTTTTCAACGGAAATCACTTTTTAGGGTCCCCTGAGTCCAATGACCAAGTCCTGCAAAAAGGTCTTTGTGTGTGTGTATTTAAGATAACTATACGCCCGAGATGTGACAGCAAAGTTTTCATTAAAATCGGCTAACTAGAAAAGCCACTTATAACATGTATATTGCACCTATTTTCTCAAAAACGGCTCTATTAAACTCGATATATTGATGTTAAATTGTATCATTAATCGATCGTTGTAAAATTATATCATCGATACATTCATCATCATCATGTAGGTTTCATTCTGATTAAAATAGTCTGACAGGGCTTAAATGCGAATATTTCAAAACAATTACCTCTAAAGTATCTTTAATTTTGTAGATTTTATGAAATTAACCATATCATCTGATAAGCATTGCTATAAAACCGGTCAATCTATAAGTTGAACGAATTCGATATTCAACTAAACGAGAAATCTGAAAAAAAAAAAAAAATCTGCAATTTTTTGTTTTTGAACATAATAACAGTAATATACATGTATAATATACCGTTGGAAAGCTTAAGATTTTTCAAAAAATAATATCTTATACCTACTATTGTAAAAAATAACGGAGAGTGATGAAAACCCGATAAAACAAACTGATTGTCGTAGATAATAATATAATAGATTATTTAATAAAACACACGTTTCTATCAAAATCTAGGTAGTAAGTGAAAAGCGTGTGTTTCGCTCACCAGATTTTTTTTATTTGCATACAATAATTAGTAAATGACATTATGGTTTCAGAGAAAGTATAAATTGTTTGAATAAATTTTATAATGCATTTAATTAAAAAAAAAAATTAATATGAGAGAAGTGGTAACCATTGAAAAATATAAAAATCGCTCCATAATAAAACTTATACTTTCAAAAGCTAAATTCATGTTGTGAAAATTTAATAAGGTCATATTAACAATAAGTACCAATAATAATAATAATTTTAAATTAAGAAATGAATATTACGTACCTGAAAACCAATTCTTGGACCGTATTAATTTCGTAAATACCACTCTCTGCACTATTCCTATTATCTTTGTTCGAAGATCTTTTAAAGATTGGCATATCCTTCAAAATATTAAAAACCGTCCTTTTCATGCGTAGTGGTAAATCGATCATTATGTTTAATACGACGCCTGCTACCAAATTCGACTAACTGAAAGTCCTTTAAACTTCCTAGCTGACTTCCTCCAGAACCGACCGCCGTGATCCCCTATCCTCTGCTACGGGCATCCGGTTCGCGTAGTCCTCTGCGTCATTGGCCCAGCTCAGCCTTTCCCTTCCAACTCAGTGACGTACCTCGCTCAGAACCCTCTTTGGACTCAGATCGTCAGCCCTTCTGCTGAGATTTCCTCCCAAGCTTGAGATGCGAAAGATATCAAGCTCACGAAATAATCATACAGCTTCCAATCGCTTCTTCGCCTCCATTAATTATTCTGATAGACAACCCCGTAGATTCGGCGCAACACTTTCCGCTCGAATATTTGTTGAAACTGTCCTTCAGCACTGGATGTTGTCCAGGTTTCAAAGCCACAGCAGAATACAGGTCGAATAAGGGTTATGTAGATTGTGTTTCCAGAGCACTAACAAATTTTGTTTAGTAATGTATGTATGTATATATTATTTTATTTTACAAAATAGACGGATATAAATATCCATTCATAAAATATTCAAACATGTAAGCATACATATTAAGATATAATATCAACATTTTATAAGTTTTCAATACAAAACAATATGGTGGTAACTAAAATAAAAATTAGTGAAACTATTAAAGAATTAATTAAATTGAATTTCTATAGAAACATGTGTTTTATTAAATAATCTATTATATTATTATCTATACTAATATTATAAAGCTGAAGAGTTTGTTTGTTTGTTTATTTGAACGCGCTAATCTCAGAAACTACTGGTTCGAATTGAAAAATTCTTTTTGTGTTAGATAGTCCATTTATCGAGGAAGGCTATAGACTATATACCATCACGCTGCGACCAATAGGACCGAAGAATCAGTCGAAAATCTGGGAAAAAACGGGGAAAATTTGGGAGAAAAAAAACCTCGCATCCCAATGATTCCAAATGATTTACCTTTTATTTTTGAGTTTATAGAAGGTTACACAACGCGTAAATATTTATATCAATCTATATTATTATCTATATTGTTAAGTCATGTTTTATTTCAAGAGTCATTTTTAACTTTAATCGTTATTACCTTGAAGCATATACATTTATATATTTAAATAATTACTATTTCTTTTGATTTATTCGAGAAATAATTAGAAATATTATTTTAAGCATATTTAGGACTTTTATTAGCTGTATGTCTATATTTATAAAAGAAAGTACCCCTCAATTTTCTGGTATCTAAAAAATTACTATGGTTGTGAGGCTAAAATTTTTCCTGCAGGTTCGTTATACCGCCTAAAAATCAACCAGGATTTGAAAATCTTCGCCTAAAAAGTGGTTGAACAACCTAAACGTAAAATTGTCTTAATCTGATATATATCACCAAAGGTACAAACATTTTATAACAAATATATTTAAGCATATTACTGTTGTTATCTATTCGTTTAACGTCACTTTTATACTACTATGGCTAATCGTATGATGACTGATTTTTTAAGTCCAAGTTCAGTTAAGGTAGAGATCTTTAACGAGTTCATGAAATCGCAAAGGCTTGGGTCCACTATTTTACGTCCCCTTCGAAGGAGGGCATAACTAAGGTTGTTTTTTACTCCCATTAAAAAATCTTAAGGGTCACTACATACAGGTGACCGATCTTTTTAAGCATATTGCGTTTCATATCTGTTTCGAGTGTAGGTTCCTATGAAAATATATTCAATTGTTATTTATTTTTTAGACATTATTTCAATTGTCTAAAAAACTATTAATTTCAAGAACATTATTTCTGAATTCTAAAAAAATGGGAGTGATTCAGGTGTATGGTTTTACCGACGAATATCATTAATTCATATTTAGGCTGTCACAGTTTGTGACGATTATTTTTACATATTAAGTGATTATGGATATAACCACTTCTACTGGTGTGCTATTGTAAATTTGACAGGAAGAAGTCAAGATCGGACTTTAAATGATAACAAAGAGTAGCTGATAGTTGATATTTATTATAGCCAATCTTACCAGAAACGCAATTAATTAATACGAAATGCAATATTCGCGAGCAAAGCTGCGTGTCACAGCTAGTCTAAAATAATCAGTTAGTTTTATGTTTATTTCATCACTCTCTATTAACTTTTAAAAGCTTGTGTATGAGATAATATTTATTCTAAAATCTTTAGCTTTCCAACGGTATATCATACATGTATATCACTGTTCTTAACTTAAAAAACAAAATATTGCGTTAAAAAAATATTTTTTCTGTTTTCTCCTTTAGTTAGGTATCGAATTCATTCAATTTATATATTTACCTGTTTTTCATCAGTGGTAACAAGATAATATAGTTATTTTTATAGAATCGACAAAATTAAAGGTACATCAGGGGAAGAAAATTTAAAATATCGGCATTTAAGCCCTATCAGACCATTTTTATCCAAATAAAACCTACATGATATTAAAGCCCATTAAATTTTACATCGATATAGAGAGTTTAATCAAAATCGTCGGAACCGTTTTTGAGAAAATCGTAAAGAGGTGCAAAACGCATGGTATAAAGTGGCTCTTCTGGTAAGCTCATTTTGATGAAAAACGTTTTGTAACGTCTCGGTTGTATATTTGTCTTAAATATGAAATTTCAGTTTCATAGGACTTACCGTTTCCGCCCGGGAGCTACCACACACACACACACACCTTTTTGCGGGACTTGGTTATTTGGACCCAGGGGACCCTAAAACGTGTATTTCCGTTGAAAACTGGAATCCGAAAATTTCCACGATCGCAATACTATCCCTTACTATATATAGTAAGTGAAAATAAAAAATACTTGGAAGCAAAATTGATAATAAAGAAATAAACACCTGTAACACATACATAACTATGTACAATATTTACAATCAGTCAGGGGAACTGGAACAAAACTTTTCCTCCCTATTTGGAGAGACAAGACTGTCTCAAGAGATCCCAGCGCTTCTATATCAACAGCATCGCTGGCATTGATGGAATACTGAGAGCTGAGTTAAGGCGCTAAACTGTAAAAATTCCTTATTGTGGAGATTCAGGCCATTGCCGTTTCAACCTTCGGGGAGGATTGTTCGTATGGGTGGAAATGGGAAGGGATTGTAATAAGAGCTGTGCTAGGTTCTGGTGAAATTTGGATGGATAAAGGTCTAGAATATAGGGCAGTGGTTCCTTTATCAATGACACGAAGCCCCATATATATATATATGTGATGGGGGATACCGTTTCTGAGTGGCTAGCTAGCTAGTCTCTCATGCTAAAGGTTGAAAGTTCGAATCCCAGTCTCAGAGGTAGTTTTTCAAGCATTAAATTAATAAGGATGCAATTACAGCCCCTCCTCCGGGTGAGACCCGTCAGCCAAATGGTGGCCACTCACAAAATTAGGCGTAGGGAGTGATGACCCTACACTACAAAATGCATCGAGAAACGTGAGTGTAATAAAACGCCGCGAGGCCTAGGCCCTATCGCGCCACTAGAAATAAAAATATATATACATACATTATTATTATAATTTATTTTACAGAAATTCTTATTAAGAAATATTCCTGGAGAGGGGGAGATTAACTCCAACCACTTCAGGTGATTTTAGTCAAATGATATTATTGTGTATATATATATATATATATATATATATATATATATATATATATATATATATATATATATATATATATATATATATATTTAGAAAATTGCTAACCACTGGTACTTACGGCTTATTGCTAGTGTTGAGCAGTACAGCTCCCTGGGCTTCATTTATAACGGCAGAGGATAGACCCAGCCGCTCAGTGGCTTCCACGGTGGACCTAAGTATCAGACCGTTCCTGGATATCACAATATAGTTCTCACAATAACACTATCCAGCCTCTGCAAGTTTAAACCTCCATTTTTTAACATTTTGTATCCATTCTCCTCCATGAACAAGAGATGCTAGGTATATTACCATTTCCTTTGTTAGCCTTTGAACAGGAGGCCTCGTGATGTGGCCACAGAATCTAAGTTGCCCTTTCCTCCAACCTGCCCCGCCTCTAAGTCTGAATACTCTTCTATCTCAAACGTCACCTGTAATCGACATCCTCTTCGGCCCACCTTGGTGTTCAGAAACTTCCTATCTATTCTTCTTTCTTCCTTCTCCAGATTTTCCACGCTTGTTTTCCTGTTCGGGGTCAATGTTTCACTGGCATATAATATTGTTGGTTTAATTACTCTGTTGTAATGTCTAGTTTTCCTTTCACTTACCTATATATGAAATATATAGTAATATTGCGTTGTGTCAAAACAAAATGTCCGTTTTCAAGGTAAAGGATTTTTATTAAAAATACGATTTGAAAACAAGATAATTTTATTCCAAGTATTTACCTTCTTTTTCTACACATTATTCCCAACGTGACACCAACTTTTTTATCCCCGAACTGAAAAACTCCGAGCTTTGAAGTGAAACAAAATCTGAAAACACACTTTTCACTTGATCATCATTTTCAAAAAGTTTTCCTTTAAAAAACTTTAAGCCGTTGTTCACCCTTTAAAATAAGCGGCCACGTTTCACATCCGTAAAGAACTGTCGGAAGTATAATACTTTTATAAAATGGGAATCAATTCCCATAAACGTTGAATTTTAGTCTTATGTTACTGGGATACCAGTGAGAAAATATTAAGAAGAATGTATTGCCCGGTTCGCGAGGAAGGTACCTCAACTTTATGTAGTTCTTAATCTGATTGTCGTGTGAAACGGGAACCACATTTGTTTCTAGGCAATTTAAATTGTGGCTAGATCACCTGTCCATCGATAATGCAGTTCTCAAACCCCTTAGTCATACTCGATTGTGGTTAACATTCCTTTGCTGATTTGTAAACAGGTCATTCCTTCGTAGGATCCCCCATCACTAGGGAGTCCCCACTGCGTGTCACAGCTCTCATCGCTTCTCTCCTTTTAGTCCGTGAGCCAGCAACGAAAAATGCAACCCATTTCACCAAGAATTTTAGTATATTTTATGAAAAGCATCTATCATGGTAAAGCAAAAAATATAAGTCTGACAACTCAAAAAGGGTGGTTTAGGGAATGGTGGCCATTCAAAAAGAGACCAAAAATACGAATCGAACGACGCTAGTCTGCCATTCACATGTGAGTGGGAAGCCGCGGCAGACGCGTTTTCAGCGACATAAATTCTGACCCATGTAACCATTGCACTGACATTATGTCGGTGAGTATTAGACCTACGGATTTCTATTACTACTCAGATCAAAGCTAATTTTATGCCTCGTAAAGAAGTTTATTATCATTATATTACTAGGAACAGCCGTTTCCATGATATCAACCAAATTAATGTCAAAAATAAGAAGTTTCTCGGTTTCTGTTTTTTTGTAAGAACCATATCTATTTAAATATTAGTCCTACAGACATGTTTTACGACCCAAATTAAAAGTGATTATATAACGATTATCCTCATAGGATAATACCATTTCCATGGTAGTAGCCATAATAATGTTAGAAAAGAGTGATATCTCGTTTTCCGCAATATTATTATTATTTTTATTTAATACCTTTATATCGTTGAATATTATACATACAAATGTATTTTAACAGTCAAATTGAAGCTTATTATTAGATACTTGATAATTTGCTTTGTAACGATTATCCTCATAGTCCAAGCCATTTCCATGATAGTTACCATAATTATGACAGAAAAGAGTGATATATCGTTTTCGAAAAATTATTTTCTTTATAATACCTCTATGTCGTTGAATATATAGCATACAACTCAAATGAAAGCTTATTAAATATTTTATCATTTACTTTATAGCGATTATCTTCATAGGATGAACCGTTTCCATGATAGTACCCATAATTATGTTAGAAAAGAATAATATTGATAGATGCTTTGCATAAAACATACTAAAAAATTTAGTGAAATTGGTTCCATTTTTCGTTGCTGGCTCACAAACTATTTAAAAAATCAAATGTAAAAAAAAAAACCTGTACCACTACAACCCATGAAGAGTTTTGGGCTCAGTACATATAGAGATTCGTACTGTTTCTAGGCCAACGGACGTGCTATGAGGTGATTCGGCCGAGATCAATGCTCAGCCACCAGGTTTTTTTCCCCTTTTTTGGGCACCCACTTGATTGAGGCTGGGTGTGCACCCCAGGAGGGTCTCCATACCCCAGGATCGCCTCCCGGCTGAAATAACAAAATAAATATTGGGTTGTGTCACATTAAATGTCCGTTTTCAAGGTAAGGATTTTTATTAAAAATACGATATGAAAACAAGATAATTTTATTCCAAGTATTTACCTTCTTTTTCTGCACATTATTCCCAACGTGACACCAAGTTTTTTATCCCCGAACTGAAAAACTCTGAGCTTTAAAGTGAGACAAAATCTGAAAACGCACTTTTCACTTGATCATCATCTTCAAAATGTTTTCCTTTGACGAAGTCGTCTAAATTCCTAAACAGGTGGTAATCTGTTGGAGACAAGTCGGGAGAATATGGTGGGTGCGGAAGAACTTCGTAGCCAAGTTCTTTCAATTTTTGCACGGTATGTTTTGAAACATGGGTTCTTGCTGCCGCTCAGTGAGATCATGAGGTACTCATGTATCGAGCTTTTTTATTTTCCCAATACACTTTAAATGTCTGGAAACGGTAGATGTACTTGCATTTAGTTGTGCTGAGAGTCCTTTAACTGTTTGGTAGGAGTTTCCTTCTTCTGTATGTTTGAGGACATCGTTGTCTATTATGGACGGAGGTCTTCCTCGGGGTAAGTTTTCGGAATCCCCAGCTGAAAACTTAGCAAACCAACGGCGAATGGTCCGTTCATTAACACTCCCTTCCCCAAACGCCTTGCAAATATTTCTAGCAGCCTCAACTTCTGAATAGCCGAGTTTAAACTCGTAGAAAAATATTACTCGAAAATCGCGTGTTTCCATGTTCATATTTGAAAGTATACTGAAAAGTGGGTAATTGATTGGGAAGCTAATGTTTATAATACAAAGGTAGAGGATTAGTGACTGTTTACTTTAAATATGTAAACATTCGGGAGAAAACAACAGAGACGTGCTAAATCCTTTATGTATTCCAGAAACTATAAAAACGGACATTTCTTGTGAAACAACCCAACAACATTCCGCCACAGCCGGGATTCGAGCTCAGTAGTCTAGCGTTTTACCCACTAGACCACGCCGCTTCATACAAACTATTATAATGGAATTTAAAAAAATCTATTATCTCACATAAGCTATGTTCTATACATTAGCACGAAACCTAGTAATGTAATTTTTTTTTATGTACACAATATTTATAAGGATGTGGCAGGTCTTCCATCTCAGAGGCGTTGCGTTTACTGCTGCGCGACATTTATATGCTGTCCTTCGGAGGGACGTAAAATGGAGGTCGATCCTGTGCAATGCCTGGTACTTGTTAACGATCCCTATTCTAATTAAGGTTTCAAAGGCAACATTTCGGATTCTCACTGTAGCATCGTCCGAATAGCCACTGCAGCACAATAATGAGTGAATAATTGTTCATTGCAATGGCAGTAATAAAAATCTTCGGAAAAGAAGAGTACACTGATTTCAAATGAATAAATGCTCCTTGTTCATTCATTCGTTTAGCGTGACTTTATGTTAATGAGACAAATCGGGCCATGCTTAAGTGGGATTCCTAAGTTTTGCACATCCAGGTTTAATTTGTATAGGTATCTTTAGCGAGTGCCTGACATCGCACATAGGATCACCATTTTACGTCATCTACGAAGGACGGCATAGATAAGGATTTTTCATTCCCTTTAAAAATTGAGACGTTGATTTCCAAAAGGTACTAAAGGACATTTTTTTTCAAAGTTGATATATTGACATAGTTGTATTATAATGGTTTAGTTTTATCTAAATCCGTCACCAAATTTTATCTAAAATACATAAAAATCCTTTATAAAAGTATTTAAAAATTTCATTCCATTCCAAAAGGTACTATATCCATGTTTCGTTCCAAAAGGTACTATATCCTCTGTAAACAGATATAACCTTTCCTTTCATTTCCTTCCAAAAGGTACTATATTTCCTACTATAAATTAAAAACACACAATTAAAAATAAGCGTTATTTTAATTATAACGCACATAATTAAAATAACGCTTATTTTTAATTGTGTGTTTTTAATTTATGACCGCACCCCCAACCATCTTCCTCATCTAATTTATCTACGGTCAACAAAACTCCATCATTATATTTCCTACTATACGGCAGAAGCACCTAATCAAGTAATATATCATCATTAATTTGTTTTAATCATTTTATGCATTTTTATTGGTTCATTTAGCATGTCTTGAATCACCGCTATTATTTTGATCACTGGTTTTAACTTAATAATCAGTTTTTAGGCTACTTGAAACAACTTAGTTGCGTCGCTTTGGTTATTTTAGGTTGTCAATTAAATCAAGTTTTTTCGTAGTATTTCTTCTTGCAGCAACATAAATTTGGTTTAAAATTTTTCAGAAACTCACATTTTAATAAAATAATGGTGTTCGATGCAGCAAATAGTTGGAATTAGCATTCCAGGAAGTTGCTAAATATGTGCCTGATCTAACTTAGTAGTCGATTTTTTTATGTAAAATAAAAGCTCAAAAGTTTTTTGTCAGTATCTACGGTTAAATATTGTTTACACGTTTTTAATAATATAGTTAAATTTGCTAAATTCACACAAATAGTAAATACAAGTTCAAAACAAACTTCATAATTACATACTTTCTTATTATAGTGCCATAAATAGATAAATTGTCCTTTCAATGTTCACTTTCTTTATGAATAATAGATAATCAATGTAATTAACCAACAAAGAAAGATATTTTTCAGAGGGAGAACAAGGAAATATACATAGCTTAGGAATTAACGATATAAAGACGTTAGTTATCAGTATTGTTGTATCATGAAGGTTATAGTGACTGATACCAACTTATATTCTTCCAAAAAGTACTATATCCCTTTTAATTCTCTCCAAAAAGTACTATATCCATTTTTTGTTCCAAAAAGTACTATATCCATATTATATTGTTTAAAATCTTCGGAAAAGTGTAATAGTTTGGAAAAATGATTTGGCAACACACTTAAAAACCAACTTTTGATTTTAATAAAAAAAGAATCACGTAAATTGGTCTAATAATAAATAAATAACCGATTTTCGTGTTTCCTGTAAAATTGTCTAAAGTGGATATAGTACCTTTTGGAAATCAACGTCTCAATTGTAGGATACTGTCATATGCCTCGAATGCACAATAACATTCCGTTCAGAGCATATTGACTTTTTAGGAATTCGCTCTTCACTAAGGTGCTAAAAACACATTTATACAGGAGAGATGTGTGTTGCGAGCTCCTGATTTATTAAAATAATTCTTGTCATTAATTTTGTTAAATCTTCTTAAACTCTGACTCAATTAATATTTAATAATTATGCTTTACAGGAGGTTGCAGAGCAAAAGGAAGCACCTGTAGGAATATTAAGATCAGACACTGACAACAACAACTCAGATAATGGGGAAAATGTCCAAGCTATGGTTCATAATATTGAAGGAAATTATGTGTCATATTTATCCTGTGCGCGAGACGACCTACAGTTATCAAAGGACGACAATACTCCCCTGCACATTGCTACAAACCATAAAAATCTTAAAAAGATAACTGCACTTCTAAATCAAGGGAGCGATGTGAACGGGAGGGGAAACTTTGGCGAAACACCGCTACACATCGCTGCTGGCAAGGGATATATATCTATTGCAAAGTTACTATTATCCTGGAATGCAACAATAGATATAAGAGACAATAACAACAAAACTTCATTACATTATGCAGTCAGTAACGGGTCAATCAATATCGTAAAGATGCTTCTCGATTACGGAATAGATGTCGACATTAAGGGATATAATGGGCAAACGCCACTCCACATTGCTGCGGCGAAGGGTTATGAGAGCATCGTGGATTTACTTTTGTCCAGAAATGCAAGCGTAGATTTGAGAGATGATGAGGGCAGGTCACCAATATATTTCGCATTGAGGAACGGAACGCTCAATATTGTTAAAATACTTATCGATCACAGCGCTGGTATCAATAGTAAGGAGATTGATGTCACGATGCCGCTGCAAGTTGCAGTGAAACAACATAACATCGAGGAGATAAACGTACTTCTAGGCGAAGGCGCCGATGTCAACTGCAGGGAAAAAGCCGGAACCACGCCGCTACATGTCGCTGCTGCCGAAGGTTACGAGGATGTTATAAATTTATTATTATCGAGGAACGCGAAGGTCGACATTAAGGACAACAATGACAGGGCTCCTATACACTTTGCGGTACACAATGGGAAACTCAACTCGGTCAGGATTCTTCTGGATCACGGTGCGGATGTGAACTGTAAGGGAGGGTATGGCGCGTCACCGCTACACATCGCTGCAGGCAAGGGCTACGAGACTATACTGGATTTGCTATTATCCAGAAATGCAAGTTTAGACACCAGAGACATCTATAACAAAGCTCCTATACATGATGCGGTGTGGAACGGAAGACTTAACGTTGTGAGAGAGCTTTTAGACCACGGGATTGATATCAACATTAGAGGATTCGGCGGTAAAACACCTTTGCATATCGCTGTGAGGATGTGCTATGAAGGAATAGTGAATCTATTGCTGTCAAGAAACGCAGGTGTCGATAAAAGAGATGATGACGATAGGTCTCCGATCCATTACGCAGCCGTTGAAAGGAACCTGAAAGTTCTTCGGTCACTCCTTGATTCAGGAGCGAATATAAACAGCCAGGATATCAACGGGGATACGCCACTCATCCTTGCCATAAGGTCGTGGGGCGATGAGCAAGTAGTAAATTATCTCATATCGAGAAATGCAAGTTTAGAGATGAAAGACAACTTCGACAATGGTCCGATACATTATGCTGTTTTAAGAAACAATTTGGAAATCACAAAGCTACTTCTCGATCACAGGGTCAATTTGAACAGTAATGGATATGACGGGTACACGCCACTGCATTTAGCAACTGGTTTTGGTGTTGAAAGTTTGGCGAATTTGATCATTTCGAGAAATGGAAGTGTAAACAAAAGAGACGAGATTGGTAACACGCCTTTACACTTAGCTATAGGGAAAGGCAATGTCAATGTGATCAAGAGGCTCCTCGATCACGGGGCTTACATAAATGCCAAGGGCAATAACGGCGTGACCCCTCTCATGCTCGCTGCTAATAATGCTAATGAACCTATACTAATAAATCTACTTATTTCAAGAAAAGCTAGTTTAGATATAAAAGACAACACAGATAATTCAGTAATTCACTTTGCAGTGATGAGCAGAAATCTTGCTATGATTAAGGTCCTTCTCAGAGAGCACGGGGTCAACGTGAACAGTAAAGGGGAAAATGGGAACACTCCTCTTCACCTAGCGATTTTTAACAACCAACAAAAATCGACGGAATCCCTACTTTCAAAAAACACCAATCTCTTATTAATGAAATACCACAGCACCAGAATCAATCCTCCAGCAGAAAACGAGATGGTGGATATGATGAAGATCCTCGTGGAACACGGCGCTGAAGTGGACTCGAAAAACTTGATCGGTAGAACAGCGCTCCATGAAGCTGCTGCTATTGGTTACACTCAAATCGTCAGCTACTTGTTATCTCAGAATGCTGATTTCAATATCGAAGACAATATATGCTACACCCCTTTACACTGGGCAGCTAGCAATGGTAAAATTGAGGTGATGAAGACCTTATTAGAGTTTGGGGACGATGTAAACAGCAAAGGTTGTAATAATGTTACCGCATTACACATAGCAATAGAAAAAAATAACAGTATTTTGGTGCAATTTCTCCTGTCCAAGAATGCTGACACCAATTTCATGAGAGAGGACGGCCGCACACCTCTAGACTTGGCTTTTCAACAATCTTCAGAACAATTTCTAAGGATACTCCTAGATCACGGAGCTAGAGTCGAAGATGGAAGTTTCTTAGGATCAAAAGTTATTTTCGATGCCGTTGCAAATAAATCAATGAATTTCCTAAAGATTCTGTTGGATAAAACAGTAGATTTCCATTCTTACCCGACAGTTATTCTTAATTATGCAATTGCAATACAGTTTATAGCAGGAGTAAAACTTCTCATATTAAAGGGAGCAAATATAGAACTGAAAGACATCCATGGTAATGTCCCCTTTCTTCTGCAGTTATGTCCAAAAATACAGCTATGTTCAAATTGATTCTGGAAAACGGAGTTAGTAAAATTGCTAAAGAAAGTATCAAAACTTTTCTGAATGCAGATTCAAACGTAAAGGTCTTTTCCACAATGGAAAATGTGACAGCTACCCACCAATTGTCCCCATTGCACATTGCTTCTTACTACGGGTTGACGGAGGTAGTGGGGCTACTAATTTCGCACGGTGCTTCATTGGAAGTTAGAGATGAACGTGAATACACGCCTCTACACTATGCTTGTGAGAATGGACATGTTGAAGTTGTGAAACTACTTTTGGATTCAGAAGCCGATAAAAACTGCGCCGATATCAATGGTACGACTCCCTTACACATTAGCTCCAAAAGAGGTTCAGTTGCGATAATAAAATTACTACTTTCGGATCCTCCTCCAATAATAGATCTGGCTGACAATAAAGGATACACTCCATTACACATTGCAGTAATGAATGGGTCATTAGAAATAGTTCAGTTGTTACTAAACCTCGGTGCTGACAAAGATGCTAGAACTAACCATCTTAGAACCCCACTTCATATTGCTTCTCTTGAAGGTCATAAGGAAATCGCGAAAATCTTGTTGAACGCAGGAGTAGATAAAGCAGCCTCTGATATTGATGGTATGACTCCATTGCACTTCGCAGCTAGAGAAAGAAATATCTTTATCGTTGATTTGCTGGTCGCCCATAGGGTATCCTTGAACAGGAGAAACAAAAACGGTAGCTCGCCACTTCACCTAGCGTGTCAAAGTTCTGAAAGAAATCAGATAGCCTCAAATGCATCTGAAGAAGATAGTGCAAGTATCCTCACTTCACTTTGTAACTTTGGTGCGAACGTAGACGCCGTCGATAAACACCTAATGACTCCATTGCACGTCGCTTCTAGAGATGGTTGCATGAAGTGCGTGGAATTCATCCTTCCTAGAGGTAAGACAGGTACGAGGGATATAATGCAAAACTCACCTATTCATTATGCCGCATTAAATGGCCATAAAGAAATAGTCCGTATGTTTTTGATGAAAGATGACAATGAACGTAGGCACATTAACATTAATCATGAAACTCCGCTGATTTTGGCTTCAAGGAAAGGACACGCTGATGTCGTAGCATTGCTTTTGCAGGGTGTGGTCGACGACTTTCGGCCTGATATCAACGGCAAGACAGCGCTCCACCACAGTGCAACGTACGGCCACTTGGAAGTCGTGAAACTTCTCAGTTCTATCGCTAAAAGGGATAGTGAAGACAAGTGGGGCTTCACGGCGCTCAATTACGCAGCGTCTTGGAAAGGATATCACGATGTCATAGGATATCTTTCCGCCGCCCGGTTGAACATTACTTTGTCATTTATCTCCACAAATCAGATCCTTTTCAATGCGCTTAGGAACATGAATAATTTATAAAGAAGACTAATCCTACTCCAATGGAATTCTTCTTTCACATTTCAATTCATTTGCTTTAGCAATAATTCTCAATGTTAAAGATTAATCAAGCAGAGATATTATTGTTTCTCAAGCTTAAATTCAACTGGCTATGTGGTTAGAAGTGTTACCTATGACTTCATATAACATGCGCTTTCTTCTTTTTCTTCCTCAACGCACAACCCATTCCTTGTTGAGGACCTCTAGGACCCGCCTCCAGGTGTCTCTTACCTTGAGTAGCAACCATCCAGTTTCGAACGCTCGCAAAGTCATCATCGGAGTTTGGATCTACCACGTTTCTAGTCTCAATTCTCTCATAAATGTGAGCGAGCCTGCTCACTGATTTGGCGATTAGAGGAGTCCAATTATCCATATCGCATGCTAACACTGGATGCATGAGGGTTTTGTAAATAAGCCCTTTATTAGAAATATCAATCATTGCTCTTGGGAAGACTTCTAAGTACGAAGAAGCAGTTTTTGGACTTACTGATTCTCGTTTAAATTTCAGCTATCATACCATTTGAAGGATTCACATTTCAACCAAGGTATGTAAATTTATTTGGGGAGTCCGTGACTGAGTGGCTAGCGCGCTAGTCTCTCATGCTACAGGTTCTGAGTTCGAATCCCAGTCCCGGCAGGGCTTTCATAAGGAATGTAAAAAAATGAGGATTCACTCACTTACAACCTCTCCCCCGGCTATGTGAGACCCGTCAGCCAAAGGGTGGCCACTCGCAAAATTAGTCGGGAGGGAGCGATGACCCTACACTAAAAATTGTATCGTGAAACGTGAGTAACTCGTAAGAGTTTACACCGCGAGGCCCAGGACCTACACAACCTGTCGCGCCACTGATAGAAGAATGTAAATTTATTATAGACCATTTCTTACAGAGGATACTGTTGTTACTTTATGTTTATGTAAATAAAATAAGGAAAAGAGCTAAATTATAATTATGGGAGTGAAAAAGTCTTAAGGAGGAACTTCAACAAAGGAAACAGTTAGTAAACTTGTTATTCAGTTGTAGTCCGGTATCTTCTTCTATCGACTCGGGGGGTTGTAAGGAACATATGAGAATGGAGGGCTGCGGAAAAGGGGAGGGATTGTTTAACAAAATTGAGTAGGGAAGATTATGGTTTACTTTGAAGTATCGATTAGGCAGGAACGGATTATCGAGAAGGAATTGATGGAGTTTGGTAGGAGTCATGGGTGCCAGACTCAGTCAAATGCTTGTTTCACGTCGAGAATGGCTCCATATAAACTTCCAATACAATTATCACCAGACCAAATCTCTCTGCTACCTGTTCTAGTGCTTGAAAGGCTGCATGAAGATCTTTTCTCCAAATCCAAATCATCTGCAAAGTCTTGGAGCTGGACAGACTTTTAGAAGGTTATACAATTTGTTGAAATACCCGTCATTTTAAAAATTTTCTTCTGCGTGTTAACTTAAATGAATCTTGCAGTTAGATCTGGATCTACTAAATCAGGCAAAGGGAACACTGCAACAATGATGAGTGAATCAAGGTCCTAATATACTCCATCATTGTTCCTCAAATATAAATATCTATCTACCAATGAAGAGTTATTTCATATCTCTTAGACCAGGAGTCTCCAACCTTTTCCTTTTCTATGGTAGAGATAATTTAAAGCTTGAATGTTAGGTATTGTTAATAATATTCTAATTTGAGAGGATACCTCGTATTTTTATTTTTTTAATTTATTGATATTTACAACTGTATTGGTTAATTCATCAAGTAAATAAACAAGCTGTGTGATAAATTACATGAAATAGACATTAGGAGAACCTGCCAGTTGGCAGCACTCCAGTAAAGTACAGGTAATCTAAACTAGAAGGCCTTGGAGGATTTTCAGGAATGAAAGAGGAAGCAAGGATAGAATCTTGTAGTTTAGGGTTGGAGTTGAGTTTGTCATGGAATGATTGATATCAGGTTCTGGCCAAATTGGCTACTATGAAACATTAAGTATTTTTCAAAGGACTTTGGATTGTAAGTATTGAATACGGGATGAATTTGATTGTTTATTAGAACCCCAAAGCTCAACTCTGTAAGTCAATGTCAGTCTTATGATGGTGATATAGATGAGCCTTTTGTAGTTAAGTGGAAGGTTAGGAAGTTTTTTGTTTTTCAGACTTTTGTGTGGATTTCTTTTTATCGAAATGATACTGAAATCCCAAAAATAATCTTATATTACTGTTTGTTTCGTTTTATATATCTCTGTTACCTTATTATTCCAGTTAACTTACACTATTTCATCTTTTGTTTTTATTGGTTATCTTATTTTTTCTCAGTCCTGATGAACGCTTAAACTTTATGCAAAGAAATATATTAAGTTTCTCTTATTAGTGTGTTTTAATAACAACCCACAACCAATATCTACATCGTATATACTCAAAGGCCAACAATTACTCCATTCATTTATAAAAAACAAAAACAAATTAAAAACATTAGCCAGTTAAATAGTGAAAAAAAAATGAAAGAGAGTGATAAATACTTCTTAAGCAATTAATTCATCAATATGAGATAATAGTTAAAATTGTGTATTAAAGTGGTATATAGTTAACTAAAGTTAAAAATATTAATTAAAATAAAGTAAATATAATAAATACAAGATGCGAAGCAAATATAATATAAACAATAATGGGTAAATATAAAGTATAAGGCTGATCATATATTAATTATATCTATAAAATATGAAAATCAAAACATTCAACAGTTTAATAATTATATAGATTATACTTGTGTTTTACTAAATTATCTTAACTTGTTTTCATTATTATGTTATAATTAATATTTTTAACTTCTGTTAACTACATACAACATTATCTACCAATAAACAGTTAATTTATCATACCATATCAATTATTAAATAGTTGAACTGTATGTATATAATGTAGGATGAGATGGTTCGGGAGGGGGTCAATGAATGATTACAAAAATAGTGAAAACTATTTATTGTGAAACTAACATCTGTAGGTCCACATTGCGGGTCTTCATCAGGGCTAAAGAGTAACAGGATACAGTGTAAGGGTTTGTACAGGAGAATATATTAATGGACATTAAACAGTAGAAATTGGGAAATAAACATTTTTAAGTTAACTTAAGTAAATATATTAGCTAAAATATATTGAAGATCAAAAAATACCAGAGCCTAGCAAAGCTAATAATATAAACAATGGTAAGTAAATATAAAGCATGAAGTAGATCATATATTAATTTTATTTTTTAAAGAAGAAACTTAAAACATTTAACACTCCTGGGTTAGAATCCCATAAATAATAGGTTGAAAATAATAGGGCTGATTTTTAAATTTCTTCCAAATGATCTATTATCAACAGCAAGTTCTAATTCAATGATTAGAGGTATTTCATCCATCCTCAGGTTCCTGGTTTGGATAAATTCATAATTTGCTCATCTGTTTTTCACTAACTTATTCATTTTAATTTTTTTAAATTAAATTATAATATTTAAATTCTTTTAAAATCATATATTTATTATCACATCATTTACATATTATAATTTGACCTTTCAAATTAATTTTCCATATTTTCAAAACATTGCATCCAAACTAAAAACATCAAATATACAATAAATTATACATTTAAAAACAACCATATAAAATTCACACAAATAATATATATATATATATATATATATATATATATTGTTTTATATATATATATATATATATATGTGTAGTTAGTGTATATATATATATATATTATATCCTAATCCCAAATTAAAATTCTATTACTTTGTTATTTTATCACATACCTGAGATGAAAATATAGGTTTAAAATCATTTATTATTTGTTTTTCACAATCACCATTTAATAATATTAGTCACTATGTTTTTTAAATACCCATTACATTATGGTTATAAGATTTCAATGTAAAACATTTCATTGTGATTGTATCTATTGGACTAAAATATTGACCTTCAATTTTTGTTTATTATTCTATATTCATATTGTCTAAATATTTCAGTGTTTCCAAATTATCACACACAAATCAGTTTCAATTTTTACCTTTTATTATTTATTGTATAACTTGATATGTTATATTATTTGTAGCTGGGTGGCTAGCATAACAGCCTCCTATGCCAAAGGTCACAGGTTCAAACCTGCAGGTGGTCCTAGGATTTTATGCCGTCCTTCGGAGGGGACGTTAAAAGGTGGTCCCGAGCCTGTGCGATATCAGGTACTCGTTAAAGATCTAGGATATTAATAGTTATATAACAATATAAATTATCTACAACAATCACCAAACTTTATCCAATTTTCATCACTACCCATTATATTCTATAACTTTGCATATTAGTTAAAATCATTGTGGATGTAATTAGTTGACCGTTGAGAATTACTGGAAGGAATTAGTCCGGGTGGCGGTCATTAAATGAAACAACTAAATAGTTTCAACTATTTTATTGTTTGCCAACGTTTCGACCCCCTTTGTGGGTCATCATCAGGGCTTTTTAGAACTGGAATTGTGGTGATGAGAAGAGCGTGAGTCACCTGAGGTTGTAGAAATGATGGCTTGTTGAGATGAAAAGGCCTGCTGTTGTTGAGATGTAGATAGTATGTCCTGCTTTCGATTTTGTATTCTGGCGCTGCGGCGGAGAGTTGAGGAGGATGTATCTTTTTGTTGTTCCCGTGTTCACAACCTCAGGTGACTCACGCTCTTCTCATCACCACAATTCCAGTTCTAAAAAGCCCTGATGATGACCCACAAAGGGGGTCGAAACGTTGGCAAACAATAAAATAGTTGAAACTATTTAGTTGTTTCATTTAATGACCGCCACCCGGACTAATTCCTTCCAGTAATTCTCAACGGTCAACTAATTACATCCACAATGATAAAAAGAACACGGGAACAACAAAAAGATACATCCTCCTCAACTCTCCGCCGCAGCGCCAGAATACAAAATCGAAAGCAGGACATACTATCTACATCTCAACAACAGCAGGCCTTTTCATCTCAACAAGCCATCATTTCTACAACCTTAGGTGACTCACGCTCTTCTCATCACCACAATTCCAGTTCTAAAAAGCCCTGATGATGACCCACAAAGGGGGTCGAAACGTTGGCAAACAATAAAATAGTTGAAACTATTTAGTTGTTTCATTTAATGACCGCCACCCGGACTAATTCCTTCCAGTAATTAGTTAAAATCATTTCTAAAATGTTTAATGAAGAGAGAGTGGTTAACTGTGTGTATGTATAGGGGAGAAGCAAAACAATTAATCGTTGTTGTTATCTACCTCCTTCAAGTTTTCTAAGTAAAATCTTTAGGTTTTCAAGAGTATGACCTACATCTATGTAACTATTTTATAGTGCTAAAAAATAAAAATTTACCTAAAAGAAATATTTCTGCTACTTCCTCCCACAATTGTATATCTACAATTATATATTGTTAAAAAAAATTTTGCATGGGAGAGAATCTACGGTTAATTTATAAATAAAATGCTAGTCATGTTTAAACAATAATGTAATAGGTCAATTGGCGTCCATCTAGGATAACAGCCAACTAGCATCAAGCACTTATTTTGCAAAATTTGTATTAGGTTGTTTCTCATGAAATGTCCGTTTTTATAGTTTTGAAATACATAAAGGATTTTGCAGATCTCTGTTGTTTTCTTCCGAAAGTTTACATCTTTAAAGTAAACAGTTACTAATCCTCTACCTTTGTATTATAAACATTAGTTTCCCAATCAATTACCCACTTTTTAGTATACTTCCAAATATGAACATGGAAACACGCCATTTTCGAGTAATATTTTTTTACGAGTTTAAACTCGGCCATTCAGCAGCTGAGGCCGCTAGAAATATTTGCAAGGCGTTTGGGAAGGGACCATTCGTTGGTTTGCTAAGTTTTCAGCTGGAGATACCGACTTGGAAAACTTACCCCGAGGAAGACCTCCGTCCGTAATAGACAACGATGTCCTCAAACATACAGTAGAAGGAAACCCCTACCAAACAGTCAGGACTCTCAGCACAACTTATGTTTTTCCCATGCTTAGCAAGTTTTGCTCGGAAGCCCCCATGACCCGTGAGGAACTGTGAAACCTGGTAGTCCAGTCTAGAATGCTTGGATAACGGGAACAATAATTTTTTTATGATCCCTATTGCTTGATTAATCTCCCTTTATGAAAATATTTAGATACAGTTATGAAAAGATGGTTTGCTATGGTGTCAATTCTGTATGAAGACATAAAGAGGCATGCATTATCTACAAAATGAGCGATACGTGTTTTACTTTTAATTTTGGTTAGGTCATTAATATAAAGACTAAAAAGAATTGGTCCAAGGACAGATCCATGTGGTACACCAGCTTGTATATATTTTAAATTAGATTTGGAGTTATTAATTTGAACGTAAAATTGAAGGATTGTAAGATAATTATTTATTAGGAAAATTAGGTAATCAGGAAAGTTTTTGCTTCGAAGTTTAAATATCAGACCCCTTTGCCAAACGCTGTCAAAAGCTTTTTCAATGTCTAATGTCATTTCCAGTGTGCTTCTTAATATTAAAATTGTGGGACATAATATCAATCACCCTCGCAAGTTGACTAACGATGGTCTGGTTTCCTTTAAAACCAACCTGGAAAGGGCAATCAAGTGATTTTCTTCAATGACCTCCTGCAATATGATAGGTAAAGATATCCCCAGTATTATAAAGATATAAGATATAAAGTATTATAAATATGGTATAAATAATTTATTTTAAACCATTAACAAACAATGATTTTATTTATTTTGGACTTATCAGCAAAGCAAGAGTAATTATATTAATTGAATTACACATCTTCAATAAACATTATTAAACATGTAACAGATAATGTTTAAAGGTATGTAAATGTACAATATAACATATGCTTACAGAAAATGATAACATTAGGTTATTATATAATAAAGCCTTAAATATCTAATAATACAGATGATAACTAATGCAGTGAGCTCTGTGATTGGCTGCTGAGAGAGGGACAGCTTGATTTATGGTCACGTGATTGTAAGTGAAATGGAAGCTATTATCATTATAATATTATATCTCTACGCTGGCTTTCTTCGGAATAAGCAAATCCACAATGGCTGTATATTCTCTCTCAGAAGCGAGTTTTAAAGGCGTGACCCCACGGTTTCCTTTTGCATTAACATTGGCCCCGTTGTCAAGTAGCGTCTTGACCACATCCACGTTTCCCGCCATAACTGCGTGATGGAGGGCTGCATTATCCTCGTTATCTTTTATTTCTAAACTTGCATTTCTAGATATGAGTAAATTGACAATAGCTTCAAAACCTTTCTGTGATGCTAGTATTAAAGGCGTATCACCGTGATTCCCTCCTGAGTTGACGTCCTCTCCGTGGTCAAGCAGCGTCCTAATTACATCCAAGTTTCCGCCAACTACTGCGTAGTGAATCGCTTCATTATTGTTATCTTCTTTGATATGAACACTAGCATTTCTGGAAATAAGTAAATCCACAATTGCAAGATCTCCGTTTAAAGCGGCGAGAATTAGCGCCGTCCTCCCATCTTTTCCTTTTGCGTCAACATTCGAGCCTTCATCGAGCAGAGCCTCAACCACATCTTTGGATCTATACTTCACTGCGTAGTGTATCGCTTCGTAATCATTGTCATCTTTAATTTCTAAACTAGCATTTCTAGAAAGGAGTAAATTGGTAATATCTAAGTCGCCTATGAGAGAGGCGAGCATTAAAGGTGTCATGCCTTCATTTCCTTTAGAATTGATATTTGCACCGTTATCAAGGAGTGCGTTAATCCCATCAACATTTCTGTATTTGATTGCATAGTGCATGGCTGTGTTTCCAGAATCATCTCTTATTTCATGATTGGCGTGTCTGGAAACGAGTAACTTCACAACCCCCAAGTCCCCTTTCGCAATAGCGAGCATTAAAGGTGTATCGCCACCTTTTCGTTTAGCATTGATACTAGCCCCATGATCAAGAAGAGTCTCAATGATATTTTTGTTTCCCGAAAACACCGCAAAATGGATTGCCGCTTCATCAATATCGTCTTTCAATTCCAAGCTTGCATTCCTCGAAAGAAGTGAGCTTACTACATCTTCGTTGCCCCTCACGGCAGCGAACATTAGAGGTGTCACCCCTTTTTTCCCTTTGGCATTGATGTTTGCACCGCGATCGAGGAGCGTCTTGACTACATCTGTGTTGTCGTATCTTATAGCAACGTGTACCGCAGCTTCGTTGTTTTTGTTTTTAAGTTCCAAACTAGCATTTCTTGATATGAGCAAGTTGACAATATCTATATATCCTTTCGACGCGGCTACCATTAGAGGCGTCACGCCATGGTTATCTCCGACATCGAGATCCGCACCTCGATCCAGAAGTGTCGCTACGACGCGAGGGTTTCCTGAAAACACGGCGTAGTGTATCGGAGCAGCAGAGCTTGCGTCTTTTACTTTTAAGCTTGCGTATCTTGAAAGAAGTAAATCGACAATATCCTCTTGTCCTCGCATGGCTGCCATCATCAAAGGTGTCGCTCCATTCTTTCCTTTGACATTTACATCCGCCCCGCGATCAAGTAGTTCAGAGACTTCCTGTGGGTTTCCCCTGACTACAGAAATGTGTAAAAGAACACTGTTAAGATCTCCTTGGTCTCTTTTCGACCGAGTGCTAACCTTAGTATCTTTATAAACTTTGTCATGCGTATCGTTAGAAGTCAAAAACATTTTATCTTTTATCGTAGTTTTGATGGTTTTCATAAATTCCTCCTTCTGGTCATTCTCCTCCTGAAAAATAATTAAGTAAATATAAAAAATAAATAAAAAAATAAACCTCCACAAAACACAAATATTCAGTAGATATTGAGTACCTATACTATTTCTAGAACCGCCGTACAAGGAAGAGATTATCTCGAGATCAGGCTCAGTCACCTGAATCCCTCCTATCTTTCCAAAATTTTGGCTATCGTCTTTTCTGGGTGTACCACTAAAAAGTTTCCCTAAACAGAGTTGCCCAACGGCTGAAAGATATAATATAAAAATATCGTGCTGGTGTTCAAACCAGAACCTTGAGAAAGACGTCTTGTCTATAAAATCCACTAGACCATGCCTATATTTCCTACTATACGACAGAAGCATCTAATCAAGTAATATATCACCATTAATTTATTGTTTTCATCATTTTATGCATTTTTATTGGTTCATTTAGCACGTCATGAATCACCTCTATTATTTTGACCACTGATTTTAACCTAATAATCAGTTTTAGACTATTTGAAACAACTTACTTGCGTCGCTATGGTTCTTTTAGGTTGTAAATTAAATAAATTTTTTTCATAGTATTTCTTCTTGCAGCAACATAAATTTGGTTAAAAATTTTTCATAAACTCACATTTTAATAGAATAATGGTATTTGATGCTGCAAACTGTTGGAATTAGCATTCCACGAACTTGCTAAATATGTGAAGAAAATCCGTGCCTGATCTAACTTAGTAGTCGATTTTTTTCATGTAAAATAAAAGCTCAAAAGTTATTATTTATCAGCATCTATGGTTAAATATTGTTTACACGTCGTTAATAATATAGTTAAATTTGCTAAATTCACACAATTAGTAAATACAAGTTCAAAACAAACTTCATAATTACATACTTTCTTATTATAGTAACATAAATAGATAAATTGTCCTTTGAATATTTACTTTCATTATAAAGAATAGATAATCAATGTAATTAACCAACAAAGAAATATATTTCTCAGAGGGATAATAAGTTAATATACATAACTTAGTAATTAACGATATAAAGACGTTAGTTATCAGTAATGTTGTATCAGGAAGGTTATGGTGACTGTTACCAAATTATCTCGCGTTATATTCTTCCAAAAAGTATTATGTACCTTTTAATTCTTTCCAAAAAGTACTATATCCATATTATATTGTTTAAAATCATCGGAAAAAATGCAATAATTTGGAAAAAAAAAGTTTAAAGATAGTTCAGGGAAAGAAAATTTAAAATATCGGCATTTAAGCCCTGTCAGACTATTTCAATCAGAATGAAACCTACATCATATTCACACTCATTAAATTTCACATAAATATAGCGAGTTTTATCGAAATCGTTAAAGCCATTTTTGAGAAAATCGTAAAAAGGTGCAAAATGCATAGTATAAAGTGGCTTTTCTGATTAGCCGATTTTGATGAAAAAGTAGCTATAACATCTCGGGCATATTTTTGTTCGACTTTTCGTTTTTGCGCTAGACATTCCACACACACAAGAGGACACACACACAGAACATTTTTCGGGACTTGGGTATTTGGACTCAGGGAGCCCTAAAATGTGTATTTCCGTCGAAAACTGAAATTTTCACGATCGCAATACTTTGCCTCACTATATATTTCATATATAGGTAAGTGAAAGTAAAAAAAAAAAAATTTGTTTCAATGCGAGATAAGTTGGTAACAGTCACCATAACCTTCCTGATACAACATTACTGATAACTAACTTCTTTATATTGTTAATTACTAAATTATGTATATTTCCTTATTCTCCCTCTGAGAAATATATTTCTTTGTTCGCTAATTACATTGATAATCTATTCTTCATAAAGAAAGTAAATATTCAAAGGACAATTTATCTATTTATGTTACTATAATAAGAAAGTATGTAATTATGAAGTTTGTTTTGAACTTGTATTTACTAATTGTGTGAATTTAGCAAATTTAACCATATTATTAACGACGTGTAAACAATATTTAACCATAGATACTGATAAATAATAACTTTTGAGCTTTTATTTTACATAAAAAAATCGACTACCAAGTTAGATCAGGCACGGATTTTCTTCACATATTTAGCAAGTTCGTGGAATGCTAATTCCATCTATTTGCTGCATCAAATACCATTATTCTATTAAAATGTGAGTATATGAAAATATTAAACCAATTTTTTCACGATCGCAATAGTTTGCCTCACTATATATTTCAAGTGTAAGTAAAAAAAAAATCATTTGAAGTCTAAAAGGGCTCCTAGAGAGGACAATACATTCTTATTCTTGAAATCTGCAATGATGAATCTATGCCTGAAGTATGGCGTTCAGGATTGATCCTGTCGCTCTTTAAAAAGGAGACCAAACGAAATGCAAAAACTAAAGAGACATAACCCTGTTGAATGTTATTTACAAAATCCTGGCAAATATTTTCATTTCAACGCTAAAAATTTTCTCCGAACAGATTCTCACAGATCACCAATGAGGTTTTATGCCTAACCGAGGTACTACTGTTCCAATATTTGTCTTGCGTCAGGTGCTCGAAAAATGTTATGAGTTCAATACGATTGTCAGCATGCTATTTATTAATTTTAAGTAACATTTTCATCATGTGGACAGAGTTTAACTGCTTAATGCTCTATAAGAACTTAACGTCGGCACATAATTAAAATAACATTTATTTTAAATATGTGTTTTTAATTTATGACCGCACCCCCAACCATCTTCCTCATCTATAAGAACTTAAAGTTCCATTAAAAAAAATAATAAATGTAATAAAAATGACAATGTTGCAGACACAGGCTAGCGTAATCATTAGCAATAGGATTAGTAGGAAAATACATTTTGGCTCTGGTGTAAGGCAATGAGCCCCCTTTCTGCTGTTTTGTTTAATAGTGTGCTACATGATGCTATAGGTAATGCTAAATCACTATAAATCGTGCCTATTGGAAGTCTAGCATCTCGCTTATATCAACAACTTGGGTATGCAGAAGACATTGTGGTTTAGGGAAGGAGTGAGAAGGTATTCGAGGATATTCTAACAAAGATTGTGAAAAAGGGTAAAATCGTGGACCTTGAGATAAATGAAAGTCAAACAAATACATGGTAACCGTTGAAGTCATAGTGTTATTTTTAAAATCCTCTTTAGTAATGTATCGATTTTGAGATAGCAGTAGTGTAACCTTACTTCCTTACTTTCGTTGTTGGAGCCATGCGGCCATGCTTGGTACAATGTCTTATTGTCAAATATAGCAACGTTCTTTCACAGTCTTTGTTTCCTTCTAGATTAACCTTAACATTTTAAGGTTAACATAAAGGATTAGTAGGAAAATATATTTCGCCTCTGGTGCAATGCTAGGAAACCTCCTCTCTGCTGGTTTGTTTCATATTGTGCTACATGATGCTATAGGTAATGCTAAATCACTAAAAAAACTAGTGGAAGTCTAGCATCTCGCTTATATCAACTACTTGGGCATGTAGATGACATTGTGGTTCAGGGAAGAAGTGAGAAGGTATTAAAGGATATTCTGGCAAAGATTGTGAAAAAGGGTAAAATCGTGGATCTTGAAATAAATGAAAGTAAAACAAATACATGGTAACATCAAGCTCTAAGGCAGGAAGGAGAAAACGAGATTTTAGATGTGATGGTTATACATTAGAAGCTGTTGATCACTTTACGTACCTTGACACTGAGATAAGCAATGTGGTTAGGTTGAGTGATGAGATTATGAGAAGAATAATGCGCGCAACAAAGCTGGATCAGGGATAATTATGGTCTCTCAGGGTTGATATAATCAGAAAGCTCAAATTATATATAATACCCTTATTTAGCCCGTCGTGCTATAGCGCAGATACGTGGACGCTTGAAGTAGCCGACCAGCGATCCCTTAGAATATTGAATGAATGAATGAATGAATGAATAATTTTATTTGCTTTCGGGGTAACCCCCATACAAATAGAGCTGGCTACATAACAAATATAGAATAAAAAACATACTTCAATAAATGAGTTAACAAGACACTAATTCACTACGTTATCAGCTCTAGGTACATTGTATTACAATAAAACTTATAACAAAATAACACAAATACAATATATGAATAATATAATAGTTTACAATATAATAAATATATAAATATATGTTTGACATAATATGGCGAAACACGATAAATAATATGATACAGTTAACAAACATGTTTATTCATTCATTATAAATGATCTGATTTGGCAACATTGCCTTGCATAATAATAAATATTTTTTAATTCATCAATATCATCGGTGGTAAAGAGGGCGATAAAATTTGTAATGTTCATATTTAAGGCTCTAGGGATGTAATGGGTTCGGTACGGTGCGTATATGGGACATCGAATAAAAATGTGGAATAAGTCCTCTCTTTCGTTGAGGTTACATAGCGTGCAGTTTTCCTTGGGTTTAAAGTGGTAGTATATATTGTTAAATGTTAATTTAATACTGTAATTTCCAGAGAGTCTTAATTGTGCAAATATTTTTATGACAGGGAACGGTGCGTTTGATAATAAGTAAGCTTGAGGTTTATGTCTATTGTTATGAATGGACGGATAGAGTGGGTTGTATTTACCGGGAGTGATTAACTTTTGTTTATCTATTGTCTCCATATGATTTGTAAACAGTATCAATGTTTTGTGCATCTCTAACTGAAAAATAGCCGGGTTTTCTATTTCTAATATAGACTGTTTGTTTATTCGATTTAATATACAGTATAATTGGTGAAACCAGTTGTATTTTTGTACTTTATTTGTTGGTTTATAAGTTTTCTTTAATGTATTGAAGCATATTTTAGGGAGTCGGTTATCACTGAGTTTTAAAATTTTATGCACCCAAGAGAGAGAAAGCTTTAGTATTGAGATTAGGCAATGGGGAACATTAAATTCCGACCGTATTAATAAAAAAGGAATATTTTTGTTTAATGCGAATAAACGTTTATAAAAGTTTATGTTTACGCTCTCTATCCTGTCTACATATCTTAGTCCCCATATTTGCACATTATTAAAGAGGATACTCATTGCTATTGCATTATTTATTTTAATTTTGTTTTCCCACGATCTTAGCTTTGTTTTTGCACAAAGTGCGATAACAGAACCTATTGCAATTTTAGTTTTGGATTCGAAGTAGTTAGTGGCTTTGTAAAATATTCCCGTTTCGGAAAATGGTACTCCTAGATACGTGTACTCCGGTACTCTTTCTATTTCACTATTTTCATAGTATATCTTGCCAACCCGTTTACATTTTCCTTTGTGGAAGCATATTATTTTTGTTTTCTGAGTATTAACTTCTAGCCTTTTCATCAGGCGGTATTGATTCAAAATATTTATTTTGTTTTTGGCGTCGGTATAGCTATCTGCTAGGATAATGAGGTCGTCCGCGTAAAGGAGTAGCAGTATGTCGCACGAGCTATTTACTTTTATGCCTCCTACATTTTTGCTTCGGAAAAACACATCTATATCATTTAGATAAAGGCTAAATAAATAAGGCGACAATATTTCCCCTTGCAGTAGACCCAATGTGACATCGATCTCTTCTGATATCATACCGTCACTTTTAACAACAGCCGAGGCGTTCCGGTAAATATTTTTTAAAATTCTAATAATTTTTCCACTAATGCCTTGATTGTGAAGAGATTGCCATAGCAGATTGTGATTAATCGAATCAAAGGCCCGCTTAAAATCGACAAATATGGCAAAAAACTTTTTTCCCCGAGATCCCAGCTGCATCTGAATAAGAGCTGTCAATATAAACAAATTATCCAAACAGCTTCTATCTTTACGAAACCCGGATTGTGCTTCGGGAAGAGCATTCGTCTCATCGCACCATAGAGTGAGCCTATTTAAAATTATTTGGGTGAATATTTTCATAATACAATTTAACAAAGCAATCGGACGGTAATTTTCTGCTAGGTTTCTGTCACCCTTTTTAAATATCATAATATAAACAGTTTTTACCCAGGATATTGGTATATTTTCAGTTTCAAATATTTTATTATACATATGTAATAAGTATAATTGCCAGTTAATGGGTAGGTTTTTGTAAAATTCGTAACTAAAGCCATCTCTACCAGGACTTTTGCCAGTTTTACATTTTCTCAAGGAAATCTGAAGTTCTTCGAGGCTAATGACCGAGTCGAAGAGGGGATGAAGTACTCCGAAGTACGATCCCTTAGAATATTCGATTAGAAACTTATGAGACGAATTGTATTAGGCGCATTAGGCGTGCCCGAGAAATGGATGACCTGATGCAGCATTCATATATTCCAAGTTCCTTAAATCTAGAAGAATTAGTGGGCTGGGTCATATCGAGAAAATGTCAGATAAAAGGATGCCCAAAAACGTTCTGCACGAAACGGGTGTCGGAAAAAGAAAGAGGGGACGCCCAGGTAAATGCTGCATTAAGAACGTAAAAGAGGACCCTTATAAAATTAGAGTGACCAACTGGAGGAGGCGGGCAATGGTGAATAACGGCGAAGTATTTTTGGAGAGGACGAAGGTCATCTTAGACTGTAGAGCCGTTGAAGAATAAGAAGATTGATTTTACGTACCCCAATGTGCGTGAAATGGGAAAACAAAATTGTGGAAATGCCAACATCATCAAAACACTACTGTAATTGCATTCTAGTAACATAGATATAATAAATTATCTGTATAAAGTATCAGCAATTGAATATCAAAACAATTTACAAATAAAAATGTAAATATAAATTACTTATACGTGAATCATACAGGCATATAATTAATCAAAACCTCCTTTCTTCAGTCATAATACAGCGTCAAAAACGCGCCTTAATCAATAATTCTAACTATATTACTTTGATATAACTTGAGCTACTTCGACGTTGCAATTAGAACTTTTAAGGTTGAACATTGTTTGTGTGATAACTTATTTACAACCAAAGCGGAACATAATTTATAAACGTGCACTCCTCTACTTTTTTTTCCTTTTTTTTTTTGGTCCTAATTCTTGCTAGTGATTGAGGGATTAATGCTAAGCTCAAAGCCCTACAGCAGCCATAAGCGAACACGTGATTATTTTCTTTTAAGATTCTGGTCTCAAGGGAAAGGAATCCCACTCAGCCACCACTCCCTTAACCGCACGCTGGTCTATCAAGCCAAATCCCAATGCTTGCGAATTGGAATCCCAGTCCTATCCGGACATGTATAATAATGTATCATATATAATTAAGAGAAGATACGCCTAGAACCACTCCCCAACTATTGTTGGGGCCCCTCAACCAACTGATGGCAATTTACAAAGTCAGAGGTGGGTGATGACCCTACCGTTAAACATGTCTCAAGGCCAAGAATGGGTAATCGAACTTATGAATGTACTTTTTGTCACCTTTGACTTGTAAAAATACCATCAAACGTTTCCTAGCTCTGAAACTGTACACAAGGTATATCATCTCGAAACTCAGTTCGCAATCTTTGTTAGTAATTTATTTGAAAGTTTTATAATCAATTTCCATTTTATTTATTCCTACTTTGACATCGGTATCTTTTTCTATTTGATAGTGAGTAGAGATTCAATGGCTTTTAAGTCCTTCAAGTATGTATTCATTCCATTTTAAAAATAAAAACAATCAAGTAAAAAAATATTGTATTGCTTACATTATGTACAAAATGTTTAAATAAAAAATGTAGTTATTTCAGCACTAGTTTCTTGGAAAGGATCTGATGTATCATAAAAATATGACAAAGTAATGTTCAGCTGGGGAGTTGAAAGATATCCTATGACATCCTGGTATCCTTTCCAAGAAGCTGCGTAGTTCAGAGGTGTAAAGCCCCACTTGTCTTCAGCGTCCCTTTTCGCCATAGAGCTAAGAAGGAGTTTCACAATTGCTAAGTGGCCGCGGCAAGCGCTGCGGTGCAAGGGAGTCCTTTCGAAAATATCAGGTTGAAAATCATCTACCACACCTTGCAAAAGCAGAGCTACCACATCAGTGTGACCTTCCCTCGAAGCCAAAAACAGCGGAGTTTCCTGATTGACATTAATTCGTCTACGTTCATCGCTGTATTTGGCTAAAATCATTCCGACTATTTCTTTGTGCCCATTCAATGCGGCATAGTGGATAGGATAATATTGCCACCTATCTCCTATTTCTATGTTAGCTTCCGGAAGGAGAAGTCTCAAACAGTTCGAGCACCCGTCCCTTGAAGCGATATGGAGTGGTGTCATTAAATTATTGTCGATTGTGTCTACACCCGCGTCAAACATTAGAAGTTTGACAATTGTATTTATTTCATTTTCATACGTGTTTCGCGAAGATGTTTTGACTTTTTCACAAGCAAGATGAAGTGGTGAGCTATCGTTTTCATTCCTCGTGTTAGTGAAAGATCCAAATCGAAGTAACGTCTCGACTATTGCAGGATACCGCTCCCTCGCAGCGAAGTGTAATGGAGTCATGCCCTCCATTTCGACAGCTTCCCTATCGGCTCCTGCTTCCAATAAGACCGTCGCAATGTCCTCGTGGCCTCCGAGGGAAGCGAGGTGGAGCGGAGTTTTGAGATCATCACTTTTAGCATCTTTATCGGCGCCAAGGTTCAACAGCAGCGTAACTATTTCCGAAGATCCATTCATTACTGCAAAGTGCAATGGAGAGTATCCATTATGGTCCGCCAGATCGATGGCAGCTGGAGGATCCGAAAGTAGTGACTCTACTACAGCCAACAGACCGTGTCTGCAGGCGATGTGTAGTGGGGTCGTGCCATTGTCATCAGCCGAATTCTTAAAGGCCCCGAACTCCAAAAGCAGTTTCACTATTTCAACATGACCATGATCACAGGCGTAGTGGAGCGGTGTATACTTTCGCTCATCTCTGACCTCCAGCGAAGCACCGTATGATATCAGAATTGCCGCGATTTCCTTTAATCCAAGATAAGAAGCGACATGTAAGGGCGATAGTTTATGAACCTCTGTCACATTTTCCCATGACGAAATAACCTCAACATTAGAATTTGCGGCTAGAAATGTCTTTATGTATTTTTTAGAGAGTTTTCTTGCCGCAGTTTCTAGAATTAATTTAACCAAATCGGCACTCCTTGCCAAAACTGCAGAAGAAAGTGGGACGTTGCCATGGATATCCTTCGATTCAAAATTCGCACCATAAAAAATCAGTTGTTTGGTTCCTTCCAAAAACTTTGTTCCAATGGCGTAGTTAAGAATAACTGTAGGATAACATTCGAAATTTGTTGTCCTATTCAAGAGTAGTTCTACAAGGTCCAATGATTTATTTGCAACTGCATCGAAAAGCACTTTCGATCCTAAGAAACTTTTGTCTTCCACTCTTCCTCTGTTGTCAAGGATCAATTTTATAAATTGCCTATAAGACCGTTTAAAAGCTACATCTAAAGGTGTACGACCGTCTTCTCTCATCACATTAGAATCAGCATTCTTAGAGAGGAGAAATTCCATCAACTCAAGGTTGTTTCTTTCAATCGCGATGTGTAGTGCAGTAACATTACTGCACCCTTTTCTATTGACGTCATCCCCATACTCTAACAAGGTCCTTATCACGTCTATTTTTGAATCATTAGCAGCCCAATGGAAAGGTGTGTAGCAAACGTTGTCTTCGATACTGAAATTGGCATTCTGTGAAAGGAGGTAGTCAACGATACCAACATAACCCTTCGCAGCAGCTTCATGCAGCGCAGTCCGACCAATCTGATTTTGAACATTCACATCGGCCCCGTGTCCGACTAGAATCTCAATGATATTCAGTATATCGTATTCTTCTGGCGACTGTATTCTGGAGTTGTCGAATGTTTTCGATTTGGGATATCTAATGTTAGGAGGATACGATTTCGTAGACTCTAGTTTACTCATTAGAGTGAGAATCAGAGGAGTGTTACCATTTTCTCCTTTACTATTGACATCAGCTCCGTGTTCGAGTAACAACGTAACCACCTGAAAATTTCCATTCTTTGCTGCATAATGTATTGCGGCATTGTAGGCAATGTCTTTCACTTCCAACCTGGCATTTCTGGAAATTAGAAAATCCGAAATAATTTCATCACCTAAAACAGCTGCCAGCATCAAAGGCGTCATCCCCGCTTTATCCTTGAAATTGACTTGCGCTCCGCTGTCAACAAGCGTTTTTAAGACGTAGAAGTTTTCCTTCCATGCTGCATGCTGTACTGGAGTATAGCCGAAATCGTCTTTTATTTCTAAACTAGCATTTCTTGAAATAAGGAAATTTAAAATATCTCGATGGTCTGTTTGAACAGAAAATATTAAAGGTGTGTAGCCCATCTCACCTTTTGCGTCAATATTGGCCCCGTGGTTGAGCAGAATCTTTACGATGGGAAGATGGTTCTTTATCACAGCGTGGTGTAATGCAGTATTGCCCAGTTTATGTTTTATATCTAAATCCGCATTCCTGGAAACTAGCAAATTCACTAAGGCTTCGTTACCATCCCACGCAGCAAAATGTAGAGGTGTAAAGCCCATTTTTCCTTTAACATTCACATCCAATCCGTGGTCAAGCAACGCCTGGGTTGCATGAATGTTTTTCTTTATCAACGTATAGTATATCGGAAGGTCATAATGATAATTTTTCAAATCTAAGCTAGCATTTCTCGAAATAAGTAAATCGATTACAGCTCCGTTGTCATTGTAAGCAGCGTAGATCAGTGGCGTAAAACCCGTATAGCCTTTGATGTTCACATCAGCACCGTGATCAAGAAGTGTGTTAATGATACCAAGGTTTCCATTTTCCACAGCCATGTGCAACGCGGTTTGACTCTTATCATTCTGCAATTCTAAGCTAGCATTCCTCGAAATAAGTAAATCAACTACGTCTCGATAACCTAGATTCGCAGCAAGCATTAGAGGAGTCATACCTTCATTCCCTTTAGCATCAATATCTACCCCATGGAGATCAAGAAACGTCTCGACAACATCAACGTTTCCTCCCATTGCTGCGTAGTGCACTGCAGAAGCATTATTGTCGTCTTTTAATTCTAAATTGGCGTGTTTCGAAATAAAAAATTTGACAATGGGTAAATTCTTTTTTATAGCCGCGTACATTAAAGGTGTCATACCATTCATTCCTTTAACATCAACTTCTGCCCCGTGGTCGAGAAGTGTCTCTATCACTTTCAAGCTTCTAGAGCGCACTGCGTAGTGAATCACACGATTATTATTAAAATCTTTTGTTTCCAAACTGGCATTTCTCGAAATGAGTAACTTGGCTATATCTTGATTACCCTCCAACGCGGCAACCATTAAAGGCGTCGAACCATTTTTTCCTTTTAAGTCAACATCCGCAAAGTGGTCCAGAAGCATTTCCACCACAGCTAAGTTTCCTCCCAACACAGCATAGTGTATCGCTGCATCGCCTTTATCATCTCTAGCTTCAAAACTAGCATTTCTCGAAATGAGTAACTTGGCTATATCTTGATTACCCTCCAACGCGGCAACCATTAAAGGCGTCGAACCCTTTTTTCCTTTTAAGTCAACATTCCCAAAGTGGTCCAGAAGCATTTCCACCACAGCTAAGTTTCCCCCCGATACAGCATGGTGTATCGCTGCATCGCCTTTATCATCTCTGGCTTCTAAGCTAGCATTTCTCGAAATCAGTAAATCCAGCATTGCTTGGTTACCTTTCCAAGCGGCGAGCATCAAAGGCGTAGAACCGTTGTTTCCTTTGACATTAACATCTGTCCCGTAATCAAGCAGTAAATTAACTACATGCACGTGGCCCCACATAACTGCATAATGTATCGCTACAAAGCCGTTATGATGTTTCATTTCTACGTTAGCGTTTCTCGAAATTAGTAAATTCACTATCGATGTATAACCTTTCTCTGAAGCGACTATTAATGGCGTCATACCTCGTTTTCCAGTCATGTTGACGTTTGCGCCATGGTCAAGTAACGTCCTGGTCACTTCCAAGTTTCCTCCTAGCACTGCGTAGTGCATAGCCGCGTTGCCGAAATCATCTGTAATTTCTATACTTGCGTTTCTAGAAATCAGTAAATTCACGATCGCTATATCTCCATTAAAAGCCGTGAGAATCAAAGGCGTTGTACCAACACTCCCTTTTGCGTCGACATTCGCTCCTCTATCAAGAAGAGTCTCAACCACATCAAAGAATTTATACCTCGCTGCGTAGTGTATAGCTGCGTCGCCTTTGGCATCTATTACTTCCAAACTAGCATTTCTTGATATGAGCAAGTTGACAATATCTAGATATCCTTTCAACGCGGCTACCATTAGAGGCGTCACGCCATTGTTATCTCCGACATCGAAATCCGCACCACGATCCAGAAGTGTCGCTACGACGCGAGGTTTTCCTGAAAACACGGCGTAGTGTATCGGAGCACCAGACTTCGCGTCTTTTACTTTTAAGCTTGCGTTTCTTGAAAGAAGTAAATCGACAATATCCTCTTGGCCTCGCATGGCTGCAATCATCAAAGGTGTCGCTCCGTTCTTCCCTTTGACATTTACATCCACCCCGCGATTAAGTAGTTCGGTGACTTTCTGTGGGTTTCCTCTACTTACAGAAGTGTGTAAAAGAACACTGTTAAGATCTCCTTGGTCTCTTTTCGACCGAGTGCTAACCTTAGTATCTTTATAAACTTTGTCATGCGTATCGTTAGAATTCAAAAATATTTCATCTTTTATAGTAGTTTTGGTGGTTTTCATAAATTCCTCCTTTTGGTCATTCTCCTCCTGAAAAATTACATCAATTAATAAAATTAAAAATCAAGTACATTTAAAAAAATAAAAAAAAACCTCCACATAATAAATAAACCTCCACAAAACACAAATATTCAGTAGATATTGAGTACCTATAATATTTCTAGAACAGCCTTACAAGGAAGAGAGTATCTCGAGATCAGGCTCAGTCACCTTTCCCAAATTTTGAAATGAAATGAAAAGAAATTTTATTCTGGGACAGCTAGTCCCCTAAGAATAATATAAATGTACAATAAAAGATTTAACTTTTAGCTATATAAATTTTAACATATTATTTACAACATTTTATGGGTATCAAATTATATTACATATGGTATATACATGTATACACAAACACACAGGCATACATACATATATACACACACACATTCATTTATATACCTACATATTTATACACACACACACACACACAAATACACACACACACACACACACACACACATATATATATATATATATATATATATATATATATATATATATATATATGTGTGTAGTATATATATATATATATATATATATATATATATATATATATATATATATATATATATATACATATACTAGCTGTTGCTCGCGACTTCTCCTGCGTCAATTTCTGTTATTATGATCGCTATTTAGACGTTTTTAAAAGAATAAATTGGGTGGTTCGGAAAGTTCCTAGAGAAATTTGGACAAAAATTAAAATTGATGAACAGCTTAAAATTTATTAATTTAATCTACAAAATAGTTACCACCGTTAGCGATTACCCTTTCTTAGCAGCTTAAAAGGTCCATTATCCCTTTTTTCCAAAAATCACTGTCCTTACTCCTGAAGAACAATAAAAGGTCCGTTTTGGCCTCATCTTCTAAAGAGTAGATTTTCCCTTGTAGGGAATTTTCGAGGGAACGGGAAATATGGGGATCCGAAAGAGCAATATTAGAAGAGTGCCTCGGGTAAAACCTCCCATCTGAAGCTTAATAGCATTTGCCGAGTCCTTAAAGACACACGGGGTCTAGCGTTGTTTTGATGGAATAGCACTTCTTTCCGATTCGCCAACCCAGGCCGTTTCTCTTCAATTGCTGCCATCAATTGATTTAACTGGGCGCAGTAAAAGTCCGTATTTATAGTTTGGTATTGTGGAAAGAGCTCAAAATGAATAGGTCCCTTCCAATCCCACCGAATACTGAGCATAACCTTTCTTGGATGCAAGCCGGTCTTTGGTGTTGAGAGCGGCGTCGTTCCAGGCAACCCCTAAGATTTTTTTTGGCAGTAACAACCTGTATCAAAATTGGATCCTACACATTTTTTTTTTTTTCTGCAGCAAATCACAACATGAAATCATTGTGGATTTAATTAGTTGACGGTTGAGAATTACTGGAAGGAATTAGTCCTGGCGGCGGTCAAGAATAGAGTACAGTAGTCTTCATTCCCCTGTGGTTCGGAGATAGAATAGACCCACAGTACTTACCGCTTGTCTTAAAAGGCGACTAAAGGGACAACTGTCCGTTGACCTATTACCTTTATCCCACCCAACCCTTCTAATATTCCCTTTTCATCCTATCCTTATAATCCTGAATCTCAAACCCCCCTCTCCCACTGCCTTATGGGTTAGAACGAAAGTTCAAAGGCTAAGGGAGTAAACCTTGAAAAAAAAAAAAAAAAAAAAAACCCGGTCCTCCAGGTTGGGGGTTGGGCGCTGGGCTAACCGCCCGACCCCATAAAAAAGTTTTGCAATCTCAACAATGCCTCGAAAATGGATGGAACAAACGGAACAGACCTGGACTCAGGAAAAGGACTTTTAAAATTGGCACGTGGAATGTTAGATCACTTTATAGAGCAGGTGCCTTCAAGGAACTCAGGGATTGCAAATGTAACCTTGATATAACAGCACTACAGGACGTAAGTTGGACTTGTGAAGGGATCTTCAAGAGGAATGACTTCACTTTGCTTTATAGTGGAAGCAAAGATAAGCACGAATTTGGAACACCTTTCCTCGTATCAAAAAAAATAACAAACGCAATTATTGATTTTCAATCAGTGAATGAAAGGCTGTGCAAGCTAAGAATGAAAGGCAAATTCAGCAATATTAGTTTAACATGTGCGCATGCCCCAACAATGGATAATGAAGAGGAGAAAAAAGAGGTTTTCTATGAGGAATTAGAAATGATATTTATGATATTAAAATTATCCTAGGAGATTTCAATGCACAAATTGACAAAGAACCAGAGCTTTTACCCACTATCTGGTTATCCCTAAATGATCAGCTGGATCAAGAGGAGGAGGTAAAAAAAAGAATTATGTTGGGGAATATAGAATAGAATAGAATAGAATAGAAAATAATTTTTATTCTGGGACTGGGTCCCCTAAGAATAACAGAATTGTACAATTTAAATATAAAACATGTCTGGCTAACAGACAGAAGGAACAGAATTAATTACTTATTACACAGATGGGTTAATTCGAGTCTTCATATCACACACGAATATCCACAAACATATATATAAAAAATATTTAAAAAAAAAAAATAAAATAAAAAAAATATTTATGATAAAATAAAATAAAAACAGTTCTTGAAAAATATTGGGTTGATCAAAATTAAAAATAAATTAAAATATAACAGCGTTTCAATAAAGAACATATATTACTTTTCTTTCAAGTGTGATATTAGGAACAAAAGAATCACTGTACTTAAGCGTCTTTTTGGGATAATAAAAGATATTGGAAAAGTTGGAATTTGAATGAGGAGAGAGAGGCAGCATGGCGAATATGGGTAGGTAGAGAATTCCAGAAAATAGAGGAGCGGACCAGGAAGGAACGATCAAAAGTTTTAGTTCTATGGGTAGGAAAGTAAAGGTCGGAATGGCGCGATCTTGTTTCAAGAGTGTGGACTGAAGATTTAAACTGTAGGAGACTATGAATGTATGGAGGGTGTTGGGATCTAATGATTTGGTAAAGGTATGATCCTAGGAAATATTGTCTGCGGATTCGGGGAAGGAGCCACTTTAACTCGCCGTAAAAATGGGTTACATGAGACCGCTTCGGAGTGCAGAGGACAAATCTTAAAAATATGTTCATGATGCGTTTTAGCCTGTCCTCAAGCATCGTCGGGAGGCCACCATATACTAAGCAGCAATAGTCAAAGTGGGGGGAAATAAGTGCGGATACAAGGAGATTACGGATGGAAGGTGGAAGAAGATGGCGGGAGCGATTGAAGTATTTCAGGGTACTTATTGTTCTTCGGGAAATTTGGGCGATATGAGGTTTCCAGGAAAGGGTTTGGTCCATGGTAATGCCCAGGTTTTTGACAGAGGAAGTGAAGGTGATTGGATGACCATTTAAGGTGAGACTCGGAAACGTGGTATAGGATCTGAGAAGGGAATTGGAACCAATTAGGATGGCCTGAGTTTTCATAGGATTTAGCATTAGTTTATTTAAGGTTGCCCAGGCACAGATTCCATCCAGGTCTTCCTGAATATTAGCAAATGCTACTAGTGAATCGGAAGGAGAGAAGGACAAATAGATCTGGAAATCGTCAGCGTATAGGTGGTGGGAACAGTGATGGATAGAGTTGGGAAGGTCGTTGATATAACAATTAAAAAGAAGAGGAGAAATGCTTGAACCCTGGGCCACACCTGCCGAGAGGGCTCGAAAGGAAGATAAAGGATGGTTAGGAATAGTGACAGCTTGAGTTCTGTCAGAAAGGAATGATTGAAACCACCTGATGGTGCTGTTGGAAAAGGATAGTGACTTTAGTTTGGAGAAAAGGATGGAGTGTTCCAGGGAGTCAAATGCTTTCGAGAAATCCAGAAGTATTAGCACGGTCAGTTTCGTTTCGTCCATAGCAGTGTGTATGTCATTAGTGATTTTGAGGAGAGCAGATTGTGTGGAAAAGCCGGGTCGGAAGCCGGATTGGAAAGGATCAAGGAGTTTAGAATTTTCAAGGAAATTTGATAATTGTGTCTGGACTATTCTTTCTAAAGGCTTAGAGAGGTTCGAGAGGATGGAAATAGGGCGATAGTCTTTAGGGGATGTAGGGTTGGATGTTTTACTAATAGGATGGACTAATGCTTTTTTCCAAGTAGCCGGAAATACGGAATTTTGGAGGGAAAAGTTGTATATAAATAAAAGTACTGGCAGGATTTCAGGAAGGCATAATTTTAACAGTTTTACAGGAATTCCATCAAATCCTATGGAGTTGGTATGAGATTTCAGTACAGAGGAAAGAAGGTCAGTTGGTGAAATGTCGGAAAAATAAAAATTATGTGGGTTGAATGATTGGATTGAAGAGAAGTTGGAAGAAGACGGTGAAGAATTGTCAGAGGAGGAAAATGAAAAGTAAGAGTTTAATTCATCGGGTGAGACTTGAAAGGCCAGTGAGGAAGAGGATTTGGAGAGTGAAAGTTTGCGGAGGAGCTGCCATTTTGACTTGGAATCAGGAGTAGAGGAGAAGGCTATATGAAAGTAGTTAGTTTTAGCTTGTCTGATTGTCGCCTGAGTCAGATTGCGGAGTGCCCTGTACGCTTGATAGTCATCTGTAAGTCTTGTACGTCTAAAGCGTCTACGGGCTGCCTCACGCCTCTTTTGCATGTCTTTTATTTCTGGACTTATCCAAGGAGCGGGGCGACGACGGAAGGTGCGGGTTTTGAGTGGAGCATGGATGTCGAGGATGCTTAGAAGATTAGAGGTGAGAATGTGAACCATTGAATCGATGGACGTACTGTTATAAATTGAATCCCAATTTAAGGCTTCAATATTGGGTGCAATAGTTTCACGGGTAAGGAAATCTAAGTTTCGGAAAGTTAAGGTTTTGGGAAGGAATGCTGATATTTGGAAATTATATGACAATTGGATAAGGTCATGAGATGATAGTAATGGAACAGGCAGTTGAGAAGCGGAAAGAAGGTTGTGAGCAGAATCGATTATATGGAGGTCCAACCAAGTGTCGGAATGATGGGTATGGTGAGTAGGAGCATATGGAACGATGAATAGGTTGAGAGAGAAGAAGAGGTTGTCCAGGTAGTGTTTATCGTTGGAGTCGGAAAGGAAGTTGGTGTTAAAATCACCACAGATTATGATATTATTGAATAGAGGCACATATGTGTAAAGGATTGATTCAAAGGATGGGTCAAATGGGACCAAAGGAGGGCGATACACCACTGCATAAAGGAGGGGTTGTGTGTTACAGGATATTTTAACGAATAGGAATTCAATATGAGAAGGATCAGATTGGGATGAGAGATCTAGGACACGAGATTTGAGGCTGTTGTGGACATAAAGTCCTACACCGCCACCAGTCCGGCCAATCCGGTCATGACGGATAAAGGAATAGTCAGGGAGGGAAACGGAAGAGGAAGGAATATAGGGCTTCAGCCATGTTTCGGAGACTGCGATAATGTGATAAAAGTTATGGGAGAAATACTGAAGGAATTCGTCGAAGTGAGCAGGTAGGGACTGGGCGTTAACATGGCAGGAGGTTAAAACATTAGCCATACAGGAAAGGAGGTGAAAAAACAAATAGAGTATGAGAGGAAGACGCTAAAGACATAATAGAAAGAAAATTGAAAATTAATATAAAGTAGTGGATGATAATAAAAATAAACAAAAGAGCCTTTGGAGAAAAATAAAAATATTCTTTTGAAATAAAAAAGAAATAAAAATAAATAAATAAATTTAGAGAAAAGAAAACGATGAAATAAATAAAATGTTCTAGAGTATAATAACGAAAACTTAAATGTCATATTAAGACCTCCAGGTCGTCGGGTTGGTTGATGATCATTACAGGTGCGCCATCTTCTCGTCGACAACGGACCCGACCTCGAGCGAACCAGACGTACTTCACTTTGCCGGCGACCTTCATTTGCCTAGCCAGCCAGTATAAACGCCTGTTGCTCGCAGTCATCTCCTCGCTGATGTAAATCCTGTCGTCGCTGTCCCAGTTGAGATGCCTCGTGGTGAAGTCCCTTTTCACCTTCCGGAGGCGGATCATCTCGTCCCGAACCGCCTGGCGAACAAATCGCACGACAATCGAAGGCGGACGAGGGTCCTCTCCTTTCGGCCTTTTTCTCTCCACGAGGTCAAAGTCCTCAGCTTTGAGCTTGACGCCCAGGGCAGCCCCGACAGAACAGACTACACCCTCCGGTGACTCTCCCGTCCTCAACGGAACACCTCTTATTTCAATCGAGTGTGAAAGCTGGGCTTGTTCTACTTGATTTATTCTCGCCTCCATTGATTTAATTTGGGATTTTAAATTTTTGTTTTCGGTGAGAAGCCTTTCGATAAGTTCGTCTTGTTTCCTATTTCGTTCCTCCATCGATTTCAATCTCTCGGCATTTTCGAATATAATATCTCCCTGGCCATTCATCGTATTTTTTATTTCCTTAACGTCATCGGTTATTTTTGAAATTTCAACCAAAATTGCAGATATGTTATCCTCCAGATTTTTACTTATGGGTACACTATGTTTTTTGTTTTCACATGATTTGCATTTATATGTTTTTTTATTTATTTGTGTTTGGTCACCATCCGTGATATTGACGCATTTCAAGTGGGATATAATCTTACATTGGCAGCACGTGATGCCCGACTTTTCGTCTCTGGCGATCGACGTATTGCACACTGGACATACGGCCATTACGAAGTACTCTACGTGAATGAGAGATAAAAACTTAAAGACGGTGGTGGGGAGCTCCAGGAGAAGTGGGGACTGATAAGGTATAATCTTCACCAGCGCACTACCTGTCCTAATGCTACACCTCTATTTATAGTTTTATCACGAAAATGAATTCCTAAACTTGTAGTTTTCTTAAACAATAGGTCTTGTCACTTAGTTATAGGAGTAAGTATAAAGTTAATTACTACTTACTATAGCAGATAGTGGTAAATGACTAAGGGTAAGAACAGATTGAATTTGAAGCGGGCAGAGAGCGATGTGGACACATGAAAGGTTAGAGCCAGACTGATAATATAGTATATTAGCATGTCGAAAATTCTGAAGAGTAAGTCAGTAATGCCACAAAGTTCAGAATATAAAAAACTTTAATTAAACCTATTGTAATCTACGCTAGTGAACCTGGAAAATGAACAAAAAGACAAGAAATTTACTGAACCGGTTTAAGCGTAGGTATGTCCTAGGACCCATACGTGAAGGCGGAACATGGTGGCGTAGAAAAAATAGAGATATCTACAATCAATTCAAAGATCTGAACATCTCAGCCAGCATCAGAATACAGAGATTGAAATGGTTTGGCCTGGAGAGACAGGGTTCTGCAGGAAATACGGCAGACCAAAGTCAACACTAGGCAAGCGAGGAGCAGAGAGGAATGGAAGGCGGAGGTTGAGAAAGCCAGAGGCTGCTATATGCGCCTGTTGAGCAGAGGAAGAAGAAGACAATAGTCTTCCGATGTGGCAGAAGCGTATCTGACTAGTCATTCTTCTGTCGAAAGTGAGTCTTAATAATTAACTGTGTTATTTTGCGAAAATGATTTATTGATTATTTAAAATGAAGGAAAGGTATCATATCTGAGAATGAGGATAATGTGCTGAGATTCGTCGTTGTCAAGTTTTATTTCCCATTGTTTATAATAGAACTGTAGTTGTAGTTAGAAAAGTAGGAGAGTCATTGAACCCCGAGTAACATTTCGTGTTCAGCAAAAACAACTGTGTAGTCAGGGTAACACACACATTGTGTTTGGGCAGGCTTGGTATATTGAGTGTGTTTATCATGTGCAGCAACGGTGAAAGAATTGACCCCTGAGGAAAATCAGCCTTCATTAGTAGGGTAGAGAAGACCTCCGATCCTTGTCGGACTGAAAATATCTCTCGGGTAGAATGAAAAGTAGTATGAGTACATCAGGGCTGAGCTCCAGAGGTCGCGGTCCAACCAATCTCCGTCCTGAATACCTCGGCCCGCCATTTCTTCCTCCACACCATTAATCCATCTACCTCTGGGTCGTCCTCTTCTCCTTTTTCCCGGCGCTTGCCAGTCCAGTACTCGATTTGGCCATCGCTCTGAAGACATTCGCCTTACATGGCCATACCACCTTAGCCTTCGTTGTCCGATTCTATTGTTGACAGACATGTTGACATCCATTTTCTCCCGAACGACATCATTTCGGAGTCTGTCCATTTTTCTAACACGTAGGCACCTTCGCCAAAAGTCCATCTCCCCTGCTTGAATCTTTGGATAGAGTAGAGATGACATGGTCCATATTTCGGCTGCGTACGTTAATATAGGTTCAACGATGGTGTGAAAGATTCTTCGTTTATTTTCCTTTAGAATCGTATTATTCCACAGAACCGGGTGAAGTATACGTGTGGCTTTTCGAGCTTGTTCTGCTTTTCTCCGAATGTCAGTTTCTGAGGATCCAGAAGAGTCGATGTAAGAGCCCAGATATTTACAAACATTTACCTTTGCACAGGTCTCATTGTCCACACCAAGAATCCCGTCATTTCAGCGCCTATAGCCATGTATTCGGTCTTTCCAAAGTTGATTCTAAGCCCTATGGACTCATAGCAATCTCACAAAGAGCACATCATCATTTCCAGGTACACCTTCCTCCGAGCAAACACAACCTGGTCATCCGCAAAGAAAAGGGACACCAGCTGTTCATCGTCGATGAAGGGTCCTACATCTCCACACTGATCAAACCATTGCCTTACAGACACGTGGAGGTAAATCTTGAAGAGAGTCGGCGCCATGCTACATCCTTGCTTCAGACCCTTAGTCCCCGAGAAAGGTTCCGATAGCCACTTTCCAATCTTCACTCGGTAGATGTCATCTCGGTATAGGTGTCTTACAGCTCCGATTAACGAGTCATCGATGCCAGTTCCTCTTAATACTTTCCACATTTTGCTCCTTGGGACGCTGTCGTATGCCTGTTCAAGATCTACAAAGGCTAAATGAAACTCTTGGTTCTTCTTTTTTCGATAAGTTGTCTAAGGACGAAGATGTTGTCGTTGCAGGATCGTCCCGCTGTGAAACCAGCCTGTTCTTCAGGGGTATAGAAAGCATCTTCTAATTTATCTTGGAGTAGCCTTCCAATTAATCTACTCAACGAGCTCTGTACACATATGTTCCTGTAGTTTCGACATATCTTCCTGTCACCTTTTTTATAAATGGGTGAGATAAAACCCGTACCGAGGTCGTCAGGCATCTTATCTCCTCTTAATACCAGCTTTATCATTTCAAGAAGTACGCTGATCATCTTATCTCCTCCACATTTCAGCTTTTTAGAGCTTGAATTAATTCTTCCTTAGTCACCTCTATCCTAAAATCTTGCGTACTTCTAAGGAGATCTTCAAAATGAGTTTTCCAATCTTATTCGCGAATTGGTGAGAGAATATTTCCTCTTCTAGGGGCCCCAGCTTCTTTAAAATATCCCAGGATTCTTTAACCATTTGGACCCAGTGTGCGTCGGCAGCATCTTTCCCATGACGCATTTTTTTCGCGGACCACAAGATTTTTAACTTCCTTACTTAATCTTCTATAGGTAACCCCAATCTTCGTTTGTTTTTGATGAGAGTTATTTCTGATATGCCATTTTCTTTCGGTCTATACACCAGGCCACCTCATCCGACCACCAGCCCGGTTTACGACGTCCTTCCTTCACACCGAGGGCCTCGGCCGCTGCTGCGTATATGCATTCCTTCAGGCGTGTGTACTTTTCGGAGGAACTCCCTCCCACATCGACGTCGATCTTTCCTTCAAGTCCTCTTTTGTATAGATCTTGGATGCTTGGGTCTCCCAGTAAATCCAGCCGATAGTAAGGGATAGTTTCTGCTTCCGTCAATATTTCACCTTCATGTTTTTTCCTTTTCCCTATCCAAGGTAAGTAAATCTTGGCACGCAGCATATGGTCCGCATTCCCAGCCTCTAAACAAACGTACATCTTCCATCTTTAACGTGCTTTGTTGTTTAGATATAATGTAATCTAATATTGATGACTGGAATCCCGGTTTATTCCATGTGGCTTAATGTATCCATTTATTATCAAAGAAAGTGTTTTGAATCTTGAGATCGAACGATTCACATAGGTCGAGTAGTCGTCTTCCATTTTCGGTGACAGTCTCTTCTCCATAGCGTCCAACCACTCTGTTTCCGATCCCACGTCCAACTCGAGCGTTGAAGTACCCCAGTAGTATGATTTATTTTTCATCACACACCTTCTCTAGAGCAGCACTGAGTTCTTTCTCAAAGGCGCCCTTCACATCCGGAGTCTCATTATTTCGGGATGCATATACACCGAATATAGCAATGTTTCGGCCAAGATAATCAAGGTCCACCCACATGAGCCTCTCAGAAATCTCTTCACAATGGGCTATTCTTCGCGTGATCTTCCTTTTAATCAGAAACCATATTCCTGCTCTAGTTCTCTTATCCTTGTCAACACCACTCCATATATGCATATATTCCCCAGAAGCTCCTGACCCTTCCCTTTAACCTTTGTTTCGGTCAAGACAACGAGGTCTAGCGCTGACAGTCCTACTTCTTTTACCACTTCAATTCGCTTGTTGTTGAGACACTGTACATTCCAGGTTCCTAAATGTATAGTCCGTGTCCGTTTCCGATGTCTTTTGCCCAGAGAGACCGCCCGATATATCCGAGGCTCTAGTCTGATTTCTTTTAGCATGCTGAGTTTTCCATCGATGAGCAGCTGACCCAAACGACAACCCCCAACCTGGAGGACCGAGGATTTTTTATCAGGTTGTCCTTCCCCTGGATGAGCTGCCGGCCAAAGCTATCGAGTCCCGAGATAGTAAGTAGAGAAAAAAAAAAGATTTGAGTTTAATAAGAAGTCATCTATTCCTTATCATGTCGAATGCCTAAGCTACGTCCAGTTTTTTCATGGTCGATTACAAAGGTTCATTATTGAATATAATAAACCAAAAAGGCATCCCAGCTTTATTTATGTGAACGATTTGACCTTCTTGAAACATCCCTTCCCCATTACATGTGTGGTAGGTAAAGGAAATGAGAAGACCCCGGACGGGATAGTTGGATTAGGTTAGAAAAGACGTAATGCGGGATAAGTGGGTACCAAGTTTCAAAGTTATATCAAAGTCAAGGCCCAGAGTTCAAACTGAGCTGTAACCTCGGGAATTCGAAGATGGATTTATAGAGTCTACATATCTTTATAGAGTTGGATTTATAGAGTAACGGGCAACATTCTCATGTACTTCTCTACAATCAAGAATGAATAAATAAAATGTAATAGAGAAATTTCTTCTTAAATAAAGGCTTTTGGTCAATAAATTAAATACAATTTTTAATAAACAATTTATTTATTTATAAGTATATTTATGACAATAGTTCCAATCGTTCAAATAAAAAATGATGTGATGTCCGCCAAATTTTGTTTAAATGGATCCGATATGTTGAAATAATATGATAAAGTAATGTTCAACTGTGGAGTAGAAAGATATCCTATGACATCCTGGTATCCTCTCCAAGAAGCTGCGTAGTTCAAAGGTGTAAAGCCCCACTTGTCTTCAGCGTCCCTTTTCGCCATAGAGGTTAGAAGGAGTTTCACAATTGCAAAGTGGCCGCGGCAAGCGCTGCGGTGCAAAGGAGTTCTTCCAAAAATATCAGGTCGAAAATCATCGATCACGCCTTGCAAAAGCAGTGCTACCACATCAGTGTGACCTTCCCTTGCAGCCAAAATCAATGGTGTCTCATGATTAATATTTATTTGTCTACTCTGTTGGTCGTCTTTCTTCAAAATCATTCTGACTATTTCGATATGACCGTTCAAAGCGGCATAGTGAATAGGATAATTTTGCCAGATATCTCCTGCCAGCTTTTGGGATTGAAGGAGTTGTTGCACACAAGCTAAAGAACCGTCTCTAGAAGCGACGTGCAGCTCTGACATCAGGTTTTTATCTTTTTCGTTGAGACGACCCCTGTTCTCGAGAATTATTTTTATGGTGTCTAATTCTTGGTCCTTTGAATAAGGTGATGGGTTTCTTCGAGTGTTATAACTTCCGCAAACCAAATGAAGTGGCGAGCTTCCGTTGATGTTTCTGCTTTCTTCATAACCTTTAGCTCTAATTATCAACTCGACTATATCTGGATGCCTTTCTCTTGCAGCGAAGTGCAATGGCGTCATGTCATCAACGTCAGATGCATCTCTTTCGGCTCCTTCATTCAATAAGATTTGAACGACTTCCTTCTGACCTTCCAGGGCAGCCAAATGAAGTGGGGTCCTCAATTCTTTGCTTTTAGCTTCGATATCAGCCCCGAGATCCAATAATAGCTTGACTATTTCCGATGACCCGTTGATAACTGCATAGTGTAATGGAGTATATCCAATATCATCGGCAAGATCAATGTCAACCGGAGCTACAGAAAGTAGTAATTTGGCAATTGCAAACCTGCCTCGCCTGCAGGCCAGGTGAATGGGAGCCGTGCGGTGGATGTCCGTGCAACTTTTATTAGCTCCAGAATCCAAGAGAATTTTCACCACATCCACATGTCCATTCTCGCTAGCGTAATGGAGTGGTGCATAATCCCGTTCGTCTCTGACATCCAAAGAAGCTCCGTAACCGATAAGTAATTTTAAAACATCCGTCAACCCGTAGTAAGCAGCAATGTGCAACGCGGACAACCAATGTACTTCCGTGACATTCGCGAATGGGAAAAGACCTTTACGTTAGAATCAGCGTCTAGAAAAGTTTTCATTTTTTCTTTAGCCACTTTACTAGCTCCAGTTTCCAGAATTAATTTTACCAAGTCTTTTCTCCTTGACCTGACAGCCGAAGATAGAGGAAGATTGCCGTGAAGATCTTTCGTTTCAATATTTGCACCATAAAATATGAGAAGTTTCGTTCCTTCCAAAAACTTCGTTCCAATGGCATAATTAAGGATTATTGTCGGGTAAGATATGAAATCAACTGCCTTGTCTAATAAAAGCCTCAGGAGTTCCAGTGATTTGTTTGCAACAGCGCCGTAAATCACTTTGGAACCTAAGAAACTATCATCTTCCACTTTTGCTCCGTAATCAAGAAGCAATTTGATAAAAGGTTTGAGTGCTCGTTGAAAAGCTACATCCAGTGGCGTTCTGCCGTCCTCCCTCATCACATTCGGGTCAGCATTCCGTGAGAGAAGGAACAGCAGTAACTTGGTGTCATTTCTTTCTATTGCTAAGTGTAACGCAGTGGCATTATTACATCCTCTTCTATTCACGTCATCTCCATATTCTAACAAGGTCTTGATCACTTCTATTTCAGAATTATTAGCTGCCCAGTGGAAAGGTGTGTAACAGAAGTTATCTTCGACATTAAAACTCGCATTATGGGACAGCAGGTAGTCCACGACTCTGGTGTAACCCCTAATAGCAGCTTCATGCAGGGCTGTTCGGTTGATCAGGTTTTTTGAATTGAGTTTGGCTCCATTCGATACAAGAATCTTCACTGCAGCTAGGATCTCACTTTCTATAGAAGTTTTCAGTAATGCGGGGGAATTTGGTTGGCTCGTCAGAAGGAGAATCAGAGGTGTGTTACCGTTTTCTCCTTTACAGTTAAGAGCGGATGCGCGTTCAAGGATCGTCTTGAACACCCGTAAGTGTTTCCTCAATGCAGCGATGTGTAACGCCGCATTGATATTATTTTTCGATTGTGAACTATTCTTTGAAGTACATGAATATGCAGCATTCTTAACATCTTTCCAAGCAGCGAGGATTAAAGGCCTAATGGCAATGTTTCTATTCTCTTCTTCATTCGCTCTGTGACCGAGAAGTGCATTAAGGATACGTGGGTCCCCCTTCTTCGCTGCGTGGTGCATCGCACCATTATTGATTTCGTCTTTTATTGTGAGCAAAGCATTTCTTGAAATAAGTAAACTAACAACACTCAAGTCACCATTTCCAATCGCTACCATCAAAGGTGTCATCCCTTTGTTGCCTTTAGCATTGACATTCGCGCCGTGATCCAGGAGTGCCACTATCACCTCAAGGTTCCCTTCCATCACCGCATAGTGGATCGCAGCATTGTGAGTTTTGTCTTTTATCTTGTAACTAGCATTTCTTGAAAGAAGTAAATTGACCAAATCTACATAGCCTTTCCCCGCTGCAAACATTAAAGGTGTCATCTTAATGTTTCCTCTGGCATCAATATTCGCCCCATGATCGAGGAGTGTCTCAACCACATCTAAGTTTTCCCAAATGACGGCATGATGTATCGCCGCATTACCTAATTCGTCTTTTATTTCCAAACTAGCATTTCTTGAGATAATTATGTTGACAATATCCAAGTCGCCCGCCCTAGCCGCGATCATCAAAGGTGTCTGTCCATTATTTCCTTTCATATGCACATCCGCCCCCTGATCAAGAAGTGCTTTGACCCCAACGAGGTTACCGTAGAACACGGCGTCGTGAAGAGGTGTATTGAGGTTCTTCCTTCTTGCCAATCTGTTGCCAAGCATAGCACCCGGTACAGCAGGTGACCATAATTTTTCAATTCTTTGAATCGTAGCTTTAACATTTTTAGATAGTTCTTTTTCTCCATTCACTTCCTAAAAAACAAAGATATGTAAATTAAAAGAAAACAAAAATACTATTATTTAAAGTCAAAACATTTAAAATTAGAACTCTTCGAATGGTATTTCAGGACATCATCAAAAGAATAATTACCACATCTCACACAGGATACGCGCAGATTATTCTTACCTTTTTAAAAATGTGTTGAAAAAATTAAAAATGTTTTAAAACTAAATGGCAAAATGATTATGAATTTGGCGTGATATAAATATTGAGAGAACATAGAAGACCTCGAAAATTGGATAAACGTATTCGATCAGATTATAAGGGTCAGAGACAGGCGGAAAGTTACCCGCCGCTGTGGTAGAAGCCCAAAGTACGCTGGGGTTCGCACGGAGCTGGTAAGCTAAGATGTAACTCTACTATTACGGGGTAAACCGTCCTCCAGTCCGAGAGTCATAATAGAAGACTAGTTCTAGAATGGCATGCCCTAAGGGGTAGAAGCCTTAAAGTGCGGAGAAGATAATCAATAGGTGTGTAAGGGTAAAAGGTCACCTATGGAAGGAATAGAGAGAAGTTTCTGGAGAGAAGGCTGATCAAAGATAAGAAATGAAGAGAGAAAGATCATTGGTCTGAAATAGATGTTTCCATAAAAATTCAAAGCTAAACTTTTCACAACTTCTACTTTACTTAAAGGAACTAAAATTCGTTTTTACAAGGGAGGTAGATGAAAGTAGTGTGTCACGCGCACCAGTATTTTATTTATTTTTTATTGACAATACAAACATCCAAACAAACAGATAAATTAAATATAAACACATAAATTAATATAAGGCAGTATATATTGGAAAATGATTGAGAATACATTGAAATATGTCGACTTACCTTTACAGATCATTGTTTTTGAACTACTGAGAAAAATTAGATCGTTGTGAGGTGGAAAAGAATCGAAACTCATAAAAGGATTTAAAAGGACATAAAAGATCTTTGCTCGCGAATATTTTATTTTGTATTTATTCTAATTTGCATAAATGTTTTTATGAGTAGTAACTATAAAACGCATATGATGGCAGTTGTTTGGGGACATGGTAACAAACAAACTACCAATAAAACACACTTATTTTATTTTTTCTTACTGGTGTGTTATCTTGGTGGCTGCACCCTCAACCAACTTCTTTACCATATAGTCAAAACGGTCTACAACTCCATTATTATCTATCTATATATATAAATCTCGTGTCACAATGTTTGTTCTCGATAAACTTTGAAATTACTGAACCAACTTTGATCAAACTTCGTAAGTATCTGTTATTTGTTCCAACTTAAATGATAGGATAGTTTTTATTACTATTCTAAATGGTTGAAAAATATATTTTTCTAAAACGTAAAAAAAAAATTTGTTTAACTGTGGCAACACTGGTTCCCAGTAAAACCTTCACATATGTGATTATTAATTCAAATATAAGTGTGTGTTGATTGTTTCTATGCGTTCTTATTTATAAAATATACATTCACATTATAGTTTCCATTTATAATAAAATACATATTACTATACGTTTCCAGAAAAATTATAAGTACTCATTTGAATGACTTGCAAAGAGTTATGAGTAGCAAAGAAGTTATGATGATATACAACGGTTATGTTTAAAAGATAAAACGATGTTGAATAATTTAGATGTGGCTACTTGGTACTGGTATGTAATTGTAACATTGAGTAAATAAAATTGATATCTGACATGAAATAATAGACTTTTATTTATCATAAACAGAGTAGTTCATTGCTATTCCCCTGATTTCTTTTATATAACCTCATTCAACATAGTCACTGTCAACATCTTTCGTAATTTTTAATTCAAATTATTTTATTTATCAAATTGAATCCACCAAACCACAAACAAAGATAAAGAAGTGTAGTTTTACTTTCACTTATTATACTATTATATAGTACGGGAATGTATTGCGATCATGAAAATTTTTGAATACCAGTTTTGAACGGAAATATACGTTTTAGGGTCCCCTGAGTCCAAATAACCAAGTCCCGCTAAAAGGTGTGTGAGTGTGTGTGTGTGTGTGCGCGTGCGTTCCTGTCAGAAACGAAAAGTCCTATGAAGCTGAAATTTCATATTTAAGACAACTGTACTCCCGAGATGTTACAAAAAATTTTTCATCAAAATCGGCTAACCAGAAAAGCCACTTTATACCAAGCATATTGTACTTTTTTATGATTTTATCAAAAACGGCTTTAACGATTTTGATTAAACTCGCTATATCGATGTAAAATTTAATAGGCTTTAATATCATGTAAGTTTAATTCTGATTTTAAGAGTCTGACAGGGCTTAAATGCCGATATTTTAAATTTCTTCCTCTAAACTTTTATTTCAATAAAATTTATATGGAATAAATAATAAAACTGTAATTATAAAATGAAAACTTTTATTAAAATTTAACGAAAATAAAATTAAAATATGTGACAGGCCTGGTGTGTGCGATGGAGTGAGGTTATGGACACACAGCCGGTGGGAGCAAGAGGTAATGTGAAATGGATTTGTCACTGCCTCAAACATGTTTATATTTTAGTTCTTTATATTTAATTTATTTCTGGACATAGCGCAAGCTTTTGACCGGGGATGGCACGCTGGATTGCTCTTCAAGCTTAAAACCGCTCCTTTCAAGTTCTCTGTGGTGTAGAATTTTCCAACTTTCATCCCGTTGAGGTCGGTGTTCCTTAGGGCAGCGTCCTGGGACCCGTTCTCTACATCCTTTCAGTGCCATTTGATAGAGAATTAAATTTATAAATAAATTTTAACAACTAGCTTAGATATTGCGTTTTGAAATCAGTGGTAGTGTTATCATATGATGCTTTGAATTAGTGCTTTTCATATTACTTAATTTCCAGCATATATAAACAGTTATACCCTAATATTGTTATTTGGAAATAATAAACCATTGTGTAATAATTTTCAGCGTTTTTTACTTTATTAACGACTTATTTTTCCAAATTATTGCACTTTTCCCATGACTTTTTAACAATACAATATGTATATAGTACTTTTTGAAATAAAATGTGGATATAGTACTTTTTGGAATGAAACGTGGATATAGTACTTTTTGGAACGAATTAAAAGGGATACAATACTATTTGGAAGAATATAACGCGAGATAACAGTCATCATAACCTTCCTGATACAACGTTAGTGATAACTAACGCATTTATATTGTTAATTACTAAGTTATGTATATTTCCTTATTCTAACTCTGAGAAATATCTTTCTTTGTTGGTTAACTAGATTTTACTGTCTATTCTTTATAAAGAAAGTAAATATTCAAAGGAACTTTTATTTATTGTTGGCACTATAATAAGAAAGTATGTAATTATGGAATTGTTTTAAACTTTTACTTATTTTTTCTGTGAATTTAGCAAATTTATTTATATTATTAAGGCTGATAAATAAATAACTTTTATTTCGGTATTTTACCTTTTTCAAAAAAAAAAAAAAAAATCTATTATGTTAGGAAACTTAATGTGGATTTAGTACCTTTTGGAATGAAATGCCATTTTCAAATACGTTTTTAAAGGATTTATATGTGTTTACTTTCACTTACTATATATAGTGAGGGAAAGTATTGAGATCGTGAAAATTTTCGAATTCCAGTTTTCAACGGAAATCCACGTTTTAGGGTCCCCTGAGTCCACATAACCAAGTCCCGCAAAAAGGTCTGTGTGTGTGTGTGTGTGTGTGTGTGTGTGTGTGTGTGTGTGTGCGGTAACTCCCGGACGAAAACGAAAAGTCCTATGAAACTGAAAATTCATATTCAAGACAACTATACGCCCGAGACGTTACAAAAACGTTTGTCATCAAAATCGGATGACCAGAAGAGGAACTTTATACCATGCATTTTGCACCTATTTATGATTTTCTCCAAAAACGGCTTTGACGATTTTGATTAAACTCGCTATATCGATGTAAAATTTAATGGGCTTTAATATCATGTAGGTTTTATTCTGATTAAAATGGTCTGACAGGGCTTAAATGCCGATATTTTAAATTGTCTTCCTTTAAAGTACCTTTAATTTTGTTGATTCTATAAAAATAACTATATTATCTTGTTACCACTGATGAAAAACAGGTAAATAAATAAATTGAATGAATTCGATACCCAACTAAAGGAGAAAACAGAAAAAATATGTTTTCAATGCAATTTTTCGTTTTTGAACATGTATGATATACCGTTGGAAAGCTAAAGATTTTAGAAAAAATATTATCTCATACACAAGCTTTTAAAAGTTAATAGAGAGTGATGAAAAGAAGATAAAACTAACTGATTATTTTAGATAATAATATAATAGATGTTTTAATAAAACACATGTTTCTATAGAAATTCAATTTAATTAATTCCTTATTAGTTTCACACATTTTTATCTGTAATTGTATTTCAAAATTCTTTAATCAGTTTTAACAACAGAAGTAAGTGAAAGTCGCGAGGTGCCCACAACATATATAAAATATATATATATATATATATATATATATATATATAATATATAATATATATATATATATATATATATATATATTTTTTTTTTTTTAATATTTTATGATATGATATGAATTCGATTAAAAGTATTGTTTGGTGATATTATATGACTTTATTAAAAAGAATAAAGCCTCTCTCCCTCCTCCCCCCCCCTCCTCCTGTTACTATCATGAACTCTTGCTTTCACGCACTTGACTTGCATGTGTCTATCGCCGTGAAGCGCAGCCTTTGTAAGGTATTATGCAAGGTGCATAAAAATATCTTGGTCATGATGTGGGTTTTCCCAGGCCGAGCAAGGTTCAGGAAGCCGCATGCAGTTCATGACGTCTGTGTTTTATACGACGTTCCTTCTTAAACCGATTTTTATCTGCACAAGCATGCGCTTATTGTCTTTTTTCGTACCAACACGTCCGAGTATTGAAGTCAAGGAATCGGACATTTGTTCCAACACACCTCCCAAATCATCCAGCAGGCTGCAAATGGACGTGATCAGTCAATTTAACCTTATTGAAAAAAAAAGAAGTAGTATGTTGTTAGCATAACAGTCTTCTTTGCTTAAGGTCGCGGGTTCAAACCCGGCTTATGGCTCTCGATTTCGACTTTCACTTACCTATTTATGAATGAGAACCTAGATTTATTGCAAAAGTCGCTAGGTACCGCTTGTGTACTATTGAACTATTGTTAAAATCGATTATCGGTTGTATCTAAACCCTGGGCAATAACCTATTAATCTTGTTATAACTTTTAATTATATCATAAAGAAGTGTTTTTGTTTCAAGTATATACGAATTATTCCATTAGTCACAACAGTAATTAAAAATCTGGTGCGGGCAACACACGACTTTCACTTACCTCCATTTTAAAATCAATGAAAGAATTTTCAAATACAGTTAGAGATAAAAATACGTGAAACTATTAAAAATTAATTAAATCGAATTTATATATAAACATTGGTTTATTAAAAATCATATCTATTATCTAAATATCATAGTTATCTTCTTTTCATCACTCTCTATTAACTTTTAAAAGCTTGCGTATGAAGATGATATTTTTTCTAAAATCTTTAGCTTTCCAACGGTATATCTACATGTATATTACTGCTCTTAAGTTCAAAAACGAAAAATTACATTAAAAAAATATTTTTTTTTTCGAATTTTTCAATTTATATATTTACCTGTTTTTCATCAGCGTTAACAAGATAATCTAGTTATTATTAATGAATCTACAAAATTAAAGGTACTTTAGGAAGAAAAATAATCGGCATTTAAGCCCTATCAGACCATTTTAATCAGAATGAAACCTACATGATATTAAAGCCCATTTAATTTTACATCGATATAGCGAGTTTAATCAAAATCGTCGGAACCGTTTTCAAGAAAATCGAAAAAAGGTTCGATAATGCATAGTATAAAGTGACTCTTTTGGTAAGCTCTTTTTGATGAAAAAGATTTTGTAACGTCTCGGGCATATATTTGTCTTAACTATGAAATTTCAGCTTCATAGAACTTACCGTTTCCGCCCGGGAGGTACCACACACAGACCTTTTTGCGGGACTTGGTTATTTGGACTCAGGGGAGCCTTATATGTGTATTTCCGTTGAAAACTAGAATTCGAAAATTTTCACGATCGCAATACTTTCCCTTAATTATATATAGTAAGTGAAAGTTAAAATGAGGCAAATATATAACATGTAGTTACAAAAAAAGGCGCTAGATACCGCTCGAAAGAGCGACAATATTCACAACTTTTAGACACTATTTATATTGATAGACTTACCGACAGAGCGAGACACCGTAGAGAGAGGAGCCAGAGAGCGAAGAGATGGCAATACATGAAGATCGCAGGGTAGACTAACTATCTCTCCTGATTGCGGTTTCTGACGGTTCGCGAACCGTTCTCGAGTCACCGCTTGGTCACTGTTCGCTATCATGTCTCTTTTCCTTCCCTATCGATATTATAGCAGGAAGTGGATCCACATTTCCCCAACTCATATTTAGTCATATGTCAACTCATATTTCCATAAAGCAAGCAGTTTATTGCAGAAGGAATGTGTGAGGAGCTGCAGAAGTTATGGTGGCAACACTGCTACCGAGCACTGAGCGTCTTGGCAATCAGAATGTTTTTATAACACTAACGGCAAATTAATGAACTAACATTTAAATAAAATGGATCCTTACTCTGTTACCAATAAACTCATCCATAGAGACCTGAATATCCCACTAGTTGTGGAAATTGTCCAAAAAAGATACACCTCCTTTCATACCAAATTACCCGTCCATACAAACACAATTGTCCGTATCCTCTCATCGACATATATTCCCGATAATCCTCCGAGGCGTCTGAAAAGACGGTGGCCTCAGACCTGCTGACCAAATTAACATTGAATTGCTACCACTGGGTAGATTCTTCTCAAGACTTTTTCAAGCTAATTTTACTGTAAATAGCTCACTTACTTATTGTACTATGTACAGTTGTAAATTTCAATAAAATATTTTTCTTAAATAACATAAAATTGGTATTTAACAGTTGAGTCAAATCACTGATTTGAATTGTGTTTATTACTTCCACTTACCTGCAATGATGAATGGGATTTTCGAATTCGATTTTTCAAGTAGAATACACGTTTTAGGATTCTGAGCCTAAATCACTAAATTCCCCAATAAGACAGAACTGTGTGTCACACACTGTGAACTATGAGTGGAGGTGTGATAGGACTGATAAGTTGGACAAAACTATAATTTCACATTTAAGTTAAGTATTTGTCTGTGATTTTACAGCTACTTTTTCATTAAAATAAATATACCAGAAGTAGCACTTTATATTATGCCTTGTACCGTCTCTACATTATATAACTATTTATCTATATTTGTGTTAGCCCAGTGGAGGGGGAGTGAGTGGTAATAATTTAATTCGAAGCTTCTTTATTTTCAAACAAACATCATGTAATTGAACCCCTACGGGTTCAAAATTCATTATAGACAAAAAACAAAACAAACAAGTAACATTAAGTAAACAATAACCAAGATGCACAATGAGAAACATATAATTAATAATTTGTAATCTCCCTTTTTCAATAAATTTTAATTAAAAGATCATATGATCTAATCACAGGGAGGGTTTGTTCCAACACTAGTTTTTGTCAGCTGTGACAGCGTTTTCCACCTTGAGAAAGTTGACAACCAGAATAATTGAATAAACTCACACTTAAATTTGATTTGTTTGTTTATTTAACGTCACTTTATGCTGCTATGGCTAATCCCAGGACGAAGCTAAAGTGGGAGTCCTAAATTTTGTCTATCCAGGTTTTATTAGGATAGGGATCTTTAACGAGTACCTGACATCGCACTGGCTCAGGACCAGCTTTTAACGTCCCCTCCGAAGGACCGCATAACTAAGTTTTTTTTACTCCCATTAAAAAATCCTAGGAGCACTTGTGGGTTTGAACCCGAGACCTTTGGCATAGAAGGCTGTTATGCTAGCCACCATGCTACAGGTAACCCCACAACTCGCTGGTGAAAGAAGGCATAATTTATTTGTTATATTATTTTAGCCATTTTATCTTTTTAAATGTAAGGTTACCCATGCAAATTAGTACTGAATATAACTGCTCTTAAGTCTAATTTTCTCTTATCTTTTTATACATAAATCATCTTGCGATTATTGGTTATATGGCGATTTAAAGATCACAATTTAAGAAAAAATATGGAATAGATTTATTATTATGATAGCAGTTTTAGAAGGAATGGCTGCTAAATATTGAGCATGAAAATAAAAATCTCATAATTTTAACAAATAAATATTTTTATTGTAGTATAAAAACATATCATTCAAACAAATAGATAGAGTAAATTAAATGATTAGAAAAAAACTTTTAATTTATAAATAAAAAAAATAAAAAGAGGAAAGATAAAGTAACAGTTAAATGGAAAAGATAATTTTTATAATGATCAGTTACATATAATACAAACAATTATTTTAATTACTAATAAATGTATTATTTTCGCACAATATAATAAAAAGATAATGTTTCTTTAAAGCAAAAAATAAAAACTGTAATAATAATAAAAGCATTAAAACAATATAAATAAATGTGATATAAAACATTTTATTACAATTATATTACGAACATATTAAAACATGCAATTATATAAACTGTTTCAATGTGTCATTACATTAAAAGTATAATATTATGTTATAGGAAGGAATAGGTCCAGGTGGCGGGCATTAAAAGAAATGATTTTAACTATTTATTGCCAGACAACTTTTTAGGTCCATATTGTGGGTCATCATCAGGGCTTAAAAGATACAAGAGGAATACAATGAGTGTATAATAACACATGTATATGATAGATCAATTGAAGAGAATATAGAAAAAAGGGTATATATATCATTCCTCACATAGAGATTATATTTGTATATATTTATTTTATAAATATTTCATATTTTAATGCTTCCTATTTTAAGTGGATATTGTTTGTTTGTTTGTTTATTTAACGTCCCTTAATGCTACTATGGCTAATCAGACGATGCTACAGTGGGAGTCCTAAATTTTGCCTATCCAGGTTTTATTAGGATAGGGATCTTTAACGAGTACCTGGCATCGCACAGGCTCAGGACCACCTCCGTATGACGGCATAACTAAGGAATTTTTACTCCCATTAAAAAATCCTAGGACCACCTGCAGGTCTGAACCCGTGACCTTTGGCATTGGAGGATGTTATGCTAGCCACCCTGCTACCAGTGATCCCGTTATGTGGATATTGATACTTGTGTACATTATCTTTAGCCTGTAAAGTATACTGAGGTCATTTATGTTTTACATATTGACATCATCTACTATACAAAATTCTCGTGTCACAATTACAATACTCCTTAGTTACCCTCATCCTCCGAAAGGGCTTGACCGATTTTTATGAAATTTTATACGCACATTCAATCACTCTGAGAATTGGCTACTATCTATTTTTCATACCCCTAAGTGAGAAGGGTCCACCCTTAACATTATTTTTTAATTTTTTAGACAAAAAATGTTTTTATTATTTTTTTTTTAAATGTTGCATTACAAAATACATACAACCCTAAATTTTCACCCTTCACCTTTCTAATAGTCATATTAATTTAATAATTTTTTATCCCACTCGATAACTGATCAATTATCACTTGGTAAGTTATCCCCGCCAGAGGTTAACTGGTGTCACATCTCAGCCAGTAAACAGCTCAGAGTAGGTATGAAACCGAAGCCGGTCTCCTCTTTCTCTCACACAATAAGACTTTTCTCACTCCCACAGTTTTCGGCCATTATTATTGTTTATGCATCAGGCGTAGTAGTAACCTTTACAATTATCATTTTACAATCTCATTGTAACTCCTGTTTTTCACACGGACAAATATACGTGGCATGCTCCCGAGTGGGTAAACCAGTTTGCTTGTGTTAGATAAAGATGGGATGGGCTAACAAAAAATATTGTTCAAGCTATGGCATTAAGAGATTGATATTGTTTGTCAGTGTTTCTGTCGTAATTAATGAATGATAGATATATAATTTTAAGGAATAAATTAAAAAAGTTAATGTATGGTGTTTTGTTATTTTTATATTCCCTCATCGTTCACAGCACCTCCTCCATGCCTCTTTCATTCATATACCACACCCTTACACACTTGCAATAAGTTAGTTATTTTTTTCTACCCTATAAATTTCCTATAAATAATTTATATGACGAAACAATGTTCTTTCACATATATATGTTAGTTACTATACACTCATTGTATTCCTTTTGTATCTTTTCAGCCCTGATGATGAACTACAATGTGGACTTACAAATGTTGGCAGGTAATAAATAGTTAAAAGTATTTAGTTGTTTCTTTTCCTTACCACCACCCGGATTAATTTCTTCCTGTAATTATCAAAAGTCAACTAATTATATCCATTATTATATATGTACGCATAGTTCTGACCAGAAGTAATAAATGAGAACGTATCTAAGCAATAAACATTAAGGAAAAAAAAAGAGGCAATATTTTGTTTTACTAAGAATCTCTTACACATAATGAACAACTGCATATTTTGGGCAAAAAGCGTATTCGTACATAGTTTTTTGTTTGTTTTAAAATATTTGTTTTTAATTAATTAATTAATTAGACATAAATTAACCAATGGATTTGATAAGATAAAATTTGGCACCCCATCTTTATAATTTTAATTTTCAAGTCATTGTCAAGCAATACAGCTGGTTAGTTGGCTATCAGCTGATGTATTTCAGCAAATACATAACCTCTTATTCATAAACATATCCTAAATGAACCATATAATAGAAAATGTAAGATATTAAAACCAAAATGGATGGTAAATCTAAAGATACAAGTTAAAGCAAATAAAAAATTACTTAATTAAACACGTCAAAAGCCAGATCAGTAGCAACACAACCATCCATTTTAGTTTTATTAAGGCGGCGATACACGGTGAGAAATAGGGTATGTGTAGGTGAGGTGAAAGTACTCTCGCGAGAGTAGAGGGTGGCGAAGCTGCGTGAGAGTAAAAATGTGCGCGTGTATACGGTGAAAGTACGCAACAGTACTCGGCAAAATGGCGGATTTGTGAAGAGTTGATTATTCAGGATAGTTGTTGGAAAGGTCGGTTAGCTCTGTTTAGGTTAGTAAGTTCTCTTGTAAACATGAATCTTCAATTGGTGTCATCTTGTTTCAATAATAATAAGAGTAATGTCTAAACATTTTTTCGACATTTTTATACAAATTTACTTACTGATCAACTACAAACATCAACAACACAAGTGACAAGTGACGGTAACATGCATGCCACCTATAAAATCAAAATTGCTTTGTAAAATCACTTTCAATTTTTTCTATTTCTATTTCGAATTTGAAAGTTAAAAAAAATATTATGAATCTCAAACTATACAAAAATATATATAATATAATTTCTAATAAATAATTATAGAATTAAAATGTAATATCCAAACAATGAAAATATACGTATTATTGAATAATGGTTTTGGAACCTAGAAACACAATTAAATATATATGAATATAAATAAACTATTTTTAGTTAAAGTTTGATCAAAATAATATAACAAATGATATTGTTATTAATTATCATTATGGAAAGTAGATGAAAGTGTGATATAGTACATTAACTATTGCGATATTTACTTCCACCAACTTTCCAGCGCGTTCAACATGTAAATATCGCTATTTCACCTCACCTACACATACCATATTTCTCACCGTGTATCGCCGCCTTTATCGATAATTTTTGATCATTTGTCAGCTGTCTTACTTAATACTTTGTTTTTGCCCAGTGTATGTCTATTTAAAGAGGTTTTGCAGTATTTTTTCTTCTTTCAACTTTTGAGTTAAATAAAAAGTACTAAAGTAGAACAAAAAGAAGAAGAAAAATCTTGAATTATTATAATTTAAAATAATAAAAATAAATACTACAGATATAACTAATAAATTTAAAATTAGTCACTTCTTTTATCACAGCTCAGAAGACAGACACGCCTACTGCAAGACTTCTCACTACGCACTAGTATGCAATTACCGAAATGACTATATAAAAATAAAATTCACGAGGAATAAGTTTGATTTACACAATGTAAGTGCTGGTCACTCGAATAGGCAATAAGTTATGTTTAAAACCACACCCACAATATTTAATTGGTTTAATAATTTAAAAAAGCTGGTGTGTGCAACACACGACTTTCCCTTACCTCTGTGGCTAAAATCAATTTAAATATTTTCAAATACAGTTAGCAATGGAATAAGTTTGAAGAATTAACCACATTAATTTTCGAAAGAAACATGTGTTTCATTAAATAATCTAATATTTTATTATTTAAAACAATCAGTTAATTTTTTCGGCCTTTCACCACTCTCCATTAACTTCTACAAATTTGTGTATAAGATAATATTTTTTCTAAACTCTTTCTCTTTCCAATGGTATATTACGAAGAGTTAAAGAGGCTTTATCCTTTCTACCGTCGAAAATACTTCCTGGTTTCTATCAAGTTATCCGATCCCGCTGTCCATCATACATCTCCGATCTCTTATTATTCAAATCCTCAATCCATTCCCGCAACACCCATATGCGGCCTTCTGATTTTTATATTGCGCCACATTGAACTGCAGCTTTCGACAGATCTTTCATAATCCGATCCTCTTCCATATGGAACTCTATACCTTCTAATATTCGTAATTCTACTACCCTTCCGACTTTCAAATCTCGTCTATTCTATTACTTTCTGTCCATTCAATTTCCAAACAATCCTGACTGATCCAGTTTCCATGAAAACATGTAAATAAATAGAAAAAAGTTATAGAAGTGTTTCTTAATTTTTTATTTGTTTATTATTATTTTTATTTTTTTTTAACAAAGAAGTGTATTTTATTTTTTGGTCTAGTTTATGTATGGGAACACGATAATTATTTATTTATTATGTTTTTGATTTATCACTCATATGTTTTACAAATATTTTCACATCCATTAGTTTTTGAAGATATATATTGGTTTGTGATATTTTTATTTTTGTCATTTGTCTTATTGTTTTCATTTTTACTTATTATTATTTACGGTATATTTCATTTTTTTATCCTACTCTAAGACAGTAAATATCACATTATTGTATTCTATATTATTCTAAAGGTACTTGTCCCAGAATAAATAAAGAAATTATTATTATTATTATATTATAAGTCTATATTACTGTTCTGATTAAAAAACAAAACAAAAAAAAAAAAAATAAGTTTGCTCTTTTCTCCTTTAGTTGGTCATCAAACTCGTTCAAGTTGTATATTTAGCTGTTTCTTATCAATGCTATTAAGATGATATGGCTAATCTTTTGGAATGTAAAAAATTAAAGGTACAAAATAAAAGAGGAAGAAAACACAAATATTTTCCATTCAAACCCTGTGAGACTATTTCAATCAGAATGAAACTTATAACATATTAACCTAAAAAAACCTGTGCCACTACAACCCATGAAGAGTCTTGGGCTCAGTACATGTAGAGATTCGTACTTTTTCAAGGCCAACGGCTGTACAATGAGGTGATTCGGCCGAGATCACGCTCAGCCACAAGGTTTTTTCCCCATTTTCGGGTACCCACTTTATAGAGGCTGGGTCTGCCCCAGGAGGGTCTCTCACCCGGGCTGAAATAACAGAATAAATAATATTCCGTCACAACCGGGATTCGAACCCAGGACCCGGAGCACAGTAGAATAGCGCTCTATCCACTCGATATATCATATTAAAGCACATTATAAAATAAAATACTAAAAGGAATTAGTCCAGGTGGCAGTCAGTGAATGAAACAATTAGGTAGTTTCAACCATTTATTATGTTACTACTCAATTATTTCATTCACTGACCGCCACCGGATTAATTCCTTTTAGACATTCTCAACGGTCAACTAATTATATCCACTATGATAAAATAAAATATATAAAAAGTAACGATTTGTCTCCATTTTTTTTTTCAAGTGTTACAACCTTTTCCCTTCATTCTTAAACCTTCTATACTTCATTATTTCGCCTGCCCTTTTTTCACAAATGTTTTTTGTATTTATTTTTTATTCGACATGAAAAAACACAAACCAAATTTTCACCCTCCTTCCCTTACCCTTGCATTTTTAAATCGCGATTTTACTATGAACGATATCCAAATAATTTAAATGTTGTTCGTATTACAAAAGTCTGGTGCGGGCAACACCCGACTTTCAATTACTTCGGCTGCTGAAATCAATTTAAGAGCTATTACAAAAATTTAAAGTTGAAAAAAGTTAATAGTTAATTTAAATAAAAAGTTTATTCCGTTACGTTTGAAACATATAATTTATATTAAATAAAATAACAATATAAAATTGTTAGGTATTATAATCAGTAATAGGTTTGCCACTTTGCATCACCTTTTACAAATTAGTAAATAAGATGATATATTTCTAAAATCCTTAGCTTTCCAACGGTATGCGTTAAAGCCGATTTGTAGTTAATACATATGAAAAACATTGAATTGAGAAAATTAATGGGTGCGTTCCATTCCTCTTTTGATCATAGTTCCCAACACCACACACAATACATAACAACCATAATATCCATAAGGCCTAACGACGTTAGTCGGGTCAAGCTAGTATTCTTATAAATATTGGTTGTTATCTTATCCTTTTGATAGCCCTCAAGGTGGCAAAAAATTGTAGCCGAATAAATAATGTTACTTATTTGCAGTGTTTCAACAAACAATTTGTCCTCTTTTGAAAACCGATCTTTTATAATCACTACACCATGACGTTCATACGATGTATAATTAAAACCTAACCAAAATCTCCTGTTACCTTCTTGGGAAGAAATTAAATAATGTGAGTAATGACTAAATAAGAATTTAAACCGCCGACATTAATCCATTTAAAATAACTCGACTAAAAATAACATAATAGTGACTAGTGCTAAGTGATACTCAAAACAAAATCTAATTCAAATTGGAATGATTATTTTTCTAAAAACCTTTTCTTTACTCTTCAGTCAGGCATAGCTGTTTTAAAAGCTAACCAAAATATAGTTACTGTAATTTTAATTTTAGGTAACATTATTTTTGACTAAGTAACTGCTATTTACAATATTTCTATAACTTATATAAAATAAAAAGTACTTATTCTTAAACTAATATAAAAGTGGTACGGACACCTCCGCTTACTCAATTAATTATGCAAATAACAGGAGAAATAATTTTTATTATTAAATAAAAAATATTCGAACCCAGGACCCGGAGAAGAGTAGACTTGTGCTCTATCCAATAGTTTTTATTAGGAACCCAACAACCTAGTTTTATATTAGGAACCCACTACAGCTTCTGTCCCCAAAACGCCTGCAGTATATCAGGTGTAGAAGTATGAAACCAAAATTTCCCTATAGATGGTGCAAACTATAAGTTTAAAGATCATAAGACCGCTTCTGTAGTGCCATTTTCCTCCCTCTAACAGCTGATGAAGTTTGTCAACACAAAATAACAAAGTTTCATACACCGGTATATTTTTCTATAACCTCAAACATGTCAAATTTTGTGCCTGCAAACTATGATTTGTGGACAGCATTGGTTTTCTGCTATCATTTGAAGAAAACTGCTGCAGAATCCCATAGAATGCTTGTCAAAGCATACGGTGAACATGCTCTTGGTAAAACTCAATCCTTTGAGTGATTAAAAAATTTAAAAGTGGTGATTTTGACATGAGAAACGAGGAGTGTGGGAAACTACCGAAAAAGTTTGAAGACAAGGACTTGCAAGCATGATACTCAACAACAAGAACTCACAGAACAATTAAATGTGACAGCAGTATTAAAGCAGTATCTCTTCGTCTGAAAGCTATGGGAAAGATTCAGAAGGTGAGAAAATGGGTACCATATGAACTGAATGAAAGACAGCAAGAAAATCGAAAAACTCATGGGTGAATCCAGGCGAACCGTCAACATCCACTGCAAGGCCTAATCGTTTTGGAAAGAAAACAATGCTGTGCGATAGGTGGGATCAAAAGGGTATAATCTATTACGAGCAACTAAAACCTGGTGAAACCGTTAACACCGATCACTACCAACAACAAATGATCGATTTTAATTGAACAATATGTAAAAACGACCGGAATATGCAAAAAGGCAACATAAAGTCATTTTGCTTCATGATAATGCCCTCTCACACACAGCAAAACCGGTCACAGATACGAACAAGACATTCAACTGGGAAATCCTAGCGCATGCGGCTTATTCTCCAGACTTGGCTCCATCTGGTTACCATCTGTTCCCATCATTGGGACATGCACTTACCGAACAACGCTTCAATTTGTATAAAAATCACTCGACAACTGGTTCTCTTCATAGGAAGAATTTTTTTTAGGTGTGGCATTCATAACCTGCCGTAGAGATGGGAAAAATGTATAAATTTCAATGGAATTTTGAATAAAATATTTTTTATAATTTCAAATAACAGAAGTGCAATTATTACAAAAAAAATTCCGGCTTGATACTTCTACACCTATGTACATATATACTTTTACTTCAACACTTTAAAGATGGACAAGTAGCAACAACAAAATTATATTTATTTAATATTCCATTTTTGATTATTTAGCCATTCTACAAATAATTTTTTTTCTCGCTATACGTCTTATGTCATTTATCAAAGTATTGATTTCATACGGGCCAACTTTATAAAAATGAATTATTCAATCTCTTTGATACACTTTTTATGGTGCCCAAAAAAAAAAAAAAAAAAAATCTTTCTTAGGAATGTCCTGGGCAAAGAAAAGTGTTTTTATTTTTTATATTTTTTTTTTTAGAAACTGCCTGATAGAAAAGTAAGTTTGAGGGTACCATGACAAATTGAGCGAAGTCGTCCCGTACGGCCTACAGATAGATGTACATCCAGATTCTGACATTTAAACTATAAGTCTTTAAAAATCAATTATAATAAAAAATAAATATTATAAAACTTAAAATACAAAATTATTAAAATAAAGATTATTATCCGATCCTTATTCAATTTATACTATTAATTACTTCATTTAAAATATAAACATTACCATCACTAACACTTAAAATTAGTCGTAAAGGAAAGATTAACTGAGTAGGTCGTTTATTTCTGCGGTAGAGAGGGGTTTTGCCTTCTGCTGTTGTTGCTGCTGCTGCTGTTGTTGGAACGGTACGAGGGGAGAAGTCCAACCAGTGCTCCAGCCCCCCCAATCGGAGGGCGTGGTTCCATTCTGGTTGCCGAAGGTCGGACGATTCGGCGGTACAGAAGACATGAAGGTAGGCTGATTGCTCACCATTGGTTGAAATGGTTTGGGCGCCATCTGATAGCCGTTTGTCTGTCCGACAGGCTTTGTCATGCCTAAATCGAAACTGGGGCTGTTGAGGAGAGACACTGTAACAAATAAGTTAAAAATTACATCATGAGAAAAAGGATTTCCGCACCATATTAATAATATCTAGGTATGGGTTCAAGTAAGGCTGTGCAGGATAATTATTAATTCTGTTATACAAGCCATAGGGAGACGTGTTCACCCAGCGTCTCATAAGTGGGTAGCCAAAAATTAGGGGAAAAACTTGTCTGCAGAGCATCATCTTGGCTAATTTCTTTATTGCAATCTCCATTGGCAATCTGGTGGATCCTTAACAACTTCTTAAATATTTACTTTTTTTCTTTTTTTTTAACTCTTTGTAAGATTCTACAAGTAAATTGCAAGACCCTGTACGACAGTGGCCACATTTAACCATTTAACTATTGTAACCTCCCTCTTTCTCATTAACATATGTTCATAAGTTTAACTCTCTGTAAGATTCTACACGAAAATTGCACGATCCTGTACGACAGTGGCTACATTTAATTATTATAACCTCCCTTTTTCCCACTAACATATAATCATAAGTTTATGAGCTTACAAAAACTTTATATTAACTTCTACGATTTTTTTTTATTGCATATTAACTTTTCTAAAATCTCGTGCTTTTCAACAGTATATTATACCTCTATATTAGTACTTATGTTTCAGGAATAATTTTTTGATGACTTGGTTAAAGAAAATTAAATTTTTGATTCAAAATAAAAACTTAATTGTAATGTATTTTATTTAAAAACTTTCAGGTAAGAATGCCCTAAATTATGGTGAAAACTGTATTAAAATCCGTCTTGTGGTTTAGAAGGTGTTCGCGGAAACCACAATCGTGATGTCAATTCATATATACATAGAGATGTACATATATAAAAAATATGACAAAAAAAAAGAGAGAACAAACCTGTGAGATCCTTGATCGGCTGCGGTGACTTGATAGCTGGAGCAGGAGCTGGTTCCAATGGGGCCAGAGCACTGTGCCGTCGCTCCAACTCAGAATTTTGAACAATCCTGAAAAAAAAAAAAATTAGATAATTTTTTTTTAACGACTAAATTATTATTAAGGAGAAGTTGGTCGGGGGTGCAGTCATTGAAAACTTTAATTAAGTGCATTTTAATATACCCACTTAAATACAAAAAAAAAAATCTGGTGCAAGCAACACACGATTTTCACTAACCTAGTGAAAAGCTAATACCTCATGGAAAGATAGAACCAGGAAAACATCAAAACTTTTTCAGACCAAATAAGGGATTTAGTAACCATAATTTTATTTAATAATATGTCGATTATTTAAGTTTTACTTTCACTTACCTATACATGAAATATATAGTAAGGGAAGAAAGTATTGCAATTATAATAATAACCAAGTCCCTTGTGTATGTATGGGCCGTGTGTGGTGTCTAGTAAGAAAAGTCCTATGAAACTGAAATTTCATATTTAAGACAACTAAACGTTCGAGATGTTACAGAATCTTTTTCATCAAAATCAGCTGACCATTAATACCATGAATTTAGCACCTTCTTATGATTTTCTCAAAAACGGCTCTAACGATTTTGATTAAACTCCCTATATCGATGTAAAATTTAATGGGCTTTAATATCATGTAGGTTTGATTCTGATTAAAATAGTCGGACAGGGCTAAAATGCCGATATTTTAAATTTTCGTCCTCTAAAGTACCTTTAATTTTGTAGATTCTATAAAAATAGCCATATCATCTTGTTAGCATTGATAAATAACAGCTAAATATGCAAGTTGAGCGAATTCGAAAAGCAACTAAAGGAGAAAACTGAAAAAATAGTTTTTTAATGCAATTTTTTGTTTTTAAACATAAGAACATTAATATACATAAATGATATAACGTTGGAAAAAATATTATCTCATACAAAAGCTTTTTAAAGTTAATAGAGAGTGAAGAAAAGCCGATAAACTAAGTGATTATTTTAGGTAATAATATAGTAATTTTTTTAATAAAACACATGTTTCTATTTAAATCCAATTTAAATAATTCTTTAACAATTTATTTTTGTTTATAAATTTGTTTGAAAATTCTTGAATTGATATAAATAATGGAGGTAAGTGAAAGTCATGCATATGCGTGCACCAGATTTTTTTATTATATGTTTACTTAATGGTTAGTTTAATTATTATTGTTATATACATATATACACTCCCCGTCAAAAGTATTGCAACACCCATAATTCTCGAGATTTTCTTGGTTTTGACCTTAATCCAGACTTTTGGTATATTTATAGTAATATTATTTATTAAATGAGAGATATTAGGGATTAGACAAATCATTTTTATTCAATGTTTACCAAAAAAGGATGGAATTTTGTTCCATTCATTTCAAACTTCCTTTCAGTCCATGTTTATCTTTCATGTTCTATCTTTTCTCTTAAGTCTAGTTAAAAAAATTAATTTTATTCACAGTGAATTGTTTAAGTCACGATGATTCGGTCCGAATCATCACTCTCTATGAAGAAAGCAAAAATCATTGCGTTACATTGCGAATCGCCTTGGGATTGACTATTCTATATATGTTAAGTATCTATGCCAACATGATATAATGTTAAATCTAGTTAATTTTAATCGATTCATTCATGTAAATGATAAAATTAAGTTAGTAATTATATTGACTGTAGAAACTATTATAGGAGGAATAATCAAGAGTCAGTCTCATGTGAGCCATCATCAGGGCATTACGGAGCCATGTCCAAGTATAAACTCAAACTGGAGTTTATGCTTGGACATGGCTCCGTAATGCCCTGATGATGGCTCACAAGCTTGAGCCGAAACGTCGGCAAAATTAAAAATATTTAAAAAAAGACTGACTCCTGATTATTCCACGAATAATAAAGTTAGTATTAACAGTGCAGTGGAGTGATAACTTATAACCTAAATTTAATTAAATTACTTCAATTATAATTTACGTTTATACTGGGTTGTTTCACATGAAATGTTCGTTTTTATAGTTTCTGAAATATATAAAGGATTTTGCAGGTCTCTGTTGTTTTCTTCCCAATGTTTACGTATTTAAAGTAAACAGTTACTAATCCTCTACCTTAGTATTATAAACATTAGCTTCCCAATCAATTACCCACTTTTTAGTATACCTCCAAATATGAACATGGAAACACGCGATTTTCGATAATATTTTAGTACGAGTTTAAGCTCGGCCATTCAGCAGCTGAGGCCACTAGAAATATTTGCAAGGCGTTTAGAGAAGGGAGTGTTAATGAACGGACCATTCGCCGTTGGTTTGCTAAGTTTTCAGCTGGGAATACCGACTTGGAAAACTTGCCCTGAGGAAGACCTCCGTCCGTAATAGACAACGATGTCCTCAAACGTACAGTAGAAGGAAACCCCTACCAAACAGTCGAAGGACTCTCAGCACAACTAAATGCAAGTGTATCTACCATTTCCAGACATTTAAAGTGTATTGGGAAAGTAAAAAAGCTTGATACATGGGTACCTCATGACTCACTGAGCAGCAACAAGACCCCATGTTTCAAAACATACCGTGCAAAAATTGAAAGAACAGGGCTACGAAGTTCTTCCGCACCCACCATATTCTCCCAACTTGTCTCCAAGAGATTACCACCTGTTCAGGAATTTAGACAACTTCATCAAAGGAAAACTTTTTGAAAATGATGATAAAGTGAAAAGTGCGTTTTCAGATTTTGTTTCACTTCAAAGTTCAGAGTATTTCAATTCGGGAATAAAAAAGTTGGTGTCACTTTGGGAAAAATGTGTAGAAAAAGAAGGTAAATACTTCGAATAAAATTATCTTGTTTTCATATCGTATTTTTAATAAAAATTCTTTACCTTTAAAACGAACATTTCATGTGACACAACCCAATGACTTAACTTATTTATTTATATATATATATATAATATATATATATATATATATATATATATATATATATATATATATATATATTATATATATATATATATTCATGATTCTGTGATGAGTATCATTATCAGTTAGCTCATTATCGTTTGTTTTCTCAAAATAGTGAGTTTCTAACTTTAGAGAGAGATGTTCACTCCAGAAAAACTTCTTTTATATTTGATGATATACTTTTAATAAAAATATATACATAGAGGCTTTTTACCTCTGCTTGTCTTGCAAAGTGAGCTGAGAGAAAGCGGTGGAGGTGGCGGAGGAGTTGGCAACTGTGGTAACAGCCTTGGGGACCGTGGTGGTAGCCCTGGCGGGGGAGCTGAAGCTGAAGAGGTCTTCGGTTGTAGGCACTGAGTTCTCTGGCTTCATCACGGCTGGGCTCATGCTCGTCTCCAACGTTCTGCAACGTGTAATATTTAGTGGTTTGTGTTAGCAATAAATGAAACCCTTGACATATTATTTATAGAGAATAAACTAGAGGTTTATATTTTATTTTTGTCTACTTATTTTTTTACCAACTGCAAAGAAGCTCTTAAAGTTTCAGAATGGGGTGCTGAGACATATCATAAGGCATTCCTTACAAAAACAGAACAAAATCTGGCTTCCTGCACACCACCCTGGAACTCCCGACAGACTTTTTACTTACACTTACCGATACAAGAAATATACAGTAAGGGAAGAAAGTATTGCGATCGTGATAATAACCAAGTCCTGCAAAAAGGTGTGTGTGTGTTGTGTATATGCCCGTATGTGGTGTCTAGTAAGAAAAGTCTTACGAAACTGAAATTTCATATTTAAGACAATTATACACCAGAGATGTTACACCAACTTTTTCCTCAAAATCGGCTGACCGTAAAATCTACTATGTACCATGCATTTTGCACCTTTTTACGATTTACTCAAAAATAGCACAAATCAATTAATTTATCAAAAATTTTTATTAAACTCCCTATATCTATGTAATGTGCTTTAATATCATGTAGGTTTAATTCGGAATGGAATAGTCTGACAGGTCTTAAATACCTATTTTTTGAATTTTCTTCCTTAAAAGTACCTTTTATATTATATATAACAAATAATTAACCATATAATCTTTTTAGGATTGATAAATTACGGCTTAATACACAAGTTGGACAAATTTAAAAACCAAGTAAAGGAGAAAAGAGCAAATTTTTTTTTTTTTTTATTGATTTTTTTGAACATAAGACGCATTAACATGTATAATATAATGAAAGCTAATGATTCTGGAAAAAATATTATCTTATACACAAAATTGTAAAAATTAATGGAGAGTGATGAAAAGCTGATAAAACTAACTAATTGTCGTAGATAATAATATAATAGATTATTTAATCAAACACTCAGATTATTGAAAACTCAATGTAATTAATTCTTTAACAATTTATTTTCATCTTCGTAAAAGAATTTATTTATTTAAGAATATAAAGAATTAAAAAAATTCTTAAACTGATTTTAAAAACATAGGTAAGTGAAAGACGTGTATTGAGCGCATCAGATTTATTTATTTATCAATAATTGCTTTATTTCAAGTAATAATTTAATGGGGGGAACAATCTCAGCCTGTGTGAGTCACTGTGACAATCTCAGATATGCATATACTTACTCAATGTGAGCATTTTACATTCAAAGAGAACAACCCCAAAGGTTCAAAAAGGTTTGAAGAGCTAGTCTAAAATTTAAAGACATTCTTGAAAGCTGTTTATTTATTTATTTTTTGTATCTTTTTCGTATATTATTTTCAATAATCAACCTTTGTAATCGACCAAAAGAAAACAAAAATTACCCCTGCTCAAAATTTGTGAGCTTACGTTTCAAGATGTGTAGAATCCAAATAACGAATACAAAAAAAAATCCATTTCTCCTAATAAATAAATGAATAAATACCAAAAATTTATCATGAAAAATACCAAATGAAAAAAGAATCATTGAATTTGGTGTACAACTAGCGTAGATATTGAAATCAGTGGTAGTGTAATCATACGATGCTTTGTATTAGTGCTTTTCATATTACTTAATTGCCTATCAACCGCCTTATGAACAATTATACCCTAATATTGTAATTTGGAAATAATAAACTATTGTGTAATAATTTGCGGCGTTTTTTTAAATTATACCACATTTGTAGCTCAAAATTTGGAGCTGCATTTTAAAAAAGCAGTAAGAAAAGAAGCACATGAGACCCAGATGGTTGACAATCCTCGATATACAAAATAATAATATACATTATTTAATGAGCACTGATGACTGTATTGATGGTACAACATACAACAGTACAGGATAAGGATACAGGAACAAACAGGATTGTTGCTGTTGGGAAAACACTACTTGGCATAATTATAAATATTCTTAAAAAAGCTTTTTCCTAACAACGTATTTAATAATATTCATATATCTTAATTATTTTGTTATTAATTATGTTTAAAAATGTTGAATTATTTAAAAAGTATTCATGGAACTGGTGTCATCAGAAAACATTAAATTAGTTTGTAACATGATGTGGGGAAATCTTCACGGGAAACAGAGAAAGAGGAGGGAGCGCTGCCATTAATCAACTGTCAGGATTTGGAAAAGTTATGATAAAATATATTTTATTGTATTCTTATGAGCATCTCATGCCACAAAGGAATCCACCATGATGTCAACAGTGTAAAATGACTCTCACAGTAAGTCATATTTTCGAAAAGTGTCCTCGTTACAGTAGGGAGTTTGTAAAATAGCGTACCACGTAATGTCTCTGAGGCATTGAGCGATAGTGATTGGGCTGTTGATGGTGTCATTCGATTGGTGAAGAACATTCGTTTATGCCAGCTCATTTAACACATTCAGGTTATTTTTCGTACTTTTTGATATTACTCACATTTTTCATTTTTACTTTCTGTTGCTAATCATTAAGTTTCAGAATGTTAATCACTGTTAAACGTTTCAAGACTTATTAAGTATTTGCTATAATACTATTATTATTACATCATTTATTGATATTCTTATATTAAATTTATGTTATTTATGTATATGTTGGATGAAAGTAATCATAAAAATAGCAGCACTTTTATGCTTATTGCTGTATATGTGTTTTGTTGTATATGTTTTAAATATTTATTCGATTTGTAATTAATAATGTATATTTGCTGGTGATAAATTTATTATTTGTGCGGTGTCAGCCAGCTCTATTTGTATAGGGATTACCGTAAAGACAAATAAATAAAAATTATTATTATTATAATCATTATGTTTACTGTTCCGATTAAATCGTAATGTTTATTGTTCCTATCGTTCTATTTTATTTTTAATGAGAATCAATTTTTTTTCATAGGTAAGTTAATCGTCTTCTGAAGATTTTTTGGGCAATAATAACCACTCGCAGTTTTTTGCTCTTAAAACCAAAACAACAACCACGAACTTATTTTTATCAGAAATTTAACTTTTCTTTAATCTTCAGCAAATCAGCTGTAGATCGCCCTACCCATTAAACTCCCCAGCTGACCCTCCTATGTATGACGAAGGACACTCACTTGGCCTGGTCGGAGAGCTGCTCCAGCTTGGCCCTGTGCTCGAGCTCGACCCTGGACACCATCTCCTTGACGACGTAGATCAGCGTGTTGAACTGGTTCAGCGTCAGAGAGTTCTCCACGCTCAGCGGCATCAAGAACGGAATCACTTTCTGCGCCATCATCTCTTTAGACATGTTCATTTTTTTATGATTCAAAACCAATTTGTAAATGCCTGAAAGAATAAAGAAACAAATGTATACTAATAAGTAATAATAATACTTCATTATATTGTAAAGTATTAATTATTGAATCAGAAGGTTCTTATGAAAGAAAAAAATCTAGTGTGGGCAACACACGACTTTCAGTTACCTAGATTTTTAAATCAATGAAAGAATTTTCAAATACAGTTAGAGATAAAAATGAGTGAAACCATTAAAGAATTAATTAAATGGAATTTCTATAGAAACATGTGTTTTATTTAAAAATCTATTATATTATTATCTACAATAATCACTTAGTTTTATCGGCTTTTCATCACTCTCTATTAAATTTTAAAAGCTTGTGTATAAGATAATATTTTTTCTGAAATGTCAAGCTTTCCAACGGTATATCATGCATGTATATTATTGTTCTTAATTTAAGAAACAAAAAAAAACATGTTTTCAGTTTTCTCCTTTAGTTGTTTATCAAATTCGCTCGACTTGCATATTTAGCTGTTAATTATCAATGGTAACAAGATAATATAGTTATTTTTAAAGAATCTACAGAAATAAAGGTACTTTAGATGAAGAAAGTTTAAATATCAGCATTTAAACCCTGTCATACTATTTCAATGAGAATGAAACCTACATGATATTAAAGCCCATTAAATTTTACATCGATATAGGGAGTTAATCAAAATCGTTAGAGCCGTTTTTAAGAAAAGTCGTATAAAGGGGCAAAATGCATGGTATAAAGTAGATCTTCCAGTAAGCTGATTTTGATGAAAAAGATTCTAAAACATCTCGGGCATAATATAGTTGTCTTGAATATGAAATTTCAGTTTCATATGACTTTTCGTTTTCCCCCCGGGAGTTACCACATATAGACCATTTTGCGGGACTTGGTTATTTGGACTCAGGGGATTTAGGGATCCTAAAGCGTGTATTTCCGTTGAAAACTGGAATTCAAAAATTTTCATGATCGCAATACTTTCCCTTACTATATATTCCATATATAGGTAAGTAAAACTAATAACAATACTTTATTGTATTGTACTGAATTATTGAAAATAATAAACCAAAAGCATTTAACTATACTTTTTTACTTATAATTTGCCTTTTTTTTCTTATAATTTTCATTGAAATGATTCAAATGAAAATTTCTAATTCCACAACACTTGTCATTTTACCTCTATCTTCAAAAATAACAAAGTTATGAGGAGAATTACATCTCTTATAAGTTGAGTTGACCATATAATCCATAAATATAAAAATTAATCCCTATCTTCCTTGTTCACGGCGACGTCAGGCCTGAACAGCTGGACCAATTAGCATGTAGTTGGCATCTTCATTGGCGTTCTCTATTATTACCTGGTCGTTATTTTTTCTCTATCTTCAATAACAACCGAGTTAGAGGTTTATATCATCTTCTATAACTTTCTTTGTTTCTTTCAGTAGCGCGACAGGCCGTGTAGGCTCGTTTCACGATGCTATTTTTAGTGTAGGGTCATCACTCCATACGACTAATTTTGTGAGTGGCCACCCTTTGGCTGACGGGTCTCACATACCCGGGGGAGAGGTTGTGAGTGAATCCCCATTTTTTTACATCCTTATAAAAGCCCTGCCAGGACTGGGATTCGAACTCAGAACCTATAGCATGAGAGACTAGCGCGCTAGCCACTCAGCCACGGGCAGATGACGATACCTACTCATGCCTCAGCTTTTAGGGAAGATTATTCTTTAGAAGAGATTTCATTCTAATAAATTAATATTGTCAATATAAAAAGATAAGTTCATCATACCCAGAATGCCCATGAGGACAGCAGGCTCCTTTGAAGGTATCTGCGGCAGAAAAGGGAGAACTTCGTCGAGAACTAGCCACTTGTCCAAGTAATCCAACAGCTTTCCGAGGCACACGAGACAGTTGACGCGAACCTGAAGAAAAAACGATAGTTAAAATATTTTATAAATTAAACACTGCACAATATTACCTGTACGTCTACAACTCATTTAGGGTCAAGGGTTGCCCCAGCAGGGTTTCCATATTTCAGGGTCGCCTTGCAGCAGAAATATCTGAATAAATAATTATTATTCTGAGGCAGTTCTTGATCCAAATGAGACTAACATTAATTGGGGGATCACTTGTAGCTGGGTGGTTAGCATAACAAACCCGCAAGTGATCCTAGGATTTTTTAATGGAAGTAAAAAATCCTTATTTATGCCGTCCTTCGGAGGGTGGTCCCGAGCCTGTGCGATGTCAGGTACTCGTTAAAGATCCCTTGTCTTTGTCTTTCGTCAATATTTAACCACTTATCTCACTGAATCCTAGTCCTGCCATAAATATTGTTACAAGTTAATAGTGTTTATAAATATACTAATACAAATAATAATTAAACATATTAAAAACAAAACAAACATATAATATTAAAAATAATAATAATAATAACAATACTAGACCTTACTGGTTCCACCAAACTTCGCCTGCACAGACTCGTCCAATGTTCACCGTTCAAGCCCAAACCCCCGAGATCAGCCTTAATGCAGTCCTCCCATCGACACTTCGGCCTACCTTTCGGACGCCTACCAGTCGGTTCAGCGAATACCAACTTTCTCGAAATCCGTTCCTCACCGAGCCCAACAACTTTACGCCCCCATTTGAGTCTCCGCGATGCTATCAACTCAATTATATTCACAGGGTACAAACTCCGCAATATAATATTAAAAAACATAATACAAATCTGTAATACCAGATCAAGTGGACATGGAAGACCTCTAGCGGTAGAACTGAGGAACTAAAGTAAGGCGCAATGCGGAAGACAACATTTAAATGACTAACAAGAAACAAACACTACCCGACCTTAAAAACTCAAAAGTTGCTAATCAACAATATTTTAAATTGTTAGAACAAATAAACAATAACGGTGATATACTTGCCTAGTAATGTAATGTAAATAATGCATGCACACCACACACACATGAAAATGAAAAAAAAAAATCATACATGAATACTTTATGATATACTCCCTCTAATCCAAATATTCCCTACAACAAATTAGGGAGAATAAATACATAGGAATAGTTAAACATAAATGAAATAACACATGACAGATTTGGGGTTCAGCGAAAAAAAACTTCTTTTTAATTTTATTTTTATTTTTATTTATACGACAGCAACAGCAAGTCCTTTTTGCGGGACTTGGTCATTTGGACTCCGGGGACCCTAAAACGTATTTTCATTGAAAACTAGAATTAGAAAATTTTCATGATCGTAATACTTTTCCTTATTATATATTTCTTACATTGGTAAGTGAAAGTAAAAAAAAAATACAAACTAATTGGGGTTATTACCCTGACATGTAAAGAAAATATCTGATAGAGGTGAATATTATCTAACTAATACCCAAAGATGTAAATAAAGTTCAACTTTAGTAACAGTATTTATGGCAGAACTAGGTTTAATAAACTTTCATAAAATTAAAGGAAGAATCATATTTTTAAAAAAATGATAAAAGGAATAAAATATTGCAAAGTGTCCTCACTGATATAAGAGAAGTAGATATGCAGAGCCTCTTTATCCTGGGCAGGAGTGCGTTCTTCATTGCTGGGTACTCGACAAGGTTAGCAAACGTCGGAAGTACTGAGAGGCACAGTTCCTGCGATCGTAAAGTTGTGTCATTATCATCTATCATTAAAATGCATAACCAAGGAGGTTATTTATTTTTAATAGAAATTGATATTTTAATACATTTATATTTTAGCTATACGAATATCCACAATGTGGACCACAATAAATATTTTTCATTATTTCTTGTAACAATTTATAGAATGTGAAAATAAACAAAACATAAATAATTGTATGTATAAAAATAATAATAAAAAAAAAAACCAACTGAATATTTGTATTATTATTATCATTTCTTAGATATAGAATACAATTAACACTCGAAGTACAGTCCATTGTTACCTATTGTCATTAGTCATCCCACGTTGTTATTATCATTCTATCACTTTTTTTTTTTTTTTTTTTTATTGTCTTGCTTCTTTTTGAAACAAATAACTAAACTAAGGATTTTTTAGAAGAAGTCAAATAGGATTTAACAAGCTTAGAGAATGCTCCAAAGAGATTATTAAGTATTGCTAAATATTAAATAGAATTAAAACATTTTGCAAACCTTATTAATTTTGAATTTGATAATTTTTTTTTTTTGTATACACCTCTCATTACCTGAATTTCCTGAGAATCGGATTCGAGGGCTCTGTACAAAAGAGGCAAGACGTCCGATTTCACTTCATCGCAAGGAGTCATTTTTAAAAGTAATTCCATTCGCTGCATAAGCAGAAGTAGAATCTGAAAATAAACAAAAAAATAATAACAACAATATAATTAAAAAAAATTTAAATCAATTTATGATCAATATATGTTTTATTATTATTATTCTTATTCCTAAGTCATTCATTAATTATAAATACAACTGCCTCATTATTGCTGCAGATAACTCAACAACAAAATACCCAACAACACTTAACAATTCAAGATTCAAACTTTAAAAATTTAATATTGAATAGCACTCCTTTTCAGTTATTTGTTTTTATTTATTTATCCAACTTTCCTTGTATAATATGCAATACAAGTTGTGGCAACATTAACTTGCCAGCTCTACCAGCAAGTTAATGCTGCTAACAAACATTATTAAGGTAGTCCGTCTTTGTTCACTGTATATGTTCACTTTAAGGAGCATCTATTATGCCTTCTATTCTTCTCCCGATCTTAAAATGGTCCTGGCCCACAGCCGTTTTCCACTCGTATACAAAATCTTTGTATTACAGGTAGTTTCTTTTGAACACCGGCTGAGGAAATCCTTTCTCTGATAAGACACAGAGTCCGGTTTTCCTCAGATATAATATCAATATTGTTTAATTAATGACAATACCAAATCCAAAATATAAAGGTAAAATCAGCAGACATATATATATATACTAAGATCATAGAGTATCTTCCATGGGTCTAACAATATAGTAATAGGTCGACCCTGTAAAATGGCAGTCCCGAGTCTGTGCGATGTCTAAATGAAATATATAGTATGGGAAGGTATTCCACGATCGTGGAAATTTTCGAATTGGAGTTTTCACCAGATATAGACGTATTAGGGTTCCCTGAGTCCAAATGACTAAGTCCCGCAAAAAGGTCTGAGTGTGTGTGTGTGTGTGGTAAGTCTAACGTGAAAACGAAAAGTTGTATGAAACTAAAATTTCATATTTAAGACAACTTTATGCTCTAGATGCTATAGCAAATTTTTCAACAAAAGCAGCTGACTGGAAGAGTCACTTTATACCATGCATTTTGCACCTTTTTCACGATTTTCTCAAAAAAAGCTCTAACAATTTTGATTAAACTCACTATATCGATGTAAAAATTTAATGGGCTTAATTAGGACACATAAAAAGCGGATAAATGTAAAAGTTGAACAAATTTTATAACCAACTAAAGGAGAAAAGAGAGAAAATATTTATTTAATAAAATTTTTAGTTTTCTGAACATGATAACAGCAACATAGATGTATAATATACCGTTGGAAAGCTAAAGATTTTAGAAAAAATATTATCTTATACACAAAGTTGTGAAAGGTAACGTAAAGTGACAAATAGGGCAAATAATTATTACTGATAATTATACCTAACATTTTGATATTGTTATATTATTTAATCTAAATCATATGATATATATAAATCACATGTTATATATAAATCATATGTTTCCATGTTAAACTTTTTATTTAAATTAACTTCAAATTTATTTAATTTAGATTCATTTAATAGTTCTTAAATCAATTTTAACAGCCGAGGTAAGTGAAAGTCATGTGTTGCCCGCACCAGATTTTTCTTGTAAAAAATGGTGAAGTTAATAACACTAATAATGTCTATTTATATTTAAACTATAATATCCTTAATTTTATACTACGGATGAGGGAAATAGTTTACACATGCTCAATTTGTAACAGTAAGGAGGACGAAAATATAATTCATCTGTTAGGTAAATGTACGGCATTTATTTTATTTTAGGAAAAAGTATTTTGGAGAGAGCTCGCGGATTGGGCAAAGAAGGAAGCACTAACGCTCCCAGGCCGAGGTATTGCCGTCCTCACTCCATTTGAACTAAGTCAACCCCTGAAAAAGGAAGTATGGGATAATTGGCAGGTTATGTGGGACAAAAGCCCCCCTAGCAAACTTAAGCAGATAAAGAGAACAGTAAAACCGTGTTCCACATCTTGCCGGCGTAGCCGTAGGGAGGAGGTAGCCTTGGCTAGTCTAAGAATTGGCCACACTGCGCTCACTCATTCATACCTTATAACAAAAAAGCCACCGCTAACATGCACCTTCTGCAGCTCCATCCTTTTGATAAAGCACATCTTTGAAGAGTGCACTCATTATATAGACATTATCACCAGAATGGGTATGACTCCTAACTTGAGCAGTATTTTAAAAGACAACGAAGCGTCAATAGCAATGTTTATCAATTTTTTAAAAGCACACCATCTCCTATCTCAACTATAAAATTTATGACTGATTTTATTCTTTATTTCCGTTATCATTTAAATTTTGTATCTTTATAACATTATTGGATTTACATTCATATTAGTCATCATTATTATTAGTGCTTTTCTTATTATTATTTTATTTAAGTTAAAATAGAACTCCTCTTTCCCAAATTTATTATATTTAAGTGAATTTTTAGACGTTGATGACTTCGAAGTTTTACACCTTTAAGCATAAACAAAGAAACTAAGTATTTTGGAAAAAGTATTTTGACTGAAAACAAAATAATAGACATTTTAAATGGAAATAATTATAACTAATTGTATAGGTTTATGAAATGTGCTGTAAACTATGGAGATTTTTTAATAAAAGAATTCAATTGCAATAATTAATTAACAGAGAATATGTTGTCACAGATAAATTATATTTATATTTTGTTTATTCTACTTGGGAAACAAAGATTATCCCACTATCTTTTTACAATAGAGTATAACTTCTATTTTTTTTTTTATGTATTGTTATTGTAAGTTTATTGTTTTTTTTTAATTAATTATATATATATAAATAAACCAACTTCCTGGAAGATGGAAATCCATGCCAGTATTTTAAACAAAACATGTAAAAATTATTGATAAAACACGTTTATCTATCTATCAATCTATTAATCTTTTCTTTCTTTTTTTTTTTCCTTCTGGAAGGAAGACTGATGTTATCTCAGTACTGCACACTTGTAGACTCTTTAATAATCGGAAGAAAGAACAATGGTAAATATTGACTTACTTGTATCGGCTCTTGAAGTACCATCACTGTCTTCAGGTGAGGGAGGATATGAGTCGCAAACTCTTCCTTCGAACAGTTTTCCGTAATTGCAAAGACGTTCGGGAGCACGAATGGAACCATGATGGGGTTGACAAATTCTTTCACTAGGCAAGGAATGACTCTGAAACATAAATTGTACACATCTTGAAAAATTGACAAACAAAATTCTTGTATTATAGGTGGAATAATCAGGAGTCAGTCTTTTTCTAAATATTTTTAATTTTGCCGACGTTTCGGTTCAAGCTTGTGAGCCATCATCAGGGCATTACTGAGCCATGTCCAAGCATAAACACCAGTTAAACAAACTATTGTTTTCTTGTTGGATGTAAATCATCATTACAGGGGTCACCTGTAATTTAGTGACCAGCATAACAGCCTTTTATGCTCAAGGTCACACTGAAATATTTAGCAAATATGAATATAGAATAATAAACAAAGATTGAAGGTCAATATTTTAGTCCAATAGATGCAATAGTAATGAAATATATTACAATGAGGGGTCACCTATAGCATGGTGGTTAGCATAACAGTCTCCAATTCCCAAGGTTCCGGGTTCAAACCTGCAGGTAGCTCTAGGATTTTTTTAATGGGAGTAATAAAAATTCTTAGTTATACCATCCTTTATAGGGATCCTAAATAGGTGGTCCCGAGCTTGTGTGATTTCAGATATTCGTTAAAGATCCCTATCCTAATTAAACCTGGATAGGCAAAATTTAGGACTACCACTGTAGCATCGTCTGATTAGCCATAGTAGCATAAAGTCATGTTAAATAAATAAACGAAAAAACAAAACAATGATCATTACTACCATCTTCTGCTAATATTTACTTTGTTAAATTTGTCTGTATCCAATCTGAATTTCTTCTTCTCTACTGTTTATGTCACTAGACTCACTGCTGTTGAGTAAATAAAAAAATAATAATAATAATTATAAAATAAAATAAATAAAGAAATGGTTTGGTGATTCTCTTCTTCTTCTAGTGGCGCGACAGGCCATGTAGGCCCTGGGCCTCGCGGTGTTATTTCCTGGAAGATTACACTCACATTTCTCGATGCATTTTGTAGTGTAGGATCATCACTCTCTACGCCTAATTTTGTGAGTGGCCACCATTTGGCTGACGGGTCTCACATACCTGGGGGAGAGGCTGTGAGTGAACCCCCATTTAATTTAGTTTGGTGATTACTAAAGGTAAATTACCAAAACATAGCACTGTCTTATTAGTGCAAAGATCTTAACTATTCGACGCTTTAAAATGATGCGAGATTGTATTATTGGCATTACCGTTCCGTGGGGATATTACTAATTCAATTTTTGGAATGGTTTTGTCAGTTTTGAGTGAGGTTAGTGAATTGAATAATATAGAAGGAATAATTAAATATTACTGCTTTGATTATTATTGAATTATATTTACAATTGGTTATAACATGCTGTATATCTTCAGATGGACTTACTTCACACATGGACACAGTTATGCCTACTTTACAGGTGTGCTATTGTAAATTTGACAAAATAAAATTAAGATCTTCCACTCAATAATAACTTCCTTTGCTATGCATAGTTGAAAAATGTGACTGATTTTCCAATAATTACTTGTTTTATATTAAGGATGTATGGTCGAATGTCAAAATTATCATAGGTAGAAATAATTAGAAGTCAATCATGTGAAAAATATTTTGAGTTTTTTCTCTTGTGTATAATTTAAAAAAAAAAAACTGTTAAGGCAGGCTGTAGTAATTATATTTAAATGAAATACCGTTAGGGGTTTTAATTTAAATCAACCACCTTCATACCACCTAATGTTGTCTTTCGGTTTTTCCTCAGTTTGTGCTTGCCATAGCTCACAGACGTTACGTTTATTTATATTTTTTTACCTCATACCATCTTATCATTTATCATGTTATTATTATTTGTATTTCTATTTCTGTTTATCAGTAATCTTTTTAATTTCATTGTCACAACATTCATAATTTTTCATTGTCATATTGTATTGATAAAGATCTCTTTTGTTGTTCTGATGTTGGCAGCCCTGATGATGGCTCACTTGTTTGAGCCGAAAGGTCAGCAAATTTAAAATAATTTTCACACGATGGACTCCCGATTATTTCTACCTATGATTGATACTTGCATTCTAGTTACTCTTACCTTTTGCACAGACATATTTAAATCAACACAGAATAAATATTCATGAGCCGCAGGATACAGATAGTTATTAATAAATATAAAATAAAATATATAATTATTAATATATATAAAATACTAGATGTTGCACGCTACTTCGTTTGCGTCAATTTCTGTTATTATGATCGCTATTAAGAAGTTTTTAAAAGAATATATTGGGTTGTCCGGAAAGTTCTTTGGACAAAAATTAAAATTGAAGAACAGCTTAAATATTATATTTATTTAATCTACAAAATAGTTACCACCGTTAGCGATTATCCTTTTTCAAAGACTTGGAAGGTCCATTATCCCTTCTTTCCAAAAATCACTGTCCTTACTCCTGAAGAACAATAAAAGGTCCGTTTTGACGTCATCTCCTGAAGAGTAAGATTTCCCTTGTAGAAAGTTTTCGAGGTAACGGAAAAGATGGAAATCCGAAGGAGCAATGTCAGAATAGTACCTTACAAAACCTATAAAAAACCTAAAACCTCCCATCTGTAGCTTAATAACTTTTGCCGAGTCCTGAAAGACACATGGGGCCTGATTTTCTTCGCAACCCGATCTTGATGTAAATCGATTCCTACGTGTTTAAATGTTGGCTGCTGTGATTTATTAATTATTACGACAAAAAATAACTTAACGGGAAATTGAATTATTTAATAAATTAAAATGTAAATCATTTGGAATTATTGGGATGCGAGGTTATATCATCCGTTTTTTCCACATTTTCCACTGATTCTTCTCTCCTATTGGTCGCAGCTTGATGTTATACAGCCTATAACCTTCCTCGATAAATGGACTATCCAACGCAAAAAGAATTTTTCAATTTGAACCAATAGTTTCTGAGATTAGCGCGTTCAAACAAACAAACTCTCCAGCTTTATAATATTAGTATAGATTATTGGCCATAAAAATATTTTATTTACAGTTTTATATTCAGGAAAGAATAGAGTATAACCAGTCAAAATCATGAATATCAAAAATGTCGAGCGGAAAGTTCTAGACGATTTCGAATGGATAGACGCACTACCTAATACTGTCTTGTAAAATTGAAATTTGTCATTCAATATTACTTGTACCTCTGCTTAGATGGTTATTTTCTTGAAACTACATACATTTTTCGAAATTTTCATTAAAAGTGTTAAGGATAAAAAGATATCCTCATCAATTGAGGATCAACAGAAAACTTCAATTATTTCTATAAATAAAGTTGGATTCATGAAAACATTATTTAAGCCGAAGCCACACCTTTACTTGAGAAATTAAAGACTGATAAACGGATCCATTGCCCGTAAAAAGATAAATGGGCACTTAAGACTCTCCTCGAGGCGATAATAAAACTTATAATTTAAACTCCCTACTCCCACGTAAGTTAATTAATGTTAAATTCGTTTAGTACTTTCTTTATAGGCCCCATTTATACATTTTATTACCCCAGGCCATCGCCAACCCCTTATACTGGCGCTTACAGATTTAAGAGCGATTTTTTTTCTCGATTCTATTTCATTCTAAAAGTCTGGTTGTATACCCCCTCCGTTTTACTGAATATTTATGTATTCTCAGCTCTTCCTTGCCTCTTGGCTATTACTTTACAGCACTGATGCCCATTTGCTTCAAGACTCAAGTGGAAGAACACCAAATGCGGGAAATAAGGTTTCAAAATTCGGTCCAAAACTGTGGAGTTTAGCTTGGAAACCCCCCATGCCATTTTTTCAATTTGAACCAATAGTTTCTGAGATTAGCGCGTTCAAACAAACAAACAAACTCTTCAGCTTTATTATATTAGTATAGATAATAAATTATTATTAATATACATAAAATATCTTACCTATAGAGGCATACCCTGTGAGGAAGCTTATCGAGAATTTGGGGCAATCCTTTGTAAAAATGTGCTTTCTGCTTATTGTCCCATTGGAACAACGAATCTAAATAATTAAGAGCTTTCACACCAACGTCTTCAAAAAATTCTGACTAAAAATGAAAATAATAATTGAATATATAAGATAAAAGAGAAGACAGTAAAAAAAACAAAAAACTAACAAAATATAAAAAACGTCAATACCTTTATGAATTCATGCTCATCGGGCCGAAGCTCTGGGGTTGTGTTAAGCATCAATTTAACATGATTTTTCAAACCCTCGGGTAGAGCATTCAGCTGGGATATTGCTAACGCTTTTAACTAAAAAAAACAAAAAAAAAAACTTAAATTAAAGCTAATTTAAGTTTAATAATAATTTATACCCATATTTTTCTTAACTCAACATTTATTTTTCCTTTTTATCATCGTTTTGGCTAAGGCAATTTTCAAGCAACCAAATGATATTATTTTTATTAACTAAAAGATAATCAACAAATGATTATAACATATCTACATACCATTAATCTATAAAATTCATATATTTATGATGTTTTATACATCTTTTTATGTTCAAGTCACAGTCAACAATTACTCGGCCATTACAATTAATTTAATTAATCCCTGAATAACATTATAATAATGAAAATCACAAATAAAAACATAATAAAAATTACCTTAGACATGTTAACGGTATAAATATTCCAGTCTGTATTTGAGAAAGGTGCTTGCCCTGAATTGTATATTGCGTAAATTAAAACTCCTAGTGAGAACATGTCACTGGCGGGGACTGCACTCTCCGTGAGGCCACATTCGGGCGCCAAATAGTCGAGGTCTGGCTGAGCCAGGTCGTGGCTCTGTCTACGATGGTCAATGTACTTCCAAAATGGCTAGTTAAAGATAAAATAATTAGTTTAATATTACTTTCTGATATAAAATGAAGAGTTCTTATGTAGTCAAATAATATGAAAACAATCATCTTCTTTTATTTACTGAATTATTGAATAACAATAATTTTATGAAGTTCCAACATTTGGAGACTATAACTCATCTTCAGGGTAAGACTGAAATTTATTATTACCTCGTTTTCAAAGTACAAAATTAAACTATTTAAATATTAAAACTAGCTGTAACCTATGTTTCGCTCACAATTTATAAACTTTTATGGTAAGAGTGTCTCGACAGTAAGAGGAGTGAGGCAAGGAGATACCTTAGTATGCCTTCTTTTTTATCTCCACCTTGAAAAATCAATTAGATAATCCAAAATCCACACGACAAGCATTTCTGGCACTCGATCCTGTGTCAAGACGTCTTGGCCTCATTATCAACCTCTTTGGTCCAAGGTGTCTGATCAGCACCCCAGACAAAGTGGTACTGAAGTTGCATTTGGCCCTTACATGTTCGAACAAGTGTCAGAATTCACATACCTTGGCAGTAGATGGCAGCAGAGTAGAGGGGCTTTTTTTTTTTTTAAAGATGTCATTTAAAAGCACAGCGACCTAACAGGTTTATTGTTTGTTGCCATAGTTTAAAAGTTGTACGATTAATACATGAATTTAGTTGAAATTGCAAACTTCAAAATGCTGTTTCGATCGATTAGCTCGTTTCTTAATGGATACTGAGTGAGCCAATCGCACCAGCAGATTATATGAAAATATGTTCTTCTTGTCCGCATAGTCTACGCAGAGGACTGCTTGAAAGTCCAAGCTTAAACGTGTAATAGTTGAGTTTAAAGTGTCTCATACAGATAGGGGGGCTTGGCGATTTGCTTGTGGAGGAAGCCAAGGCTCGCTTGCGTGTTGTTGAGCTTAACTAACAATAATTATTGGGTTGTCTGAAAAGTTCTTAGAGATTTTTAAAATAAAATTTACCTGTTTTTAATTGTTACTGGTGACGAAAAATGGATTCTCTACTTCAACACCAGCTGAAAATAATCTTGGGGTTTGCCTGGAACGACTCGCAACATCAAAGGCCGGCTTGCATTCAAGAAAGGTGATGATGCTCAGTATTTGTAGGGATTGGAAGGGACCCATACATTTTAAGCTCCTTCCACAAAACCAAATTATAAATACGGACTTTTACTGTGCCCCATTAGATCGATTGAAGGCAGCAATGAAGAGAAATGGCCAGAGTCGGCAATTTAGAAAGGAGTGCTATTCCAACAAGACAACGCTAGGCCCCATCTATCTTTGATGACTCGGCGAAAGTTATTAAGCTTCAGATGGGAGGTTTTACCTCACCTGCCATACTCTCTTGACATTGCTCCTTCGGATTTCCATCTTTTCCGTTCCCTCGAAAATTTTCTACAAGGGAAATCTTACTCTTCAGAAGATGACGTCAAAACGGACCTATTATTGTTCTTCAGGAGTAAGGACAGTGATTTTTGGAAAAAAAAGGGATAATGGACCTTCCAAGCCGTTGGGAAAGGGTAATCGCTAACAGTGGTAACTATTTTGTAGATTAAATAAATACATTTTAAGCTGTTCATCAATTTTAATTTTTGTCCAAATTTTTCTACAAACTTTCCGGACAACCCAATATAATATAAGAATAATTATAATACATATTACTTCTTCTATAATAATTACTTAAAGAGCCGACAAATTTAAATATTTAGGGGAATATATACAAATGGGAGGAACAAACAGAGCACCTAACATAGAACGAAAGGAAAAACTCAAGAAAGCATACAGATTCACATAGTCATACTGTAATAAGAAAAGCACAGGACAGGCCAAACTTAGACACAACATATCGGTCATACTATCAGAAGCATTGTACGAGGCAAATACAACCACAAAAACAGAAAAAATGGAACGAAAAATTCTAGGAAAGATTTTTGGACTAGTACACAGCAGTTATGATTGTATGTATGATGTAGGGATTGCAATACGGCGTCATTTTCAATCCGGCCGGATCCGGATGGCTTGTCAAAATCAGGTTGATTTTCACTTTTCGGTCTAAGATAAACTGTTAGTATGTTATTCGAGTATAATTGTACTCATAATAGGAAGTTTATAAAATAAAAGTTATGTTAGGATCAGATATAGAGCAAAAAATTAAAGTTTAGTAGTTCAGGTAACTAGTTAAATTTTAATGGCTATTAAAACAGTCGGCTATTGATTACTATTTTCTTAAAATAAAGACTATTTGTTTTCTACCACCCTTTTTCCAAAATCAAAATTGAATTTTGATAATATATACTAATGCTATTAGTACTTACACACTATTTGAAAACAAATATTGTCAGAAGAATAATTTAAAGATTTTTACTTATAATACAAACTTATTATTGTGATAATTATGCCAGTCATCAGACAGATTCATCAAAATATGATGATTTCTATCATTAATATAAGACTTGTTTGTTAGCATTCTCAAATAATTTAAAATCATTGTTATCACAATTTCCATCTGAGTTAATTACGCAAGGATAATTATATACGATTTTATAAATTAACTTAATAAATTAATTGAGCTATCTGAGAAAGTGAAGTATGGGAAGATGTGAGCAGTAATTTAGCTCAGTCTTCCTAGATTTGTAACCAGTTTATCATATAATTCAGTACCATAACAATTGAGTGAGTCAATACGTGGGTGAGCAATTTCAAAAAAAAAAAAAGTTAAAGTTGTTTCAGAAGTTCCTCTACTTATAGGGTGCCATAGTTCGCGTATATCCCTGGTAATAATATCTGTTCATTTAGGTGAAGCACCGACAAAACAAAAACATGTATTGTCTCGCGACGAACAAGGCGAACAAATGATGCTGAACTGAACGGTGGCGTGATGTAATTTGCCGTTAAACAACACCACCATACATATACACCAAATGTAACACATTTAAAGTAATTTTTTTTATTAAACTGCACTATTTTCGGCCAAAAATTGCTATAATCGGATCCGGTTACCGGATCCGGTATATTATTGCCGGATCCGATTAACCTATAATGATGCTGGATCACCAGATCCGGTTTTCTGGATTGCATTTCCTAGTATGATGTTAATGTATTTATTACTTCTTTATTTGTATTTATATCAATTATAGGTTGTTGTTTTTTTTTATGTTGTTGTATATATATATATATATATATATATATATATATATATATATATATATATATATATATATATATATATATATATAAATATATTATATTTTATGTAATTTGACTTTATCATTGTTTTCTGTATATATTGTGTGAATGGGATCTTATATCACTATTACTAATATTCATATAGAAACAAATTGTAATATACCTCAATAAATAAAAAAAAAAAAAAAAGTACACATGGATGGCATATGGATGAAAAGACTTACAGATCACACAGACAGACTCACAGATATGATCAGAAAATGCAGACTAACTTTTTAAGAAGACCCGCGGGACTTAGTTTTTAGATGCAAAAAATATGAGATAGACAGTGAATTTACACCGGAGGAAGACACTGCATTTTTTAAAAACTTGGACATCACAAAATAAAGGAAGACTTAAGAAAGGTGGGGATCAACAGGCAAATGATACAAGACAGAAACAATATTAGGAATACAAAATTTACAGGAACTTTGTTCCTGTCCAAAAAAAAAAATGGAGAGGAACAATGTAGGCAATGTAAAGGATATATTAATAACCTATTTCAATCTAAGCCTGAAGATGAGGCATAGCTCTGAAATGTTTATAAAATTATTGTTATTCAATAATTTAGTGGATAAAATACAAGAATGGAGACATTAATTTCCATAAGGTACTATAGGCAGTTTTACAAAATTGCTTTTTGTATTCTACAAGCTTAGTTTAATTAAAACCGTTGTCCGGTTTCATCTAAAGAATTTTATTTACAGTTTACATTTATTCGGTTACATTACAGGTTACATTTTATTAGCGACTTCAATAAAACCAGATTAATGAAAATATTTGTAATCAATTATATGATATGGTCATTTAAACAAAAATTAAATATTGAAGGACAACCTGAGTGATTTGCGTATTTCAAGTCAAAACTTCCAGTTCTGAAATGAGCAAACCACTTACGGACAGTGCTTTCTCCTAAGGCATCGTCGCCATACACACTGCAAAATTTTGTTAATTATCTGTGCAGCAGCACTGTAACTAATACTTTTTAGAATATGTTAACATTATTGACCAAGAAAACATGATTTATAAACACAGAGAGGATTAAAATGAAATATTGGAAAACGCTATGAACTTATTTTACAACCCAATCAAATCCACAGGCAGCCCTAGGGCTTTTTAATGGGAGTAAAAAAACTTAAGATACGCCATCCTTCAGACGTGACATAAAAAGGTGGTCCCAAGCCTGTGCAATGTCAGGTACTCGTTAAAGATTCCTATCCTAATTAAATGTGTATAGGCTAAATTTTGAACTCCCACTAGCATCATCCGATAAGCCACAGTACCAAAAAGGGACGTTTAATGAATAAACAAACAAATGAATAAATTGGTTTGATAATTAATTAATAAGATATTTTTGCTCTTATTATAAAAAATGCAACAGTACCTTGTGGAAATCATTCTCAGAATCATTTTGATTTTGTAAAAAAAAAAAATGTTTTTATAATATTAGAAATAACACAATACAACAATTGAAACTAAATTTTATAATAATTTTGAGCATTACAGTAGATTCGTTGGAAGAATTTTGCAAGGAGAAATCAAATCCGAAAATCTTCCAAGCTCCTTGCGTATTAACAACAATACTCGAAGGGCAGAGGTTGTGATGAAGCATCTTTGCATCACGATGAAGAAAATTTAATCCTTCGCCAATCTGAAAATATTAAAAGTTCATACAGCATAGACAAATATAGATTCAAATAAGTACTTAGGAAAATTTCTGTACATTCAGATAGCTGCTATTTTTACTCTCTTCACCTGAAATGATAACACCAAGTTTATTGTTCAGAAGGCAGAAGCCAGTGCACCCTCAACGTACATGTGTCATCAGGGATCACACGATGGAAGTGGTTAACAGTTTTAGCTACCTCGGGGCCCGTATCAATGAAGATGCTGATGAGGATGAGGAGATAAGAGCAAGATTGGCGGCTGGGAATAAAGCATATTTTGCTCTTATTAAGCTATTCAAAAGTAGATTGCTTAGCAGGACCACTAAAATTAGGCTGTACAAGACGCTTGTTAGACCAGTGACAACATATGGATGTGAGACATGGACGTTTAACAAGACTGCTTCTGAAAAAAATGGACCGATTTGAAAGAAAAGTTCTTAGACGGATCTTCGGACCAGTCCAAGAGTCAGGAAGATGGAGGATTAGGACAAACAAGGAAGTATATCGGCTATATCAGGAATTAGCAGTGACCATGTTCGTAAAGATCCAGCGTCTTAAATGGGTAGGCCATGTTCTCAGGATGGAAGATTCAAGAGCAGCCAAAAGATTATATATGCATGACCCTGATGGAGTGCGCCCGAGAGGAAGACCCAAGACCAGATGGCGGGACAATGTAAGCGGTGACCTCCGAAAGCTAGGAATAACGATAACAATGGCAGAAGATAGAGCACAGTGGGAAGGGCTGGTTGAGCAGAACAAGGACAGCTACATGCATCTGTTGTGCCAGTAGAAGAAGAAGTTTATTGTTCATATTAATGGCTTTTTAAATTAAATAGGGGTATTAGGCGGCCCTGGGGTATGGAGACCTTTCTGGGGCACACCCAGCCTCTATAAAGTGGGTACCCAAAATTGGGGGGAAAACCTGGCAGCCGAGCGTCATCAAGGCCTAATCACCTCCTTGCAGAGCACTGTTATTGCTATAAACAGTACGAATGTCTACATGTACTGAACACAAGACCCTTCATGGGTAATAGAGCTACAGGTTTTATTTTTTCTTCTTTTTTTTTTTTTTTTGTAAACTCAAATGGGAGAGCATACAAACAAAAAAAACTTTTCGAAGCAAGTCACGGTTAGTCACCCACTAGTTTCAATCCTACTTTCCTCTTTAATTCCTGTTAATCCTATGAGGCGTCTGAAAAGAAGAAGGCCTCGAGACTTTATTGTTTACATTACCAACTGGGGTGCTGTCGATGGACAGTTCGTGTATTTTATCATATAGCATAATTACTTGTATTTCAAACATAGTTATAAATTCCAATAAAACAAAACAAAAAAAAAATTCATTTGTGATAAATGGGTTGATTTATACAACGAATATAAGTGCACAGAAATTTCCATAAATACCTTTAAAAATATCTGTAAAATTAATAAATACCTGAAGTAGACCATACTTGATTTCTACATCATAAAGTTTGAATTTTGTCACAGACTCATTATTCAATGGCATATTTTCTCTTTTTCCTAAAATATTGGCTAAGCTGGCGAAAACTGGTTCAGCAGCAAATGCTAGACAATCCCTGGAAAAAAATAATCAATAAGTGTTATATAATATTATACTACATTGAATATAAATGAGTTGATTGTAAAAAGAATATAAAGAATCAGATGGCTTGGTTGGCGGTCAAAAACGACCAAACGACTTTCTTTTCAAGTGTGATCCTAACATCTCACTCATGTTCAAATTCAACCTTCACCTTAAAAACCTCCTAGATACTGAACAAATTAACCACCTTACCTACTATAAACTTATATCTGACTAGCGGACCCGCCTTCTACTTCGCACAGGTGCAATTTGAATGAGGTGTCGAATATGTTTAAAAAATCTCTGTCGGACTGATCTACAGTTTATTGCTTTAGGAGGTTTAGTTTATCGTAAGAAAAGTGCAATTAGCAAGACTTGATTACGGAAAATTTATTTTCCCGTTTAAAGAAAAGTTAAAGTGGCACGTATTTTACTTATAAACTTTCAGGAAAGAATGCCCTAAATGACAGTGGAGACCGTATATAATATTCTGCCTTTCTGTTTATAACTTAGAGGAAACCAAAATTGCGTTATCATTTTATATGTATATAGAGAAGATAACTCCACACCCCCTTGCTTATACAGCCTTCCTGAAATCCACAAACCTGGCAATCCCCCTTTGCCCTACTATCTCTAATATTAATACTCAAGCGTCCAAACTTAGTAAATTTTCCCTTCCTTCCCTTCACACTTAGTCATGACAATCCATATGACATAAACAATAATTTTCGTCTAAAAGAACAATTGGAATTCTTTCACATTCCTGACAATTTTATCCTTACTTCTTTTGATACGGAAAGCCTTTTTTTAATATAAACATTAATGTAGCACTTCATATTTTACAAAATAACTGGACTTCTATTTCACCCTGTATTCCCCTTAACCATTTCTCATACCACTACTACTAAAAGGAATTAGTCCGAGTGGCAGTCAGATATAAATATTTATATCCACCATTTCTCATATCTTGAATCCTTTTAACTCTGTTTCAAATCAAGATTTTTTATAGATAATAAATAGCTTTTCAAAACTATCTAATATTGACAAAACGCATAAGAAACTTGTTAACTGAAAAAAAAACCTTTATTGATTAATTATAGAGAGCTTAAAGTCTTAGGTGGACTTTTAAATAACACTACACAGGGAGAGAACAGGTAGGTGAAAATTCATGAGATTTGGTGATAGTGAATTATCTATCACTCTCACGTACTTTCAATATACTATAATAAATATTCAATTACTGTATTTTCTATAAAACTTCATCATTTTTTTTTCACTTTAATTATAAATAATGTTTGATTTCTTAAAATGGAGTTTCTAAATTATAAAAACATAATGATACAAGAATGGTTGACTGTATGCAGATATTGAGGAAAAGTTAATTTAGTCATCAAAACACATAATTAAAAAGAAATTATTTATTGTGCCCATGTTTCAGCATAAATTTTATGCCATATTCACGTCTATTGAAGGAATATGTTTTCATGATGAGTATTTGACACTTCTTTGTTTTGATATCAAATTATCATTTAGTTTTTTTAAGTGTACTCTTTAATGATTCTACAGTTTTTAAAAAAAAGTAAAAATTGATATAATTATCTAAAATTATTTTTTTTAAATAAGCCTATCCTCTCTCCTGCTACTGTCATGAGGTTTATATATACAGTCACTATGTAGCGCGGCCTTAACAGTCCTTTCACAACCACCTTATTCATCAAATTTATCTTATCCATTTGTTCGGAAGTTTGGAAAGTTGATTCTGGGCTCAAAAATGCACTTTCTGACTTTAAACCTTCACTAAATCCTGAATTTCTCAGTCCTGGGATTGAAAAGTTGGTAAACATTGTGAATAAAAAAGTTTTGATTTCAACTCTGCTTTGTAAACCGACATATCATCTGAACTGACCCAATATTAAACTCTACATACCTTGATTCTTCAAGAGGATGCTGAACAACAAGCACTTGTGGGTGTCTCAGTTTCGTCAACTGAGCGATTCCTCTTTTAAGGGTCTCCAAAAGAATATCTCTGTCTTGAGGGACCACTTGTCGCTTCTCAAAAACAAATATAGAAGCAGGTTGCTTGGTAGACTTCTTGTAACCACTGTATATTTTCCACAAAAGGCCTAAAATATTATGAACATGAGAATAAGGAACCCATTAGTAAAAAAAAACTGTGTCAATCTCTTTACTGACCAGGACCCGCACTGGCAATATGACTTGTAACTTCATATTCTCTTGTCACTGGATTCCCAGGAAGTACTCCAGACAATTGAGAAACTGTACTTGAGACAGTAGAGCAGAATTTATTGATGACATCCATTCTTATCAATAGATTAGCCCTTCTATAAAAATTCCATTTTAAGTCACTTCACAGACATAAAGACAAACTTTGGTAATAACAAAAAAAAATAATAACCTTTAATTATTCATGAGACAAGATAGGAACTAATGAATGAAGAGTTAAAATTCTGGAATCAATAGGAAACCTGATGGTTAGAAATCGGTAGCTAATTATCATGTTTAAGATAAAACGTTAATTTGTTTTTTCTCTTGATAGGCGAAACCGAAGCGTTTAAAGGAGGATAGAAACCGAGAAGAAACCCTCACTCAGTAATATCCTCACAAAAATATCTCTTATGAATTTGAAAATGAAAAAACATACGAAATCAAAAGTTGTAAAATTATATTACAAAGGTTACGTCAACAGGGAAAGATCAGTTAAACATTTCATTGAGTAAGGTTACCTGCATCAGAGGGTGAAGGTTATTCTAGACACATTCCCACTCCCCTTCAGTAACTAATCTGATAACTCTTATTCGCATGCGCAAATTTTGGGTTTCTCGCCTGGCTCTTGCGCAAATCCTTTTTTTTCCGTCTAGGCGCAACTCTTTGACAATTAGAAAATCCTGTTAGAATAAATTTCCTGTCCCGTGATTTGTGGCCATTGTTGTGTTGGAATGAAAAAAAATCATTGCGCGTGTTTATGAGAGTTAAAAGTAGTGTGGAAATGAACCTTATGTTACCTTCAACATGTCTTAATTCTAGTGATGTAGTTTTGTGTAATATTTTTTGTTTTTCCTCAGAATTTTCTTTATGAATGTATCCAAATTTTGGACGTGGTGTAGATTGAAATATCCTTTATGTTTATTGAATGGCTGCAAGGTGATTAACTTGTTATTTAATAAGTTCTATATTAATGTAAACATTTTAATCACTGTTGAAATATTTCATAATTTTAAAAATATTGTATATATTATTTCTAAATAATACCGACATTATTTACTCATTCATTAAGAATAACGTTGAGAAACGTTACATCTAGTAATGACATTGTAATGACATCTAGTAATGACATCTAGAAATGAAGATTGGTGCTAAGAGTACTTTTGACAGTCTTGATGGATTTGAAATTTTTAACAGTTTCTTGAATCGTAATTTAAAATTAAGGAATCATCATGGATTTAACTGACAAATTGTAAATAATTGTGAAAGAATTTTTGGAAATATTGAACTATTTTTTCTTTCTATTACTGTTGCTCCTGTACAGTTTTATTTTCGAGCCAGGAGTGAAGACTTAAATCATGCTGCAAATCCCTATAAGTTTCTCCTGATACTGTTTTTTTATTCCTTTACTGTTTTCTTGTGTGCTACCAATGGTTTGTTTTACCTAGGAGGAAATTAGTGCATCTAGTAGTCAGTGAAAGAAAAAACAATTAAGTAGTCTTAACTATTTATTGTTTTGCCAACGTTTTGAACCAAAGTGTATAACATGTATATAAGAGAGTAAAGTGAAAGAAAACATCTGGTGGGGGCAACACACAACTTCCACTTACCACGGTTTGTAAAATCAATTTAAGAATTATTCAATAAATATAGTTTCGTTGCATAATAATAATACGTTTTTGAATAAATAATATAAATTTTGATCTGCAATTATCAATAAGCTCATGTCCTTTCTATCTTTCTGCATTTCATTTTACAGCTCTGTATATAAGATAACATTTTTTTCTAAAATTATTAGCTTTCCAACAGTATATTATACATGTGTATAACTATTTTTATGTTCGGAGCAAAAAATTTACTTAAAAAATATGTTTGCTACTTGTTATCAAATTTGTTCATATTGTATATTTAGCTGTTTTTTTTTTTTTTAGCAAAGCTAAGAAGATTACATAATTTTTGTTTGTTTTATATCTACAAAATTAAAGGTATTTTAGAAGAAGAAAATTTAAACTATCGGTATTCAAGACCTGTCAAACTATTTCAATCAGAATGAAACCTACATCTTATAAAAGCCTATTATATTTTACATCGCTATAGCTAGTTTAATCAAAATCGTTGGAGCTGTTTTTGAGAAAATCGTAAAAAGGTGCAACATACATGATATAAAGTGGCTCTTTCGGTGGGCCGATTTGGATGAAAATGTTGCTGTAGTATCTCAGGAATTGACGCTCTTAAAATATAAAATTCCAGCTTTATTCAACTTATTGTTTTTGCTCTAGACTTACCACATTCCACTCACATACACACACACACAGACCTTTTTGTGGGACTTGGTTATTCGGACTCAGGGAAACCTAAAACGTGTATTTCCGTTGAAAACTGGAATTTGAAAATTTTCATAATCGCAATACTTTACCTTACTATACTCGTATATTTCATGCATAGGTAAATAAAAGTAAAAAGAATGCGAGGGCTGAAAATCCAGGTCTATTATTATATTATAGAAAGTTAAAAAAGGGGGAAAACAATTAAAATATTACAAATTATAATATAATATTTATGATTATCATTTCCTTTCACACTTCTCTTATCATCACTTATTTCTTCAAACTTTTTTTTTTTTACTTTCATTTACCCATGTATGAAATATATAGTGAGGGAAAGTATCTGGATCGTGAAAATTTTTTTTGAAGAAGTTTTAGGGTCTCCTGAGTCCAAATAATGAAGTCCCGCAAAAAGATGTGTGTGTGTTAAAGTTGTATGAAACTGATATTTCATATTTAAGACAACCATACACCCGAGATGCTACATCAACTTTTTCACCAAGATAGGTTGATTGGAAGTTCTACTGTATACTATGCATTTAGCATATTTTTATGATTTTTTTCAAAAATGGCTTTAAAATTTTTGATTAAACTCGCTAGATCCATGTAAAATGTAATAGGCTTAAATATCATATAAGTTTCATTATGACTGAAATAGTCTGATAGGGCTTAAATGCCGATATTTTAAATTTTCTTCCTCTAAACTACCTTTAATTTTGTACCTTCCAAAAAATTAACCATATCATCTTAATGACATTGATGAAGGACGGCTAAATATACAATTTTGACGAATTTGATGACCAACTAAGGGATAAAATTGCAAAATTATTTTTTAACGTAATTTTTGTTTTACTGATAATAAGAACAGTAATATAGACAAATAATATACCATTGGAAAGAGAAAGATTTTATAAAAAATATTATCTGGTACAGAAAGGTGTAAAATATAATATAAAGTGAGGAATGTGGAGTAACCTTATTACTGATTAACAACTTAGTATATTTATATTATTTAATTTCTATTATATGTTTCCAACTAAAATGAATACACGTTTAATTAAAATAAACTTCAAATATTTTTCAAATCAAAGTATATTTAATAATTTTTAAATTGATTTTAAAACAAGTGAAAGTTGTGTGTTGCCCGCACTAGATTTTTTCCTTATCTATTGATAAGGAATGATTGTATGATTCGTTATTTTTAGAGGTTCTTAAATTTGCCTCTCTTTTGTTTATTTATAAATGATTTATAAAAAGGAGCTAAATATAAAAGTTGAGCGAATTTTATACCTAACTAATTGAGAAAACTGCAAAAATATTTTTTTATTTACATATTTATTGATATTTACAACTGTATTAAGAAATATATCAAGAATGTAATAAAAATGTATACAATTTTGTTTTTAATTAAATTTTTTGGTTTTTTATAACAAGAACAGTAATATAGATGTAAAATATACCATCGGAAAGACAAAGATTTTATAAAAAAATATTATATCATATAAAAAGTTGTTAAAAGCAATGTAAAGTGACGATTAAGGCATAAACTTATTACTGATTTTGGGATCACTTGTAGCTGGGTGGTTAGCATAACAGGCTCCTATGCCAAAGGTCACGGGTTCAAACCCGCAGGTGGTCCTAGGATTTTTTAATGGGAGTAAAAAATCCTTAGTTATGCCGTCCTTCGGAGGGGACGTTAAAAGGTGGTCCCGAGCCTGTGCGATGTCAGGTACCCGTTAAAGATCCCTATGCTAATAAAACCTGGATAGGCAAAATTTAGGACTCCCACTGTAGCATCATCCGATTCGCCATAGTAGCATAAAGTGACATTAAATAAATAAACGACTTATTACTGATTATCATCCGTAACCATGTAATATTGTTTTATTATTTAATCTAAATTATATGTTTCCTAAGAAACTGAATAAACTTTTCATAAAACAACTTTAAACTTTTTTTTAATTTCAAGTTTATTTAATAGTTCTTAAAATGATATTAACTGCTGAGGTAAGTTAAAGTTGTGTGTTGCCACCACTAGATTTTTCAAAAATATCGTCTAATATTACTTCAAAATGGTTCTTCTTTAAAACTTTTATTGTTTGGTACTTAACAGTCGGCAGCGCAGCTACAGGACAGACCTATGCTGTCTCCCTAATTCAGTGTCAAAAGCGGCTCTAAATAAAGATTTTGATTAAGCTCGCTATATCGATGTAAAATTTAATGGGCTTTAATATCATGTAGGTTCCATTCTGATTGAAATAGTCTGACAGAGCTTAAATGTCGATATTTTAAATTCTCTTCCCCTAAACTACCTTTAATTTTGTACATTCCAAAAGATTAACCATATCATCTTAATGAGATTGATGAAGGACGGCTAAATGTACAATTTGGACGAATTTGATGACCAACTAAACGAGAAAACTGAAGAAATATTTTTTTAATGATTTTTATTGTTTTTGAACATAAGAACAGTAATATACATGTATGATATACTGTTGGAAAGCTTGATATTTTAGAAAAAATATTATCTTATTCACAAGCTTTTAAAAGTTAATAGAGAGTGATGAAAAGCCGATAAAACTGAGTGATTATTTTAGACAATAATATAATAGATTTTTTTATAAAACACATGATTCTATATAAATTCAATTTAATTAATTCTTTAATAGTTTTACATATTTTTATCTCTTACTGTATTTGAAAATTCTTTCATTGATTTTTAAACTGGAGGTAAGTGAAAGTCGTGTGTTGCCCGCCCAGATTTTTTAATATATATTTGTTTTTTTACAGATTAGTGTAACATCAATGGTTAACATGTTGAACCATTACAAATGCAGAGTCCCAGTTTATCCCAGAACGCAAGACACGATCATCAGGCAAGAAGTTCCCGACGACAAAGTTTCTTGGGATGTTGATTGGGAAGGCTATCATCCTCCGTATTTTACTTCGAAACACATTCTAAACCAGCCATTATCGGATCCAGAAATCGAATCCGGCTTTGAACCCAAATGGAATTGCGTCGATGGAAAAATAGATAGATCTAGCTTTATGGGCGATTACAGGATAAGTAACGGGTATCCGTTGAATCCAGTCGGAAGGACTGGTCTGAGAGGCAGGGGCGTCCTTTATCGCTGGGGTCCGAACCATGCGGGAGACCCCATCGTGACCAGGTGGAAGAGGGTAAATTTTAAAATTGAAACGGACGAGGAAACCCAAAAGCCAATACTTCAATTTATCGGTATTAAAAGGCGAGATTGTAACGAGTGGGCGATCCCCGGAGGAATGGTAGACCCTGGGGAGGTGGTCAGTGCCACCTTGAAGAGGGAATTCCTCGAAGAAGCTCTCAACAGTTTAGAAATGTCTACAGATAGTAAAAGGACTGTTGAAGACGATTTGAACAATTTTTTCAACCAAGGAATCACCGTTTATGAAGGTTACGTCGATGATATAAGGAATACAGACAACGCATGGATCGAGACCACAGCGAAAAATTTCCATGATGAAAAAGGCGATATTTTTGGAAACATGAAGTTGAAAGCTGGGGACGATGCCATCGGCGTGTCCTGGCTTGATTTATCGCGGAAATTAAGCTTGTACGCCAGTCATTCCAAATTTCTGGAAATTGTTGCAAAAAAACATGGAGCTCATTGGTGAAATAAATATGAAAATAGTGTGTAATTGTATTTTCAATCCTTGAACATCCCATCTTGACTATTTCGGTTATTGTTCCGTTTTAAAAAAAGAATTTTTTCAATGATTCTAAAGTGGTACATGAACGATCAATACAATTTTAGAGTAGCATAGTAACGGCCAGTGTCAGGCAAAATTTATTTCCACTAATTATTATTTTTACTTTCACTTACCTATATATGAAGTATATAGTAAGGGAAAGTATTCGATCGTGAAAATTTTAGAATTCTAGTTTTCAACGAAAATACATGTTTTAGAGCCCCCTGAGTCGAAATGACCAAGTCCCGAAAAAAGGTCTGTGTGTGTTAAAGTTGTATGAAACTGACATTTCATATTTAAGACAACCATACACCCGAGATGTTACACCAACTTTTTAACCAAGATAGATTGATTGGAAGTTCTACTTTATACCATGCATTTAGCACATTTTTACTTTTCGTCAAAAGCGGCTCTCAAGATTTTGATTAAACTCGCTATATCGATGTAAAATTTAATGGCCTTTAATACCATGTATAGGTTTCATTCTGATTGAAATAGTCTGACAGGGCTTAAATGCCGATATTTTAAATTTTCTTCCTTCAAATTACCTTTAAATTGTACTCGTTCATTCCATCTTTAAATTGTGTGTAACAATTATTTAGTTTTTTTCAGGTATCTGGGAATTATCCGATTCGTAAGCAACTATATTATATACGATGGCTTTTCTCGGTAGTTTGTTAATAGTAAGAGCTGGAACGAGATCATGCCCTGAACTTTTCTTTGTTTTAATCCTAACAATAAGTCCTTTAAATTCGTTTGGAGTTGTGAATTGCAGTGGTAATTCAGCTGTTTGTTGAGGTAATTGCTAAAATTCCTTGATATCCTCGCAAAGTGAAACGCTTTTTGTCGTAAATCTTTCGCAATCTGTGTTAGAGAATGTCTTTTCAAAATAGTCAGCAAAGGCTTCGGATTTGGCTTGACTGTGGAGATGAATGTACCGTCCTCTATTAAGCTGGAATTGATATGGTGCTTTTTTAAAAGACGCTTCATAGCCTTCCAAAGTGATTGGTCCAATTTAGCGACATACTCTTTATATTGGGAAAACGTGAGCTCGTCTTATTCTAGTTTAATAACTCGCCTAAGATATTAGAGAAGACTACTATAAAATATCAGATGCTAATCTATGATTATCTTAAAATTGTTGCTATTTATTTACACAAAAAAATAATAAAAAAAGATATTTCTATAATAGTCTAAGATCCGAACTTGAAACGATCTGCACAAAGCTGATAATAGAATGAAACATATTTTATAACAAATTTAGTATAATATTCTTCTATCTTCTTCTTCTATATCTATAAAAACCTCGTGTCACAATGTTTGTTCACGATAAACACTGAAATTACTGAACCGACTTTGATCAAACTTCGTAAGTATCTGTTATTTGGTCCAACTTAAATGATAGGATTGTTTTTATTAATATTCTAAATGGTTGAAAAATATATTTTTCTAAAACGTAAAATAAAATTTGTTTAACTGTGGCAACACTGGTTCTCATCCCAGTAACCTTCCCATAGCTTCACATATGAGACGTTGATTTCCAAAAGGTACTATATCCACTTTAGAGAATTTTACAGGAAACGCAAAAATCTGTCATTTATTTATTATTGGCCTAATTTACGTGACTCTTTTTTTATTAAAATCAAAAGTTGATTTATAAAGGTGTTACCAACTCATTTTTCCAAATTATTGCACTTTTCCGATTACTTTTAAACAATATAATATGGATTTAGTACTTTTTGGAACGAAACATGGATATAGTACTTTTTGGAACGAATTAAAAGGGATATAGTACTTTTTGGAAGAATATAACGCAAGGTAAGTTGGTAACAGTCACTATAACCTTCATGATCCAACATTGCCGATAACTAACGTCTTTATATCGTTTATTACTAAGTTATGTATATTTCCTTATTCTCCCTCTGAGAAATATCTTTCTTTGTTAGTTAATTACATTGATTATCTATTATTCATAAAGAAAGTGAATATTCAAAGGACAATATATCTATTTATGGCACTATAATAAGAAAGTATGTAATTATGAAGTTTGTTTTAAACTTGTATTTACTATTTGTGTGAATTTAGCAAATTTAATTTATTATTAACGACGTGTATACAATATTTAACCATAGATACTGATAAATATTAACTTTTGAGCTTTTATTTTACATAAAAAAATCGACTACTAAGTTAGATTATGCACGGATTTTCTTCACATATTTAGCAAGTTCGTGGAATGCTAATTCCAACTATTTGCTGCATAAAATACCATTATTCTATTAAAATGTGAGTTTCTGAAAAATTTTAAACCAAATTTATGTTGCTGCAAGAAGAAATACTATGAAAAAACTTAATTTAATTGACAACCTAAAAGAACCAAAGCGACGCAACTAAGTTGTTTCAAATAGCCTAAAAACTGATTATTAGGTTAAAACCAGTGATCAAAATAATAGCGGTGATTCAAGACGTGCTCAATGAAACCAATAAAAATGCATAAAATGATGAAAACAATAAATTAATGGTGATATATTACGGGTTAGGTGCTTCTGCCGGTTTAGTAGGAAATATAGTACCTTTTGGAAGGAAATGAAATGCAAAGGTTATATCTGTTTACATAGGATATAGTACCTTTTGGAACGAAACATGGATATAGTACCTTTTGGAATGAAATAAAATGTGGATTTAGTACCTTTTGGAATGAAATGAAATTTTTAAAGACTTTTTTAAAGGATTTTTATGTTTCTTGGATAAAATTTGATGACGGATTTAGATAAAACCAAACCATTAGAATACAAATATGTGAAAATATCAACTTTGAAAAAAATGTCCTTTAGTACCTTTTGGAAATCAACGTCTCATATGTGAATATTAATTCAAATATAAGCGTGTGTTGATTGAATAATTTGGATGTGGCTACTTGGTACTGGCATGTAATTGTAGCATTGAGTAAATAAAATTGAAATAATCTTTTATTTATCATAAACAGAGTAGCTTATTTCTATTCACCTGTATTTCTTTTATATAACCTCATTCAACATAGTCACTATCAACATTTTTCGTAATTTGTAGCAATTTTATTTATCAAATTGAATTCACCAAACCGCAAGCAAAGACAAAGAAGTGTAGATTTTGAAACAAGATATTTATAGTTGTATTAGATTAATTATAGTAATAGGTAAAGTTGTTTTTAAATCACTTTCCTCATCAACCATAATTCTAACTTTAGCCTAATAAGTTGCCATTTTATTATGTTAAATATACAATAGCGATCCAGTAGAAGTAGGCACACCTAAAATTACTTAATATATTTTAGCTGTAACGTAATCGTGGTATATAGTCACGTGATATATAGTGTGAAGTCCTAGTTTTCTTTTTTACTTCAGGGCATGTAGTACAGATGCTGCGTCTGACAGAAAGACTATTTTTGAGTCTGCGTTTCTGTTGAGCCGTCTCAGTATTTTGCTGCTCTCCAAGATCGCCTGTTCTTCAGCTCTTGAAATTTGTGTATCTTAAGCCTGTTGGGATGGCGTTGTCTAGGGTGTTTCGACTCGGGAATTCTATATGGACCCCAGCTCCACCATTCGCAATAGCACCCGTAGCTGATTCATCAATGTATATTAATCACATAAATGTGATTGATATACATTGATCCAACGAGTGGGAATATTTTCACTTGAAAACAACTTTGATAAATATAATTGTAAAAAATATAATATTTAAATTTCTTGATAATTTATACGTCTTATGATAATGGAGCAGTTGTTGACCGTTCTGACTATATGGTAAGGAAGTTGGTTGAGGGTGAAGCCACCAAGAAAACACACCAGTAAGAAAAAATAAAGCAAGTGGTTTTTATTGGTAGTTTCTTTGTTACCACATCCCCAAACAACAGCTCCATCGTATGCGTTTTATAGTTACCACTCATAAACGCATTTACATGCAAATTTAAATGAAGACAAAATGAAATATTTGCGAGCAAAGCCGCGGGTTACAGCTAGTTAGGAAATATATGAAGAATGGGTTGCCTAAAAAAATCCTGAACAGACTATTTAAAAAAAAAAGATTTTTAATTAGGTGTTGCAACATTATGATAATAAGAAAACTTTTACCCTGACTTAAAGTATCAAAGGTATAGAATGTGCAGCCGTTGGGTTGCCTAATCATTTCCTGGACAAACTATCGGTTGTCTGGTAAAAGCGGGTATGTCGATAGTAGATTTTTGTTTTCCCAATAATCAGCCAAGAAGTGTACCAAAGCATCTTTGAAACGATAATCATTATGGCTTTGCCCAAAATCTTTGGTTCTGATTGTTGAGGTCCTGTAATTTTATATGGGATATCAAACTTTCTTATATCAATGTCCGATTACGTGCGGCTGCAATGTTGGGTCCTTTATTATAACACGCTATACTCAACTCGGATCTCTCTGTCACGCATTTCCACTCGCGTTTAAATTTAATCTTTAAAATTCGGCAACCCAGATTAGTACCAAGTTTTTTGCAGGCAACCCTATATCAATGTGTTTGCAATAAAACAACGCTTATATTGGTATAATTTTTTTTCTATTATCAAGCCGGTGCAGATAACTGATATCGACATACCCGCTTTTACCTGACAAATTGAGTATAGCGTGTAATATTGGGTTGATGCAAAATTAATGCAGGTTTTTAGTAGGTATTGTAAATACGCCATATCTTTACTTTAACCATATATATTTAATCAAAATAATTTCCATCTGAATCAATGCACTTTTGCCAACGTTCAACAAGCTTTCTTATTCCACCAGAAAAAAATCCGAATCCTGGACTCAATGAAATCACGAAAAGAATTTTCAATGTCGTCCTGGTTCTGAAAATTTTTCTCCCTCAAGAAGTTGTCCAGATGCCTGAAAAAGTGGAAGTCTGTAGGAGAGAGGTCAGGTGAATAAGGCGGATGTTGGAGAACTTCGTAGCCCAACTCGTGCAGTCGTCGAAGCGTTGGTTGTGCAACGTGTGGTCTGGCGTTATCGGTGGAGCAGGATCGGCCCCTTCCGATTCATCAATGCTGGGCAAAGACGTTGCAATTTTTGATTCATGCTGTCAATTTCTTGACAGTACTTGTCAGCAGTTATAGTCCTCACCTCGATTGAGAAAGCTGTAGTGAATAAACACCAGCATTATACCACCAAACTGTGACCATAACCTTTTTTGGGTGCAGGTTGGGCTTCGGGAAAGGTTTTGGTTGTTCATCTTTGCCCAGCCATTGGCTAGAACGCCTTCTGTTGTCGTATAAGATCCATTTTTCATCGCACGTCACAATGCGATCGAGAAATGGATCATTTTTATTGCGTGTCACAAGCATGGAGCAGATTTCAAAGCGGCAATTTTTTTGGTGGTCGTTTAATTGGTGTGGCACCCACTTGGCCAACTTTTTTACCTTACCAATTGCTTCCAAGTGGCGTACAACTGTGGATTGGTTCACACCGAGTTCCGCCGCCATTTCTCGTGTGGTTTTGGTTGGGTCTTCTTCCACTTTTGACCTCAGCTGGTCGTTGTCCAGAGCAAGATGACGGCCCCGACCTTCCTTGTCTTCGAGATCGAAATCTCCTCTGCGAAACTTCTGGAACCAACGCTGCACCGTGCACTCATTAATAGCCCCCTGACCCCACACTTCATTAATATTACGAGCCGTTTGCGCAGCGCTGCGCCCTAATTTAAATTCGTAAAAATAAATTTGACGAAAATCGCACTTTGACATTTTCGATTCAAGACCTTTGAACACACTGAACAAAACGATTTTACTAAACAAATTCATGGTGAAAGAGAGGGTATTAGATAAGGTTTGTTTTGGTATAATAATGATCATGTTAGGATTAGCTTTGTTTACACAATTGGAATTAAGATATTGCAATAGAGAAAACCTGCATTAATTTCGCATTAGCCCGATAATAAAGGACCCAACATTGCAGCCGCACGTAATCGGACATTGAATATAAGAAAGTTTGATATCCCATATAAAATTACAGGACCTCAACAAATCAGAACCAAAGATTTTGGGCAAAGCCATAATGATTATCGTTTCAAGATGCTTTGGTACACTTCTTGGCTGATTATTGGGAAAACAAAAATCTACTGTCGACATACCCGCTTTTACCTGACAACCGATAGTTTGTCCAGGAAAAGATTAGGCAACCCAACGGCTGCACATTCTATACCTTTGATATTTAAAGTCAGGGTAAAAGTTTTTTATTATCATGATGTTGAAACATTTGATTAAAAATCATTTTTTTTTTTAAATAATTAAAAATAGTCTGTCCATGATTTTTTTAGGCAACCCATTCTTAAAATATTTCTTAATATACTAAATTTGTCATGTTGGGTTGTGTCGCATGAAATGTCCGTTTTCAAGGTAAAGGATTTTAATTAAAAATACGATATGAAAACAAGATAATTTTATTCGAAGTATTTACCTTCTTTTTCTACACATTTTTCCCAACGTGATACTAACTTTTCTATCCCCGAACTGAAAAACTCTGAGCTTTGAAGTTAAACAAAATCTGAAAACGCACTTTTCACTTGATCATCATTTTCAAAAAGTTTTCCTTTGACGAAGTTGTCAAAATTCCTGAACAGGTGGTAATCTGTTGGAGACAAGTAGGGAGAATATGGTGGGTGCGGAAGAACTTCGTAGCCCAGTTCTTTCAATTTTTGCACGGTATGTTTTGAAACGTAGAGAAATTTAAAGGTTCAATTATAACTAGAAAAAATGAAATCCAGGAAGAAATGAAGTCCCGGTTACGGGTGGGAAATGCGTGTTATTATTCAATTGTTAAGTTACTTAGTTCGCGGCTTCTATCTAAAAACTTAAAAGTTAGAATTTATAAAACTATTATTCTTCCAACGGTTCTTCACGGATGTGAACGTGTCCGCTTATTTGAAGGATGAACAACGGCTTAAGGTTTTCGAAAATAAGGTACTGCGTCAAATATTTGGTCCGAAGAGAGATGAGGCCTCTGGGGAGTTTAGGAGGATGCACAACACAGAATTGCGGAACTTGTATCCTGTGAATATAATTGAGCTGATTACATCGCGGAGACTCAAATGGGCGTGTAAAGTTGTTGGGGTCGATGAGGAGCGGATTCCGAGAAAGTTGGTATTTGCTGATCCGACTGGTAGGCGTCCGAAAGGTAGGCCGATGCGTAGATGGGAGGATTGCGTTAAGGCTGATCTCGGGAGCTTGGACTTGAATGGTGAACATTGGACGAGTCTGAGTAGGCGGAGTTTGGTGGTATCGGCATCAAACCTTCGGGTTCGCTAAGCCTATTATTATTATGTTTTGAAACATGCCGCTCAGTGAAATCATGAGGTACCCATGTATCGAGCTTTTTTACTTTCTCAATACACTTTAAATGTCTGGAAACGGTAGATGCACTTGCATTTAGTTGTACTGAGAGTCCTTTAACTGTTTGGTAGGGGATTCCCTCTACTGTATGTTTGAGGACATCGTTGTCTATTAGGGACGGAGGTCTTCCTCGGGGCAAGTTCTTCAAGTCGGTATCCCCAGCTGAAAACTTAGCAAACCAACGGCGAATGGTCCGTTCATTAACACTCTCTTCCCCAAACGCCTTGCAAATATTTCTAGTGGTCTCAGCTGCCTAATGGCCGAGTTTAAACTCGTACAAAAAAATATTACTCGAAAATCGCGTGTTTCCATGGTCGTATTTGTTGGTATACAAAAAGTGGGTAATTGATTGGGAAGTTAATGTTTATAATTCAAAGGTAGAGGATATAACTGTAACTTTAAAATAAACATTCGGAAGAAAACAACTGAGACCTGCAAAAACCTTTATGTATTTTCGGATCTTCTACTATAACTACATTATCAATGATGATGCAATCAAATCAATAGTGATCTATATACACGTGGCACGCTGTCGACAAACAATTTACACTAGCTGACGTTGACCTTGCCTAGGAGACGAAGCGTGGTGGGGGAATGCTGAGTCCTAGACTACACTGTGATCAGTAGAGGACGGATTTCCCTGTTTGTGCACGTTCTGTTGGCTAGCGTGTATCAGCTCCAAACCCGAATAGTAGGGGTGGGCATAATCGAATGACGATTATCAGATCATTCGATTATTTCAATCATTCGAATTAATCGATTATCGAATTAATCGGTTTGGAAAAACGAATGATCATTCGAACTGAATTTTTTTAACGATAATCGAGGGATAATTGAATGACTCGATCATTCGATTATTTAAATAATCGAAGTCCGATCATTCGATTATGCCCACCCCTACTGTACAGCTATCCGATTCATGTACTTGGAACAATATATTACAATTTAATATTGCACGTTTTGCTACTTTTGGGCTTATTTTACTTATATGGCATATATAGTAATGGAAAGAATTGAAAATTTTCGAATTTCAGTTTTCAACGGAAATGCACGTTTTAGGATCCCCTGAGTCCAAATGACCAAGTACCGCTTTAAGCTTGTTTAAGTTTAACATTTAAACTTAATGTCTTTAAGTTTGTTATTAGGAAGGTCTGTGTTTGTGGTAAGTCCAGCGCGAAAACTAAAGTTCCTATGAAACTGAAATTTCATATTTAAGACAACTATACGCCCGAGATGTTACAGAAACTTTTTCATCAAAATCAGCTAATCAGAAGAGCCACTTTATACCATGCATTTTACAGGTATTTACGATTTTCTCAAAAACAGCTCCAAACGATTTTGATTAAACTCGCTATATCAATGTAAAATTTGATAGGCTTTAATATGACGTAAGTTTCAATCTGATTGAAATAGTCTTAAATTATCTCATACACAAGCTTTTAAAATTCAACGGAGGGTGATGAAAAGCCGAAAAAAATAAGTGATTGTCGTAGATAATAATATATTTGATTGAGAGAAGTTGGTTGAGAGTGCAGTCAATTTAACACACAATTAAGGCCCGGTTGCACGGACCGTGTTAAACTTTAACTTTACTAATCTGGATAAGTAAATCACGGGTTAGCAGAAATTCCATTGCACCAATCATACTTAGCCCTAACTCTAAATTAAGTGATGGTGTTAAGTTAATTCACCTTCCTACCTCGATTATCCGATGTCAATGTTACCTTCTCTACTGTTACTTCAGCTTTCAAATAGTTTGTGTCAGTTTCAGTTTGTTTTTTTCTGAATATTTTCGTGATATTTATCCTATTACACCGAAGAAAAATGAACACAATCTCTTCAGATGAATACTCATCAACATCAGATGAAGAAATAATACAACTGGTAAATATACTTCCTAGGAACAAGGTTTACAAAGTAAGGAGGAATCTTTTTGAAATTTAGGAAGATGTGGAATTCATAAGAAGGTATAGATTTCAAAAAGAAACAGTGCTAAATATGATTGACCTTTTTAGTATTAATGATTTTGCATCATATTCTACTTAACCTCAAGAGGTATTATGCTACTAGTAGTTACCAGCAGGTTCTTAGCGACATCATTAATATTGATAAATCTACAGTTTATAGAATTATTCCACGCATAACAGCATTAATAGCCAGGAAGTCAAGTGATTTAATTAAAATGTCCGTAACAGAAGTTGATAAAAACAAAACAGTGTCAGATTTCTACAGGATAAAATGTTTTCTTTGAGTAATTGGTGCGATTGACTGCACTCATATTAAAATCCAGTCTCTAAGTGGAGCTAATACAAAACTATTTAGAAATAAAAAAGGGTGGTTTTCATTAAATACACAAGTAGTGTGCAATGGGAACTTGAAAATCCTGACTCTGTGCATGACAGTTGGATTTTCAATTAAAGTGCATTACGAGTGAGATTTGAGTCAAGAGAATTTGGAGATTTTTGGCTTCTAGGAGATAGTAGTTATGGCTGCAAAACATATTTACTGACACCAATTTTAAACCCAACAAATGCTGCTGAAGAAAAATCAATTGTCACACAAAAATCAAACAATCATTGAGAGAGCGTTCAGTTTTATGGAAAGAAGATTTCCTTGCCTTGCCAATGGAATTCGAATGGATCCAAAAAAAGCCCTAAATATTATTGTAGCTATAGCTGTCCTCCACAACATTGCAATAGAAACCCAGGACATCTACAACGTACCAGAACCAGAAGATTACTTTCCTGATGTTGTTTCACCATCAGAAATTATATGTGAAAGTGATATAGCTTTTCACAGAGCACTTGTCGACACAAATTTTTCAAGATCAAAGGAAATGACATAATTTTGTATAAATTGCAATCTGTGTTATTAAATCAATTAACCTTTCCCTCTTTTGTTGTCATTGTGGTAATTTATTTGTTTATATTTATCAATAAAGTCTGATTTTTGTATTTTATTTACTTTTTTTTTCCCTCTAATTCAGTAAATTGATTAATAATAAAAATAGGTTAATTGGAAGATTGAAAAATGATAATAAATAATTTTTAGGTTTCTAAATCTTCCCAAAACAGTTTATTACAATTAACTTTAAAACGAGCCAACATTTCGAGGGCCTTCCTCATCATCAGGACTCACTAAAATACATCAAAAAATTATCAATTAACATTATAAAATAACTTTTTAAATATTAACTAAAAACATTACCAAAAATATGCATAACAATGTTACAAAAAAATTATATTTACCAGAAATTCATTTAAAATTAAAAAAATTATCCATTTTTGATTAAAATTTTGTCAAAAATTTATGTCATAAAATTGGTTTGTTTTTTAAATTAACACTAAGGAAAAAATACCCATTTAACTGACATATTCTTTGGCCCCTGATGAATTAGGGTCTTACTATTTACTGTAGTAAGTATACAATGATTTATTATTAAATATAGATCACTGAGGTAAGGTTTACAAATTTTAATTTCCCAATTGTAGCAAGAACTGCTTGTGAGAGGTGTTTTTCAATCTGTTTTATAATTTATGGTATCTTTTATATTTTTGTTTATATATAGATTCGATTGTTTTTCTATATCCAATATTGTAGGTTTTTCAAAATAAAAATTGTGATTAAGCTGAAGACTGTGTTGTGCAAATGCTGTAGTATTTATATTTTTACAATTATTGCTGTGTTGTTTGACTCTAGTTGTGATCTTTTTAGAGGTTTCTCCTATGTATATCTTATCACAATCTATACAATTTATTTTATAAATAACATTCAGTTTTTCGTGTGGTAAAATCTTTAATGTTTGATAAATGATTACTTAGTTTATTATGGTTATATAGCCCTAATTTTGTCTGTGGTGAATTAAATTCAACAAGTGTTCTCTTAATTTCTTTGGATAGATGAGGTATAAATTGCATTTTTTGATTATGGTATATATTTCTATTTCTTCCACTTATCATGTCTATATTTATCGCATTATTGATATTACCTATAATTGTTTTTTTATTATTTTCATTCTGGTAAAGATCTTTTTATAGTTTTTTGTTTAGGTTTTACTATTTATTGTCATCAATTTTTGGTTTATTATTGATCAATTTATTGTTATTAACGTTAAGGTTTTTTGTCCTGGGTTCATTTTTAATTTCATTGTACTTGATTTAATTTATTATTTTTTTCGAATACATCTAATAACATTTTATATACTATAGTTTTTATTCCATTTAGATACTCATTGACTGTCTGGTTTCACAATACAATCCAGCTTCCTTGATATTCAATAGATCTTAAAATGTTTCATTATTAATTCTCAACGGTCAACTAATTATATCCATTATTGTATTAATATATATTAATCGGCAGAGTAAAACAATCATTTCAATATAACCTAACTGTCTCTGTCTAGAGGGTTTGGAGTTGTTAAATACGTCACGAATATGATGACGTCCCGCGCTAACCCATGTTAACTAACTCGAATTAAAAATTTGTGGGTGCAACTGGACAAAAACTTTAATCATGATTAGCTTTTAACCCGGGTTAGTTAACAGCAAAAGTTAACTTTAACACAGGCTGTTGGTGCAACCGGGCCTAAGAGTAAACTTAATTTATTGGTGCCGACGTTAAATAATATAACTACATTAAATATAACATTATACATTATACATACATTATATTCAATTACAATATAATTGATTATTCAAGAAAACGCATATATTTATCGAAACTCAATTTAATTATTTCTTTTACAATTTATTTTAATCTCCAAATGTATTTAAAAATTCTAAAATTGATTTTAACAACGGTGGTAAGTCAAAGTCGTGTGTTGCGCGCACCAGATTTTTTTTTTTAATTTAATAAACGAAACGTTATAGGTTGACATAGTGTCATTAAGTTACCGGCAACACTGCACTCGCGTCAGTTCTGTGAACCACAGTAGTCCCGGGCTCAGTGAATTAATTACACTTTAAATAAACAGTTGTGGGTTTTAGCTTGAAGTTTGTACAACCTAATTCCTAGCAAGACGAATGATTTTAAAATGTTGGCTAGATACTTAGTGCTGATTCTCTTTGTAAGCAGCTATTCCGAAACTACACAGGTATTATTTCATTAAATTAAATAATTAACCTTTTAGGTGGAGTATACAGTTTCCCAACGGACTTTTAAAATTTTCCCACTTCCTGAAATTTCATCTTATAATTTTAATTTTTACTTTCACTTACCTATATATGAAATACATAAAAAGGGAAAGTATTGTGATCTTGAAAATTTTCGAATTCCAGTTTTGTTATGGGTTGGTATAGTGTCGTTAAGTTACCGGCAACACTGCACTCGCGTCAGTTCTGTGAACCACAGTAGTCCCGGGCTCAGTGAATTAATTACACTTTAAATAAACAGTTGTGGGTTTTAGCTTGAAGTTTGTACAACCTAATTCCTAGCAAGACGAATGATTTTAAAATGTTGGCTAGATACTTAGTGCTGATTCTCTTTGTAAGCAGCTATTCCGAAACTACACAGGTATTATTTCATTAAATTAAATAATTAACCTTTTAGGTGGAGTATCCTCGCGCGGATCTCATTACCGCGTATGGGGAGCGTCCCACGGGTGGCGGATGTGGGGATGGTCGATGGAATTTCCTCGGAAGCTCCTCCCGGCTAAGTCCGATGGACTCGCTGACCAACAATGAGAGCGGCCCCCCAGGCTTGCTGGAGGGTGTGACGTAGGTTCGAACGCCCTACTCACATATTTTAGTTCACAAAATATCACCAAAAGTCATGGATTCCTCTGAGGTAAAACGCTCATTATCCGGAGGTAAACTAGTCCCCCGTTCGGGTCTCCGGGTGGGGACTGCTTCAGGGGAATCATGGCGCAAGATGAAAATTAGAGATCTAACAATAGGGACGTGGAACGTTAGAAGTTTAAATACGGCAGGTGGGTTAAAGGGTACCATTTAGATATCGTTGCATTACAAGAGGTTCGCTGGCCAGGGGAGGGTTCGTTAACAGAAGGAAAGTATACTATTTGGTACGGGGGGAGCGTTAATTATTGTCTAGGTACCGGGTTTCTGATTAGGAATAGATTTCTTTCCGCTTTACGGGACGTACAGTTCTTTAGTGAAAGAATATCGGTTGCTATATTTCAAGGGCGTTGGTTTAAAATCGCGTTTATAAACATTCATTCTCCCACCGAAGACAGTGATGATGAAGTAAAATGCGAATTTTATGATAAACTAGAGTCGGTTTACGATAAGTTACCACGAAATTACATTAAGATAATACTAGGCGACGCGAACGCAAAGGTTGGAAGGGAAGAAGTATATCGTCCTACAATCGGTAAAGAAAGTTTGCACGAATATAGTAATGATAATGGGACCCGACTAATAAACTTTGCCATTTCGAAAAACCTAGTAATCAAAAGTACTACATTTAAACATAAGGATATTCATAAGTATACGTGGACATCGCCGGATGGACAAACACGGAATCAAATCGATCATGTTTCAATACAAAACAGATGGCAAAGTAGCATAATTAACGTGAGATCGTATCGGGGTGCAGAATGCGGTTCTGATCATGAATTAGTAATCGCGAAACTTCGACAAAAACTAAATACAAAAAAGAGAACACCGAACTATATTCGTCCCGAGAATTTTGATTTAGTTAAATTGAACAACCTCGAAATTAGAAAACAATTCGCGATAGAAGTAAAAAATCGGTTCGAAGCTTTGGAATCTTCAGACGAGGAACACAAAGATGTAAACAAACTATGGGAAGGGATCAGGGATAATATTAAAGAGGTCGGTAATTTATGTCTTGGAAAAATTGAAAATAAAAAGAACAAACCTTGGTTCGACAGGGATTGTCAAAATATGTGCGAAAAAAGAAAAACCGCTAAACTGAATTCCTTAAATAATCCAAGCGATAATAATGTGGCTTATTTTCGGTTAGTAAAGAATGAAACTTCAAAACTCTTAAAAAATAAGAAAAGAGAGTATCTTAAAGGCAAAATAATAGAAATAGAAAAACACAGAAACGAAAATGACGTAAGAGAGATGTACAAAGGTATAAACAAATCGCGTAAAAGATTTGAACCTCTATTGAATGCGATTAAAGATGCAAATAACAATATAATTGCAGATCCTTCTGAGATATTAAATAAATTTAAACAACACTTTGACGGCATCTTAAATACGGAAAATAATAATCAATCTCCTCTCTCTGAATATCAGAGCGCTGAACCATGGATAGACGCACCGAGTAAAGAGGAAGTCGAAATGGCGATAGGAAAATTAAAACGTTATAAGGCCGCAGGAAATGATAATATCACGAGTGAATTAATCAAGGCGTGTGGAGAAGCGGGCGTTTCCAAAATACATTTTTTAGTTAAAAAGATCTGGGAAACTGAAAAAATGCCCGAGGAATGGAAAGAATCAATACTTATTCCGATTTACAAAAAAGGACCGAGGTCGGATTGTAACAACTATCGTGGGATCTCTCTTCTCCCAGTATGCTATAAAATATTCTCGTCAATTCTAACTAGTCGAATCACGGAATACGCTGAGGAAATTATCGGAGATTACCAATGTGGTTTTAGGCGGAATCGCTCGACTATTGACCAAATATTTTCCCTACGTCAAATATTAGAGAAAAAATTGGAATACAACGGTGTAGTCCATCAACTTTATATCGATTTTAAAAAGGCTTATGATTCAATAGACCGTCAGAAGCTATATAACATCATGATTGAACAGGGAATACCTAGAAAGTTAGTAAACCTAGTAGAGATGTGTTTGTCGGAAACATTCCATAAAGTTAGAATCGGTCATAATTACTCCGAGAGATTTGAGGTGCGATCGGGTTTAAAACAGGGTGACTCCCTTTCACCTGTGTTATTTAATATAGCTTTATTATAGGTGGAATAGTCAGGAATCAGTCATTTTTGAAAAGTTTTTAATTTTGCCAACGTTTCGGCTCAAGCTTGTGAGCCATCATCAGGGCATTACTGAGCCATGTCCAAGCATAAACTCAGTTTATGCTTGGACATGGCTCAGTAATGCCCTGATGATGGCTCACAAGCTTGAGCCGAAACGTTGGCAAAATTAAAAACTTTTCAAAAATGACTGATTCCTGACTATTCCACCTATAATAGTTTCTACAGTCGACTATACACCCTCAATATAATATAGCTTTAGAATATGTCATAGAAAAGGTGATGTGTACCGAGAAAGGCTTAAATATGGGTGACAAGATTCCGGTTTTGGGGTATGCCGATGATCTGGTACTGCTAGGTGAAGACACGGAAACCATACAACTAAATACAAGTGTGTTAATAAAACCGGTAAAGAAATAGGACTCGAATTAAATACCGATAAGACGAAGTATATGATCAGTAGCAGAAACGGTGTCGATTTTGGTGATATTGATGTATCAGGTCATACTTTGGAACACGTAGAGAAATTCAAGTATTTAGGTTCAATTATAACTAGAAAAAATGAAATACAGGAAGAAATAAAGTCCCGGTTAAAGGTGGGAAATGCGTGTTATTATTCAGTTGCTAAGTTACTTAGTTCGCGGCTTCTATCTAAAAACTTAAAGATTAGAATTTATAAAACTATTATTCTTCCAACGGTTCTTTACGGATGTGAAACGTGGCCGCTTACTTTAAAGGATGAACAGCGGCTTAAGGTTTTCGAAAATAAGGTATTGCGTAAAATATTTGGTCCAAAGAGAGATGAGGCCACTGGGGAGTTTAGAAGGTTGCATAACGCGGAATTGCGGAGTTTGTACCCTGTGAATTGAGTTGATAGCATCGCGGAGACTCAAATGGGCGAGTAAAATTGTTGGGCTCGATGACGAACGGATTCCGAGAAAGTTGGTATTTGCTCATCCGACTGGTAGGCGTCCGAAAGGTAGGCCGAAGCGGAGATGGGAGGATTGCGTTAAGGCTGATCTCGGGAGCTTGTGCTTGAATGGTGAGCATTGGACGAGTCTGTGTAGGCGGAATTTGGTGGTATCGGCATCGAACCTTCGGGTTCGCTAAGCCTATTATTATTTATTTATTTATTTATTTAGGTGGAGTATACAGTTTCCCAACGGACTTTTAAAATTTTCCCACTTCCTGAAATTTCATCTTATAATTTTAATTTTTACTTTCACTTACCTATATATTAAATACATAAAAAGGGAAAGTATTGCGATCTTGAAAATTTTCGAATTCCAGTTTTGTTATGGGTTGGCATAGTGTCGTTAAGTTATCGGCAACACTGCACTCGCGTCAGTTCTGTGAACCACAGTAGTCCCGGGCTCAGTGAAATACACTTTAAGTAAACAGTTACAGTTACAACCTAATTCCTAGCAAGACTAATGATTTTAAAATGTTGGCTAGATACTTAGTGCTGATTTTCTTCGTAAGCAGCTATTCCGAAACGATACAGATATTATTTCATTAAATTAAATAATTAACCTTTTAGGTGGGGTATACAGTTTCCCAACGGACTTCTAAAATTTTCCCACTTTCTGAAATTTAATCTTAAAATTTTAATATTTACTTTCAACTTACCTATATATGAAATACATAAAAAGGGAAAGTATTGCGATCGTGAAAATTTTCGAATTCCAGTTTACGATGGAAATACACGTTTTAGGGTCTCCTGAGTCCAAATGACCAAGTCCCGAAAAAAGGTCTGTGTGTGTGTGGTAAGTCTAGTGTAAAAACCATAAGTCGTACGAAACTGAAATTTCATATTTAAGACAACTATACGCCCGAGATGTTACAGCAACTTTTTCATCGAAATCGACTAACTAGAAGAGCCACATTATACCATGCATTTTGCACCTTTTTATGATTTTCTCAAAAACCGCTCTAACGATTTTGATTAAACTCGCTACGTTGATGTAAAGTTAAATGAACTTCAATATGGTGTAGGTTTCATTCTGATTCAAATAGTCTGACAGGAATTAAATATCAATATTTTAAATTGTCTTCCTTTAAAGTACCTTTAATTTTGCATATTTTTTAAAAAACTAGGCACATCATCTTATTAGCATCGATAAATAACGGCTAAATATTCAAGTTGAGCGAATTTGATAAACAGCTAAAGTAGAAAAGTGCAAACATATTTTTTAATGCAATTTTCGTGTTTTTTGATAATAAGAACAGTAATATAGACGTATAATATACCGTTGGAAAGAGAAAGATTTTAGAAAAAATGTTATCTGATACACAAAGCTGTAAAAGGTAATATAAAGTGACGAATGGGGGATAAACTTATTATTAATTAACAATTTAATATAGGGATCACTTGTAGCTGGGTGGCTAGCATAACAGCCCCTTATGCCAAAGGTCACGGGTTCAAACCCGCAGATATTCCTAGGATTTTTTAATGGAAGTAAAAAAAATCCTTAGTTATGCCGTCCTTCGGAGGGGACGTTAAAAGGTGGTCCCGAGCCTTTGCGATGATCAGGTACCCGTTTAAGATCCATATCCTAATAAAACCTGGATAGGCAAAATTTAGGACTCCCACTGAAGCATTGTCCGATTAGCTATTGTAGTAGCATACTTTAACAGTCGAGGTAAGTGATAGTCGTGTGATGCCTACACCAGATTTTTTTTTTTTTCGTTTTCCTAAAATCAATGAAAGATCAAATTTATCATATCGTGCAATTTATCGACCTATTAAAAATATGATGGAGTTTAGTTGGCGGATGAGAATACTAGATGAGTAAGATGGTTGGGGGGAGTGGTTATAAAAAAACAAAACAAAAAACACACATTAACAAGTAACAAACGATATAATTGGCACACAATTAAAAATAAGTACTACTTGTTAATGTTTTTTTTACTTTCACTTACTATATATAGTAAGGGGAAGTATTGCGATCGTGAAAATTTTCGAATCCCAGTTTTCAACGGAAATACACGTTTTAGGGTCCCCTGAGTCCAAATAACCAAGTTCCGCAAAAAGGTCTTTTTTTTTTTCGGGTAGGGGAAAAATCTTTCATCAGACGAAGTGCAACTGTCAGGCTACACAACAGTGTGAGATTCCTACTCCCTAAAAAAACCACCTCCCAATTCGTCTTTACCACCCCACAGAACCGCTGTCAAGCATTACTTCGCGGGGGTCCGCAAAAAGGTCTGTGTGTGTGGTAACTCCCGGGCGGAAACGGTAATTCCTATGAAACTGAAATTTCATATTTAAGACAACTATACGCCCGAGACGTGACAAAACTTTTTTCATCAATATGAGCTTACCAGAAGAGGCACTTTATGTCATGCATTTTGCACCTTTTTTCGATTTTCTCAAAAACGGTTCCGACGATTTTGATTAAACTCGCTATATCGATGTAAAATTTAATGGGCTTTAATTTCATGTAGGCTTTATTCTGATTAAAATGGTCTGACAGGGATTAAATGCCGATATTTTAAATTTTCTTCAACTAAAGTACCTTTAATTTTGTAGATTCAATAAGAATAACTATATTATCTTGTTAACGCTGATGAAAAACAGGTAAATATATAAATTGCATAAAATCGATACCCAACCAAAGGAGAAAACAGAAAAAATATATTTTTAATGCAATTTTTCGTTTTTGAAAATAAGAGCAGTAATATACATGTATGATATACCGTTAGAAAGCTAAAGATTTTAGAAAAAATATTATCTCATACACAAGCTTTTAAAAGTTAATAGAGAGTGGTGAAATGAACATAAAAACTAACTGATTATTTTAGATGATAATATAATAGATTTTTTAATGAAACACATGTTTTTATAGAAATTTAATTTAATTAATTCCTTTATAGTTTCACGTATTTTTTATCTCTAACTGTTTTTGAAAATTCTTTCATTGATTTTAAAAATGGAGGTAGGTTTCTCTTCCATGTAGATTTTGGTTGATTTAACTTTATTCACTGTGCAATGAAACACTTATTACATAAAACGTGTTTATTTCAATTCACCTCCGCTAACACACACACACAGATTTATATTTTGGGGTTTTGCACATCACACTCAGTTTTATATTTTTGGGTTTTGCATATTTCGTGACTTTTGCTGCACAATTTTGCACGTTTCGAGGTGTTAACTGCACGTGTTTTGGTCATTCACGAATGTACGGTCTCTAATCATAACAGAAAGAGTTAAAAAATATCAGTCTAGCCCGGGCTAACTTGGAGTTAGCAATCGGTTTCATTTTTTTTTTGAGGGGGGGGGGGGGTAAAAATTCGTTTGAGTGTGAATTGGTATATGACGGATTGATTTGCGAACTCTCAGAGAATTTGTTTTTTTGTTTTTTTTTCTGAAAAGCGAGAATTTTTCTGTAAAAACGTAAAGTGAAAAATTGATGCTGCTAGGACGGCGAGGTTCCGAGACGGCATTTCGAATGGATTGCCCTCTATGTATTGGTTTGATCATTCCTGATAGTAAAATTTAATAATCAAACATTACTCAAAAGTGCACTAAAATAAAAAAAATCTGGTGCGGGCAACACTCGACATTTGGTTACCTCGACTATTAAAATCAACCCAAAAACTATTAATAATGATGGAGTTTTTAAGGACTGTGCTTATTGACTGTCCTATCATAACATAGGAGGAGCTGGAGCGTCCACCCTGGAAGAAAATGCTATAATGTACATTGACTACACATACCCCAGGGTCCCTGGGCCAGGGACAACCCTTTGGAACGAATTAAAAGGGATATAGTACTTTTTGGAACGAATTAAAAGGGATATAGTACTATTTGGAACGAATTAAAAGGGATATAGTACTATTTGGAAGAATATAATGCGAGATAACTGTCATCATAACTTTCCTAATACAACATTACTCATAACTAACAGTTAGTAAATATATTTTAAAGACATTTTTATCATGTATAGAGATTTTTATCACTCCGGAACTAACTTTTTTCTTTTTTTTTTTCACTTCTCCCTAGCCTTTGAAGGACGGGGGTTTCTCGGGCCAGGGGTTGATGGCTGAGCGTAAATGCCGAGACAAAGATCCCCAGAACCTAGACGCGAATTCGCAATTATTTGGTTTCAAGTTATGGCCCTCCATGGTTGCTAGAACCCTCAGCCGGCACCAGCTTAGTCTCAAAGACCAAATTTATATCATTATTAAACACATCGTTTGGATAAGTAATTTGTATTAGATTTTCACTCAGTCCCTTTTGATATATGTTTCTAACATCGCGAAAAATGAATTTTTTGAAAATTCATATGCAAAAAACGCTGCGAATTATTACACAATGGTTGAAATTGAAATTGAAGTATATTTAATAGTTTTGTTGAATTATATTGAGGATGTATAGTCGACTGTAGAAACTATTATAGCTGGAATAATCAGGAATTAGTCATTTTTTGAAAATTTGTTTTAATTTTGCCAACGTTTCGGCTCAAGCTTGTGAGCCATCATCAGGGCTACAAACATCAGAACAAAAGAGATACATATTAATATGATAATGAAAATTTTCTTTTGGAATGTAGTGACAATGATAACATTTGAAATAAAACAGAAAATATACCAACATATTTAAATATTATAGATACAAATAATGATAATATGATACACAATCTGATGATGATAAGCATAAAAACAAAACTTTATACTCTAATATAGAAGTAAAAAATATAAATATATAAACGTACCATTACTGAGCCATGTTCAAGCATAAACTGAGGAAAACCATAAACATAGGTAGTATGGAGAGGGGTTCATGTAAAAACCCTGAAGGTTTTCCCCTCTAAATATAAATACTACAGAGCTTATCTTTGTTTTTAAAAAGTTTAACAAAATTATACAATGGAAAACCATAATATGTTGGTATATTTTCTGTTTTATTTTAAATGTTATCATTGTCACTACATTCAAAAGAAAATTTTCATTATCATATTAATATGTATCTCTTTTGTTCTGATGTTTGTAGCCCTGACGATAGCTCACAAGCTTGAGCCGAAACGTTGGCAAAATTAAAACAAATTTTCAAAAAATGACTGATTCCTGATTATTCCACCTTTAATAGTTTTTGGATGAGGAAGATGGTTGGGGGTGCGGTCATAAATTAAAACACACAATTAAAAATAAGCGTTATTTTAATTATGTGCCGACGTTTCGGCCTACAATGTGGGCCTTCATCAGGGCTAAAAGAAACAAGATAACAACCAATGTAATTATAGACTTAATAATGCGTTAGGTATATAATAATAATATGACAGTAATAAATTATGGGAACATAAATAATATTAAATGTGAAATGATAATAAGATGACAATTATAAAGTATGGAAATAAGGTGACAGTTATAAAGTATGGAAATAAACAAAATTAAGATGATAGTTATAAAGTATGGAAGTAAACATAATTGAGATGATAATATTGTAATGAGAATATATAAATAGAGACTAAGTAAATGAAAAAAATGATAAAGGAAAAATATGTGAACAATTAAAATTTTAAATATTAACAATTTTGAGTTGATATATGACGGTAATATATTAAAAACATAGTTAAGAGTATAGGTAATATATAAAAAATATAGTCATTACAAAAGAGAAACAGTATGAATAAAAAATAATTTAAATTTTAAAATAATGTAATATTAAACTAATAATTAGATGTCAGGATGGGTAACGGAGAAAGATATGAGTATGGAAAGGGGGAGAAAGAAATGGGCGATGAAAAAAGACCCTTATCAATAAGAAAGAAACACTTACGTGACAACGTGAAAGCTTTGCCTACAGAAGTGATGTTTCTCAGTTTAAAAAACGCTCATTGCGTGGAACGGAAAATATGAGAACTAAAATGTCCGTTAGGAAAATTCCAAGAAGCTAAGTTATGTTTACTGATTCGATTGTTAAAAAATAGCCAAAAGTTATTACTTGAGAGTACTAGAGTTATTACTTATGAGTATTTGATAAAATTGTAAGAAATAGTGACGAGGTAAAGATTAAAAGATTTTAAGTAATAACGGATGACGATGATAAATGATGAATGATGATAAGGTAATAACGAATGACGATAAGGAGCTGTCGAAGGAAATGATAAATAAACAGTAATCTAGTAGGTAAACAAATAAATAAATAAAGAAGGGGAGTACGAAAATTAAATAAATATATAAATAAAAAAAAATTGATAATAAATAAATAAAAATTATGAAGAGATGATCAGATGGTTGTTTAAAAAATGAGCTAGGGATGCTTTATTAAATTTAATATTTGAGAATAAGCTAGTGACAAGTTATGTTTGTCAGTCTTTTGATTAACAGGAAGGGGTTCTAGTTGTATGTAAATGCATTCTGTAATGAGTCGTTTGTCATGGTTGGGAACAGTGGCAAGAATGGATGTTTTATCAAAATCAAAGGAATGGTTAAGGGTTAAGGAATGTTCTGAAAGTTTTGAAGCGGTAGAATTTTTGGAGGAAATTGTATATTTGTGTCGGGTGATGCGATCTTTGAGAAGGTTTTTGGTTTCACCAATATAGGCAGAGTTGCAATTAGGAGTTCCGCAAGGGACTCTATAAACAATTTTTGAACGGTGGTCTGTTGGTATACTGTCTTTAAGTCGGCTGTAAATATTGGAGAGTTTGTAGTGGGATTTGAAAGTAAGTCTGAGGTTTGGATAGAAGGATTTTAATGATTTTTTAATTTTTTCTGAAAGAGAGGGAATGTAAGGTACGGATCTATATAATGGAGTTGGTGATGATGATGGAGTAGAAAGAGAGGTTAATTGAGGTTGAGACTGATTTCTGTAGTTATTTATAAGTTTGTTTATGATAACGGTAGGGAAGTTATTGGCCAGGAGAATTGTCTTTATGCGGTTAATGTTGATGTCGTGAAAACGGGGATCGGAAAGGAAAAGGCTTCGGTGTATAAGATTTTTAGCAACGTTAATTTTTTGATGATGGGGATGTTGGGAATAAAAGTTTAATAGTCTGCCAGAGTAAGTCGGTTTTGTGTACCAGTCAGTGGATATTGTGTTATTAGGGTTTCTAATGATGAGGAGGTCAAGAAATGGAAGGGAATTGTTAGTTTCGGATTCAGCTGTAAATGTAGGCGGGGGTGGTAAGAGTTAAAGGCTAAAAGTATGTCAGTAATTTTGTCGGGGTTAAGAACAAGGAGGAGGTCGTCTACGTATTTTTTAATAAGAATAATATCCTCAGGAAACTGAGGGATTATCAAATTTAGTAAATCGTTAAGGACAATATTGGCGAGGTCAGGGGCGAGAGGATTTCCCATAGCCAGTCCTGAAATTTGATTAAAGAACTGTCCATTGAATGTAAGGTATCCAGAATTGCAACAAAGGTTGAGGGATTCTAGGTATGAAGGGCAGTTAAGTGAGGTATGGGGTTCAATAGAAGACCAGTTATCTTCGATGATACATAGGGCTTTATCTATAGGAATATTGGTAAACAAGCTTTCTACATCAAAGGAAACAAGGATGTAATGTTCCGGAATAATGAAGGATATTAATTGTTCGCGAAGAAGAAAAGAATTTTTGATATTGTAAGGATTGTTGTGACTAAGTTGTTGTAAAGAGGGTAGTAAGAATTTACTGAGGTTAACAGAGGGTGAGTTGATATTCGATGTGATAGGGCGGAGGGGGATACCTGGTTTATGAATTTTTGGGAGTCCATAGAAGCGAGGAGCAACGGAATTATAGGAAATAAGGTTTCTAAAGCTGGGATAGTTTATAAATTTTGAATCTAAAAGAGATTTCAGGTGTTTATTGAATTTAGTTTTAAGTGAAGGGGTGGGATCGCGGGATATGGGAACATAAGTGGATCTATCGGAAAGGAGAATGTTCATTTTGTCATTATATTCGGAACGGTCCATGATTACAGTCTTGTTTCCTTTGTCAGTTCTGGTTACTATGATGTCGTCATGGGATTTTAGGAAAGCTTGCTTTTATGGACTCCCAAAAATTCATAAACCAGGTATCCCCCTCCGCCCTATCACATCGAATATCAATTCACCCTCTGTTAACCTCAGTAAATTCTTACTACCCTCTTTACAACAACTTAGTCACAACAATCCTTACGATATCAAAAATTCTTTTCTTCTTCGCGAACAATTAATATCCTTCATTATTCCGGAACATTACATCCTTGTTTCCTTTGATGTAGAAAGCTTGTTTACCAATATTCCTATAGATAAAGCCCTATGTATCATCGAAGATAACTGGTCTTCTATTGAACCCCATACCTCACTTAACTGCCCTTCATACCTAGAATCCCTCAACCTTTGTTGCAATTCTGGATACCTTACATTCAATGGACAGTTCTTTAATCAAATTTCAGGACTGGCTATGGGAAATCCTCTCGCCCCTGACCTCGCCAATATTGTCCTTAACGATTTACTAAATTTGATAATCCCTCAGTTTCCTGAGGATATTATTCTTATTAAAAAATACGTAGACGACCTCCTCCTTGTTCTTAACCCCGACAAAATTACTGACATACTTTTAGCCTTTAACTCTTACCACCCCCGCCTACATTTTACAGCTGAATCCGAAACTAACAATTCCCTTCCATTTCTTGACCTCCTCATCATTAGAAACCCTAATAACACAATATCCACTGACTGGTACACAAAACCGACTTACTCTGGCAGACTATTAAACTTTTATTCCCAACATCCCCATCATCAAAAAATTAACGTTGCTAAAAATCTTATACACCGAAGCCTTTTCCTTTCCGATCCCCGTTTTCACGACATCAACATTAACCGCATAAAGACAATTCTCCTGGCCAATAACTTCCCTACCGTTATCATAAACAAACTTATAAATAACTACAGAAATCAGTCTCAACCTCAATTAACCTCTCTTTCTACTCCATCATCATCACCAACTCCATTATATAGATCCGTACCTTACATTCCCTCTCTTTCAGAAAAAATTAAAAAATCATTAAAATCCTTCTATCCAAACCTCAGACTTACTTTCAAATCCCACTACAAACTCTCCAATATTTACAGCCGACTTAAAGACAGTATACCAACAGACCACCGTTCAAAAATTGTTTATAGAGTCCCTTGCGGAACTCCTAATTGCAACTCTGCCTATATTGGTGAAACCAAAAACCTTCTCAAAGATCGCATCACCCGACACAAATATACAATTTCCTCCAAAAATTCTACCGCTTCAAAACTTTCAGAACATTCCTTAACCCTTAACCATTCCTTTGATTTTGATAAAACATCCATTCTTGCCACTGTTCCCAACCATGACAAACGACTCATTACAGAATGCATTTACATACAACTAGAACCCCTTCCTGTTAATCAAAAGACTGACAAACATAACTTGTCACTAGCTTATTCTCAAATATTAAATTTAATAAAGCATCCCTAGCTCATTTTTTAAACAACCATCTGATCATCTCTTCATAATTTTTATTTATTTATTATCAATTTTTTTTTATTTATATATTTATTTAATTTTCGTACTCCCCTTCTTTATTTATTTATTTGTTTACCTACTAGATTACTGTTTATTTATCATTTCCTTCGACAGCTCCTTATCGTCATTCGTTATTACCTTATCATCATTCATCATTTATCATCGTCATCCGTTATTACTTAAAATCTTTTAATCTTTACCTCGTCACTATTTCTTACAATTTTATCAAATACTCATAAGTAATAACTCTAGTACTCTCAAGTAATAACTTTTGGCTATTTTTTAACAATCGAATCAGTAAACATAACTTAGCTTCTTGGAATTTTCCTAACGGACATTTTAGTTCTCATATTTTCCGTTCCACGCAATGAGCGTTTTTTAAACTGAGAAACATCACTTCTGTAGGCAAAGCTTTCACGTTGTCACGTAAGTGTTTCTTTCTTATTGATAAGGGTCTTTTTTCATCGCCCATTTCTTTCTCCCCCTTTCCATACTCATATCTTTCTCCGTTACCCATCCTGACATCTAATTATTAGTTTAATATTACATTATTTTAAAATTTAAATTATTTTTTATTCATACTGTTTCTCTTTTGTAATGACTATATTTTTTATATATTACCTATACTCTTAACTATGTTTTTAATATATTACCGTCATATATCAACTCAAAATTGTTAATATTTAAAATTTTAATTGTTCACATATTTTTCCTTTATCATTTTTTTCATTTACTTAGTCTCTATTTATATATTCTCATTACAATATTATCATCTCAATTATGTTTACTTCCATACTTTATAACTATCATCTTAATTTTGTTTATTTCCATACTTTATAACTGTCACCTTATTTCCATACTTTATAATTGTCATCTTATTATCATTTCACATTTAATATTATTTATGTTCCCATAATTTATTACTGTCATATTATTATTATATACCTAACGCATTATTAAGTCTATAATTACATTGGTTGTTATCTTGTTTCTTTTAGCCCTGATGAAGGCCCACATTGTAGGCCGAAACGTCGGCACATAATTAAAATAACGCTTATTTTTAATTGTGTGTTTTAATTTATGACCGCACCCCCAACCATCTTCCTCATCCAAAAACTATTAAAGGTGGAATAATCAGGAATCAGTCATTTTTTGAAAATTTGTTTTAATTTTGCCAACGTTTCGGCTCAAGCTTGTGAGCTATCGTCAGGGCTACAAACATCAGAACAAAAGAGATACATATTAATATGATAATGAAAATTTTCTTTTGAATGTAGTGACAATGATAACATTTAAAATAAAACAGAAAATATACCAACATATTATGGTTTTCCATTGTATAATTTTGTTAAACTTTTTAAAAACAAAGATAAGCTCTGTAGTATTTATATTTAGAGGGGAAAACCTTCAGGGTTTTTACATGAACCCCTCTCCATACTACCTATGTTTATGGTTTTCCTCAGTTTATGCTTGAACATGGCTCAGTAATGGTACGTTTATATATTTATATTTTTTACTTCTATATTAGAGTATAAAGTTTTGTTTTTATGCTTATCATCATCAGATTGTGTATCATATTATCATTATTTGTATCTATAATATTTAAATATGTTGGTATATTTTCTGTTTTATTTCAAATGTTATCATTGTCACTACATTCCAAAAGAAAATTTTCATTATCATATTAATATGTATCTCTTTTGTTCTGATGTTTGTAGCCCTGATGATGGCTCACAAGCTTGAGCCGAAACGTTGGCAAAATTAAAACAAATTTTCAAAAAATGACTAATTCCTGATTATTCCAGCTATAATAGTTTCTACAGTCGACTATACATCCTCAATATAATTCAACAAAACTATTAAATATACTTCAATTTCAATTTCAACCATTGTGTAATAATTCGCAGCGTTTTTTGCATATGAATTTTCAAAAAATTCATTTTTCGCGATGTTAGAAACATATATCAAAAGGGACTGAGTGAAAATCTAATACAAATTACTTATCCAAACGATGTGTTTAATAATGATATAAATTTGGTCTTTGAGACTAAGCTGGTGCCGGCTGAGGGTTCTAGCAACCATGGAGGGCCATAACTTGAAACCAAATAATTGCGAATTCGCGTCTAGGTTCTGGGGATCTTTGTCTCGGCATTTACGCTCAGCCATCAACCCCTGGCCCGAGAAACCCCCGTCCTTCAAAGGCTAGGGAGAAGTGAAAAAAAAAAAGAAAAAGTTAGTTCCGGAGTGATAAAAATCTCTATACATGATAAAAATGTCTTTAAAATATATTTACTAACTGTTAGTTATGAGTAATGTTGTATTAGGAAAGTTATGATGACAGTTATCTCGCATTATATTCTTCCAAATAGTACTATATCCCTTTTAATTCGTTCCAAAGGGTTGTCCCTGGCCCAGGGACCCTGGGGTATGTGTAGTCAATGTACATTATAGCATTTTCTTCCAGGGTGGACGCTCCAGCTCCTCCTATGTTATGATAGGACAGTCAATAAGCACAGTCCTTAAAATATGAAAATCGGGCATATTCTTCGAAATAGTAAATTAGTCCTTTTCGGGCGCAACCCACCTCACCCACCCTAATATAGACAGTTAGACTTAAGTTATTTCGAACAGCTTCTTGCATCGGGAAGAGAGTTTCTATATTAAAAAGTGTCCTATTTAGTGTGGTAATCCTAGTTACCAGTGATTTATTTCGATCCGTATCCTTTTAAAAGGAGAATCGAGTCAAAAATGGTGGTTCTCTTCCATTTTGAACCGTATCCTGGTTAAAACAAAAGTCAATTGTTAAGAATCCTTTTAATCTCTTTTAATTTATTCCAAAAAGTACTATATCCCTTTTAATTCGTTCCAAAAAGTACTATATCCCTTTTAATTCGTTCCAAAAAGTACTATATCCTCGTTTTATTCCAAAAAGTACTATATCCTCGTCTCATTCCAAAAAGTACTATATCCTTATTATATTGTATAAAAGTCATGGGAAAAGTGCAATAATTTGGAAAAATTAGTTGGTAACACGCTTAAAAATCAACTTTATATTTCAATAACAAAACAATTACGTAAATTGGTCCAGTAATAAATAAATGACAGATTTTTGCGTTTCCAGTAAGATTGTCTAAATTGGATATAGTACCTCTTGGAACTCAACGTCTCAATTGTTGCTATAATTTTCAATTCTATACATTTTTGGATTTTTAATAACATGCATACACCTGTTTTGAAAATGAATCATCAGTTTTGCACGCAATTATGTCATTATTGTGTTTTATAAAATATTTAAAACCCTTTATAATTTGTCCATTCACCTCCGTTATGTTATTGGTACTAACCATTTTATTGTTATTTATGTAATTACCAATTAATCTGCATATATATTTTTTCGTGTAATATTTGTTTAAATGTGACAAAACTAATCTATTTGAATAATAATGAGTTAAAATATAGATTTGGTAAAATATATCAGTTAGTACCTTTTTTAAATCAGTGTTTCAGTTTCCCATCAGTTTTGTATTTCGTTAAAATGATTTTTTATTTAGTTATTAGTTTATTTAATTAAAGGTCTTTTTTATTTTATTTTTTTTCAGGGGAAAGCAATGAATACGATACATTTTGAAAATAGCACAACTGAAAAGAGCACAATTGTTGGAAATGACACTAGCAAACTAACTTCCACACTCCTCGATGTTATTGTTAGTACTTACTCAAACAATTGTTTTTAATATATATATATATATATATATATATATATATATATATATATATATATATATATATATATATATATATATATATATATATATTGTAATATACCCATCTTTTATAATTATGGTATTTATTCATTTATATATATATATATATATATATATATATATATTGTAATATACCCTTCTTTTATAATTATGGTATTTATTCATTTATTATTTGATTATTGTGTTAGGCAGGCTAACAATAGGATAAAAGTAAAATTTAAATTTAAATAACAGCTCCTGTTTGGTTGTTTATTTACAAACATAGCATCCATTTTGGATGCTAAGAAAAAAGGTCACTAGCAGGTATCTTTATACCTTGAGGGTCAGTTAGTTTGGAGTGGGGACCTGAGGGAGGTAGGAGCTGCTGCTGAATATGAAGAGGGATCTTGGGTAGCCTGCATATTGTTTGTATTGTGTTTGTAAGTTATTATTGTGATTAAAAAGTTATATAAAAGATTATGGGCAGATCCGGCCTGTATAAAGAGAGTACCCAATAAATGGGAGAAAACCTGGAGGTTGAGAGTGTTCTCGGCCTATATATTGAGTGATATGGCTTATATATATATATATATATATATATATATATATATATATATATATATATATATATATATATATATATTGTTATAATATTTAATTTTTAATTGAAAAGTGATTTTAGGTTTTCCAAATTAATAACTCTGAGTCTTGGCTAAGGATATTAACAAATTTATATTCTTAAAGAAATATATTACAATAGAAATAATAATATAATAATAATATGCTTAGCGAACCCGAAGGTTCGATGCCGATACCACCAAACTTCGCCTACACAGACTCGTCCAATGTTCGCCGGTCAAGTCCAAGCCCCCGAGATCAGTTTTAACGCAATCCTCCCATCCCCACTTCGGCCTACCTTTCAGACGCCTACCAGTCGGATCAGCGAATACCAACTTTCTCGGAATCCGTTCCTCATCGAGCCCAACAGCTCTACTCGCCCATTTGAGTCTCCGCGACGCTGTTAACTCAATTATATTCAAAGGATACAAGTTCCGCAATTCCGCATTGTGCAACCTTCTAAACTCCCCAGTGCCTTCATCTCTCTTCGGACCAAATATTTCACGCAGCACCTTATTTTCGAAAACCTTAAGCCATTGTTCATCTCTCAAAGTAAGCTGCCACGTTTCACATCCGTAAAGAACCGTTGGAAGAATAATAGTTTTATAAATTCTAACCTTTAAGTTTTTAGATAGAAGCCGTGAGTAAGTAACTTAGCAACTGAATAATAACACACATTTCCCACCTTTAAACGGAACTATATTTCTTTCTGGATTTCATTTTTTTTTGTTATCATTGAACCTAAATACTTGAATTTCTCTACGAGTTCAAAAGTATGCCCTGATATATCAATATCACCGAGATCGCCACCGTTTCAGCTACTAATCATATATTTCGTCTTACCAGTATTTAATTCGAGTCCTATTTCTTTACCGGTTTTTATTAAAACACTTGTATGGTTTCCGTGTGTTCACCAAGCAGTACCAAATCATCGGCATACCCCGAAACCGGAATCTTGTCACACATATTTAAGCCTTTTTCTATGACATATTCTAAGGCTATATTAAACAAAACAGGTGAAAGGGAGTCACCCTGTTTCAAACCAGATCGCACCTCAAATTTCTCGGAGTAATTATGACCGATTCTAACTTTATGAAATGTTTCCGAGAAACACATCTCTACTAGGTTTACTATTACAATAGAAAACATAACTTAAATTTTGAATATAAAAAAAATTATAAATTATCTGATTAGTATGTCTTCAGTTGATTTTCCATTCCTCTTTTTCAAATGAAGTGTACATAATTCCTTGATTTGAACGTATTATTAGTGCACTAATGATGGTTGACCTCAAATGATTTGATGGTTGGTGGCAAAATCCAATCACGTGTATTGCTTCGTCGACAGCTCACAATAGAAGAGATTTTCAAGTACCCTCCCACGCGTGCATTCATATCAACTATGGACTACATAGTGACCGCCATTCTCGGAAAACACCCGTATTCGTGTGTTCTGGTGCGCAATTTGATTCCTGCTGTCTCATTGGCCGATCACATCGCGCCTTCTTGATTTTCCACAATTTTTATTTTTTATGCCTATATAATATATCACAACAATATATATATATTGTTCTAGGCTGTTGATAGTTATACAGATATTCAGTTGATACTTTTACATATATATTCAGCATCGACCAGCCTTTTAAGCCACCGTAGCTTAAATGTGACCTTAAAAGAATTATCAAACAAACTGCTGTGTTTAGGCTTAATTGTAAGCAATATATTGTCTTCGATATAACCGCGTGGATATTAAAAAATTTGAAGGAATACAGTGTTTTGCGTCAAATTGGCATGGATATGAGAACAATAAATTCTTAACGGAGCTTAACCTCAACACTGTTGTTTATTTATTAACTGAAACTCGAGACCCATAGAAAACTTATTACAACTAAATGAGCAGTAGATGGGACAACTAAATGAGCAGTAGATGGGACAACTAAATGAGCAGTAGATGGGACAACTAAATGAGCAGTAGATGGGACAACTAAATGAGCAGTAGATGGGACAACTAAATGAGCAGTAGATGGGACAACTAAATGAGCAGTAGATGGGACAACTAAATGAGCAGTAGATGGGACAACTAAATGAGCAGTAGATGGGACAACTAAATGAGCAGTAGATGGGACAACTAAATGAGCAGTAGATGGGACAACTAAATGAGCAGTAAATGGGACAACTAAATGAGCAGTAGATGGGACAACTAAATGAGCAGTAGATGGGACAACTAAATGAGCAGTAGATGGGACAACTAAATGAGCAGTAGATGGGACAACTAAATGAGCAGTAGATGGGACAACTAAATGAGCAGTAGATGGGACAACTAAATGAGCAGTAGATGGGACAACTAAATGAGCAGTAGATGGGACAACTAAATGAGCAGTAGATGGGACAACTAAATGAGCAGTAGATGGGACAACTAAATGAGCAGTAGATGGGACAACTAAATGAGCAGTAGATGGGACAACTAAATGAGCAGTAGATGGGACAACTAAATGAGCAGTAGATGGGACAACTAAATGAGCAGTAGATGGGACAACTAAATGAGCAGTAGATGGGACAACTAAATGAGCAGTAGATGGGACAACTAAATGAGCAGTAGATGGGACAACTAAACCATGAAGACGAAGACACAAAAAAGGATTAAGTATGCTGAAAGTTGTTTCCAGTCTCTTAAATAAAGCTTTGTAGGTAAAAGAGTGTTCTCTCCTAGCGCACAAAAATAATTATAAATAAGACAACCTTTATACTTAACCTTGCCTGCACTAACAAGCTTAAAACCCAACTCAAGGCTTGGGTCAGAGTTAAAATGCCACAATAAGATCTAACTTCGATATATAAGATCGGCAGAGAATAATATTGAAGAAAATCAGCCATGATGTTTCGGCCATTTCACGAGAATTTCGGGGGATCGCGTAGCAAGAGCGACTTATGAGGTGAACGTGGAGGGAAGGAGACCAAGAGGAAGACTTGGGAGGAAGGGATAGAAAAGGCCGGTAGGAGACCCTCCTCACACTGCTGTGTGGTAGAGAGGAAGGGTAAAGAAGTGTGTCCTATTCTATGCTCCCAATATCTCAGGCCGAGCAGAGTTCTTGCGTCTGCGTCGACTCCATCCTGTCAGCCAATTTTAGGACGTCCAACTCTTTTTTTTTACTTTCACTTACTATATATAGTAAGGAAAGTATTGCGATCGTGAAAATTTTCGAATTCCAGTTTTCAACGGAAATACACGTTTTAGGATCCCCTGAGTCCAAATAACCAAGTCCCGCAAAAAGGTCTGTGTGTGTGTGTGTCTGTGTGTGTGTGTGTCTGTGATAACTCCCGGGCGGAAACGGTAAGTCCTATGAAACTGAAATTTCATATTTAAGACAACTATACGCCCGAGACGTGACAAAACTTTTTTCATCAAAATGAGCTTACCAGAAGAGGCACTTTATACCATGCATTTTGCACCTTTTTTCGATTTTCTCAAAAACGGTTCCGACGATTTTGATTAAACTCGCTATATCGATGTAAAATTAAATGGGCTTTAATATCATGTAGGTTTTATTTGGATAAAAATGGTCTGACAGGGCTTAAATGCCGATATTTTAAATTTTCTTCCTCTAAAGTACCTTTAATTTTTTAGATTCAATAATAATAACTAGATTATCTTGTTAGCGCTGATGAAAAACAGGTAAATATATAAATTGAATAAATTCGATACCCAACTAAAGGAGAAAACAGAAAAAATATATTTTTAATGAAATTTTTCGTTTTTGAACATAAGAGCAGTAATATACATGTATGATATACCGTTGGAAAGCTAAAGATTTTAGAAAAAATATCATCTCATACACAAGCTTTTAGAAGTTAATAGAGAGTGATGAGAAGAAGATAAAACTAACTGATTATTTTAGATAATAATATAATAGATTTTTTAATAAAACACATGTTTATATATAAATTCAATTTGATTAATTCCTTAATAGTTTCACGTATTTTTATCTCTAACTGTATTTGAAAATTCTTTCATTGATTTTAAAAATCGAGGTAAGTGAAAGTCGTGTGTTGCCCGCACCAGATTTTTCTAATAAATACACTCGCTCAACACTCAGTTGTGGATTTCATCTTGCACGATTCGCACTAAATTACCAAAGTTTAATTAATGTTCAGGTTAATCTACTAATGAAATGATTTGGAAATTTGACAGTTTTATGACAGTATGCGCAGTACTAAAGGCAACCGTTGCCAGGCCTGGTGGTTTCCTATCAAAATTCTATGATTAATAAAATGTCAAAAAACCAGTATTACAGAAATCAAATGTTTTGAGACTTTCCTTCAGGACTCCCACTATAGCATTTTTCCCTTCAACCTTCGCCTTAAGCCCAGTAGTTAATTATTTATTTATGTTTTCAGCAGACTACATTGTCCGACTTGAATGTGGAGTACTTCCTGTCTCAACTATCGTGTTCCGAAAAGCGCTGAAATGGACCGATAAAATATTAAACATGGAAGACTCAAGGTATCCAAAAATATGTCTTACCAAACTCAATAAATTAGCTGAGAAATTTCCAAATACCACAAAAAAATAATTTTTTACTGCAACTGAGACAACTAATCAGCACATGTAAAGAAAAAGACACCATTACAAATTGTAAGGATCCAAAAGAGAGGAAAAATATAATTGAAAATTTAATTAAAAAACATATACATCTCTTAAAAATGTCTGATTTAACCAAAATGGAAATGTCGAATTACTATACGAATTATATAGAAATGTTTGATGGAACCCAAATAACTCAAATGTACCTCACAACCAACCTGCCTTTTACGTATAAAAAACATATGGCTCAAATCCAGACTGCTAACAATAAATTCCAGCAAATCACAATGAAAAACATAACGCACAGATTCAGTCTAATAGAAAACTGCACCATCTGCAATAAGAAAGAAGCTGACAATATTGACCATACCTTCACATCATGCTCAGCCTACTCCTACCGCTCAACCATCATACCAGCCATAGCCCAGTTAACACCTACAAACTTCAGAATGTATCTCAAAAATATAACCTCCGAAAATACTAAAAAACTTTACTTTTACACCAGAGCAAGCCTAAATTTAAGAGGTTTTGTGATAGATCACTAACTTAAAAAATGTATCTTAATTTATTTATTATGATTTTGTTTTGTTTTTGAAGTCATAAGAAATGGATATATATTTTTTGCTAATTATTATTGTGGCTAAATCTATTTTTTCTTGTACTCATATATGACAATGTACATATATTTATTATTTTATATGTACATAAAAAAAAAATATATATATATATATTTTCTTTAGTTTTTTACACCAAAAAGTAGAAAATTGTTTATGAAAATATGATTTATGTACACACTCCTATTGTATGGGAACAACCCCGATTACAATAAAAGTATATTCTATTCTATTTATGTTTTCAGAAATCTGTACCTACATGGGCCTGGATTGTGGTTGGGGTGTCGGCGGTTTTGGTTCTGTGGGGTTGTTTGGCCTGCCCGAGGGCAACTTGTGGAGTACTGTGCTGCCCCCTGTGCTGTGCCCTGCAACTCATCTTAATGCCGATAACCTGTTGCCTCTCCTGCTTAGGGTTTGGGGAAGTCGGCCCGAGAGCAGGTTCTATAGCTTCGTCCTTCCAGTCTTGTTGTTACGGAGGTCACACGCCTGCCGGATCATGTTTTTCTAATCTTCAATCCTACAGCATGAGCTGAGAAATCTGCTAACACGCATTACACATTCTGCGGACGTCGTTGGCCCTTATTATTATTGTTATTTCCACTTAATTACAAGCTCATTTACATTACCAATATAAGTTCATAAATAAATTTGGTGACTTGTGATTCAGCTGGTTATAAAATTCTCTTTGATGTTAATAGAAAAAGTTTTCTTTAAAAACTGATTAACTCCAATAATTTTGCTTATCTGAGTACCAAACAAAAACTAGAATGATGATGAGAGTACTATTAGCATTTTTGGTTCCTACAACACACTACTTAAATATCCAAGAAAATTATTTAAAAAATTTACATTAGCTAAAAGACTTAGCGAGTTTTAGAAAAAGAGGTTACAAAAGAGTTTTATGCTTAATTTGTTTTTCTTGTATTGTCCTGTCATTGCACAGCTTTTTATACCGTTATATGATAAGTACTATAGGCTTAAATTTTATGGTAGAGATTCAATTTATATTAGAATTATTATAGTGGATATAATTAGTTGATTGTTGAGAATTACTGGAAGGCATTAGTCCAGGTGGCGGTCAGTAAATGAAGCTACTAAATAGTTTTAACGATTTTTTGTTTGCCAACGTTTCGACCCCATTGTGGGTCATCATCAGGGAGTATTGTAGACAATTGTATTCGCCCATATAATGTATGGATTCGCCTTCAATACGCCCTGATGATGACCCATAATGGGGTTCGAAACGTTGGTAGACAATAAATAGTGGAAACTATTTAGTTGTTCCATTTACTGACCGTAATCCGGACTAATTCCTTCAAGTAGAATTATCATACATTAAACATTACTGTCTTGTAAGGGTTTCCCTTTTCTTATCAACATACTTGAAGCCAAACCAAATTAATAACACTCCAACTAGTTGAGTCTCAGTCACAAACTTTTAACCTACAGTACTTATTATGTCAAAAGGGCCAATGACGTACGCGAAATATGTAGTGCAGGTTTGCAGGCCAAAGTGAACTCATCTCTCTTGGTATTAAGACTTTGTCTACCAAATCCTCATCAACATCTAGACCAGATTCGTGGTGTCAATAATAACGTTATAAACTTGGCGTGTGTGTATATTTTATATATATATATATATATATTATATATATATTATATATATATATATATATATATATATATATATAAAACTGTATATGTATGTGCATATATGTATATAAATATAATTACTTGGAAATAATAAAGCATTGTGTGATAATCTGCAGCATTTATTTCCTTCATTGTGATGTTTTGTACATTTTCAGTATTTCTTTTCTAATTATTTATTTTGCGAAATCTTCGATGAAATAAAAAATCTAAATGTTTAAAAAATAAAGTTTTATTTATTTAATGTAAAATTCTAAAACCAATAAATGTGCTAATTCTTTTTGATCCCCTTATTAATACTGCAGATGCTGTCAGCGTTATAACTCATAGAAAGGGTATGGGAGAAAGAATGCATGCCACAAAAATGGGATAATCACTGAGGTTCACAAAAGAGGAGACAGAGAGCAGCAGATGTAAAGGTATCATGCTGCTTAATGTTGCATATAAAAGTTTTGCAACATTATTGTACAATCGACTTGTACCATATTATGAAAGAGCGGTTGGCGATTTCTAAAAACTTTGTAAAATAATGGTATATTATACAATACATGTATATTACTGTTATTATGTTCAAAAACAAGAAATTGAATTTAAAAAATATTTTTGCGGTTTTCTCGTTTAGTTGGATATCGAATTCGTTCGACTTATATATTTACCTGTTATTTAGAAATGCTAATCAGACGATATAGTTAATTTTTTCGAATCTACAAATTTAAATGTACTTTAGAGGAAGAAATTTTGAAATATCGGCATTTAAGCCCTGTTAGACTATTTAAATCAGAATGAAACCTACATGATATTAAAGCCCGTTTAATTTTATATCGATATATCGTGTTTAATCAGAATCGTTAGAGCCGTTTTGTGAAAATCGTAAAAATATGCAAAATGCATGAGATAAAGTGCCTCTTCTGGTTAGCCGATCTTAATGAAAAAGTTGCTGTAACATTTCGGGCGTATAGTTGTCTTATTTTAGAAATTTCAATTTCGTACGACTTATCGTTTTTGCGCTAGACTTGGTTATTTAGACACAGGAGACCCTAAAACATATGAGATGTTGATTTCCAAAAGGTACTAAAGGACATTTTTTTCAAAGTTCATATTTTCACATATTTGTATTCTAATGGCTTAGTTTTATTTAAATCCGTCATCAAATTTTATCTAAAAAACATAAAAATCCTTTAAAAAAGTATTTAAAATTTACATTTCATTCCAAAAGGTACTATATCCATGTTTCGTTCCAAAAGGTACTATATCCTATGTAAACAGATATAACCTTTTTTCATTTCCTTCCAAAAGGTGCTATATTTCCTACTATACCGCAGAAGCACCTAATCTCGTAACATATCACCATTAATTTATTGTCTTCATCATTTTATTATTCCGTTTAGCACGTCTTCTCCCAGAAAATCTCTCCGATATATCCGAGGCTACTGTCTGACGGTTTTTAGCAGGCTGAGTTTTCCATCGATGAGCAGCTAAGCCAAACGACAACCCCCAACCTGGAGGACCAAGGGTTTTTGGTCGGGGTCTCCTTCCCCTAGACGAGCTGCCGGCCAAAGCTAACGAGTCACGTCCACTCGGGTGTTATCTTCGGAGTTTTCCTTCTCCTAGGCTGCTCCCGCAGTGTGAGGAGTGGCTGCGCTTTTTAGAGGCGGCGCAATCTCGCCTCGTCACAGTGCACCGTCCTAAAGCCTTCGAGGTATTTGATGAGAGTGACCACGCCACTTGCCACCCTTCCCCCGCTCTGTTGGACCCGCCTGATACCTAGAGCTATAGGCCTACAGGAACATGAGTGGGAATATGGAATGTGCAGAGTCTCACCAATAAGCGAAAAGAAGTAGAAAAAGAAATCGGACGTTCAGCGCTAGATTTAGTTGTCCTGACCGAAACGAAAATCAAAGGAAGGGGTCAGGAGCTCCTGGGAGATTACCTGCATATGTGGAGCGGTGTTGAACGGGACTAGAGAGCTAGAGCCGGGGTATCGTTTATGATCAATAAGAAGCACAGGCGAAAGATAACCCAGTGGGAGGAGATTTCAGAGAGGCTCATGCGGGTTGACATTGAATGCTTGGACGTAAAATTGCTGTTTTGGAAGTATATGCACCGGGAAACAACGAGGTTCCTAGCATAAAAGATGCCTTTGAGGAACAGCTTAGAACTGCCATCGAAAAAGTGCATGCCAACGAGGAGCTCATACTTATGGGGGATTTCACGCCCGAGTTGGCCGAGAAATCGGAAGTCGAGTAGTTGGACGACATGGAGAAGAGGTCGTGACTGATAACGGTAAACGACTCCTGGATGTCTGCGAGTCATTCGACCTCAAAATCCAAAATACATTTTTTGCGCACAAGTGGATCCACCAAGCCACCTGGAATAAACCAGGATTTCAGTCGTCAATCTTGGATTACATAATATCCAAACAAGAAAGTACATTGAAGGTTGAAGATGTACGTGTCTTCAGAGACTGGGAGTGCGGAAGTGACCACCACATGTTACGGGCTAAGATTTACTTTCCGTGGACTGCTGGAAAGCGACAGCGAGAAGAAGGAAGGACGGCAGAGGCAGACATTATTCCTCACTATATGCTGGAACTACTGAGTGACCCAAGCATCCGAGACCTGTATCGAAGAAGATTGGAAGATAAAGCTGACGTAAGTATGGGGGTGTGCACTTCAGAAAAGTACGCACACCTGAAAGAATGCATCCACACTGCAACAGCTGAAGCACTGGGTTTAGAGGAAAGACGTCCTAAGCCAGACTGGTGGTCGGACGAAGTGGCACAGCTTGTGAGCCAGAAGAAGGAGGCGTACCACAAGTATCTTTCCTCGAGAAGCAATGAGGACTGGGCAACCTATAAGAAACTAAATAAGGAAGTGAAGTGCCTGGTAATTGAAGAGGAAAATGCCTCGTGGGATAGGTGCTGCCAGCGTATCGATTGTACAATAGAATTAGAGAATCCTGGGGTGTCCTAAAGAAGCTACGTACACCCAGGAAGGGAAACGTTGTCTCACCAATTACTGATGAAGCTTGGAAAGTGTACTTCGAAGATCTTCTTACTGAGAGCCGGCCCCAGTTTATGGCAGAGGAGAGCAGAACCGTAGGGCCAGGAAGAATAATGGTGACCATGGAGGAACTAGCACAGGCTCTTAAATGCTCTAAAAACGGAAAGGCCCCAGGTCCAGGCGGAGTTTCGGTAGAGATGCTAAAGGCTGGAGGAAAAAGATCAAGAGCATTCTCCTGGAAATTATTAACCTGGTACTAGGAGGAGACAGAGTACCTGAGGACCTCCGAACTGGATTTATATCGCCCAATTTCAAGAAAGGCGACAGGAAGGTCTGCCAGAACTACAGAGGTATCTGTGTGCAGAGCGCGGGGAGCAGAGTGATTGGTAGGCTGCTCCGAGACAAATTGGAAGACGAATTTCTTACCCCTGAGGAACAGGCTGGATTCACAGCGGGGCGCTCCTGCAATGACAACATCTTTGTCCTTCGGCAGCTCATCGCGAAGTCACGGGAGATGAGTCAGGAACTACACATAGCTTTCGTTGATCTGGAGCAGGCTTATGACAGGCCGAGAAAAAGAAATGTGGGCAGCACTGAGAGAAGCAGGTATCAATGATGCCTTAGTAGATGCAGCAAAACACCTATACCAAGACGACATTTACCGGGTGAGGCTTGGAAACCGAGTATCAGAGCCATTCACAGGTACTAAGGGTCTGAAACAGAGCTGTAGCATGGCGCCAACCCTTTTCAAGATTTATCTCCACGTGTCGGTCAAGGAATGGTTTCGTCAGTGTGGTGATGTGGGTCCTTTCATAGACGATGAACAGCTATTGTCGCTTTTTTTCGCCGACGATCAAATTGTATTCGCTCGGAGAAAAGTCTATCTTGAGATGATTATGTGTTCATTAGGGGACTGGGGACATGGCCATCAGCGCTATAGATGACAGTGATCTAAGAGTTGATAATGAGACATGCACAAAGGTAGATGAATTTAAATATCTGGGATCGTACCTCGACTCCACTGGATCCTCCGAAATCGACGTACGGAGAAAGGTAGAACAAGCCCGTAAAGCCACGCGGATGCTCCATCCTGTTCTTTGGAATGACCTTCTTTTAAAAGAAAACAAGAGGAAGATCTATTATGCCATCGTAGAACCCATCCTTACTTACGCTTTGGAAACGTGGACGATGTCTAGAAAGCTCTACTCGAAAGTCCAAAGCTGTGGAGATGGACTTTTGGAGAAGATGTCTACGTTTCACAAGGATGGACTGAATTAGAAATGAGGTTGTTCGGGACAGGATGGAGACTCCTGGGTCCGTAAACCAGCGGATAGGACAGCGAAGGCTAAGATGGTACGGCCATGTAAAAACGAATGTCTACCGAACGATGGCCAAACCGAGTTTCGGATTGGCATTCACTGGGAAGGCGGAAACGAGGTCGACCTAGAAGTAGGTGGATATGCGGAGTGGAAGAGGAGATGGCGGGCCGGGGTCTTCATGAGGAAGATTGGCTTGACCGTGACCTCTGGAGCTCAGCACTGACTTGAAAAGGCAACCCTAGTTGGAACACCTGTATAAGTATTTAGCACGTCTTGAATCACCGCTTTTACTCTTGATCACTGATTTTACCCTAAAAATCAGTTTTTAGGCTATTTGAAACAACTTAGTTGCGTCGCTTTGGTTCTTTTAGGTTGTCAATTCAATTAACTTTTTTCATAGTATTTCTTCATGCAGCAACATAAATTTGGTTTAAAATTTTTCAGAAACTCACATTTTAATAGAATAATGGTATTTGATGCAGCAAATAGTTGGAATTAGCATTCCACTAACTTGCTAAATATGTGAAGAAAATTCGTGCCTGATCTAACTTAGTAGTCGTTTTTTTTATGTTAAATAAAAGCTCAAAAGTTATTATTTATCTATGGTTAAATATTGTTTACACGTCGTTAATAATATAGTTAAATTTGCTAAATACACACAAAAGTAAATACAAGTTCAAAACAAACTTCTGTAATGTATTGAGGATACTGAGGGGAGTTCATAATTAAATAATTTTAATATTAAACAATTAATGATAACGAACCTTTGTCGGCAAAACATCAAAAGGTGTTTACCTAGCCCCCTAGATTTCCCATCGGTATGGGTCCCCCAGCAGTACCAGAAACCTCTGGTAGTTTCCCCCCAGCGGCGGCCAACAAGAATATTAAGATGGGTGTAAAGATAAGAATAATAGCACAAAGGCTATACCGCCAACCGGGGCATTTCCCATCTCGGCCCACCCGAGGTGACGAGAATGAGAGAGAAGAACCGAAGAGGCAGTCAAGTTTGATCCTCAAGAAGAGTGAGTCGGGTTCCAGCTACAAGAAGAGGAGGTGGCCGTCGGGGTTCTGAGAGCAGCTGGAGGATGATGCCAAGAAAGGGGACCTAAGATTGATTTCACATTCGCCAGCCGGTTAAGTGTTTCAAAGGTATATTGTTATTTGTAATATTGTAAGGCAAAGGTAGTAAAATGTCCCTCAGTATTCTCAATCAGAGTTCTAGGCAATGGGTTAATATAATTTATATGTGTAAATTAATAATTATAGTAATGTATTACTTGAATCTTGTTTACTTTAATCTTACCCTGCATGCCACCTATTGGATTGGTAAACACGATACCTTTGGAAAGGAGATCCATGGTATCATTAAATATAGTTTATATATTGACTAAATATAGTAAGTAAGCTAGTTTTTGAAGCTACCGCTGCCTTAGAAAAGCAGCCGGGCAAAAAACATAGCACTTCGTAATTACATACTTTCTTATTATAGTGCCATAAATAGATAAATTGTCCTTTGAATATTCACTTTCTTTATGAAGAATAGATAATCAATATAATTAAACAACAAAGAAAGATATTTCTCAGAGGAAGAATAAGGAAATTTACAAAACTTAGTAATTAACGATATAAAGACGTTAGTAATCACTAAGTTGTATCAGGAAGGTTATAGTGAATGTTACCAACCCATCTCGCGTTATATTCTTCCAAAAAGTACTATATCCATGTTTCGTTCCAAAATGTACTATATCCATATTATATTGTTTAAAATCGTGGGAAAAGTGCAATAATTTGGAAAAATGAGTTGGCAACACACTTAAAAATCAGCTTTTGATTTTAATAAAAAAAGAATCACGTAAATTTGTCCATTAATACATAAATGACAGATTTTTGCTTTTCCTGTAAAATTGTCTAAAGTGGATATAGTACCTTTTGGAAATCAACGTCACATATATTTCCGCCTATGTGAAAGTAAAAAAACCGACAGTATTTTTTGTCCATTACAAGTTTTCAAGTATCCTCTTTCACACTGATCACTATTAACTCCAGGGAAAGTGAAAAGAGAAGTAAAGACATTTTTTCTTTTTTAAAAATTAAATAGAACTTTTTGTTTCCTAGAGTCTAGTCTGCTTCGGATGTTGACAGTATTTCCTTGTCCATCAAAATTTGTTGAAGTATTCCATTCGTCACTTATCACTATCACGTTTCTGGAAAGTTAAAATAGTCTTAAATACGTTGTTGTTTTTACTTTCACTTACCGATATATGGAATATATAGTAAGGGGGAGTATTGCGATCGTGAAAATTTTCGAATTCCAGTTTCAACGGAAATACATGTTTTAGGATCTCCTGAGTCCAAATGACCAAGTCCCGCAAAAAGGTCTCTTTGTTTTATTCATGCAATAAATGACTTTATTTATTTATGTTTAAAAAATCATGTTAACTTAGTCAATAATGTTTACTGTTTAGAGTAATCACCTGTAACTAAATGTTAAGATGATCACTCCTTTTAATATAGCAGTGGACTGTATGAAAATTGAAACTAAATTAAAGAAGGCTGGACCTAGATATTAAAGTTATAGAGTATTAGGCAGTGGAATAAAAGAACCTTGTACTAGACAGCTTGTTTATTCCATAGATCTCCATCCGTAGCACTTGAAATGTTGCACTTGACTTGATTATCACTGGGTTCATCAAACGTAAATATGTACAATCCATTCACTCGTGGACAACTCAGCTTAAAATTTCTTCCACAGATTTTCATCTCCTTAGAATCTGTAATCACTTTTAAGCCTTTTGAGGTAACTGCACTCACTGATAATAAATTATGTTTTAACCCCGGAACTATCAAACCTTTAATGTTTACAATCCTACCTTGAGAGGTTACTCTTAGGGTACCTTCTTTTCTAGTAAACATCTTATCACCAGTAGCTATATGTATGGCAACATCATGATCAAGATTTGAAACATTAGACAAAAGGGGTTCCAATTCTGCCTTAAAAAGATGGTTACTCGCACCTGAATCAACTAAGAACACATTGTTAGATGATAGTTTAAAATTACCACAATTTAGGGCCACCATTACAACTTCTTCTTCTACATCTGCCGTATTTCCCTGGATTGTTCCTCTTCTTTTCCCACGAAAGCTTCTATTAAAAGATTTACTTCCACGGTTCTGCTTATTTTTGGGACATTGTGCCTTGAAATGTCTTTTATCCCCACATATAAAACAACCACTCAATCAACAACCACAAATAAAACAACTTTGACTTTAACTTGGTATCTGTATCTAGAAGTCTGGCTCGCACAAAATCCATTTGGACTTCTAAATTAGTTTCTAGAGCTGTCACAACTGTGTTGAATTCATCTGGTAAAGACATCAAAAGGTGACATACCTTGTCTGACTCTCCTAGAACTGTGCCTTGTTCTTGAAGGTTTCGGATAATGGTATCAAATGCCAAAAAATGTTCTTCCATGTTTCCTTGAAGAGAATATTTCAGGCCCATCAACTTTCTGTACCAAGTCAATTTTGAAAAAGAGGTAGATCTGACAAAAACCTTCTTTAAAGCATTTATCATTTCCTTGGAAGTTTGGCAATCCATGATTATTTCCAGATGTTTATCTGAAATGCCTTGGATAATGATGGACTTTGCCTTCGAGTCTTTAATGAGAAATTCCCTTTTCTCAGCGCTAGAGGTAGGAGGATCTGCTTCCAACACATCTTTTACCTGCTCTCTTTCCAAAATAGATGACATTCTGAAAAACCAGCTGTTAAAACTTGTTCCGACGAGTACTGGAACTCCTGAAGTAGTAACTGACGCCATAGTACCGGTAAACAAAATTCACTAATAAAATAATATCACTTCGCGACTACGCGTTGACACTATACACAAATACTATGCTCTGCACAACAATACTCTGGGCCCATAACCTATTAAAGTTATAGAATATTAGGCAGTGGAATAAAAGAACCTTGTATTAGACAGCTTGTTTGTATATATAGCAGTAATAAACAGGCTGTCTAGTACAAGGTTCTTTTATTCCACTGCCTAATACTCTATAACTTTAATATCTAGATAAAAGAAACATAGTATGGAAGAAAAATATTAATTATATTATGAAGAAAATTGGTACATTTGAATTTGATTCCCAGGTGTTAATTGGGTTAGTAAACGGTACTATTGCAAATTATAACATGTGACAACTTATGTGGTGGAAATCTGATGGTGAAGATGCTCTGTAAAGGTGGACCTGTTCTTCTCCCCTTTGGCCAGGGGGTCTTCTACTCTATTGTTCAATATATATAGAATTGAGGAACCCAAACGAAAAACTAGAGCCAACTGTGTGGCACAACCTGCAACTTCTCTGTTTTCTTTTTCGGCCGCTAGGGGCGCTCTGTTTCTTCCTTTGACCATTAGGAGCGCTCTGGTTAATTTAACAGGCCGCTAGGTAGCAGTGCGGTCAACGTAAATTTCTCTTTTCGGGAACCCTAGTTAAGGAGTTTAGTGAAGGAGACTAGTTAAGATGCTATCGGCTATATAACACCACGCTGCAACCAGTAGGAGCAAAGAATCAGTGGAACATGAGGAAGAAAACGGAGTAAATTAACCTCGCATCCCAATGATTCCAAATACTAAATAAATACCTTTTTATTGTAAAATAATTCAATTTCCGGTTGTTATCTTTAACTATTAATAATTAATAAATCACAGGGGCAAACATTTAAACATCTAGGAACCGATTTACGTCAAGATCGCGTTAAAGTTAAAGTACTTTAAAATATATTCTTTTAAAAACTTCTTAATAGCGATCATAATAACAGAAATTGACGCAGACGGATTCGCGGGCAACAATTAGTATTTCATATATAGGTATGTGAAAGTAAAATCGATAGGTATTATAATCGATTACCACCTTCTCTCCTATCACTAGACCTTTTCCATTATATTAGGGGTACTCACTACGTTTGCTATAGCATGCTATTGTGCTAAACCCATCAATTTTATACAGGAAATAACTGTAGAAACTTGACGGGTTTAGCAAAATAACACAAATAGCATGATATAGCAAACGTAGTGAGTACCCCTATTGTTATTCACCATTAGCATAGGTTTATATATTTACTCACCATATGTCTCAATAATTCATATTTTAGTGTCTCCTATTTCATGTAGATATGTGATGTAATAATCTATTCTTTAAAATTTTCGTAAGGAAAAAATTAATTAAAACAATATTCAGTAAATTAAAATTTATTTTCTCAGGGAGGGTCTCTGACAATTATTATATTTAATTTTTAATTAAAAATTATTAAATAATCTTGGGCAGCATTCCTTTATCTGGCCCTTCCTCTTCAACAGTCCAAGCCCAACTCACTCATTTTTGTACCTGTCCTTTCTCAAGGGTTTTCCCCTAGCAAGGTGTTTGTTTACATGTAGAGAGGTGGGCTCGTTCTAAAAGGGGTAATATGACGGACAATCCTGATGACGTCACTGGTCCTTTGATGTTCTTTATGGCTGTGCTTAGTCTGGATAGGTAAGTGAGCTGTTGAGGTAATTTTGAGAATAATCTTGGGAGAAATTATCAGGTAGAACATTTCATAGATAAGGTTGGAATATATTTACTAAATGTTTACATTTAATTGTGAATTATAATAGAAACTATACACTTTTCGGATAATTTAAACTAAATATATAATGAAAAGTATAGATGAAAACATTAAAATAGGGTTCAGAGGTTAATGTTATTTTATATTATATTGTTGGCATAAATAAGTGCATAATTTTTATATCATAACCTATTAAATGTAAACATCAAATATATTCCAATAATCGTTAGTTTAACAGTGAAATGAAATGAAATTTATTTGGAAATTGTTCTCTTTTTTACGCAATTATTTGTTCTTGTGGTCAAATCAAGAGCAAAGGACTTGTACTTGAAAATTCTTTAATCGATTTTAAAAACGGAGGTAAGTGAAAGTCCTGTGTTGCCCACACCAGATTTTTTTATTTTTAATATGATAATTTGCCTTCCTACTATTAATATTTCATTAATTTATATATATATATATATATATATATATATATATATATATATATATATATATATATATATATATGTGTTTTTTAAATATATACGTGGACATGTGACATTTACAATATTATTTTTTCCTAATTATTTGTTTGTATTATAAATGAAAATATTTTTTTATTATTGGGTTTTTTCCTAAATGTTTATTTTATCATAATTAGAATAAAAGTAATTAGAATCAAGCCTTTTGTAAAAGATCTAATAAAAATCTGGTGCAAGCAATATCCACTTTAACCTACCTCACTTCTTGAAATCAAGTTTTTAATAAACTTAAAATTGTAATAAGAATTATAATGCTTCCATGGAAACAATTATTTTATTAGTTTGTGTCACATGAAATGTCCGTTTTCAATGTAAAGGATTTTTATTAAAAATACGATATGAAAACAAGATAATTTTATTCGATGTATTTACCTTCTTTTTCCACACATTTTTCTGTGACACCAACTTTTTTATCCCCGAACTGAAAAACTCTGAGCTTTGAAGTGAAACAAAATCTGAAAACGCACTTTTCACTTGATCATCATTTTCAAAAAGTTTTCTTTTGAGGAAGTTGTCTAAATTCCTGAACAGGTGGTAATCTGTTGGAGAAAAGTCGGGAGAATATGGTGGGTGCGGAAGAACTTTGTAGCCCAGTTCTTTCAATTTTTGCAGGGTAAGGAACATGGGGTCTTGCTGCTGCTCAGTGAGATCATGAGGTACCCATGTATGGAGCTTTTTTACCTTCACAATACACTTTAAATGTCTGGAAACGGTAGATGCACTTGCATTTAGTTGTGCTGAGAGTTCCTTAACTACTAGAGTTTATGCTTGGACATGGCTAAGTAATGCCCTGATGATGGCTCACAAGCTTGAGCCGAAACGTTGGCAAAATTAAAAAAATGACTGATTCCTGATTATTCCACCTATAATAGTTTCTACAGTCGACTATACATCCTCAATATAACACCATTATTATTCACAAAAGAAAAAAAATATCTCCAAAACTATATTAACAGTTTTCTCCTTCAGTTATTAACCAAATTCTTTTATATTTCATACTCACCCGTTCATTAGCAATTGTAACAAGAAGAAATGATTAAATATATACAATCTTTAATTTTGTAGATGGTACTTTAGAGGGTGAAATTTTAAAAATTGATAGTTCAAGCCAATTCAGGTTATTTTAGACCTACATGAAATTTAAGCCCATTTAATTTTACATCAATATAACAAGATGAATCAAAATAATATAAAGTTGCAAAAAGCATGATACACTTGTGGTACTTCTAATTGCTCAATTTAGGTGAATATTAAATATGAAGTTTCAGTTTTATGCAACTTGTGCACAACTAAAACATGTGATGACTCAAATTCAAAACTTTTCCTAACTATATATTTCATATATAGGTAAGTGAATGTAATAACTTAAAGTATATTAATAAACTGCATGTGTGTATAGTCTTTCTAATTTTATCTTTACAACATATGAAACAAACAATTTATTTATTTAAACCATCAACGACAATAAATAAATATATTTAGCACAAAACTTTCAACTTTAACTAAATATTTATGATAAAAATCATAAACTGACAATGATAAATAACTAGTAACAACCCAAGTGAATAAACAAAAATATTAACAAATTCATCTACAAAACTCTTTAGAGTACATGTATTAATGATTAAATATAAATTAAAAAAAAAATATTACAACTTCAAAAGTTATCAGATATTAATTTTCATGTTTTATACAATCCATAAACATTCTTTTTATAAATATTTAAAGTCCTCGAACTATTATAATAAATATAAATATATATCGATAAAAAAAATATATATATATTATAAAAGATAGAATTATTCATTTCTTTAATAATTATGGACAATATTATTTCTTGATTTATCATATACATTTTAATTCTCAATGAAAGACCAATTACCTTTGACTAATGATTTATATTTCTCGAATAAATTCATACTTGCAAAAATATAAATGTTTAAGTCACTAAAAAAAGCTTGCTTATCGTGTGATGTCTTTCTCTGGCAATGCTCCCCTGAAGTCATATGGTCCTGCCAGTCGAAGGCATCCTCGGTTGAGTACTCACACAGCGTACACAAGGCACCAAACTGTGGGATTCCGCTTGTATATTTCTCCTTTGTTCTAGACTCAATGAGCTGGCGGATGGAATTCAATATCTGTTCTTCCCTAGATGAAGCGTACCAAGAACTCTCTCCAACAGAATCGGAAATATTAGAGCTATTTTCTGTTTTACTATTATCAATATCTTTTTCCTCAAAATCGCTTACACCTTCATCTCCCAACGTCGACACTGAACCACGAGATACCATCGTTTTCCTGATCCTTTCTTTTTGTTTTCTCTTAGGGTGAATTGGTGTGAAATTGTCAGGAGTACTGTAGGATGAAATTTTATGAAAATCATAGGATATAATTTTATTATGCAGCACAGAATGAAACTCCATATAATATTTGACAGTATCGGGGTGCCAATAATTGTTAGAGAACAATAAGTACATGTGCCTTTCCAATTTTTAAATTTTCGGCTTGCCATTAATTCCGAATGTTTTCTTGATTGAGAGTGCTTGATCCACTCTTCTGGTCCAAGGGCGGCGTTACAAGGCCTGCAGTAATAATGCCCTTCCAGATTATAAGAATGTATTTTTGTATTGAAATCCTTAAATTGTTGAGAAATCTTGTATGTATTCTGATAGGAATCGGTACTTTTACAAGATTTCGGATTATCTTGACCCTGAACTGATGATTGTAAACTTTCAACAGAACTCTTGATATTGTGTTTTTTCTCACCTCCGTGACAGTAATGCCCAAGCATATGATGAGATTTATACCATTTAAGAATTGAAGGAATAGCATAAATCACTAAACTGCAGGAATCACACATGTCAAAGGAGGCAGAGCTATCAAACTGATCACTATGCACGGCTGTCTCCTGAAAATGATGGTTCCATTCAGTAACTACTTCAAAAGCTTTATCACAACTATAGCAATAAAACCCTTTTTCTTTCCCTGAATGCATTTTTTTGTCGAGTTCGATGAAAAAAGGACTGATTCTCTGACCTGTCCTAAAACCATGATCAACTTCAATGTCGGAAACTCTGCTACTTACTACATCCGAATCATTTCTGACAAAATCATCTCTACTTTTCAAGGGGTTTTTGTTAGTTTCATTCTTGGAGGTATTTTCTTTAGTAGGCATATTGATATGATATTGTGGATGATGTTCCAATTCGTGGTATTTGAAAAGTTTATTGGCATCTCTAGGTGAGGCGAAGATAATCAATTTACAGTAAGCACAACATGCAAATTTGATTTCACATTCTTCTGTTAAGAAAGTGTGCAATCTGTCTACCATATGGATATCCCATTCTTTCTTAGAGAAAATGACTGAATCACAGGGCCTACAATAATGTCCATAAGGTCTACCATTAATCATTTCTTTACTTAGCCTCATAAATACCTCTGATACATCCTTAGAGCTGCTTTCCAGTCCTTCAACTCCATTATCCCTAACCCCTTCTTTTGAACTGTAACAAGACGGAACAGGTGCACTATCTGAAGGGCGCTCACTGGAATAATTATGTCTAATATTTGTCTGAGATGTATTCTCTTCAATATTTTTATTACTCCTAGATGAGAGAATTGCTTGTGCTGAATGTTCTGAGATTTGATTTCTCAATGAGGGTCTGTCATTTGATAAAGATTTGATTTTATCAATCCATGCTGAGGTAACTGTTAATAAATCATAAAGTGAATCTAATACATACAAAGGGGCTTCTAACTTCTCATCAGGTAAAGCTTTCGTGAGCAAATAGTTCATAAAACTGCTAAGATTAAATAAAGTTTCCCAGGTTTTAGACATATTATTTGAAGAAAGTTATGAAATTGAACATAGAATATTAAAGAAACATTGGTGACAAAAGTACGTTTTGAATTTATACTCCTTTAAGGCACTGTTACAAATGGGAATCACAGAAATCAGCTGGCTTTCAAAATCAGATTTTAACCTGCCAAAATATCGATTAATCAATCTAATGGATTAAACAAATTATAATCGAAAAAATCGATTTGATCAATAGTCCAATCAATAAATATATCATTTGCTTTAACTTTCATACCTCTGAAATATATAATTATATTGTAATTATTGAATATATAATAAATATTATTGAAAAATATGGTTGGGTGTAAGTTCGTCACACAAACCATAATATTTATAACTTATTATGTTTAAGTGCTGACGTTTCGGTCAGAATTTTAGCCTTTACGAGAGCGTTGTTTGCAACTCTCTGAGATACCCTCCACCCAAGGTATAGAGTATACTCTATATGTAAACACCTTGTCCCCCACCGAACTTTACTGTTAGTTTTCTTATTGTCAACATTCCTATCCTCACTTCTCTCTTTTTGTTTCTGTCCTAATCCAATTTTTACTTTATCTTACCTATATATTGAAATACATAAAAAAAAAAAGTATTGCGATCGTGAAAATTTTCGAATTCGAGTTTTCACCGGAAATACACGTTTTAGGGTCCCCTGACTTAAAATGTCCAAGTCTGGTAAAAAGGTCTGTGTGTGTCGAAAGTCTACCTCCAAAAAGATAAGTTTGATGAAGCTAAAATGTCAAATTTTAGAAACGCCGATGCCTGTTACAGGTACAGTAAGTGTCAAAAGTATTCGGAATTCACTACAATTCCGTAATTTACTTGCTTTTAACTTATTTCTTATGTTTTAAGGAAACCTAATGGTTGCTAACCACTTTACAATGTTAGAAGGAAGGTATACAATAGCTAAATCCAAAAATTACAACAATCATTATATTTTTAACGTTTATTTACAAAAAAAATTAAAATAGTGTATTGAAATGGTGTCAAAAGTATTTGGAATTACGTGGTTTTCTAATTATATTAATGCAGTGATCGTAAATAAACATCCATTTGGTATCACAAAAAATTTACAAAAATTAACTCAATTTATTTCTTTACCGTGTCTTAGTTCGGACCACAATTTAATTTAACCAAATTAAACGAATGTATTAGACAGTCTATGGTAGAGTCAATTCCACAACAATATTCTCACTATTATAATTTACGTAACCATTTAAAAGCATTAATTAAAATAAAAAATAAACTTAGGAAACAATATCAACGAACTAAAAACACACAAACTAAGTTTATTTACAACAAATTCAATCATTTTGTGAGAACCCGCATTAATAACTGGAAAAACGAAAACTGGGCAAGAATTTTAAGCTCTTGCAGGACCGGAGATAAAATTATCTGGAATATACATAAAAAAATCATAAAACAGCCATCGAAAATTCCTCCACTTAAACACAGAAACAGTTTCGCTTATGTTGATAAAGATAAGGCTGAACTACTAGCCAAACATTTCCAAGAGTCTCACGGTATCACTTCAAATTTGGGTACAAAAATCCAAAATAATCAAATTTCAAAATCAGTTCGTGATTATTTTAAAATACCTGTAAGTAGTAACTTTTCCTTTATTTTACCAAAAGAAACTGGCAAAGTAATCAAAGAACTCGCCACAAAGAAAGCATCAGGTGATGACGGTATTCCCTCTTTGGTAATAAAAAATATTAGCAAAAAATCAATATTATACTTTACAAAAATCTATAATTCTTCTTTCTTCTCCATTTGGTAAAACTTTTTGTATAATCATTCATTTTAGCCTAGTAGGCATTGATCTTACATATAGTATTTCCAGATTTTTCTTTTTAATAGGACCCACAAATAGTCAATTAAATTTGAAATAAATAATGGAAGAGGGATTTCAAGACCTTTTTGGAAATTTTGCAGCAACTAAATTTGAATGGAAACGTATGTATGTCCAGAGCATGGTCACGGGTAGAGATTGCAATCCGGCGGGATCCGGCACAAATGCCATCAATCCAGATAGATCGACCAAATCAGGTTGAGTTTGTTTTTAAAGAGTTATACTTATAATACAAGCTCATTATTGTGATAATTATGCCATTCATTAGACAGATTCGACAAATAATGATGGTGCCTATCATAAATATAAATCTGGTTTGTTAGCATTCTCTCCTTCTTGTTTCTCTTTCCTCCTCTACCTCATATCAGCGTGGAGGTAGATTCAGCCACTCTCCCCAGCCATCTCTATCTTGAAGTAATCTTCGACATATATCATCATAATCTGAATGTGACTGTAGGCTGTATGAGTTGGTGCTACACATAGCATATTTTCGTTATGGACCAGCCATTTGTATCAAGTCAATTCAGACATTTTTTTTATTTATTTAAAAGAAATTTACAACTGTATTACAATAAAATGCATTAAGTAAATGTGCTAATAGATCAAGTGGGCGTGATACAGGCATGTGAAGAAACTACCCAGTGGTAGCACTTCAAAGTTTATTCAGCTAAGTAGGTCTCAAGGCCATCGTCTTTTCAGCCGCCTAGGAAGATGATCAGGAATAGGAGATGAGAGTTTGCGGACAAGTGGGTTGGAGTGGACGGATAATTTGGAATAAAAGGAGGAATATCTAGTTCGGGCTAGATCTGCGACTAATGGGATATTTACGTCTTTATGAATTATTTTATTGGTGACAAAGTAAGGGGTGTTTAGGATCTTTTGGAGGATTTTGGATTGCAAGGATTGAATGCGGGAAGAATTGGATGGTTTGGTGGATCCCCATAACTCAATCCCATATGTCCAAATAGGCCTAATGATGGTAATATAAATTAATTTTTTGTAGTATGTGGAAAGTTTTGATCGTTTGTCCAGTAAGTGTTGTAGTAAGCGGTATCTACGAGCTGTTTCTTGTCGTTTCAGTCTAGTGTGAGGATTCCAAGTAAGACGTTTGTCAAGTAGAAGTCCCAGGTACCAATTCAGACATTTAAGAATAAGCTTTATAGTCGTTTCACAGAGATAACAACAGTTTCTCTCCCAAGTAAATAAAAAACATATGTTTTAATTAGAAAGGAAATACACATTGTGTTACCATGATTTGATGCCTGTTTAGTTCTTGCCATTTTGTTTTTTTTGGTTTGGTGAAAACCGGAGCAGGAGAATTGAGTTTCGGTGTATTTTTTTAAATTTTTTTTGTGTCCGCTGTAAATATTGTGAATCTGACTCGCTGTTGTTTCTCCTGCCAAGTCGCCACAAGAAGTATTCATATTCACACTTGACACAAATAATCAGATTAAAATTAAAATTATCAAATTCAATTTGGATGATAGTTTACAAACATGGCATCCATTTTTGAAGTTTGTTTACAAACAAGGATTCTCCATTTTGGACGCTAGGTAACACAGGAAAGACCCTTGAGAAAAAGCAGGTAGCAAGAGTAAGTTGGGTTTCATCCAAGTTGGAGCTGAAAATTTCAATTTTAATCTGATCATTAGCCTGCCAATTTTAATATTTTATTAATTGATAAATATTTATATTTTTGGATATATTACGATATAGAGATTCGTACTATTTCTAGGCCAACAGCCGTGCAATGAGATGATTAGGCCAAGATCACTCTCAGCCGCCAAATTCCCCCCCTATTTTCAGGTAAGCACTTAATAGAGTATGGGTCTACCCCAGGTCCATACCATAGGATCGCTCCCTGGCTGAAAATAACTAAAAAAAAAAAAAAAAAAAAAAAAAAAAAAAAAAAAAAAAAAAAAAAAAAAAACTGTACCACTACAACCCGTGAAGGGTCTTGGGCTCAGTACATATAGAGATTCGTACTGTTTCTAGGCCAACGGCAGTGCAATGAGGAGATTAGGCCTTAATCACGCTCAGCCGCCAGGTTTTTCCCCAATTAATTTGGGTACCCACTTTATAGAGGCTGGGTCTGCCCCAGGAGGGTCTCCATACCCTAGGGTCGCTCCCCGACTGAATTAACAGAATAAATAATATTTCTGCCACAGCCGGGATTCGAACCCAGGACCCGGAGCACAGCAGACTAGTGCTCTATCCACTAGACCATGCCGCTCCCCCCCCAAAAAAAAAAAAGGGTGCAAATAACGAACCAATTACAAATATATATATATATATATATAATGTGTGTGCATATGTAAATCATATTACATAAAGTATGAGGAATGGCTTTGAAATGGTAAAGGATCACTCAGAAAACTAAATGGGGCATGCATCTATTACAGACATTATACAATTGCAACAAACAACAGATACAAAAGTAATAATACAGAAAATGATAATAAAATATAAATAAATGATCTACTATACACATCCACACACACATATATATATAAGTTTGTGTTGTTCTCAGGTTTCAGTCAATGGATAAACAATTTTATCTATGCGACATTTCGAGAATTTATTGTTCTCATAATCATGCCTTAACAATGGAAAAACAAAAAAACAGAACATTAATATTATTATACAATAATTAATATATGATGTTATTGTTAGAGATATAGAAAATATGTCATATATTAATTATTGTATAATTATAATAATTGAAAATATATCATATATTAATTATTGTATAATAATATTAATGTTCTGTTTTTTTGTTTTTCCATTGTTGAGGCATGATTATGAGAACAGTAAATTCTCGAAACGTTTGTTTATTCATTGACTGAAACCTGAGAACAACACAAACTTAAATTATCAACAGTCGAGAACTGATCAAACAATATATATATATATATATATAAACACACACACAACTTTTATTTTAACAATATTTATATTATTATAACAATATTTTATATTGTAAAAATAATGGTATAAAATAGGGTAAACCTGAGTTCAAGAAGCTAAGCAGTTACATATTAAGTAGAGATAAGAGAAGCTTTTCTTTTAATGGGAAAAAGAGACAGCTAATAATCCTGTGATCCCTGACTTTTATAAAATGGTTTATCGAAAAATCTGCCACAAGTAGAATTTTATATTAATATATCATACATTTCCTTTGGAAAAAAAAAACACGCAGTATTACACAATACATTTAATGTAACAATATTCTCACTCGATTAATTTATACAGAAACAAGTATGAAAAAGTCTAGGGTCTGTTATCACATTAAATCATAATATAATTAAATATACTAAAGGTATAATTAAATATAATTAAAGGTACAAACTAGGTTAAATATAAAAAAGGTACAAGCGAAATAAAAGCAAAAGAAAACGTTAGTATATACTAAATGTAGTTTTTAATACAAAAATAATAATTGTAGAAGATTTTAAAGGATAGTTTTACCATAATGTAAAACAATAACTGTTGAATCAATAACCAAAAGCTTTCTTTGGACTAAAAATGTATCAAGTAATTCTACGAAACTTGTACTATTAGATTATCTGGTGACATAACTACCTTAAAATATAACAATCTTAATATTATTGATAACTAAAAAACATAAACATTGTTACAAGAGAGGTAACTTACAGCCTTTTAGAATAACACTCTTAGAAAAGTGAACACTTTTAACGTTATCATTTCAACTGTCTGATGACGTCAGCAGGATTTTCCGATGTGAAGAGCGCCCTGAAGAGCTTCCTCCTGACGACCTCTTCCTCAAGTTCGTGGGCTCTCTTAGCGCCGCATCGGGTGATGTCCCTCGGGACGCCGGCCAGCCGAGCAGCGTTGAAGCCATACGACTTAGGGCAGCCGCCTAGCGCCACTTTATAGAGGAATGTCACGTTCTCTTCCGAACCTTCTTCATCTTCGTTTTCTGCCATGCATGCCTGAGAAATGGAGAAGAAACATAATTATTAATTTTTATTATATTTGTATTCATTTTAGTGAATAATTTTAATTTTAGGTTCTTTTAAAAAAACAAATGATTTACATTTTTCAAATCAACAACCTTTTTATTTCTTATGCCTATCCAACATTATATATATATATATATATATATATATATATATATATATATATATATATATATATATATATATATATATATATATATATATATATACATATTATAATATGCTTATTTTTTTAAATATTTTCTTTTAAGAAAAAACATTTCACACAATATTTACTTGATTAATATTCAATTTACTCTGAGGGTATGGTATGGGTTCTTGACAATCAGGCACATAATCTTTTATAGAACTTTTTAATCATAATAATAACTTACAAAATAATAATACAAACAATATGCAGGCTAACTATAATTATTCTCCATGTTCAGGCAGCAGCTCCTACCTCCCTCAGGTCCCCACTCCAAACTAACTTACCCTCAAGGTATAAAGATACCTGCTAGTGACCTTTTTTCTTAGCATCCAAAATGGATGCTATGTTTGTAAACAAACAACCAAACAGGAGCTGTTATTTAAATTTAAATTTCACTTTTATCCTATTGTTAGCCTGCCTATCACAATAATCAAATAATAAATACTATAATTATAAAACATGGGTACACATACATACATATATAATGTTAGAATACTTAATTTTTTATAATGAAAAATGTAAATCACCGCAGAACACAGTGTAAAAATATTAAGATTTGCAAGGGAACACCAATGTTGGCTGTGGAGGAAGGAAAAAAGTTGTATTCACTAATGAGATGAGAGTGGCCCTTGACACTCCAGATGTCCGCGAGTTTGGAGAAGGCATGAAGAACGGAATAGTCAGTGCTGCACGTTAGAACTGAGCCATTTGGAGGGGGTTCTATCATGTTCTGGGGTGGCATATCTTGGGAGGCCCGCACCGAGTTAGTGCCAATCCAAGGAGGGGCTTTGAATGCTTTGAGGTATGTAAAAATGATTCAAGATCATGTAGTGCCTTTTATGCCATTCATAGGCTCTGAAAATTATTGCTCATGGATGATAATGCTCGTCCTCACAAGGCAAGATGTGTTTCTGAATACCTGAACACCACAAATAATCACACCATTAATTTGCCAGCAAGAATTGAGAATTGAGCACGTTTGGTATAATCTCAAAAGAAAGGTTCGGTCACAAGAGTCACCTCCTACTACCCTTAAAATGCTTAAGACAGCTTTATTGGAGGAGTGGGACAATATACCCCAAGATTTTCTTCAAAATCTTTTTTCAAGTATGCCAAGACGGGTGGAAGCAGTCCATTTAGTAAGTAAGATTTTAGAGAGAATATTACTTTAATTGTAACTGAGTTGTTAACATAAATGCTAAGTTTTTATAAATCTACAAACTTTTTTTTTAGTTTTTATATGAAATAACATTTCATTAATTATTTCAAATTTAATACTATTTCATGAAAACAGATGTTTCACTGAAAACTAAATGGGATTCCTATGGAAACTTAATTAAGCTTTCAAAATGTAATTTAAATAGTGTATATGAATTATAAAATACTAGCTGTGTCACGCAGCTTTGCTCGCGAATATTGCATTTCGTATTAATTTATGTGAGTTTATAGTGAGATTGGCTATAATAAATATCAACTATCAGCTACTCTTTGTTATCATTTAAAGCCCGATCTTGACTTCTTCCTGTCAAATTTACAATAGCAAACCAGTAGAAGTGGTTATATCCATAATCACTTAATGTAAAAAAATCGTCACAAACCATTTTTATAAAATAAATAACAATTGAATATATTTTCATAGGAACCTAAACTCGAAACGCTTAATGCTTAAAAGGGTCGGTCACCTGTATGTAGTGCCCTTAAGATTTTTTAATGAGAGAAAAAAACAACCTTAGTTATGCCCTCCTTCGAAGGGGACGTAAAATGGTGGTCCCAAGCCTTTGCAATTCCATGAACTCGTTAAAGATCTCTACCCTAACTAAACTTGGAGAGGAAAAAATTAGTCATCATACGATTAGCCATAGTAGAATAAAAGTGACGTTAAGTACTCCCCAGTAGCCTCATCTCTCTTCGGACCAAATATACTATGTGTTCAAAAGTATACCCTGAAATATCAATATCACTATGATCGCCACTGTCTCTGCTACAAATAATATATTTTGTCTTTTCGGTATTTATTTCGAGTCCTATTTCTTTACCGGTTTTTATTAACGGACTTGTATTTAGTTGTTTAGTTTCCGTGTCTTCCTTTAGCAGTACCAAATCATCGGCGTATCCCAGAACCGGAATTTTATCACCCAAATTTAAACCTTCTTAGTACATGTCACCTTTTCTTTGATATATTCTAAAGCGACTTCGTCTGCATCAATTTCTGTTATTATGATTGCTATTAAGAAGTTTTTAAAAGAATATATTTTAAAGTACTTCCGCGTAAATGACATTTTTAGTTTTATTTTCTTGTGGCAGAAGAACATACTGATTTTCTCCGCAACCCGATCTTGACGTAAATCTATTACTACGTGTTTAAATGAAAAAATATAAATTAACGGGAAATTGAATTATTTAAAAATAAAAGGTAAATCATTTGGAATCATTGGGAAGCGAGGTTTTTTTTTTCTCCCAAATTTTCCCTGTTTTTCGACTGATTCTTCGGTCTTATTGGTCGCAGCGTGATGTTATATAGCCTATAACCTTTCTTGATAAATGGACTATCCAACACAAAAAGATTTTTTCAATTAGAACCAGTAGTTTCTGAGATTAGCGCGTTCAAACAAACAAACTCTTCAGCTTTATAAATTAGTATAGATTAATAAATTTAATGGGATAGGACCCTTTGTTATTTCTATAGTTTTTAGCCCACAGGCTCTTACAATATTAAAATATATACATACTTTTTTGCTAATTACTCTTTGCATTATGATCAACTAAATCATCTAAAGTAATAAACTCAAAATTGGTCAGATATAGATATTTTAAACATAAATGAAACCCCATTCAAATTGCACCAGGGAGGGGAAGCAGGGAGGGGGGTACACTAGTTTATTATAGTTTAAAAGTGTACGTAAATTATAATATGTTGGATTAGCTAATTTGTCGACTTACCATATGAACCAATCCGATGTTAGTATCATCCTTGAAGCTGTCGACGAGGGTGTGATAGTGGGTAGAGAATATCACTCGGCTTTGCATTCTACAAAGTTCTTTCAAAACAGCTGCCGCAATCGCTGTTCCGTCGTATGTTGAAGTTCCTCGACCTAGAATAATTTATAATTTCTTTACCATAATTCAGTTTCAATTTATGTTAATAGAAGAATGATCTAAGATAGAAGTTGATAAATTAAAGCCACAATCATAACTAGACTAAAGCTACAATCATAGGTTCCAAACATCTCGTTAATTCCCTTCCTTATTATTCCTTACTGTACCTTAACGGACTGCCTATCCATTTCCATAATACCGTTAAAAATCTTGGTGTCGTCTTCAACCAAAACCTTTCATGGACTAACAATGTTTCCTACATCATTCGCAATTCCATTGCTACTCTTAAACTCTTTTTAAGATTGTGTGACACACTGCCTTCGTTCATCGGCTCCTTGTTTCTTCCTTTCTCTTCCCCCACTTTGACTATGGCTGCCTGGTGTTCGGTGGATTGTCTGTCAGACTTTAGATGAGATTGGAAAGGCTTATGAAATGTTTCATTAGATCTATCGTCAGAGCTCCCGGGTACTCCAGTGTCTCTGATAGTTATGCTGAATTGAAGTGTCTCAATCCAGTTTCTCACGGACAGTATTTCCTGGGAGTATTCCTATTCTGCACTTTTAATACCCAAAATCCGTCCTACACTCTTGACCTACTCATCCCTTGATCATCGGTACATTTGTTTAACACAAGATCCCAGCCCACTAACCTTTATTTTCCTTCTCATCGAACATTATCCTTCAAGAATTCGTTTACCTCAATACTCTCAATTTTTATTTTTATAAGCATCTTCATTAACCTCATTTAAAAACAAATTATTCCTTCATCTCCCCAGCAATCAAAAGGAGGACCACTACTAATACGTAAACAAAAAGTTTTTTTTTCTTTCTTTCTATGATTTTATGGTATAAGTGAGAAGTACAATTATAATATCTCTACATACACAAAGGTTTAATTTTATATATGCGGATAAAGGAGAAGAAAATATACTGTACCCAAATAAATATTTACCAAATGTTAAAGGAGATCTAGAAACGATAAAGCCCTCAAGATCATGGCAGTCTATCGAACAAAACTTTCCTTGTATAATTAAAATTCTCGTTCAAAACAGAATATTTACCAAACTCGTCGATGAGGACAAGCGAATGCTTGGAAGCGTGGGACAGAACAGCAGAGGTTTCGCAAAGCTCCAGATAGAAGGTGGAATCGCCAGCCATGATGTCGTCCTGTGCTCCGATCCTGGTAAAGATGCGGTCGACCACCGACAGCTCCATCGAAGATGCGGGAACCATGCTACCCTATGTAAACAAACAAAAATATACTTCCCTAATAAATACTTTCTAAATAATAATAATAAGCAACTCAATGGCCAGGAAAGGCTCAGAAATCTTTCCTATAACACCGGAACCTAAATGTGGCATTAGCGTAAGTTCAGCCTTGAGGACCATTAAACAAACCTACAAAATTAAATTTAAACAACTTTGGTTAAAGAAAAGACAACAACACATTCTTAGGTGGTCCCAGTATTAATAGAAGCAAGTGTCGGTAATTATTTCAAAGTGTCACTTTTCTTATCATTGGCCATGCTTATGGTTATCCAGAGTGCTAATCTTGAGCTTAGGTGCCTTCCACCCGACTTTTGGCGCTAAATTCTCTAGCCCTCATGTCTTTAGAAATATAGGTTAGGATATTTATTCGAGGTGTCTTCCACCCGACTTTCGGCGGAAAAAATTCAAATTCAAAATACTTATTACAACCCCGTTCTTCCAAATACTTATCTTTATTTAACAAATAACTGTCAAAATAATTGCAGGAAATTGAACTTAGAAATGCGTACATTTATTTATTATTTATATCGAAGACTTCAATTTTATTTACTTAATAGAAACTTTCAATTTCAATTTTATTGAATTTGATAAAACGTGTTTTAATACTGGTTATAATAAATTATTAATTATTCATACGTGAAATAATCAGGAGTCAGTCATTTTCTAAATATTTTAATTTTGCCTTATTTTAATTATGCCTATTTTAATTATTTTTGGCAAAATTAAAATATTTAGAAAAAGACTGACTCCTGATTATTTCACCTATAATAGTTACTATAGTCGACTAAACATCCTCAATATTAATTATTCAATTTCATAATTATTATAAAATAATATACAAATATAACTATTTAGTATAACTATAAAAAATAAAAATAATTAAAATAGGAAATCCAGGAAGAAATAAAGTCCCGGTTAAAGGTGGGAAATGCTTGTTATTATTCAGTTTCTAAGTTACTTAGCTCGCGGCTTCTGTCTAAAAACTTAAAGGTTACAATTCATAAAACTATTATTCTACCGATGCTTCTTTACAGATGTGAAACATGGCCGCTTACCTTGAAGGATGAACAACGACTTAAGGTTTTCGAAAATAAAGTACTGCATAAAATATTTGGTCCAAAGAGAGATGAGGCCACTGGGGAGTTCAGAAGGTTGCACAACGCGGAATTGCGGAACTTGTATCCAGTGAATATAATTGAGTTGATAGCATTGCAGGGACTCAAATGGACGAGTTAAGTTTTTGGGCTCGGTGAGGAACGGATTCTGAGAAAGTTGTTATTCCCTGATCCAACTGGTAGGCGTCCGAAAGGTAGGCCGAAGCGTCGACGGGAAGATTGCATTAAGACTGATCTCGGGGGCTTTGGCTTGAATGGTGAACATTGGACGAGTCTGTGCAGGCGGAGTTTGGTGGTATCGGCATCGAACCTTCGGGTTCGGTAAGCCTATTATTATTATATTAGAGAAAGTTGATTATTTGCTTTGTTGATGAATGTTTGTTCATTCTGTATAGGCGGCTAAGGAATGTCGACCTCCTCTTCCACCAAGCCTTTTAAATTCTTCAGCCTGAACTGCACTTTTCGACAATTAGGCTTCGAGGCTATAGTTCATTAATAACCATACCTCCACACTTATGATATAACTAAGTAAACAAAAACAACTTTATTTGGTTGGATAAAATTTATTACCATGCAAAATAAAAGAATAGGTAATGCAATTTCTCGATCTATTTTGTTCGTATGGTTTGATAATTATAGATAGTTAAGACTTACCATCTGCGCAAGTATCGTGAGTAGCCCGAGCTGCCTCATGAGGGTGGACTTTCCGCCCATGTTAGGTCCCGTGAGGAGCAGGATGCTAGGCCCTTCACCTCCGATCTCCGTGTCGTTCGGGATGAAATCCCCGGCCCCGCACGGGAACTTCCCGTCTTTGATGTTGACGTAGGGCTAAAAGAACGCAGAAAAAAAACAAACTGATTAGGCTTATGGTTGACTGTCGGTGTAATCGTAGCAAGAACAATCAGAATAAGAAGAGAGATATACTTTATTCAACAAGTGGTGCTGCCCAACTTAATTGGGGTTGCTAATAACACAGCTTACTTTGTTTTTTCCTTAATGGGTAATTTTTTATATAAATATATTAACATCTTAAAAATCTTAGCATGCAATATACATAAAAATAGATTAATTTTTTTTCTTGTAAAATTTTTTTTCCTTTCAATTTTTTTTTTTTTTTTAACACTTTTTTGTCCTTTTAACATTTTTTTTCCTAAATTATTTTTCTCATTTTGTTCTTTTTTTTTCTTCTTTTCTTGTTTATCTCTCTATAAAAAAATTTTATATATTAATAATGATCACAAATTATTGTGATCAACCATATGAATTTGCCTTATTGCCTTACCTATGACAATCATATGAAATTCCTATTCAACATTAAATCTCCAGCATATACAATAAATATAATAAAATAAGATAAAATAATAATATTAATATCACAATAAAAAGTTAGAAGATTAAAACATAAATAAAAAAATCTGGTGCGGGCAACACACGACTTTCACTTACCTCCATTTTTAAAATCAATGAAAGAATTTTCATATACAGTTAGAGATAAAAATACGTGAAATTATTAAGGAATTAATTAAATTAAATTTCTATAGAAACATGTGTTTGATTCAAAAATCTATTATATTATTATCTAAAATAATCAGTTAGTGTTATGTTCATTTCATCACTCTCTATTAACTTTTAAAAGCTTGTATATGAGATGATAATATTTCTAAAATCTTTAGCTTTCCAACGGTATATCATACATGTATATTACTGCTCTTATGTTCAAAAACGAAAAATTGCATTAAAAAAATATTTTTTTCTGTTTTCTCCTTTAGTTGGGTATCGAATTTATTCAATTTATATATTTACCAGTTTTTCATCAGCGTTAACAAGATAATCTAGTTATTATTATTGAATCTACAAAATTAAAGGTACTTTAGGGGAAGCAAATTTAAAATATCGGCATTTAAGCCCTGTCAGACCATTTTTATCTAAATAAAACCTACATGATATTAAAGCCCATTAAATTTTACATCGATATAGCGAGTTTAATCAAAATCGTCGGAACCGTTTTTGAGAAAATCGAAAAAAGGTGCAAAATGCATGGTATAAAGTGCCTCTTCTGGTAGGCTCATTTTGATGAAAAAAGTTTTGTCACGTCTCGGGCGTATAGATGTCTTAAATATGAAATTTCAGTTTCATAGGACTTACCGTTTCCGCCCGGGAGTTACCACACACACACACACACACACACACACACAGACAGACACACACACACACACACAGACCTTTTTTCGGGACTTGGTTATTTGGACTCAGGGGACCCTAAAACGTGTATTTCCGTTGAAAACTGGAATTCGAAAATTTTCACGATCGCAATACTTCCCCTTACTATATATAGTAAGTGAAAGTAAAAAAACCTGGAGCACCCTAGTACTTGTGAGAGACATTGTTGTTAGTTTTCACCGACAATTAGGAACATATTTCTTTTATACTCTTCAACTATTTTTCCTTTCTACTCCTAATGTCACAGTGTTCCTCCTTGACTATTAACAGTTATATTCTTTAGGCCAAAGGTTCTCGAGAGAATTACAAGACCTCAAGATTACAATCCCTGAAATGAGGAATGGGGGGGCAGCAGAATAAAGAACTCTCTAAAATACAATTCTGAGTCAAAACTCTTAATTCTTATTCTTTAATTCTCCTATATATTCCATCTATCGCTAGATTTCTTTTTACTTTGAAATTAAACGTAATTATGAGAAGTAAAACAGATATACAATAAACTGAGTAGTTAATTTCCACAAGGTACTATCTATATCCAATCCTTTATTATTGGACAAATATATCTCATTAGCTGTTGCCTGCGACTTCGTCTGTGTCAATTTCTGTTATTATGATAGTGATTAAGAAGTTTTAAAAAAATATGTTTTCATTTTCTTGTGGCAGAAGAACATACTGATTTTCTCCGCAACACTATCTTGACAATGCGACATATAGTTGGCCGTGTGAAAAGCAGTCTTGACATAAATTGATTTCTACGTGTTTAAATGTTTGCTCCTGAGATTTATTGATTGTTTCAGCAAAAGATAATGGGAAATTCAATTCTTTTAAAATTAAAAGAAATCATTTGGAATCGTTGGGATGCGAGGTTAATTTTCCCTGTTTTTTTTTTCATATTTTCCTCTGATTCTTCACTTCTATTGGTCGCAGCGTGATGTTATATGGCCTAAAGCCTTCCTCGATAAATGGACTATCCAACACAAGAAGAATTTTTCAATTTGAACCAGTAGTTTCTGAGATTAGCGCATTAAAAAAAAAAAAAAACTCTTCAGCTTTATAATATTAGTATAGATTAATTTATTATTAAATCAATTTATTTGAATTTTTGCATTAAGATCTGGAATTTTTTTTTTACTACATTCATAAAACTGTTTTTTCGTTATGAAAGGAAATGTTTTAATATGATTAGGAACAAAATTATATGAGTAATTATAAATACCTGTTGAAAATAATTGGATTTTTGAAAAGTGTGAAAAGGACTTAATATTATTTTAATGTGAAATCAGACATGAAAACTTGACCATTAGAACACAAATAAAATAAATCAATGAATTAAAAATTATTAACAATGAAATTAAAATTATTCAAATATGGTAATTACTTTGCTCCATTTGCTAGATTCATAAAACTGTGGTGTGCAAATGTCGCTTTCAACGCTGGCACAATATTTAGCGAGTGACATGAGGACATCCAGAACGGCAATACAGTTCAACGCTTTTGTCCAATCCTCAATCCTAAAAAATAACAGAAAGAAAGTTTAAAAAAATGAGTGATAAGATACAATAAGAAATCATTGATGAATAATTAATTACTTGTCACTAAAACGTGAGAATATCCTCTTGCGTAAGTTTAAAAGCGCATTGTTCTTTTGTTCCTCCGCAGCAAATTGTCTTTCCAACAGCTCCTACAAAAAAATTAAACAAACAATAACAATGAAAATCAATAATGGAGCTCTTTTAATTTTTTGTAGCACATTAAAAAAAAAATTATTTATAGTAGAATATCCTGGTTATAATACACATAAACATAGTTTGATATTAATTTCCTTCCTCTGATGATCATCATATTTTACTTAAAAACCTAATTTATTGCAATACCTTTCATCCTTACAACCTGAAATGGATACAACGCTAATTACTTACAACAAAATTAGCTAACCCAGCAAACACTGTTCTGCCATATGTTCAGGTCGTGTGTTGACAGTACCATATTTTTGTAATACGAACAACATTTAATTTATTTGTATAATGTTCATATCAAAATACTAAAATCTTGATTAAAAATGTGAGGGTGGGGTAAGGAGGGTTTAAATTCGGAGTTATAGATATTTTTTTAAGCCAAATAAAACAAAATTAAAAAAAAAAAAAATTTCCGTGAAAAAACAATTGTTTATAGGTGCACCCGAAACACCTAGGAGAATGAAATATACTTCAGGACTGATTCTCATTCCTATCAAATATACATAAAAAATTTTCATAAAAATTGATTGAGCAGATTACGATCACAAATAACATGACATGAGGTTTTTACATAACAAAATATAAATGGAAGTCAGTGAATTTTCATAAAAGAATAAATTGTATTAATTTAAATTAATAAACTTGTTTTACATTATTTTAGATGGAAGATGGGATCACTTCAAAGAGGCCACATCAAGCAAACGGCAGAAGAGGCGCTAGGGACAGTAAAAACCCAAAAGAGCTCTGGATGATTTGACCTAGAATGCCAGGCAGCGACAGACAGAAAAAATGAGGCCTATAAGAAAATGACAGTTAAGCACCGAACTCGCCAGGCAGTTAAAGATTATAAAGACAGAAGACGTGAGGAGTACCCATAGAAGGAAGAAGAGGATGTAGGAATTGGAGAAGATAAAGGAGATGGAAGACCTAGGATGGCAAGCAAATGCTAGGGCCTTCTATAGGAACGTAAATGCCCAAAGCAAAGAATTTAAGCCAAGAACCAGTGCTTGCCTTGGAGAGGATGGGTTACTAATAAGCAATAATAAATAAAAGAAACCATCCTTAGTAGGTGGGCGAGCTACTTTAGAGGGGTGTTAGGTACTTCCTAGTATCCTATAATAGAAGATGAAATCATGGATGCGATCCAAAAACTAAAAAATAATAGAGCCCCAGGATCGGATAATATATCATCAGACTTCTGAAGGCGGGAGGCAACGAGTTACTCAAAGGTGTTTGCGACCTTCTCCACAGCATATAGATAAATAGGATTCTCCCGGATGAATGGTATACAGGTGTTAATATCCCTCTCCATAAAAAGGGAAATCAAACAGAATTTAAAAACTATCGTGGCATAATGCTCCTTAATTGTACGTACAACGTTCTTTCTAGCATTATCTACCAGAGGCTTCTCCCCCACGCAGAAAGAGAGATTGAAGAATACCAGTGTGGTTTCCTGAGAGGAAGATCTACCACTGATCAAATCTTCGCTTTGAGGGCCCTACTTGAAAGAACGAGGGAATATAATATCATCATCAGTGTCATCAGATAAAGGTTGTATAAGGCATTGGAAGAAATGAACATTCCACTTGAATCGATCTATCTTTCAGAGTTACTGATGATGGAATCGAGGTGTCAAGTTAGAATACAGGGCGACCACTCGGAAGCATTCACGACAACAAGAGGCCTGAGACAAGTTGGTTTGTCATGCCGACTTTTCAACCTGGCACTAGAAAAGGTGATAAGGGATTCAGGTGTAGAGAGAAATGGCACTATACTAAATAAATCTACACAAATCCCGGCCTATGCGGATGATGTGAATATTATTGCCCGATCTCAGAGAGAATTGAAATGTGCCTTCCTTGCATTAGAAGCTGCAGACAGAACATGGGTCTCACAATAAACCAAGCAAAGACCAAATATATGGTTGCCAACTCTCTATTGCCACCACCACCTACTATCATCTTGGGAGAGCAAAACAATCGAGGAAAACAAGAATCTGTTTGTATAAAGCACTGATCCAGCCGGTACTAACATACGCCTCTGAAACATGGCCCCTATTATGTGCCGACGCTAATTGCCTACAGGTTTTTGATAGAAAAATCTTAAGAAGGATGTTTAGCCTGGTGAAGGAGGGGGAGGAATACCGACTCAGGCACAATGCGGAACTGTACCAACTATCAAGAGCCGGACGTGGTACAATTCATCAGAATTTTAAGACTGCGGTGGGCCAGTCATATTGCGAGAATATATGGTGACTCGCAAATAAAAAAATTATTATTTGGGTACATAGATGGAAGGAGGAAAAGGGGGAGTCCACAACTAAGATGGGTGGACGAGGTTGAGGAAGACGCCTATAAACTGATGGGTACCAGAGCTTGGCGGACCCTGGGTAGGGGCAGGGGAGAATGGAAGCGACGGCTTGACGCGGCGAAGACCCAAACCGGGTAGTAGAGCCCATGATGATGATGATTATTTTAGATGATTAAACAATATCAAGCTGTATATGTTAGTTTAATTAAAATTTAATTTAAGTTAATATTAAAATTAAAATATAAAGTTTTCTTATAAATATAATTCTTAAATCTGTATCTTAGAATCATCCTTCTTTGATAGTGCAACAATTTATGAAGAGTTAAGGTCTCCCTGAGTCAAGGTCTGAGCCGCCAGAATCATTTTATTTTGGTTTATTTTATCAATTTTATTCCATTAGTGTTCATAAAGCTCAAAATATTGTTAGTTAAAGTTCTATGCTATGAACATTAACTAACAATGATGAACAAATATTAATATTATATGGTCAAGCCACAACTTATAAGAGATGAGATTCTGTGATAACCCGGTTATTATTGATCTTAGAGAAAAAAATGTCAAGTTTTCCGAAATCAGGAAATTTCATATGAATTAATTGAATGAAAATCAAAAGAAAAGAAAAGGAAATAGTAACGAAGTCTAGAATAAATGCATATGGATTTTTATTTTCAATAATGAACATTTGTAACTGAAAAAAAAAAAATCTGTTTGTCTGCAGTACGAGGAGTTAATAAATAAATTCTGTTGTTCGTGTTATTCAATAGAGAATTAAATTTCCAACAAAACCAAAAAAGAATCATTGAAATAGGTTCAGAAAAGCATAACTACAGCGTTTTGAAATTAGAAATGGTGATTGGCTATTTTCTTTGAATTATTAATTGCTTTTTTGTATCATTTATTTCCTATGAACATTTGTTTGTTTATTTATTTAAGTCACTTTATGCTACTATGGCTAATCGGACGATGCTACAGTGGGAGTCCTAAATCTATGAACAGTTATGCCCTAACATAATTATTTGTAAATAATAAACCATTGTGTAATAATTTGCAGCATTTTTTTTTTTTTTCCTGATGGTGCAAAAGTGGTGGAGTGATGAATTTTACAGGGTGATGAATTTCAACACTCTTAACGCTTATTTTTTACTAATGGCTACGAGTTGGCTGGTGAGCCTCAAAAAATCATTTAACTGTTTTTATATTTATGATTTTTAATGTCTCTTAACGCTTAGCACTCCAGTGCTTTTTTTCATATATAATTTAAGAAACTCCATAGATTATATGCAAAAATATTGGAAAAAATACTACACTTTTAGAAAATTAAAGCTGATGTCCAAAACAAGATTTTTTCCGCCTACGTCAAATAAAATCACTTTCACTAAATCATTGTCACTCTTCATTGAAAATTCACGCAAGTAGTCACACTGCTTTTCAAAAACAAACTCGTCTTCACTTTCACTAACTTCAAAATTCTCCTCCATATAGTATTAAAAAAAAAAATGGGTAGTTACTATTACTATACTATACTATTACTATTACTATACTACCCGCAATGGGACTCCTTTATCTTTAGAGCAGGTAAAATGTATACCTACTTATTTTATATGTCCCCGCTCCAGCAGCATCGGAGTTACTTAAATAATCTCTATGTCGCCAAAGTGGCACCAACAGAGTGCTAAGGGTTAAAGATGATGTTTTCCTCCCTGAAGCGCTCCAAATAAGATATATAACAAAACTAACTAACAGTAAGACGGTAGAAATGGTTCCTTAATTACCTTGGTCTCAGGCGTCCAATACTTCTTGAAGCCTTTACGCTGGCCTTGGAGCTCGTAGCCATCGCTTGCCTTCCTTGCTGCTCCTTCCGGAACCTCCAGCTGGAACCTCTTCTTATCGGCTCCGGTGAAGGTCACCTACAGATCATCGTCACTTTATCAAAATCTGATGATTACTCAAATTTTCTTAAGCTAAGGTACTATATTATTCTCCCAGGAGAGTACAATTAAGATTCATTGCGCGAGATCTTTACAGAATAACTTTCAATAAGTTTAGGACAGATTTGAACTGTTACTTTATCACTTAATAAACTAGTGCAACAAAAAAGGGTAGACTGTGCAACTTATACTTTGACGTAAGGTCCAACATGCTGAGAATCAAAAACTCTTAACTCTTAGACTTGATGAGATCCTAGCCCATTTAAACTACAATCAAGCACAATATTCAAGCCATGAGTTCAAACTTGGCAGATGGCCCTAAGATTTATTAAAGGTAAGAAAATAATTTATGCCGTCCTTCAGAGGGCATGTAACATGGCTTGTGTAAAATACTCGTAAAAGATTTCTATCCTGTTGGGTGGTGAAGAGGTACCCTATTATCGGTATACCCCTTAAAAACTTATAGAAAATAAAGACGTAAAAGTTTACTGGAATGAACAGATTATCACCGACCACAGAGTGCTGCATAATCTTCCGGATATTTTGGTGTTGGATAAAACCAACAAAATGGCCAGAATCGTCGATATTGCTGTCCCATGTGACTCTAATCTGTTAAGCACTAGAGCTGAAAAAATCAGAAAATATCAAGAACTCTCTCTAGAACTAAAATCGCTTTACCGCCTAGAAAAAGTTACAACTCCAATAGTTCTCTCTTCGAATGGTCTAATCCTAAAAAGCACGAAGGAGGGCACAGAAGAGCTTGGCCTAGACCGCAAGCATCTAAAACTAGCACAGAAAGCAGTTCTGCTGGATACCTGCACAATTGTTAGCAAATTTTTAAATAAGTAAAAACTTCTACTTTCCGTTTACTTTAATAACCCAGGACACTGAGAACAGTAGACTTAGTGCACTACACCCTATCCACTAGACCATCCCACTCCCATATTCAATCATATTAATATTAAAATTAGTATTATGAAGAGTATAATATTTTAATATAAAGTAGTGTAGAACCATTCTCTTCTTAAACAAGATATTTATTTATTAAAATTACTGTTAAATAAATGTTTTGTTTAAGAATAGAACAGTTTTAGATTAATTTATATCAATAATATTATTAAACCAATATTCATTGAGATAAATAAATCAAATATTCATTAATATTACTAAATCAATGTTGAATGATATTACTAAATCAATATTCAATAACATTACTAAATCAATATTCATTGATAATACTACACCAATATTCAATGATATTATTAAATGGACATTCAATAACATTACTAAATCAATATAGATTGATAATACTACACCAATATTCAATGATATTATTAAATGGACATTCAATAACATTACTAAATCAATGTAGATTGATATTACTAAATCAATATTCATAAATATCCTGTTGTTTTTTTTTGCATGGGAAGAAAAAAAAAAAGGATAAAAGTAAATAATAAAAAATGAAATAAATGTATAAAGAAAAAAAAAAAGCAATGTAATTATATTAGATTAATGTTATAATTATCATAGTAATTTTTAAACAAATATTCCTAATAAATTGTAGTATACTGTGTAATAAGCTACAATTATAAGTTGGGCAGCACTGCTTTACAAATAAAGTATTTTCACTCTCTTCTAAATCAATATTCAGGGATCACTTGTAGCTGGGTGGCTAGCGTAACAGCCTCCCATGCTAAAGGTCACGGGTTCAAACCCGCAGGTGGTCCTAGGATTTTTTAATGGGAGTAAAAAATCCTTAGTTACGCCGTCCTTCGGAGGGGACGTTAAAAGGTGGTCCCGAGCCTGTGCGATGTCAGGTACTCGTTAAAGATCCCTATCCTAATAAAACCTGGATAGGCAAAATTTAGGACTCCCACTGTAGCATCGTCCGATTAGCCATAGTAGCATAAAGTGACGTTAAATAAATAAACAAACAAACATAAATCAATATTCAATAATATTAATTACTAAATCAATGTTCAATAACATTACTAAATCAATGTTCAATAACATTACTAAATCAACATTCAATAACATTACTAAATCAATATTCAATATTACTAAATCAATATTCAATAACATTACTAAATCAATGTTCAATAACATTACTAAATCAATATTCAATATTACTAAATCAATATTCAATAACATTACTAAAACAATATTCAAAGATATTACTAACAGTACAAGACGAAGAGACTTACCTTACAGCCAAAGTGCTCGCACTGATTCCTCAGATAAGCTTTGCCGTCTTTCTCTACTTCTGCTAACATTTCTAACGCGTTGTCGTATTCTGGATCTACGCCGGCGCTTGGGACTATTCGCCCTTCCTTCTCGGCTTCTTCGTGGTCGAAAGCGTTCTGAAACGTAAACAATTATAATAGATCAATCTAATAGCCAAAATTAATTATATGTAAACAATTACTAATAGATCAACCTAATAGCCAAAATTAATTATATTATTGCATAGTTGGAGTGGAAAGGGAAAAATGAAAATATATGAAAAATGCATTCCTTTCCTAAGAAAAAAGTTCCGCAAGACCTTTGGTGAGAGTTCTTGGAAAGAAGTCTATGATTTGGGTCTCGTAAAACAATCCCAAAGGCAACAAGGAGCTTTCTAGAGGTTGTTAGGTGTTAGCACTAGGAATGTCGCGATTTTGGCCGAAAATGTGATCCTGGACTCCCTGGGAATTATCCATCACCACATTTATGGCTAGCAATGTCCCAATCCATATCTTTGTATATAGATTTTTTTTTGTGTGGGAGAGATGTGGAGCATGAAATATATATTAAATAACTACAAATAAGGTTGATAATGCATTGTTGGATCAACGTTTGAAATAATTGTTAATGATACAAATTATAATTGTAGATAAATCAATAATGTAAAAAAAAATGAATGGTTTAACAATTGTCTGATGTAGATGGATGAACTATGCGGTGTACAGTTAAGCAACCAAATGTATTTGGGCAGCATGATGTTAATTTATTTATTTAATAAAGCATTTTCCTCTCTAGGATTCGGTAAGTACAAGTCATATGTTACAGCGAGTTGAAGTGGCTCCTACCTGCTATACGGAGGAAATATTTTTTCAGATCGTACCTTTACCAAATCATAAACCCCCAGCACCCTCCATACACTCACAGCATCCTTAAATTTAAATACTCAGTCCACTCTCTGAAACTAGATCCCGCCATTCCGACCTTTACATTCCCACCCATAGAACTAAATCTTTTGATCACTCCTTTTATATCTGTTCTGCAACCCTTTGGAATTCCCTACCTACTCATATTCGCCATGCTTCTTCCTTTCTCTCATCCAAATCTCACCTTTTACAACATCTTTTGGCATCCCAAATAGATGCACAACAAATGTGATTCTCCAACTGACTTATTTTAATTTCAATACAAGTTATAATTATCTATTTTACCCTAACCATAGCAGTGTGGAATAATTAATTGTTTTTTTATAATTCCCTCAACCCTATCAGTAGCTTTTAGGAGATTTCTCTTCTTTCTTTCCTTTTTTTTTTTTAATCTTGTGTGTTTAATTTTTCTTTTTTTCACATTTGTAAATAAAAATTGTTTTCTTGACCAGATATAAATATGAATATCTGTTTATTTTTGTTATTCTTAAGGGACATAGTCCCAGAATAAAGTTTTTTGATTGATTGGTTGTTATATTTTATTGGCACAAAACATCTCGGTCATCAGTGCCAGACACTCATTTTTAGAAATCAATTTTAGGTTAAACAATGTACAATAATTTTACTTAAAAAAAAATAACAACAAATAGTTGAAAACAATTAACTATAAGAATAATCACTAGTAAGAATAAATGAAAAAAATAAATAAATAAAATAAATTAATTAATTTATAAAATAAAATAATATTTTTAAAAAATAATAATTTTAAAAATGATAATATTTTATATCTTAATATTGTTATTTGGAAATAATAAACCAATGTGTAATAATTGGCAGGGGTTTTATTTTATTTTGTAAAAAGTGGTATAGGTTTCTAAGAACAATGTTTATCACTTTGCGAGAGGTCTGATGTGGACAGAAATGGTTCATTGTTCTTTTAGCAAACAAAGTGAGACATAAATTTCATAATGCTGAATTTTTTAGCGGACAATTAGAGTGGTGGTAGATCCCCTTGAGGTGGTCATCAACAGTCGATTAGCTTATATGAGCCATTCTGAACGAAACTAAAAAATGCCGTCCATATGATTTCCATCATACTGAAACTGGTTATTTTCCAACTTTTTTTGGTAGACATGTTTCTGCTCTACTAGGTGCACATTCATAAGTTCAAATAAATGAATTATTCCTGTATGAAAATTTTGAATAAATGTCCAAAATATCATTGGCTCACTCTGTCCAAATCAGACTTTGAAAACTTCAACGTGGTACTCAGTCAAGGTGCTGGAATGGTTTAACTGGTTTGGTCCATTGCGTTCATGCATACACTCTATAGTTTCAGAATATAGAATTGCAGGTTGTGAAAACAGTTATACCCGTTTCAAATAAATAAAACAGAAATGTCCAAGGGATTTTGCATCATTAGCGCACCCTAAACGGTTTTTTCGTGTCGTGATATCCCTTCAAGCAATAAAAAGGTTTGCAGAAACCGTTACACCTTCAGCAAGCGGACCCAAAGGTTTGTCACCGCCTTCAGTTTCTTCCACGGTGGCAGGGAGTGAAGACGTACGCTGGTGAGCGAGAGAATTTTATTGGCAGTCACTGTTGCACACACTCTACCTCTGCTAATTATTTTTAATTGATTTATCTTCTTTTTTTCCATGATAGTGTTCAGCCTACTGAGTAGATTGATGTACTTCTTTGTTTTGGAAAACCTTCGATTCGTCATTAACACACCTGTACTTAGCGCTCCCCACAGAAGGTGGGCCAATGATGAAACGGGTGCCCTAATAATGTTGCACGGTGAAATCATTTGTAAAAATGAATTTCACTTTCGTTTGTTTAGAAATTCGTAGGTGGTTGTAACGTTTAGCAACCCCTCTCCCTTCAAATCATTATGGTAGTTGATAATGATATTTTTAAGACACAAATTTACACTACTTACTTTTTAAAGTTACTCATTACTTATACTACTTCAGAGTTTAAAAAAAAATTCGTTTTAAATGCATATATAATTACCTTTGTTGTTGAAAATTAAATAATTTTTTTTTTCCAACTCATTAACTGTTTTGTTTTTTTAAATTTCTCTTTGAACCTACTGCTCTGGTTCACACTTTATCGTACTCAATCGAGTGCTGATCGTATATAGAACCGAATTTAAAAAAATATTTAACAGATGAAGGAGGCGAGGACTATCTTAATTTGCTTAAAAACTTTTGGGAGATCATTCCAAAAATCATTGGCTCACCACACCACTAGATCATCATTAGCGCACCCCGCCGTCATTAGCTCACTTTCAGATTTCTGGAATAATTGATTAATTATTAATGTAATTGATTATTTTGATAATTACACCGAATCAAGCTCTGCTGAGTGCTACGTCATATCAGATTTCATATATAGGGACACACACACAAAAAAAAAAAAAAAGGATGGACCAAAAACTCAATTTTTGAAATTTTCAAGGAAGACGCATTCCGATTGTGCGTTTTGCTGAGAATGGCCCAATTCAATTTTCCTGCAAGTTCTCAAAAAGTTTTCCAGGGATTTTCTCCCAACAAAGTTCGCAGAACATCATCATCAACTATGGCCTGGAAGACAAAGGTCGGACATTTTTTAAGCCACCATTAAATGGTGCACTCACCAATACTGTCCTCATCCTACAATTTGTTGATGTTCTTTGGTCACTTGGGCCCTGTTACCGGCGAGTTTAAACTAATAAAATAAAATTATACGAAATCCTTGACATCTTAGTAAAGATTAAAATATTTCCAAGTAGCAAAATGCTACAGAGGTAAACTTACATTTACCCTTAAGCCTAAAATCCTCCATTACTTTCCATACAATCCAATAAAAAAAAATTATCATTAATAATTCATACCTTAAAGAAATTCAAATGCTCCGTCAGATCTGGGAAGCTTCCTGGGGGATCACAAGATGGAAAATTCGTACAGTCACGAAGAATTTCAGACTCGTTAGCTATAGTGGTGGATTCTACAACAGAAAAAAAAAAAAAAAATACTTAATGATACATGTTAAATAAGTAGAAACATAAAAGAATAAACACGACAGTCTTATGTAAAACAATAACTTCCTTAAAAAATTACTTCATTTCCACCAAGTTTTTAAAACAATAAATTCACACTCACACTTTAGACTACCTCCATCTTCAGAGTTTCATTCTTTAAATTTAATAGGCGATTTGGCCAATCATACAGACTACTGAACAGAAATTCTAAACTATCTATCGAAAAAACTGCTAATATAAAAGACAGTACTGAAACCTATCTGGACCTACAGACTTGAACTGTGGGGGACAGCCACAATTTTCCAACATCAAACGCATTCAATCCTTCCAATCCAAAGTCCTCCAAACAATAGTTAATTTTCCTTATTATGTCACCAACCGTACCTTATACCACAACGTAAATATTCCATTTATTTTAGATCTTATTCCATCAAAATTCTCCGCATTCTATCAGAACCTTATCCATCATCCCAATCCTTATCCAGCTCCACACATCCTTACCATCCCCCTAGAAGGTTGAAACGGCAGTGGCCACGAGACCTCTTGTAGAATGTATATATTGGAGTTCTAGCACCGGCTAGATTCTCCACTCACGTGCTGAATGCTTGAGAATTGTAGATAGGTATGAGTGACTTTTGTATACTTATTGATTCTGTTTTGTATATAATAATAATAGGCTTAGCGAACCCGAAGGTTCGATGCCGATACCACCAAATTCCGCCTACACAGACTCGTCCAATGTTTACTGTTCAAGCCCAAGACCCCAAGATTAGCCTTAACGCAATCCTCCTATCGAAGCTACGGTCTACCTTTCGGACGCCTACCAGTCGGATCAGCGAATACCAACTTTCTCGGAATCCGCTCCTCATCGAGCCCAACAACTTTACTCGCCCATTTGAGTATCCGCGATGCTATCAACTCAATTATATTCACAGGATACAAGTTCCGCAATTCCACGTTGTGCAACCTTCTAAACTCCCCAGTGGCCCCATCTCTCTTCGGACCAAATACTTTACGCAGTACCTTATTTTCGAAAACCTTAAGCCGTTGTTCATCCTTCAAGACCAAGTTTCACATCCGTAAAGAACCGTCGGAAGAATAAACCGGGACTTTATTTCTTCTTGGATTTCATTTTACTTTCACTTACTATATATAGTAAGGAAAGTATTGCGATCGTGAAAATTTTCGAATTCCAGTTTTCAACGGAAATACACGTTTTAGGGTCCCCTGAGTCCAAATAACCAAGTCCCGCAAAAAGGTCTGTGTGTGTGGTGTGTGTGTGTGTGTGTGTGTTGGTGTGTGTGTGTGTGTGTGTGTGTGGTGTGTGTGTTGTGTGTGTGTGTGTGTGTGTTGTGTGTGTGTGTGTGTGTGTGTGTGTGTGTGTGTGTGTGTGTGTGTGTGTGTGTGTGTGTGTGTGTGTGTGTGTGTGTGTGTGTGTGTGTGTGTGTGTGTGTGTGTGTGTGTGTGTGTGTGTGTGTGTGTGTGTGTGTGTGTGTGTGTGTGTGTGTGTGTGTGTGTGTTGTGTGTGTGTGTGTGTGTGTGTGTGTGTGTGTGTGTGTGTGTGTGTGTGTGTGTGGTGTGTGTGTGTGTGTGTGTGTGTGTGTGTGTGTGTGTGTGGTAACTCCCGGGCGGAAACGGTAAGTCCTATGAAACTGAAATTTCATATTTAAGACAACTATACGCCCGAGACGTGACAAAACTTTTTTCATCAAAATAAGCTTACCAGAAGAGGCACTTTATACCATGCATTTTGCACCTTTTTTCGATTTTCTCGAAAACGGTTCCGACGATTTTAATTAAACTCGCTATATCGATGTAAAATTGATTGGGCTTTAATATCATGTAGGTTTTATTTGGATAAAAATGGTCTGACAGGGCTTAAATGCCGATATTTTAAATTTTCTTTCCCTAAAGTACCTTTAATTTTTTAGATTCAATAATAAAAACTAGATTATCTTGTTAACGCTGATGAAAAACAGGTAAATATATAAATTGAATAAATTCGATACCCAACTAAAGGAGAAAACAGAAAAATATTTTTTTAATGCAATTTTTCGTTTTTGAACATAAGAGCAGTAATATACATGTATGATATACCGTTGGAAAGCTAAAGATTTTAGAAAAATTATCATCTCATACACAAGCTTTTAAAAGTTAATAGAGAGTGATGAAATGAACATAAAACTAACTGATTATTTTAGATAATAATATAATAGATTTTTGAATCAAACACATGTTTCTATAGAAATTTAATTTAATTTATTACTTTCACTTACTATATATAGTAAGGGGAAGTATTGCGATCGTGAAAATTTTCGAATTCCAGTTTTCAACGGAAATACACGTTTTAGGGTCCCCTGAGTCCAAATAACCAAGTCCCGCTAAAAGGTCTGTGAGTGTGTGTGTGTGTGTGTGTCTGTGTGTGTGTGTGTGTCTGTGTGTGTGTGGTAACTCCCGGGCGGAAACGGTAAGTCCTATGAAACTGAAATTTCATATTTAAGACAACTATACGCCTACCAGAAGAGGCACTTTATACCATGCATTTTGCACCTTTTTTCGATTTTCTCAAAAACGGTTCCGATGATTTTGATTAAACTCGCTATATCGATGTAAAATTTAATGGGCTTTAATATCATGTAGGTTTTATTTAGATAAAAATGGTCTGATAGGGCTTAAATGCCGATATTTTAAATTGTCTTCCCCTAATGTACCTTTAATTTTGTAGATTTAATAATAATAACTAGATTATCTTGTTAACGCTGATGAAAAACTGGTAAATATATAAATTGAATAAATTCGATACCCAACTAAAGGAGAAAACAGAAAAAATATTTTTTTAATGCAATTTTTCGTTTTTGAACATAAGAGCAGTAATATACATGTATGATATACCGTTGGTAAGCTAAAGATTTTAGAAAAAATATCATCTGATACACAAGCTTTTAAAAGTTAATAGAGAGTGATGAAAAGAAGATAAAACTAACTGATTATTTTAAATAATAATATAATAGATTTTTTAATAAAACATATGTTTCTATAGAAATTTAATTTGATTAATTCCTTAATAATTTCACGTATTTTTATCTCTAACTGTATTTGAAAATCCTTTCATTGATTTTAAAAATTGAGGTAAGTGAAAGTCGTGTGTTGCCCGCACCAGATTTTTTTTTTTGTTATCATTGAACCTAAATACTTGAATTTCTCTATGTGTTCAAAAGTATGCCCTGATACATCAATATCACCAAGATCGCCACCGTTTCTGCTACTAATCACATATTTCGTCTTATCGGTATTTAATTCGAGTCTTATTTCTTTACCTTTTTTTTTTTTTTTTTTTTGTATATATGTATATTGTATTATTATTTTATAAATTTATTGTTTTGTATATATTGTGTGAATGTAGTATGAATGTTGTACTTTATCACAATTACAAATGTCTTAAATTGGACTGAATGTAATATTACTCAATAAAGAATTGTTTCTAAGAAAATTTAAAACAATCTAGTGAGGACAACACACAACTTTCACTACCTTGGTGGACAAAATAAATTAAAGAACTATGAAATAAAGTTAGATTTAAAAATAGTTTAAAGAATTATACTTAGTTTCGTTGGAAGTATACGTTTAATATTAACTGATATAACATAAAATTGTTATTTACAATAAACACTTAAATTTAAGCCTTATTCCTCACTTTACATTAACTTCCTCAATTTTGTATATAAGATAAATTTGTTCTCAATTTTTTATCTTTCCAACAGCATATTATACATATATTTTTTAATCATATATATATTTTTTTATCATATATTTTACTATTCTTATGCTCTAAGAAATAAATATATAAGTGCCATTTTTTATTTATTTCTAACTCTAAAGTATTTATTACATTATTGATACAAAATAATTAACTATTGCTAGTTTTTAGCATTGATAAAATATGGATAGATATGAAAAACAAAATTTATTAACCAACTATAATAATAAATAATTTTTTTTTGACAGTTGAAATACATTTTCAGAAATATCATAGTAATACAAAAGGTAATATACTATTGGAAAGCCGAAAACTTATTAAAACAATCCCACAAACTTAACATATCTTTTATTTAATAATTTCACTTTTATATAATTTTTGGAAGTCTCCATGGAAACTAAAAATAATGTGTTTGAAAACTTTCACTACTGCTTTGGCAACAAAATTTAAATGTATACAATTTATTTCTAGCAAAGATGTAAGTGAGAGTTTTAACCAGTTTTTTTATAGGAAGTTATTGTTTTTTTTTTTTTTTAAAGTCTTTCATTATTAGTGTAAATAAAACATTACCTTGAAATAGTTTCACAACATCTTGCAACGCCTGGAAACCATTCAAGACAGAAATGAATTCAGCGATTTTTCTCTTCGAATATATTTTCTCTTCGAACATGACCGCTCTGTTGTCAGGGTGGCTTCCTTCTAACCCTTTCGAGCTTTGAGCATATATTCTGGAAAAAAAATTAGACAATTTAATTAATTTTATATATATATATATATATATATATATATATATATATATATATATATATATATATATATATGATAAAATTTAAACCAAAACATCTACCATCGGAGAATAATTCGGATAATGATTTCCAGATGTGTATACATATCGATAGATATGAAAGGCAAAAAACTGCTACGAAAGTTAGTTTTTGCTAGTTGTTCTCAATTAAATCAGAATCCATGGATCAAAAAGTATAACAATAGGGGTACTCACTACGTTTGCTATAGCATGTGTTATTGTTATGTTATTGTGCTAAACCCAACCAGTTTCTACAGTTATTTCCTGTATAAAATTGATGGGTTTAGCACAATAGCACAAATAGCATGCTATAGCAAACGTAGTGAGTAGCCCTATTGAAGGAAATATTGGCTTGTAAAATAAGTTTGTAGCATTTTTCAATATTTCAATTTAATCCTCTCCGTGTTTATAAAGTTGGAGCAGCACGCTCTGGTGGATAAAGCACTAGTCTACTCTTCTCCGGGTCTTCGGTTAGAATTCCGGCTGTGGCACAATATTATTTATTCTATTAATTCGGTCAGCGGGCAACCCTAGAGTATGAAGACCGCCTTGGGGCAGACCCAGTCTCCAATAAAGTGGGTACCCAAAAAATTGGGGAAAACCGGCAGCTGAGCATGATCGAGGCCTCATCACCTCACGGAGGTTAGCCTAGAAACAGTACGAATCTCTTTATACACTGAGCCCATGACCCTTCATCGGTTGTAGTGGTAAAGGTTTTTTTTTTTATATGATTATATCAATTGGAACAATCTCTTCTAATTTTGTTTATATGTATTTATTTATCAAAACATGTCAATAATAAATCTTATTACTTAATTTTTATTACAATTAAGATTAGTTTGAATGAATAATTGTATTATTAGGTTCCTTTAATTAAAATGATCCTTTTCATTCAACTTATTTTATTTTCTTATTTTTTGTCCCTACGTTTCGGCTCTTTGCCATTCTCAAGGGATCTACAAAAAACATTTATTTTAAAATTAAAAGATACACAACATTATTTTTTAAAATTCTTATAAATCAATTTGCATACCTCTTTATACTCCTTTATACACTCTATACAATATATAGATATATATTTTGTCATAATTGAGTAAAATAAAAATTAAAACTATTATAGGCTGACCAGCCCTGTCCTGGTTGTTATCATCTACTGGATTAAAGAAATCTATTCCCTCACTCTTAACTATTGATATCAAAACTAATATACACACATATATTGTTTTACTATCTCCTCCTCAGTCAAGTCTACATTTATTTTCACAGCCAAAAATTTTTTCTTTTAAAATTCTTTAATAAATTATTACCATACATAAACATATACATACACACACACACACACACACACACATACACATACACACCCACATACACATACATATATATATATATATATATATATATATATATATATATATATATATATATATATATATACATAAACACATAAACAAATATATTAATATCCAATTAAAAACAAGATAATTTACCTAACCATAAAATTCCAAATATTATTCTACTATATTGTTATTTAAACTTTATTCCAGAAATTCCATTTAATTAAATTATACTACTTATTAATTTTGCTCAAAATCTCCGCATAATGGTCATTCAAATTCTTTGTGTCTGTTTTGTAATTTATACTGTAGTTAATGTTTTCTGATATATATATTGCCTCTAAAATTTTTCTTCTAAAATCATTACTTTCTTTATGTACTACCATAGTATTTTCAAAGTCAAATTGGTGTTTTTTATTTATTACATGTTGTACTAAAGCAGTCTTATTACCATCTTTTTCTTTATTTTTAACATCATTTTGGTGTTGATACATCCTATCCTTCAAGAACTGTTTTGTTTCACCAATATATACTGCAGGACAATTTACACATGGTATTTTATATACCATTCCAGATTGGGAGTTTTTTTCTATTTTATCTTTTAGCTCACTATAATAATTTTTTATTTTGTTTCTTGGTTTGAAGGCAAAAGTATATTCTTCCATATCATATAATTTGAAGGATTTTTTAATTTCTTCAGAAAGTCCCTTTATATAATTGCAGCTTTGGAATTTTTGGGTTGTCTTTAATTTTTTTATTTTTTCACCATTGCTATTATTTTTATTTTTAGTTCTAATATTCAATTCCCATATGGTTTTTACTATTTTTTTGGGGTAAAAATTTTCTGAAAAAATTTGAAAAACCTTTTCTTTGACCTTATTTAATCTTTCATTATCTGTAATTGTGATAACTTTTTTGCAAAAATTGTTTACTATATTGTACTTCATATGATACGGATGACATGAAAAATAGTTAAGAATTGTGTTACTACAAGTTTCTTTTTTGGCCCATTCTGTGCTGATTATTTCCTTTTTTCTAATCAACATCATATCTAGAAATCTTAATTTGCCTTCTTTTTCTATTTCCATAGTAAACTTCAATCTTTCATGGTAATTATTAAGAGCTTTTAGGAAATCCCCTACTACATTCTTTTTTATTATGCAAAATATGTCATCAACATACTTTACTAATAACTTTACTTTTATACCTGAATTTTTTAAAGCATTATTAATTAATTCATTCAATACCATACCTGACAAATATACTGATAAAACCCCACCCATTGGTAAACCAAATAATTGCCTATATATTTCACCTTTATATTTGAAAATTCCATTTTCGCAGCAAAGTTTTATCCCTTCCAGAAATATTTTTTTGTTTTATATATCAGTATCCAATTTTATTTCTTCCCATTTATCTTCTATTATTTTATACATTAATTTTAATGGAATATTTGTAAACAAAGATATTACATCATAGCTGACCATAATTTCATCATTATCAATTTTTATATTATTAATTTTGCTTTTTACCTCCATAGCGTTTGCTACATCATACTCTTTACTTTTGTAAGAATTTTTGAAACTATTTTTAAAATACTTTGATAAATTGTAAATTGGTCCGTTTATTCCATTTACTATTGGTCTTAATGCTCTGTCCTCTTTATGAAGTTTTAACAATCCAAACATTCTGGGATGGTAACAATGTTTATTTATTAACTTTTTTGTTTGATTGTCTTCTATGAACTTATTCTTTTTTAATTTTTCTACATATTGCTTTATTTGTTTACCAATTTCGGGTAGTGGATCTGTTCTAATCCTTCTATATGTGTTTTCTTCATGGAGAATATGTTTCATTTTATTATCATAATCTTCATGTTTTATTATTGCCACTCTTTTAGTTTTATCAGATTTTATTATTAATAGATCAGAATTTTTCTTTTTAAATTTTATCAATGCTTCTAAATCCTCTTTCCACTTTTTAAATACTTTATTTTCTTTATTACTTTTGTTTTTTAGGTTATCTATATAATTACCTATTTTTCTGATTATATTATTCCTTAAACTATTTTTATGATTATCACATGTATCCATATTTCTGAGAATTGTTTCTAAATCAGTTATTAAAATAATAATGTCCTTCCTAATGTCTTTGGGAAATATATTCACATTTTCACCTAAACTCAAAATATTAATGATATTATTTGGAATTTTTACATTAGTTAGATTTTCTACTAAATTCATTTTATACAAATTTTCGTATCTGTTAACAATTTCAAACTCAGTAGATTTCAAACAGAATCTAAACTTTGGATCAATATTATTACTAGAGACAAAGGTTTTGTTTAATTCTCTATTACTATTTTCTCTATTATATGGCTTATTAATCTTTACTTTTATATTTCTTTTCAATTTATTCATTAGTTTAATTTTATATTCATCCATTAGTTTTTTCCTATTATCATTGATAAATTTTTCTATATTGTCTTTGTAATGAGGATATTGAGTTTTAAATTTTTCTACATTTTTATTAATATTTTTTATAATGTCATTTTTTAACCAAAAACTTTGTCTAATGTCCAAATTAAGAAATTCCTTAATTACTTTATCAAACATATTTACTTTATTTTGGCTTCTAATAAAATTACTATTGAATCTATTCTCAAGAGCTATTATTGGATTAATAATATGTGGAGGGAATATTTCTTTATTTTTACATTCTTTTAAATAAAATATTTTACCTTCAGCTTTTACCATTTTTATACATAAAGAAATTATTTCAGTACTAATATCTATTTTAACATCTTTAAACAATGTTGAAAAACTATCTTTTAATTCCTTAAATGCTATATTAAATACTGCCATCTTGGATCTCAGTTCAGTTTAATTAATTTTTATTACAATTAAGATTAGTTTGAATGAATAATTGTATTATTAGGTTCCTTTAATTAAAATGATCCTTTTCATTCAACTTATTTTATTTTCTTATTTTTTGTCCCTACGTTTCGGCTCTTTGCCATTCTCAAGGGATCTACAAAAAACATTTATTTTAAAATTAAAAGATACACAACATTATTTTTTTAAATTCTTATAAATCAATTTACATACCTCTTTATACTCCTTTATACACTCTATACAATATATAGATATATATTTTGTCATAATTGAGTAAAATAAAAATTAAAACTATTATAGGCTGACCAGCCCTGTCCTGGTTGTTATCATCTACTGGATTAAAGAAATCTATTCCCTCACTCTTAACTATTGATATCAAAACTAATATACACACATATATTGTTTTACTATCTCCTCCTCAGTCAAGTCTACATTTATTTTCACAGCCAAAAATTTTTTCTTTTAAAATTCTTTAATAAATTATTACCATACATAAACATATACATACACACACACACACACACACACACACACACACACACACACACACACACACACACACACACACACACACACACACACACACACACACACACACACACACACACACACACACACACACACACACACACACACACACACACACACATACACACCCACATACACATACATATATATATATATATATATATATATATATATATATATATATATATATACATAAACACATAAACAAATATATTAATATCCAATTAAAAACAAGATAATTTACCTAACCATAAAATTCCAAATATTATTCTACTATATTGTTATAGTAGAATAACAATATTACAAATATTCCATTAAAATTAATGTATAAAATAATAGAAGATAAATGGGAAGAAATAAAATTGGATACTGATATAAAAAACAAAAAAATATTTCTGGAAGGGATAAAACTTTGCTGCGAAAATGGAATTTTCAAATATAAAGGTGAAATATATAGGCAATTATTTGGTTTACCAATGGGTGGGGTTTTATCAGTATATTTGTCAGGTATGGTATTGAATGAATTAATTAATAATGCTTTAAAAAATTCAGGTATAAAAGTAAAGTTATTAGTAAAGTATGTTGATGACATATTTTGCATAATAAAAAAGAATGTAGTAGGGGATTTCCTAAAAGCTCTTAATAATTACCATGAAAGATTGAAGTTTACTATGGAAATAGAAAAAGAAGGCAAATTAAGATTTCTAGATATGATGTTGATTAGAAAAAAGGAAATAATCAGCACAGAATGGGCCAAAAAAGAAACTTGTAGTAACACAATTCTTAACTATTTTTCATGTCATCCGTATCATATGAAGTACAATATAGTAAACAATTTTTGCAAAAAAGTTATCACAATTACAGATAATGAAAGATTAAATAAGGTCAAAGAAAAGGTTTTTCAAATTTTTTCAGAAAATTTTTACCCCAAAAAAATAGTAAAAACCATATGGGAATTGAATATTAGAACTAAAAATAAAAATAATAGCAATGGTGAAAAAATAAACAAATTAAAGACAACCCAAAAATTCCAAAGCTGCAATTATATAAAGGGACTTTCTGAAGAAATTAAAAAATCCTTCAAATTATATGATATGGAAGAATATACTTTTGCCTTCAAACCAAGAAACAAAATAAAAAATTATTATAGTGAGCTAAAAGATAAAATAGAAAAAAACTCCCAATCTGGAATGGTATATAAAATACCATGTGTAAATTGTCCTGCAGTATATATTGGTGAAACAAAACAGTTCTTGAAGGATAGGATGTATCAACACCAAAATGATGTTAAAAATAAAGAAAAAGATGGTAATAAGACTGCTTTAGTACAACATGTAATAAATAAAAAAACACCAATTTGACTTTGAAAATACTATGGTAGTACATAAAGAAAGTAATGATTTTAGAAGAAAAATTTTAGAGGCAATATATATATCAGAAAACATTAACTACAGTATAAATTACAAAACAGACACAAAGAATTTGAATGACCATTATGCGGAGATTTTGAGCAAAATTAATAAGTAGTATAATTTAATTAAATGGAATTTCTGGAATAAAGTTTAAATAACAATATAGTAGAATAATATTTGGAATTTTATGGTTAGGTAAATTATCTTGTTTTTAATTGGATATTAATATATTTGTTTATGTGTTTATGTATATATATATATATATATATATATATATATATATATATATATATATATATATATATATATATATATATATATATATATATATATATATATATATATGTATATATATATATATATTATATATATATATGTATGTGTATGTGGGTGTGTATGTGTATGTGGGTGTGTATGTGTATGTGTATGTGTGTGTGTGTGTGTGTGTGTGTGTGTGTGTGTGTGTGTGTGTGTGTGTGTGTGTGTGTGTGTATGTATATGTTTATGTATGGTAATAATTTATTAAAGAATTTTAAAAGAAAAAATTTTTGGCTGTGAAAATAAATGTAGACTTGACTGAGGAGGAGATAGTAAAACAATATATGTGTGTATATTAGTTTTGATATCAATAGTTAAGAGTGAGGGAATAGATTTCTTTAATCCAGTAGATGATAACAACCAGGACAGGGCTGGTCAGCCTATAATAGTTTTAATTTTTATTTTACTCAATTATGACAAAATATATATCTATATATTGTATAGAGTGTATAAAGGAGTATAAAGAGGTATGCAAATTGATTTATAAGAATTTTAAAAAATAATGTTGTGTATCTTTTAATTTTAAAATAAATGTTTTTTGTAGATCCCTTGAGAATGGCAAAGAGCCGAAACGTAGGGACAAAAAATAAGAAAATAAAATAAGTTGAATGAAAAGGATCATTTTAATTAAAGGAACCTAATAAATCTTATTACGTTTCGAGGTATCCCATGCCTCATCTTCAGATGTTCAATATTATATTTATTTCCATATTGTATCTCAATATAGGTCATTTAATATTATAATTTATTCACATCAAGTTCATATATGTATGAATAGTAATTCTATCAAATTTTAACTTTTCACTATCACATATTAATTTTTCTTGTGCACTTGCAACTATCATGTGTACTAAACTAGTCTTTATCTAATGCCTTTCTTGTTCTCTATGGGAATAAGAAAGGGGATACCTCGAAACGTAATAAGATTTATTATTGACATGTTTTGATAAATAAATACATATAAACAAAATTAGAAGAGATTGTTCCAATTGATATAATCATATCCTAAATTACTCTTCTATAATAGTAATTGATATAAAAAAAGGTGTTTTTTTTGGGAGTTCGTTTTTATGAAATCATGTTTGCTCGGTCAAATAATGTTTCCACATCCTAAAATAAGGATTAGTTTCAATGTTCAATCTAGATGCTTCAGTTTTAACCGAGGTTTCTTATCTTTAAGTGGTACTTTACTTGCTCAAAATGGAAGAGAAAAAAAAATTAATTTCGTCCTTTAATGATTTTTTAATTTCCAAAAATAGCACTATCTAGTAGCCAGCGTTTGAACTGGCTGCAGCAGTGTCGCAGCTCAGTACAACATAATAACTCAGTAAATAATATAAAATAAGATGGATACATTTTCTTACCTCGACAAAAGTCTTTCCAAGTCGGGCACTTTTGAAAGCATGGAGCTAGCGTCGCTGAGAACGCTCGAGTTATCGATGAGAACTTTCAGAGCCACCTGGCGAGCTTTGATGCTGCTAATGCTCGTCAACGGGTTGCACAGCCAATATCGGAGCAACCTGCCAATCAATATCACTAAAATTAATATCAAAGATAACCCAATAATTTTTTTTAAGTAAGATAGGAAAATACTATGAACAGTCTATTTTTCAATACTGAGTCATCGCCGTTTCTCAAAAATAACTATGGTTGTGAAGTTGAAATTTCTCCTGGAGGTACGTCTTACCGCCTAGATGTGCAATAAGGCTGGGTTTGGAAAAATTTGTCCTCAAAGGGATTTAAAAAAATATTTTTCTAAAACGTAAAACAAAATTAGTTTTTGAATAACTCAAAAACTATACGCATCCTCAAAAACTATAAGTACTCATCTAAATGACAATCAAATTTCTAACTATCTAGAAGTAAAATCGTCTTAATCTGGTCATTAATAGCATAGATTATAAAAATACTTATAACAAATATATTTAGGTATATTTCGTTTCGTAGCCATGTTTCGTGTGTAGGTTTCTATCAAATTCATGTTTCATTGTTGTTAGTTTTTAAAATGATCAATAGCCTGAAAAACATTTAAGTTTTGAAAAGACAATTGAACTTAACTTAGTTCTGAATCGTAAAAAAAATGCAAGCTCATTCAGTTGGAAGTGTACACCCCGGAGTGGAAAAAATACGCATTTATGTAACATAAAAGTTACGATGGTATAGAATGATAATGTTTTCATGTAAAAAATGTCAGTATTTGATAATCACGTGTACGGCTACTTGCTACTGGTATGTTATTGTAGATTAAACTGAATAAAATTAATATCTGACAATCAAAAATAATCATTTATTTGTCACACATAGACATAGTTAAAAGTTTATCTCACTACTATCTCAGATATATTTATATTGTATAACCTCACCTAACACAGTCATTATAAACAACTTTCTTAATTTGCAGCAATTAAAAAAAAAAAAATTAAATAGTCGCGTGCAAAGCTGCGAGTTACAGCTAGTTTTATTTATAAAGTAAAATAAAATACCTTTTACCAAAAGGAGTGCTACAATGATCAATTTGATGGAGTAATGTTCCTTGGAGACCTCCGCAACCATTATCAATCACGTTCAGATTTCTCAATGTCACCGCGTCCAATATCTATAAATAAATAATATAAGAGAATTTATAAAATAAATATAACTATATATTTATAGCAGTTCAAATAACATTTGTTAACAATATTATGATGAAAAATTGGCCAAAAGAAGCCCAATACCAGTTGTTCTGTTTATAGATAGATTTCTTATTCATTTTATATTAGTGTCAAAAGAAAAAAAAATTAAAATAGAAAAAAATATATTAATCTATTTTTATGTGTATTGCATGTTAAGATTTTTATGATATTAATATGTTTATATCAAAACTTTTCCATTAAGGAAAAAAATATGTAAGCTGTGTAATTAGCAACCCAATTAAGTCGGGCAGCAGCACTTGTTGAATAAAGTGTATCTCTCTATAATTTAATTTTTCATTTTTTTTATATTTAAATTCCTCCCTTTTTACTTTATATAATCTATTTTATTATCCTAAATCTATAATGTAATTTTAATTTATTTTCATTATAATGTAATCTTAATTATTTTTTATATATATTTTTTAATAATTTTTATTTTTAAATAATAAATAAATATTGAAAAATAATAGAATAGAATAGAAAATTATCATGGCGCAAGATGTGTGTTGATAAAAACTGGTAAAGAAATAGGACTCTAAGAAGAAATTAGTAGCAGAAACAGTGGCGATCTTGATATATCAGGGCATACTTTTGAACACGTAGAGAAATTCAAGTATTTAGGTTCAATGAAAACAAGAAAAAATGAAAATCCAGGAAGAAATAAAGTCCCCGTTAAAGGTGGGAAATGCGTGTTATTATTCAGTTTCTAAGTTACTTAGCTCGCGGCTTCTATCTAAAAACTTAAAGGTTAGAATTTATAAAACTATTATTCTTGAGAATAGTTCTTTAAGAATGTGAAATGTGGCCGTTTACTTTTTAAGAATGAACAACGGCTTAATGTTTTCAAAAATAAGGTGCTGCATAAAATATTTGGTCCTAAGAGAGATGAGGGCACTGGGGAGTTTAGAAGGTTGCACAACGCGGAATTGCGGAACTTGTATCTTGTGAATATCATTGTATCGTGGAGAGTCAAATGGGCGAGTAAAGTTGTTGGGCTCGGTGAGGAACGGATTCCGAGAAAGTTGGTTTTCGCTGATACGACTGGCAGGCGTGTGAAAGGTAGGCTGAAACGTCGATGGGAGGATTGCGTTAAGGCTGATCTCGGGGGCTTGGGCTTGAACGGTGAACATTGGACGAGTCTGTGCAGGTGGAGTTTGGTGGTATCGGCATTGAACCTTCAGGTTCGGTAAGCCTATTATTATTATAGAATAGAAAATTATTTTATTCTAGGACTTAGTCTTTCAAGAATAGCATAAATGTTATAAATAAAGGAATTAGTCCGGGTGGCGGTCATTAAATGAAACAACTGAATTCCTTCAGTAATTCTCAACGGTCAACTAATTATATCCACAATGATGAAAAGAACACGAAGCAACGACAAAAAGATACATCCACCTCAACTCTCCGCCGCAGTGCCAGAATACAAAATCGCAGACAGGACATACAATCTACAACTCAACAACAGCAGGTATTCTCATCTCAACAAGCCATCTCTTCTACACCTCCAGGTGACTCAAGTTTTTCTCATCACCTCAATTCCAGCTCAAAAAAAGCCCTGATGATGACCCACAATGGGGGTCGAAACGTTGGCAAACAATAAAATAGTTGAAACTATTCAGTTGTTTCATTTAATGACCGCCACCCGGACTAATTCCTTCATAAAATATTTAATATGCGAACTTTCTTTACCAACCTAATACATTAAATAGAATAAATAATTTACAGAGGTAAAGGAGAAAGTGAAAGAAAATTGATTAAAAAAATAATAATATTATTAAATAAATACAAAAATAGAATGAGAAGTTAAAAACAACTAATTTTTAACTAAAAAAAAAAAAGGGAAGAAATTTAGTCATTATGATTGAACACTTTTAATCCAAAATCTTATTTAAAATTTCACAACAAAGATCTGTTTGGACAATAGATGTTGGAAAAGGAGTGTTCGCGTAACATGTACGCTCAATTTAATTTTTTGTTATAAAAAACATATGGTAAGAAGAGAAGCTAAAACACAGCAGAAGCTTGCACGCAACATACCATTTCCTTCTTCTGAGTAAGCTGCGTTAAGGATGGAGTAGAGGAAGAAAAGGTCGCCCTAGGCTGGACGACATGGCGAAGAATAAAGAGATCAACTGAGAAGACGAATATACCAACATGTAAATATGAAGCCCACCTAAATTGTTATCCAAACCCTTTCCCATTTGTTTAAATACACTAAATTTCATCCCAGCAGTTTTTCTTTCACTCATTCAATACAGTCCACTTGTTCTAGCTGCCACTTGGTCTAGTCCTAATCATTTTTCATAATGATGGTTAGAACAAACAAGGAGATTTAAATGTGGATAAGGTTACAGCACGACATATTTCATAATAAGACGTGATACCTTCAACATCAAAATAACTAACTAAAGATAATAATTAAGAGAACATACAACATACCATATGCCTGCTGTTGATTTCTTGAGTTTTATTCCAATCTGAAGAAATCTCGATATCTATCGGCTTGTAAATTTCAAACTGCGCTAGAGAGACAAGTTGATAATCCAAGAGGCAGCGAGTCAACACCCATATCACTGCTCCGAGGGACCTCACGCCCAACTCACTTTCTTCATCGGCTGTCAATCCTAAGCTATCGCCTACATATTGAAAAAAAAATAAATAAATAAAAATCATACAGTTTGAGAAAATATTTTAGTAGCAATAAGAAAAAAAATTAAAACTCACTGTCTCCTACAAAAGTTTTCAAGGTTTCAGGCAACCCTTCTTCCCCGAAATACTTCCTCTCTGCGAGTTTGGTCAAAGTAGATGTAGAAGACCAGAACTCGGATTCTGGAGCCAAAGCTTCCTTCACGGCACCACTCAACGAGGTATCGAGAAGTTGCTTGGTCCGTTTGGAAATTCTATTCCTCTCGTAGAGCACCTAAAGGTTAATGGTTAGATATGAGAAAAGTTTTAGCAGATATATAATAAGTGAAAGTATGTTAATTTTGCCTCGACTGGGAAAAACATAGATCATGGTTATGTCTATCACAAACAAGGAGAGGGTCGCAAATGTGTCTCACCGATTTTGATGAAATATTTTTGGGAAAAACTAGATATTAAACCATTAGGCTCTGCAAAATATTAGGGGTCAGCGCTTCCCTGGAGTTGCATACAAAAATAAGAGATTTTGTATATGAAAAAAAAAAAAAATTTTATTTAATATTTCTAATTCTAGTGAGGGTAGAAAAATAACTTTGGTGTCAAAATTACCCTGATTCAAAGCGGAATAATTAATAAAACCTGGTGCGGATAACTCACAACTTTCACTTACTTCGACTGTTAAAATCAATTTAAAAAATATTAAATATACTTCAATTTGAAAAATATTTTAAGTTGATTTCAATAAAATGTGTATTCATTTTCGTTGGAAACATATGATTTTGATTAAATAATATAACTATATTAAACTGTTAATTAGTTTGAAGTTTATTCCCTATTCGTCACTTTATATTACCTTTTAGAACTTTGTTTGTAATTTCAAAAAGTATGCTTTATTTATTTTATATTAATAATGTCCATAAACAGTCTTCAGTTGTTTTTGTTTTGTATTTCTTGTGATATTGGTAATATTGTCAACATATGAACTGTAATGACCAACTATATTTGTATGGGGATTACTCCGAAAACAAATAATAATTATTATTTTTATATAATAAACTTTCTATTTTCTACATTAGACATTTCAGCAAATTGCAGTTGGAAACTCAAAATAAAATGAGTGACTATTTCCAAAACGACTAACCTGGACGGGAGGGTATAGGGCTATCATCGTCCTCAAGCGAGAGCTGTGGCGATCGTCTTTGAACTGCCCTATGTAAAACGTGCCGATGGAAGTATCCACGAAGCACACTCCATAACTTGAACTAACGCTGTCGTTCTCCTAGAATATAATATAAAACATAATCAATAATAATGATAATAAGCTCAATAATTTACAATTTTATGTGTTTATTAATACAGGGTTTTGAATATGAGAATTACTATTTATATTTTATTATGATAATTTTTTAATGTCACAATGAAGAATAATTAAAAATATTTATTGTTTTTTCTAGACTAGAATCTGAACTATCTTTCTCCAAATTTTTAACTAACATCCAAAAGGCCAACTGTTGATATTAATAACTAGTAAATTTTAATATTAGCACAAAAAGAATTTTATTTGGAGGAATTAGGAAAAAAAAAAAAAATGCCTCTAAAACCCATGAAGGGCCTTGTGGGTTAAGTACATATTATTATAATATTTAAATTTGTTAACTAAAAATGTGATTGATAAGGGTTTTTTATTAATAATTACATAGTCTTTTTACTTGATCATCATTTTCAAAAAGTTTTCCTTTGACGAAGTTGTCTAAATTCCTGAACAGGTGGTAATCTGTTGGAGACAAGTCGGGAGAATATGGTGGGTGCGGAAGAACTTCGTAGCCCAGTTCTTTCAATTTTTCCACGGTATGTTTTGAAACATGCCGCTCAGTGAGATCATGAGGTAATCATGTATCGAGCTTATTTACTTTCCTAATACACTTTAATTGTCTGGAAACGGTAGATGCACTTGCATTTAGTTGTGCTGAGAGTCCTTTAACTGTTTGGTAGGGGTTTCCTTCTACTGTATGTTTCAGGACATCGTTGTCTATTACGGACGGAGGTCTTCCTCGGGGCAAGTTTTCCAAGTCGGCATCCCCAGCTGAAAACTTAGCAAACCAACAGCGAATGGTCCGTTCATTAACACTCCCTTCCCCAAACGCCTGGCAAATATTTCTAGCGGCCTCAGCTGCTGAATGGCCGAGTTTAAACTCTTCCAAAAATCGCGTGTTTCCATGTTCATATTTGAAGATATACTAAAAAGTGGGTAATTGATTGGAAAGCTAATGTTTATAATATAAAGGTAGAGGATTAGTAACTGTTTACTTTAAATATGTAAACATTCTGAAGAAAACAACAAAATCCTTTCTGTATTTCAGAAACAATAAAAATGGACATTTCATGTGACACAACCCAATATTTATGCCTACTTAATATATCACAATGATATTCCAAAAGATGGCAAATCCTTTCGGTTTTTCAGGATGAAATAGAACTCCATGTATTATAACTTAAAGTTTATTTTAAACTACAATATATTGACCATTATTTAATTTGACTTTTTCCCATCTTTCAATTGATAGAAAGTCTGGAGTTAATTGTTAAAAAACTAATCCAAATGGTTTTTGATGTCCTCTTCCTTTTGGAATTTCTTACCATTCGTGGAATTCTGCAGAGACCTACTCAAGTGGTGTCTGGTGACACTTGAAGCTGTCTGGTAAATATGGAGGGTGGAACTACAGGTCCCATCGAAGGCCCAATAATTTATTGAGTGTGACCAATGAGGTGTGAGGCCTGGCGTTGTCTTAGTGGAACACAACACCCTCCCTAATCACAAGTTCTGGGCATTTATTTTTAACTGATTGATCCAATTTTGTTAATTGTGAGTAGTATAGAGTTGAATCAATTTGTAGCGGATGCTTCACGCGCTTGCTCACATTTAAGTCATCAACCAGACAAAAGAAGCTCTCACCATCAATAACTAACATTAAGGGCTAACAAACCCAAGAATTAGCTCAGCTCTTCAGATCACCAAATTTTCTTCTAGAGGTGTCTCCCTAGGTCAAAGTATCTCTGCCTTTGTATCTCTAATGTGGTCTATCTTTACTTCACATCCTTCAATTACCTACTTTCCTCATTACTTCTTTATCCCATCCATAGAACTGTGCTTGGCTTCAACCCTTGCGCAGGTGTCCTCTCCGCTACTGAGAGCTTCTACTTCTCTGGGCATTCCTTCCTAACGCCAGTCCCCTCTGCTTGTTGGTAGGCAGGATAATCTTGATCCTGGTGTTGCAGCTCGAGTTTCTACCTTGGGGGGCATCGATCTCCATCTTACTCTCTTCCTTTTAATGAACACGCATTGTTAAGAATTGAAATTGTCTTATGTTTATTGTATCTCTCTATTTGTAATTTTATTTGTTTTATTTTGTGGTTTATTATGTGCAAGCGTGACATGCATTTGTTTTATTCTATTTGAATCAGCTGTTAAGTGACCGCCAGGGCAGAGTACTTTCTGGGATTGAAAAAGAGAAAGGGAAGAGAGTGACTCGCGAGTGTAGAGTGTTTTAATTAAGTTGGTTGTCGCTGAATGTCGCATATTTTTCGTATAATCGCAACTCGCACATCATCATAGAAGATTGTATCAGAATTGTTGCATTGAGTAGGTAACCGCTCAAGGGAAAGAAGGAACATCGCAGACGAGAGGGGGAAGGAAGCCATCACGGACAGAAAGACCCACCGCTTGCACATTATAAACAGTATTTTGTTTCATTTGAATTAATATAAGCTTTTCATGTTCCCTCTTTTATTATTTCATTTTTACCCTCAACAAAATTACACGGATTGACAGATAATTCAGCGACTCATAATAACGAACGGGTTGAGGCTGCGAGCAAACGCGTTAATCGCCCCTCTTCCCAACAAATTTTTGGAGGCACCGGCGAGATTGCTGAATTTTCTCGTCGATTTGTTTAGTTTTGTTGATGTGATTTTTGCTATTAATAAAATTAGTTTATAGGTTATGTTACGCTTTCGCATTATATCGCATTCGCATTACACAGACTGTTGTTATTAATTATTCAGTTTCTTTATTCTTTACTATTTTATTATTTAATTTAAGTTTGTTTAAAGTATATTTTAGATTAGTTTGCATTTATTTAAATAATTTTGTTCATTAAATGTTTTTTATTTAGGTTTAAGTTTTGTATATAATTTACACAGTTCACGTAATTATTACTTTCTTTCTACTAATTTTAATGTTTATTTGGAGTTATTTGTACTTTATATTCAATTAGTAATCATAATATTTGTATATATTTTGTTTTTTCAATTGCAAACCACACATTACAAAACAGCTGTTTTAATTTGTTAATATTATGTTGGCCGCTTTGATATTACTACGCCTACTATTAACTACGCCTTATCGATCAGCTGTTCAATTACAATTAATTTTCAGTAGGTTATTTTGATTGGGACTATTTTTCTTTGATAATAAGTTTAGTATTTTATTGAAAATTTAATTGTAATCTAATATGCCGCCCAAAACTGATAATAGTTCTGATTCCAAAAGCGATGAACTTAAATTAGAATTTTTAGTGGACGAATTGAATGATCTCTATGAGGACATTAAAAACACTAGTGAACTGGGTTTTGTTTCTACTACAGATAGGTCTAAGAGAGCGATGTTTAAAGCATGCTTATCGCGAATTGATGGCACTTTTGATAAGTTTTCACAAATATTTCGAGAAATAAAATCACTCGCTACACAGATAAAAGGATATGACATCTCAACATTTGCAAAAATGAAGAATGAGGCTCGTGAAGCCTATTACGAATCCTTATCTTATGATGTTCGGGAAGAACAAATATCTGTGAAGACGGATAATGCTTCCATGGGTAGTAATTCTGCAGGCTCTATCTCCGTTCTTCGACTTCCGCCCATAAACATACCTAGTTTTGATGGCAATATTTCCGATTGGGGACCGTTCAAGGACACCTATCTGTCCCTAATTCACAACAACAATTATTTGGAAAATGTGCAAAAATTCCATTATTTAAAATCTGCAGTAAAGGGGGCTGCCGCACAGGTGATCGCTTCTATAGCGATATCGGATGCTGAGTATCTGCATGCCTGGGAAACCCTGTCAAAACGATATGATAATAAACGAACGCAGGCAACTACCTTTCTAATGAAAATTCTGAATTTTAAATCTCTTCAGAATCAAAATTTGACATCACTAGAAACCTTTTCGAATGAGGTGTTAGAAAACATCACGTCATTTCAAAATTTAAAATTAGAGGATCCTGCAGGTTTCATTCTTCTGACATTTGGTCTAAAATTATTAGATGACAAATCCCGTGATCAATTAGAAACAAAGTACGCTTCATCAACCACATTACCTACTATTTACGATTTTCAAGACTTCATACAAGAACTTTGTATCAAATTACAAACGAAACACTTGACCTCTAATCGCTCATTAGATTCAATAGTCCCAAACCCTAAGCCCAGATACTCTGCTAACTCAAGACGCATCTTAATCTCAACAAGCTCTGACAACTCTGCTGTAGAATGTTTCAAATGCCAAGAAAATCACCGCATTTATGAATGTCCTCGATTTAAAACTTTAAGTCAACTAGAAAGATATGAAGAAGTCAAGGCACTTAACAGATGCTTCAATTGTTTATCTTCTGGTCACTCTGCAAAAGGCTGTTCCTCCCGCAATTCCTGCAGATATTGTGGTAGGAATCATCATACCTTACTACACTACACTACAACCAATGATCGCACTCAAAATTCGGAACAAATAATGGTCAGACAAACATCGATCAATCGCTCTTCGCCCAATAGTCGAATTAAATTAGTAGGTCCTTCAGAACTCGTCACAACCTCTACTAATTCAAAAGATGCAGTCCTTACTTCTGCAGAGGATGGCGAGATGAATGTTCTGTTAGGAACCGCATGTGCCCGAATTATGGATTGTCGAGGTGAATTGCATCCTATACGATTAGTTATAGACAGCGGATCTCAGAGATCATTTATAATGACAGAGTGTGCACGACGTCTAGGATTAATATTGACTAAAAATCCTAATCGTATCAGTGGATTCTCTGACTGTCCTATACCAGGTGGAAAACACCAGGCTAAGTGCATTCTAGTTTCGAATAAACGAGAACAACCCCAATTCGAAACATCTGCAGTTTTAATTGAAAATATTACTGATGAACTACCCAAACGATGCATATCTCCAAGAATCAAGAAAAGCTTTAACAAATATGACTTGGCAGACCCTGGCTTTCACGAACCGAGTCCGATTGATTTCTTGCTGGGAGCGGATCTGTTTCCTCTCATTTTTACTGGCGAAACCATCCTCACTTCTCCTGGGTTCCTAAGTGGATTAATGACAGTGTTTGGCCTGGTGATTACTGGTTCCATCAGTGACACCCCAACAACAATGCTCTCTTTATTCACAAAGGCCACATCAAACTTTGACAATCGTGACTGCCTAAATAATTCGCTGACAAAACTTTGCAAGATGAAGGAAGTCAATCAACCAGATCAAGCAAATCCTCTAGACACGATATGTAAAAATCCTATTGTGAAGTCGCATTGTCGCAAAACCGCCTATATGGTCCGCCCGCTCACTAAGGAGGGATTTGGAAATACTCACGATCCTCATTTCATTACCCCTCTCCATCTTCAATTTCCAGAGAGACAATATCATCCAGAAGTTGTACCGCACACTCAAAAGAGTACCCATAATGAACATCGCAATCAGATATATTTTTCACCAAAGCTCCAATTAGACCAGATTACAAACCAGAAGAATTGACTGAGAAACCAACTGATTCAACTTATTCGTATCATCAAAACAAGGTTTTACGAAATTCCTCAGTTTATGTCCAAGATTTAGAAAATAAATAAGTTGAATATTCTTATACCCGCTGGATACCATCATGTAGTTGCCAAGGTGGGCGGCATTTTGTCATGTATCTCGCTATTATAGGAGTCAAATAGGTTCACTGTCAGTCTATGCATTGACCACTGGGACAAGATCGCTCTAGTTGTCTCATTTTGGAAGTAGCCTCGGAGAAGCCAACAGAAGCGCATTCTTTGCCTCTTCGGACTGTCCCAGAATAGAGAAATATCAAACGAATAAACTCTATCGCCCATCTTCACAGTGCTTCATTTATTACTATATTCATCGCTTAGTTCCAACTCATGATTACTTAGTCTTTAATTTAAATTTTATTTCATAAAATTTGGTGGGCGGCATGTTAAGAATTGAAATTGTCTTATGTTTATTGTATCTCTCTATATGTAATTTTATTTGTTTTATTTTGTGGTTTATTATGTGCAAGCGTGACATGCATTTGTTTTATTCTATTTGAATCAGCTGTTAAGTGACCGCCAGGGCAGAGTACTTTCTGGGATTGAAAAAGAGAAAGGGAAGAGAGTGACTCGCGAGTGTAGAGTGTTTTAATTAAGTTGGTTGTCGCTGAATGTCGCATATTTTTCGTATAATCGCAACTCGCACATCATCATAGAAGATTGTATCAGAATTGTCGCATTGAGTAGGTAACCGCTCAAGGGAAAGAAGGAACATCGCAGACGAGAGGGGGAAGGAAGCCATCACGGACAGAAAGACCCACCGCTTGCACATTATAAACAGTATTTTGTTTCATTTGAATTAATATAAGCTTTTCATGTTCCCTCTTTTATTATTTCATTTTTTACCCTCAACAAAATTACACGGATTGACAGATAATTCAGCGACTCATAATAACGAACGGGTTGAGGCTGCGAGCAAACGCGTTAATCGCCCCTCTTCCCAACACGCATTATCAAGAACATCTGTGACCAATCTTACCTCATTGATAACCATACCTCCTGATGGCAATAGCTCAGAGAAAATAACACCCTTGAAATCCCACCACATGAAAAGCATTATCTTCTTTGGATACAATCTGGGTTTTGACATTCTATAAGCCTCAGTACTAGGTCCCCAAGATCATCTCCTGTTACCAACCTTTTCAAAAATGGGCCGTTTTCTTGTTATCTCCTTAGTGGATCACAAACGAAAATGCATGTTGCCAAGTTGACTTCGGTGAGAGAGTGAGGAACCCAAACATTAAGCCTGGAAACAGCTGAGCTAGAGAAAATAGTTTTCTACGTTTGTTAATGACACATTCAGGGCCTAGCAATATCTTGCACTGATTGGGAATTGATAAGCAATGGCCTTAAAATTTCTTGTTTCAATTTTGAAAGGTTGCGTTCGGTCAAGACATCAACACCATAAACACTGCAACTTTTCCTATGAGCTTCTGCAGCATGCTTAACTTTTTTAAAATAATACCACAAAACATGCCAATAATGAATGATGTTTTCACTCATATTCACAGTAGAATAGCAAACGCAATACTAAGGTAGTTTCAACAAGAGTTAACAGATATAAATGTTGACATATTACAAACAGGATAAGCAATCCACCTTAGGGATTAATTCATGAGATAAGAAGAGTATCAAATTAACAGAAAAATAAACTGAAAGGACTTATTTGCCAGTCGAATAGTAGGGTATTGTCTCTAGCGTAATAGTCGTGCTATGAGATGTTGAGGCCAAGATCACGCTCAGCCACCAGGGCGGTTTCTCCAACTTTTGTTTGTGCCACAGGATGGTCTCCCTACCAAATGGTCACCCTAAAGATGAAATAACAGAATAAATAATTATCGAGCCAGAGCCCTGATTCGAACCCAGGACCTAGAGAAGAGTAGTTTGCCACTCCTATATTATGGACTTAAGAGGCGAATAGATAAAATAAGTTCAATTAAATTGACATTTAAATAAATCTTTAAAGAAGAAAACATCACAAACCTTTTCATTAATAGCGAGTAGATACTGCCCTTGGGCCTCTCTAGACTCACCATCAACCACCGTGAATATCCTCGTACCCTTTGTCGTTATTTGGCATATTTCACGATTCACAACTTTATCGAACTTTGTTGGCCTTGACACTACAATAAACCATATATTAGTTCAAAATTATAATAATAAAGAAATAAATAAATAACAATATAAAAATATTACTATGTTTGACCCTCTCGGTCATAGCATCTGGAGTTTCGGTCTGTTCCACACGAGCCACTTTATATCCTTTATCGACCAAATTGGCTGAAAATCTACCATAGGCTATTTCAGGGAATCCGCAGTGAGCATATTCTCCCTGTTAAACATGTTCAAACAGCTGATTATATTAAAACATCTGATCATGATTTTATGAAATTAATAACAATCACAACGGAACTGTTTATTCATTTAATGTCACTTTCATTATGTGGTTAATCTTACTAATTTTTTTTTTTTTTCTGGCTAATCTGATGCACTGCAGCCTTATTTTGCACCGTCCAATCTACTGTTAATACAGGGCTAGTGTCTTGGTGAATCTGACTAACCTCTAGGGGTTAATCAGTTCACGCAACTTGGGATCAGCGATTCGGTCGACGCCAAAGTGTTAAAACCGTATCCTGGCAATCTCTGGACAACTGCATATCTCATGAAACGCAGTTTCATCCTCCTTGCAGAATCTGCAAGTCGGTGAGGCTACCAAACCCACATTATGGAGATGCTTATTAACTTGACAGTGTCCTGTGTACAGTCCTGTTATCCTCCTTAGGGTTGTCCAGTCCATTGAGAGTAGAGTACAACTTCTCTCTTTGCAGGGTCCATCCAGAAACATCTTAGAGTGATACTGCTTATCAGTATCCCTCCAGTACTGCCTGGATCTATTGTCAGCAGACGCCTTAATCAGACCTTTAGCATTGCTGAGGTTCAGGTGTGAGGGGTAGCTGAGCAGAACCCCTCCTCGCGAGGCTATCAGCTCTCTCATTTCCTAGGATGCCTGAGTGACCAGCACCCAATTACCCGGACTTTATTCAGCAGGGAAAGCATATTAAGATTACTTTTGCATTCCTCTACTAATTTGGACTGAGTCATGTAATTACCCAGAGCTCCGATAGCAGCTTGACTATCGGTATGTAGAGTTATCTGTCTGTCTCTCATCCCTTTAACCTTACCAATACTACAGTGTAAGTCCTAAATTTTGCTTCTACAAATTTAATTAGGGTAGGGATCTTTTAGGGAGTATGTGATGTCACACAGGCATGGAGCCACCATTTTATGTTCCCTGCAAACAGTGGCACAACCAAGGATTAATTGGAGTAAAAAATCCTTTGTTATGCCGTCCTTCAGAGGGGACATAAAAAGGTAGTACAGAGCCTGTGCGATGTTAGGTACTCATTAAAGATTCCTATCCTAATTAAACCTGGATAGGCAAAACTTAAGATTCCCATTGTTGCATCGTCGAATTAGCCACAATAGCATAAAGGGACGTTAAATGAATTAACAAACAAACTGAATATAATACTTTTTATACTTTCTCTTACAGTATAATTCATAATCAGGTTAGTGAAAGTAAAAATACTGTAATTAATGTATAAAAAAAACACTGCAAATTATTACACAATGGTTTATTATTTCCAAATAACAATATTGGGGTATAACTGTGTTGGTGATTCTATAAAAATTATTTATTATACAAATTAATTTAAGGTTTCTTTGTTTTTAAAAATACGAAGCAATGGTTAGGATAGGGCACGCATGCGCATTACCGAGAATTAGACAGTGTTGTATTTAAATATCGGAGTCAAGTCCTAAGTAATAAGTGAGTGCATACGCTAACTATAGAAATTCCTTCATCAAGTCACACAGGATGACCATCAAGTCCCACAGGGTGACAGCGGAGAGACTGATGGTCGGAAAAAAACAAGTCCACAGGGACAGCAGATAAGATTACATTAATATCAATATAATATTAAGAACTAATAATTAAACAATTATACTATTTTATTATAATCAGAACTATTACTTTACTATATTAGAATTGTGGGTATTCATTTCATTATTTTACTTGTATTATTCTTTTTAATTAAACATTTCTTTTTTTATACATATTGGCTTCTTTATTTTACCAATATATAACCAACGACATAAACCAATTTACTAACATTATTTACTAAACAAACTGTTTATAAGCTTTTGATAGGCAATTAAGTAATATAAAAAGCACTAATTCAATGCATCATATCATTACACTACCACTGATTTCAAATCGCAATATCTAAGCTAGTTGTTAAACAAATTCAATGATTTTTTTTTCATTGGTCCAATTTTTTTTTTTTTTTTTTTTTTTTTTTTTTTTTTTTTTTTTTTTTTGTTTATCGCTCTTTTCTGATTCTAAACTCTATAACACTTTTCTCTATCTTAAAAAATACTGAGTTATAAGCGTATTTATGTGAAAAATATCAATTTTGTTCTTTTCTTTTATATAATATTAAAACAATAATGATTTTTTATATCTTCAAACAACGTACTTACAGCGTATATATAAGTGAGATTTTCAATTTTTTTTTTTTTTTTTAATCGCGCTTTACTGATTCTAAAACTTATACATACTTTTCTCTATCGACAAAAATAACTGAGTTATGAGCTTATTTATGTGAAAAATACAATTTTTTTTCTTTTCTTTATTCTCTTTTATATAATTAATCACGTTTTGTTGGTTAAAAAACACTAATAAATTTTTTTCTATCTTCAAAAATACTGAGTTATTGAATAAATCCTTTAATAGGCCGCCATTTTAAAACTAACAGCTGATATCAACTTCTAGGTGTTAGGATCATCGCTGAATGGACTATCATTTTTGTGGCAGATTTCAAAAAAATCGGTCCAGTAGTTTCGGAGATATGCCGCGTACGGCTGACAAACGGGTTTTTTTTTATTCGTAATTCGGATTCTACGCATCTTGAAACGTAAACCCTCAAATGTTGAGCAGGGGTAGTTTTTTTTTTTTTTTTGGTCGATTACAAAGGTTGATTATTGAAAAAATAAACCAATTAATGCAAAAAAATCAAATAAATTTGTTTAATAACAAATGAAGGTGAGATTTTCCTGCTTCCTGTAAAATATCTTAAAATGGATATAGAACCTTTTGGAAATTATCTTACTTCATACGTACATCATTAAAAAAATAGTTAATATACAAACCCTCATGAAAGTTAGAGACAATTCCTTGACGCCGATAACAGCATCCATGTGATAAAATTCGTAAAATTTTCCCACTTTGAAGAACAATATGCAATCGTAATTCTTAGCTTTCATTTCCCACCATTGTCGCATCGCCTGCAATATCATAATACATCTTAATAATATATAATAAATACATCTTAATATTACATAATAAATACATCTTAATAATATATAATAAATACATCTTAACATTATATAATAAATACATTTTAATAATATATAATAAATACATCTTAATAATATATAATAAATACATCTTAATAATATATAATAAATACATCTTATAAAATTATTATCATTTATAAGAATAGCAAGTCATTTTGTATGGTCTCAAATATTTTACCTTGCCCACACAAACCAACCTATCCATGACCTCTCCTCCATATCTATTCAATCCTGAAATACAACAAAAGCTGACTTAAAAGAAGATGTCTGATTTATACTGAGGATGTATAGTCGACTCTAGAAGCTATTATAGGTGGAATAATCAGGAGTCAGTCTTTGTAAAACTTTTTAAAAACAAAGATAAGCTGTAGTATTATTCTGAAAAAGCAGAATAAATAATATTTTGTCACAGCCGGGATTCGAACCCAGGACCCGGAGAACAGTAGGCTAGTGCTCTATCCACTAGACACTCCACCTAACCAACTCATACCAATGTGTTAAGAATTTTCATATTTCTCCTTTTGTAATTTTATTTATCTTATTTTGATGAAGTATGTACAAGTATGACAGTCTATTGTTTTATACATTTTCGATCAGCTGTTAAGTGACCGCTGGGCAGAGTGCATTGTGGGAGAGAGATGAGATAGTCACTCGCGAGTATGAAATGTTTTAACTTAGTTGTTGCAAAACGTCGCATACCATTCACATATTCGCAAACCGCATGTCATCATATAAGATTGTCACAGAATTGTCATATGGAGTAGGAGTCGCAAGAAAGGAAAGAAGGAACATCACAGACGGGAGAGGGAAGGAAGTCATCACAGATAGAAGGAAGAATCACCGCATGTACATTAATAACCAGTATTTGTTGTATCTTTTAACGCGTTAGAACACGATGAATATTCTTAGATATGAACGTGTCTCCTCATGAATGCGTTAGTAATCATTCTGTCTTAGGTATCTGTTCCTTGTTTTAAGATCTTAATTGCATCTCTGGGCTTAAGAATGCTAGATTTAATTCCTTGGAAGCAATTCTTGTAGAATTTAATGACCGACAACTATTATACTTCGATTTTCATAAAAGAACCTATTTCTGAGAAGCTATAAGCTAATAAAGCCTGAAAAAAATGGGTCTCGGAAACTAGCTCAACTGCGCATTTTCGGAAACATATCCATAGGACTATCTCTTATGGTTTTGAGGTCCTTAATTCATTCCTGAAGTCTGGCTACATATAACCCTGAAACACCGTGTATAATCCCTTATTCACATACAGACCCTAAATGACCCAGATGATCCAAAATGAAAGATATTACTTACAAACTGTGTCGTAAATCTAAATATTCAAGTTAGGCCTGTAAAGATGACCTAATTCAACATTCTTTTAAACGGATCAGTAGCAACACTCAGTCCATTTTGATAGAATTATCTTTCATTTTTGTCATTTGGCTTATGTAGAAATACTTTTTTACCCAATGCATGAACATCAATCTATCTATCTATAAAGGAAACATTATTTATTGAAATTTACAACTATACTTCATAAAACAACAAATAAATATGATAAAAGAAAAGAAAAAAAACTGTACCACTACAACCCATGAAGAGTTTTGGGCTACACGTAGAGATTCGTACTGTTTCTAGGACAACGGCCGTGCAATGAGGTGATTCGGCCGAGATCACGCTCGTCTGCCAGGTTTTTTCCCTATTTTTGGGTACCCACTTGATAGGGGCTGGGTGTGCCCCAGGAGGGTCTCCATACCCCAGGAATCTCTCCTTCCCTCTCCCCTCCCCCTCCCCGGCTGAAATAACAGAATAAATAATATTCCGCCACAGCCATGATTCGAACCCAGGACTTGGAGCACAGTAGACTAGCGCTCTACTCACTAGACCACGCCGCCCCCTTTGATAAAAGAAAAATGACATGAAAAAGACTTGTAAAAGAACTACCCAATGGTAGCACTCCTGATCTATAAAGGTAAAATTAATTTTTTTTTTTTCAAATTAAAAGAAAAAATGCTATGAAAAAAAATTAACATAAAAAAACATTATGATGATTCTATTAAACTTACAGGTGTAAGTCCCTTAAGAAAATCTTCTGGGACATAGAGAGTCCTAGGATCATAATTAGGGTCCGAAGGGCGTCTTTTTTTAGCATCGCGTATTTTTTCAGGTTTGAGAAATTCAAAATTCATGTAAGTCCAAGTTTTTCCATCTCCATCGCCACCTCCAGATTGGTTCTATGAAAAAAAAAACATTTCAAAACTTTAATATAAAAAGTAATTTTAAATTTTAAAAAAGAATATTGAATAGTTCAGTGTATCCATAAAATGAAGAAAGAGATGTTTCAAGTAGTGGACAATAAATGTTAAATAAAATAGTAGTGAAAACTATTTATTGTGAATTATATTGAGGATGTATAGTCGACTGTAGAAACTATTGTAGATGGAATAATCAGGAGTCAGTCATTTATTAAATTTTTTTTAATTTTGCCAACGTTTCGGCTCAAGCTTGTGAGCCATCATCAGGGCTACATATACATACATACAGGGTTTATAACACTTCTGGTTTTTGTTTTTGTTATTCATTTATTTTATGTTATTTTTTTAAATATATATCTGTTGGATCTTTTACATACCTCAGATTCTAGTGTTTAATTTTCTGTTAAAAATGTTGAGCCTGATTGTACATTTATTGTTCTGTTTTTCCATTGTATAATTTTTGTAAAACTTAGAGGGGAAAACCTTCAGGATTTTTATACGAACCCCTCCCCATACTACCTATGTTTATGGTTTTCCTCAGTTTATGCTTAGACATGGCTCAGTAATGGTACGTTTATATATAATTTTCTTTTACTTCTGAATTAAAGTCTAAAGTTTTGTTTTTATGCTTATCATTATCATATTTTTTATCATGTCATATCATTATTTGTATCTATAATATTTAAGTATGTTGGTATATTTTCTGTTATATTTCAAATGTTATCATTGTCACTACATGCAAAAAATTTTCATTATCACATTAATATGTATCTCTTTTGTTCTGATGTTTGTAGCTCTGATGATGGCTCACAAACTTGAGCCAAAACGTTGGCAAAATAAAAAAAAATTTTGAAAATGACTGACTCCTGATTATTTCCACCTATAATAGTTTCTACAGTCGACTAAACATCCTCAATAAAGTTATAATGTTAATTATAACTTATGAAATAATTGTAATCCTAAAATTAAGATAGCTATTTGGTAAGATAGCACTAGACAATCAACGAACACCTTCAAAGGATGTTGAATAATGCATTCAAACCGTAAATAACCTTACTAAAAGGAATTAGTCCGGGTGGCGGTCGGTGAATGAAACAATTGAGTAGTTTTAACAATTTATTTTTTACCAACGTTTCGACCCCCATTGTGGATCATCTTCAGGACGTGTTGTAGGCGAATGGAAACTAGGCGGAACTTGCTAGGAAGTTCACAAAGGAGCTCACGCCTTGGACATCCATTAGGAAAACGAGGTAATCACTCTCAACAGTCTTTTGAAGTTTGCAATTACCACCAAACTGATATATTATATATACATCGTGTTTCTTCCTTATCCACATTTTTCCATTCTATTATATTTCTATTAACGGTACTGACTGCCACCCTAACCATATAACCTTTCATAAAATATTTAACAAAAATAATGATAAGAAGAACGAACGAACCTCGCTGTTACTGGGCGTTGAAACAGGTTTCAACGGCTCCCGGGTTGGCGTCTTACTGCCGCTTATGAACGATGAAAGAAGAACTCTTTTGTTTGGTTTATTTTGATCATTGTCGCCTCTTTTTCTTTTCTTAGTTGTCTAAACATACAAATGATCATAAATACAATTTATAGAATATTAAAAAAAAAATAATAAATATAATATTTAATAACCAACTTAAACAGTAAGTAGAATTAAAAAATTATTAATAAGATTAACATAAACCATATGAGAGATAAATAGATAGAAAAGTCTGTTTTTATTTTTTAAAATTACAGCTAATAGAAAATAAAACAAATAAACAATAAACAATTTACAAAATACAATAATAAAAATCAGACACACAACATGGTCTATTGACCGTCTGTGGTTATTAACAAAATTAACCTTTAATCTATCAATATAAATAATTAATAACAAAATAAGAAACAAACACTTCGCATGTTATTTATGTACTAAACTTAATTCACAAATAGTCAAATTCACAATTTGTTAAATTTAATTTAACAAATTCACAAAAAGTTAAATTCTTTCGTTAGCAACATTCTATAAGAGAAAGCCAATCTGGAGAAATTAACTAACGCCAGCCAATCTTTTGATCCCAATTTAAATTTTTAGAATTAAAATTTTTGTTTTCTAAACTCAGTAAGTATCGGACAGGCAGCCAAAAAGTGAAAATAATTTTCTGTTTCATTTGTATTGCACAAACTACATTTATTATTTGTTATTGTTTTCATGAAATTTTTATAATTAAGGTTAAACGTCACCCCTGATTTTAATTAGCCATCTAATCACCACCAGAGAACATTCGTCAGTATTGTAATTACTGTGGCTAAATGTGGATATAAGGAAGAAGTTTTGGAATTTCTAACTTTAATGAGAGTAAAAATGTTTAAAATAAACATAATAAAAATACATGGAAGAAATAACCTGGAGTTCTTTTAAGATTTTTAATAATGTTTTTTGGCCCAAACATTTCAGCGACAATAAATGACAGAAACAATAAAGTGATACAAACAATTTTTCCACATGTATATGAGAGTGAACAATATAATTATAAGTTGTAAAACAGATAAAAAGAAAACATGATAAAAATATGAAGTCGGTATCACAATAGAACAATAAAACTAACTACAAAATAAAATATCTGGTGCGGGCAACACACGACTTTCACTTACCTCCATTTTTTAAATCGATTTAAGAATTTTCAAGTACAGTAAGAGATAAAAAAGAGTGAAACCATTAAAGAATACATTAAATGGAATTTCTATAAAACATGTGTTTTGTTAAAAAATCTATTATATTATTATCTAAAATAATCAGTTAGTTTTATCGGCTTTTCATCACTCTACATTGACTGTTGAAAGCTTGTGTATAGGATAATATTTTTTCTAAAATCTTTAGCTTTCAAACGGTACATCATACATGTATATTACTGTTCTTATGTTCAAAAACGAAAAATTGCATTAAAAAAATATTTTTTCTGTTTTCTCCTATAGTTGTTTTTCAAATTCGCCCAACTTACATATTTAGCTGTATCAATGCTAACATCATATTATGGTTATTTTTATATAATCTTTAAAATTAAAGGTATTTAAGAGGAAGAAAATTTAAAATATCGACATTTAAGCCCTGTAAGACTATTTTTATCAGAATGAAACCTACATGATATTGAATCCTATTAAATTTTACATTGATATAGCGAGTTTAATCAAAATCGTCGGAACCGTTTTTGAGACAATCGAAAAAAAATATAAAATACATGGTATAAAGTACCTCTTCTGGTAAGCTCATTTTGATGAGAAAGGTTTTGTAATGTCTCGGGCTTATATTTGTCTTAAATATGAAATTTCAGTTTCATAGGACTTTTCGTTTCCGCCCAGGAGTTACCACACACACACAGACCTTTTGTCGAGACTGGATCGATTGGAATTCATAATATAGTTTTACTTTCACTTACTAATATATATGAAATATATAGTAAGAGAAATTATTGTGATCATGAAAATTTTAGAATTTCTGTTTTTACCAGAAATAAACATTTTAAGATCTATTGAGTCCAAATGACCAAGTTCTGCAAAAAGGTGTGAGGTAATTCAAGCCCAAAAAACGAAAATTCATATAAAACTGAAATTTCATATTTAAGACAATTCTATGTCCAAGATGTTACAGCAACTTTTTCATCAAAATAATCTAACCAGAAGAGCTACTTTATACCATGCGTTTTGCAACCTTTTAATGATTTTTTTCAAAAACGGCTCAAACGATTTTGACTGAACTTGCTATATTGTTGTAAAATGTAATGGGCTTTGATATCATGTAGATTTCATTCTAATTAAAATAGTCTAACAGGGGTTAAATGCCGATATTTTAAATTCTCTTCCCCTGAAGTGCCTATAATTTTGTAGATCCTATAAAAATAACCATATAATCTCTTAAGCATTGATAAAAAACCGAAAAATATACAAAAGTTGAATGAATTCGATGTCTAACTAAAGGAGAAAAGAGCAAAAATATTATTATATGCAATTTTTGAATTTTTGAACATAAGAACAGGAATATAGATAAACAATATACCGTTGGAAAGCTAAAGATTTTAGAAAAAATATTATCTTATAAACAAAATTGTAAAAATTAATGGAGAGTGATGGAAAGACGACAAAACTAACTGATTATCATTAATAATAATTTAATTTAATAAAGCACATGTTTCTATTGAAACTCAATGTAACTAATTCTTTACAATTTATTTTCATATCTAAATGTATTTAAAAATTGTTAAAATTGATTATAATAACAGAGGTAAGTGAAAGTAGTGTGTTGCGCACACCAGATTTTTTAAATACGAACAAAGTGTAAAATTATACGAAATAATGAAACACACTTATTTCATAATTTAAATGAACTAAGTGCAAAATTAATATTTTTAGAAGGAGGCAGAATCAGATAAATGCAGTTTATTGTGTGAATAAATTATTGTATTTATTGATTTAAGGAAGTTATTCACTCATCATATAGTCCGTATAACCGAATAGTACCAAAAACCAAATGGTGGATTACGGCTGGAGGTAGAAGGAGAGGAAGATGTGTTCAGAGGAAGAACTGGGTCAGATGGAGAAAGAGAGTCGGTAGGTCTGTACAGGCAGAAGTTAGGGAGAGGAAATCTTTAAATAGAAGAAATTCCTATTTAAAAATAATAATAATAATACAGATAGCGATTGGCTGGAAGAGTGGAGATCGAAAGCACTACACGGAATATTTTACTATCAACTCCAGCAAACTGAAATCGACAATCCATCTTCTACTCACTGGCTGGTCAAAGGAAGTCTCTTCCCAGAAACGGAAGGCTTTTTGATTGCTATTCAGGATCAAATAATAGCTACTAGGTCTTACTGTTGATAGGTCTTGAAACAGCAAAATGAATCTGACAGATGTAGGCTCTGTGCTGGCACTAACGAGTCGGTTCAGCACATCACAGGAGGATGCGGCGTGCTGACCGGGAAGGAATACCTTAAGAGGCATTACAGTTGGCTTTGCCTATCTACACCAGTTATAGATGAAGCCCAGAAAGCTGTACTGCTGAACACAGTTAGAATTGTTAGGAGTTTCCTAAATATATAATACTATTTAACTAAAACCGCCTGAAGTGGTTGGAGTTCATCTCCCCCTCTCCAGGAATATTCCTTAATAAGAATTGTTACTAATTAAATACAAAGATAATATTATCCATATAAAACCATTTGGAAGGAGAAAGAACTGCATGGGAGGTTTTACTATCAACTATATGAGTCTGAAAGTGAAAGTGAATGATTGAAAGTGAGCTCTCGGTCGACTGGTTGAAGGTGAGACAACTATTTGGTGAAACAGAGTTTTGTGGTTGCTATACAGGATGTAAGTAGTTGTAACGAGAGCATACTGGAGGCACATAATTAGAGAAAAAAGTCACAGATAAATGTCGCCTTTGCTCCAAGGTCCAAGAGTCTACTAAGCATGTGGCAAATGGTTGTGAGACTTTAGCTGGGACATACTATCTGGTGAGACATAACAATGTTACCAAAATACACAACCAAAGTTTGTGAAGAGCTCTGGAATTGTTAGTGAAAAGAAACCCTCTTTTTAACAAACACGGTTATAACGAACACTCGTTTATAACGAACACTCGTTTATAACGAACTATCGTTGCAGTCCCTTTAAAAATGAATAGAGATCTATGCTTTCTCCTCGTTTATAACGAAATATTCTCTTATAACGAACTAACGAACTACTTTCGTGGACCACAGAATTGAATTTGTTCGGTTATTACAAAAAATGAAGAAAAAAAACATTACGATACGTCTTAATTCCTGGTAAAGAGCGGCACCTTTCCGTCCAAATCCTTTTTACCTCTCTCTCTCTCTATTCAGCCGAACTTTGTGATTCACAGTCTGTGACAGCTTCTGGCTTCTAGAGTTCCAGCTTGTTATTCTGTTGCTATTGCTTTTATTACTTGCGTTTATTTGAGGTTCCTTCGAGGTCAAGTCTTTCTAGCTTTTCGCTCGAAGTGCGCTTCCCCTCCGTACACTATGCCAAAGAGAAAATACTTTGATGTAAATACAAATTTGGCGATTATCCAAGAATTAGATAAAAAAATGGAGTCAAAATCTACTCTATCAACGATTATCTCTAATAAAGATTAAATCGATGCCTCCATTGTGTCTTCACCGGGAAGTGCAAAAATATTAGAGGAGCAAAACATGACATTCATGATCACCTTGTTCTCCAATGGTTCCGAGAAATAAGGGCCTCAGAAATTCCCATTTCAGGACCTATCGTCCAGGAAAAATCACGTCGAATAGCTTAATAAATTGGGCATCTCAGACTTTCAGTACTTATCCTGCTGGTTTTGGTGCTTTCAGAAACGTCATTGGATCAAATCACTGGTAGTTAGCGGCGAAGAAAATAAAGTAAACCAAAGCCACATCGATAGTTGGCTGCCAAGAGCACGCAAAATATGATGCAAGAAATGTCTTTAATATGGACAAACCTGGTGCATAGCTTTAAATGCTTTTGTAGTTTCTAAATAAACATGTGCCTGAAAGCGAATTCTGTATTGAAAATACCTCTTAATTTATACCAAGACATATATGTACATACAACATATTTTTTGGATATAACAAATTTTTTTATAACAAACAGAGAATTTTTTAGTCCCTTGGAGTTCGTTATAACGAGGGTTTACTGTATCAGTATACTCCAGAGAAACTTATAGAAAATAAAGAAGTAAAGTATACCTTGGTGAAAACTTATCACAAACCATCGAGATATTTTGTTGTTATATAAAACCAACAGAATGGCCAGAATGATTGATGTAGCTGTTCCAAGTGACTCCAACCTGTCGAGAACAAGAGCCAAAAAAAATCAGAAAATACCAAAATCTTTTTCTAGAACTAAACCACCTAGAATAATAGACCTAGAGTAATAACGACTCCAATAGTTCTCTCTTTGAATGGCCTAATACTAAAAAGCACGGAAGAACTTGGCCTAGACCTAAATAATTTAAAATTAGTCCAGAAAGCAGTTCTGCTGGATACCTGTAGAATTGTCAGAAAATTTTCTAAATAAGTAAAAACATCTACTTTCTCTTGAAGTTTTTTTCCAGGAGGCAGATGTTGCTCTAGTTATCTAAGAGGAAGAAAATAAATCCAGAAAAGTGCATAATGGTAGATTCAATTCGTCTTTTATTCACTTACATACTAAACTACGAACCTTTATGGACTTTCTTCCTCTGAGTGTGTTGCTGGTTCAGACTCTGAGTGTTCGGATACTTCGTCATCATCATCTGACTGATTGTCATCTAAGAAAAAATAAATGAATATGAAATATTAAACAATTACTCATGAGGTACAGATTGAGAATATGTTGATTGGATTATTGGTATATCATTGATTGGATAATACGAATCAGCAGATTAAAGAAAAATTTGCAAATTATTACACTAGGTTAACTACGACCGAATTATTATATTATGGCATCTCAATTTATATAGCTGAGTAGGAGATTAACTTATATGCATAACAATAAATTAATCAAAAAGAGCTAAAGAAAGGCTAACTAACAACAATATACTGACGGTATATTTATAGGAAAATGTCCAATCAGCGCGACTAAGTTCAAAACACTATATCTCTGCTATTTCTGAACCTATTTCAATGATTCTTTATACTTTCACTTACCTATATATGAAATATATGGTAAGGGAAAGTATTGCAATCGTGAAAATTTTCTAATTCCGGTTTACAACAGAAATACACGTTTTAAGGTCCCTTGAGTCCAAATGACAAGGTCCCGCAAAAATGTCTGTGTGTCAGTGTGAGTGTCCATGTGTGAGTGTTAACTCCCGGAAGAAAAAGAAAAGTCCTATGAAACTTGAAATTTCATATTTAAGACAACTATACCCCCGAGATGTTACAGCAACTTTTTCATCAAAATCAGTTAACCAGAAGAGCCACTTCATTTAGCATTTTGCACCTATTTACGATTTTCAAACGTCTGTAACAATTTTAATTAAACTCCCTGTTTCGATGTAAAATTGGACGAGCATATCATGTAGGTTTCATTCTAATTGAAATAGTCTGACAGGGCTTAAATGCTGTTATTTCAAAATGTCTTCCTCTAAAATACCTTTAATTTTATAGTTTATATGAAATTTACCATATCATATTTTTAGCATTGCTAAAAAACAGGTAAATTTGTATGTTGAACGAATTCAATGCCAGCTAAAGGAGATAACTGCAAAAATATTTGTTTAATGCAATTTTTTGTTTTTGAACTTAAGAAAAGTAATATACATGTATAATATACCGTTGGAATGCTAGAGATTTATACATACTATTGTAAAAATTAATAGAGAGTGATGACAAGCCGATAAAACTAACTGATTGTCGTAGATAATAGTATATTAATAATAATAATAATAATAATAATAATAATAATAATAATAGGCTTAGCGAAACCGAAGGTTCGATGCCGATACCACCAAATTCCGCCTACACAGACTCGTCCAATGTTCACCATTCAAGCTCCCGAGATCAGCCTTAACGCAATCCTCCCATCTCCGCTTCGGCCTACCTTTCGGACGCCTACCAGTCGGATCAGCAAATACCAACTTTCTCGGAATCCGCTCGTCATCGAGCCCAACAACTTTACTCGCCCATTTGAGTCTCCGCGATGCAATCAACTCAATTATATTCCCAGGATGCAAGTTCCGCAATTCCGCGTTGTGCAACCTTCTCAACTCTCCAGTGGCTTCATCTCTCTTCGGACCAAATATTTTACGCAATACCTTATTTTCGAAAACCTTAAGCCGTTTAATTATCTAAATTACTGGTGAATATAATTTATTTTAATAACAAATAATAACAGAAATACGGAAGTTATTAGGTTCATTACAATAAAGATTCGTTCTGGTCCTAGGACAAGGAGGAGAATAGGCTCAGATAACACACGACTGTCAGTTTTTATCTCCAATCTTGGCTGACCAACAGCTGAATTAACAGAAAATATAATTATTCTGTGATAGCCAAGATTCGAACCAGATAATTTCCAAAAATCTGGTTTCACATCCAGACCCTCATTTCTTCAGATTCAATGTTTTTATTTTGTTTTGGATAACATTGAGGAGAGGTACGGTCTAGTGAAGTTGTTCCCAACGTTGAATAACTAAAATTTGATGCTGAACCCGACAAATGGCTCGAGGACTTTTTAAACAGAATAAAAAACCTTTGGCTGTGCCGTATTTCGGAGGAAGCGTAAAATGGCGGTTCCCAACCTGTGTGATGTCATGTACTAGTTAAACACTCCTATCGGTATAAAATCTTTATAGGGACTTGGAGAATTACCAAAAATCTGTTTCACATCCAGACACTAATTTTTTCAGGTTCAATTAGCAACTCTATGAAAAGTTATTTTTATCTTCAAACAATCCAATTGTGCATTTATTATTTTTTTTTTTTTTTGTGTGTGGTTAGCATAACAGCCTCCTATGCACAAGGTCCCGGGTTCAAACCCACAGGTGGCCCTACGATATTTTAATGGGAATAAAAAATCCTTAGTTATGCCATCCTTTGAAGGGGGCGTTAAAAGATGGTCCCAAGCCTGTGCGATGTCAGGTACTCGTTAAAGATCCTTATCTTAATTAAACCTGGATAGGCAAAATTTAGGACTCCCACTGTACCATGTTCCGATTAGCCTCAGCAGTATAAAGTGACGTTGAATAAATCTAAATAAACAAAATCTAAATTTTATAAGTAAAAACTCAACAAAATTGATAAATTCAATATTTATTTTGTGCAATAGTATTAACTAGAAGGACTTTTAGAATTTAAACAACTTTTTATACAGTCATGGATGAGCTCATTGAGTGAACAAATTACATAATATAAAAAGTAATAAGCCTTGTAATTTTGATGATTATACTATATTATATCAAAATAATTATGATTTGCAAGTTGTCATTGTATTATATAATACTTATACTTGATAGAATCAATCCCCTTGTTCAAATGAGAGGATCAAGATACAACAAAAGGCTTAAATGTGCATAATACTTTACTATATACTAGTTATTAAAGCAACAATTGTATAAAACGTTTCAAGAAGGATAAATACAGTAAATAATTGAAAATAAATAAAAACCTGGGACATATTCATCACCAGAATCTTCACTGTCGAGAAGGTATCCCTCTGGTTTTTTCCAAGGACTATCTTCAAGTTCAAAATCATCTGCAGAAAAAAATTTTAAAATGTCAAAAAACTGTTGCTATTGGTGAAAAATAAAAAATAAATATACATACTCCATATACCTTCAGGTTCGATAATTCTCTTTCTGGAAACAGCTTTTTTACCTGTTGATGGCGTTTCGGAATTTTCCTTTTTTACACCATTAACACTATTTTTAGGTGTTTTAGCTGCACTTGCGTTTTTCAATTTACTATTGGTCTTGGGTGTTTTGGCCAATTCGCTTCCTAATTTTGGAGTTTTGTCAAGTTGATTTTTCGTTTCGGGTGTTTTGGGGGCATCTTTAACAATATTAGGAGATGAAGCGACGGGAGATTTTGTGAAATAATTAAACAAAGTTCTTTGAGCCATCTTAAAATTACTAATGTACCACTCACTTCAGTTTCAATGATATTACCCGCGAAAAGAGTAGGTATCATTGGGGTTACTGTTTTACGCTCATATTAACTTTTTATTTATCAGTTTTTATTATTATTATAATTTCTTTCGATAATTTATTTACGTCTATCTAAAATTTCATCAATCATTTTTGATCAAATTTAAGCTATTGATTAGTATTAATGAAATGATAAATTTATAGAAATTCGAAATGATAGTTATTGGAAGGGGGAGGGAATTTAGTCCAAGGTATTGTTTGTTTATTCGTTTAACGTCACTTTATGCTACTTAGGCTAATCGGACGATGCTACAGTGGGAGTCCTAAATTTTGCCTATCCAGGTTTTATTAGGATAGGGATCTTTAACGAGTATCTGACATCGCACAGGCTCGGGACCACCTTTTAACGTCCCCTCCGAAGGACGGCATAACTAAGGATTTTTTACTCCCATTAAAAAATCCTTGGACCATCCGCAGGTTTTAACCCGCGACCTTTGGCATAGAAAGCTGTTATGCTAGCAACTACGCTATGGGTGACCCCTGTCCGAGGTATTTATACATATTGTATATGTACACCTTGGGAGTGGTCTCTCATGTAATTTTTCTCTAAATACAATCGATGCGAAGCATAAATAATATTTGGAAGATAAATGCTGTACCTCTACAACCTAGAAGGGTCTTCGGTACAAAATATGAAGAGATTGTTACTATTTATAAGCCAACACCCGTGCAAGGAGGTGATCTGGCCGAGGTAACATTTAGCCACCAAGTCCCCTCCCCAAAACATTTTTAACTACCCACTTTCTAGAGCCTTTTTGTATGTCTCCCAAGGAAAACCTTTTTGTAAGTACCCAAGGAATGTCTCCTCACCCCAGAGGCGCCCCACTGCTGATATACAAGAACAAATAATTATTCTGCCACAGCTGGTATTCAAACCCAGGACCCGGAGAACAGTAGAATATTATTCTATCTACTAGACCACGCCGCTCGTTAGAAATATTAACAGTTTTAATAAATACTAGAAGGAATTAGTCCGGGTGGCGGTCAGTGATTGAAACAATTTTGTAGTTTCAAGTAGTTTCATTTAATGACCGCCATCCGGACTAATTCCTTCTAGTAATTCTCAACGGTCAACTAATTATATCTACTGTGTTTTAATAAATAAGAAAACAAATCATTAAGGCACTTGAAAGTGAAGCCAGTAGCCTTTCGAGTACAATATTCTTGTGCTCATACATGATACGCATTTGTACACTTTTTCTATTCTGAAGGACCCTGATAAGTAAATAACAAAGGTGTACTGAGTATGCTCTACCATATTCCTAAAAGATATAACTTGGAACAAACATACAGTTAGTCAAAGTCATCTTATGAACATTAAATCTTAGGCAATTCCATAGAATATTTTTTTTATTTTATTTTTTTTTTTTTATTCATATTTATTGAATTTTACAACTGTATTAACATAAATACAATAAGTAAAACTGTTGAATTAGAATAAAGGGCGTGAAAGGCTTGTGAAGAAACTACCCAGCGGTAGAACTTCGATGTTTATTTAAGTAAGTAGATCCCGAGGCCATCTTCTTTTCAATCGCCTAGGAGGGTTGTCAGGAATATGTGAGGTTGATAGGTTGCGGACAAGAGGGTTTATAAGGGCTGGGAGTTTGGAATTAAAAGTGGTATAACTGGTACGAGAAAGGTCTGTAACAAATGGGATATTAAGGTCGTTATGGATGATTTTATTTGTGACGAAATAAGGAGCATTTAGGATTTTTCGAAGGATTTTGAGTTGTAAGGATTGGATACGGGAGGGATCCATAGAATATTGCCACTAATAGAAGTAATTCAATTGAAAAATAATTGCTGAGCTGAGGGTTCCAAGAGTGTGAGATTCAATTCCCTTTTAAATCAGTTGATACTTATTTCATGATGGTCGTGGCTAATGTATTATTTTGATGTGAAGAATCTAATGATCACATCACGAACTATCGGTAAACGATAACTATACTCAACTATATTACTATAAATCATAACAATTGTTGTACTTTCTCTTCGTAAAACAATTGGACTAGAAATAGTAACTATTTTTGATATTTTCACTAAATCTATTTGTATATATTTTATAAAATGTGTACCAGGTAGCTAACTAACCTTCTTGTAAAAAAAAACTGCTGTTAATATTAGTGATAAAAAGATTGTATTAAGATAATAAATGTGCTTTTTGGTTAGAAAAGTATATGTTACTAAGTAAGAACTAGATTTAACGTAAATCGTTAAATTGGTGGCCCCTCCTGATATGTTTCTACCTTCAGCTAAATATCATAGGGCCTCTGCCACTCTCAACAGGTATGAGATATTGTTTAACGGTGATGGACATATACACTAGATGGCCAGAAGCACATCTGCTTCACACATTTCGGCCGCTTCATGCGCTGAAGCACTTTGTGTGGTACGGATTTCTCGCTTCGGTGTTCCAGCTCGCATGATGATCAGAGGAGTCAATTCGAAGCGGATTTATTCCGAGAGCTATCGAAGACCTTAGGATATGGATGCGCCGAGAGATAACGCCGTACTCTCAAGACAGCCATAACGGAGCAGCTCAACAGCAATGCCTGGACCAGCAGCTACCTATAGTGCTGCTGGGACTTCGCACAGCAATACGTGATTACAATGTCACAAGTCCACAGAGATGACTTCCGGTCAACCTCTCCGGCTTCTTGGTGAACATTTGGAAGAATCTGGGCAATGGGAAAGCGCTGAAGAGTTTTTTTCGACAACTACAGGAGCAACCAGTGAGTCTCAGGCCGGCTTTCTACCGGACGCCCTCTACAAAACCCTTTGTTCACCCGGACCTCTTAACTTGTTCCCATGTTGTAATGTATTTAATCATAATCGCAACAGAAAAGATGCTTAAACTCAAGTCTTTAATTTTAACAATAAACATATCAAACATTTTACCTAACCTCTAATGTGAATGGAACCCAACTTGCAAGCTTTTTCACACCTTCAATCGCCGATTAGCTTAGGTTATGCTTTAAAGCATGTCCTGGAACAGTTTTCTTCTACAAAAGCCTGCAGAGCATCTAGAATCGAAGTTCTTCCATGACCTGCCTTATCTTAAAACTGAAGTCTCACTCCCTGCATTTTATGAACCACCATTGAACAGTACACTTGATGCTGCCATGACCCCTGGCCTAGTTCAACTCGTAACATAAAAGAATAATCCAGCAAATGTAAAGTTTTATATATAAAAGGGTATTTTAAAGAAAACTCAAAATCACGCATTATTTTCAATATAACCCAATAGTAAGGGTATACAATTTGAATATTGAATTTTCAATGGTTGTTTATTTATTTAACGTCACTTTATGCTACTGCGGCAAATAGAACCATGCTACAGTGGGAGTCCTAAACTTTGCCTATCCAGGTTTTATTATGATAGCCATCTTTGATGAGTAACTGACAGCACAGCCTCCTGGGACCACCTCTTAACTGAATAAATAAATAACTAAGGATTTTTTACTCCCATTAAAATATCCTAGGACCACCTGCGGGTTTGAACCCGCGACCTTTGGCATAGGAGGCTGTTATGCTAACCACCCAACTACAAGCGATCCCTTTTCAATGGAAATTCCCTTTTATAGTCATATAAATTCAATGACCAAGACCATCAATCAATAAGGTCTGTGGTAAGTCTAGTTCAAAAATGATTATTAATAAACTGAAATTTCATATTTGGGTGGTACATGACAATTTTTCCAACAAAACCAAAATGAAGTCCCAAGTCTTTTTATGCAGTTTTCATATTTAAGAAAAATGGCTGGAATATTACAGCAACTTTTTCTTTCAAGAATGAATCAGATGGCTGAAAGTAGTACTTTCTTAAAAATGTCTGATTTAGATTTAACTCACTAATTTGATGTAAAATTAAACATCATGCAGTTTTTATCCTTACTGAGGTAGTCAACAGGGCTTAAAATTTTAATATATTAGGGTTTAATTATTTTTAGTTACTTCCAGATGTTTCTATGGAAAATAGATTGAAATTTAATTTAAAAAATTTCAAGGTATTAATAATCTATTTCAAGCCAAAAAGTGAAAGTTGTGAGATATTTTAAATGTATGCATAATTTTTCCAATTAGAAAAACCTTAAATAACATCTATAACTCATTCCATGTCAACTACATTTTCATCATTAGTAAAAATGTTCTTAAGTCAAGGCCTTAAAACCAAAATAACATAACTCTGACAATATTCTTCATTTCTTTCCTGAGATGAGTTCAGCATGTGGAAGTTTCATATTCCTCTCACTTTTAGTAGGTTATCGAATCATTTAATAGTTTTCATATTTATACATTTCTCACCACACAACTGTCCCCAACAGAATAGTCTATAGCAAGCCCGAAGAAATAGGAATGGGAATCTAACCATTTTGTAAATTTTGTGATGGTTGTTTTAGTTAACTTTGTTATTGATCTAGATCAAGAACACCACAGTTAACAATTTAAAAACTCCCTGGTTACTAGCACAATATAAGGATCATAATTAAAAAGGTACATTAAATTGTACAATTTATTTTACAAAAAAGTACAATAGTTTTATTTTTAAAAAAACATTATGAACGAGGTCTCTCCTTCTTCTCTTTGTACAAAGCCAAAAGTGATACGTTGGCGACTTTCACTACCTTGAATCGGACACCTGTAAGAGAAAAAACACATTGTAATAAATTAAAATAATTAATAATAAATTAGGGTAAATGAAGATATTTAGAATACTAATTGTCAACCAGATTTAAATATGTATTCAGATTGTGTTCAAGAAAATTTATAATAAATCAGGTTTTGAAGACTTAGCTATTAAGTTATTTAATGTAAATAACTAAAGAGAGAGAGAAAAAATAAATAAAAATAATAACAGAAAATGTATAAGCAATATGTCCATTATGTTATGTAAGCAACCCTTCACCCCTTCTCTCTCTCTCTCTCTCTCTACATTCCGTAATTAGCATGAAATCAAGCCTTACTTCCAAGATAATACATAATAATTAGATAAGTTAATAGCTATGAAATGCAGGAGTACCAGAAATAGATATTTTATCACATTAAATTAACAAATATGAAAATCACCTTCCAAAGTGTGTCTACAACTAAGAACCTAATTCATAAAACATTCAGATAATGATGACATCGTTATTTGCTAGCAATAAAAACATTTTCCTTTAAGCAAGTATGATCTAATCTTTTATTGACTATATTGTATTTATTGACCATAGAGAATATATGATGGGGATGTTGGTAGGGAGTGTGCTTGGCAAGAGACAAGACATTTATAAGGAGAACTTATCTGCACACAAATATAGAAGTTATCCTAATTGGAGTGTTATTACTCGATGACAGCCCCCCAACCAACTTCTATATCAAAAATTATAGATATCATAAATGTCCATTAATTGGCAAGGAATTGACCTTAGAAATATGACTATAAATTGTGTAATATTTTGCTGAAACGTAAATGTATCCTTGTTATATTTTGTATATATTTATTAAAATGCTACTTAAATCTACTGAATCTAATTTAGTTACAAGATGATAATAAGATATTTACCAGGAATATCACCGACGGCATGACCCTTCCTACCGAATCCTGCTACCAACACTTCATCGTTTTCTTCAATGAAGTTTAAGCAACCGTCCCTGGGAACGAACGCAGTGATTTTCTTGCCGTTCTTGATCAGCTGCACCCTCACGCACTTACGGATGGCAGAGTTAGGCTGCTTGGCTTCAACACCACTGTAATATAAAAACAATAAATATACAGACTCTCTTAAATTTATTAAAATAAAAAATGTAATGCTGAAGTTCAATCATTATTTATAAAAAAAAAAAAATCAGTATTATACCATAATAAAATAATTATATTAATAATTAATAATAAAATGAAAAGCATTTTTAGGCCACAAGACGTTGTATCCCCCTAACACTAAAATTATGGAATAAATAATTATTTTACCACAGCCTGAGTTGATCTTAGGGATTAATACTACATCTTATTATGATAGAACAGAATGGATTTAATTTGATAGATTTTCATGATAAAGTTTAACAATTTTAAAGGAAAAAACATCAATTTCAATAGCAATTGTTTAGATTTGGTGTTCAGAGTTAAAAAGCTCGATTTGAAATGAAATCTTCACTTGGTTTCAGAATTGGTTCTGCATATTCATCATTACACCAAATCTTAAAAAACAAGTAATGCGCACCCTATGACAGTTCCTGTTCACAATCATGAAATTTATTATTAAATTAAAAGTGGCGGACGCTTGGGATTAATCACAGATTTATATAGTTCATTCAGATAATGTAAAACAAAACAATTACTGTTGATATGATTGAATTGTTAATAGACAAACCTACCTCTTTCTCTTTTATTATTACAATGCATAACTAAAATTACTCCCTTAAATGAACAATTGAACTAATTATATAAGCATTATATATTATTAAAATTATTTTTGTAGCAGAATACAATTTTAGAAGTATAAGGTCTAACATTGAATAACAACAAGCAGAAACTAACACAAAAATGGAAGATTTAATTTGGTGCTCAGAGTTAAAAAGCTCGATTTTATGTTAATCCACATACAATTTCAGAATTGGTTCTGAACATTCATCATAACACCAAATATTTTATCCATCCATATTTATGGTAATGTTAAAATAGATAACTTTGAATTTGGATATAAATCATAGTTATTGAAAAAATATAGAATTAAACATTGTTTTTAATACAAGCCTATCCACAAGTATTTTAGTAAAGTATAATACAGTAATTAGGAAGGTTAACACTAAATCAAAATAAGTGGAAAAAAAAGAAGGTTAAATTTGGTGCTCAGGGTTAAAAAGCTCGATTATATGTTAATCCACAAAGTATTTCAGAATTGGTTCTGATTATTCATCATAACACCAAAGATTTTCCAAATCTATACTTATGTTAATGTTAAAATAAATAATTACTGGAAGAAATTAGTCCGGGTGGCGGTCATTAAATGAAACAACTAAATAGTTTCAACTATTTTATTGTTTGTCAACGTTTCGACCCCCTTTGTGGGTCATCATCAGGGCGCATGGTGGGAGAATGGAAACTCTATTCCATTCTCCCACCATGCACCCTGATGATGACCCACAAAGGGGGTCGAAACGTTGGCAAACAATAAAATAGTTGAAACTATTTAGTTGTTTCATTTAATGACCGCCACCCGGACTAATTCCTTTCAGTAATTCTCAACGGTCAACTAATTACATCCACAATGACTAAAATAAATAATGTTCAATTTGGTTACGCTTAACAGTAAAGCAATGGAATATGCAAAGTTTTTTTTACTTCTTTTTTTTTTCTTAAGTCAATCAACAAGTATTTCAGAACATACATAAATAAAATAACAAGTAAACAGAGGCCAACAATATTGATTAAACAGGTTTTGTCGAATCTACGCTTGAGGTTAACGTTTTGTTAAATAATTTTATGTTTAGGAACGTTTTATTTATTATTATTATTTTATTTTTTACACCCTTACTCATACGACTCAATTTCCTCTCATCCAAGTGTTTGAACAATAATCTTTCAGAAATTATTTGTTGCATTCATAGTCTTATACACTTTTTAAATGCTTTTCTCTCAGAAAAAGAATGTATCAGACTCTCTTCTTTTTGATACAGACACTAATTTATATAAAAACATACGCATAATTTTAATAATTATATACTTTTGATAGCTTTAAACATATTTATTATTACTTGTTTACAGTCATACCATTTCAATGCTTATATTCTTCACTTTATTTAATCTGCTTTAAAAGCTTCAAATGTCACTCACTTTTAAGATATCTGTGGAAAAATTTTTTGTTTCACCGTGGTATTTCTAATTGGACCTAGCCATTAAAAAAAGGAAGTATCAAGACAAAAACTCACTATTTTTCCTAATTTTCAAGATTAACAGAATAAATTAACATTATAATTACAATGTTAACTAACTTATAATACCAAGAACTCCACCAAGAAAGTGTTGTTCACCTGAAAATTATTATCAACAGGAGGAATTAGTTAAGACTTTAAATAAGCCTTGTTCCGAAACTAAAAATATTTCAATTATTCATCGGAAAAGAGGGGGTTGTTATGGTTTCATTAAGACTATACTACATTAAGGTGGAGTAACTTTTCAATATTAGTTTGGTGTTCAGAGTTAAAAAGCTCGATTTAGAAAAATTGATCAACACAAACTTTCAGAATTGGTTCTATAGTCATCATTACACCAAACTAAATAGCAAATCATTGGAAAAATGGTTAATTTAAGTTTTACTGAGGCTAACACAACAATATGGATCAAGACCTAACCCGACCATAAACTAAAACATAATTTTATGTTAAGCACTATTTAATTAGTAGTTTATGCCATTCCTAAAAAACAATTGTATGTTTATTTTAAAGTAAAGAACACTTTAACTGCCACTTTAAATAAAAAATTGGGCCCATTACTAGAATAATGAAGTTCATCAAGTAAATAAATACTGAACAATATAAACTCACACTTTTTCTAAAACAATTCCTTTGGCATGTGATGCACCTCCAAAAGGATTGGCCTTCCATCTTGTTCCAAGATGTGCTTTTTTGTAGTCTTTGTCAGCCCACCTCTGTTCTCTCCTGTGGTTAACGTGCTTTCTAGCGGTCCTAATACCACGAGGTTTACCTAAAAAAAAAATGACATTAATAACAAAAAAAAATTACAATAAAGACACCGATAACCAATATATTTAGTTAAAATCACATTACTGAAAGATCTAATTATCCAATACTAACCATTTATCTAAATAAAGATGTTAATGTAACAATACTATAGGTAAGTTATAACAAGGTAAAACTATCACATTAATATATAAACAAAGAATATAATATAATATTGCTTAAATGATACAAAAGACGTTTAAACTTCATAATAAATTAATAATAAACGAGAAATAAACGAAAATTTACTTACCCATGTTTCCGATCGGAGCACGTTGTCAGCTTGAAAGAGTGTGACTTGCCACGGCTTACCTGATCCAAGCAAGTGCTTCCATTGCTACAAAATGTTACTTTAAATTCTTCCAAAGACATTCAAAATAAAATTACTGAAAAAATATATTTTAAAATTAAAAAAATATATTAAAATTAATGTATGTACTTCATGTATTTTTTAAAAAAGTTTTGTATATAAATTGAAGTTTATATTCTCACCTCTTTGGAATCTGCATGAAAATGCAAACTTTTTTTCTAAATAAGAAATTCTATTATGTATGAATATTTAGGAATTACAACATACAATATTATTTTGAATACGCTGCGGTTTTTATACTATGATTTATGTTAATCCAAACAAAAAAAAGTTAATAGTTCATTTGGCGGGCGTTCAATGAAAAGAACTTTTGTGTTTCTTATTTATGGATATTTGTTATCGTACGTAAATAACAGACATTTTTAATTTTTTAATAAAGACCGTTTTTATTTATTTATTTAGTTCTGATTACCTATAAATTATTCAATTATGACATTCCTCGATTTTCTCCTTTGCTCTTTATACATATTAAGGGCGTTCAAGAATATCACGAACATTAATTTAAAGTAATTTCATCAAAAATGTTCAGTAATAACTTGATAGGATATTTGATTCAGCACATTTTTACTTCGCTCTTTTAGCCTGGGTCGTTAGGAACAATGGAAAGAACCTTTTAAAAGAACCTAGGAAGAATGTACCGCGCATAACAGTCATAGCTCATTAAAAAAATTTCTAGAGCAGAAAGAATTTATAACTAAAGTCGTGTTTCATTAGAATTAATCAATTGTATTCTTCTTCGGCTCTACAGTCCAAGGTGAACTTTGGCCTCTCCAACAATGATTCGTTATTCTTGTTTGTCCATAGCCCGCCTTCTCCAGTTGGTCACTCCAATTTTAGATAGGTCCTCTTCCACGTCTTTAAGTTGATCAGTAGTACCCCTGTTAGGCCTGAAACCGCATTGGTAATAGGCGAGAATCTGTTCCAGTAAATTTTTAAGTCTTGAAGTTAAGATATTTGCTAGGATTTTATAAATAACGTTTAACCTGGTTATACCTCTATAATTTTGACATATTGTCTTTATCAATCAATTTTATTATGTCACTTTAAAAATATAACACTTTTAAGAAGGTTTCTAAAGACGTACTCAAAATGGTTTTGTAAATATGCAGGAAGTGGAGAAAACAAGGTGTAATATTTATAATAAAACAAAATATTTATCGTAAATTCGAGCGATTCCATAATTGTGTTCAAAAAGTCAATGAATGGATAGACAAAGAATTCCCACTCATTACTAGTATTTTCGGCGAAAATAAGACTAAAATCATGGTAAAAATCAGAACCTTCACTAGTAATACTAGTCCGGTTTCGACTATTTTTCCCCTCAATTTTTTAAGTAATTTTGTACGTTCACTTCAATGCAGCTCACTTTTGCAGCGTGTAAACTTGAACTGAGAAAATGTAGTTGGAGATCCACCAAAGGCATCTCTCTGACACAAACCCAATATACAAACTCTTGTAAATTAGGACCGTGATTTCCACAAAGTATTTCCATTTTACAAGAAACCCAAGAATCTCTATTCATTTGTTATTAGAAACTATGATAATCGATTGAGCTAAAGCATAGTAATCTCAGCACGACCACTACGTCACACTACCTTAGTTGGAATATAGTATAGGCGTGATAACATTTATTTCGTGGAAGATATTACGACCAGTTATTCTGTTCACAGAAATAATCACCCGTTCCGTTTACAATTAATGAATGGGAAAGGACATTAAACACCAAAAATAATTCATTTCATTTTAAGGCGTCCACTTTATAGAGGCTAGGTGTGCCACAGGAGTGTCTCCCTACCCCGGATTCAAGTGTAGGGTAAAATTTAAATTTTCTATGATATTTTTATTTATATATTATTGGCAAGACGGAAAAGAGAATGAAAATTTGTAAAAATTCAAACAAGTGAACTGCGTTGTAGTGAACTTGAATCACTTACAAAATTGAGGGGGAAAAAATAGTCGAAAGCAGACTAGTATTACTAGCGAAGGTTCAGATTTTTACCATAATTTTAGTCTTATTTTCGCCGAAAATACTAGTAATGAGTGGGAATTATTTGTCTATCCGTTTATTGACTTCTTGAACACAATTATGAAATCGCCCGAATTTATGATAAATATTTTTTTAAATTATAAATATTATGCCTTGTTTCCTTCACTTCCTGCATTTCAACAACACCATTTCAAGTACGTCTTTAGAAACCTTCCTAAAAGTGTTACATTTTTAATGAGCTATGACTGTTATGCACGGTACATTCCGGTTTCTTTTAAAAGGTTCTTTCCATTGTTCCTTCTTAGACTGATTCTTATTACTTTTCTTGCTCATGCTCAAACTTTGACTCAGCAGGGATCTTGAATTTGTATGCCATCAGTTTTCTGTCTATGCCCAACCCACTAAAAGTTTGGGAGTCGTGTCAGAAGAAATGTCCGATTTCTGGTACAAAATATATATTCAGAAGATGAAAATTGAACGACCCAGCCTAAAAGAGAGAAGTAAAATTTGGTGCCAATTTTTATATTAGTTTGCAGTGAAATAGATGGAAAATTGTCAAACTGGTGAAAATGCAATGATCGGTTAACAAGATACAGCTGAAAAAGGGATTGTAAATTCAGTGAAAAACTTTACTCTGATTTTTTTATTAGTCTACCCCAAAATAGTCGGAAATTGTCAAAATGGTGGAAATCAATTAACAAGACACAGTTAGAAAAACGAATGGAAATTGTGGGGAAATCTTTGGGCTGATTCTTGAATTAGTGTACCTCAAAATAGTTAACATGGTGAAAATATTTTGATTCATTCCAGAGATACAGTCGGACAAGCGAATGCAAATTTTAGGAAAACTTTATGCTCATTTTCTTAATAATTTACCTCAAAATTGAGAACATGCTGAAAATCCATTGATTTCTTCAGGAGATACATATGAGAAAACTAGTGAAAATTGGAAAACTCTAATGATTATTTTGGATTTGGTTGGAAAAATCTTAAACCCTAGGAAATCAATTTAACCCAATCACAAGATTATTTAATACAATGAAAATGTATTTATATAATGAATAACGAATAAACCATTTTTTTCATTGTGGATATAATTAGTTGACCGTTGAGAATTACTGAAGGAATTAGTCCAGGTGGCGGTCATTAAATGAAACAACTGAATAGTTTCAACTATTTTATTGTTTGCCAACGTTTCGACCCCCATTGTGGGTCATCATCAGGGCTAAAAAGATACAAAAAGGATACATTTAAAATAAGATTACAAATACTATTTTAAAAAAATTAACAATTGCACAATATTATAACATAAAAGGAAATAGATGTGTAAAGAAATCAATTAATTAAATTACAATGATAAAGGTATACTAATGAGAGCTATACAAACCAGATAATGACTAAAGATAATGTACAAATATATAAGAAAAAATTACATGAAATAAAAAACATTAAAAAATGGAGTACAGTGGAGATACGTACTGTCTGGTAGGTGAGTGGAAACTAGGTACAATTTGGTAATATGGAATATGGAATATGTTAAAACATCTTCTTGTTAACATTGTAAACATTAAGTCTTGTTAAAACATCTTCTAATACCGTTATGATGTTATTAATATTGTAGGTTTAATCTGAACACTTCCTTTTATGTTAATATTACAATTTTACTCATTGTTGTCAGATCCCGTCTAGAAATATGGTATGTATTTTCCATTTTACCCAACCTTTTGTACGTACTTTCCTATCTACCTGCCTATATTCCATATTACCAAATTGTACCTAGTTTCCACTCACCTACCAGACGGTACGTATCTCCACTGTACTCCATTTTTTAATGTTTTTTATTTCATGTAATTTTTTCTTATATATTTGTACATTATCTTTAGTCATTATCTGGTTTGTATAGCTCTCATTAGTATACCTTTATCATTGTAATTTAATTAATTGATTTCTTTACACATCTATTTCCTTTTATGTTATAATATTGACATTCTCTAGTGCAATTGTTAATTTTTTAAAATAGTATTTGTAATCTTATTTTAAATGTATCCTTTTTGTATCTTTTTAGCCCTGATGATGACCCACAATGGGGGTCGAAACGTTGGCAAACAATAAAATAGTTGAAACTATTCAGTTGTTTCATTTAATGACCGCCACCCGGACTAATTCCTTCAGTAAACCATTTTTTTATTTGAATAACAAATAAATCATTCGGAAGTGACAAATAGATTACAAATAACAAATAAATTATTATTTGCTATTTAAATAATGTCATACACTGCCATACCATATTCCCTCATGGCTGAAATAACTGAATAAATAATTATTCTGCCACAGTCGGGGTTCTAGCCCAGAACCCGGAGAACTGAAGTCTAGTGCTCTATACTATTTTCAATGACTTTATCTGTTAGAAAAAAAGTGTTATAATATTTTGCCAAAGCTTGTGAGCCATCAGTGAGCTCTATGAGATCAACACTAGAACTATTCACTGCAATGGCAATACATAATAAAACTTTTTCACTGTTTCTCAATTATTCTTTTGACGATAACATCAACAGTCCACTATACACCAAAATTATATTTTGTTTTGGTTTTGGTCAACAGGAAAAAAAATCTGGGGCGCACAACACACGACTTTCACTTACCTCTGTTGTTAATATCAATTTAAGAATTTATAAATACATTTAAAGATACAAATAAATTGTTAAAGAATTTTTTTTTTTTTTTTAATTTCAATAGACACATGTGTTTTATTAAATAAAGTATTATATTTTTATCTACAACAATCAGTTAGTTTTATCATCTTTTCACCACTCTCCATTAACCTTTAAAATTCCATGCATTGGATAGTATTTTTTTCTAAAATCTTTAACTATTCAACGGTATGTTATACTTCTATATTACTATTCTTGTGTTCAAAAACACAAAAATTGCATAAAAAATATATTATTACTCTCTTCTCCTTTAGTTGTTGGTCAAATTCGCTCAACTTGCATATTTACCCGTTATTTATCAATGTTAAAAAGATGATGTCCCAAATTTTTTTAAATCTGCAAAATTAAAGGAAGAAAATTTAGAGGAAGAAAATTTAAAATATTGGCATTTAAGCCCTTTCAGACTATTTCAATCAGAATGAAACCTATATCACATTAAAGTCCACCAAGTTTTACATCGATGTGGCGAGTTTAATCAAAATCGTTGGAGCCGTTTTTGAAAAAATCGTAAAAAGGTCCAAAATGCATGGTATAAAGTAGATGTTTCGGTCAGCTGATTTTGATGAAAAAGTTTCTGTAACATCTCAGGCATATAGTTTTCTTAAATATGAAATTTCAGTTTCATAGGACATTTCATTTTCGCCCAGCAGTTACCACACACAGACCTTTTTTTGGGACTAGGTTATTTGGACTCAGGGGACCCTAAAACGTGTATATCCTTTGAGAACTGGAATTCAAAAATTTTCACGATCGCAATACTTTCCCTTATGAAACAGGTCATAAATAAAATACTTATAGATAAAAAGAGGAGGAAAAAAAAAATCAAAACTTTTATACAAACATTTATAATCCATTAATACGAAAACAAATATTGTATACAAAATTAGTATCATACAATAATACAATATTTAAATAAACAATATATTTACATTTATACATTAATACAAATACATTATTTATGTGCACGCATGTACAGAAACAATTATAAGATAAAAACAAACTTTTTGAAACAGCGGATGAAGAAAACTAGGAAGAATTCTCAACCTGAAAAATAAATGAAATCCGAATTATTAAAATAAATAATAAGGCAAATTATTAAAATTAAGTTTTATTATGTTATTGAAATTAATCCTTGAAAAAAACCAATGACAATTGAATATGTAACTATAGCAACCTACATGGATAGTAACAAGGAGAGGATCCCGAATGTATCTCAGTGATTTAGATGACATTTTTTTAGGTAAAACTAGTCATTAAGCCGTTAGATGCAATAAACTTTATAATTTTTTTACACGACTCCTGGGGAGCACTAGCTCCTAATATTTTGCTAAGTCTAATGGTTTAATGTCTAGTTTCACATAAACAGATGGGGATGACTTGTAGCTGGGTGGCTAGCATAACGCTTCCTGTGCCAAAGGTCACGGGTTCAAACCTGCAGGTGGTCCTAAGATTTTTTAATGGGAGTAAAAAAATCCTTAGCTATTCCGTCCTTCGGAGGGGACGTTAAAAGGTGGTCCCGAGCCTGTGCGATGTCATGTACTCGTAAAAGATTCCTATCCTAATAAAACCTGGATAGGCAAAATTTAGGACTCCCACTGTAGTAATGTCCGATTAGCCATAGTAGCATAAAGTGACGTTAAAATAAATAACTAACTAACCTAAACAAATGTCATCAAAATCGGTGAGACACATTTGGGATCACCTCCTTAAAGCATAATATGCTTAAATATATTTGTTATAAATTTAGTATCCACACTAATACTGATCTGACTGAGATTATTCTGCTTCCAGATGGTTAGAAATTTGATTATCTCTCAAATAAGTACTTATTATTTTTCAGGAGCTGAATACTTTTTGAGTTATTTGTAAAAGTTTTTAGAGATATATTTTTGAAACTACTTATTCTAAACCCAACCTTGGAGCACTGATAAATAATAAAACTACTTCAAGTTGTTGGAGAAAATAATCAAACCAAAAAACAGCCTTGCACATAGTAATAAAGTGAGAACTGAATGGGATGTGGACATACTGGAATCAGCGGCTATGAAAAAGTCGACCCATTGGCCGGGAAAGGCTCAGAAATCATCCTTCAACACCGAAACCTAAATGTGGTGTTAACCTATGCTTAGTTTTTGAGACTATACATAGGAGAAACATATTATGTTAAAATTTAAACGATTTTGAATTAACAAAAGACTTAAGCACTCTCTTCTGTTCTTAGATGGTCCTAGAATTAGCAGAAACAAGTGTCTATTCAATTTGAGTAGGATCTCATTAAAAACAATCACTGCTATCTATATGGGACACTGCAAACTCAACTATCACATGTTCAAGCTTGGACTTCAAGTATACCAGTGAGTAGCCTTATCAGCTAAGATGATGAAGAACAAGAAAAGATGAAACTTCTTTTCATATAATCTGTTGGTGCAAAAGGCTTTCAAGTCTCTGGTACATCTTGTTGATCGGAGCATCCATTAACACGTTTAGTGCGGTACGGGGTCAATTGACCCCGAGTCCAACTTTCCAAAAGTTAGACATGAGCCTTGTAAGAGGTAAACTTCCAAAAATTCACGAACCTTTTTCATCTTTGGACCTTTCCAGGAGTTGAAATCAATGATTTCTATATGTTTCAAACTTCAATCTTCTTCTTCTATAGTGGTGCGACAGGCCATGTAGGCCCTGGACCTCGCGATGTAGTCTCCTGGGAAATTACACTCACGTTTCGTGATGTATTTTGTAGTGTAGGGGTCATCTACTCCCTACACCTAATTTTGTGAGTGGCCACCATTTGGCTGACGGGTCTGACCTACCCTGGGGGAGAGGCTGCGAGTGAATCCCCATTTAATTACATCCTTATAAAAGCCCTGCCAGGACTGGGATTCGAACTCACTACTTTTAGCATGAGAGACTAGTGCACTTGCCACTCAGCCAGGGGCTCCCCCTCAATAACTCACTCTTCAATCTTCATCAATCTCGTATATTCTGATAAAAAATAGAACAGGGTCAAATAACCCCGTGTCGCACTGAGGTTTTTTTTTTTTTTTTTCCTTAAGTATGATAAAAGTTATGTTTATGGGTGGGAGGGAGACCGAACTTCACAAAAATATCAGTCATTTTCTGTTTCTAAAATATCATAAAATTTAATTGGAAGTGGAAAAGTGTTTTGATTAAAAAAGTATTAATGAGTACAACTTCCATGAGGTTAATGAACTTTTGAATGCATCAATTAATGTCTTGCTACCGTGGTTTTGCCTAAATTAATCAGTTTTCAGGAGGCTGAATACATGTCCAAAAAACTGAGTAAAATGGTACTTTCATTTATAACTATAGATTTTAAGACTGACTACAGATTATTTCTCCCTATTATCATATCATATTCGACCCTCCCCATCTCTCCTCTCTCCTACTATACTAGCCAAAGAAGGGTGATGATAAGACTTACCTTCAGCTGCGAATGGTGACTGTTGAGCTGCGGTTGGGCAGGCCTGATCGAGAGGGCGGGGAGCGAAGGCTTCCTCCCGGGTCCCCTCAGCCCCCTCGGGCCCCGTGACCCCATGTGACCTGGGCCGACCGGTCGCAGTCGTGGCCTTCCTGGTCCTCGGCGGTTGCTCCGGTTGCTCAGGGCTAACACATTTCACAATTACAATTAAAAACAAAACTTTATCAACATAAATGGAGAAGCATTAGAAATCTTCTGCAATGGAATGCTTTGATTCTCACAAGTATCTGGGTACAATCAAAAGAAAAGACACTCACACTGGATCCAGTGATTTTAAACATTAAAAAAAAAAAAAAAAGCAAATGGAATGTTCTATCAAATTAGTAAAGCAATAATAGGTATGTGGTGCGGATAGTACCTAACAACTCTGAAAATAAGCGATCATGTGCAAGATCAACAAGATGGCAATGGCATATCAGCTAACTAGGAATGTCTACAACAAAAGATCAGTGTCCGTCAACGCAAAACTTGATTATTATTCGAATCATACACCCAGAAATATTGTACACAGCTGAATACTTGCAATGAAAAGAAAACGTCTTATGGAAAAGCTAGAAGCAAAGAAAAGGAAAATTCTGAAAAAGATTTTGGACCAATCGGGGAAAATGGTGAGTACAAGAGATGATATAACAGCCAGTATAAGCAGAGGAAACAGATGCCATTCAGAAAAAGAGGATTAATTTGTATGTCCATGTAACACGCATGAGCTCACAGGTACAGACTGACAAGATCTTTTCCTACAAGAACACCAAAAGACCCTCTTTCATCAAAGTTGAAAAAGACTTTCAAGAAATAGGAATCACACACAAAGACATCCAGAAACAAGATTCTCTCCTGACAGAAGACAGACAAAACTCAATCCTTTGGTACGTCACTTGCCGGTCTTCATGAGGTATTTTCCTCGCAGCAGTAATGTTTCCCTCAGTTATCGGCGTTTGCAGCCTTCCTTATCTCTCAGTGACCTCCAGACTGAAATAGCCTCTTTCAAATTCTCTGTACGACCTGAATATATCGGTATAATGAGGACAATCAATGTAAGCTTAATTTCCTCTAAACATCGTTCTACCCTTAAACCACACATTATGAATAATAATGTTTTAGGATGATATGGAACGCAATCAAATTTGTAATTGGCTGCCTTTTGTAAATGATTATGTTTCAGAATCGCCTTTTCAAAGGACTTGATTGTTCTTTAGATGAAATTGGATGCAGGTTTCAATCGAAATAAAAATTAGAATACAAATACATCAAAATATCAAATTAAAAAAAAAAAAAAAAAAATGTCCTTTAGTACCTTCTGGAAATCAATGTCTCAATTGCTGAGAGAAAATGGATCAAATTATATCTTAATGAAGCTATATTAGTTTCACCTCCTCCATTAGAAGCCATTGACCATAACCTCATGCAAAAACGTTATATACTAGATTTAATTAAGAACTTTCATAGTGAAATATTTAGCAAGCAGTGCATAAATAGAGGAAAAAACAAAACAAAAGAAGAAATCATACAAAGTCTATAGAGGAAATAAAAAACCAATCACTCAATATGAATGAATCATTAAGGAAAAATTTAATTCTTTGAAAGATAAATAAATCATAATAAATGAAAATAAAATTAATTAGGATATCACCAGATGATTACAAAGCAATGAGCTAAGTCTTGCAAATAACCTAAGATTTTACCGATTGAGTATAATCAAGGAAGATATAGATAATAAATTAATGCAGAGACGGTTTTCAATCATGGTGGCATTGCAACGACAGAGGCAGTGGCCTTATTTATCATCTAACAGTCAGCTGGATTTAGAACATCTGGCTTCATATCAATTTAAAAGAACAGCTGTTATATCATTAATGTAACATTTAATTATTATTTAAATAATTATAAGATGGCTTAAGTTATGGTAAATAAATTATTACAAAAATAATAAAAACTATTTATCGAGAAAACAATGTTTACTTTTAAGCCCTGATGAACAAAGAGCCCCAAAGCGGACCTACTAAAATTGTAAAAACATAAATATGTATTAATTGAAAAAAATATATATTCAGGTTAAGGAACATTAAAAAAAAATTTAAAATTCAAATTTATATATATATTTTGTTTGTTTTTTTCAGATGCTTGAAAATAGCTGAAAAATGATGATTTAGTAGCAATTAAAATAATGCTTTTGAGACTGGCTATTCAAGTATGAGCTGAAATAATCTTGTGTAATGTTTATCTGTTTTTTTCCCTATGATACTTCAATTTAGGCAGAACTTACTAATTCATTGCTGTTTCAGGTAATTAAGTGTTTACATTGGGATATTAAGCGATGATATGTTAACAATCCAAGAAAAATGTAATTAAACAGTGAATGAATGAATAAAAAGCGTGCAAGTCATTCTCCATCTTTTTCACATGTGTCGAGCAGCAAGCACGATAAAACAAACCTTGGGTGCAGTCACAAACTCCAGTCACTATTAAAAGTTTAGGGAAAAAAAAAAAAAAACCAAGCACGTTTTCAATATGTCTAGTATAACAATATTGTAAGAGAGAAACAATAATTTAAAAAAAAAAAGAAAAAAAAAAAAAAAGGTTTATCCAGTATAAAACAATAACTTCTAAAAATTAATGGAAGTGCATTCTACTTGTTACTCTTTAGCACTGGTGAAGACCTGCAATGTGGACCACAATAAATAGTTTCCACTATTTTTATAATAATACATAGACCGCCACCCGAACTCTCTCATCCTCCATTATAAACATACGATTAACCATTTAATTTACAATATCAAGAAAAAAAAAAAAAGTTAAATTATTATTAATAGAAAGAACCAATCAGAAGTCAGTCTAGTAAAATAAATTTTTAATGCTGCTGACCTGACGCCTCAAATATGTGAACCATCTTCAGGGCTCGAAACAAACTAAAGAGATACAGATAATTTATCTTTTTTCACAAAAGATACATTTTTTTCCCACTGGTATATATGAATAAATGACAGAACTATATGTGGCAGTAAAACAAATTTAAAAAATCTGGTGCACAACACAGAACTTTCAAACAAATTTAAAAACAAAAATGAATTGTTAAAGAATTATTTACATTGGATTTTAAAAGAAAAATGTGTTTTATTAAATAATCTATTATATAGTTTTTTTCAGTCAAATTCATAATTTTTTCAGTCAAATTCATAATTTTTTTCAATCAAATTCATAATTTTTTCAGTCAAATTCATAATTTTTTCAGTCAAATTCATAATTTTGTCAGTCAAATTCATAATTTTTTCAATCAAATTCATAATTTTTTCAGTCAATTTCATAATTTCTTGTACCCATTTTATACAGTTAATTTAATGAGGTTTTACTAACAAGGACTTAACATTTGTATTAAATCTTGTTGTTGTTTATCCATTTAACGCCACTTTATGTTACTATGCTTAATCCGACGGTATAGCTGGAGTCCTAAGTTTTGCATACCCATGCTTACTTAAGATAGGGATCTTTGACGAGTTCCACTTATTAAATCTTTTAAGAGTCATCTGTGGTTGATGCATTCAGCAAGGTGTTAAAGATTAATATGCCCAAAGTCACGGGATCAAACACGGCAGATTCAGCTTGTTGAATGCATTGACGAGATATGGTCAATTTCATAAAAACTACATGGACAAAGGACTTTAGAGGAAGAAATTTTGAAATATCGGCATTTAAGCCCTGTCAGACTATTTAAATCAGAATGAAGCCTACATGATATTAAAGCCCGTCCAATTTTTCATCGACATAGCGAGTTTAATCAAAATCGTGAGTACCGTTTTTTGAGAAAATCGTAAATAGGTGCAAAATGCATGGTAAAAAGTGGCTCTTCTGGTTAGCCAATTCGGATGAAAAAGTTGCTGTAACATATCGGGCATATAATTGTCTCAAATATGAAATTTCAGTTTCATAGGACTTCTTGTTTACGCGCTGGACTCACCACACACAGACCTTTTTGCGGGACTTGGTCATTTGGACTCAGGGGACCCTATAAAGTGTATTTCTGTTGAAAATTGGAATTAGAAAATTGTCACGATCCCAATACTATTCCCTTACTATATATTCCATATAGGTAAGTGAAAGTGAAAGTAAAAAAATTGAAGTTATCTGTTATTTGTTTAAGAATTTTTCAAGACCTGATGATGGCAATTTTTTTCATTTTGTCAGTTGCTTCCCAATATTGAGTTTTAATATTTTTGCTGAACATCTTTTCTTTTTTTTTTAAATCTGTTTGACTACTATTAATTATGTCATTAATTCATATACAAAAAAACCTGTATCTCTACAACCAATCAAGGGTCTCGGGCTTAATACTTTCACAGCCAACTGTCATTGCAAGGGGGAGGTGATTAGGCTTGAATCACGCTCGGGCGCCATGTCCCCCCTCCCAATTTTTTGGATACCCACTTTATAGAGGTTGGGTGTGCCCCAGAAGGGTTTGCATACCCCAAGGTCGCTCCACGGCTGAAATAACAGAATAAATATTTTTGCCTCAGCCAGGATTCGAACCTGGGCCCCAGAGAACAGTAGCGTACTGCTCTATCCACTATCTACTCATATATACCCATAGGTAAAAACTATTAGGTCTCGTCTCTCTCACCTCTTTTTTTCCCTGCTGCCCATAAAGGATGAAAAAGCTGCACTGTGCATGTGCAATCTCATGCAGAGAGAATAGACCTATAGTAAGTATAATCACAAAAAAATGTCTGTATCTCTTTGGTTTCTGATTGTTTCCAGCGCTGATGGCAGCTCACACGTTTAAGCCCAAACGTCAGCAACATTATAAAATTGTTTACTGGACTAACTCCTGATTATCTCTGCCTAACATCATCTCAACGGTCGACCCCATACACCCCATTATTAGTATAAATTAATCTGTAAAAAATAAAGAAGAAAAAGTGGATTATATATAATTAAAAAAGAGGAAGAAGCGCAAGCCCATTGTGACAGCAAGAGAGCGAAGAGGTGTCATGCAAAGAGGAATGACAAGCGGCAGAGAGATGACAAGATGAAGGTGACTTACCAATCGGAGGCATGTTAGCGACTGAGACAGACCTTGGAACATTGCCTCTCTGCCCGCTCCTCGGCGGGCGTCCCCGTCGCGACCGCACCCTGTCTGAGCACAACAAAACACAGCGTCAACATCACAACATCAATCTCTAGGAGTGGCGTAGCTTCATTCATCCGCTAAAAAGAGAAAAACCTCCACAACCCACCAAGTGTCTTGGTTTCAGTACATGATACTGATCTGTATACCACAGCTTTCATAAATCCTTCTCAATCTACATCCCTGTGGAACTCCATTTTTTCTTATATCTGGGACTCCCAAAAGGACTAATTTTACTATTTCAAAAGATATGCCAGATTTTAATATTTTAAGGACTGTTTTAATTTAATTTTAAGTTAAAGTCCACATTCTCGTTGAAAGGATTCTTAACAATTGACATACATTGTAACTAGGATATGATTCCAAAATAGAAGAGAACCACAATTTTTTACTCGATTCCCCTTTTAAAAGGATACAAATCAAAATATTTCAATGGTAACTAGGATTTAGAAACTTATCACTAGCAATTGCTTTTCCTGAAAAGTTAATTGCGATTAAATTGATAACATTTTGGAGACAATTTTTGGCATGTTTAGTTGAACTGTACCACGGTGTCTATGATAAGCGATAGCCCACCTTTATTGGGTCCATTCGATTCCCAAGGAATTCTAAGTAGATTTGCTGATTTCAATCAAACTTGAGGAATAATAAAAACAGATAGAAACGTTTATTTATTAATTATATTTTTTATTAAGGGTAGGAACAAAAAGTGCTCTTTTTAAAAAATTTGTCCAAAATTTATTGATCAATGTTTCAGGATTAAGATCTTTTATACAACATTTAATTTTAAAAGACATTAATATGATGACACGGCTAAAGTCTTTATCCCCTATTAATTATTATAATTCTTCCACTTTAAAATATTATTTTTTTAAAATTTTATTCTGCGCATTAAACACCAAATATTTGGAAAAACTAACTTTTCAGACGGTAAACCTCAATTTTTCTATCATTAGAAGTAAATGATTAAATTACATATTAATTTTTAAAAAATTCATAAGTAATGTAAATTTATTTTTATAACAAAACTTTACATTTAAATTATATTTTTAAAATGTTTATTGTAAATTATTATTAAAAGTTATATTTTGAGATATTTCATTTATTAATTTTGATCATTTGTTATAAATCTGGTAAAAAAAAAAAAAAAAAATCCTGTACCTCTACAACCCATGAAGGGTACATATAGAGATTCGTACTGTTTCTAGGGCAACGACCGCGCAATGAGGTGTTTCGGCCGAAATCACACTCAGCCGCCAGGTTTTTCCCTTTTTTTAGGGTACCCATTTTATGAAGGCTGGATGGTCTCCATACCCGAGGAACAGTAAAAATCTACGCAGTTTCTCATGTTGGGTTTTTGTACGGAGGAGGGAGAAATAGAGAAAACTAATTTTTTATAGTTGGAAGGAATTAGTCCGGGTGGCGGTCATTAAATGAAACAACTAAATAGTTTCAACTATTTTATTGTTTGCCAACGTTTCGACCCCCTTTGAGGGGCACATGGTGGGTGAATGGAAAGCACTCATTTTTCCATTCACCCACCGAGCGCCCTGATGATGACCCACAAAGGGGGTCGAAACGTTGGCAAACAATAAAATAGTTGAAACTATTTAGTTGTTTCATTTAATGACTGCCACCCGGACTAATTCCTTCCAGTAATTCTCAACGGTCAACTAATTACATCCACAATAATTTTTTATAAGTTTTCAGTGGATGTCTATAAAAATCAACAACATTTATTAGAAACATTGTGATATATAGTTAAACTAATTTAAAAAGTAGATTTTTTAAAAATTTAAATGAATGGTTACAGAAATATTCCAGGGATAAAATTTATGTACTCTCCACTTTTGATAAAAATTCTCCACCAAACATGATGGAATCGCAGTGCTATGGATCAATAGTCACCTTCAAAATATTGCTTTTAGAGCAGCATAATCGGGAGGATTTTGAATGGATTGATCCCAAATATTAGCCAAGGCATCACATTTCGAACTGAGCAGTCATTATCCGTAAATAATTACTCTCAAAACATAGAATTGATTAGCTTCCCTATCTTTAGTTGTTGGCTGACTCAAAAACCATACATCGTCTTCGAGATATCAGTTTCTTGTTTAAAAGATAATTTAATCGTATAGATACGGCCTTTTTTGTGTTGACTGATTGGAGCATCCACTAAGAAATGAGTTGATCGATTCCACCAGCCTCTTAAAGTTTGTAATAGCAACAAAACTCATGTACTAATTGTAAATTGTACAAATTTTTATACTATGGCGCACAATAGACCTGTTAGGTTGCAGTGCATTATCTTGCCATAAAAAAAAAAAAACCAATTGTATGAATACATAAATATATACAAAAAATAAAATGAAATTTCAAAGCAATGAAAAAAAAAAGTGTAGAAACTGGAAACACATATATCTTATACAACTGTTGCCATTTTTGATCTAGAGGTGTTTGGAAATGATAAAATGTAATTAAATATTTTCTAATCAATATAATTAGAACTTTATTACAAGTTAAGAATTGAGAGAAGGAAATTAATTAAAATGATGATAATTAATTGATAAAATTGAAGGATAATAAATACATACCAGGCATGAAAGGTCGAGAGATCTTGGGCGGAGTCTGGCTGACAGGGTCTTCCTGGTCGGTGTTATCGTTGGAGTCCTGACTCGACTTCATCATGTCCTGTGGATCAATCATAACAACAATCAATACATTGAGGATTGAAATAATTGGGAGTCAGTCGTAGATGCTGTAGAGAGTTAGAAACACAAGATTTGTGGTCATTTTGGCATTTAGGCCCGGTTGCACCAACAGCCTGTGTTAAAGTTAACTTTTGCTGTTAACTAACCCGGGTTAAAAGCTAATCATGATTAAAGTTTTTGTCCATTTGCACCAACAAATTTTTAATTCGAGTTAGTTAACATGGGTTAGCGCGGGACGTCATCATATTCGTGACGTATTTAACAACTCCAAACCCTCTAGACAGAGACAGTTAGGTTATATTGAAATGATTGTTTTACTCTGCCGATTAATATATATTAATACAATAATGGATATAATTAGTTGACCGTTGAGAATTAATAATGAAACATTTTAAGATCTATTGAATATCAAGGAAGCTGGATTGTATTGTGAAACCAGACAGACAATGAGTATCTAAATGGAATAAAAACTATAGTATATAAAATGTTATTAGATGTATTCGAAAAAAATAATAAATTAAATTAAGTACAATGAAATTAAAAATGAACTCAGGACAAAAAACCTTAACATTAATAACAATAAATTGATCAATAATAAACCAAAAATTGATGACAATATGAACAATAAATAGTAAAACCTAAACAAAAAACTATAACAGATCTTTACCAGAATGAAAATAATAAAAAAACAATTATAGGTAATATCAATAATGCGATAAATATAGAGATGATAAGTGGAAGAAATAGAAATATATACCATTATCAAAAAATGCAATTCATACATCATCTATCCAAAGAATTTAAGAGAACACTTGTTGAATTTAATTCACCACAGACAAAATTATGACTTTATAACCATAATAAACTAATTGTGGATGTAATTAGTTGACCGTTGAGAATTACTGGAAGGAATTAGTCCGGGTGGCGGTCATTAAATGAAACAACTAAATAGTTTCAACTATTTTATTGCTTGCCAACGTTTCGACCCCCTTTGTGGGTCATCATCAGGGCGCATGGTGGGAGAATGGAAACTGAGTCAGTTTCCATTCTCCCACCATGCGCCCTGATGATGACCCACAAAGGGGGTCGAAACGTTGGCAAACAATAAAATAGTTGAAACTATTTAGTTGTTTCATTTAATGACCGCCACCCGGACTAATTCCAACCATAATAAACTAAGTAATCATTTATCAAACATTAAAGATTTTACCACTCGAAAAACTGAATGTTATTTATAAAATAAATTGTATAGATTGTGATAAGATATACATAGGAGAAACATCTAAAAAGATCACAACTAGAGTCAAAAAACACAGATCTATAATTGTAAAAATATAAACACTACAGCATTTGCACAACACAGTCTTCAGCTTAATCACAATTTTGATTTTGAAAAACCTACAATATTGGATATAGAAAAACAATCGAATCTATATATAAACAAAAATATAAAAGATACCATAAATTATAAAACAGATTGAAAACACCTCTCACAAGCAGTTCTTGCTACAATTGTGAAATTAAAATTTGTAAACCTTACCTTAGTGACCTATATTTAATAATAAATCAGTGTATACTTACTACAGTAAATAGTATGACCCTAATTCATCAGGAGCCAAAGAATATGTCAGTTAAATGGGTATTTTTTCCTTAGTGTTAATTTAAAAAACAAACCAATTTTATGACATAAATTTTTGACAAAATTTTAATCAAAAATGGATAATTTTTTAAATTTTAAATGAATTTCGGGTAAATATAATTTTTTTGTAACATTGTTATGCATATTTTTGGTAATGTTTTTAGTTAATATTTAAAAAGTTATTTTATAATGTTAATTAATAATTTTTTGATGTATTTTAGTGAGTCCTGATGATGGGGAAGGCCCTCGAAATGTTGGCTCGTTTTAAAGTTAATTGTAATAAACTGTATTTGGAAGATTTAGAAACCTACAAATTATTTATTATCATTTTTCATTCTTCCAATTAACCTATTTTTATTATTAATCAATTTACTAAATTAGAGGAAAAAAAAAAATGTAAATAAAATACAAAAATCAGACTTTATTGATAAATATAAACAAATAAATTACCACTTGACAACAAAAGAGGGAAAGGTTAATTGATTTAATAACACAGATTGCAATTTGTACAAAATTATGTCATTTCCTTTCATCTTGAAAAATTTGTGTCGACAAGTGCTCTGTGAAAAGCTATATCACTTTCACATATAATTTCTGATGGTGAAACAACATCAGGAAAGTAATCTTCTGGTTCTGGTACGTTGTAGATGTCCTGGGTTTCTATTGCAATGTTGTGGAGGACAGCTACAGCTACAATAATATTTAGGGCTTTTTTTGGATCCATTCGAATTCCATTGGCAAGGCAAGGAAATCTTCTTTCCATAAACCTGAACGCTCTCTCAATGATTGTTTGATTTTTGTGTGACAATTGATTTTTCTTCAGCAGCATTTGTTGGGTTTAAAATTGGTGTCAGTAAATGTGTTTTGCAGCCATAACTACTATCTTCTAGAAGCCAAAAATCTCCAAATTCTCTTGACTCAAATCTCACTCGTAATGCACTTTAATTGAAAATCCAACTGTCATGCACAGAGTCAGGATTTTCAAGTTCCCATCGCACACTACTTGTATATTTAATGAAAACCACCCTTTTCTATTTCAAAATAGTTTTGTATTAGCTTCACTTAGAGACTGGATTTTAATATGAGTGCAGTCAATCGCACCAATTACTCAAAGAAAACATTTTATCCTGTAGAAATCTGACACTGTTTTGTTTTTATCAACTTCTGTTATGGACATTTTAATTAAATCACTTGACTTCCTGGCTATTAATGCTGTTATGCGTGGAATAATTCTATAAACTGTAGATTTATCAATATTAATGATGTCGCTAAGAACCTGCTGGTAACTACTAGTAGCATAATACCTCTTGAGGTTAAGTAGAATATGATGCAAAATCATTAATATTAAAAATGTCAATCATATTTAACACTGTTTCTTTTTGAAATCTATACCTTCTTATGAATTCCACATCATCCTAAATTTCAATGGGATTCCTCCTTACTTTGTAAAGCTTGTTCCTAGGAAGTATATATATCAGTAGCATTATATCTTCATCTGATGTTGAATATTTATCTGAAGAGATTGTGTTCATTTTTCCTCGGTGTATTGGGATAAATGTTAAGAAAATATTCAGAAAAAAACAAACTAAAACTGACACACACAATGTTTCAAAGAGTAACTGGTTTGAAGGTGTTATGGATGTTCCTGTTTGTAGGATATGATTCAAAATCATTAATATTAAAATTGTCAATCATATTTAGCACTGTTTCTTTTCTAAATCTGTACCTTCTTATGAATTCCACATCATCATAAATTTCAAATGGATTCCTCCTTACTTTGTAAAGCTTGTCCCTAGAAAGTACATTTACCAATAGTATTATATCTTTATCTGATGTTGAGTATTCATCTGAAGAGATTGTGTTCATTTTTCTTCGGTGTATTAGGATAAATATCACGAAAATATTCAGAAAAAAACAAACTGAAACTGACACAGACAATGTTTGAAAGCTAAAGTAACAGTTGAAAGGTAACATTGACATCGGATAATCGAGGTAGGAAGGTGAATTAACTTAACACCATCACTTAACATAGAGTTAGGGCTAATTATGATTGGTGCAATGGAATTTCTGCTAACCCGTGATTTACTTATCCAGATTAGTAAAGTTAAAGTTAAACACGGTAGGTGCAACCGGGCCTTAGTGCCACAGGAAAGGAAGCACTGATAGTTCATCCCACAATCAAATATGGATCTAATGATTGGGAACAAGGCAACAAAATGCAAGAATAAGAAAAAATGTAAACCAAAGGTATTCCCTGCCTCTAAAAAAAGTTTGGTGAGGAGTACAGTGAAAAAGTATTTACAGTTAAAAGGCTTTGGTTCGGAAGCAGAGGGACCATCCCATTAGCTACGACAGCATTTTTGGAAGAGTTAAAAAGAACTGTTAATGCAAGCTGCAGAATTTATATTTAAAGGAAAAAAACATTAGTGGTTTTTACTTCAACACACACCATACCACCTATTTATGTTTTTCTTCAGTTTATGCTTGACATGGCTCATTGATAGTACGTTTATGTATTTTTTTTACCTCTCTATTTACTTCTTGGACCTGTCAGAAATGGTTACAACCGGCGAAGAAAGAAAAATGTGGAACTACATCACCTTTATCGGAAAAACATTATTAATCTAATAAAGCTTGGATGACTTCACTGGGCAGGCCATCTAGTCCCAATGAGTGGAGAGGAAATCCCAAAACGTTTTCTGGAGGAAAATCTATACTGAGAAAGAAGCAGAAGACTGCAGAGACTCAGGTGGGAGGACTGCGTGACCCAGTATGCCAAAGCCATAATGAAAATCAGAGGAAATTGGAGAGTGGCGGCACAAGAGGGAACCACAGCACATGGTGAAAGCTTAATAAGGAGGCCAGGGCCCACTTCGGTTTGTAGCGCCATATACTTACTTCTGAATTTTAATTTTATACTTATCAACATCTTAGTATATTTGTATGTAAAAAATATTTTTTTATTTTTTTTTATTTGGTCATTTTATTGATATGTATCCATATTTTTCATTGTCATACTGTATTGATATGTATCTGATGTCTGCAACCCTGATGATGACTGTTGGAGCTGAAGTGTCAGCAAAATTAAAATATTTTTAAAATGACAGACTCCCAATTATTTATTTCTAACTATAACAATTAATTATACTAGAAAAATTGAAGGCACAGTCAAAACTAGAAAATGTCTATCAAGACAACAATAATATTTTATTTATTATTTCAAATTTAATTTGTTTTAAAGATTTAATTTACTCACAGCTCCTTTGGGACTCTCCGCTGGAGACTTGACGCCTTGGTAAACCTCGATGACCCCATCTTCAGTCTTCATATGCTTCACTGTATCCTGTTTATTGTCAAAAAATAAAATAATAATAAAATATTATTTGAGAAGTTTATTTTATAAATTATCAGAGTAGAGTCCATAATCAACATATTTCGGATTTTGTTCATTAATAAGTTATTTAAGCAATATTTGATTCCTTTTATCGATTTTAAAATATATTATTTTTAAAAACTCTCACTTTATAAAAAATTTATAGAAACCATCATAAAATCTTTAGTAACATCTGGTACTATTGGGTAGTAAAAGTTTTTGGTCCTGAACCGAGCAAATCAGTTACGAACAGTGCTTCCTCCTAAGGCATCATCTCCAAACACAACTGCAAAGTTTCTTAACTGTCTCTGCAGTGAATTTTCCTTTTCAGAAATAAAAAATCATTAAATGACGAACATGAATTTTTTTTCTTTCATTTTGAGCAAGCAATGTACCACTTATAGATTAGGAATCTCGGTAAAAACTGATGCATAACATAACCTTCACTAATCCTTTTTTATAATATGTAAACATTATTGGCGTGATCAAGTGGATAGAGTACTAGTCTACATACACAGTTCTCCGGGTCCTGGATTCGAATCCCGGCTGAGGCAGAATATTATTTTTCCAGTTAATTCAGCCGGGGGAGGGGGAGGGGAAGGGGCGACCCTAGGGTATGGAGACCCTCCTGGGGCAGACCCGGCCTCTTTAAAGTAAGTGCCCAAAATTAGGAGGAAAACTCCATAAAATTGGGCTGAGTGTGATCTCGGCCTAATCACTGCATTGCACAGCTGTTGGCCTAGAAGCAGTAGGAATCTTTATATGTACTGAGCCCAAGACACTTCATAGATTGAAGAGACACAGTTTTTTTTTTTTTTTTTTTTTTTTTTATCACGTTCACACCGGGATGACCCACTGGTGGGTCACATCTGACTGTTCTGTGGGAGTGGGGTGACCTACTGATGGATAACACTTAACTATCCCGTGGGGCGAAGTGTATCACAGGTGAGTCAATTGTTTTCAGAAAATACGAAAATAAGTTCTTATATTTTTTCTCAACATTATAAGTTGTAGGAATTAACAACCATAAGGGTTTATTTATTAAATATTCTATCACTTTCAACTTAATATATAAAAATTGAGTATTATAAACATTAACATTTAATATTTCAAATTTATAACAATTATTTATTTATACCTATGCAACTTTTTAAAACATCCTAAACAAAATGCGGGCTGGCCCTTACAACGCTTACAATATGTCGTTACTTTTTTTTTACAGCGTATAATCTACTTTGCATTTCTGTTACAATCTCGCATTTAGCGCATTCGAAGTCTCGAACTGTTGTGATCTCGCATTAAACACGCTGGAACTTGCAACAGAGTCACCCTGTCCCATGAAGGTAAGCAGCTAAGACAGTACCGCCTCACACAAAAAAATGTAGATCTTCGACCCGGCTTGAACATGTTAAATATTATTGACCAAGTAAACATGACTTTATAAACACAGAGAGGGTTAAATTGAAATATTGAAAAACGACACAAACTTATTTTACAGGTCAATATAAGTAAAAGTAGTCCAAGTTTTAATTAATTGGACATGGCAACTATAAATTAAATTAACACTTTGAAATTAATTCATAAATTCCTAACCTTGTAATTCCCGAGAGCGTTTTTCCTTTTTCTTTCTCTTTCCCTATAAATATCTTGCCTGGATTCTTCGAGCTGCCTCCTCTCTGCTTGCTTCTGTCGATCTAGCATAGGACAGGAAGGCATGAATAAATTAGCAATTTAGTTCCGAGAAACAAATAAAATAATTGCTATAAATGATGGTAATTTAGAAATATGATCTAAGAATAAACTTACATTTCTGTTCTATCTCAGCATCATCAAGCAAAAGGGAGACCACTTCTTTAGGTTTCAGCGTGTCCGGTTTGAAGTTACCACCGCTAATCACGACCCTTTGGATCTAAAAAAACAGAATATTTTTTTCACTTATTATCTATTATGAAGAGTTAATTAATTAAATATTATAATAATCGAAACAACTCTTCTTATATCAATGCTTATTATCAATAATATATTAATTATCAAAACACAGACTAACTTTATATGGGCACATACAGAGAATGGACGCACCTTTAATGTATAAACCGTTCAAGCCAAAAAACAAATTGGTACACAAAACAAAATAGAGGAAGTTGGGGATCAACAAGCAAATGATAGGAGACAGAAAGGAATTTCGGGAACGAAATTCGGAACACAAAACTTACGGCGAATGAGAAGATCAATGCAGGAGCATTGTGGGCGGGATAGAGGAAACAGGAGCGGGGTCAAAGGATCAAGAGATTTTGAGAAGAGGGAGAATGAAAATTGTGTAATCGTGAGATATTAAAGTTCAAACACTGTCCATAAGAGGCAAAAATGAAATGAATGAATATATTAATTATATCATCCTATCTTTCAGTATCATTTTATAACGTTTTGAGGTTATTTCCTCATCATCAGGTATCCTAAAAACATTTTTTCAAAACATCATCTTTTGACCTTATTTTTTACATAATTCGTCTTATTATTATTACATACCTTGTAATTTTAAATCAATAATATAATTTTTCATCTTCATCCTCATTTAAATTGTCAAAATCTTAAAATTTAACTGTTTCCCCTTATATCTCAATCTCAGTTATATTCCAAATATTTTGGTTTATTATTTTCAATAAATAATAAATCAATTTTCAATAGTGAACCTTCGTAATCGAACAAAAAAAAAATTAACTCCCCCTCCCTCCCCCCCTCAAAATTTAAGAGATTATGTTTCAGGATACGTAGAATCAGCAAAAAAATCCGTTTGTCCACTATTTGCATTAGTAAATAAATAAATACCAACAATTTTTCTAAGATGTTAGTGCTATTTGTTAGATAATTAAATTTTCTGCAAAAATAAAAAAAATCATTGAAATCGGTTTAGAAAGAGCAGAGATGTAGGGTTTTGAAGTTAGAAGAATGGTGATAGACCATTTTCCTTTGAATTATTAATTGCTTTTCATATTACTTAATTGCCTATCAACAGCTATATAAACAGTTATAACCTAACATAGTTATTTGGAAATAATAAATCATTGTGAAATTATTTGCAGCGATTTATTTAATTATTCCATAAGTATCTATAAAGAAATCAAACTTTTTTTTGAGAGAGGCATTGAATAAATTTTGAGTTTTTAAAGGGAGTAAAAAAATCCTTGGTTATGCCATCCTTCTGAGGGGATGGAAAATGGTGGTCCCAAGTCAGTATTGATGTCAGGTACACCCCTTCCCTTAAGGTCCCTATACTAAATAAACCTAGATAGGCAAAATTTAGAACTCCCACGGTACCAATGTCCAATTAGCCATAGTAGCATATAAGTGATTTTAAATGAATAGACATTTTTTAATTTGTTTTATTATAAAATGTTCTATAAACTTTCAGATCCAATAGTATGTTTATTTTATGATGATAAAAGAAATCGCCAGTCCATACTCCAGTTTTATGCTTCTCATTACCCCTTCACAACTATAGATAGATATTTATACAATGTAAGTAGAGAAGTAACAACGTCCATTATTCAATACATTTCTTTTCTTTTTTTTTTCCGTTACCTCACTCTTCTCTTGAGCTCTCTGCAAGATCCTCTCTTCGATGGTGCCCTTACAGATGAGGCGATAGACGGTGACTTGCTTGGTCTGACCCAGGCGATGAGCGCGGTCCATCGCTTGCTGGTCGACCGTAGGATTCCAATCGCTATCGTAGAATATCACCTGGTTCGTAGAAGAAAAGGTGTGAGTATTAAGACTTTACTCATCAAGCAATAGCATTCGTATTACACATAATAAATTTGTAAGATATATTTTTGGCTGATTTATTTCCATACTTTACGTTTTGGCCTCTAGAGCCATCCACAAGTATCTGTAACAACATATTTAATAATATTAATGTACATTTAATAATTCTTTTAACTTTCAAATTATTTATTACTTTCACTTACTATATATAGTAAGGGAAAGTATTGCGATCGTGAAAATTTTTGAATTCTAGTTTTCAACGGTCTGTGTGTGTGGTAACTCCCGGGCAAAAACGAAAAGTCCTATGAAATTAAAATTTCATATTTAAGACAACTATATGCCCGAGATGTTACAAAAACTTTTTCATGAAAATTCTTTAATCGATTCTAAAAACGGAAGTAAGTGAAACTCGTGTGTTGCCCATACCAGATTTGTTTATTAATAGTATTTGCTTCCTAAAAAAGGCTTACCTATCGTGCATATTTCTCTATATATAATCTTTCACCGCTTCATCAGCAGTGTCGTCTAATTAAAATATGACTTTTTAAAAAGAAAGATTTTTAAAATTATAATACTTTGACAAAGGTAAGTGAAATTAGACAGACAACACTGCTCATGAAGCGGTGAAATATTATATGTAGAGATATATGCATGATAGTTAATCCATTTTTTAGGAAAAAAAAAAACACTATTAATAAAATAAGTAATTTGAAAGTAGAAAGAGTTGTAAAATGTATAGTAATATCTTAAAATAAGTTTTTACAGATACTTGAGGATGGCCCTAGATACTTACAGATACTTGAGGATGGCCCTAGATACTTACAGATACTTGAGGATGGCCCTAAATACTTACAGATACTTGAGGATGGCCCTAGATACTTACAGATACTTGAGGATGGCCCTAGATACTTACAGATACTTGAGGATGGCCCTAGCCCTAGAGGCTGAAACGTTGTAAAATAAGGAAATAAATCAACTTCTTTTGGAAATGGCCAGAACAATAATCTTACAATAATATTGAACCAAAAGAAAAATCAGAAATATGAGAAAAAAAATTTGATTAGTAAATCCTAAAAATAAATAAAAAGTGCTAATATTAAAATGTAAAACTTAAATTAAACAAAAATTGATACTCACAGTGTCAGCGGCAGTGAGGTTGATTCCGAGACCTCCAGCCCTCGTACTCAATAGAAATACAAATATATCCTCTCTGGAAAATCAAATTGAGGTCAGAATACAACAACATCCATTCAAAGTAATTTTCATATTACTTATACTATTTATTATTTTTTATATAACTACTTAAGTAAAGGTTGAAAGGCATATGTCTTAGTTTTGCAAAAGGACAACTAGGGACATATGGGGGGTGAAAGTTAAACAAGGCTGGACAAACAAAAGACAAAACACTCTCTTTTGTTCCTAGCTGGTCCAAGCACGAGTAAGGGCTTACTTAATATGAGCAGATCCTACTTCAAAACTATTACAGCCATTTATACTGCTCACTGTAAACTTTACTATCATACGTTCAAACTTGGACTTTCAAGCACACCACTGGGTAGGTTCTGTAGACGAGAAGATAAAACATCTTTTTAAATTATATGTTGGTGCAATAGCTTTTCCAGAGTCAAGTTTGCACCCATTTGAAACTGACCAATTGGAGAGACCAGTGAAAAACGAGCTTATCGATCCAAACAGCTTTCTGAAGTTTGAACTAGCAACAAAACTCATGTTTCAACTTGAACAATATAGAGCAACAAAATACTATAAACATTTAAGCCACAGTACACTTCAACAATAAACAATAACATTAAGGAAATTTGGTATATAATTGGTAAAAAGTGGTATATAATGGTGTATAGGTTTACATATATATGAATAAGTAACATATTAAAATAAAGAAAATTAAGAAGTTATATATGGGAGCGGTGTGGTCAAGTGGCTAGAGCACTAGTCTACTGTTCTCCGGGTCCTGGGTTTGAATCCCGGCCGTGGCAGAATGTTATTTATACTGTTAATTCAGTCGGGGGGCGACCCTAGGGGATGGAGACCCTCCTGGGGCAGACCCAGCCTCTATAAAGTGGGTACCCAAACAATTGGGGGAAAAACCTGGCAGCTGAGCATGATGAAGGCCCAATCACTTTGTTGCACCACCGATGGCCAAGAAACAGTACCGATCTCTATATGTACTGAGCCCATGAGCCTTAATGGGTTGTAGTGGTACAGGTTAAGAAGTAAGATGAAAAAAAAAATTACAGTAATATAATATTAAATTGAAAACCATATATGAGGAGCTGGATATATAATAGAATAGGATAAGGGTAGGAGAAGACGGAGAAAGAAACAAGTTGTAATAAGAGAAGAGAGAAAATAGATCTTAATGACTATCGAGGGATGATTTTTAGTCACTCAACAACACTGCCCACACTCCAAGTTGTTAAATGCGACAGAGGTAGACAAACATTTTCTTTTGGTAGAGGATTAACAAGTGTTGAAATTTATATAAATGAATAATCCAACAAAGATAAACAGTTTATAATATAGAGTGGTGTATAAAAAAAATCCTGCATTATTTTCCAGAAAACACAATATTATTTTTTATTATTGCTTTTGAAGATGTTAAAATAAATACCTTGTTTGAAAGTCGGCAACCATATCCCTTCTGTCCGATATCTTGGAAGAGCCGTCCAGCCTCATGTAAGTGTGCTTTCGGTACCACATGTATTCCTAGAAAGAAAATTACAATATACACATTACACATATGACAGAAAATATTCTTGTGATATTTAGTATACTGAGGGAAAATAAAAACAAGCGAGCCTTACAGCAGTTGCATATGGTGTGTAACACTAACACTAACATTAACACAATTTTTATTGAATAAAATTATTTTATTTCAATATGGAGAGGCAATAGACTTATGATGATTAAATATGAAAAATATACTTGCCGTTTCAAAGTATTTAAAAACCTTTGAAGACCTGGACCATAACAGTAGCATGGGCACTAGTCTGTCAAAGTATACATACAACTAATCGAATAAAATCAATAGCTGACTAATAATCGAGACTCTTATTGATTAGAGGGAGGTTATGAGTTCAAGTTATAACCTTTGTACACCATCTTATTAGTTTTTATTGGGTTTTCCTATTGCAGGATAAATAAATTGACATTGATGTTTATGTTGTTTGTTTGTTTATTCGTTTAACGTCACTTTTATGCTGCTATGGCTAATCGGACGATGCTACAGTGGGAGTCCTAAATTTTGCCTATCCAGGTTTTATTAGGGTAGGGATCTTTAACGAGTACCTGACATCGCACAGGCTCGGGACCACCTTTTAACGTCCCCTCCGAAGGACGGCATAACTAAGGACTTTTTACTCCCATTAAAAAATCCTAGGGCCACCCACGACCTTTGGCATAGAAAGCTGTTATGCTAACCACTACGCTATGGGTGGCCCCATTGATTTTTATTGTTAACAAAATCATTTATCAGCATTATTGTTATTCATCTTATAGAAATTGAAATCTATTTTGTCGCACAGCATTTCACTAGGGATAATCCCACATGTCTGTAAAAAATAACTAATTTAAACATGTTATTTAAATTCAAAAGCATTAAAATATTCATTTTTAAATCAACAAGTACCCTTTGGTGGTGTTGAATCAAGAAGCAGTTACACGTAATTGTCAAATAACCTTCTCCAAGATCGATACTAAACTTTACGCTAATGATATATATTACTTTAGATCAATTATTTCTTTGTGATGCTTTAACAGACTAGTACCGTAGCTAAATGGTACGTTAAGTGTGTAACGGATTATATTTTTTTTAAAGCTGGCATAAACTTGCACCGCGACCAAATAGGTCTATTGTACGCTATCAAATCAATGTTCAACTGATAGCTTGTTGATGAAATCAAATAGTGCATGCGTACCCGGCTTCCTGTTACACACTTCAGTCCCTTTTTGTGAAATTAATCCCACAAATGGCAAGAAAGTAAGATGAAAGATGCTACACCAAATAGTCTCAAGTATTTATTGTTTTGATAAAGTTTGCAGTTCATCATCAGAGCTCCTTCGAGAAAGGCAGCTAGGAAAAGACTCTGAGTCGTCAGGGTCGAAATGCATAGTTTAGTTTAGAGTATTTCATTGTTTTTTCTGTCCTTCACCAGTCACACTACTTTCCTCATTAAAAAAACATTAATAAATGCACACAAATGCACAAAATATAACTTTCAAAATGGCTATTCTTTTGATATTTGTTTACTTGTCGATTGTTGAGAAGGATACGCCATACCTGGCAGCTGGAGTGTTTACTAGAGTTTGCTTATTCGTTTAAACCTCCCTTTTATGCTACTTTGGCTAGTCAGATGATGCTGGAGAGGGATTTATACATTTTGCCTATCCAGGTTTAATTATGATAATGATCTTTAATGAGTATTTTACATTCCCCAGGCTCGGGACTAACTTTTACTTTCACTTACCTATATATGAAATATATAGTAAGGGAAAGTATTGCGATCAAGAAATTTTTCGAATTCCAATTTTCAACAGAAATACACTTTTAGGGTTCCCTGAGTATATCAAATAACCAAGTCCCACAAACAGGTCTGTGTGTGTGGTAACTCTAGCACAAAAACGAAAAGTCCTATGAAACTAAAATTTCATATTTGAGACAACTATATGCCCGAGATGTTACAGCAACTTTTTCACCAAAACCAGCTAACCAGAAGAGTCACTTTATACCATGCAGTTTACACCTTTATAAGATTTTTTTCAAAAACGGCTCAAATGATTTTAATTAAACTCGCTATATCGATGTATAATTTAATCGGCTTTAATATCATGTAGGTTTCCTTCGGATTGAAATAGTCTGACAGGGCTTAAATGCCAATATTTCAAAATTTCTTCCTCTAAATTAGCTTTAATTATGTAGATTATTTTAAAAATAACTATGTCATCTTTTGGGCACTGATAAAATAAAGATGAATATATAATTAGAATGAATACGATATCCAACTAAAGGAGAAAGAAAAGAGCTAAAATATTTTGGGTTTTTGAACATAACAACAGTAATACACATGACCTTGGGCATAGAAGGCTGTTGTGTTAGTCTTACACCACAGGTGATTCCCATGTTTACTACTGAGCATTCCCTTTGTACAACTAACAATGTTACAATACAGTCAGTAATGTTACACTCCTTTAAAGTATTTACAAAGATAAATTAATTTTGAACCAATAACTTCTCCACAAGCTACCTAATTACATAATATTACTAATCGATGACTAACTTACCTCTAGGAGGTCTATCATCCTGGTCATCTGGGAGTAGATGAGAGCACGGTGGCCTTGCTCTTTGAGTCGAGTGAGGAGCCCGTCGAGGACGTAAAGCTTCCCGGCGTCCGTCACCAGCGTCTGTTTATCTGCATCAATAATTCAGCAATGTATTAGCCATTATCCTCTCACTAAACATATCTCATATCATATAAATGATATATCTAACTAAAGGTTATTAATTTCAAATCAAAGGTATTATGAAAAGTTGATTGGGAGGTGTGGTCATTACAACACTCCATATAAGCAAACTTATTGATTTTACCGAAGTTCTGGCCAAAAAATTTAAATATGGTAAATAATAAGACAGTAATAGATAATAAGTAATAAAATAATGGTGCACGCAAAACAAGACTCACTTACCTCCATTATTAAAGAATTAATAACATTGACTTTCAATAGAAACATGTGTTTTATTAAACAATCAATTATATTTTTATAACAATCAGTTAGTTTTATTGCTTTTCATCACTCTCCATTAACTTTTACAATTCCGCGTATTTGATATTTTTTCTAAAATCTTTGGCTTTCCAATGGTATATTATAAATCTATAGTACTATTCTTGTAAAAAAAACACAAAAATTGCATGAAGAAATATTTTTCTAATTTAGTTGTTTGTCAAATTTGCTCGACTTATATATTTATCCGTTTTTTATCAATCTAAAATGATGATATGGTTATTTTTATATAATCTACAAAATTAAAGGTACTTTAGAGGAAAAAAAATTAAAATATCGGCATTTAAGCCATGTAAAGACTATTTCAATCAGAATAAATCCCCCATCAAATTTTACATCGCTATAGCGAGTTTAATCAAAATCGTTAGAGCCATTTTTGAGAAAATTATAAAAAGGTACAAAATGCCTAAACTTCATACAGTAGTCAAGATTTTTGAAAAAAATATTGTGTAACAAATCTTATGTAGGTTACTAAAAATAAAGGAAAAGTTGTTATAAACTAATACTGGTTATAATTATTTCTACTTTTAGATCATTTCACAAAAAATAGTAGTTCCACTGTAAACTAAATGGCACCCGCATGGAAACTAAATTAACTTTAATACATTAAAATTTTAAAATAAATGAAATTTTAAAGCTGTAATAAACTGAATAAAACATGAACCGTTAAACATTACAAAAAAATAAACTAAACCAATTTTTGTTTTTTTGATAAATTTATGTTTCTAATTTCTGCCGATGATTAAATATAAGAATTAATATAAGCTATATAATAAACATAATATTTTCTTGCTAAGAGCACTTTTCGTTACAATGAACTCATAATCCCAAAGTAATGAACTTTTAATTAGTAAAACTGAAGGTTTTAAAACATAATTTACACCGCATTTAAATTGCACCCGAGCGAAGCAAAGGTGAGTCGCTAATAATAACAAATGATCTTGTATTATGTATTTATATTATAAAGAGAAAAAACATATGATTGGATATTTTAGAGAGAGAAAAGAGAGGATGGAGATATTACCAGGTATGACTATGCTAGACCAGCCGCCAACCGGAGCGAGATCTAGGAGGCCGGGCGCGGGCCCCCCTCCCCCCTCCCAGAGCGCCCCCCACAGCCCTCCGCTCTCCCCCCACAGGCGGGAGGAGGTCCAGCTCCACCTCCTGTTCCAGCTGTACAGTCTTCTGCTCTTCTTTATTTCCACCTGTCAAACCAAAGACAAAAAAAAATATATTAGAGTTATCAGGGAATCACATCTCTTATAAGTTGTGGCTAGACCATATAAGATTTTGTTTTTTCCTTTGTTCATCGCTGTTCGGGCCCGAATGTATATATATTTTATTATTAATACATACATATGTGTTTTTTTGTTACTTCATTTAAATAATTGTTGTTTTATATTAATCATTGTCATTATATTCCATTTTAATAACGCTATTTTTTTAAATTATGTACAATATCTTTTTAAAATGTATACACTTTAGTCCTTTTTATTATAAATTCTAATTTTAAAATATCTCATAGTTTAACTTTAAGTATTGTATTTCGAAGAAAGGAAGCCGGCGGTATGTTGGATGTAAATATAATTAGTTTGTTTACGCCTTCAGCAATACGCCGGCTTATCTTTCTCTTCATTGGTTTTTGGACGCTCACTCAGGCAGTATCTATTACGGTCTCCCTTCTTCATATTCCTTAGGGAATATTTGTTTTTAGACGCTCTATGCAATCATCCACAGAAGTACCTTCGGTCTCCATTCTAATATTCCTTCGGGAATATATTTTTTTCTTTGCTCTCTACAAGTACTTTGCACACTATCAGCCGACGGACTGAACGCGTACAGCGACCATCACACTTTTTACAATTGAGCTCTTAAGTACCCTTTTCTTTTCTTTTTTTGTAATTGTATTTTATAATTCTATATTGTAGGTTTTATTAGTTTTTACAGCTTTGTACAGCTTATTTTCATTTTATTTTATAACTTAATTTTTTTTTTCTTTGTTTTGTAAATAGATTAAATATTTATTTTTAATGTTCATTTGTTCAGTTTTTTATTCATTTTGTTTACCTTTTATTTGCCTGTTGTTTAATTTATTTATTTTATATCTCAAATATAAATTTAGGTCACACAATGCGATCCGGCAGAATATTTTTTTTTAAAATTAAGTCTTTCCAATCGAAGTCTCTAGCATTGAGATAGATAGGTGGACGAAACAATCGCAGTTTCTCGATCCCGAATATCTTTTTGATTCCTATCTATCTTCAATAATAATCGAGTTTGGTGGTGATTACATCTATAATAATTTGACTTGAATATTGTAATATACCCATTTTTATAATTATTGTAGTAAATTATTTATTATTGATTATTGTGTTAGGCAGGCTAACAATAAGATAAGAAGTAAAATTTAAATATCAGTTCCAATTTGATTGATTGTGTGTTTACAAACATAGCATCCATTTTGGAGCATCCATTAAGTAAAAAAGGGTAGGTATCTTTATACCTGGTCATAGTTCAGTTTTCACTGGGAACTTAGAGAGTGTGGAGCTGAATATGAAGAGGGATCTTGGTTAGCCTGCATATTGTTTGTGTTACTTTGTAAGTTATTATGATTAAAAAATTGTATAATACATTTGTGCCTGATTGTCAAGAACCCATACCATACCCAGAGAGATAAATTGAATAATAATTAAGTAAATATTGTGATAATTAATTTTTTCTTAAAAGAATAATTTTTTTATAAAATAAGCATATTATAATATATAGATCAATTTATTTATTTTTTGTTTATCATGGTCTACTGATTCTAAAACTCAGTACATTTTTTCTCTAACTGCAAAAATAAATGAGTTATGGACATATCAATGGGTAAAATTTCAACTTTTAATTTCAAAGACTTCAAATTTAGCACACAAATAAAATAAATATCACATAAAATACCTGATATTGGCTAAAGTAAACAAGGAAATGGCTTACCTTGACGGTTGGCGTGAAGAGGAACGCTGGCAAATAGACCGGCTGGCAGGCGAGGACCTGAGGCTTCCTCGGAATGTGCGGCAACGGGGGTAGCAAGTTAGCGCTGTCTTCTCCGTTCCAGTCTCCCTGGATGGAAAAAATGTAATTGATCAACTTTAAAGAACAATAACAATAACAGTAATAAATAATACATGAAGACTTTCAGATTAACTCAAGCAACACTCAAATGTATTATGAACTGTGAAATACGATTTGTATTCGGAATCACCAGAGGCACACAATATAACCCAGTATTACGCGGAGCTAAGGTAGCACTGTCCTCGATACAGATGTCAGTATTTCCTAGCTTCCTTCCTCTACCAGACAATCAGTACTCAGCGTTCCAGCTATATCTTCCAAGCACTTCCTGACCTCTACCCACCTCTTCATCGTACTGCTGTGTTTGACAAGTGCTTTCTGGCTTAAGGTTCCTCTCTTTGGAATTCTATCACGCCTGAGATCCGTCATGCAAGAACTGCTTCCTCCTTTAAATTGCTCCTCTTCAATCCCCCTATCCTTTCCCAGTCAAAGAGACAATAACCTCAAATCGCAGATGCCAATTTCATTATGTTTTTATATTATTTCAATAATTTCTAATTAAGTATCTATCTTTGTTTATTCTATGAGTTTGATTTGTAAATATAAACATAGTTTATAACCTCAATTTATTATTTTAATTTAGCTTTTGTTATTTAAATCTATGACCTCACTGCCCAGATCATCAAACCTGTATTTTCTTTTTATTCTTAAGAGACTTTAGTCTCAGGATAATAAAAACATTTTTTTCATTTCATTTAAGAAAAACGGAAATATTTCACCCTTTAAGGTCATAAAGATATAGAAAACATAAATAAATAAATTATGTTTTTCAACATAAATAAAAGGGTTTATTTGATTGCACCCGGCATGGCATCAACTTCTCTCCTATTTAATATTATTTTATTATAGATGGAATAATCAGGAGTCAGTCTTTTTTTGAATATTTTTATAATTTTGCCAACGTTTCAGCTCAAGCTTGTGAGCCATCATCAGTGCTACAAACATCAGAACAAAAGAGATACATATTAATGTGAGAATGAACATTTTTTTTTAATGTAGGGACAATGATAACATTTGAAAGAAAACAGAAAATATACCAACATACTTAAATATTATAGATAAAAATAATGATAATATGATAAACAATATGATGATGATAACCATAAAAACAATTTTATACAAGTAAAAAATTATATATAAACGTACCATTACTGAGCCATGTCCAAGCATAAACTGAGGAAAACCATAAACATAGGTAGTATGGGAAGGGGTTCATGTAAAAACCCTGAAGGTTTTTCCCTCTAAATATAAATAATACAGCTTATCTTTGTTTTTAAAAAGTTTTACAAAATTATACAATGGAAAAACAAAACAATATATGTACAATAAGGCACAACATTTTTAACAGAAAATTATAAACACTAGATTCTGAGGTATATAAAAGATCCATGAGGAATATAATAAAAAAAACCTCATGGAAACCCTATACCCTATTTTTATATAATATATTTTAATTATTTTTTATTTTAAGATTATTATTATTATTATTATTAATATTATGCTACGCTAAAATGGCAAACTCCTTAGTTTTTTCCTAAAAATGAACCTGACAGAATTAATTCGATTGTTTTTTATTGTTATTTCTTTATTTCCAGATCAGCTGCGTGAGCCATACAAGGGCTTATATATAAACAGTCATTACAATTTCTAGTAATTTAATTAAGTTATTAGCCAAAGTAAAATAAAGTGACGTTAAATAAATAAATCAACATAAGAATGAAGAAAAATAAAATGACTAACCTTGACTTTGTTGGACCTGATGATGCGATGCTCTATCGTCTCGGGCATGCTCTCGATCCTCACCGTGGAATGGGAGAACACTTGATTAGAATAGGACGTGAAAACGAGGTCCTCCGGGTAGCTTCTATCTTCTATAATTCCGACTAGATTCCTTTTCGTTTTCCTCAACCGGGAAATTATATTGTGCCACCTTAAACAAAAATGCAATGATAAAAAAATAACACAATCCATTCTGTTCCTAAAGGAATAGATATAAAAAAATAAAATAAATAAATAAAAAAGGATTACAAGTATTGAAACAATGATTCCCAAATCATTTATGCTAGCTTTATTAGCCTAGTACATTTATATAACTACTTATATTCTTTCCAATAGTTGATTGGGGGATGAAATTAAAAAAATAAAAATAGCCAGGTGATATCATCACTTATTAATTACCTGTAATAAATTCCAAAGAACATCAACTTGTACAGCTCTCCAACGGAGATCTTCAACAGTCGGCTGAATGAGAACGAACTATCCCTTACTGATTCATCCTCTTTGGAAACAAAAAAGAAAAATATATATCTTAAACATTATTTTTTTTAATAATTATTATTAAATGGATAATAAATGTCTAGTATTTACCAATAAAAAAAAAAATATAACTTTTCCTTATGTTACATCTCATCCTCCATTATATACATACAATTCAACTACTTAATATTCACTCATATATTTCCCTATACAAACCCTTACACTGTACCTTGTTACTCTTTAGCCCTGATAAAGACACGCAATGTGGACCCACAAACTTAGGTTTCACATTAAATAGATTACAATATTTACAAAGAAAATATAAATTGATCAAGATGGCATGGACTTACCGCTGAATAGACTGCTGTGAGAATGTAGTGGATTGAAGGGGGACAGGTGGTTGTTGAGGAGGTGGAGCCGATCGCAGGGGAAGAGGGCATCGGTGATTAGGGCGGGCACTGTGTAGTCCTCAGTCGCCATGGCGAAGGGCGATCGCGGCTCCCTGCGCTCGAACAGTTCCGGATGGTTGCACACCTGTTAGGATCAAGGATAATAGTTGTATGTATATATCAACTGAGCCTCAAGAGTCTTAGAAAACTTTAAAACACATACTCAAACACACACACAAACATATAATGTTGAATAAAAAAGAAAAATAAATACAGACGGCAGTCAAAAAATATCGGCCAATGCCTGAGTGAAAGGCGAGAGGAAGTAACCTCACATCTACTTCCCTTCACGGAACCAGGAGTTCGACATCATCATACGGGACAGCTTGGGTGATTAGCTCAAGGCTTCAGAATCAGTTTAGTTTGTGTGACAAGAATTGTGATGTCAGTTTGTGGATATAAGGAGAAATGAAGAAAAGTTATTGAAAGAAAGAATCAGAAAACTCCTTTGGACCATTTAAGTTTTTTGTATACTGTGAATTAATTTAGGACTTCAATATTATTTTAAAGTTTTTTAATTAAATGCTCCTTGGCCAAAATATTCTTAGATTTATTAGAAAACCCTTACCATAAATTTATTTAATAATGTGTTGTATATTATAATATACGTTAAATTATTTTAAGATTATTAATATTTTAATTGTTGGTGCCTGAACAGGAAAAAAACAAAACAATACTTATTGTTTTAACAATAACAATGATAATTATTTTTATATATAAGATTATTATTAATATTTTAATAATGTATAAGCAAATATATGCTTTTTTCTTTTTCAAATATAAATATTTTATTAAAAATTAATGTCTTATAAAATCTGATAATACTCAACTATACCTTGCGAAATTGCATGACTAGGTTCATCAAATTGGAAGTGATACTCTGCGCTGATTGGTATGATGATCCTGAAGAATGCAATAAATCTTCTATTCGAATTTTCTTCTTAACAGCTAAGATATTAAAAACAAAAATTAATTAATACAGGAAAACAAACATTTTTACACTAAAATAGTTATATTTGTAAAAAAATAATAATTCATAAAGATAGTTTTTAAGGAGAAAATAATCCTTAATTTATTTAACATAAATTATATGCTGGACTTGCATAAACATACAACAATAATCCTATTCAGTTAACAGTGAAAAATAGCCGTTTTCATGAAATAATGCAAACATAGAAATAATTAATAACAATGTTAGTTTATAGGGTTTATAACAACTTTTTTTTCAAATAATCTTTTGAACTGTTTGGAAGAATATAACTTGTACAAAACTGTACGGTGGTAACACCGAATCACTATAACCTTCCTTATTACATTACCAAGAATAAATGTACACTAAGCTTGTGGGCTAATAAATAATTTTCTACAAGATCTATTCACTTTTAAACGCACATTTCCTAGCAACACAGAGGACCAAAAGGGGGTTTTTATCTCACCTGGCCCGAGAAACTCCGTATAGCCTTCAAAGGCGAGGTAGGGGAGAACAAAAAAAAAAAAAAAAAAAAGAGATCTATTTACTTGTATGACTTCTTTTATTACATGTTTTTTTTCAAGAGTGCACCATGATTTACAAGATCTGTTGAGCGCCATCGTACTAGAGATTCATAGTGTGAAATTTATACAATTAGTACTAGAGTTTCGTTGCGATTGCAAACTTGAGAAGGCTATTGGAATTGATCAATTCATTACTTAACGGATGCTCCAATCGGTCAAAAACAAAAATGTTATACCGGAGCCTATCGCACCAAACAGATTACATAAAAAGGAGTTTTATCTTCTTGATTACAGAGGCTACACAGTGGTGTGATTGAGAGTCCAAGTTTAAATATGTGATAGTTGAGTTTACAGTGTCCTATATAGATAGCAGTAATTGTTTTTGATGAGGTCCTACTCATATTGAGTAGGCTCTTGCTTCTTTAATACTGGGACCATCTAAAAATCTGAGTGAGTGTTGATGTCTTTAGTTTATCTAAAGTTGTTTAAATTTTGTCTTATTTGTTGTCTAATTTTCTGTAAGGCAGAGCTTAGGCTAACAGCGTATATGAGTTCCGGTGTAATAGGAATAATTTCTAAGCCTTTTCCGGCCAGTGAGTTTGCTTATTCATTGCTGCTGATTCCAGCGTGTCCTGGTACCCATTTAATGCTCAGTTTATCACTTCCAGCAAGACTATCCAGGGTTAGGCTGCATTCTCTAACAACTTTTGAACTTTTTGTATGATTTTACAGTGCTCCAAGAGCCTCTTTGCTAGTTTATTGCATGTGAACTTTTCTAAACTTGCACTTTCTAATGGTATAGTATAGTTCATATTTTAGGAATAATTTTTTCATGACTTGATTACAGAAAATTTAATTTTCCCTCCTAAATAAAAACTTAATTGCAATCTGTTTCAGAAAAAAATACCCTAATATACAGTGAAAACGGTATCAAAATCCATCGCGTCGTTTTCAAAGAGTTGGCAGAAAGAAAGAATTTCGTCATCATCTTGCTTACATAGAGAAGAGAAGAGATAATACGTCCAATGTGGATTGATGAGTAAATGCTGCATTAATAGCAACCCAATTTATTCGGGTAGCATTTCTAAAAATTAAAGCACTACACTCCAAGTATGCTTAATATATATCCATACAGTACTTGGGCCTAACTTTAGACAGTATGCTTAATATATATCCATACAGTACTTGGGCCTAACTTTAGACAAATCTCTTACATTCACAGATCATATCAATACATAAAATGTTTCCTTTCTTTAACAGATAATCTCTTTTGAGCCCTCATAACAAATTAATTATATATAAATCAGTTCTTCTTCTACTGGCTCAACAGGCGCATGAGGCCGCCCTTGGCCTGCTCAACAGTCGCCAACCATCCTTCTCGATCCTCAGCTCCTCTCAGAGAGATCCCGAGCTGTCTAAGATCCTTCCCTACACCATCCTTCCATCGAGCCTTCAGCCTGTCACGCCGGCGCCGGCCATCCAGAACATTCCTGAACACTACTTGCAACCCTGTCACAGTTCATCCTCATCACGTGCCCAATCCATTTTAACCTTTGTATCTTAATATGAGAGGAGATAATGATATCCTGGTAGAGCTGAAACAATTCCTTATTTTTCCTTCGCCGCCATTGACCATCCTCAAATATGGCTCCCAGGATTCTCCTTGGGATTACCCGTTCAAACCTATCAAGCAGGTCCACATTTTTGTTGTCGAGGATCCACGTTTCTCCACCGTACGTAACCACTGGTCTTACAAGGGTTTTGTATAGCATCAACTTGGTGGAGCGGCTCAAAAGCTTGCTTCTAAATAGCTTTGATAAGGAAAAATAGGCTCTATTACCAGCTGCTATACGTTTCCTTACCTCTTCTTCTTCTTTCAGGTCATCATTTATAATAGAGCCTAGATACTGAAAACTCCTTACCAGTTCTATTTTATAGGGTCCCATTTCATAATGACTCTGCCTCTGGTCCATTCATGTGCCTAGTACCATTATCTTAGTTTTCAGCTGGTTGACTTTTAGGCCAATCTTTCCTGCTTCCTTGTCCATTGCTTCAAAGGATATAAATCAGTTGTAGCACGTTAATTACATACGCCTTGCTGGTCTGGAGCTCATCCTGCTTGACTATTACCAAAAACTTGAAAGAATTCAAAACTTGCCAATGCGGATAATTAACAATTACCCCCGCTACACTAAAATATCATCTATGCTCCAATACTTCCAGCTTCCTACAGACAATTTGTCCATACTCAAACAGCTTCTTACTTCAGCAAAACTCCAGTCTCCAAAAATCCATTAATAAAGAAAATCGGTAATTATAATAAATTTGATCTAAAACGCTACACTCATAAAAGAACGAAACATGTGTTGTTAAATTAAATTAGTTAGTTCAAGTTCTAAATTTTATATTTTCAATTATTTTATGTCCAGTTTTTAGGTATAGATTTTTTGTATAGTTTTTTCTACAACCGTATTATAATCTCAATTTCATTTTATTACACATTAGTCATTTAGGCTAATGGACTATAATTCTTCTACTTCTTCAGTGGCACGACAGGCTGTGCAGGCCCTGGGCCTCGCGGTGTAATCTGGGAGATTAGACTTGCATTTCTCGATGCAATGTGTAGGATAGGGTCATCACTCCCTACACCTAATTTTGGGAGTGGCTACCATTTGGCCTACAGGTCTCACATACCCGGGGGAGAGGCTGTGAGTGAATCCTCATTTAATTACATCCTTATATAAGCCCTGCCGGGCAAGATTCGAACTCACAACTTCAGCATGAGAGACTAGCGCGCAAGCCACTCAGCCACGGGCTTCCCTAATGGACTATAATGACAAAAAAAAACAAAAAAAAAACATTACACTGATTGTAAGGATGACTCATCCTAAATCATTTTTAAACATTTTATCAATTTGTCTGATCAGAGATATTTCTTTAAATTTTGCCAGCATGCTCAGTTCTTTTATGTATAAATGCTCACATGTTTGAGCCGAAACATTGGCAAAATCAGAATATCAAAGACTGACACCAGATAACTTCTTCCCATCACCATATCAATATTCGACCATACACAACACACCCTAGAAATGGTTTCTTTACCTGAATATAACATCTTCTGCCTAGTCGTGAGGGGACAATAAACCATTATCTCTATTTTATCCGATAGCTCGTTTTCCACGTCTGTCTTCACTCTCCGTAACATGAAAGGTTTTAGAATCATATGCAAGCGGGACAAATGCTCTGTAAGAAAGAATGAAAATAGTAAATAGCAGAAGATGATATTGAGCCTATAGGCTAATTGATAAATATACTACAAGATAACACACTTTCATCGATGCTGGTCTTGTGCTCAGCATGACTCTCGATATCCTTGGAAAACCATTCGTTAAACTCATCGTGAGAATCGAACATGGAAGGCATGATAAAGTGAAGAAGGGCCCAAAGCTCAGCCATCGAGTTCTGAATTGGCGTTCCACTGAGGAGCAACCGGTTGCGGCAGTTGAACCCAAGCAGCAGCTTCCAGCGCATGCTAAAATTAAAAGAAAACAAATAAAATTAGTTTCATAACTAAACGGGGAGTCACATGGTCTATAGATAGAGCAATAGGCTAACTTGCATCTAAAACCTGTGAGAATTGTCGCTCTCCCTTTTCAAATGGCAACCGATTGTGAAAAGGTTGATAATGTGAGACAAAAAAATATATATTTTATAATAATGTGATCCATAGAAAATCTTGGAGAGGGATAACTTGTAGCTGGGCGGTTAGCATAACAGCCTCCTATGCCAAAGGTCACGGGTTAGAACCCGCAGGTGGTCCTAGGATTTTTTAATGGGAGTAAAAAATCCTTAGTTATGCCATCCTTCGTAGGGGACGTTAAAAGGTTGTCCCGAGCCTGTGCGATGTCAGGTACTCGTTAAAGATCCCTATCCTAATAAAACCTGGATAGGCAAAATTTAGGACTCCCACTGTAGCATCGTTCGATTAGCCTCAGTAGCATAAAGTGACGTTAAATAAATAAACAATAAACAAAATCTTGGAGATCAAGTAGTTAGGCTCCTAGAAGAATATCAGAACCCGCATTGCATCCAAAAAGAAGATAATGCTTTCCAAATGGAGGGATTCTAAGGGTCTTATTCCATATGAGCTATTGTCATCAGACCATCCAACAAAATTGGATCAATCAATTAAAAATAAATACCTAGAACTTGTAAATCGGAAGGGTGTTGTGTTCCACCGAGACAACATTAGAACCCACACCTCATGGGTCACTAGCAATAAATTATTGAGCCTTGGATGGAACCTTTTGCCCAACCCTCCCTCTTCACCAGACCTAGTTCCAAGTGATTACCATTTATTCCAATCTCTGCAGAACTCCACGAATGGAAAGAAATTCCAAAAGAAAAAGGACACCAAAAACCACTAGGATCAGTTTTTTAACAATAACCAGACATTCCATGAACATGACATTATGCAGTTAGTGAAAGGATGGGTTAAAAGTCATATTAAATAATGGCCAATATATTTTAGATTAAAATAAATTTTATGTCAATAATACATTGAGTTTTATTTCACTCGGAATAACCAAAAGGACCAATGTAATAATAATAATGATACTCGTTTACATTTTCAGTGCTAACTAAATCTCATTTTATGTTTACTATTCTACTGGGAAAGGTTATAAAACATAAAAAAAAGCCACACTTACCTTGTGGTGCTTTTGATAGCCTGAGCCTCATCGAGGATTAAATACTGCCATTTTATCCTGTTGAAGTATTTTATATCCGTAATTACAAGTTGGTAACTCGTTATAACGACGTGGAAACTGGCGTCTTTTGTATGAAGGCCTTTCTGATCCCAAAACTGACGTAATATTTTCCTTTCCTGAAATATTACATATCTCATTTAAGTTGAGTTATAAATAAATTTTAATTTTTTCTCATCATAATTCTTCTCTTTCTTTTGGTTTAATAATTTGATGGTGTATATGAGGCCAATTCAAAAGAATTACTTGTCCATAGAAAGGAAAAATATATATGATATCCCACAATCCCACTTTAAGTCAGTCGAGCATGGAAGCCCTTAATGATGACCACAGAACAATAAAGTAGATGAAACTATTATTAGATTTAATAGAACAATTAAAATTAATCAGTAAATTAAAATATAACTTTTAAAAAATGTTTAATCATGTTTTTGACATAGTGAATGTGAACCGATGTCACTGCTGATGAAACATTTTATGTGGAATGTTTATGCATGATAGGTAAGCCTATTTAAAATTAAAATACTACATATAAATCAAATAAGCTATGTGAAACTGGAAATATGTATGTATATATATATATATATATATATATATATATTGTTTGATCAGTTCTCGACTGTTGATAATTTAAGTTTGTGTTGTTCTTAGGTTTCAGTCAATGAATAAACAATTTTATCTATGCGACGTTTCGAGAATTTATTGTTCTCATAATCATGCAATTTTGGACAAAATAGTGTCTTAATTAGACATGTTTAGCCTACAAGCTTTGAAAGAACACTGAAAGCTTGTAGGCTAAACATGTTTTATATATATATATATATGTATATAAAACATGTATATTATATCATAAAAAATATTTTTGGAGACTCTTGAAAATTGCCCTAGAGGCCGAAACGTTGTGAATTATGAAATAAAATAATTTTTTTCAGATTGGCCACGTATATACACTGCCAATCAAAAGTTTGAAACCCCTTATGGTTTACATCAATTAATCTGTTTGGATTTTTTTGCGGCACTTCGGCGCTAGGATTTTTTTCTTTGAGTATCATGTGGGATGAACAACATAATTCAACTGAAAATTCATCCTTTTTGACCGTTCTTTAATGAATAAAACAAAAATTATCTGTGCAGTGAAATTCTTACAAATTTGGCAGTCAAGAAATAAATAAATCAAACTAAGAATAAAATTTACTGTATATTGAATTAGACTGTAAATAAAGCTCCAGACAAAAATTAAAATTGTTTACTCTTATTTATTTTTATCACGTTAGAAGCCTCAGTAATAATTATATTTAATCAAATTATTTCTTGTTATTTATAATACTGAAAAGCCTTTCTTACACCTAATTAGCATATTTGTTTATAAATACAAATACTAATAAGATAGCTATATTGTATTTAGGTATTCATAGAGGTTATTAATGATTTATTAATGTAAACCATAGGTCGTCTCAAACTTTTGACCGGCAGTGCATATCTTATAATAATTTTTTTAAATGAAAAGAATATGTGTAATTCATGCAACTGCACAGTTGTGATGAGATCACAAAGCATAAAGCCAGATGGCATTAAATATTTGATTCATTGAATGATTAGTCCACTGAAAACAATTTCGGGAACCTAACAACTTCTCTTCCAAGATCAATCTTCCACATAGATATAAACAATCATGAAGGAAGGTATGGTTCGGGTGGCGATGGTATTGATTACAAAAATAGTGAAAACTATTTATTGTTGCCATGACCACCACCGCCATCCGAACTATCATCTCGTCTTTCATAATATACCTCTAGTGAACTATTTAACACTCTATATATATCTCACTTTAAGGCAATAAATCTCAAATTATTGTATTTTGTATTATTCTAAATGATCTTGTCCTAGAATAAATAAATAATTATTATTAAATCAATATAAACAGATAAGCCAACCTGTTGATTTCCCCAGTACGGCACAACTTTGAAGTCAGGTACAAAACGCTGCATTTCCTGCTGCCAATTATGTAAGGTAGAAGCCGGCGATATGATAAGGAATGGACCCCAAACAGCTGAAAAAAAAAATTATTAAGTCTTGAGTTAAAGAAGGTTGATTTTTTTTTTTTATTTCAGCAGTTTACAATAAATCCTCAATAAAGAGCTAAATATATTTTTTAATTTTTCTAAAATATTTTATAATTTTGTTTATTACTCATCAGTATTCAATGATATAATTGTTGATATGTAGTGTGATTATCTAGAGATTGGCAACTATATGTCCTATGTGTTTAGGGATTGCAATCCGGCATCATTATACGGTAACCGGATCCGATTATAGCAATTTTTAGCCAAAAATAGTGCAGTTTAATAAAAAAAAAAGTACTTTAAATGCGTTACATTTGGTGTACATGTATGGTGGGTGTTCGACGCCATATCACATCATGTCATCAGTTTAGTCCAGCATCATTCGTTTGCCTTTCATCAGACAGTACATGTGCTTTTGTTTTGTCGGTGCTTCAACTAAATGTAAGTTAACAGATATTATTATCTTGGATATACGCGAGCTATAGCTTCCTATAAGTTGTCTGTAGAGGTACTTCTGAAACAACTCTAACTTTTTTTTAGAGAAATTGCTCACTCAAGTACTGACTCACTCAAGTGTACTGAATTATATGATAAACTGCTTACAAATCTATTGAAATCTAGGAAGACTGAGCTACGTTACTGCTCACGTCTTCCTATACTCCACTTTCTCAGATATCTCAATTAATTTATTAAGTTACTTTATAAAATCCTATATAATTAACTCAGATGGGAATTGTGATAACAATAATTTTAGATTATTTGAGAATGCTATCAATCACAAACAACTCTTAAATTAATGATAGACACAATCATATTTTGATGAATATGTCTGATGAATGGCATAAATATCACAATAATGAGTTTGTAATATGAGTATAAATCTTTAAATTATTCTACTGACAATATTTGTTTTTTAAATAGTGCGTAAGTACTAATAACTTAAGTATATATTATCAATAATCAATTTGGATTTTGGAAAAAGGGTGTTAGAAAACAAATAACCTTTATTTTCAGCTAATAGTAATCAATAGCTGACTGTTTTAATAGCCATTCAAATTTTACTAGTTACCTAAACTACCAAACTTTAATTTTTTTGCTCCCTATCTAATACTAACATAACTTTTATTTTATAAACTTCCTATTATGAGTACAATTATACTCGAATAACTCACTAACAGTTCATCTTGGACCGAAAAGTGAAAATCAACCTGATTTAGTCATACCATCCGGATCCGTCCGGATTGATGAAATTTGGGACCGGATCCGGCCGGATTGGAAATGACACCGGATTGCAATCCCTATATGTGTTACAGCAACTTTATACCCATGCATTTTGCACTCATTTACGATTTTCTCAAAAACTGCTTTGATGATTTTGATTAAACTCGCTATATATATATATATATATATATATATATATATATATATATATATATATATATATATAAAAATTTAATGGGCTTTAATATCATGTAGGTTTCAATCTCATTGAAAATGTCTCATTGGTATTCAATGATAATAATTGTTGATACACAGTGTGATCATCTGGAGGTTGAAATTATATTTTTTATAATATTTACAGTCAGATTTATTTATTCAGTTAATTTACAATGTGACACCAGAGGAGGTAGGTATATCTATAATTACTCAATCAATTTTAGCTTTTATCGTTGTATGTTATAACTCGTTTGGAACATAAATGAGAATTAATCCTATTTGTAAGTGATACTTTACACCTAAATACAAATTTATTTTAGTGAATTTAATTACTAGTTAAAACAAAGTTAGGTTAAGCTAAATAATGATGTTTATTTATTTGGAATTCGTAGGGATATTATTTATAGTTTTTAAGGTTTTTTTTTTATATATATTTTTTTTGTAATTTATTTATTTTTTACTTTCACTTACTATATATAGTAAGGAAAAGCATTGCGATCGTGAAAATTTTCGAATTCCAGTTTTCAACGGAAGTACACATTTTAGGGTCCCCTGAATCCAAATAACCAAGTCCCGCAAAAAGGTCTGTGTGTGTGGTAACTCCCGGGTGGAAACGGTAAATCCTATGAAACTGAAATTTCATATTTAAGACAAATATACGCCCGAGACGTTACACAATTTTTTTCATCAAAATGAACTTAACAGAAGAGCCACTTTATACCATGTATTTGCACTTTTTTTCGAAAACGGTTCTGTCGAATTTGATTAAACTCTATTTGATTAAACAAATAATTTTGTTTTGTATTACATTTCAAATGAGTACTTATAATTGTTCAGAAAGGATATATAGTTTTTGGTTTTTAAAGGATTTAGAATTATTTTAAACTACTTAGAGGAGAAGTTTCCCAAACCTAGGCTCATAGCTCATCTAGAAGGTAAGACGAACCTCCATTACAAATTTCAGCTTCACAACCTTGGTCATTTTTGAGATGCTGCGATGAACACATAATTGAACAGTGAGTTCCTTTTATAAATGTAGATAATGAGATTAAGAATATACATAGTAAAAATATAAACTTACAATACTTCTCAGCGATATGGCAGAGGAAGGCTATAGACTGCACGGTCTTTCCGAGCCCCATTTCGTCCGCCAGGATTCCATTGATGCCCTGTGGTCGATGAGGCATAAGTTAAAAAAAAATAAAATAAATTATCTATACATCACATTTAAAGAAAATATACATCATAACTGAAACATGTGAAATAAGTTTTTGGTTAAATTTAACGGGTTGCAACATATGAAATGGACATCTTTAGAATCAGGAAGAAAATAAGAAAAAAAATATTGAGATCAAATCTAACTTTTTTTAGTCAAAGTATTTACTATAATTTTCGATACACTTCTGCCAACAGCTAGCCAATTTTTCTATCCAAGATTTGAAAAACTTTGGGTCAAGTGTTGAAATAAATTCAGAAAATGCATTTTTAATGTCTAATAATTTCGGTAAACAAATTTCCTAGCAAAAAAATGTTCAAACTATGAAAAAAAAAAAAGAATGCTGGTCTGTGGGGGATAGATAAGGGAATGCGATAAGCCTTCAAGCCCAACTCCATTAACCTGTTAACCAGGGAATGTCCTTTTTAACTACACGGCATATAACGGGAGGAAACTATTAACTACTTAATTTCATATTATTATTTATTTATTTTTATGTTAAAAATAAATGAAAAGATAATGAATTATATACTTTTTGTTTATTTGTATGTGGATGTATATATACTCGATATTGTTCATGTTTGATGCTTTTACGGTTAACAGGTTAGTTTGTTCACTGTTTGCATTGGAACAAGCCCGGCAATATCATCAACGAGCATATGTCCGATTATGTTTACCAGTCCTGGCTGTTGCTTGACCAAATTTTGATGAACTCAGTGAATTTCTTGGCAGTAATCAAATGTTTTTCCCTTCAGTAAAAAATAAAATGAACGACCCTGGCCTTAGAGCACTATACTATAACCACTTACTTCTGTTTTTGCATGTACCCAGATTATCACCTAATCATTGAAATGATCAGTATCCATTGCCAAACATGATCCAATTTTAGTCATATTATTATTATGCGCACAAGAAATGGTTCTTTTTTTGACAAGCAAGGAAAAAGCTCTTGATTTTTCAACTGCTGACCTTCGTTGAGCTATGTGAAACCCAAAAATCCAGCTCTTTTGTCTTTTCAATCAATTTTTTATGCCTTTAAACTGTCACGTACAGATTAAGATTTAAAAATCAGATATTTAATGGCTATAATATAATATGGTTTAAATAAATAATTTGATATTATATTTATCATGATGGAGTTTAGTTGACGTAGAGAATATTAGAAGAGGATGACGGTTAGGGGTGCAGTCATCAAATAATTACACAATAATAAGTAAACACTTATTATAATTGTGTACCAAAGTTTCAGCCAACATTGTGGGCCTTCATAGGGGCTAAGAGAAACAAGACAACAACCAATGCAATTAGAAAATTAATAATACAATTTTATTAGTTTGCTTCCATATTTTATTACTTTTAATTTATTGATTAAAAGTGATAAATTACTTTCATTTATTGAAAAGTAATTTGATAATGTACTACATGGTAACCAACTTCTCAAATAATTTATTCTACATCAAACGATTACTCAATCATAATAAATGCTTTGAATTTATGTCACCATGAAATATAATATTATTCATGAGTGAAGCATTTAACTTTTTAAAAAATATAGGATTCAGAAATAAGTAATTCTTTGTTATAATAGTGAAATGTTGCTTAGTCCATTTTCTCATAACCCAACCCAGAATGTGCGGCTGGTCACTGATCAAAACAAATCCTTCTTCAGGAGAGGCCTACACATCAGTAGAAAATCATTTTCTTTTTATTTATTTAAACATGAAATTTTTATTTAAACAAGTTTTTTTGTAATTTTATTTAAAAAGTTCTTAATAATTTTATTTATAAAGTTTTATACAATGTTTCTTTTTATAATTATATCAGCTATTAAAAGGGTTTAAAAATAAAAATTATCATATATAAAATTTATTTATCAACCAAATTATAAAATATGTGTAAATAAAGGCTTAGCTTATCTTATATTAGCTATAAATTTAGTATCTTTGATATTACAGATAATTAAGATGATTTTAATCTGAATGTGAATAAAATTTGATTATGAGAAGAAGTTTTGGTTGAGGGTGCAGTCAATTTAACACACAATTAAGCGTAAACTTAATTTATTGGTGCCGACGTTTTTAAGTTTACGCTTAATTTTGTGTTAAATTGACTGCACCCTCAACCAACTTCTCTCAAATATACACACAGTCAACCATTGTCACTTCATGAAAATTTGATTATGTTTCAAATGAGAATATCATTAAAATGAGATAATTTTTTAGAAGACATACTATTTGAGTTATTCGACAAAACTTTTTTTTTTTTTTTTAATGAATTAGAATTTTTTTTTTGTCAACCACTAAGGGGACAAATTTTCCCAAAACCACATCTAGATGGCAAGGGAAACCTAAATGAAAAATTTCAGCTCCATGAACATAGTTATTTTTGAGATACTGCAATGACTACATTATTGAGAGAATAGTAATTTGTTTTAATAAATATAGATTACCTGATCATATAAATTGACGAGCCAGGTCATTCCTTTGATTTGATATCCTTTGAGAGTCCCGCGAAATATTTCTGGTTGAGGTTTATCCTCGCCGACATCCTGGTCTTCTTCCATTTTCTGGCTGACACCGAACTCCCTCGCTCGGGCTTCTTCCAGAAAAAACACCTTTTCAACTTTCTTCCGCACTTTTTCTTTTTCTGCCTCGCTATCTCAATAAGCAAACAAATAAATAAACACACTTTATAGAACATTATTATTACACAGTTTATCATTTTGAGTATGTATTGTCGACTGTTGAGATTTCCATAGATAGAAATAATTGGGAGTCAGTCGTGTCAAAAATATATTTTAATAAATTTTCAGTCTGGCTTGAGCCTTCGTTCAGTCAACATCGCTAATACCCTCGTCATTTGAGCTTCTCAGATTTATTCATTTAATTTGTTTACTGAGATACAGCGGCTAGCTCGTCCAATAATCCCTAACCTCTAAGGCATTAAGGACACCTGTTACTGTTTATCTTATTATCTTTGCTGTGAGTACTGTTTGTTTTTTTATAACTTTATTTTCTCAACTTAATTTAAAAAATGGTTCAGTGTTCATTGTGCGAATGTGCCATCACTCGTGACGACAAAAGCAATTTAAATTGCAGTAAATGCCGTGTTGTTTATCACGGCAAATGCTGTAATTTGAAAGAAAAAGACATTGAAACTCTGAGAGTCAATAAAAAATCATGGCTGTGCCCTAAATGTGACCCAGAAAAAAAAACAATTGATAAACCCTCATCTCCTTCCAAGATCAGTGAGCAGAAATCAGGTATGCCAACCTTGGCCGATGTAATGTCAGCAGTGACCAGTCAAGGATCCCAGGTCAACGAGGAAATTAAAAACATGCGCGGTTCTCTAGAAAAATATGGAGAACTTAGTTTTGAATTAAATGAGAGGCTCTCCAAAATAGAAAGCCATCTAGAAAGCCAGGAAAAATATATCGAAGAGCTCTCTCTAGAGAATAAGACTTTAAAAAATAAAGTAGGTGAGCTCGAGGTTCGTCTTAATAAGGCCGAGCAGGGCCTACTTCGTAGGTCTCTAGAAATTCGGGGTATCCCGGTCCGTCCCGGTGAAACCCCTGCGGCTCTGGTGACCAGTGTGGCGGCCGGCCTAGGTATGAAGATTTCTCCTGAGGATCTGGACACGGTGGTACGACGTAGATCGAAGCCGGGTGACGAAAGAACACCTCCTGTCGTTGTCCGTTTCGTCAGGCAAATCACGAGGGACGAGCTGGTGAAGCAAAGAAAGGTCAAAAGGGATTTCACCACGCTGGACATCGGGTGGGAATCCAATGATTGCCACCGTATATACCTGAGCGAGGAAATGTCTCCAGGAAACAGACACCTTTACTGGCTCGCCCGACAGAAGAGATCGCCAGGAAAACTAAAATATGTTTGGTTTTCAGCTGGCCGAGTTCGCTGTCGTAAGGACGACGGACATCCGGTGGTCTTCATCGACCGAGCACAGGACCTAGAGGTCTTCGGCTGACGTCCTGACTATCGTCTACTCTCTGGCTACAAACGGATTTACACCATGGACTTTATTTGTAATTTACTGAGTTTAATGTTTAGTGTCACGGTATATTTTTATTTTTTATACAATTTTTATTTTCTTCATTAGTCATTATTTTTTAATTTTTCAAGTATTCTTCACTCAACACTTTTGATTGTTCTATTTTGTATTTATTTTCTTTTAATCTTTAAATTTAACCAAAATTTAGCTACGTCGTTTACCTACCATCAGTGTTTTTCCCCATCCCGTTCCTATGACTAGTATCCTAAATATCTGCCACGTCAACTCCCAATCTTTGCCCGCTCATTATGATGAATTCCTTCAATACTTCACCCAGAACTTTTACCATATAATTGCAGTATCAGAAACTTGGCTTAAACCCTACATTCCCTCCTCTTCTATTTCCTTACCCGACCACTCCTTCTTACGTCATGACCGATTAGGCCGCACTGGCGGAGGAGTCGGTCTCTATGTACATAATAGCCTAAAATCGCGTATCCTGGATGTCTCAACCCAATCCGATCATCCTCATATTGAATTTATTATCCTTGAAATTATTTGTAATAATCATCCTCTCTTATTTGCAGTGGTGTATCGCCCTCCTTTAGTTCCGTTTGATGCTCCTTTTGAAACTACCCTCTACAGCTACGTTCCTCTCTATAACAATATTATAATATCCGGCGACTTCAACACCAATTTCCTTTCCAACTCCAATGACAAACTGTACCTCGAAAATCTCTTATTTTCCCTTAATCTTTTTATTGTACCTTTTTCTTCCACCCATCATACTCATTGCTCAGATACCTGGCTCGACCTTCATGTAATTGATTCAGCATATAGCCTCCTCTCTTCATCTCAATTACCAGTCCCATTCTTATCCTGTCATGACCTAATACAAATTTCATACAATATCCAAACTCCAACAATCCTTCCTAAAACAACAACTTTCCGTAATATCAACTCCCTTACCCGTGAAATCATCCAATCCGATCTTGAAGTCCTAAAGTGGGACGATATATATTCTTGTACCTCTATAGATTCAATGGTCGATATCCTCACCTCTAACCTTATCAGTATCCTTGACAAACATGCTCCCCTCAAAACCTGTACCTTCCGCCACCGCCCAGCTCCTTGGATGAGTCCAGAAATAAAAGACTTACAAAAGAGGCGTGAGGCTGCCCGTAGACGCTTTAGACGTACTAGACTGACGGAAGACTATCAAGCATTCAGGGCACTCCGCAATCTGACTCAGGCAACAATTAGACAAGCAAAATCTAATTACTTTCACGAAACTCTCTCCTCTGCTCCCGATTCAAAGTCAAAATGGCAACTCCTTCGCCAACTGTCTCTTTGCAAATCCTCTTCCTCACCATCCTATCAAACCTCTCCAGATGAATTAAATGTATACTTTTCATCTTCCTCCTCTGATAATCATTCTCCACATTCTTCCGATTTTTCTTCAGTTACATCATTTAATCCAGATAATTTTTATTTTTCCGATATCACACCAACCGACCTTATCTCCTCTGTAATGAAATCCCATACCAACTCAATAGGATTTGATGGAATACCCGTCAAATTATTAAAATTATGCCTTCCCGAAATCCTACCAGTTCTTCTATTCATATATAATTTTTCCCTCCAAAATTCTATATTTCCATCTACTTGGAAAAAAGCAATAGTCCATCCTATCAATAAAACCTTTAATCCTACATCTCCTAAAGACTATCGCCCTATTTCCATTCTATCTAACCTTTCCAAGCCTTTAGAAAGAATAGTCCAATCTCAATTATCTAATTTCCTTGAAAAGTCTAAACTTCTTGATCCTCTCCAATCCGGTTTCCGACCTGGTTTTTCCACACAATCCGCTCTCCTCAAAATCACCAGCGACTTACATACTGCTATGGATGAAAAGAAACTGACCGTACTAATACTTCTAGACTTTTCAAAAGCTTTTGACTCCATGGACCACTCCATCCTTTTCTCCAAACTACAATCCCTATCCTTTTCTAACAGCACTATTCGTTGGTTTCACTCATTTCTCTCAGGTAGAACCCAAGCTGTCACCATTCCTAATCATCCTCTATCTTCCTTTCTTGCCCTTTCGGCAGGTGTGGCCCAGGGTTCAAGTATATCTCCTCTCCTTTTTAATTCCTACATCAATGACCTTCCCAAATCTATTCATCATTGCTCCCACCATTTGTACGCTGATGATTTCCAGATCTACCTATCCTTCTCCCTATCTGAGACATTACTAGCATTTTCCAAGATTCAGGAGGACCTGGATAGAATCAGCGCCTGGGGAATTCAGAATAAACTTAAGCTAAATGTTATGAAGACACAAGCAATAGTAATAGGTTCCAATTCCCTTCTCAAATCTAATTCCAATTTTCCAAATCTAATCCTTAATAATTACCCAATTACGTTCAGTTCCACTGTCAAAAACCTAGGTATCACCATCGACCAATCCCTCTCCTGGAAACCCCATATTGCCCAAATCTCTCGAAAAACAATAAGTACTCTTAAATTTTTCCATCGCTCCCGTCATCTCCTTCCCCTATCCACTCGTAAGCTCCTCGTTTCTTCACTTATTTTCCCCCACTTTGACTATTGTTGTGCGGTGTATGACGGCCTCCCGGCTGTGCTTGAAGGCAGACTAAAGCGCATTATGAACATTTCCTTAAGATTTGTCTTCGGTACTTCAAGGAGGTCTCATGTTACCCACTTATACGGTGAATTAAAGTGGCTCCTCCCCTCAACCCGCAGACAATATTTCCTTGGATCATACCTCTACCAAACTATTAACTCCCAGCATCCTTCCTATATCCACAGTCTCCTTCAATTTAAATCCTCAGTCCACTCCCTTGAAACTAGATCACGACAGTCTGACCTTTATCTTCCTACCCACAGAACCAAAACTTTTGATCGTTCCTTTATTGTTCGCTCTACCACACTCTGGAATTCTCTACCTATCCACATCCGCCATGCTGCCTCTTTATCCTCATTCAAATCCCAACTTTTCCTATACCTTCTGTCATCCCAAATAGACGATCAGCAAATGTGATATGATATATGATAGAAATCTACATTGAGTGAATGAAGATTACTGTTTACCGCCCAAACTTTAATTTGCTTTTGTTTGAATAAAATTTTAGTTTTTCAGAAGATAAAATTAGAAGATATATATTTTTCATTAATTTCTTTGTTATTTCTTATGTATGGTATTTTTCTCATTGTAAATAGTTGTAATTTTTTGTAAATAATAATTAATCATGCTTCTTGTCTGTTGGCCAGACATATTACATATTTCTATTGTACATAACTGTTATTCTTAGGGGACCTAGTCCCAGAATAAATTTTTTTTTCTATTCTATTCTATTCTATTCTATTCTAAATGGTATTTTATATTATAATATTTTAATAAATAAAATTTATTATTTATTGTCACTTTATGCTACTATGACTAATCGGATGATGCTACAGTAGGAGTCCTAATTTATGTTTATCAAGGTTTAATTCCTAATTAAATACTTAAGGTACTTATTAAAGATCCCTATCCTTAGAGATCTTTCATAAGTACCTGACATTGCACAGGCTCAGGTTTTTACGTCCCCTCCGAAGGACGGCATAAACAAGGATTTTTTACTTCCATTTAGAAATAATAAATAATATTTAAGTAAAAAATATTTTAATTTTGCAGAAGTTTAAGCTCAAATGTGTGAGCCATATCAAGCATGTATGCACATGTTTGAGCCAAACGTTGGTATAATTAAAATATTTTCAACACGACTGACTCTTTATTATTTCTACCAATGATTACAGTTATTATTATTATTTTTCTTTATGATTGAGAATAGTAATAGCATTAGATATATTCGCAATCTTAGTTAAATGATGCTATTGATAAAGTTTTTACAATAATTAAGAATAATACCAATCGTAGTCATCGAGGGGTAATAGTCTGGGGTTGGCCTCTTCCTCCAGCTGGCTCAGGATCCGCAGCTGGTCCTCGGTCGTCCCTCCTCCTAGCTTGCGCGACATGAAGTGAGCGTACAGTTCCGTTTGAGTGATCAGGAAATTCAGCTTCCTTTGCTGCCTCTTGGCCTGAGCAAATCAGAATGAAACAATATATATCATTATTAACCGTTCCAAACTTAAAAGTAAACTATTTTAATAACTGATATAATCAAGATAATAGTATAAAAAATCTGGTGCTGGCAACACATGACTTTCACTTAGCTTGGCAGTTCAAAATCAATTTATGAGCTATTAAATAAACTTAAATTAAAAAAAATTTTAAGTTTAAAAAGAAAGTTTATTCAGTCTTGTTGGATGCATATAGTTTTGAATACATAATATAGCAATATCAAATTGGTTACGTATACTTATCAATAATAATTGTATACCCTATTTATCTCTTTACTTTGCCTTTTACAACTTTCTATATAAGATAATATCTAAAATCTTTAGCTTTCCAACGGTTACTTCAACACTTACTCAAAAAAGTTTCCATACACTCATAAATTTTAGTTTTGAAAGCTGAGGTTGATTTCCTCCACACTTTTTACCTTCCATCTGGCCCAAAAATATATAAATAAAATAAAAATTCCCAGAAATTTTTGGGTTTATTTACAAACTCCTTAATCAAATTACAGCCGCTTCTTCTGTTTCAACATACTGAAGAAGGGCTTCTTCTGGCGACTCGACCACTGTATCCTTGCCTTCTTAGAATATTTTTGACTGTTTTTGTATGGACTTGAATCCCATAGTAAATATTTATTATGATAGCCATTGAGGTTGCAGTATTATGAGGATTTGCAAAGAGGTAGAAGGATGACTCGCCTGTGGTGATTCTCCAGTCTCCTCTCTCCCAGCAACGTACTCTATCCTCCAAAGATTTTAACTCTCTATGTCTTTGTAGAACATACTGTACAGTAGCATGTGACTTATTTAACAGATGCAATTTTTGCATATACATGAGCTCTCTTAAATCACGTAAAATGCGCATATTGAAAAGAAATCAATTAAAGTTAATACTGAACTAAGATTTGATTAGCGAGATAAGATTTATACATATAACACTGGAAAGAAGTTCATAGTACAACAAATAGGTTTAATATTGAAAGTGTATGGAAACTTTTTTGACCTATCATTAACAAATCACATTTTGCCTTGTTTTATATTAATGTAGAAATGAAAATAGACAGATTTATTTTTTTTATCTAATATTAGTACTAACAATTTGTACATTAGGAAATTGCTAAGTTAAAAATAAAAGCATGCTGTATGGACACTTTTTTGAGTGAGTGTATGTTGTGTTCTTGAGTTCAAAAACCTAAAAATTACATTAAAAAATGTTTTTTGCTTTTTTTCTCCTTTAGTTAGTTATCACATTCGTTCAACTTTTATATTTTGCTGCTTTTAATCAATCCTAATAAGATGATATGATTCTGAATGTACAAAATTAAAAGTACTTTAGAGACAGAAAATTTAAAAATCAGCATTTATTAGACTGTTTCAATCAGAATGAAATATAAATGACATTAAAGCCTATTAAATTTTACATCAATATAGCAAGTTAAGTCAAAATCGTTAGAACCGTATTTGAGCAAATTGTAAAAAGGAGCAAAATGCATGGTATAAAGTTGCACTTTCGGCAAGACAATTTTAGTGAAAAGTTGCGGTAACATCTCAGGCCTATAGTTTACTTAAATATGAAATTTCAGTTTTGTACGAATTTTTGCTTTCGTGCTAGGCTTACCTTACACACACTGACACAGACCTTTTTGCGGGACTTGGTTATTTGGTCTCAGGAGACCCTAAAACGCGTATTTCCGTTGCAATATTATATATACAGATGTAAAATTCAATCAAGTAAAATAAAACTTATTTTTAATAATTAATGTGCATTTAAACATTGGTACATTGGTATTTTCTTTTATTCAAAGCAAAATAGTTCCTAAACAGAAGGCCCAAGACTCACCGTTTCCATTCGCCTACGATACCCCTGATGATGACCCACAATGGGCGTCAAACGCTGGCAAAAAATAAATGGTTAAAACTACCTAATTTTTCATTCATCGACCAAAACCTGGACTAATTCCTTCTAGTATATTGATTATACAACTTCTTTTATACTATAATATTTCCTTAATACCATTCAATTATTTACTTTATATCACTATCATTATCATCATTATTTATCCTTCATAAAACTTTAAGAAAGAGAGAGAAAGGAAATTTTATTTTGGGACCTTCAGTCCCCTAAGAATAACAGAAAAGTACAAAACTATGAATTGTATCTGGAACAAAAACATAAAAGAAATACAAACTTATGTTATACTTATATTATTTAAAAAAAAGAAAAGAAAATTTGAATAAATACGAATACATATATGTTTATAATTATATAATCATATGTGTGTATGTGAAGATATATTATAATTGTGCTTCTTATGGTATAATAAGATCATTGAAAAAAAAAACAGAAGAAAGATATATATATATATATATATATATATATATATATATAAAATTGTTTACATATTTGTAGTGGTCCTCATTTTAAAATGCAACATGACCATTATTCTAACGTTTTGTTTACAATCAATCAGAAGATGGAGGAACAGTTTGCTTTTAAATGAGGTTAAAGAAGGTGCTTTGCGTATAAAGGTAGGTATGGATGAAATTCCAGAACGACGTGGCACGCAAACTAAATGATTTTTTAAAGGATGATGCTTGATGAAAAGGAATATAGAGGTTATTGGACTGGGATCATGTATTAAACAAACTTTCTATGTATCTTAACTTTATACTATCTTGTACTTTACATAATATACTATATACTATATTGATTATACTACTTCTTTTACACTATATAATATTTCCTCAATTCTATTACCTTTACATTCTTTCCTGTTGACTATACAACACAACTTCCTTTATATACTAAAATATTTCCTTTATACATTACCTCCATGAGCTCAACATCCAGCTTCCTCTGCTCCTCGGCTTCTTTCTCCATCCTCCTCCTCGTCTCTCTTTCCACCCTCTCGAATCGTTTCCAGTATACTTGCATTTCGCGTGTTAACCTTTTCGCTCTCCAGATGACTTCTTTCATATTCTTCTGGGACTAGAAAAACAAAAATAATATTAGATTAGTGCGCCTTGATGATTTATTTTCTAATTTATAAAAATTATAAATATTTCTAAGGAGCAGTGTGGTCTACTGTTCTCCATTATGTCAAAAAAGCCTATTAGTAATACAAATTGTAAAGGATTATTTCAACTGACAAAGGGCACAAAGTGGGAAAAATAGCCATTTAGTAGCTAATACACTCTAAGAGGTTTCATCATGTTAAATATGACTACTCCTTTTTAGCTTGTTCCACTGCCTTATGGAATATTCTCCCGTCAAACATCTGGCATGCTCCTTCCCTATCATCGCTTAAAAGCCTCCTCTTTCAATACTTCTATTCTCTCCAGTCAGATGTAAGATAATTTTTATTATGCCAATCTATGTGAGGTGATTTGTGTATCTACTTTAATGAGAAGTAAAAGTTATATTTTATGTTAATTCTTATTTATTTATTTCTCGAATATGTACATAGAGAGGTCACTATAACTTTTTCTTTTTTTTTTAAAATGTAGTAATATATTGTTTTTGGCCAGATATAATAATTTTTTATTTTGTTCATTAATAATATTCTTAAGGGACATTCAGGGGAGCAGCGAGGTCTAGTGGATAGAGCACTAGTCTGCTGTGCTCCGGGTCCTGGGTTTGAATCCCGGCTGTGGCAGAAATATTATTTATTCTGTTAATTCAGTCGGGGGGCGACCCTAGGGTATGGAGACCCCCTGGGGCAGACCCAGCCTCTATAAAGTGGGTAACCAAATTAATTGGGGAAAAACCTGGCGGCTGAGCGTGATGAAGGCCTAATCACCTCATTGCACTGCCGTTGGCCTAGAAACAGTACGAATCTTTATATGTACTGAGCCCAAGACCCTTCATGGGTTGTAGTGGTACAGGTTTTTTTTTTTTTTTTTTTTTTTTTTTTAAGGGACATTGTCCCAGAATAAAGTTTCTTGTTCTATTCTATCATGTTTTAACATAAAAATTGTTTTTAACAAGAATCAATAAATTAAAAACAATAAAATTCACCAGAACTTGGTAAAAATGATTTTAGAGGCCAGTAAACAAACTATAGTTATAATAATACATAATTTCTAGATAAGCTCAAGGGTATGTGGTTCACAATGGCGGAGAAGGATTTGAGAGGAGGTGGGGATCAGATGAAGAGAGCGTGATCCTCTTAAAAAGAAACTTCAAAGATTCTAAAGTTTCCAGGCAAAGCCCAAGCGCAAAACAAGCAAGAGGTGGACCGAAAAGATGGTAACAGGAACATGCACAACGGATGAGGCAATACTGGGCTAAAATAAAACAGTAGTGGTCTGGTCCCAAATTGGATATAACAAAAAAAAAAATCAATCCAAAAAATCTATATCAAACAGGATAAGGGATCACTTGTAGCTGGGTGGTTAGCATGATAGCCTCCTATGCCAAAGTTCACGGGTTTAAACCCGCAAGTGGTTCTAGAATTTTTTAATGGGAGTAAAAAATCCTTAGTTATGCCGTCCTTCGGAGGGGAAGTTAAAAGGTGGTCCGAGCCTGTGCGATGTCAGGTACTAGTTTAAGATCCCTATCCTAATTAAACCTGGATAGGCAAAATTTAGGACTCCTAATGTAGCATCGTCCGATTAGCCATAGTAGCATAAAGTGACGATAAACAAATAAACAAAAAAAAAACAAATCAAACAGGATAATGCTTTGCAGTTATAAATACATTATTATAGAAGAAGATGGATGAGAACATGTTGTGTTAGCTCCTCCATGATATATCAGTAGCCCATGACATGTGAGGTTGTAGAACAACAGGTTTCTTGTGAATAAATATAATTATAGATATGAAGATAGGCCAGGGTGTCAAGCAACAGGGAAAATCGGGAAAAGTCAGGGATTTTAAAAACACATGAAAAAGTCAGGAAAGTACTTTGGTCAGAGAAAATGGTCCCTAGATAACATCGTTTCTTCTTCACTCAGACAAAAGTTCCAATTTGCCTATTTATTGTGATGTTGCAAATATCATAAAGCGAGTTTTAAAATAAATTTGTAGTCAGATTTGTAAATATTGATTATTACTAACAGCAGTATCCAAGTTCATCATAATTCATTGGTAAGTCAACTTAAACAACTACAATTTCAGCTGGTGTCGGATAGATATAGTTGAATCTTATCGTAAAGTAATTAGTCATTATATATATTTTTAATCTAGTATACCATATTAATTATAATTATTCTTTGTTTTGCCGATTTTCACCGAGATTTGGCCAGGTAAAAGACTTGCTAGACACGGAGAAGAGCTGATTTGCTAGACACCCTGATAGGCATTAACTCACTTGCATCGCACGCTGACGACAGTGCCTCATGCAGTTGGTAGCCGCGCGCCTGCACGCTGTCAGCATCTCCTTATGGTTGCTTATCCTGTAGCGCTGCACCTAAAGAACATATTTACAAGTCAACAATCAGAAAAGAATCATATATAAGTAATAAATAAATTGAAATTACTTGCTAAAGATCCCTATCCTAATTAAACCTGAATAGGTAAAATTAAGGACTCCCCACTGTAGCATAAAGTGAAGTTAAATAAATAAACAATGCTACAGTAGGAGAAAATAATAGGTGGTTTGTGTCTTCATTTTTAAACTAATTATTAAAACTTTTTCATTTTATTTTAATTTATGAAATAAATAAAATAGAAGAATGATTAAGGACAATTAAACAGAAGATTCTGAAAATGAGGAAGAAGTAACTCTGAAGATTAAGATAATTTTGTTTTCTTTTAAATAAGAAAAATTATTATCTTTCAAATGAGCAATTATAATATTTCAAGAGATGTAAAGCTTTTGAATTATTAAAAAAAATTGAAGGTATAAACTTTTTTCAACATCTTAGAGAAGAAATTTTCCCAAACCTAGCCTTGTAGCACATCTAGATGTTAAGGAAAACTCCAGGAAAAATTTCAGCTTGGAAACTAGTTCTAGTTTTTGAGATACTGCGATGAACACAAAAGTGAGCGAGTCGTAACTTTCTTTTATAATTATAGATAATAAACCGAAAGAACCAGATTTGTCGCCATTTAACCTTCAATCTTTCAACTACCAAAAAAGCCTATTTTAATGAACTGCAGAAACAAAGATGATTTTATACACACCTTTCCAATTTCTTTTTTAGCCATGTTAGCCCAAATTTTTCTCCTGCGATGTGCCATAATCTCGGCAGCTTTGCTTTGCGCTGATTTCTTCCTGTGGCTGATTTCCTTTTTCGATCTGGCCAGTAGATGTAAGTCCGCTTCTTCTTTGATTTTTCTCTAAGGAAGCAAATTTTCACATGAAAAGAGAGAGAAAATAAAAAATCTCTGTACATAAAAAAAGATAAACCACAGGACGGATTTGTCATATTTAACGGATTTGTTCACAAGAAAAATATAAAATGAAACTTACCTTCTTCCTATCTGCATTGAAATTTTCAGACGGTAGGTCTTGTTTCTTCAGCTTTTCTTTCTTTTGAAAAACAAACTTCTTTTTCTTAACGAAACCAGAAGTTGAACTTTGATGCTCGGGATATTTGTCGAAATTGGACAGGAGCCCAGTGCCATAGTACATGTATTCCTGGTTCTATAAAAATATCGGTAATAATTAGCTCTATTAAATATGATTACATAGATGAGAACACACATATTTAAAAATAATAATATCATTTAGAAATTAATAAACATAAATATTTATTGTGCGATCAACATTTCTACCTACATTATGGGCGCTAAAAATTAACAAGATACAATGTAAGGGTTTTGAAAATAAATAATAAGGGAATAAATATTTCCATGTAAAATTAAAAAAACAAAACAATGAAGTCTAAAAAGTAGTGAGTCGAAAAGTGAGAACAAAAGGAGATTATAAATAAAACAATTATAACAGCCTCCTATTCCAAAGGTCAGGGGTTCAAACCCGCAGGTATAGGATTTTTTAATGTAAGTAAAGGGATATTAAAAAGTCTCCAGAGCCTGTGCGATGTCAGGTACTCGTTAAAGATCTCTATCCTAATAAACCCTGGAAAGGCAAAATTTAAGATTCCCACTGTAGCATTATTCATCGTCCGATTAGCCATAGTAGCATAAAGTGACGTTAAATAAATAAACAAGCAAACAAAATAAAACAATTAATTATTAAAACATGGCTAAAGGGATCACTTGTAGCTGGGTGGCTAGCATAACAGCTTCCCATGCCAAAGGTCACGGGTTCAAATCTGCAGGTGGTCCTAGGATTTTTTAATGGAGTTAAAAAATCCTTAGTTATGCCGTCCTTCGGAGGGGACGTTAAAAGGTGGTCCCAAGCCTGTGCCATGTCAGGTACTCGTTAAAGATCCCTATACTAATAAAACCTGGATAGTAGCATAAAGTGACATTAAATAAATAAACAAACAAACAAACATGGCTAAAATTAGTAAAATAATAAATATGAAAATTTAAACATCAATTATTTAAATAATTTAGATATCTCTATGAATATAAAATGATGACACGATTTTGGTTTCTGCTAACTCCTTCTAAAGCACACAAACGGATTTTGATACGGTTTTCATCATCATTTAGGGCATAGCTCCTGAATGTTTATAAGTAAAATACATTACAATAGTAAAATACATTACAATAGTAAAATACATTACAATAGTAAAATACATTACAATAGTAAAATACATTACAATAGTAAAATACATTACAATAGTAAAATACATTACAATAGTAAAATACATTACAATTTAGCTTTTCTTTAAACAGGAAAATAAATTTTCTGTAACCAAGTCTTCGAAACATTATTCCTGAAATATAAGTAGTAACATAGTACAATATACCGTTGGAAAGCGCAAGAATTTAGAAAAGTTAATATGCAATAAAATAAATCGCATGAGTTAATATTAAGTTTCTAAAGGCCATTAAACTCATGAACATATATTACTTTCACTTACTATATATAATAAGGGGAAGTATGCGATCGTGAAAATTTTCGAATTCCAGTTTTCAACGGAAATACACGTTATAGGGTCCCCTGAGTCCAAATAACCAAGTCCCCTAAAAAGGTCTGTGTGTGTGTGTGGTAACTCCCGGGCGGAAACAGTAAGTCCTATGAAACTGAAATTTCATATTTAAGACAACTATACGCCCGAGACGAGACAAAACTTTTTTCATCAAAATGAGCTTACCAGGGGAGGCACTTGATGCCATGCATTTTGCACCTTTTTTCGATTTTCTCGAAAACGGTTCCGACGATTTTGATTAAACTCGCTATATCGATGTAAAATTTAATGGGCTTTAATATTATGTAGGTTTTATTCTGATTAAAATGGTATGACAGGGCTTAAATGTCGACATTTTATAGATTCAATAAAAATAACTATATTATCTTGTTAACGCTGATGAAAAACAGGTAAATATATAAATTGAATAAATTCGATACCCAACTAAAGGAGAAAACAGAAAAAATATTTTTTTAATGCAATTTTTTGTTTTTGAACATAACAGCAATGTATGATATACTGTTGGAAAGCTAAAGATTTCAGAAAAAATATCATCTCATAACAAGCTTTTAAAAGTTAATAGAGAATGATGAAATGAACATAAAACTAACTGATTATTTTAGATAATAATATAATAGATTTTTTAATGAAACATATGTTTCTATAGAAATTTAATTAAATTAATTCCTTAATAGTTTCGCGTATTTTTATCTCTGTTTTTGAAAATTCTTTCATTGATTTTAAAAATGGAGGTAAGTGAAAGTCATGTGTTGCCCGCACCAGATTTTTTTTGTAAAAGAGAGAGGTTATCATCGTCATACAGGTTATATTTTAAGTCATTAACATAAGAATTAGAATAAGAATTGTAAGTCGTTAACATTAATAATAGGTTGTTATAAATCCATAAACTAGCAATGGAATTAATTATTTCAAATTTAATATTTCATGAAAACAGATTTTCACTGTAAACTAAATGGGATTCCTATGGAAACTAAACAAAACCTTTAACATTTATTTTAAATAGTTTATTTGAAATATTAAATAGTTCTAAACCTAATAGGTTTCTTTATACGGGACCAATTAAATTTTCTGTTATCTGTGCTTCACTTTAAAATAACAAACAAATAAACTTTTTCAATTTTGATTTATGCTTTTCATTTGTGCCGATGATTACATATAATAATAAGTAGACATTATAAAATAAACATATTTTCTTGTTTATCGAACTTATCGTTAAGATGAACTAAAATTCCCAAAGCAATAAACTGTAATTCGGTCAGGCAGAGATTTTTAAAAAATGATATCTCATTGGAATCGCACCCGTGCGAAGCAGGAGCCCACTAGTTATATATAATATAATATAATTTATTATAATTAGAGAAAGTAGTAAACAATAAGATATAAAATAGAATTTTAATTTTATATTCTATATAACTAACTTCCTTTACAGCTTTCTCTTCTTATTATAAATTTATATAAAATAATTGCCATTTAAATTTTAATTTTTCTTATACATACAATTCTTATACATCGAACTTTCTAGACTGATTTATTTGTTTTTTTTTATGTTATTTTATTTCGTCTACCTTGCCCTATTGAAGGTTTTTTTTCATAAGCAAGACTTTTTAAAAATTGTTTTTACAGAATAAATGCTATAAGCCAATTCAAATCACTCAACTATTAGACATTTCTTATTTACCGTTTTATACAACTTTATCTTTTTTTTCTCTAAGTTTTATTATGAATAAGGTTTAAATTCTTAAAATGGAGTTTCTAAATTAAAAAAAAAAAAAAAAATGTTTTCACAATGCGTATTTTACAATTGTGTGTTTTGATATAACTTTATTATTTGTTCTGTTAGTGTTCATATTTTTTTACAATTGTTTTTGGCCAAATTGCTATTTGACATCTGCAAAAAAAAAAAAAAAAAAAAAAAAAAAAAAAAAAAAAAAAAAAAAAAAAAATTGAACTATGGTAACTTCCAAAAAATAGGTAGTTCAAGGCGTCTCTAGTTGTAGAGGAGGAGGAGGAGAGGGGGGGGGGAGGGAGGTTGTAAGGATTGGTGCTGGTGTTAAGTGTTTGGGATTGATGGGTTCATGTTATAAGTCAGTCTGTTGTGAACATATTTATGATATTCTGTGACAGTATCCGAAACTGTGAGTATGTCCAAGTCCTTGTGAAGTAATTCGTTGCTTACATAAAACAGCGCATCTACGATTTATCGTAATATTTTTTATTGGAATGACTGAATTATTTGGATATTGGAGGTTTTGGCAGATCCCCATAGCTCTATCCCGTATGTCTATAAGGGTTTGATCAGTACTTTGTAAATATTAATTTTAGTGTTCAAGGACAATTTTGATCGTTTGCCAAGCCTTGATAATAGTCTAGATGGTCTGTTCAGCTGTTTTCTCTTAAGTCTAATGTGGGTCCTTCATGTCAGTCTTTTGTCTAAGTACAGTCCCAAATATCGTACTTCTTCTGAAGTTGGAATAGGTTCATCCTCGAAATATTGGGCATTCACCATTTTTGAACATGAACACAATTAATACACTTTTGGATTGATTAATTTTTACTTTCCATCTTTTAGCCCAACTGGACAATCGTCAAGGGGGTCTTACAACATGAAAGATGCCAGAACTGGGTTTTGGTGGGATGTCAAAAGAGCTGTGTCGTCTGCAAAAGTATAATTTTTTTAAAGAAGTAAGAAGGCATAATTAAAAAAAATAAATGTGGATAATAACATCAAATATCATTTCTTAAAAAATCTAATATCACTAAACATTATCTTTTTAAAAATATAACAAAACTAAATGATAAAGTTATATCAAAACAAACAATTTTAATGTACACACTGTGAAAACATGATGTTTAAAAATTAAACCATTTGATAAATTAAACATTATTTACAATAAAAGTTAAAAAAATGATAAATGTAATATAGAAAAGATGGTTATTATATATTTATTATAATACATTGAAAATTTGTGAGAGTATCACTCACTATCGCCAACATCACATCAAACATTCACAATTTTCAAATTTTACTATCACTTACTCTCACTATGTAGGGTGGCTTTTTCCACAAACATTTGCCTGTCTGTAGCATGGCCTATAGATACAAGGAACAATGACCTAATAGTCAAATGCTCAAGTGATTTAAATTTATTATAGCATTTATGTCATAAAAAAGTCTTGATAATGGACTAAATATAAAATTAAAAAAAAAAATGTTTTAACCAAAAAAGCAATCTTGGAAGTTAGAAGTTTCTCTTTTAAAAAAATATATTGAAACTTACAAAAGTTAAGGAAATAGAAAAAAATGTTCATTAAACACTGATTATTTGTTATCTTAAGTTTACTTTTAAAACAATCTTGCTAACTTAAGTACTAAATCATTGATTTATAAATTTATTTTTGTTCTCACTTTTCAATTAACTTCATCAACTTAGATATCGATTTCACATAGCAATATTCATACAGTTATTATTTCTATACACTCTATAAACACTAACATTGCATTTTGTTACTTTCACTCCCTATGAAGATCTGAAATGTGGACCTATAAAACGTTGGTTGCATAATAAATAGTTTTTCAATAATTTTATAATAATTTATTGACCACCATATCATCCGACATTTTTATATTGATATTTTATAAACCAGATTATAAAAAAGCTCCTCAAGTAAGTAGTACAAGTAAAATGGAAATAAGAAACACCAAGTTTATAATAAGTAGATAAATGCTATAATTGCACTCCATAGTTAAACATCATCAAATTACTGTTTATCATAATGAGAAAATAAGTAAATATAATTCAATAATCCTTTAATATTAGATTTAAAATTATAGATTATAATAATTAAAAAATGAAAGAGAGGACAATCACGCATTATATTGTAATATAATGGTAATTAGGAACATTTGACAAGGTATATATAGTTTAAAGTTTTAAAGGAATTTGATTATACATAATAATCTATGAGATTTTTAAGATATTAATGTAAAATCTTGTTACAATATGCCATACCAAAAATAGAAACATACTTTTGCGTTCAATTTTTGAAATAATCAAAGTATAAATAAAATACTCTTACTTTTGAATTAAGGTAGAATCTTTTCTTGTACTTGTTCCTAAGTACATGTTCACGGAGCATGTCTTGTAAGTCCTCTTCGGTTACTTCTTCATCATCAGAGGAATCCGATGTATCGGAAAGTAGGACATCTACCAACCATTGCCTATCTAAGCTCACATTACTCAAGTTGTAAAGCCTCTTCTTGTCAGCTATTCTATCTGTACCAATGGTGCATTATAAAAATTTAAACTATCCACAGAAATAATTCATAAAAACTGGCGGTGTGAAGGCAAGCTTACCTTCTTTAGTTGTTGTAATACCATTCCATACCGTTTCTCCAGTGTAAGCATCGACTCCAGCAATTCTGTATCAGAATCACTGGAGGCTTCGCCATCCTCACTAATGAATAATATTAATTAAGCTATTTCCCATTTAAGTTCAAATGAATTCATAAAAATAAATGATCATAAGATTACCCTAATGGCTGTTTCAAAAAGTCTTCAACATATGTCAGAAAAGGAGCTATGTCCAAGCTCTTTTCTAACTTCTGATAATACAGAGGTTTGGCAATTTCTGTTTTTACTACCATGTTTGTTTTATCATCACTCATACTGCAACTAATGTCATGCATTATTAATAAAAACCACACTCACTTCGTGGAACTTAAATTCTGAGTACCATTAATTAAATGGTAACTAAAAAATAAATCACTTACAAATGAATGTCATCAAAAGATATCTCTGCATCCCAGTTAAAACTAATATTACTTAACTGAAATGTAAAACTTTTATATAATCATATTAAAAATGAGTTGATAAAACTATTATGCTAGTCACATTTTAAGTAAACCACACCCAAATTAATAAATACTTTTTTACATAAGCTTAATCAGTATATCATCCAGTCCATAATAGTCGAATGTAAAAATGTGCTAGGGGTCAAATAAATAAGGAAAGTGAAATTAGGTTAGTATATATTGAAAGACGCATCTCCTTTTCAGAGAATCTGAGAAATATTTCTGCCAGCTGGGTTGCCTGGCAGAATTATAGTTTGTTTCAAGTAGCCATTTTTAATGGTCTCTTCTCGAACAGCATCAAACATTGAAAGCTTTTTTGTAACAAATTGTTATGTATTAAATAGTTAAGTAAAGAAAAATTTCATTATTAAAGCGTGGTTATAAATTGAAAGGTAAGATAATATTACAATCAGCAATTAGAATTTTATATACTATAATAATAATTTTTTTTTTATTAAGCAATTGCTGTGGTCGGAGAATTTAAAAAATATTTGAAACGTTCCTATAACTGTCTGATTTAATTTTATGCGGTGATAAATATTTTTTCTAGAAAAATCAATATTTGAAGTTGATGAAGAGGCTTTTGGGTTCTAGACTACGGAAGTTTGTTGATTGGTTTGCCCCCACCCTTCTCTCTCTCTTTCGCTAGGGTCGCCATTGTGGACTGAGGCAGACAGTTTTACGTCTGTACCTGTTTCGTTTCAGAGTTGAAATTGAATCATTTGCGAAAAGTCAATTATTTCGCTAACATTGTCGATTGTTTCCAGGTATGTTATTATTTTGTTTTCATACTATTATATGTATTACTTTAGTCAAAACAAATGCTAGTGACGCCATAACATCGCGGCACGTTTCTCGTTAGTAAGGAAGATCGAGTAAGATGCTAGTATATGTGTTTATGTAACATATTTTAGATCATATTTTTTAATTTTGTAAGTATTGCGATCTCGTGTTTTTAATATGTTTTTATTTCGTGTAATGTGTATTTGCTGATTCATGGCCGGCCTATCTTGAGTTATACTTGATCGTTTGTACTAGTGTAATTACTGCGTTTCCCTCATTTTAAGCGTCATGCTATTCGGTTTTGTACATATCTTATGAATTTTGTTTTGTCCAATATGGTTCAATTGTTTCTATTTTAAGGTTAATTCAATTATTGCTGACGCCAGTTGGATTTACTATTAATGGCGCATCATTTACTCTCCTGGTATTTGTTGCAGTTTTGTTTTAGCAATAGTTTAGTTTTTTTAATACCGATTTCGCGTTAATATTACTAAATTAGCTCCTTTACCTTGTGAGGAAATTTTAATTAGCTATTATCTTTATTGTTTATTCAAATGTGCCCTTGGATTGCTGAATATGTTTTTTAGGTGTTATTATAATTAGTGTTGGTTATTATAAGTATGGTATTGCTTAAAAATAATTAATCTTTTCGTTGTTTATGTAAATTTTATATTGAAACAATACTACTGCTTTTCTTTTTGTTTCAATTCCATAGTTTATATGTTGATTAAATCTTTAAGATATTTACTTTTTTAAATTAAACATGTGGGATATTAATATTAAAAGGATAGTTTATATGATTTCATGCTAAACATAATTTAATCCTGTCATTTCAATGTTACTTATTATTTTTTTAATTTGGTAGTTTTAGTTTATTTGTTCAATTTACATTCATACTGAACATCAAGCTTCTTATTTTACACATGTTTTTTTTTCATTATTGTGCATCATTGTATTATGGTTAAATCGTACTTTTAATTTATTTATTTTTTTTTCCATTTAAATTATGGTCATGAGACTTGTTTTATTTAATAAGAATGTTTTAAACATGTTCGGTTGGTTGTAAGGCAGTTAGCTTTTGAGGCACTTCAACTTTCATTATGGTTTCAAATAGATCAAATTATATGCCATGATAGTACCATAATGTTAGCATCAGACTAGAAATGTGGGTTATTTATGTTTGGCTGTTTGTTTCATTATATGTTATTAATCAAATATAACATGCTATTATTAAATATAATTAATTATACCTTAAGGTTAAGTCGAATGCATTATGATCAATTGTTATGTTAACATTTAGTAATTTGTTTTAAAGTTATATATTTTAGTTCTGCAAAAGTTAAAATAATGTGTCATATTGGGATTAATTTTTTTTTTTTTCAACTATCTTTTGATTGTCATATTCAGATGGAAGCATGTTCCAAGTTGCTGTTTTAATGGATTTTATATTACGAGCTGAAAGATGTCTTAATAGGATTTAACTTTTATTTTTAAAATTACATTTAATGTTTGTTTTTTAGTTTCTAGAGTTATAATTTTGAGCTTATGCTTTAAATTTTAAAAAGGACTGTTCTACTATACTGTTTGTAGCCTTAAAATTTAAAGTGGAGTATTTAATTAACATGGACTAGTAGGTTAATAATGTATAATGAGCTATTTAAACTGTTTCTAGATATAAAAAAAAATATCAATGATTACATAATGGATTCTTATTTTATAACTGTTGTGTGAAATTACAATTTCTATTGCTGTGTTTGCTTAACTAAGAGTTAAAGACACAAATTTAATCCTATAGATTTTTATCATGAATGAAATATTACTAGATACAAAAGCATTCATTAATTTGCTGGTCGGGTTCTTTTTTTTTTTTTTTTTTCTTTTAATAATGACAAGATTATCGGTGTTTAGTAACTGATGTTCTATTTAAATATTTTGAAGTTTTCCAACTATAGGATTGTAGTGTATTGTTTTGATATCTTGATTTTTCTTTTTTTCTATTTTCTAAAATAAGTAAGTAGTAGGCATATATTATATATATATATATATATATATATATATATATATATATATATATATATATATAATTATAAGAGTATATTTTTTTCCCTTTTTATATTAAGTGTAGTGTTTTCAATCTAGAGATGTTTTATGTTTCTTCCAAAATAACTGAGTTATGGATGTACTTAATTAATCGTGTTGTTCTAACTCTAATATTATTAACATTTTTAACTCCCATAATGTTATTTATTCTTAGATATTTTTAATCAAATTTGTTGATCATTTATATCCAGAATATCACAATTCATGTTGTGCGTGTAAATATAAGAGTAGATTGTAGATTTGAAATATTTTGAGATTTAAGTGATATATTTTTGAATTCATTTTCAGTCATTAAAATGGTTGGATCGAGGGTTTATGTTGGCGGCTTGCCATATGGATGTAGGGAGAGGGACTTGGAAAAGTTTTTCAAGGGATACGGCAGAACGAGAGACATTCTCCTAAAAAATGGATATGGTTTTATTGTAAGTATTTATTTTATTTAAATTCTAATTATATTTATACTAATACATGAATCAACCTCAATTTTAGATTTAACCTTTTATAGTTAATATGATATTTCTGTTTTGATTTTATTCATCTCTGCTGATTTTAACTTGTTTTTCCAATCAATCTGCCTACTTGATATTTTATTTTACTATTAATCTTTCTCACATAGTTACTAAGTTCCTTTCTCATTCAACAGGAATTTGATGACTATAGAGATGCTGATGATGCTGTTTACGAGCTCAATGGGAAGGAATTACTTGGAGAAAGGTAGGCTCTTACCATATTTATTTTAATACTTTTACAGAAGAAATAATTTATTTTTAATGTATTCATGGTGCATGCAACCGATGTTATACACTGTAAACTAATTGGCAGTTTCATGGGAAAGTAAAATTTAACTTTAAAAATGTGTTACAAATGTTCTCTCTTTCTATGACATGTTATTGCGACTCTTTGTTTCCATGAAATAATAAACCATGTGACCGATTTTTTTACAGTTTTCTCTATTTTTGGGACATACATTCTTTTCAGAAGCCTTTAAGTGTAATACATTCCATAATTTTTTTTTTTTTTGGAAGAGAAAATTAAATTTTTGGAATTAAAATATCAAAAAAATCTTTTCTGAAACATGAGTTGTAGTTTTTAGTGTATAATGTACAGTCGAAAAGTGCAACATTTTGAAAAATTCAGTATGCAATTAAGGAGCCTTGCTTATCATCAATAGTAAGTTGTTAGATAGCTTATACACTTATGTAGTCCAACCCAAAACTATTAACTTTGAGATCTGTAAATGACACTACAATCGAATAGGATCCGTTCAAAGCAGGAATGGGTCACTTTTAACTACTTATAATTTCAAAAATGTGGGTTCTTAAGTATTTTGAGTGTCACACCAAATATTACCTCTGTTTGGGATCCATAGTTGGCAGTATTGACAAGATACTTCTTAAGATAGGCCAACAATTATGAGAACTGTTATTTTGGATTGAGGAAATGTCTCAACAAGGAAATACACAAACTCTTTGGAAGGAAATTAATATTGATTGATTAGGTGTGGGCACATGAAATCCCTAAAGTATAAAGTAAATTTATATTTTCAAGTATTTTCTGGTCTAGTAAACCTATATAAAATTAATGCATCATTTGTATGCTTAGATCTTGTACTGCTTTGCCATAATTGTATCAACTATTTGCTTCAATTTAGCTTTTAGATACATCTAGTGTTTGTATGATTATCATGTTTAAATTATAACCAATATATCTTCATGACATTTGATTTAGCCTGGTTAATTGTTTTCATTAATTAAATGTTGGTGTTTAGGATTGTTGTAGAACACGCTCGTGGCAATGCAAGGAGGGTCGGCGGCGGAGGAGATCGCTATGGAGGTGGTGGAGGAGGGAGGCCACGCCGCTCTGGCGGTTGGTACAAGTAAGTCTATTGCTAGTTATTTGTATATATTTATTATCTACTTCTTCATCATTATCGTTATCATACTTGATAGGTATTTAGTTTTAATGGAAGGAATTAGTCCGGGTGGCGGTCATTAAATGAAACAACTAAATAGTTTCAACTATTTTATTGTTTGCCAACGTTTCGACCCCCTTTGTGGGTCATCATCAGGGCGCATGGTGGGAGAATGGAAACTGATTTCAAAAAATTGAGTTTCCATTCTCCCACCATGCGCCCTGATGATGACCCACAAAGGGGGTCAAAACGTTGGCAAACAATAAAATAGTTAAAACTATTTAGTTGTTTCATTTAATGACCGCCACCCGGACTAATTCCTTCCAGTAATTCTCAACGGTCAACTAATTACATCCACAATGGTATTTAGTTTTAAATTGTAATAGGCTAGTCTAGCGTCACAGAATAGTCTATTTTTACATTTTGTGTAAGAAGGGATTGTTCTTCCATTTAGTGACCGCAACTTTTGTTATTTATTTACTGTTATTAAGGTCAATAAGGATATGCAAAGAAGTTTACTAATCGGTCTAAAATTTTTGATGTACTACAATAGTTATTAATGTATTCCGTTTGATTTGTAAACTAGTTTCTAACCAGGAAATAGTTATTGACTAACTTTTAAACAATTAAAAATTATATTGATAATTATATTATAAAAAGTTATTTTTTTTTTTTTAATTCTCAAATTCATTTTAAATTATAACATTTTTTTGTGTGGAAGGAGACAAAGACAAAAAGCTCAGCTGTTATATGATTTTTTGTAGGTCATTGTTTGCAGATAAATCTGCAATTCATTAGATATGTTATCTATTACATGCTACAATGAATTTCCTTTTTCTCTAAAAATTAGAATTCTTATTCTACATATTAGCATTTACATTTACAATCATCTTTTTTTCGTGCAGTAAATCAAGAGACTATTACAAAAACATTTACTTGGATAGCTCAGTAGTGTAGTATACTTATTTCATTAGTTGTTAGGTAGAAAGTTCTAATAATTTAATATAGTCCTTGTGCTTTTTTATTTTAAAATCTCTACCTTTAGCTATAACTGCAACAGATGCAAGCAATAATTTTGTATAGGTTATTTCCTCTTTAACTTATGATATTGTCCTGTTCTATATTTATATAAACTGTTATATAATAATTTATAATAACTGTTATATAGTTTTTTGTTTTGTTTTTTATATGTATTGGTACTAATGATACAGTTAAGTTCAAATAGTGAATTTGAATGTAGTATTTAGTTGACTAAGGGTAGAGTTGCGGGGACTAACCCAAGTCTCCTTCTCTCCAAAGGATTGTACTTCTTAAATTGAACTTGACCGATTTGGCAATATCACCACTCCTTAAAAGTATTATGGGAGGCTGAATAATACAGTGAATAATTTTTTTTTTTTCCTGGCAATGAAGGTGCCATTAATCTGCTGTTAAGCTCCTTGGTGAAAGTGAAAATGGTGACAATGTTATGGCCTATTTCTAAACTGTTGGATAGGTTACTTTAGGTAGTATATTATATTATATCTGGACCTGGCAATGATATGTTGGATAGGTACTTTAGGTAGTATATTATATTATATCTGGACTGGCAATGATATGTTGGATAGGTTACTTAAGTAGTAGAGCACGAGCATGGCGATGCAGGGCAACAATGTCACGGTGTTTGTAGGCTTGTTGCATTCCGTCGGCTCGCATAGCAATCCCTGCTTCTGTTCCCTGAATAGGAGGAATAGCAGTTCCTATTTGGGTTATTTAGTCAGGAACATGTGAGGAAATAGTAATAGGCTTATCAGGGCCGAAAAGAAATATATTAGAGCTATGGAAATATATTTAGAAATATTTACTTAAGGAAATAGGGAACAGGCAAATAAATATTAAAGCGTGAAGTGAGAGCTCATTAAGCCCAAACCACCCGTGGCCTCTTTAGTGAAAGTCTGCGACAGTGTTGGATAGCATAGTATGCCTAATATTATTTTTGTTTTTATCAAATTGTTGATTAACTTCTTGTTTTCTATGTTCACGCCTTTATTCTTACTTTTATTTATAACACCTATCGTATTATTTCTTCGTGTATCTTTCTTTCTAGACCCAATAAAGACCTACTAACCCAAGCAATGAGCTGTAAAGACTGATTAATTAATTTTTTTTTTTTTTTTAGTAAATTTAACATTGCTTACAATTTATATAGTTAATTTAATATTACCAAAAAGTTTAAATAAAAAAATAATAATGAATGAAACATTTTGTTCTTTAAATCATTGTGGAGTGACTTTGCAAAGTTTGTGACAAATGAGTGCAATAGTTGTCGAGAACCAATTGGACAACAGACACTTGCTCTTTTATATTTGGATTACATTGTCTTTTAGCTCGCTAAATTATTATCTGAAATCGCTCATCCTGAAAAAAGTAACTAATATTTTGAAAGTCCCTCCATTTTAGTTTTCCTCCCATCCCCACTCAAAAAAACCTTGCTCCTTTTTTTATATAATTAAGTATATACTGCACTGGTATAAAGTACCTTATGACAAGTGTTTTTGATGAAGGGGGTGGGATGGTTTCTAAGTTGAAGATTGGAATGCTATGATGGTCAGCATGATGTGCTGAAAACGAGTTGCACTCTGAATCGCCTTTCATCTTGTAAGGTGTTATTCTATTTGAAGACTCGGATATTAAGTTTTTCAAGTTTTATTTCTCCATTCTTAATTACTAACGGTTAAGTGGACTGCTATAAACTTGATACACATTTATCCAATGAAAAGGTTATTAGGGTGGTGTGGTTTTTAAGTTGAAGATTGTAATGTTATGATGGTCGACATAATGCGGAGAAAACGAGTCGCACTCTGAATCGCCTGTGATCTTGTAAGGTGTTATTCTATTTGAAGGCTCGGATATTAAGTTTTTCAAGTTTTATTTCTCCATTTTTAATTACTAACGGTTAAGTGGATTGCTAAGCTTGAAACACAGTTATCCAATGATGTTATTCATCTATTAATACTTTGACAAGGGAGTCTTTTCTTTTCTCAAATATTTTTTTTTTTTTTTAAATTAATTTTTGAACCTATTAAAAGATTATCACATTATTTGACTTGCTTTTGTTGATGATGTTTGATTTTAACATAAATTTTGTGTTTCAGGGAGGCTGATTTCCGCAGTAGTGACAGGTGAGGCATACATTTAATTTTTTTGCTTAGCGTTGATTATTTTAGAATCATTCATTTTCAGTCAAATATTATTTGGCACTCAGAAGTCTACAGAAGTAATTGATTACTCTGTCTTAGCGAATTATCTTGTTATTGTTATTCGTTTTTGTTTCTAGATACGGACCACCGACACGTACTGATTACCGTCTAATTGTCGAAAATTTATCTAGCAGAGTGAGCTGGCAGGTATGTGATTATTGAATTTGTGTGTTTTCTGGATCCATTTTCTCAACTTAAAAATTTTTACCTGATTCAATTGTGATAACCTTGTAGAGTGAAGTAGGAAGTAGGAACAATTTTTTTTTTTAAATCGTAATTTAATTTTAATAGAAAATTTTTGTCATTCATATATTAAAGTAGTTGATGCATGATCATCTAAGTCATGTTTTATTAAGAAAGAACAGGTTAGAATGTTGGATATCTGCGATGATGTTGCGTCAAAGGTACTGCCACTAGAAGAGGGACAGCTGAGCAATATAAGCTCTGAAGGGTTCAACGAGGCACTGCTATCCTACGCTAGAGCTGTATAGATAATGGTACAGTAGTAGAGAGGAGAGGAGATACTGTGTACTATATACTAGGTCGTCCTTAGGTCCACACCATCCTATACAATAATTGTGCATGGCTTAGAGGTTATGTTTGTTTATACATCAATTTACACTTTAAAAGGTTATCACAATTATCATATTGATTTAGTCACTTGATTCTTTTTATATTTTCCTTTTATTAAAAAAAAAATTAATAAAAAAAGAATTTGTTAATTTTGTTGACGATTTAATGTTTGTGTTTTCCTCTCCTAAAGAGTTCTTGGGCCCCCAAGACGCGTGTGGCATACCATCTGCTACCTCCTCTATTCCTGTGGTCCTCTGGTCTAGCCCGTGCTGATGACCTTTGACGATGAAGAGGTGTGGTTAAAAGCATTAAAAGGCAGAGAAACTTGTAGCCATCGATGGCAATGGCATTGTGGATGGCAATATGGATCAAAGATAGAAATGACGGTGTTAACTATAAGCTATTTGACGGCCTCCGCTGAGGAGCAAGAAAGGCGGATGGCGTAGGAATAGCCTGTACCTGTACCTGTACCCCTAACCATCGCGATGGTCCCTTGTACTTGGCATTGTCGCAACTGGTCTCTGCTTCTGCTCTGTCGTGAGGGAAGTTGAGAGAGAAAAGATGCAAAGGTAATTTTTAAAAACTTCTCTCTGTCCCAAACTTGTTAATAGACACATATAAATGCATTTTATAACTCTCACACTCACAGTTACTATTTTGACCTATTAATGATTTATTATTCCATTTTTGAAATGTATCTTTATATCTTCCTTTCCCTAATCCTTTCTATTTTGAATTGTTTTTTATTTCTACTTAATTATGATTTTACTTTTGGACTTGTATATCCGTTTAAATTATTTCTGATAGGGCAGGGGCAGCAATTGTTTTGCTACCTTCTTTTCCTGCTTTGAGAATCTAACTGCTTTCATCGGCTCTCGATTGTAATGTGTTTTAGAAGTGTTCATATTATTTCTTTTTTAGTAGTACAATTGTATGTTTTGATTATATTTAAGATAATTATATCAATGCAGTGGTTATAGCCCTTAAGCCAATCCGTTAAGATTTCTCTTGCCATATTTTCATTTTACTAAAGTCGTGTTACTCTTCTTATCAAGTTGATTAATGTTTTATCGGCCTAAGGTATTTTGCCTGATTTAAATTCTAAAAAAGTTTTTTTTAATAACTATTTTAAACTGATTAATTTTTCCCCTCTGGTTTCTCTTGAGTGTTATCTATTTTCCGAGATTTTTCTAATGTTTGTATTTGACTGTGAACTCTCCTCCGCTGTGAAGTTTCAGTATCAAGCCTTTCTCAAGGGAACAATCTCTTGGTTGTAAACAGTAAACATTCGAAAAAATGATTTCAAGTATATTATTAGTTCTTACTATCGTGGAAGTGAAATATTTCTAATTGATTCTAAATGTTCAATCGCTTTTCAAATTTTATATTTCTCCAAGCTTATTCGAAATAATCTATATGGAATTGATATCTTAATAGAAGTTAGGAGGTTTGCCTTACTTGATCTCTGTCCCTCCCAAGGTACTAATCCCACCTGCCTTGGGTCAAAATGAATCATTGTTTTAATTTTATTTATTTCACCATGAGATGTGTTTGTATTTGAAGTTTAGTGTGTTATTCTTAACTCAGTCTCCTTCCTTTTCATTATATTGGTTTAACAATCCTTCTTCCTTGTTTGAACTATCACTAAGCTCAATCTATTGGTATTGCCTAAGCAAGAAGGGTAGTGTGCTTTCTGATTGTTGCGATGCTATGACAGTAGAGCTAGTGCTACACACACCTACTTCCCTCTCGAGCCTGACGAAGAGGATGAATGAAAAGAGAAAGATGCTAAGTCGCCCCTCCTCTAACCCACAAAGATGATTTGACGAAATGCCACGACGCTATTGGGTAGAAGGCCTTGGGTAGATGCTCTACTTGGCTGCCAGATACGATTCAACAGGCTTGCGAAATCAGAGCTCTACATTACGCGATGCTACAGAAGAGGATTCGTCATACTCAATTTTTTTTCTTTACTTCTTTTAATATTTTGTTTGACCTTGTATCCTGCCTGCTTTTATCTTTTCACCATACCAGTCTAAGCCAACTATATCAACATCATAATAAAACTGTAATTCACAATTTGCTGCCATTTGTTAATTAGTCAAGTTAATTATATCCTTGTATAGAAAATGGAGTGTTTTAAAAAATAATTTATTTTATAATTTAAGGCTTCCTTCTCTTCACCGTTGACAGCTTTATAAATAAGTTAAATTAACAATATACTCTTGCAAGTAAAATTTTAATGTGTATTTGATTAAATAAGGAACAATTCTTTGCATATTTTATATTATTTACATCCTTAGATGAATTCTGTTTTTAAAACAAGCTACTTGACCAAACCAGAACCAATTCTTCAAACTAGAAATCCTTATGTTTTACTTTTAATTATTTACACCATATCTTTTTTTGCAAACAAAAAGTGGCTACATTTTGAGTTTTTTACAAATTCAGTAAGCTTCTTAAATCTTTAAAAAAATGTATATAAACTTAATGTCAGCAAAAGGTTGAATTACAAGTTATATCATAATGAATTTATAATTATATTTTTTGATAAAGTTGGCATAATAAGGTGAAGGTTTTAGGATTTTTCTCTAGGTTACTGAGTTAAGAATTACACATTGTTCTTAATACATTTAAATTGAACCTCTTACATTGTTAATTCTAAGTTTTTCTTTTTGTATTTATGTTTTCAAAATTATCAGGATGAAATATTAAATCCATCTTTCCTCATTTAATAAATTTTTCAAAGAGGTTCAGTTCATTGTCGATACAGTTTTTTTTCCTATGTACTATGTTAATTGTTCAATTTTTTAATATTTCATGCTTGTATCAGTTCACTAACCCCTTTGTGTGCTTTCCTGATAGGATTTGAAAGATTACATGCGCCAGGCTGGGGAAGTGACCTACGCTGATGCTCACAAGGACAGGAGAAATGAAGGGTTAGTAGTCCACCTTGTTTAATTTATTGTAATATTTATCAGTATCAAAATTTTATTGTAGTTCTAACTGCAGCAAAGGCAAATAATTGTTACTATATCAATGCCAACTGCTACCAAGTTAATTAAGTTAGCCATACTTAGTGGGATCTAGGTAGTCTTGCTAGGGTCCTACATTACTTTTTCGGAAATATTGAAAATCTAGACGAAAATAAATAATAGTGATAAGGTAGAAAGTAAAGAAATAAATTTCTGGCTGTGTACATCTTCAAAGCAGTCAGATGAAAAATATAAAGAACATTTAATTAATAACTATCGCAGGTAGTTTTACAGAGTAAAAATACTTAATAGTTCGGAATCCTAAGTTATTTATTGGAAAGGAAAAAATAATAAACATGTATATTTACAAAATTAAGTTTTAAGTTTCTCTCATAATTTAAATACCACCAGATGTCATACTCTGTGCTTTCTTCATTTATCACTTCAATTTAATTTATTTATTATTGAGATATGCTTTTGACTAAGTAAGGTTTTAAAATATTTGCAGAGTTGTGGAATTTGCCTCTCATTCTGACATGAAGAATGCTCTGGAAAAGCTGGACGACACCGAGCTAAATGGTCGCAGGATCCGCTTGATTGAAGACAGGAGGAGGTCACGGCGGTCACGATCATCTAGCTCCAGGTCCCGCTCCCGATCCAGGAGTCGCAGGAGATCCAGGTCCAGGTCGACTAGATAATTAGATAATATAATACGTTTATCATGATATATAGTTGTATGGCGGTATGGTATGCCCCAGGTGTCGGCTGCTACATACTATTTAGTATTTGCTGTTGTATAGTATGCCTGTTGTCCGCTGTACAGCACACTGTTACACTGTTCATAGGTTGCTGCTTTATTATACTAAGTTTTATGTGTGCATAATAATAGAAACGATATTCATTATTTTTAACTTTTTTTTTTTTTTAACTTTAAAATTTAAATTACTATCATTATTTAATCATCAGATCTTTCCTTCAGTGTTATGGAAAATGTACTTTATTTTGAATTGTTTCTCGCTGTGAGTCTGCTCTGTAAGGACTGACTAATGTGTCCTTACACAATAGAGTCAGGCCATTGAAAGCACTTTCACGATACACGGTGAGAAATAGGGTATTTGTAGGTGATGTGAAATGGTGATATTCTCATCATTGAGCATGCTGGAAAGTTGGTGGAAGTAAATGTCGTGATAGTTAATGCACTATATCACTCTTTCATCTACTTTTCATAACGATAATTAATAACACCATTTGTTATATTATTTTGGTCTAACTTCGACTAAAAAGTTTATTTATATTCACATATATTTAATTGTGTTTCTAGATTCCTAAACCATTATTTAATAATATGTCGAAAACATTTTTAGACATTACTCTTATTATTATTGAAACAAGATGACACCAATTGGACATTCATCTTTACATAAGAACTTGGTAACCTAAGCAGAGCTAAACAACCTTTTCAACAACTTTCCTGAATTATCAGCTGTTCACATATTCGCCATTTTAATAATGTTGGTGTCTGTAGTTGTTTGTGTTTATTTCAATTGTTTCCCTATTTGTGTTAATCAACTCTATTGGTAATTTGTATTTGTAGGGTTGAGGTTTTTCATCAACTTGTATCACATCAAAGTAACGTTAAAGGAGGGATTCTTGATTTTGAATAATAAGGGATCGTTTTTAAACTGTAAGGTGTCTTTTAGTGTTGGGCTATGTGCATAATTATAAATCGTATAATTTATCAACTCAGTGGTACATCTACATTAACATGTTAAGTACAGGTCTCTTTATGTAACATTTGTTAAAAAATTGTTAGTTCTGTGTCTTTTGTTTAAATTTTTTAAATTGTCTTGTAAGATTATGTCCAAATTGCTTTGTTTTTCACACACCCTCTTCTTTTATCTTGATTATCTTTGGTAGATCAGTTCGATTACAGTTCTATATGAGTAATCAGCAATTATCAGTTTAAATTTTTACTCAAAGTTTTCATGTTAACTTACAGGCCTTGTCAGCTAGCTTATTTCTAGTGGAATAGCATTTGATTTGTGTCGTGTAAAAATTTGTGTCATTAAATGTCTATTGGTGTCATTTCATATAGGCAGAGCAGAGGTAGCAGTAGAATCAGTAACGTAATGCTCAATGGGGTAGGGAGTTGTGTTAGTACAATGTGTCTGGGGTACTAGTGCTTGAAAGCTCTCAAAAGTTATTATTTGGAAAATAAGAAATAATTCTTTTATAAGTAATCGATTTTGTTATTACTGTGTAGGTCAGGACTAAAAAGAGATTGTGGCGAACATTTTAAATGATTTTGATTTTGTTTTTTTCCTAGATTAGGACTTAAAAGATTATTTTGGAGATTAGAAAAGATTTTGATTTTGATTACAGGTCTAGGAGCCGCAGAAGCTCAAGGAGTAGAAGCAGGAGGAGCTCTAGGTCGAGGTCGAAGGGCGCCAAATCTGCGTCTAGGTCTAAATCCCGTTCAAAGTAATTCTTTTATTTTTTATATTATCTTATCTTGTCTTGGCAATCTTTTTACACGGCACAAATATTGTTAGTGTTTGTTGTATCTTTTCTACTCTTGAGGTGAAAGGACGATAGTAGAATGGGAATAGTTGATATTTCATTTTAGGCTCTTATTACAAGGTTTAAGGTATTTCCGCTGTATAATCTTTTTATTGTTTCTGTAGAATTATAATGTGATAAATATATATTAATAGTCTTAAATAATATTTTTTCTAGATTTTAAGTCTTTCTTAATTTCTCTTCTATGGGTTCTTTATAAGTAGGGTCTTTAGTGTTAGTGCAATGTTACCTTAACCTTTTGCTGGTAAAAGTGTTTGATGTGAGTCCTGGAGTCACCTCTATCTCCCCTCTCTCCCCCTACGTTGCCTTGCAATGCAATCCTACAACATAATAAAGTAGTTTTATTACTATTGTTTTGGAAATATATTCTAGTGGGGTAGGATTAGAAATTCAACGTAAGTTTCAAGTTTCTTTTAAAACTCGAATTAATTTAGAGTAGCCAAAATAAAGTTTATCAGAATTATAAGAATAATAATTACAGTTGCTAAAACAACAGCTCATTGGAATTAAAACACTCAAGAGTTACATTATATGTCTTTAATACTGTCTTGTTTCTTATTCTCACCTCTCAGGCGATATAATTTACAAATATCAATACAAAGTTTAAATGAGATGTTTTCTAAGAAGCTATACTGCAGTATTTTATTAAAAGTAAATTAGGAGGAACTATATTGATTTTATAAGATAAACTATAATTATTAATTTTATAACAGGAGATAAGTGTAAACAATTAAAATGTTTACTTTTTATTGCAATATATTGCGCATGATTCAAACAAATGAGAGTAGTTTGTTCGTTTGTTTATTCGTTTAACTATGGCTTGTCAGACGATGCTACAGTGGGAGTTCTAAATTTTGCCTATCCAGGTTTTATTAGGATAGGGATCTTTAACGAGTACCTGACATCGCACAGGCTCGGGACCACCTTTTAACATCCCCTCCAAAGGACGGCATAACTAAGGATTTTTTACTCCGATTAAAAAATCCTAGGGCCACCCGCAGGTTTGAACCCGCGACCTTTGGCATAGAAAGCTGTTATGCTAGCTACTACACTATGGGTGACCCCAAATAAGAGTAGTCCATGCGCATTTCCTGGGTCTATGTCAGTAAATTTTATCGAGGAACAATTAAAGAAGGTTCAACAGCCGGTAAGAGGTTCTCCAAGTCATTTCCCGCTTAGTTTAGGGATTACTAAGAAAGTAATAGACAGAAAATTTAAATAACATCCAGAAATCAATGTAAAAAAAATTCAATTGACTTAACCTCATTGCCCCCTCCTGTTTGTATCCCCACTCCTTCACCCACGTACACATCTGTCACAGTTCTTACAAAATAGTATGGGTTAAGAACATCAAATATTGAGTGATAAGATTATATTAAAGTATTTATATAATAATTTTTGTAAAGTGCGTCTTCATCGTTGAATTTTAATGTGATTTGCTCTTAATGTGGAATAACTGTTGAGAAAACCATTTTCAAAGCTCCTCTAGCTAGGTCCGAATTCAATAACTGATGTTCTTCTTAACTTGAAACTATAATTAGATTTTGTCTCTCAACAAAATAATGAGTTTCATAGCATGTGCTTTTGTAGCTGGTGGAGAAAGTCAATTTTTAAGTTTTCATTCTATTAAGCCTTGTTTAGACTAGGAGGAAAGGAGAGTAGGAGTCCGCTCGTAAGGTATTGCTTACATTTTTAGCTGTTGTAGAGGTTTGTTGGTGTTGAGATTTCTTTGTTTACAAAACATTAAACCGGAATCGTTAATAAGTAAAAATTTATGACTTCTTTTAGATGATAACTAAATCAAAATATTTATTATTCTGCAAAATATGACAACCTTATTGCTCCTAGAATAGTATGTTACAAATTTGTATAATAGTCACTTCTAGTTCAGTTATTTAATATTACGAGTCTATAATCATTACTTTCTTATGTTTTAAGTTTTACTTATGTGTCTTAAAAAAATATAAATAAAATTTAAAATATGTATATACATATATATTTTTATTTTATAAATGTTAACGTCCCAGTTTGGGCACCAAATGTTATAATATTTTATTTTTTTAAATGTTTGAGTCCCTGTTCGGGCTACAAACTATTTTATTTTTTAAAAGAAAAATGAATTGTAATTTTTGGGTTTCAAATTAATAATTCTGAGTCTTGGCTAAGCTTAAAAAAAAAACTTATATTCTTTAAGAAATATACTACCATATAAAACATAACTTAATTAAAAAACTTAAACAGTTAAATTTTGAATTTATAAAAAAAATTAGTAATTATCTGACTAAGCCATCTTCTTCAGTTGATTTTCCATTCCTCTTTTTCAAATGATGTCTTCATAATTCCTCGATTTGAATGTATTATTAGTGGACTAATAATGGTTTGAACTAAAAAATGATATGATGGTTGGTGGCATAATCCAATCAGTGTCTTCAGCGTCTAGCTTCATTTATGGCTTGCAATAGAAGAGCGTTTTCCAGAACACTTTGCACGCATCCATCCCTATTGACTGTCAACCATGTAAAACGGCCATTGCCGGAAAACACCCATATTCTGCGTGCTCTGATGCGCATTTTGATTCCTTTTTTCTTATTGGCCGATCACCATGCGCCTTCTTGATCTTCTCAATTCCTTTTTTCTCATTGGCCGATCACCTCGCGACTTCTTGATTTTCCACAATTTTTATTTTTTCTACCTAATTAATTTATCACAAAAATATATTTATGTTTTTCGGGTTTAATATTACTATTTTATATCTGTCATACTTTATTTAAATTCAGTTATTTAATTAAATGTTATTCATTTTCAGGTCTAATGATCGCAAGTCAAAATCAAGATCCCGTTCTAAGTCTCAGGGAGTGGGCCAAAAGTCGAGGTCAAGATCAGTCGACAAGCGGGATGACTCGATGTAAGATAATTTTATCTTGTTTTTAACACTTAATTTATGTATAGTACCCTCGATTACCAACATTTAAAATTAAGAATGCTTATTAAAAATGTTAATAAAATTGAGTACGAATTAAAATTTAGAATACTTCATCAATTTTATTACCTCTACATTAAGTGGAATGAATACTCTTAATCAATTTTTATAAATGTGGGTTCACTTAAACTACATCTGGATGTCATTATATTAAGAGGTTATCCATGTTATAGCAGAGCATTTAGTGTCCATTACCTATATCCTCCTTGGTAAAAGGATCTATTTACTTGGGTTAATCATTCTGAAGTATTATTGTGCTGAATGTATGTTGTGTTGTTAAACATTGCTATCTCTGTTGTTCAGGGACAGGTCTGGAAGCAAGGAGAAGTCCAAGTCGAGGAGTCGCTCTGTTGAGAAGAATGGCGACCACTCAGCCAATGAAGACAACAATGAAGATTAGATTATAATGTCATGTATATAACACAATTTTTGTGTCTCCAGATGTATTGTAGGATATACATATATATATATATATAAAACATATATTGTACATTCATTCTGTATCCAAATCCTTATTAATGCAAATATTAATGTTCTTTTTATGAATTGTTTTTTCACATTCTATATTTGATAATTTCATTTGATTTTTGTTTTAGGTTTAATTTTAAGCCTTTGGCTTTAATAAATTGTGTTAGGGACAAACGCAGGTGTTCTTTTAGCTTGTGAGAAAGTTTGGTAATGGGCACAATAGTGTGTTTTTATAACACGCACACTCGCACACACAAGTGTCTTGTGAGAAGAAATGCTGGTTATTGGGTCCATAGCAAAGTATATGGGGTTTTTGTCTTTGTACATTAGGGAACCGCGGCTTCTCTCTCCATGTCTTAATATTCTTATCTAATGTCTATCTCTTCTCTGTTTAAAATTTATATTACGTTCGTTTTGGTATTGTGTAATGATCAGGTTCTTTTCGCTTTATCCAACTCTTTATTTATCCTTAATGTAGCATTTCTTTTATTTTATTTTTATTTTTTTGAGACTTGATTGCTATTGAATATTTTTGTTAAATATTTTCTTGTTAAAAGTAACAAGTGTTAACTAGCTAGTTGGGTAAAGTAGTACTGTAACGTAGTTAGATTTGAAAATATATTCCTAAATGATGTTTGAGAGAGTTTTAAGTCTTTATCTCTAGGTGTAATTTATATTATTTGCCTGTGTACATATTACAGCGTGATGTAAATTAGCAACTTTTGATGTAGATTGCTCATTTGCTATTTACATTACCTTGGCTTAACATTTTTTAAAAAAGTTTTCTTTTATATAACAAGTGAGTCTTGTTGATTAGTTTTTATTTGAGGAACTGTTACGTTAAGTTACTTTGACTAAGTATAGTTTTTAAGTGTGACCTTTCAATATAATTGCTATTAGTTTCTAATAAATACATGTTATCATAAAACATAATTTTGATGTTTTTAATCACCTGAATAAAATTTATTAATATCGATAACCTCTTGTCTTAGGTGTAATGATTTTGCTTTGTATGTATGTTATTAACGAGGGTTATTGTTACTGGAATGTATTTAGACTTGTACCTTTCTCACTCCCCCCTCGTTATTTTAGCGTACTGACCCTACGCATCAATAATTAGCGACAACTGTGTAGTTTGTTTTCTTCACTAAATACTTCTATTCAAATTATCATTTGTATAAAATTATTAAAACCATTTATTGTATGTTTTGGATTTCTGATTCAAATAAATATTTAAAAGAAATATTGTCATTTATTATCTTGATCTAAAGATGTACCTGTTTAGCGAATGAGTGATCCTCCACAATATGGTGTAATGTGGCTCTGGAATTGAGATATACCGTAACGAAGGATCGGATCAAATAATTAATTGCAGAAAAATTAATGACTATGAATAATTAACGGAAATAAAAGGAAGTCCCCTTGTCCTAAGGTCTATGATTTCGAATTGGGTTCTAGGCAGAGGTTGAGTTGGGTCTGAATCTTGTTGGCCCAGTATTGAGTAAAGTATGTTAATTATTAAGGATAAGTTGATTGAGGTGGTGGTCAAAGATTATCATGAAACAGGGAAGAACTATTAACTACTAACTTATAACTATTAACTTCGACCAACTCAGCAGCTGTAGTCAAGTCCAAAGATCTCCCTTTTGTCCTTGTCCTCTGAGGAATCGCTTATCAGTAAAGCTTTTGATGATCAAGAAATTGATCTTATTTAGTATGAGAGATGTGTAATTCCCCATGGGCCACGTTATCAACAGTAAGGTCCAGATATTAGGATACGCAGATGACCTCTACATAGCTGTCAGATCTGGGCGTGACCTAAAGGAATCGTTCCTTGCTCTGGAACAAGAAGCACAAAGTCTTGGCTTGGTCATCTATGAAGCCTAGGCAAAGTTCTTGAAAATAGGACCAACAGAGAGGGATAGGTTTTTTTCAAAGTTGAACTATAGGAATCCGAGAGAGTGCAAGGTTTCATTTACCTGGGCTCTGAGGGAAATGCTCAGAACGACTTGTCCCAGGAGATGCACCAAAGGATTGCTGCAGCCAATCGGAGATCCACCGAAGAATTGCTGCAGCCAATCCGAGCCATTTTAGGCTTGCAAAATACTTAAGAAGCAGGCACCTCTCAAAGAAATCTAAGGTGAGAGAGGAAAATATTGAGAATTTTTGGCCAGATCCAGGAGGGAGATACCTGGAGAAGGAGGAAGAACCAGGAATTCTGGAGGTTGTATGGTGATCCAGATATAATTAATTGGACCAAGATAGGTTGACTCAGATGGACAGGTCATGTGGCGAGGATGAAGGAAGAGGAGATTCCCAAGAAGACATTGATGGAGGAACTTCATGGCAAGCGAAGAGTGGGCAGGCGGAATGTGAGGTGGGCTGATTCCTTCACAGTGGATGCTAATTCTCAACTAGGAGTCAGGAACTGGAGAGCTGCAGCAACAGACATTGCCATCTGGTGGCGACTTGAAGAGGGTTGTGCCTACTATGTACATATGTCTATGTTATTCCCTTTTAACTTGTGTTATCATTGAAGATATAGAGAAAAATAGCTTTGATGATTTGCCATATTCCATTGATTTATTTTTATTATTATTAGCTAGCAACTTCAGATGCAAAATGGGTCCTGCCAGACTTCTGGGCCACTCAGTTTCTCACTGGGAATGGAGGCTTTCACACATAACTCACAGCATTTGGGCTAGATATCCATCTGTTATGTGCTAGCTGCAAGATACTGGAGCCTGCCGAGCATATCCTGTCAACTTGCACTGTCTTTGAATTGCATATTATGCAAGGAAGGGTTGATAAATATTAGTTAATAGCCTGTAAACAGCCAAGGTGTTCACATATAGGTTAATATGTATAATGCACCTCTATATGTAGGCTGTTATATCCTAATATGGGAAATTGGAGGCTGATAACTTCACCACTATTGTATTTTATTTTGATGCACTTTGTTTCGGCAATAATGCCATCTAGAGCAAGAACAATTTTTATCTGCAAGTAAAAATATAATTTCTTTTGTAACTAAATAATCATACTTATAATTTATAACATCAAAATTACATAACACAATTTGTTTAATTACAATATATAAAATTTATGGAATATAAATGCTACTATTTCGTAAAAAGATTAATGTTAAATTTCAAAAAATAGACAAACCAAATTAAACATGAAACAAAAAGAATAAATAAAGCAATTCAATAAAAACAGCAGCCATTAATGGAACCAGCTAAGGTACTATGTTCATCAATGTTTAATTTCCATTAAAAAGATTAAAAGTTTGTTTTAAAAATATAAAAAATCTATAATTTAATTTTAAAATATGGAAATTACCTTAATGTGAGTGGAAAAATGGTGAGGGAGGGTGATAAAATTAAAATGGAGAATCACATACTGAAATTTGATGTTTAAATTATCAATTTACCCAATGACGAATGTCACAATCAAAAGTTATCCAGATCCATTTTATTTTAAGTTTTGATATAATGTTGGTATAACTATTGCATAATGTGTAGATATCCTGTTGGAAATTGAAGTTATTTATCAGCGTCCAATTTTATATTTAAAATTTGACCTTCACCTAAAATAATCTACACCTAATATAGTCCTATTTGGAAATAAACCATATTGTTATTATTTTCAGCGTTTTTTTTTTTACTGATAAAAATCCGATAAATATAACGAATTTGAAGAATTGATAAGTTACTAAAATAATTTCTAATCTTCTCCTATATATTTCCATTTCTTAACTTTACTTCCCTATATATGGAATATATAGTAAGGGAAAGTATTGCGATTCAGAAAATTTTCGAATTTCAGTTTTCAACAGAAATACAGGTTTTAGGGTCCTCTGAGTCCAAATGACCAAGTCCCGCAAAAAGGTCTAAGTGTCTGTTTGTGTATGGTAAGTCCAGCGCGAAAACTAAAAATCTTATGAAACTGAAATTTTATATTTAAGACAGATATACGCCCGAGACGTTACAAAACCTTATCAGCTTATCAGAAGAGCCACTTTATACCATGCATTTTTCACCTATTAACATTTTTCTCAAAAACGGTTCTAACGATTTCGATTAAACTCGCTATATGTAAAATTGAATGGGGTTTAATATCACTTAGGTTTCATTCTGATTGAAATAGTGTGATAGGGCTTAAATGCCAATTTTTTAAATTTATTTATTTATTTAAAGTACCTTTAATTTTGTTAACTATAAAAATAACCATATTATCTTATTACCATTGATGAAAGATAAGTAAATATTATTTAAGTTTAACAAATTCGATATCCAACTAAAGGAGAAAAAAAACGAAAACATTTTTTTTATGTAATTTTTTGTTTTTGAACATAAGAGCAATAATATACATGTATAATATACCGTTGGGAAGCTAAAGATTTTAGAAAAAATATTGTCTTATACACAAGCTTGTAAAGGTTGATTAAGAGTGATGAAAAGGCGATAAAACTAACTGATTATTAACGAAAAAACACATGTTTCTATTAAAATCGAATGTAATAATTCTTTAACAATTTATTTCGTTTCTAAATTTGTTTAAAAATTATTAAACTGATATAAATAACGGAGGTAAGTGAAAGTCTTGTGTTGCGCGCACCAGATTATTTTTTCATAGCAACAATGCTCGCCTGCTATTAAAATATAAATTAGTCCATTGGGCTTAATTAAAGTTGGATATTATGTTTAAAATTGAGTAGCCTTGTTCTTGATAAGGGCTATCATACATGATATCTGTAGCATTACGTCAATCTGTCAAATAAAAACGCTCTGGGCTCAAATAGACTTGTGAAATTGAGCTTAAATTCACCACTTGTAGGAATTAATAAAATAAATTATAATCTTAAATAAATTAAGATAACGAAGTCAAAACATTTGTGATGTAGTGGTTAGCAAGTCAGGCGGCAGAATTTTTTTAGGAGGGTATTCAAAAACTGGTGCCGCGTTATGACAAGTGCCTCAAAATTCATGGAAATTATGAAGAAAAGTAGATTAAGGTACAGGCTTTCATGTAAAAATAAAATTATTGCGACATCTTTGCACGTCTTGTTTAAATTCCAAAACGGTACTTACTTAAAAAACATGCCTCGTACAATATGGCTACCCATTTAATATCACTAACCACACGAAATTTAATCCTTCTGTTCAATGCGTGAATGTTACAATCTGTGGACCACTAGTTGGGAAGGACTGTATAGGACAGTTGTAAATTCCAATAAATACATTCTTTATTTTTTTTTAAAGCCTGGAGCCATCTACCGATTTGAACCTCCTTAGATATAGAAGGCTGTTATGTTATCCACTTATAACATATGTTAGACAGACAAGTAAAGGTCCTGTTTATATAGCGAGCGATTCTTAAAAGGTATAGGTTAGGAGCGAGGAGGTTTGTTATTATTTGTATTTTTGTTAATTTTCCTGGGTTTTTGCTAAATTCAACGGAAATATTTATCGAGTGATATAATTCAGGATTTCTTCCAGATGATAAATCAATGAAAATATAGTAATCAATAAAAATATTGACATATTAAAATGAATTTTGCACATTCATTAATTAATGATACTGTGGCTAATTGGCTAATAATTATCACAGTGGAAGTTCTAAGTTTAGCCTATCCAGGTTTAATTAGGATATGGATCTTTAACGTGTACCTGACATCGCACAGGACACCATTTAACGTCCGCACCGAGGACGGCATTTTTAACCAACTTTTACATAGAGAGCTATTTATGCTAACCACTGCGCCACTGGTGACCCCTGATCCTTAGAAGAAAACGAACACGTTACCAACCACCTATTATTGTTTATTCGTTTAACTTCACTTTTATGAAACTATGGCTCACCGGACGATGCTACGGCGGGAGTCTTAAATTTTGCCTATCCAGGTTTGATTAGGATAGGGATCTTTAACGAGTACCTGACATCGCACAGGCTCGGGACCACCTTTTAACGTCCCCTACGAAGGACGACATAACTAACGATTTTTTACTCCCAATAAAATATCCTAGGGCAACTCTTAGGTTTGAACACTCGACCTTTGGCATAGGATGCTGTTATGCTAACCACCCAGCTACAAGTGATCCCCTACTCTAGTTTAGTTTATAACTCACTTCATGTGTGGGAGTCCCAAATTTTAAACTTGTCTAGGTTCAATTAGAATAGGGATCTTTAACAAGTATCTGACAGCAGTGGCCATTACACGGGTCAGGACTGGTCATACTAGACTGACTCACTTTCACCTCATCACAGAAGACTTAATCCCGAAATGCCTAAATTGTAACAATATTCTTACCATAGCACATGTCTTCCAGGAGTGTCCATACTTAATAGATTACGATTACATACTTCAAGATGGGATCACTTGTAGCTGGATGGCTAGCATGCATGCATAGCACCTCCTATGCCAAAGGCATTCAAACGGTTTCAAACCCACAGGTGGTCCTAGGATTTTTTAATGGGAGTAAAAGATCCTTAGTTATGCCGTCCTTCGGAGGGAGTGTCAAATGGTGGTCCCGAGCCTGTGCGATGTCAAGTACTCGTTAAAGATCCTTATCCTAATAAAACCTGAATAGGCAAAATTTAGGACTTCCACTGTAGCATCGTCCGATTACCCTCAGCAGCATAAAGTGACGTTAAATAAATAAACAAACAAACAACATACTTCAAGATAATATATCACAACAAGCTTATGATGTTTTACAATTAAATGAAACAATAATAAAAAAACATGCTTTCGCAACATAATCCACTTTAAGTAACTCTTCTTTCCAACAAGATTCTAGCGCAAATAGAAAATTAAAAAAAAGGTTTTGCTGAGTGAAAAAAGTCCGTATGACTGCCTGAATTGTAGTTTTTTTATGACCATGTAGCAGCGATGTCACATGATGCCGAAGCGGTGAAGTAAAGTTGGTTTGCCAATGTAATGCAACATTGATTTTTATATAAATTTAAAAAAAAAAAAAACCTGTACCACTACAACCCATGAAGGGTCTTGGGCTCAGTACATATAGAGATTCGTACTGTTTCTAGGCCAACGGCAGTGCAATGAGGTGATTAGGCCTTAATCACGCTCAGCCGCCAGGTTTTTCCCCAATTAATTTGGGTACCCACTTTATAGAGGCTGGGTCTGCCTCAGGAGGGTCTCCATACCCTAGGGTCGCCCCCCGACTGAATTAACAGAATAAATAATATTTCTGCCACAGCCGGGATTCGAACCCAGGACCCGGAGCACAGCAGACTAGTGCTCTATCCACTAGACCACGCCGCTCCCTTATAAATATATATATATATATATATATATATATATATATATATATATATATATATATATATAATATATAAATTTAATATATATAAATTTAATATAATATAATATATATAATAATATATATATATAAATTTAATATCTCCAAATTTTAAATTATTGTCTTCAGTTTAATTATTCATTATTTTCGAGAAGTTCCCTATCGTAGGTTGTGTAGTTGCGTTGCGCCGACGTGAAGTTCCGGGAGAAAAATCCAAGAGGTTTCCAAGTTCCTTCATCCTTCTGTTGGAGAACTGCGCCCATGGCGATACGAAAGGCATCACAACAAGCCAACACCAACTCAGAGTTCGGCTTGGGATGAGCAAGTATCGCAGCATTAAGAATAGCTTCTCTGCAACTTTCGAAGGCCTTGATGCTCGTCTCGTTCCATACGATAGGTGTCTTGTCCTTTTTCTTTGCTCCGCACATGTATTTATTCAGAGGACCCTGAAGTTCCGCCGCGTGAGGTATGCATCTCCTGTAGAAAGTAACCATCCCAAGAAATCGTCGAAGTTCACTGACGTTCGATGGGCGTAGGTAATTCATGATGGCTTTTACCTTAGCGGGAAGGACAGTTATGCCATGCCGGTTCACTCGATGACCCAGAAATTCGATTTCTTCCTTGGCGAACACACTCTTAGCCAAGTTGGTGGTGAGTCCATGCTTCTCTAATCGCCGAAAGACTTCCTCAAGGTGTACCTTGTGCTCTTCTTGGTCTCTAGATCCGATGCCGATATCGTCGATAAACGGAAATACGAAATCAAGTCCTCGGAGAACTTCATCGAGGAAACGCTGAAACGTCTGAGCAGCGTTCCGAAGTCCAAAGCTCATGCGCAGAAATTCGATGAGTCCGAAAGGGGTAATAACTGCGGTTTTAGCAATGTCTTCGGCGGCTACAGGAATTTGGTAATAGGACCTGTTCAGATAAAACTTACTGAATATATGTTTTCCAAACAGGTTAATATTGCAATCGGCAATATTTGGAACTGCGTAACGGTCAGGGATAGTCTTTTCATTTAAGCGCCGATAGTCTCCACAGGGTCTAATTCCTCCATCTTTCTTCGGAACGATATGCAGTGGACTCGCCCAAGAACTATTTGATGGTCAACAAATGCCTTGCTTCATCGCAGCAGCATAGCGGTCTGGGGCTAACCTTCGCGCTTTCGCAGTTACCGGAGCGCCGCGAGTTTCCATATGATGGAAGATTGAGTGGCTAGGCTTCTTTAAATAATTTGTGGGACGCGTGATGGCGTTGTATTTTTGCAGCAGTTCGAAATACCATTCTCCGCGGTCCCGTTGGCTGCATATAAGACGAAGTCGCTGTATTCTGACTTCTTCTTCGCTGGCAAATCAGATAACGTGGCTCCGGTATCCACCAAATATCGACTTCGAGATTGACGGTCTATTACGAATAGGCGGCGGTGAGAGATCATAGCAACGGGTTCCGCCCCTGCCGTCGCTACATCTAGTTTTCCTGATGCTTATTCGTCGGAGTAGAGGATTTCCAATCGCAGGGTGATCGACATTTAGTAGCCTTGGCACGGAATTTATCATGATAATAGCAGAGTTGACGACCTTTACTATTACTTCTACTGCGAGGTCCAGTTGAAGAAGTTTCGGGTAAGGAATGTTGTTCTCTCCTCATTTCGAGAGCTGCTATTCGTTTCGTAAGTTCTTCTATGGCTGCTAGTAACTTTCCACTCGTATCAGTAGGTCGGGAGGTTCCCATCTCAGCTACCTCACAAACTGCAGGATCATGAATCTCAGAAATACGGTCGGCTATATGACTAAGTTCCGTGAGATCCCGTTGCTCCGTTGTCGCTAGTGCCACCTGCATGTTATCAGGTAGCCCTCTCAGCCAAATCGACTTGAGTAGGTCATCCGATACCATGATACCCCCTAATCGCTGCAACTCTCTCAAAAAAATGCGATGGTTTCCGATCTCCCAGACGCTGATTCTCTAATAATTTTCGGATTAGGACATGCTCAGATTCGCCAAAACTTGCCATTAGTCTTTCCTTTAAAACTTCGTAGGCGTTTTCATTAGGTGGAGATCTAACCAAATCTATCACGTCCTTCACGGCATCTCGATCTATTTGTGAAATTACGTATCTGAAACGTGTTAGTGGAGCTTTTATATTGTGGAGAGCAAAAACTGTCTCACATTGAATGAAAAAAATCTCCGGATCGTTCTTATAAAAGATAGGGAGCTGGGCTTTAACAGTTGCGGCCGAAGTAGCTTCAACCTGCTGTGGTGCAAGGACCAGACCTTTATTTCTCTCATTTTCGTCATCTAATGTAAGTAGATCGAATTCTGAATACGTTGTTAAAAAGTTAAGTGCCACTTACAGCATGTAGAAAATCACGTCGGGGTCACCACTTTAGCGTGTTACTAATAATTTAATAATGTACACAATTTCACACAAAAACTCTTTATTTATACAAGTATAACCTCCATATATCTTTCTTTCCAACCGCCAAAATCAACCATATATTTCTATCAATTGATAACAATTATCAAAAAAACTATATCATTCGGAGGAAGGTAATAGTTGGTTTGCTAAAATAAATTTATAATTAGAACAATAATAGTAAGAAAAATAATGAATAATTAAACTGAAGACAATAATTTAAAATTTGGAGATATTAAATTTATATATATATATTATTATATATATTATATTATATTAAATTTATATATATTAAATTTATATATATATATCGAGATGCCGTGAGGGACGTGATAGATTTGGTTAGATCTCCACCTAATGAAAACGCCTACGAAGTTTTAAAGGAAAGACTAATGGCAAGTTTTGGCGAATCTGAGCATGTCCTAATCCGAAAATTATTAGAGAATCAGCGTCTGGGAGATCGGAAACCATCGCATTTTTTTGAGAGAGTTGCAGCGATTAGGGGGTATCATGGTATCGGATGACCTACTCAAGTCGATTTGGCTGAGAGGGCTACCTGATAACATGCAGGTGGCACTAGCGACAACGGAGCAACGGGATCTCACGGAACTTAGTCATATAGCCGACCGTATTTCTGAGATTCATGATCCTGCAGTTTGTGAGGTAGCTGAGATGGGAACCTCCCGACCTACTGATACGAGTGGAAAGTTACTAGCAGCCATAGAAGAACTTACGAAACGAATAGCAGCTCTCGAAATGAGGAGAGAACAACATTCCTTACCCGAAACTTCTTCAACTGGACCTCGCAGTAGAAGTAATAGTAAAGGTCGTCAACTCTGCTATTATCATGATAAATTCCGTGCCAAGGCTACTAAATGTCGATCACCCTGCGATTGGAAATCCTCTACTCCGACGAATAAGCATCAGGAAAACTAGATGTAGCGACGGCAGGGGCGGAACCCGTTGCTATGATCTCTCACCGCCGCCTATTCGTAATAGACCGTCAATCTCGAAGTCGATATTTGGTGGATACCGGAGCCACGTTATCTGATTTGCCAGCGAAGAAGAAGAAGTCAGAATACAGCGACTTCGTCTTATATGCAGCCAACGGGACCGCGGAGAATGGTATTTCGAACTGCTGCAAAAATACAACGCCATCACGCGTCCCACAAATTATTTAAAGAAGCCTAGCCACTCAATCTTCCATCATATGGAAACTCGCGGCGCTCCGGTAACTGCGAAAGCGCGAAGGTTAGCCCCAGACCGCTATGCTGCTGCGATGAAGAAGGCATTTGTCGACCATCAAATAGTTCTTGGGCGAGTCCACTGCATATCGTTCCGAAGAAAGATGGAGGAATTAGACCCTGTGGAGACTATCGGCGCTTAAATGAAAAGACTATCCCTGACCGTTACGCAGTTCCAAATATTGCCGATTGCAATATTAATCTGTTTGGAAAACATATATTCAGTAAGTTTTATCTGAACAGGGCCTATTACCAAATTCCTGTAGCCGCCGAAGACATTGCTAAAACCGCAGTTATTACCCCTTTCGGACTCATCGAATTTCTGCGCATGAGCTTTGGACTTCGGAACGCTGCTCAGACGTTTCAGCGTTTCCTCGATGAAGTTCTCCGAGGACTTGATTTCGTATTTCCGTTTATCGACGATATCGGCATCGGATCTAGAGACCAAGAAGAGCACAAGGTACACCTTGAGGAAGTCTTTCGGCAATTAGAGAAGCATGGACTCACCACCAACTTGGCTAAGAGTGTGTTCGCCAAGGAAGAAATCGAATTTCTGGGTCATCGAGTGAACCGGCATGGCATAACTATCCTTCCCGCTAAGGTAAAAGCCATCATGAATTACCTACGCCCATCGAACGTCAGTGAACTTCGACGATTTCTTGGGATGGTTACTTTCTACAGGAGATGCATACCTCACGCGGCGGAACTTCAGGGTCCTCTGAATAAATACATGTGCGGAGCAAAGAAAAAGGACAAGACACCTATCGTATGGAACGAGACGAGCATCAAGGCCTTCGAAAGTTGCAGAGAAGCTATTCTTAATGCTGCGATACTTGCTCATCCCAAGCCGAACTCTGAGTTGGTGTTGGCTTGGTGATGCCTTTAGTATCGCCATGGGCGCAGTTCTCCAACAGAAGGATGAAGGAACTTGGAAACCTCTTGGATTTTTCTCCCGGAACTTCACTCGGCGCAACGCAACTACACAACCTACGATAGGGAACTTCTCGCAATCGTCCAGGCCATAAGACATTTCCTTCCATACATCGAGGGGCGACATTTCGTAATATGGACTGACCATAAACCGCTAACATACGCGTTTCAGCAGAAACCTGAAACTTCCACCCCGTTTCGTATCAGACACGTAAACTATATGTCAGTTTACCACCGACATCCGACACATTCCAGGAACTGAAAACGATGTTGCCGATGCTTTTTCCAGGATGGAAGAGATCCATGGCCTTGATGGAATTGAGGCGATCGCGGAAGCTCAGGCTAACGATACGACCATTCAAGAGCTATTCAAGAATCCCAGCCTGAAACTTAAATGGATTGAGTTTCCTAACCATGCAAGACCTATCCTCTGCGAAATGTCGACGTCGAAAGCACGACCGTACCTGCCTGAGAGTACTCGTCATTCCGCATTTCAACATCTTCACGGATTGAGTCATCCTGTGATTCGCGGTTCACGTAGACTAGTGAAACAGCGATATTTTTGGCCGAACCAGAACAGGATATTGGGAAGTGGTCTCGAGCCTACATCGCCTGCCAGCGATCCAAGGTGCAACGCCATACAATAGCACCACCTGGAATGTTTCCATTAGTAAGTCGGTTTGAACATATCCACATGGATATTATAGGACCTCTTCCTTCTTCAGATGGTATGAGATATTGCTTGACCATAGTCGATAGATACACTAGATGGCCGGAGATATCTCCGCAACCACCTGCGCTAAAGCTTTGTGTTTCTCGTGGATTACACGCTTCGGAGTACCCGCTAGAATCACCACAGATCAAGGGTGACAGTTTGAGTCCAATCTGTTCCTCGAGTTATCCAAGGCTCTAGGATTCCAGCGTATAAGGACTACCTCATACCATCCCCAGGCGAATGGATGTGTCGAACGCTGGCATCGCACTCTGAAGACGGCCCTCACAGCACAACTGGATGGGAATCACTGGACGACCAAGCTGCCTATGGTACTTCTCGGCCTGCGCTAGTGCTGCTAGATGCTACTAGTGCAGCCGAGATGACATACGGCCAACCCCTCCGGCTACCAGGCGAACTCATAGTACAGTCCAGGCAAACTCCGAGCACCGAGAGTTTTGTACAAAACCTTAGAGAGCATATGGTACAGTTAAGGCCAGCGATACACAGGTCTTCGACAGCCAAGACATTTGTGCATCGAGACCTTCAAACCTGCACTCATGTTTTTATGAGGGATAACAAAGTAAATAAACCGTTGACACCCCCTTACACCGGTCCACACCAAGTTCTCAGCAGAAGTGAGAAGACCTTTTCCGTGCAGCTGCCTTCAGGACCACGAACAGTCACTATTGACAGACTGAAACCAGCGTATCTGTTGCAGGACGATGAAGGCTCTGGTAGTAGCAACTCACAACCACAAGCAACAACTGCTACCTCGGATGCACCAGCGACGTTAAATGACTCCGACTCAGAAGAGCAGGAAGACCAAGCCCCTACGAAGCAACGGACCCGTCGTGGACGTATCCTGAAGCTTCCTCTGCGCTTCTGCGACGAAGTCATTGGAGGGAGATGATGTAGCAGCGGTGTCACATGACGCCGAAGCGGTTAAGTAAAGTTGGTTTGCCAATGTAATGCAGCATTGATTTTTATATAAATTTAATATATCCAAATTTTCAATTATTGTCTTCAGTTTAATTATTCATTATTTTTCTTAATATTATTGTTCTAATTATAAATTTATTTTAGCAAACGCAACTATTACCTTCCTCATAATGATATAGTTTTTTTGATAATTTTTATCAATTATAGAAACATATGGTTGATTTTGGCGGTTGGAAAGAAAGATATAAGGAGGTTATACTTGTATAAATAAAGAGTTTTTGTGTGAAACTGTGTACATTATTAAATTATTAGCAACATGCTAAAACCACACCCCAATAATCTTCCTCATCTAAAAAATTGTCGTGTTTGTACAGCGATCTTGAGTGTAGAAGGATGTTATGCTATCCACTACAGCACTCCGAACATCGAAATTTCAGGCGAAAAGGCGTAAGAATTAACGGTCTCGAGTCGAAGAGATTTCCGATGGCAAAAGAAGTAAAGCAGGGGAATAGCCTCAGCCCTCTACTCTTCATCATCTTTATGGATTAAATAATAAAGATTTCCAAGAGAAGAACAGCAAGAGCGGTGATTGGTCATTGGAATATGAGAACCATACAGGCACAAGTAATGGTGTATGCCGATGACATAGTCCTTATTACTGACTCTGGCGTTAAGCTCCAACAGGCCCTAATAGAGTGGGAAGCAGAATTAGGACGAAAAGGTATGGTTATTAATGCCAGAAAAAGCAAAATCCTACAAGTGGGACGACAGCCCGAACAAATCCACATTATGAGCAACGACGAGGAGCTTGAAGTGGTAAATGAGTTCTGAGTTCCTTGGAACTGTGATAAGCGGAAATGGAAAAATACAACCCGAAATATCCCACAGGATAGGAAAAGCAAATAATATTTACTATTCCATCAGCAACACAGTAGTAGGAAAGAGGAAGGTTAAAAAAGATGTCAAGCTCCACATATATGACTGCCTGAATTCAAGTTTTATTATGACCACACCCTTAATCATCTTCCTCATCTAAAAAATTGTCTTGTTTGAACAGCGATCTTGAGCGTAGAAGGGTGTTATGCTACCCACTACAGCGAAAAGGCCCCCAGACTCGTTGCTTTACCCCCCTCACTACTTGGGCCGCTGGCCAGAAGGCGGCGCTGGAGGCGGGGGCGGCGAGGGGGGCGGCAGTCGATCGGGAGAGGACTGGCCGAGGGGGCATGTGCTCCCCCTGGCCGAGGTACCGCCTCTTCAAGTATCTCCTCCCGCGCGTCCTCTGCTGCTTCCTCTACTCCTGCGTCTCCACTTACGGTCAGTACTCTCTCTAAGTATCACTCCTTCTTCTTAACCACAGTGCCACAAAACCTTAGTAATCCGAAAAAAAAAAACTCCGCAATTTAAGCAATAAGCGACGGCTCAAACGTATGGTTCTGGTCTTAAACAACTTATATAACGTTCCGTGGATATCACTATAATATTAAAAATCTGGTGCGGGCAACAGACGTATTTCAATTACCTTTGCTGTTAAAACTCATTTCAAGAACAGTTACATAAACTTCAGTTTGCAAAATATTTAAAGTTGATTTTAATAAAACGTGTGTTAATTTTAGTTGTAAACATATGATTTAGATTAAATAATATAACTATATTAATAGTTAATCAGTAATACGTTAATTCCCTATTCGTCACTTTATATTAGCTTTTACAACTTTGTGTATAAGATAATATTTTTTTCTAAAATCTTTCTCTTTCCAACGGTATATTATATGTCTATATTACTGTTATTAATATCAAAAATTGCGTTAGAAAATATTTTAGCACTTTTCTCCTTTAGTTGTTCATAGTTGTATAATTAGACGTCCTTCATCAATGTCATTAAGATGATATGGTTAATATTTTGGAATGTACAAAATTAAAGGTAGTTTAGAGGAAGAAAATATAAAATATCGGCATTTTAAGTTTTTTGAAAACAGTTTTGAGTTTGTTTGTTTATTTATTTAACGTCCCTTTATGCTGCTGTGGCTAATCGGACGATGCTACAGTGGGAGTCCTAAATTTTGCCTATCCAGTTTTAATTAGGAAAGGGGTCTTTAACGAGTACCTGACATCGCACAAACTTGGGACCATCTTTTTATGTTCCCTCCGAAGGACGGCATAACTAAGGATTGTTTACTCCCATTAAAAATTCCTAGGGCCACCAGCGGGTTTGAACCCGAGACCTTAGGCATAGGAGGCTGTCCACCATAATATAAGCTGACCACTATGCTACGGGGACCCCAACAGTTTTGAGTTAATTTAAATAAAAATTGTATGAAGTTATATTGGAAACATATATGTCTATATTAAATTCTTACGTATAATAATCAGTAATAAATGTATGACCTGTTTGTCACTTAAAATTACCTTCTACAATTTTGTGGATAAGATCATTTTTTTTTTTCTAAAATCTTTCTCTTTCCAACGGTATATTATACGTCTATATTATTGTTCTGAGTATATAAAAAACAAAAATACATTACAAAAATATTTTTGATCTTTTATCCTTTAGTTGGTCATCAATTTCGTCCAATTTTTATATAGAGTGAGTCTTTATTTGTCAATGCTGATAAGATGGTATGGTTAATCTTTTAGGATGTTTAAAATTAAAGGTACTTTAGAGGAAAAAAATACGCCATTTAAGCCCTGTCAGACTATTTCAATCAGAATGAAACAGATATCATATTAAGCCTATCAAATTTTAGATCGATATAGCGAGTCTAATCAAAATCGTTAGAGCCCTTTTTGAGTAAATTGTAAAAAGGTGTAAAATGCATGGTATAAAGTACCACTTCCGGTCAGCTGATTTTAGTGAAAAAGGTTACGTAACATCTCAGGCGTATAGTTGTCTTAAATATGAAATTTCATTATCGTACACCTTATCGTTTTCCTGCTGGACTTACCACAAATATACGGACACACACAGAGACCCTTTTGCTTCAGGACTCGCTCATTCGTGGTCCGTGGGACGTAAAAAGGTGGTCCCGAGCCTGTGCGATGTCAGGTACTCGTTAAAGATCCCTATTCTATTTAAACCTGGATAGGCAAAATTTAGGACTCCCACTGTAGCATCGTCCGATTAGCCATAGTAGCATAAAGTGACGATAAATAAATAAACAAACCAGCAAATATACTGACTGGAAGATATGGAGCTTAACACCTCTACCTACCTCTCACTTCCCTATTACACTACTGCAAATCTGATAGTAGGCTGCATTCACCTTCCTAATTCTATTAGACATTTTTGAGCCTACTTTCCCAGATTTTTTGGATACTGTGCCAAGGTATGTGAAATATAAGCCACTTCCATTTCCTCTCCGTTACAGTATATATGGAAGTCTTCCACTAGACTTGCCTTCCCACTTGTAGCATAAAGTAACGTTCAATGAATAAAAAAAACATATAAATCATCCATAATATACTCAATATCCTATTCGTCGCAGACAAAGTCCGAAACAGATATACCTCTTTTCAAAAGCAGTTTTGTGTGGGTACATACAAAACAGTGATTAAGGGATTGGAATAGGAACTGTTTAACAAAAAAAAAAAATAATAATAAAACAAATAAACTGAACCAATTTTGATTTGCTGGCCAATTTATGTTTCTAATTTCTGCCAATAATTAAGTATAATAATAAACGTCATGTAATAAACACAATATTTTCTTGCTCAGCGCACTTTCCGTTACGCTGAACTCATAATTCCAAAGTGATAAACTTTTGGTCAAAATGTACTTTTTTAAACATAAATGACACCACATTTAAATTGCACCCGTACGAACCAAGAGCGGGTCGCTAGTCTAAATATATATATTTTTTTTTTTTTACAGACAATTTACAGGCTTGAAAAGTCATGAGAAGAATATACCCTGCGGTAGTACTTCAATGTTTAATTATTCAGCAGGTCTCGAGGCCACCGTCTTTTCAGAAGCCTCGGAGGATACGGACAAGCGGGTTTGAATGGGCGGGTAATTTGGAATGAAAGGAGGTGTATCTTTTTTGGGCAAGTTCTGCAACGAGTGGGATATTCAGGTCTCTATGGATGAGTTTATTGGTAACAAAGTAAGGAGCGTTTAGGATTAGTCGAAGGATTTTGGATTGCTAGGATTGAATGCTGGAGGAATTCGATGGTTTAGTGGACCCCCATAGCTTAATGCCATAAGTCCAAATAGGTCTAATAATCGTTGTGTAAATGAGTTTTTTAAGCAAAGAGGGAGTTTTGATCGTTTGTCAAGTAAGTGTTTTAATTGTCGATATCTACGAGCAGTTTCTTATCGTTTAAGTCTTGTATAGGATTCCATGTAAGACGTTTGTCAAGGTGAAGTTCAAGGTATCGTATTTGTTCTACAATGATGAGTGGGGTAAATATAAAAAATAGAACATAAAATGTAATTATAGATAACATGCTAATTTTTTTTTTCATATTTGCTGTTTTATAGACATTTACAATTTGTACGGAAGTTTGATGATTAGAGGAGGCCTAATAAATCTTTCAAAATTATTGCAAAGTTTTTAGTTAGTTATAAAATAACATTTTTACTTTTATTTACTATATATCGTAAGGGAAAGTATTGCGATCGTGAAAATTTTCGAATTCCAGTTTTCAACGGAAAACACGTTTTAGGGTCCCCTGAGTCCAAATAACCAAGTCCCGCAAAAAGGTCTGTGTGTGTGTGTGTGGTAACTCTCGGGCGGAAACGGTAAGTCCTATGAACGGATTCGATTTTCTTAAATTTAGCAAGATCAGGTAATTTTGTTTCCAACCATTTGCTGGATAAAATACCATAATTCTATTTAAATGTGAGTTTCTGAAAGTTTATATTTTTAATTTATGTGGCTGCTAGAAGAAATATTGTGAAAACACTTAATTTAATTGATAACCGAAGCGACGCGAATAAGTTGTTTAAAACAGCCTAAAAGCTGATAATTAGGTTAAAACTATTGGTCAAAATTATAGCAGTGATTCAAGACCTACTAAATAAACCAATAAAAATACACAAAATGAAGAAAACAATAAATTAATGATAATATATTACGGGGTGGTATTTGCGTATGATGGGAAATATAGTACCTTTTGGAATGAAATGAAAGGAAAGGTTACATCTGTTTACAGAGGATATAGTACATTTCGGAAGGAAATCTTTTTAGTACCTTTTGGAATGAAATGGAATGTGGATTTAGTACCTTTTGGAATGAAATGAAATGTGGATTTAGTACCTTTTGGAATGAAATGAAATGTGGATTTAGTACCTTTTGGAATGAAATGAAAGGAAAGGTTATATCTGTTTACAAAGGATATAGTACGTTTTGGAACGAAACATGGATATAGTACCTTTTGAACGAAACATGGATATAGTACCTTTTGGAATGAAATGGAATGTGGATTTAGTACCTTTTGGAATGAAATGAAAGGAAAGGTTATATCTGTTTACAAAGGATATAGTACGTTTTGGAACGAAACATGGATATAGTACCTTTTGGAACGAAACATGGATATAGTACCTTTTGGAACGAAACATGGATATAGTACCTTTTGGAATGAAATGGAATGTGGATTTAGTACCTTTTGGAATGAAATGGAATGTGGATTTAGTACCTTTTGGAATGAAATGAAATGTGGATTTAGTACCTTTTGGAATGAAATGAAATGTGGATTTAGTACCTTTTGGAATGAAATGAAAGGAAAGGTTATATCTGTTTACAAAGGATATAGTACGTTTTGGAACGAAACATGGATATAGTACCTTTTGGAACGAAACATGGATATAGTACCTTTTGGAATGAAATGGAATGTGGATTTAGTACCTTTTGGAATGAAATGAAAGGAAAGGTTATATCTGTTTACAAAGGATATAGTACGTTTTGGAACGAAACATGGATATAGTACCTTTTGGAACGAAACATGGATATAGTACCTTTTGGAACGAAACATGGATATAGTACCTTTTGGAATGAAATGGAATGTGGATTTAGTACCTTTTGGAATGAAATGAAAGGAAAGGTTATATCTGTTTACAAAGGATATAGTACGTTTTGGAACGAAACATGGATATAGTACCTTTTGGAACGAAACATGGATATAGTACCTTTTGGAACGAAACATGGATATAGTACCTTTTGGAATGAAATGGAATGTGGATTTAGTACCTTTTGGAATGAAATGAAAGGAAAGGTTATATCTGTTTACAAAGGATATAGTACGTTTTGGAACGAAACATGGATATAGTACCTTTTGGAACGAAACATGGATATAGTACCTTTTGGAACGAAACATGGATATAGTACCTTTTGGAATGAAATGGAATGTGGATTTAGTACCTTTTGGAATGAAATGAAAGGAAAGGTTATATCTGTTTACAAAGGATATAGTACGTTTTGGAACGAAACATGGATATAGTACCTTTTGGAACGAAACATGGATATAGTACCTTTTGGAATGAAATGGAATGTGGATTTAGTACCTTTTGGAATGAAATGAAAGGAAAGGTTATATCTGTTTACAGAGGATATAGTACATTTCGGAAGGAAATCTTTTTAGTACCTTTTGGAATGAAATGGAATGTGGATTTAGTACCTTTTGGAATGAAATGAAATGTGGATTTAGTACCTTTTGGAATGAAATGAAATGTGGATTTAGTACCTTTTGGAATGAAATGAAAGGAAAGGTTATATCTGTTTACAAAGGATATAGTACGTTTTGGAACGAAACATGGATATAGTACCTTTGGAATGAAATGGAATGTGGATTTAGTGCCTTTTGGAATAAAATGACAGGAAAGGTTATATCTGCTTACATAGGATATAGTACCTTTTGGAACGAAACATGGATATAGTACCTTTTGGAATGAAATGGAATGTGGATTTAGTGCCTTTTGGAATAAAATGACAGGAAAGGTTATATCTGTTTACATAGGATATAGTACGTTTTGGAACGAAATCTTTTTAGTACCTTTTGGAATGAAATGAAATGTGGAATTAGTACCCTTTGGAATGAAATGCAATTTTCAAATAGGTTTTTAAAGGATTTCTATGTTTTTTAGATAAAATCTGATGACGGATTTACATAATACTAAACTATTTATATATGAATATGTCAAAATATCAATATTGAACAAAATGTCCTTTAGTACCTTTTGGAAACCAACGTCTCAATTGTCAGTAACAATTCCAAAAGGTACTAAAAAGATTACCTTCCGAAATGTACTATATCCTCTGTAAACAGAAAAACCGTGCCTGATCTAACCTAATAGAAATTTTTTTTTTTTTTTGAAAAAGGTTAAAGACCAAAATAAAAGTTCAAAAGTTACTTATTTATCAGTATTTATATTTAAATATTGTTATTGTTGTCAATAATATAAATGCATTTGTTAAATTTATAGAAAGAATAAGTAAAAGTTCAAAACAAATTTAATAATTACATACTTTCTTGTTATAGTTGCAAAAATAAATAAAATGTCCTTTGAATATTCGCTTTCTTTATGAAGAATAGACAATAAAATCTAGTTAACCAACAGGGAAAGATATTTCTCAGAGTTAGAATAAGGAAATATACATAACTTAGTAATTAACATTGTAAAGGTGTTAGTTATCAGTAATGTTGTATTAGGAAGGTTATAGTGACTGTTATCTCGCGTTATATTCTTCCAAAAAGTACTATATCCCTTTTAATTCTTTCCAAAAAGTACTATATCCATGTTTTATTGTAAAAAGTACTATATCCATATTATATTGTTAAAAAGACATGGGAAAAGTGCAATAATTTGGAAAGATAAGTTGTTAATACATTAAAAAATCAACTTTAGATTTTAATTTAAAATGAATCAAGTAAATTGGTCGTTTTGGAACGAAACATGGATATAGTACCTTTTGGAACGAAACATGGATATAGTACCTTTTGGAACGAAACATGGATATAGTACCTTTTGGAATGAAATGGAATGTGGATTTAGTACCTTTTGGAATGAAATGGAATGTGGATTTAGTACCTTTTGGAATGAAATGAAATGTGGATTTAGTACCTTTTGGAATGAAATGAAATGTGGATTTAGTACCTTTTGGAATGAAATGAAAGGAAAGGTTATATCTGTTTACAAAGGATATAGTACGTTTTGGAACGAAACATGGATATAGTACCTTTTGGAACGAAACATGGATATAGTACCTTTTGGAATGAAATGGAATGTGGATTTAGTACCTTTTGGAATGAAATGAAAGGAAAGGTTATATCTGTTTACAAAGGATATAGTACGTTTTGGAACGAAACATGGATATAGTACCTTTTGGAACGAAACATGGATATAGTACCTTTTGGAACGAAACATGGATATAGTACCTTTTGGAATGAAATGGAATGTGGATTTAGTACCTTTTGGAATGAAATGAAAGGAAAGGTTATATCTGTTTACAAAGGATATAGTACGTTTTGGAACGAAACATGGATATAGTACCTTTTGGAACGAAACATGGATATAGTACCTTTTGGAACGAAACATGGATATAGTACCTTTTGGAATGAAATGGAATGTGGATTTAGTACCTTTTGGAATGAAATGAAAGGAAAGGTTATATCTGTTTACAAAGGATATAGTACGTTTTGGAACGAAACATGGATATAGTACCTTTTGGAACGAAACATGGATATAGTACCTTTTGGAACGAAACATGGATATAGTACCTTTTGGAATGAAATGGAATGTGGATTTAGTACCTTTTGGAATGAAATGAAAGGAAAGGTTATATCTGTTTACAAAGGATATAGTACGTTTTGGAACGAAACATGGATATAGTACCTTTTGGAACGAAACATGGATATAGTACCTTTTGGAATGAAATGGAATGTGGATTTAGTACCTTTTGGAATGAAATGAAAGGAAAGGTTATATCTGTTTACAGAGGATATAGTACATTTCGGAAGGAAATCTTTTTAGTACCTTTTGGAATGAAATGGAATGTGGATTTAGTACCTTTTGGAATGAAATGAAATGTGGATTTAGTACCTTTTGGAATGAAATGAAATGTGGATTTAGTACCTTTTGGAATGAAATGAAAGGAAAGGTTATATCTGTTTACAAAGGATATAGTACGTTTTGGAACGAAACATGGATATAGTACCTTTTGGAATGAAATGGAATGTGGATTTAGTGCCTTTTGGAATAAAATGACAGGAAAGGTTATATCTGCTTACATAGGATATAGTACCTTTTGGAACGAAACATGGATATAGTACCTTTTGGAATGAAATGGAATGTGGATTTAGTGCCTTTTGGAATAAAATGACAGGAAAGGTTATATCTGTTTACATAGGATATAGTACGTTTTGGAACGAAATCTTTTTAGTACCTTTTGGAATGAAATGAAATGTGGAATTAGTACCCTTTGGAATGAAATGCAATTTTCAAATAGGTTTTTAAAGGATTTCTATGTTTTTTAGATAAAATCTGATGACGGATTTACATAATACTAAACTATTTATATATGAATATGTCAAAATATCAATATTGAACAAAATGTCCTTTAGTACCTTTTGGAAACCAACGTCTCAATTGTCAGTAACAATTCCAAAAGGTACTAAAAAGATTACCTTCCGAAATGTACTATATCCTCTGTAAACAGAAAAACCGTGCCTGATCTAACCTAATAGAAATTTTTTTTTTTTTTGAAAAAGGTTAAAGACCAAAATAAAAGTTCAAAGTTACTTATTTATCAGTATTTATATTTAAATATTGTTATTGTTGTCAATAATATAAATGCATTTGTTAAATTTATAGAAAGAATAAGTAAAAGTTCAAAACAAATTTAATAATTACATACTTTCTTGTTATAGTTGCAAAAATAAATAAAATGTCCTTTGAATATTCGCTTTCTTTATGAAGAATAGACAATAAAATCTAGTTAACCAACAGGGAAAGATATTTCTCAGAGTTAGAATAAGGAAATATACATAACTTAGTAATTAACATTGTAAAGGTGTTAGTTATCAGTAATGTTGTATTAGGAAGGTTATAGTGACTGTTATCTCGCGTTATATTCTTCCAAAAAGTACTATATCCCTTTTAATTCTTTCCAAAAAGTACTATATCCATGTTTTATTGTAAAAAGTACTATATCCATATTATATTGTTAAAAAGACATGGGAAAAGTGCAATAATTTGGAAAGATAAGTTGTTAATACATTAAAAAATCAACTTTAGATTTTAATTTAAAATGAATCAAGTAAATTGGTCCAATAATAAATAAATGACAGATTTTTGCGTGTCCTGTAAAATTGTCTAAAGTGGATATAGTACCTTTTGGAAATCAACCTCTCAATTCATGAATTCATCTCTGAACAAACCTTTATATTCTTTAACTCATGCCAACTAAGTAATAACACCCTCATTCAAGAAATGGGCAATTACAACAAAAACATCAACACCTAAATAAAGGCATAAAAGAAACAAGCATATATTACTATAAAATATATCAAACTAAAATGTACTTCTAAATATATTATAATGGTATTTGTTCTTTACCAAATAGTATTCATTTTTTTAGTTCAGACATTTTTTTTATTAAAATAATAATAGGCTTACCGAACCTGAAGATTCGATGCCGATACCACCAAACTCCGCCTGCACACTCTTCCAATGTTCACCGTTCAATCCCAAGCCCCCAAAATCAGCATTAACGCAATTTACGATTCGGCCCACCTTTCAAACGCCTACCAGGCGGATCAGCGAATACCAACTTTCTCGGAATCCGATCCTCACCGAGCCCAACAACTTTACGCGCCCATTTGAATCTCCGCAATGCTATCAACTCAAAAATTATATTCACAGGGTACAAGCTTCGCAATTCCGCGTTGTGCAACCTTCTAAACTCCCCAGTGGCCTCATCTCTCTTAGGACCAAATATTTTACGCAGTACCTTATTTTCGAAGACCTTAAGCCGTTGTTCATCCTTCAAAGTAAGCGGCCACGTTTCGCATCCATAAAGAACCGTTGGAAGAATAATAGTTTTATAAATTCTAACCTTTAAGTTTTTAGATAGAAGCCGCGAACTAAGTAACTTAGCAACTGACTAATAACACGCATTTCCCACCTTTAACCGGGACTTTATTTCTTCCTGGATTTCATTTTTTCTTTTTATCATTGAACCTAATAATTTTTTTTTATTACCAGTACTTATTTTTCTTGTATTTTTTTTTCTCTTGTTTTTTTTTTCAAATGTTTTACCAAAAATAAAAAACATTGTAAGAATATAAATAATGGTAACAACAATTTATGTGCAATGTGAGGGGAATGTCCCTTCATTCTTGATTGGGATTCATTATTGTATTTAAAATTAAGGTTTCTTCAGAAATATTAAAGTTTAACATTGTCTAAAAATTCGAGAAAACAATTAGATAAAAAAGACACACATGCTAAACACGTTAATAGGATACTAAGAAAAAAGGGGAGGCTAAACAGTCACTGGCGATAACAAAGGGCTAAGGGCCGATGACGTCAGAGTGAGACTACCTCTATATTTATACACTTTGGAGAACGGGTCTAAATTTAATGTAATAAGGGCCCGTGACGTCAGCAAAATATGTCGTGCGGGTTTACAGGCTAAACTGAACCAGTCTCTCTATCCATTTATACCTCTATGAGTACACTGGATATCTTCTTTATATTTATTGGTTTAAAACAAAAAAATACAGAAGTACGTTTTAAAAAAATAAACAAATGAAACTAAAACTTTAATTTTAATTTATGTTTTAATTAATACAATCCGTTTAAAAAAAAAAAAAATGAAGTTGGTTGCTACTTCTCGTATTATATAGAGAAATGGCCTCATTTAGGGCCTGAAAACCAGCACAACAAAGTTTGACGACGTCATTGGTCCTTGATATATTATTTGTATAAATGTGTTACTAGTCTTTTGAGATTAAAAATCAATATTTAAATTGAAACTGGCCACTTCTTTTGGGACAAACAAGAAAATTAATAAATAAAAATCTGGTGCGGGCAACACACGACTTTCACTTACCTCCATTTTTAAAATCAATGAAAGAATTTTCAAATACAGTTAGAGATAAAAATACGTGAAACTATTAAAGAATTAATTAAATTGAATTTATATAGAAACGTGTGTTTTATTTAAAAAAAAAAAAACAAGTCATCCAATATAATCAGTTTTATCAGCTCTTCATCACTCTTTATTAATTTTTAAAAGTTTGTGAATTAGATAGTATTTATTCTAAAATCTTTAGCTTTCCAACGATATATTATCCGCGTATATTACTGTTGCTATGTTCAAAATAAAAAAATTGCATTAAAAAATATTTTTTAATTTTTCTCCTTTAGTTAGATATCGAATTCATTCAATTTATATATTTACCTGTTCTTCATCAGTGGTAACAAGATAATATAGTTATTTTTATAGAAACAACAAAATTAAAGGCACTTTAGAGAAAGAAAATTTAAAATATCGGCATTTAAGCCCTGTCAGACCATTTTAATCAGAATGAAACCTACATGATATTAGAGCTTATTAAATTTTACATCGATATAACGAGTTTAATCAAAATCGTCGGAACCGTTTTCGAGAAAATCGAAAAAAGGTGCAAAATGCACGGTATAAAGTGGATCTTCTGGTAAGCTCATATTAATGAAAAAGGTTTTATAACGGTTCGGGCGTATATTTGTCTTAAATATGAAATTTCAGTTTCATAGGACTTACCGTTTCCGCCCGGAAGTTACCACGCACACACACACAGACCTTTTTGCGGGACTTGGTTATTTGGACTCAGGGGACCCTAAAATGTGTATTTTCGTTGAAAACTGGAATTCCAAAATTTTCACGATCGCAATACTTTCCTTTACTATATATAGTAAGTGAAAGTAAAACTAAATGATAATGTTAAATCAAAACAAACAAGTGTAACATACACGTCATGAAACATGTTTTTTAAATGTTGAAACTCCATTTTAATAAGTTAAAACATCATTTATTAAATCATTAAAAATGGTAATTGAAAATTTATACGTTGTAAGTGGGTGAGAGTGTATGATAATTCACTATCACCAAATCTCACGAATTTTTACCTAACTGTTCTCTCGCAGTGTAGCAGAACCTTAAAAAGGGATAAAGCTTGAAACATCTAGTTACCAAAAAAGGCGCTAGACACCGCTCGTGAGAGCGACAACTTTCACAGGTTTTAGACGCTAGCCTCACTTAATTAGTAAGCGGAACTGAGAGCAATTGCCGAGCAAGGACTGCCACAAATTTAATCATAGATCTCCTTGTTCTGACGCTCGTTCGCGAACGGCACAACCTCTAGCTCTGTTTAATGGACGTTTTGATCTTCATTGTTACACAAGGACTCTTTCAGGGATCACTTGTAGCTGGGTGGTTAGCGTAACAGCCTCCTATGCAAAAGGTCACGGGTTCAAACCCGCATGTGGTCCTAGGATTTTTTAATGGGAGTAAAAAATCCTTAGTTACGCCGTCCTTCGGATGGGACGTTAAAAGGTGGTCCCGAGCCTGTGCGATGTCAGGTACTCGTTAAAGATCCCTATCCTAATAAAACCTGGATAGGCAAAATTTAGGACTCCCACTGTAGCATCGTCCGATTAGCCATAGTAGCATAAAGTGACGTTAAATAAATAAACAAACAAGGACTCTTTCAAACTATCTCGTTGAGCACCGGCACACCTATAATATATTACACATCCTAATAATTATATTACTATACTAGGTTGTAAAAATAAGTTTTTCAATATTTTAATTTAATCCTCTTTGTGTTTCTAAAATCATGTTTACAGCCCCGAGATGTTACAGCAACTTATTCATCAAAATCAGTTAACCAGAAGAGCCACTTTATACCATGCATTTACAATTTTCTCAAAAATGGCTTTAACGATTTTGATTATAAGGAGTTTAATCAAAATCGTTAAAGCCGATGTAAAATTGTACGGGCTTTAATATCATGTAGGTTTCATTCTGATTGAAATAATCCGACAAGGCTTAAATGCCGATATTTCAAAATTTCTTCCTCTAAAGTACCTTTAATTTTGTAGTTTTTATAAAATTGACCATATCGTCTGATTAGCATTGCTATCGATTATCGAAGATAAAAGTAGAATAATCGATAATTTAATAAAAAAAAACATGTTTATATTAAAGTCCAATGTAAATAATACTTTAACAATTTATTTTCGTTTCTAAATTTGTTTGGCAATTCTTAAATTGATATTAATAACTGAGGCAAGTGAAAGACGTGTGTTGCGCGCACCAGATTATTTAGATGGTTATCAAATCCGTTCAACTTTTTTATTTCTTCACTTTTTATCAACTTTAATAAGACGGCTTGGGTAATTCTTCTGAATCTATAAAAATAAAGGTACTTTAGAAAAAGAAAATTTGAAATATCGACATTTAAGCCCTCTATTAGAGTATTTCAATCTGAATTAATTAGCCCTGATGAAGACCTGAAATGTTGATTTACAAACGTTGGTTTCAAAATAAATGGTTTTGTAAAAATTTATTGACCGTCACCAAGCCTCTCATTATTCTATATATTTTTACTTTCATTTACTAAATATAATAATAATAATAATAATAGGCTTACCGAACCCGAAGGTTCGGTGTCGATACCACCAAACTTCGCCTGCACAGACTCGTCCAATGTTCACCGGTCAAGCCCAAGCCCTCGAGATCAGCCCTACCTCTTGTACACTATACCTACCAGTCGGTTCAGCGAATACCAACTTTCTCGGAATCCGTTCCTCACTAAGCCCAACAACTTTACGCGCCCATTTGAGTCTCCGCGATGCTATCAACTCAATTATATTCACAGGGTACAAACTCCGCAATTCCGCATTGTGCAACCTTCTAAACTCCCCAGGGGCCTCATCTCTCTTCGGACCAAATATTTTACGCAGTTTACTAAATATAGTAAGGGAAAGTATTGCGATCGTGAAAATTCTCGAATTCCAGTCTTCAACGGAAATACACGTTTTAAGTGAGTCCTGAGTCCAAATAACCAAGTCCCGCAAAAAGGTCTGTGTGTGTGTGTGTGTGTGTGTGTGTGTGTGTGTGTGTGTGTGTGTGTGTGTACATTTGTGGTAAGTCCAACGCGAAAACAAATAGTCCTATAAAACTGAAACTACATATTTCAGATGACTATACGCCCGAGATGTTACAGCAACGTTTTTCATGAAAATCAGCTGACAAGAAGTGCCACTTTATACCACGAAGTTTGCACCTTTTTACGATTTTCTTAAAAACAGCTTTAACGATTTTGTTTAGACTCGTTATAACGATGTAAAATTTAACAGTATTTAATATCATGTAGGTTTTTTCTGATTGAAATAGTCTGACAGGGCTTAAATTCCGATATTTTAAATTTTCTTCTTCTAAAGTATCTTTAATTTTGTAGATTCAAAAAAAAGAATCAGTCCCATCATCTTATTAAAATTGATAAATAACGGCTAAATATGCAAGTTGAACGAATTGGATAAACAACTAAAGGAGAAAAGTGCAAACATATTTTTTTATGCGATTGTTGTTTTTTTGAACATCAAAACTGAAATGTGGATGTATAATATACCGTTGGAAAGCTAAAGATTTTAGAAAAAATGCTATCATATGCATAACATTCTAAAAGTAAAGTTAACGAAGGGTGATGAAAAGCCGATAAAATTAATAGTCGTAGATAATTGATTATTTAATAGAACACATGTTTCTATTCAAATTTAATTTAATTATTTATTTCAATCTGTAAATGTATTTAAAACTTCTAAAATTTATTTTAACAACGCAGGTAAGTGAAAGTCGTGTGTTGCGCGCACCAGATTTTTTCTCTTCCTGCCTTTTATTTATTTTAGTTTAGTCCTTTAAATGTTTAAAACATCAAGCTTTAAAATAGCTCCTTAAGCACAAAGCCTTGCAATATTCAGCTAAATTAGTTAATTGGTAGAGAGTTAGGAAATGAAAGCCCGGGGCCACATATAGACTCCTGCCCCACACGCTCTGTATCGATCTCTGAAACAATTCCACGGAGGCGGGGAAGGTGTCTGGGGAAACCAAACCAACAGAAAATATCATTCCTCTACAGGAATGGTTATTTAAATAAGATAAAACGGTATATTATACATCTATATTATTGAAGTGAGTAAAAAATGTGACCGTTTTTTAATACTAAAGCTAAAAAAGCAATAAAAGAAATCGTACAAGTTAATATAAAGATGTTGTAAGCCCATAAACGTATGAACATATGTTATTTGTAAAGAGAGAGGTTATTATAGTTAAATGTACAGGATCGTGCAAGTTATATCCTTCCATTTAGAACGCAAGATTACAGAAATAATATTACGTACTGAATTGTAACTAAGTTGTTAATATAAATGCTAAGTTTTATAAATCTATAAAATAGAATTGTTATTAATTATTTAAAATTTATTACTATTTCATGATATTTGTTGACTTTCTCATCATTATCCTAAGTTTTCTTTTGGTTCCATATTTGAGTGATATATCTTTGGCCGCTCTACAAAAGAAGTCTTTGATACATTTTTTAAAAATTTATTTAATTTTTAGACATCACTACGTTTCAGCTCTAGGTTCATTTTCAAGCATCATGCATATCCATGTTATATATCTATTCTTTCACCGTTTCATCAGCGGTGTCGTCATAATTATTAGCAGTATAAAATTTTAAAAGCACTTAACATTTATCGGCCGTCTTGTAGGTGTTCTCATGATATTTATTGACATTTCTTTTTCTTTCAGTTTCCAATGTTATTGTTATTATTTTTTTGTTTGTTTATTCCCTTTATGCTGCTGTGGTTAATCGGACGATGCTACAGTGGGAGACCTAAATTTTGCCTATCCAGGTTTAATTAGAATAGGGATCTTTAACGAGTACCTGACATCGCACAGGCTCGAGACCACTTTTTAACATCCCCTCCGAAGGACGTCATAACTAAAGATTTTTTACTTACATTAAACACTCCTAGGGCCACCTGCAGTTTTGAACCCGGCTTGGTTTATCATTTTAATCCTATTGCTATATAAAATAATTTTGTAAACATAATGTCACCCTGTGAGACTCAGTGGTATTGCTTCAACCAAAATGACACTAAGTTACGAAATTTAGGTCTAATAGCTTCACTATTGGAAAAGAAAATTTAAAGCCGCCCGAAACCACACGTTTAGTACAGGAAATTGTAAAGGAACCTCACCTAAATGAACGGACTGTGAGGAGGGGGTTTGCTGTATTTGAAAGCGGCGATAAAATCTTTCAAAGGCAGTCAGGCTCACGGCGACAGAGAGGCCCTACGGGGTGCAATTGAAGATAATCCGACAAAAAATCACTCGGATGCTTTCCTCCGTACATGGAGTGTGAATTATCACTTACATTAACTGGTGTAAAGAAAGTGAAAAGATCATGTAGAAAGGTTCCCCATGAGCTCACCCAGCAGCAAGCCGAATGTCGCGTGGAAACATGTCATTTGCTCCTCCAAAACCCAAGTGACGAACGTTTCATCAGAAGAATTGTCACCTGTGACGAGAAGTGGATTTACTGGCTCAATCCTAAAAAATCAAAACAATTTTTTTTTTAAATTCCGAAGGAGTAGTTCAATATGAGTTTGTGCCACATGGGCGGTCTGTTGATTCATTACTCAATTGAGACGTTGATTTCCAAAAGGTACTATATCCATTCTAGGAAATTTTACAGGAGAAGAGAAAATCACTAATTATTATATTATTGAATTAGCTAATTTGATTCTTTTCCAATTAAAATCCAGAATTGTTTTTTTAGTATATTAATAACATCATATTAAAGATATGAAATGAGACGTTTTGGTATAATTTGGAACGAAATTAAATGTGTAATTATTTCATTTACAAAATAATTATACAGGAGATTTAGATACATTTAAGTGATGAGAATACAAATATGTAAAAAAATCAATTTTGTAAAAAATGTCCTTTAGTACCTTTTGGAAATCAACGTCTCAATTGATAACAGCTGCAAACGGATGTACGAAATTTTGGAAAGTCAATACAAGGGTTTGGTGTGTGTCGGACCTGATGTGTGTGAGGGAGGAAGGTTATAAACATACAGCTGGTGGGAGCAAAGAGGTTATGTGAAATGGATTTGTCACTGCCTCAAACATGTTTATATTTTAGTTCTCTTTATATTTAATTGAAGGCCATTTTTATTTCTTATTTTATTTCCTGTGTTTTATGATAGTAGAAAGATTATTTTATTTTACAGTGGCAAATCCATTGCAACCTCTCACCAGCTGTTGTTTATCTATCTCGATTATTGTCCGCTCCTCACATTGTCTCTATTGTGTGTATTTTGTTATTCATCGTTTTATTTAACCGTTTTTGCCTTCAGAACAATAAAAGAACAATTCGTCACAATAGTACCAGGCTGTATTCATTTCGCTCTCACCTTCTTTAAAGGTGAATCGGAAGAAAGTTTTGTTCCGGCAAGACAACGCCCGGCCACACACCTCTCGTTATACGAAGCAGTATCCTGCTGAGAGGATGAAATTCTACCCCTCCCAACATCTTGCACAACCAGATTACTACCTCTATGTGACGAAGGGAAATTATTCGCTTTAATGCCGAAAAGGTCTAAAAGTCGCTTTAAATGTCGAAAAGCCAGACTCAGTGTTGCGGACTTCATCTATATTGACGTTTCTAAGAGTTTCTCAGGTGTGGGAGCATCGGCCGTGTGTGTTGGCAGACAACACTTGTTATCTCTTTCTCCACTCAGTAGCAACTAAATACTGCAGAACTTTTCGCAATTTATGAAAATGTAAATGTTATCCACTCCACTAAAACAATCCAGGTTATTTGCCCTGACTTCTTATCGGTCTTACTCAGTTAAGTGACCCTTTTTCAACAAACTCTCTAGTTCAAAATATTCTATTACCATTACAGTCCACAATAGTCCCTAATAGTTTAGTTTATTTCGTCTGGGTACTGGGCCACGGCGTTATTGTTGGCAATGAGCTCGCAGAACGTGCATCCAAACTAACAAATATTTATTGTTATTTTATTTTATATTGGAAATGATAGACACTTCCGTACCCCTAGCATTGCACCCCAGATTTTAGTCTCGACATTGTATTGTGTTTCGAAACATAATTTCTTTTTCTTTATTTTTTCTATTCATTCTAACTAATTTTAAATGTTAGTTTATCATTTAATTTGTAAACATTACATAGATACATTTGAAATATTAAATTTAAGGAAAATAAATAACAAAAATGCCCTACACAAACACATTTATGATTGTATCTCGCTTCGGGTCAGTACTTATTATGTTTTATCATTTGGAAAAATCAAGCTAGACATCGAAATAATTATATATGTCAATTTTTTTCTGGTCTTTCCATCGAAGAAATCTCCATAGCCAACTTTGCGTTCTACTTTACCAAAAGCGTAGAAATCAATTTACGGTTTGAAATTTTGTCAGTAAAAACCAGAAACTAAAATAAAATTTCGAAAGCAGTTTGCACTTCATTATGTTTTGTATCTATTGAGATACTTAAAATAATTTTAATTTTTACAAATTTTTTGATAACTCTTCAAAAATTCCCAAGTTGTTATATGAAACCCAAAGTTTTCTGAAACTTATTCAATAACGATTGTAAACAAAGTTAAATGCAGGAAATATAAATGTACCTAAGAACTAGTTGTAACCCGAATATTTTATTTTGTCTTTATTTAAATTTGCATAAATGCGTTTATGGGTAGTAACTTTAAAACGCATATGATGGAGCAGTTATTTGGGGATGTGGTAACAAAGAAACTACCAATAAAAACACTTCCTTTATTTTTTTTTTCTTATTGGTGTGTTTTCTTGGTGGCTGCACCCTCAACCAACTTCCTTACCATCTAGTCAAAACGGTCAACAACTACTCCATTATTATAAGACGTATACATTTTCAAGAAATATAAATATTATATCTTTAACAATTAAATTTATCAAAGTTGTTTTCAAGTGAAAATATTCCTATTCGTTGGATCAATGTATATTAATCACATTTATGTTGCAAACGTGACTATATACCACGATTACGTTTCAGCTAAAATATTTTGAGTAATTTTGGGTATTCCTAGTTCTACTACATAAAAATGATCTAAAAAGATGTCAATAATTGAAAGTGAAATAACTAAGATACTGAAGATTATTGATGATCTAAAAAGATGTCAATAATTGAAAGTGAAATAACTAAGATACTAAATGACTGATATATATTATATAGAACGACCAGTGCAGAGTTTTGTTCCGAAAAAGTGAGTTTGGAACAACTGCGCCGTGAGTCAGACAACATGCCTGCATGACATGGCTGGCAGTCTCACCGGTCTGACATCTCCCTACATATTACCCCTACACCTCGTCTCATTGCTGTTCTTCCTTCAGGATACATCCTCATCCTTGCCTTTACATTCTGGATGCAGGCTCGTCCTTTGGTTAGATATGCACAATCCTCTAAGGTCAAGACGTTGAACATCGACACTCACCAACTTCCCGAAGGCCCTGCCATCATCGCCTCCTGCCCCTTTGAAGGAGTTTGCATTTTCAAAAAATCTGGTACGGGCAACACACGACTTTCACTTACCTCGACTGTCAAAAGCAATTCCAAAACAATTAACAATACTTCAATTTGAAAAACATTTTGAGTTGATTTTAATAAAACGTAGGTATATTCATTTTCGTTGGAAACACATGATTTAGATTAAAAAATAGAACTATTAAATTATTAATCAGTAATAACTTTATTCCCTATTCCTCACTTTATTTCACCTTTTACAACCTTGTGTGAAACATAATATTTTTTCTAAAATCTTTCTTTTTCCAACGGTATATTATACGTCCATATTACTGTTCTTATTATTAAAAACCCAAAAATTACATTTAAAAAATAGTTTTGCTGTTTAATCCTTTAGTTGTTTATCAAATTCGCTCAACTTTGATATTTAGTATTCCTTTATTAGTGTCATTAAGATGATATGGTTAATCTTTTGGAATGTACAAAATTAAAGGTACTATAGAGGAAGAAAATTTAAAATATCTGCATTTAAGCCCTGCCAGACTATTTGAATCAGAATTAAACTTACATGATATTAAAGCCCATTAAATTTTACATCGATATAGCGAGTTTAATCAAAATCGTTAGAGCCGTTTTTGAGAAAATCGTAAAAAGGTGCAAAATGCATCATGGTATAAAGTGGCTCTTCTGGTTAGCTGATTTTGATGAAAAATGTTGCTGTAACATCTCGGGTGTATAGTTGTTTTAAATATAAAATTTAAGTTTCGACCGACTTATCGTTTTTGCGCTAGACTTAACCACACCCAGACCTGTTTTCGGGACTTGGTCATTTGGACTTAGGAGACCCTAAAACGTATATTTCCGTTGAAAACTGGAATTCGAAAATTTTCACGATCGCAATACTTTCCCTTACTATATATTTTATATATACGTAAGTAAGCGAAAGTAAAAGTGTTCAGAATGTGTATATCACAATTGTTTGTTTTGATGTAATTTTATCATTTAGTTTTATCTTTTTAAAAAAAATAATATTATAGGATTTTTCAAAATTAATATTTGATGTTATTATCCGAATTTATTAAAAAAAAAATAAAGTCTTCCCCCTCTACTGATATTTTCGTGAACTCTCACAAGCACTGGCTTTCACGAATTGTCACCTACTTCTTCTCTCAACGTGTAGCGGACTTATTTATTTTGTTCTTTTTATTTGTTTTTTTACTCTCAAGGGACATTAAAGTACTGATTTAATATTCCTGTAATATTATTCTATTTTGACTTGTCTCTGAATAAATAAAATAGACATTTTTCACATAAATACCCTTATAACTCAGTTATTTTTGAAGATAGAGAAAAGTGGGCATAAAGTTTTAGACTCAGTAAAGCGCGATTAAAAAAAAAAAAATTGAAATCTCGCTTATATATACGCTTGTGACTACGAAAAAAATTGAAATTGTTCACATAACTGTTATGATATGATGCTTTGAATTAATGCTTTTCATATTACTTAATTGCCTATCAACAGCTATATAAACAGTTATACCCTAATATTGTTATTTGGAAATAATAAACCATTGTGTAATAATTTGCTGCGTTTTAAAATGGAGTTCATATATTAAAAAAAAAAAAGTTTTCATAATATGAATATTACAATTGTTTGTTTCGATGTAACTTTATCATTTAATTTTATATAAAAAAATAAATAAAATAATATTATAGGATGGTTTAAAAGTAATATTTGATGTTATTATCCGAATTTATTTTTTTTAAATATGCCTTCCCCCTCTCCCGCTACTTTCATGAACTTTCACCTACTTCTTCTCTCAACATGTAGCGGACTTATTTAGTTTTTTATTTTTTTTTTTACTCTCAAGAGACATTAAAGTACTGATTTAATATTCCTGTAATATTATTCTATTTTGACTTGTCTCTGAATAAATAAAATATACTGGTAAACATATAAATAAAGAATTAATATAAATACGCGTTCCAAAGAGGTTTTAACTATTATTCATTAGAAAAAAAATAGTCCCTAAAAATGAAATGAACGGTGGGGGTATTAGGGCGGTGGTCTTCATATTCTTAGAGGCGTTCGCTGAGGTTCAACCATGGGATCTTGCTTTTCCAAATTGGGTCTCGGAAGTGCTCAAAACACGCAAGGTAAGATTTTAAATTGAATAATAAAGTATTGAAATAGCCTTTAAATATGGCTGAGGGGTCTATGGAGATATTACGTGCTTGAAAGAAATGTGTACAACTAACGCTTTAAATCGAGTAATGTGCGAACTTTATTTTTGTAAAGTTTATTTATTAATTATTGATGTTTGGGGCTTCTGTCTTAAATATTATTATTATTTGGACATTTTTTATTTACAAAATTTGAAGGTTTACTTATATTTTTATGTATGAAAATTTAATGATTGTTATAAGTCATTATAATAATTTAATATAAATTGATGTTATATTTTATGACTATTTATTAAATATTAGCTGTGATTGCGGCGAATTAAAAAAAAAAAAATGATTAAGATATATTAGATTTTGTTTCTAAGTGAACAGTAGTATAAGTGATATCAGACCACATTCATACAATATATACAGATAATAATGATATAGTCAAATTACATAAAATAGAAATAAATAAATTCATGTATATATATCCAAAAAAAAAAAAAAATAATAAAAAAAAAACAAAAAAAAAACAACCTATAATTAAGATAAATACAAAGTTGGCAAATAAATAAACAATCATAACTATATACAATATTTACAATCTTCTAAAGGGACCCCAGCTGGGCTTTTCCCTTCACTTGTAGAGGGAAAAGCGGAATCCAAGAGATCCCAGCACTTCTCTCTCAGCCGTAAGCGAATTTTAATTTTATGTTTTAAACCATGCACTATAACAAAAAAAACAATCAAAGCAATAGACCAGCCTCTTAACAACATAATCAAAACATGAAAATTAATAATCAATGATAATTTAAGGAGAAAAAAAAAATGCAAGGAATGTATCTATAATTATTTTATGGTCTTTGATATTTGTTTTGTATAAATTACAAAACTTCTTATAATTTTTTTTAGTGATACAAAAGAATTGCTTATTAAGCTATATATCTAATAAGATGTTCTGCCTATATTGAATGAATGGTTTTAATTTATGGATAATTTTCACTGATTCTTAAGCATTTATTTTAGGATTTTTACAATTTGTCATAGTTCGATAAACATAAATAGCACAATATTGGGCGTGCGTAAGTAAGAATTGGTCGTAGGCAAGCTTTATATGACAATAATTTATTTGTGTTAATCAACATTCAACATTAGAAACCCCTTTTTCTTTTGGTTTTTAGAAATAGTTTTTTTTATTTTTTATCATCTATCTACTATTATCTATCTATCTATCTATATATATATATATATATATATATATATATATATATATATATATATATATATATATATATATATTTTATCAACTATAAATCATATTTGTTTATTCTTTTAACGTTACTTTTTTGCTGATGAGAGGAATCGGACGATGCTACAGTGGGAGTCCTACATTTTGCCTATCCAGGTTTAATTAGGATAGGGATCTTTAACGAGTACCTGACATCGTACAGGCTCGGGACCATTTAACGTCCCCTCCGAAGGAAAACATAACCAAGGATTTTTACTCTCATGAAATAATACTAGGGCCACCTGCGGGTTTGAACCTGCGACCTCGGCCATAGAAGGCTGTTATGCTAGCCACTACGCTACAGGTAACATCTATAAGTGATATGAAATATATACTAAGGGAAAGAAATGTTATCGTGAAAAATTTGAATTCTATTTTCCACCAGAAATAAAATTTTGAGGGTTCCCAGAGTACAAATGACCAAGTCCCGAAAAAAGGTCTGTGTGTGGCCTAAATTTCGGCCGAAACGTCGGCACCAGTTTATTAAGTTTATATCTTAATTGTGTGTTCTTTTGACTGCAACCTGTACTAACTTTTCTCACATACTCTCACAATCAACCATTCTCAAATTTATTTTTGATCATTTATGTATATTGGTAACTTTTTTACTTTCACTTACCTATATAAGAAATATATAGTAAGGGAAAGAATTGCGATCGTGAAAATTTTCGAATTCCAGTTTTCAAGGCCTAACCAGAAGTGCCACTGTATACATAGCATTTCGCACCTTTTTATGATTTTCTCAAAAACGGCTATATCGATGTAAAATTTATTGGGCTTATGGGATTTAATAAAAGGGTTTTATTCTGATTAAAATCGTCTGACAGGGCTCAAATGCCTATATTTTAATTTTTTTTCTTCTAAAGTACCTTCAAATGTGTAGTTAAAAAAAAATAATGAGCATATCATCTTGTTATCATTCATAAAAAAAACTTAAATATGTAAGTTTAACAAATTCGATATCCAACTAAATAAAAAATTGCAGAAATATTTGTTAATTGCAATTTTTTGTTTTTGAACATAAGAACTAATATATATGTATAATATACAGTTGGAAAGCTAAAGATTTTAGAAAAAATATTATCTCATACAATAGCCTGTCAAAGTTAATAAGTAGTGACGAAAAACCGATAAAACCAACTGATTGTTTTAGATAATGATATAATAATTTTTTTAAATAAAACCCACGTTTCTATGGAAATTCAAATTAATTAATTCTTTATTAGTTTCACTCATTTTTATCTCTAGCTGTATTTGAAAATTCTTTAATCGATTTTAACAACGGAGGTAAGTGAAAGTCGTGTGTTGCCCGCACCAGATTTTTTCATTACATCAATACATCTATTGATCGATAGATGTTAGCGACAAATGTAATATAATAATAACAAACGATATTTTATATTAAATTTCTTTTCTTCACCTGTTTTATTTAATATAGCTTTAGAATATGTCATAGAAAAAGTGACGTGTACCGAGAAAGGCTTAAATATGGGTGACAAGATTCCGGTTTTGGGGTATGCCGATGATCTGGTACTGCTAGGTGAAGACACGGAAACCATACAACTAAATACAAGTGTGTTGATAAAAACCGGTAAAGAAATAGGACTCGAATTAAATACCGATAAGACGAAATATATGATTAGTAGCAGAAACGGTGGCGATCTTGGTGATATTGATATCTCAGGGCATACTTTTGAACACGTAGAGAAATTCAAGTATTTAGGTTCAATGATAACAAGAAAAAATGAAATCCAGGAAGAAATAAAGTCCCGGTTAAAAGTGGGAAATGCCTGTTATTATTCAGTTGCTAAATTACTTAGCTCGCGGAATTTATAAAACTATTATTCTTCCGACGGTTCTTTACGGATGTAAAACGTGACCGCTTACTTTGAAGGATGAACAACGGCTTAAGGTTTTCGAAAATAAGGTATTGCGTAAAATATTTGGTCCGAAGAGAGATGCGGCCACTGGGGAGTTTAGAAGGTTGCATAACGCGGAATTGCTGAGTTTGTACCCTGTGAATATAATTGAGTTGATGGCATCGCGGAGACTCAAATGGGCGCGTAAAGTTTTTGGGCTCGGTGAGGAACGGATTCCGAGAAAGTTGGTATTCGCTGAATCGACTGGTAGGCGTCCGAAAGGTAGGCCGAAGCGTCGATGGGAGGATTGCATTAAGGCTGATCTCGGGGGCTTGGGCTTGACCGGCGAACATAAGAGGAGTCTGTGCAGGCGAAGTTTGGTGGTATCGGCATCGAACCTTCGGGTTCGGTAAGCCTATTATTATTATTATTAAATTTCTTTTCAGGAAAATGCCACCAAATTTTCGATACGACCAACACGGACAGAGTGAGTGTCTGACTGAGAGTGAAATAAAAACGTTACACTGCGACAGTTACAGAGCCAAACAAATGTTAAAACTAGTCTGGAAATAACTACTAAAACTAATTACTAAAATAATAATCAATAAAACAATCATTGTTCACTTGGCATGGCTGGGAATTGTTTATTCCTTTTCATGTTCATGTTTCCTGAATTCAATGGTGTCTTTATTTTGTAAAGGATTTGAACAAGGCTTGTATTTATTAATTGATCAAAGAAGTAACTTTTTTATGTCGGTTTTTCTTTCTATTTTCTAAATAAACAAAGAAGATGACTTTTTTTGTTGTTAATTATGTTAAATATTGAACCTTTGTATTTTTAACCGCAAAAAATTCTCTTGCTCATAAAATTATTCGACGTTTTAAATTGCATGAAACTTTATATACAAATATGGAAAAAGAAAAAAAAAATCCTTCAGCCCACCGTATAAATTTAGAAATAACAAAACATATCAATAAAAATAATTTATAAGAGGATACTTAAATAAAATAGATACCATTTTTGTGCGTGAAACACACGTCTTCCACTCACCTGGGTTGTTAAAATTAATTTCAAATAAAGTTAAAAAATGTTTAAATAAGTTTATATCAGTTATATTGGGTTGAGTCGCATGAAATGTCCGTTTTCAAGTTAAAGGATTTTTATTAAAAATACGATATGAAAACAAGATAATTTTATTCGAAGTATTTACCTTATTTTTGTACACATTTTTCCCAACGTGACACCAACTTTTTTATCCCCGAAATGAAAAACTCTGAGCTTTGAAGTGAAACCAAATCTGAAAACGCACTATTCACTTGATCAACATTTTCAAAAAGGTTTCCTTTGTCGAAGTTGTCTAAATTCCTGAACAGGTGGTAACTTCGTAGCCCAGTTCTTTCAATTTTTGCACGGTATGTTTTGAAAAATGGGGTCTTGCTGCCGCTCAGTGAGATCATGAGGTACCCATGTATCGAGCTTTTTAACTTTCCCAATACACTTTAAATGTCTGGAAACGGTAGATGCACTTGCATTTAGTTGTGCTGAGAGCCCTTTAACTGTTTGGTAGGGGTTTCCTTCTACTGTATGTTTGAGGACATCGTTGTCTATTGCGGACGGAGGTCTTCCTCGGGGCAAGTTTTTCAAGTCGGTATCCCCAGCTGAAAACTTAGCAAACCAACGGCGAATGGTCCGTCCATTAACACTCCCTTCCCCAAACGCCTTGCAAATATTTCTAGCGGCCTCAGCTGCTGAATGCCGAGTTTAAACTCGTACAAAAATATTACTAGAAAATCGTTTGTTTCCATGTTCATATTTGGAGGTATACTAAAAAGTGGGTAGTTGATTGGGAAGCTAATGTTTATAATACAAAGGTAGAGGATTAGTAACTGTTTGCTTTAAATATGTAAACATTCGGAAGAAATATATAAGTATTTCAGAAACTATAAAAACGTACATTTCATGTGAAACAACTCAATAAATTAAATAAAATTGTTTTATCCAACAATCACCTGATTCAATGGACATTGCCCCTGTATATAAATAAATAAAAAAATAAAATACAATACTATTTTAGGGACTTGTTCATTTGGACTCAAGTGACCCTAAAACGTGTATCACAATATTTAGAGCAGATTTAAAAACAAATCGTGAACATGTCGTGTAAAATGTTAGGTATAAAGTGCCAATATAAATAAATAATAAATAATAATAGGCTTACCGAACCCGAAGGTTCGATGCCGATACCACCAAACTTCGCCTGCATAGACTCGTCCAATGTTCACCGGTCAAGCCCAACCCCCCGAGATCAGCCTTAATGCAATCCTCCCATCGACGCTTCGGCCTACCCTTCGGACGCCTACCAGTCGGTTCAGCGAATACCAACTTCCTCGGAATCCGTTCCTCACTAAGCCCAACAACTTTACGCGTCCATTTGAGTCTCCGCGATGTTATCAACTCAATTATATTCACAGGGTACAAACTCCGCAATTCCGCGTTGTGCAGCCTTCTAAACTCCTCAGTGGCCTCATCTCTCTTCGGACCAAATATTTTACGCAGTACCTTATTCTCGAAAACCTTAAGCCGTTGTTCATCCTTCAAAGTAAGCGGCCACGTTTCGCATCCGTAAAGAACCGTTGGAAGAATAATAGTTTTATAAATTCTAACCTTTAAGTTTTTAGACAGAAGTCGCGAGCTAAGTAATTTAGCAACTGAATAATAACACGCATTTCCCACTTCATTTTTTCTTGTTATTATTGAACCTAAATACTTGAATTTCTCTACGTGTTCAAAAGTATGACCTGAAATATTAATATCATCAAGATCGCCACCATTTCTGCAACTAATCATATATTTCGTCTTATCGGTATTTAATTCGAGTCCTATTTGTTTACCGGTTTTTATTAACACACTTGTATTTAGTTGTATGGTTTCCGTGTCTTCACCTAGTAGTACCAAATCATCGGCATACCCCAAAACCGGAATCTTGTCACCCATATTTAAGCCTTTCTCGGTACACATCACCTTTTCTATGACATATTCTAAGGCTATATTAAACAAAACAGGTGAAAGGGAGTCACCCTGTTTCAAACCCGATCGCACCTCAAATCTCTCGGAGTAATTATGACCGATTCTAACTTTATGAAATGTTTCTGACAAACACATCTGTACTAGGTTTACTAACTTTTTAGGTATCCCCTGTTCAATCATGATGTTGTATAGCTTCTGACGGTCTATGGAATCATAAGCCTTTTTAAAATCTATATAAAGTTGATGGACTACACCGTTGTATTCCAGCTTCTTCTCTAATATTTGACGTAAGGAAAATATTTGATCAATAGTCGAGCGATTCCGCCTAAAACCACATTGGTAGTCTCCGATAATTTCCTCAGCGTATTCCGTGATTCGGCTAGTTAGTATTGACGAGAATATTTTATAGCATACTGGGAGAAGAGAGATCCCACGATAGTTGTTACAATCCGTCCTCGGTCCTTTTTTGTGAATCGGAATAAGTATTGATTCTTTCCATTCTTCGGGTATTTTTTCATTTTCCCAGATCTTTTTAACTAAAACATGTAATTTGGAAACGCCCGCTTCTCCACACGCTTTGATTAATTCACTCGTGATATTATCATTTCCTGCAGCTTTATACCGTTTTAATTTTCCTATCGCCATTTTAACTTCCCCTTTACTCGGTGCGTCTATCCATGGTTCAGCGCTCTGGTATTCAGAGGGAGGAGATTGATTATTATTTTCCGTATTTAGAATGCCGTCAAAGTGTTGTTTAAATTTATTTAATATCTCAGTCGGATCCGCAATTATGTTGTTATTCGCATCTTTAACCCCATTCAATAGAGGTTCAAATCTTTTACGCGATTTGTTTATACCTTTGTACATCTCTCTTACGTTATTTTCGCTTCTGTGTTTTTCTATTTCTATTATTTTGTCTTTAAGATACTCTCTTTTCTTATTTTTTAAGAATTTTGAAGTTTCGTTTTTTACTAACCGAAAGTAAGCCACATTATTATCGCTTGGATTATTTAAGGAATTCAGTTTAGCGGTTTTTCTTTTTTCACACATATTTTGACAATCCCTGTCGAACCAAGGTTTGTTCTTTTTCTTTTCGATTTTCCCAAGACATAAGTTACCGACCTCTTTAATATTATCCCTGATCCCTTCCCATAATTTGTTTACATCTCTTCCCATATATAAAGTGCCAATCTCTTCCCATATATAAAGTGCCAATCTCTTCCCATATATAAAGTGCCAATGCAGGTGAAAACGTTTGTGTAACATGTCAGGCATTATTATTATTACTAGTCTTAAATATGAAATTTCAGTTTCGTCCTAATCATCGTTTTTATCGTTTTAGACTTACCCCAACACACACTAACATTTTTTTTTTTTTATGGGCCAGTTGGAATTAGGGGATCCTAAAACGTTTAATTTCGAATTATAAAATTTTCACGATGGAAATATTTCCCCATTCTTATTTATGTGTTATTTTATCTAAATACCTATTTTCGTATTTATTAATCATTTAATTAATTAATTTTTGTTTAAATCCTTCTTGTTTAAAATATGTAAATATTAACTTATGTTATGTAATTATAATAAGCGTTGTATAAGCAAGATAGTACATGTAGAAATAAATTTCTACTCTCTACTCTGCATTCATTGCAGGGTTAGTGTAATTTGGAAAACGAGAAAACATTTCCCATTCTATATGTAGGTAATAGATAGTACGTAGATAGATAGACGACATTATAAGATATTTTTAAAAGTAATGTTTTATGTTATTATCAGACTTTATAAAATATAATCATGCCTTCTATATCGTCTCCTACTACTATCGTGAGAGTGCTTTCACGTATTTCACTTTCATAGTTCTATCATTTTAAGTGAAAAATAAATTTTAAACAAATTCATTTGTTATCTCTTTTTATCTCTTAATTTGAGCCAGTGATAAAACAAAACAAAAAAAAAAACTTATCGCTGAGTCATTTGTAGATAAACCTGAAATTAAATCGATATCAATTAGATCAACAAGACTAACCAAAGATAACTTATAGATATTTTTAAAAGCGCATTAACTTAATTTAAATTTCTTCTTATTACTAAATATTGTGTTTTTAAGTAAACTAAATGTTTAAAAATTGGTTCATTATTGAGAAAATCGATATAGGAGCTCTTGGATAATTTTCATAAGAATATTTATATTAAACAATATAATACAATAGCATAAATTATTATCCAGAACAGTGGCTGCCAACTGGTGGTCGTACACCTCTGGGGGTTCGCAGACGCTGTCTAAGTGGTCCGAAAGATGTCATCAAAAAATAATTTTAAATTTCTTTAACAAACTAATATTTGTAGAGCCTCGGCTTTTAATAAAAATCACAAATTTAACATTTTATATGACGGGTCACCCATAGCGTAGTGGCTAGCATAACAGCCTCCTATGCCCAAGGTCGCGGGTTCAAACCCGCAGGTAGTCCTAGGATTTTTTAATGGGAGTAAAAAATCCTTAGTTATGCCGTCCTTCAGAGGGGGCGTTAAAAGGTGGTCCCGAGCCTGTGCGATGTAAGGTACTCGTTAAAGATCCCTATCCTAATAAAACCTGAATAGGCAAAATTTAGGACTCCCACTGTAGCATCGTCCGATTAGCCATAGTAGCATAAAAGTGACATTAAACAAAAAACTAACTAACGAACCTTAGCAATTGACTCAAAAAAAAAAAAAAAAAAAATACCCTTCTCAAAATTTGAGGGCTTACGTTTTAAAATACCTATAATCCGAGTAACAAAAACAAAATCCGTTCGTGGTATTTCTCTGAAACTACTGGACCAATTGTTTTGAAATTCTCCACAAAAATACTAGTCTATGCAACGAGGATCCTAACACCTAGACGTTGATATCAGCTGGTTAGTTTTAAAATGGCGGCCGATTAAATGTGATTTAATTCAATAACTCAGTTATTTTTGAAGATAGAGAAAAAACTTATTTAAACAATAAATTTATAAAAAAAAACCGCTAATAATTATATAAAACAGTAAAAGGAAAAGAGAAAAATTGAAATTTTGCACACAAATACGCTCATAACTTAGTTAGTTATTTTTGACGATAGAGAAAAGTATGTATAGAGTTTTAGAATCAGTAAAGCGTGATAAAGCACCTATACATAGGTGACTACGTTATTTTCGAAGATAGAGAAAAAAATTATTAGTGTTTTTAGCTAAAAAAAAATCCGTTTTTCCTGATTAGTAAATAAATATCTGTTAGTAATTGATAGAGAATTAAATTTTTGACAAAATAAAAAAAGAATCATTGAAATTGGTTAACAACTAGCTGAGATATTGCGTTTTGAAACTAGCGGTAGTGATAGGATATCCTTTGAATTATTGCTTTCATATTACTTAATTGTCTATCAACAGCTATTGGGTTGTTTCACATGAAATGTCCGTTTTTATTGTTTCTGAAATACATAAAGGATTTTGCAGGTCTTTGTTGTTTTCTTCCGAATGTTTACATATTTAAAGTAAACAGTTACTAATCCTCTACCTTTGTATTATAAACATTAGCTTCCCAATCAATTATCTACTTTTTAGTATATTTCCAAATATGAACATGAAAACACGCCATTTTCGAGTAATATTTTTGTTCGAGTTTAAACTCGGCCATTCAGCAGCTGAGGCCGCTAGAAATATTTGCAAGGCGTTTGGGGAAGGGAGCGTTAATGAACGGACCATTCGCCGTTCGCCGACTTGTCTCAAACAGATTACCACCTGTTCAGGAATTTAGACAACTTCGTCAAAGGAAAACTTTTTGAAAATGATGATCAAGTAAAAAATGCATTTTCAGATTTTGTTTCACTTCAAAGTTCAGAGTTTTTCAGTTCGGGGATAAAAAAGTTGGTGTCACGTTGGGAAAAAATGTGTAGAAAAAGAAGTTAAATTCTTCGAATAAAATTATCTTGTTATCATATCGTATTTTTTAATAAAAATACTTTACCTTGAAAACGGACATTTCAAGTGACGCAACCCAATAATTGATTTTTTTTTTAATTCGAACTCAATAATCGTTAAGGATTACAAAAAATAAAGAAAGGTATTTTGGAATGAAATGCTTAATGTAAATTAGCTTGACCCGGTTTCGATATAATTCCACATAAAAAGCAAGAAAGAGAAAACAAAACTGTTCATTTCGACATAATTTAGAACTTACAAAAAGAATTGATGATGAGAATAATTGAAGGGCTCCTTGATCTGAGGCAGCCATGACGGTCCCAATTACCACGGCCCATTAAATATTTACCGCCAATATGATCAGTCCCTACCTACTCAATGGCGGATCATGTGTCCCACCGCTTTAATTCTTTATTAATCTTATCTTTAATTAACATCGATCGATATCCAATGATAACATGTACATTCATTAGGCCAATCATGAAATTAAAAAAAAATCTGGTGCCTGCAACGCAGAACTTCCACTTATCTACTTTTTTAAAATAAATTTTTGAACTTTCAAATAAAGTTTTTTTTAATATATATTTTTTATTGAAATTTACAACTATATAAAATACAACAAGTAAATATGCTGAAATGATAAAACACATAAAAAAAAAAAAATACAATAAACATAAAGAGAAACTACCCATTGGTAGCACTCTTTAGTAGTTAGTCAAAACAAGAAGGTCTCGAGACCATTTTTTATTCAGACGCCTCGAAGGATTATCAGGAATCGAATAGGAAGCAAGGATTGAAACTAATGGATTAGAGTGGGAGTGGATTTTTTCATGGAAGGAGTGATACCTGGTACGGGCCAAATCAGCAACATATGGAACATTAAGGTCTTTGTGGATGATTTTGTTGGTGACAAAGTAAGGAGCGTTAAGGATTTTGCGAAGGATTTTGGATTGTAAGGATTGGATACGGGAAGAGTTGTATGGCTTTGTAGAGCTCCAAAGCTCAACTCCGTAGGTCCAGATAGGCCTTATGATTGTCATGTAAGTGAGTCTTTCGTAATTAAGTGAAAGGTTAGAGCGTCTGTCTAGTAAGTGTTGGAGTAGCCGAAATCGTCGAGCAGTTTCTTGTCTTTTCAGTCTTGTATGCGGATTCCATGTAAGGCAAGCAGGAGTCCTAAATAGCGGATCTGTTGAACCGGGACAAGCGGAATATCATTAAAGGACACTGTAGGGCAGAATGTCATAGGTTTTTGAAGAAGGGTAAAGGTAATTTGTTGGGATTTAATGGAATTGATTTTAAATAAAGTTAAAGTTGAAAAAATAGTTACATTAACTATCGATGGAAACATTTATATTTTAAAGAATCCCCGAGTCCCGACTCCATCTCACCAAAATGATATTTGTGTAAGACTAGTTCAAAAACTAAAACATCTGAACTACCTTTTTTTTATTTATTTTTTTATATAATTAACCATTTCAACTTGTTATTGAAAAATCGTGGCTCAATTAGAAAGTATTTGACGACTGACTGAGAGAAGGCTGAAGAAATATTTTTTTAGGCAATTTTTTTTCCTAAATGAGAATCGTAATATAGATGTTTATTTTATTTTTTATTATATTTTATTGAAATTTACAACTGTATGGGAATACATCAAGTAAATATGCTGATTAAAGATAGTGTACATGAAAAACCTAAAGAGAAACTGCCCATTGGCAGCACTCTAGTAATCAATCTAAACAAGAAGGTCTGGAGGCCATCTTCTTTTCAGACGCCTCGGAAGATTGTCGGGAATTGAAGAGGAAGCAAGGATTGAAACTAGTGTGTTAGAGTGGGATAGGAGTCATGGAAGGATTGATACCTGGTTCGGGCCAAATCAGCTACAAAGGGAATATTAGGGACTTTATGGATAAGCTTATTCGTGACAAAATAAGGAGCGTTTAGGATTTTTCGAAGGATTTTGGATTGTAAGGATTGGATACGGAAAGAATTTGATGGTTTAGTGGAGCCCCATAGCTCAACTCCGTACGTCCAGATAGGTCTTATGATGGTCATGTAGATGAGTCTTTTGTAGTTAAGTGAAAGTTTAGAGCCTTTGTCTAGTAAGTGTTGAAGTAACCGAAAGCGGAGAGCAGTTTCTTGTTGTTTCAGTCTGGTGTGCGGATTCCATGTTAAATGTATGTCAAGTAGAAGTCCTAGATAGCGGATCTGTTCAACTGGAACGAGCGGAATGATATTAAAGGATACTGTAGGGCAGGATGTCAAAGGTTTACGACGTAGGGTGAAGGTAATTTGGTGGGATTTGTTGGAATTTATTTTAATTCTCCAATTCTGACACCATACCTCAAGGTCTCTGTTGTGGAATTGGATATTTTGAGAGTCAACAGTGGGATCATTATTGACTGTTAATACACAAGTGTCATCTGCATAAGTAGAAAGGAAAGTATTAGGATGTGATGGGATATCAGCTGTATAAAGAATGGTTCCTAGGATACTGCCTTGTGGAACACCAGCAGACTGGGTAAAAATGGGTGAATAGGAACTATTGTTATTGATTCTGAAGGATCTGTCAGAGAGGTAGGCCTGGATAATGAGGAAGTACGTAGGGGGCAGGAATTTACGGAGTTTGTACAGCAGTCCCGGGTGCCAAATATAGATGTATAAGTTTGGAAAGTTTAAGATTTTAGAAAAAAAATCAGGTTATAGAGAATGATGAAAAGCAGATCGAACTATGAAGGAGAGGATCCCGAATGTGTCTCACTGATTTTGATGAAATTTCTTTTTGAAAAACTAGACATTAAGCCATTAGACTCGGCAAAATATTAGGGGCCTACGCTAGCCAGGAGTTATGTAAAAACGCGAAAAACACATTTTATTTAATATTTCTGGTTCTAGTGAAGGTAGAAAAATAACATTGGCGCCAAAATTATTCTATTGGGTTGTGTCACATGAAATGTCCGTTTTTGAGGTAAAGGATTTTTATTAAAAATGTGATATGAAAACACGATAATTTTATTCGAAGTATTTACCTTCTTTTTCTACACATTTTTCCCAACGTGACGACAACAACTTTTTTATCCCCGAACTGAAAAACTCTGAGCTTTGAAGTGAAACAAAATCTGAAAAGGCACTTTTCACTTGATCGTTATTTTCAAAAAGTTTTCCTTTGACAAAGTTGTCTAAATTCCTGAGACAAGTCGGGAGAATATGGTGGGTGCGGAAGAACTTCGAAGCCCAGTTCTTTCAATTTTTTCACGGTATGTTTGGAAACATGGGGTCTTGCTGCCGCTCAGTAAGGTCATGAGGTACCCACGTATCGAGCTTTTTTACTTTCCCAATACACTTTAAATGTCTGGAAACGGTAGATGCACTTGCATTTAGTTGTACTGAGAGTCCTTTAACTGTTTGGTAGGGGTTTCCTTCTACTGTATCTTTGAGGACATCGTTATCTATTACGGACGGAGGTCTTCCTCGGGGCCAGTTTTCCAAGTCGGTGTCCCCAGCTGAAAACTTAGCAAAGCAAAATGGTCCGTTCATTAACACTCCCTTCCCCAAAAATCTTGCAAACATTTCTAGCGGCCTCAGCTGTGAATGGCCGAGTTTGAACTCGTACAAAAATATTACTCGATAATCTCGTGTTTTATGTTCATATTTGGAGTTAAACTAAAAAGTGGGTAATTGATTGGGAAGCTAAAGTTTATAATACAAAGGTAGAGGATTAGTAAATGTTTACTTTAAATATGTAAACATTCGGAAGAAAACAAAAGAGACCTGCAAAATCCTTTATGTATTTCAGAAACTATAAAAACGGACATTTCATGTGAAACAACCCAACATTTTAAAGCGTAATAATTAAAAAATAAGCCATTAAAATATTTAAGTTATATGCTTAGTAATAACCCTAAAAATGGGATCACTTGTAGCTGGGCGGTTAGCATAACAGCCTCCTATGCCGAAGGTCAGGGGTACAAACATGCAGATGGTCCTAGGATTTTTTAATGGGAGTAAAAAATCCGTCCTTCGGAGGGGACGTTAAAAGTTGGTCCCGTTCCTGTGCGATGTCCGGTACTCGTTAAAGATCCCTATCCTAATAAAACCTGGATAGGCAAAATTTAGGATTCCCACTGTAGCATCGTCCGATTAGCTATAGTAGCAGAAAATGACGTTAAATAAATATAAATATAAATCTCGTTAAACCAGTAATTTTAAGAAGGTTTCTTAAGAACTGTGCTCAGATTAAGGTTCCTTTTTAGGGACGAGGAACACAGTTTTTAACCCATTCGAGACGGCGACTTTTTTCGAACACGGTCCTCTGGAGCGATATTGTTTTTCTTTGTATAGTTCACTTTTAATACAAAAAACATGTTTACTATGGAAATCACCCGATTCGTAAGTAAATACACACAAATAAGGTCATGGCACATCGGCTGTGCAGCTCGCTGTTTGGAACATTTTGATTGGGTGGAGCGGATTGAAGACCATGTGTGTATGTATAGTAAAATGAAAATGCATCATTGAAAAATGTAAAAATATTTATTTCAAAGTAGTAATTAGATAATATAAAATCGTTATTTTGCTTTTATTGGGTTCATGCAAAATTAATGCAGGTTTTTAGTAGGTATTGTAAATACGCCATATCTTTACTTTAACCATATATATTTAATCAAAATAATTTCCATCTGAATCAATGCACTTTTGCCAACGTTCAACAAGCTTTCTTATTCCACCAGAAAAAAAATCCGAATCCCTGGACTCAATGAAATCACGAAAAGAATTTTCAATGTCGTCCTGGTTTTGAAAATTTTTCTCCCTCAAAAAGTTGTCCAGATGCCTGAAAAAGTGGAAGTCTGTAGGAGAGAGGTCAGGTGAATAAGGTAGATGTTGGAGAACTTCGTAGCCCAACTCGTGCAGTCGTCGAAGCGTTGGTTGTGCAACGTGTGGTCTGGCGTTATCGTGGAGCAGGATCGGCCCCTTCCGATTCATCAATGCTGGGCAAAGACGTTGCAATTTTTGAGTTCCGAGTTCCGCCGCCATTTCTCGTGTGGTTTTGGTTGGGTCTTCTTCATTTCGTGAACAAAACGATTTTACTAAACAAATTCATGGTGAAAGAGAGGGTATTAGATAAGGTTTGATGATCAATGTTAGGATTAGCTTTGTTTACACAATTGGAATTAAGATATTGCAATAGAGGAAACCTGCATTAATTTTGCATCAACCCAATATTTATAAAGAACAAAATATAATTCAAAGACAATTTCTTATTTATTCCCGAATATAGATGGGTCAAAGAAAAGAAAAACTTATTATGCCTTCGCTGCATGCGTATTTATAGTATTTTTTATGTAAGAAAGAATAAGGATAATTTTTAGATTTTTTGGTACACAGTAAAACCAATGCCAAATTTTGTTTTCCTGTACTTTACAGATTTCATTAGTTCCAGAAAAGATTTCATTTCGACGACTATTTAACTATTGATGTTATTGCACACATGGCCTTATAGCCTCGGAAATCCATTGCACACATTTTAAAATACCTGTAAGTAGTAACTTGTCCTCTATTTCACCAAAAGAAACAGGCAAAGTAATCAAAGAACTCGCCACAAAGAAAGCATCAAGTGATGATGGTATTCCCTCCCTTGTAATCAAAAATATTAGCAAAAAATTAATATTATACTTAACAAAAATCTATAATTCCATCTTGAGACACAGATATTTTCCTGCTATCTGGAAAACCCACAAAACTATGGCTATTGCAAAACCTAATAAAGACCAGAGAGAAATTTCGAATTACAGACCGATTAGCCTATTAAATATTTTATCTAAAATCTTAGAAAGACTAATATTAACCAGAATAAATCGGCATATTTGACAAAACAAAATCATAATAGACGACCAATTCGGGTTCAGAAAACACCACTCTACTGTTGACCAACTAGCAAGGCTTACTGATTACGTAACCGAAGCTTTTAACGAAAAGAAACATACCGGTATGCTTTTAATAGATTTAGAAAAGGCCTTTGACACAGTTTGGCATAGAGGACTTATTTACAAATTAATTAAATACAACTTCCCTCCCTACCTAATTCATATTATCCATTCATATCTCAACAATAGACGATTTTTTGTTCGTGTAAATAATTCGACATCCAGTATACTCCCTGTAACGGCCGGCCTTCCTCAAGGATCCTGCCTCTCGCCAACTTTATTCAATGTATATATATCCGATTTTCCAAGCCACCCGCACGTAATAAGATCTCTTTACGCTGATGATACAGCCCTATATACATCATCATATCGCATCGATACCATAGTTAACAGGTTACAGCTATGGTAATAAATATGCAATATGTGGAAATTAAAAATAAATGCAAACAAGTCAGAAGCTATAATCTTTAATAAGCGCAGACCGAATATAAACCATCACCTTTTATTAAACTCAGTCCACATTAACTGGTCTAAATCAGTTAAATACTTATGCATAACATTAGACAAATCGTTAACTTATACCGAACATATAAATAGAAAATCCGAAAAAACAAAAAAATGTATTTATAAAATGTTCTCATATTTTAATAAAAAATCCAGTTTAAGCACTCAGAACAAACTACTACTATATAAAACAGTCATACGTGCCCAGATATGTTATGCATCGCCCGTCTGGAGCTCGACTTGCAATACCAATTATAAAAAAATAGAAACAATACAAAATACATGTATGCGAATCATCAACAACTATCCACGATATACTAAAATTTCAAAAATGCTCTTTGAACTAAATCTCCCAAGATTAAAACAGTATACCTACACAGTAACCAAAAACTATTTTGATAAAACCACAACTTCTGAAAACCCATTAAAACTAGAAATTGATAATTACAACAAAACATCACTAAAGCGCTACACGCACAAAAGAACCAAACATGTACTTTTAAATTAATATTGTATTTTATATTGTGTAGGTTTTTTTTTCGAGTTACTTTTCCTTCAGTCTTAAACAAAATATTGTATAATCATTTGTAAATTCAAAGGATGATTGAAACTCTGTTATCATGAAAAAAGGTCTACTGAAATCATGAAACCAAACATGTTTGTATTGAGTGTACATTGTAAATATTATGTAAATAAATAAATCTTCTTCTTCTTCATTGCACATATGGTGTGCAATCGGTCTCGAATGGGTTAAGAAATCTTATTAGATGTACCTACTGTTTTGACGTTAGAACTAGGACCAGAACCAGATATATTAAATTAAATGTGTTTTTGGCTCTCCGATTTTTTACGCGACTCCTGGGGATCGTTGTTCCCTAATATTTTGCAGAGCCTAATGGTTTAATGGCTAGTTTTACCTTTAAAAATTTGGCACATTCGAGATACTCTCTTTGTGATTGTTGCAGGTTATTATTTATATTGTTATAATACTTAATCTAAAATAAATGATTCCATCGAAACTCAATGTAATGATTTTTTAAACTTTAACTTTATTTAAAATATTAAACATTGATTTGCAATAGAAAGGTAGTGAAAGTAGTGTGTGACGCGCACCAGAAGTTTTATTGATGTTTCAAAGAAATGTTCAGCATGAATGGAAATATATAATATTAGAAGGGACCCAAGATGGAGGTTGCATGTGGTGGAGAGAGCAGTCCATTCTACGTCACGCTTACTTCCCAATGACTCCCCAATTTTCCAAGAGCCAACTTGAAAGGGCAATGTTGCAAAACTATTTACTACCTCTTTGTAATCTCCAAGCACACAACGTCACTAGCAGGAATATTAAAAAATTTAATTAAGTATTGAATGTGAGTTAATGCAGAAGGAAGAAGACCTTTCTCTTTTTATATGTGATATCGATATATCCAGGATATAAGTTTGGGCTGTTGATAAATTTAACAATTACAAAAGAATTTCAGGAGGTAATAAAGTCAGGATTAAAGGCGGAGAACGCGTGCTATATTTCAGTAGCAGAAAGACTTTAAAACTACTTCTCTGTTTCTGTCAAGAAACTTAACGGTTAAAATCTACAAAACAATTATTCTCTCAACGTGTAAAACGTGTGTTCGACACAGGTGTAAAACGTGGGTCAGCATTGGTGACTAGTATAACAGCTCTCTGTGTCAAAGGTCGCGGGCTCAGATCCAAAAAATTGTTTTAAGTTTTTATTATTTTATGATTATTCCGTTTTTTGGACGAAAAAAAGTGTGATGTCATGTACGCGTTAAAGATTCCTATCCTAATTAAACCTGGAAAGGTACAATTTAGGACTCCCCCTGTAGGATCGCTTGATTAGCCACAGCAGCATAAAGGGACATTAAATGAACAAACAAACTTTAGGACGTTGTTTATATGATTTTTTAAACTTTAACTTTATTTAAAATATTAAACATTGATTTGCAATAGAAAGGTAGTGAAAGTAGTGTGTGACGCGCACCAGAAGTTTTATTGATGTTTCAAAGAAATGTTCAGCATGAATGGAAATATATAATATTAGAAGGGACCCAAGATGGAGGTTGCATGTGGTGGAGAGAGCAGTCCATTCTACGTCACGCTTACTTCCCAATGACTCCCCAATTTTCCAAGAGCCAACTTGAAAGGGCAATGTTGCAAAACTATTTACTACCTCTTTGTAATCTCCAAGCACACAACGTCACTAGCAGGAATATTAAAAAATTTAATTAAGTATTGAATGTGAGTTAATGCAGAAGGAAGAAGACCTTTCTCTTTTTATATGTGATATCGATATATCCAGGATATAAGTTTGGGCTGTTGATAAATTTAACAATTACAAAAGAATTTCAGGAGGTAATAAAGTCAGGATTAAAGGCGGAGAACGCGTGCTATATTTCAGTAGCAGAAAGACTTTAAAACTACTTCTCTGTTTCTGTCAAGAAACTTAACGGTTAAAATCTACAAAACAATATATTCTCTCAACGTGTAAAACGTGTGTTCGACACAGGTGTAAAACGTGGGTCAGCATTGGTGACTAGTATAACAGCTCTCTGTGTCAAAGGTCGCGGGCTCAGATCCAAAAAATTGTTTTAAGTTTTTATTATTTTATGATTATTCCGTTTTTTGGACGAAAAAAAGTGTGATGTCATGTACGCGTTAAAGATTCCTATCCTAATTAAACCTGGAAAGGTACAATTTAGGACTCCCCCTGTAGGATCGCTTGATTAGCCACAGCAGCATAAAGGGACATTAAATGAACAAACAAACTTTAGGACGTTGTTTATATTGCAAGCGATTGCCTAGAGAGCAGCGTGTTCAGATGTAGAGAGATGGACTTGATTCAGATGGGACAATATGGCGGACAATCCTGATGACGTATCTGGCCCTTGGTCATTTTTTGTTGTTTATACCTGTGGTGGCTAACTGTAGCTGTAGGTCAGTTCGCTTTTGAAGCGTTAGGACGTTATTTATTTGTTTGGTGGTGTTCTTTGTCTGTGTTCAACTAAAAATATCAAGCCATGTACGGTTGCTATTTGTTGAAAATGATAATAAATTATCAAGTAGAACATTTCACAGGTAAGATTAAAATTAATATTGTCGGAATATTGTAATTTTTTATATATGATTGGGCATAATAGTAGGAACTATCCACTTATGAATAAATTTAAACAGAATTATAAAATACATGGATGAAGATATAAAACTTAGTTGATTTGTAGACTCTTTTAAATAAGTATAAACTCATCCCTATATTATTGTTTGATTTATATATTTTAGATTTTATTGTTCGGGTCAATAAGTTTATAATTTGTAAATCATAACCTGTTGAATGTACATATAAAATATATTCCAATAATCACTACTTTAACCCTATTTGTGAAAAGAATTAAAATTTAGAGATTTGTCTTTTTTTTTACACAATTATTTGTTTTTGTGATAAAATCCAAAGCAAAATTTTCTATTATATAATAATAATTATTATTTTTATATTTAACTATTGAAAGTAGGTTAAAATATTACTGTGTCCCGTAAGTTTTTTCTTGTTGAATATTTTGGAATTAAATCCCAATATTTAAAAAGAGGGCAAAACGAGGCTTCTTAAAAGATGGAAGAAGTAGAAGAAAGAAGAATAACAAATATTGTGTATTGATTTTGCATAAAATAAGAGAAAGAAACTTATAGAATACCCTCATATAATACATAAAACATAAATTTTATTATTTATGAGTATGTGAATTGATTCTACTACTAGTTTTTGTTTATTTAATGATTTTTCATCTCAAAAAACTATTAACACCTCTATGACAAATGATTTAAAAAGGACCAATGACGCGGCAAACGATGTAGTGCGGGTTTGCAGACCAAAACTCTCTATGTGTAAGCATCTTTAGAGGGAGAGTCCTTTAGAAGGTAAAGATTAGATTTTTAGCTCTTGAAGAAATTAGTCACTAGTCAACAAACGACTTTCACTTTCCTCCGTTTTTAAAATCGATTAAAGAATTTTCAAATACAGTTAAAAGGAGTGAAACCAGGGATCACTTGTAGCTGGGTGGCTAGCGTAACAGCCTCCCATGCTAAAGGTCACGGGTTCAAACCCGCAGGTGGTCCTAGGATTTTTTAATGGAAGTAAAAATTCCTTAGTTACGCCGTCCTTTGGAGGGAACGTTAAAAGGTGGTCCCGAGCCTGTGCGATGTCAGGTACTCGTTAAAGATCCCTATCCTAATAAAACCTGGATCGGCAAAATTTAGGACTCCCACTGTAGCATCGTCCGATTAGCCATAGTAGCATAAAGTGACGTTAAATAAATAAATAATAATAATAATAGGAGTGAAACCATTAAGAATTAGTTAATTATATTTCCATGGAAACACCTGTTTCAATCAATTATATTATTATCTAAAATAATCAGTTAGTTTTATCGGCTTTTCATCACTCTTTATTAAATTTTACAAGCTTGTATGTAAGATAATATTTTTTCTAAAATCTTTAGCTTTCCAACAGTGTATGTATATTAATGTTTTTATGATTATTATTGTTTTTTATTCGCAACTGCGTTGCTGCGCATCCAGCGAAAGTGAGGTGTTATTATTATCTTGATCAGCGCCCTAAATTTTCAGTTTAAAAGATCTCTGGGCCATCGTCTTTTAATTCTTCCTTGCGTCTGCCCTGGTAACAGGGAGGAAGAAAGGGAAGAAACAAGTTGATTTGGATGTTACTGTTTGTATGGTAAAAAAAAAAAAATTACATTAAAAAATATGTTTTCAGTTTTTTCCTTTAGTCGAATGTCGAATTCGTCTAACTTACATATATAACTGTTTTTTATCAATTGTAAAAAGATTATATGGCTATTTTTAGAGAATATAAAAAATTAAAGGTACTTTAGAGGAAGAAAATGTAAAATATCGGTATTTAAGCCCTGTCAGACTATTTCAATCAGAACCAAACCTACACGATGTTAAATCTCATTAAATTTTACATCGACATAGCGAGTTTAATCAAAATCGTTTGAGCCATTTTTGAAAAAATCATAAAAATGCTTGGTATAAAGTGGCTCTTTTGGTCAGCTGATTTTGATGAAAAAGTTTCTGTAACATCTCGAGCGTATAGTTGTCTTGAATATGAAATTTCAGTTTCATAGGACTTTTCGTTTTTGCCCGGGAGTAACCACACACACAAAACACACACACACACACAGGCTTTTTTGCGGGACTTGGTTATTTGGACTCAGGGTACACTAAAACGTATATTTCCGTTGAAAACTGGAATTTGAAAATTTTCACGGTCGCAATACTTCCCCTTACTATATATTACATGTATAGGTAAGTGAAAGTAACAATTATAGAACACATACAAGCAGAATTAAGACACTTCAATATTGCCTCGTACGGCATTGGATTATCCGCCATATCGCCCCTAGTAAAGTGAACCCACCTCTCTAAATTAACACTTAGATTCCAGCTGACTACAGGCAAAGCCACCTAATCTATTTAAATGTATTCGATTGAACTAGCCCTGTCTTCATCTTAATCTAGCGAAAGCTAATCGACTTTGGAAGTGCCGCTGACATCGACATTGAGTGGAGTTGCATATAACTGGAAGAGGAAGTGAATTGGAGATGCTAATGGAGGCTAATTATAAGATTGAGCCCCTGATGGAGGACTTCCTTAGGCCATTTACCAATCACAGCATATCATTATCTCTCTCTCAGCCAATCACCATCCGACCTTCTCCAACCGATCCTCTCATTGGTTACTTATCAACGTCCTTGAGACACCTTTCGCCAATGATTAACCACAGAATGACCTCCCAAAAAATCTACTTCTTCAACGCGTGTTTCGGGTGAGGGCAAATATTGAAGCAAGGGAAAATATAGTGGTCAGTGAAAGAAAAACAATTAAATAGTTATAACTAATAATTATCTTAGCAACGTTTGTAGCTCCAAATTGTGGGTAATCAGCAGAGCTAAAAAAGATACTAAATGAATACAATAAGTATATAACAACACAATCATATATATATATATATATATATATACAGTTATGGAAAAAAGTATTTGCACAACACGTTTTTATGAATAAATTAGTTCAAGGAAACAAAAAACTTCGCTTTCCTTTGCAAAAATGAAAAGTACACTTATCAAAAACTAAAAAAAAACCTTTTACAAAAAAAAAAACAAACAATTAATAATCAAACAAAATAATTAAAGCAATAAAAGTGTTTGGAAAAAATTATTTGCACACTTCCACATTTACAAGTTAAAGCTCAATTTTAATATTTTGTAAATAGGCCATTTGCCTTAATAATTGCTTGTAGAAGTCTAGACATTGAATGTACAAGGTTTTTAATTAAATCTAGGTTTATTTGTTCCAATTCTTGAACAAGAAGTAGTTTAAGGGATGTCCACTAGTAATATGGTGTTTTCTTACATTTTGGTCAAGGGTGTTCTATAAATATAAAATTAATTATATTTATATCTGGTGACTGAGGAGGAGTGTGGAGCTGTCTTGGAATACTCACAAGATTCCTCACGCAATGGTAGGAAACACACCCCCAAACCATAAGATGCCCTCCGCCATGCTTTACAGTCGTTATAACATTTTGCTTCTATAGGGCTTCATTACTATTCGCCACATTCGACTATCTGAACCAAACAAATTAAATTTTCTTTCGTCAGAAAAGACGACTTCCTAAAAGCTTAGTGGTACGTACTCCCTAGCAAAAGCAAGGCGCTTTTTGAGATTCGTTTCACTGATGCATGGCTTCTTTTTTGGAACTCTACCATGGAGCCCTTCCGAATTCAAGGCATATCTAATTGTTCTGCTAGTAACTTGGACTCCAGACGTTGATTGGACCATGGCAGCTAGCTCCCAAGAACTTATCACGGGATTTTTAAGAGTTTCTTTTTCTTATTTTCCTCTTCAGCCTGGGAGATAATCTTTTTGGACACCCTTTACGCTCACTGTTTTCGGTTGAACCACGTTCCTAATACCTTTTTATGGCGTATCTCACTGTAGAAAAATTCAACCCTAAGAAATCGGCAATATGGCGATATGTTTTTTGCTGATTCTTCGCTAAAACAATGTTTTTCGTGAGTCGTGACACACAGGTCACTTGTCTTTGGCATGATAATTGTCTATTGACTGAAGGAAACTGATTAAGACTAGAGAATACTGTTAAAAAGCGATTAGAAATAAATTAGTAAACAAACTTATGGACACAGGAGGATTAATGCAAAAGTAAACAGAGCTTTTGAGTCATAGTAGACCAAGTGTGCAAATACTTGTTTCCAAGCACTTTTATTGTTTTAATTTTTTGTTTCATTATGAAGTGTTGTAATTTTTTTTTATAAAAGGTTATTTTTGCAAAGGAAAGCGAAGTTTTTGCTTTCTTGAACTCTTTTATTCATAAAAACATGATGTGCAAATACTTTTTTCCATCACTGTGTATATAATATATAAATATTTTTTTTTGGCGCGACAGGCCTTGTAGGTATAGACTTCTGCGAGTATAAACTCACGTTTCTCGATTAAATGTTTAGGGTAGGGTCATAACTCCTTACGCCATATTTTTGCGAGTTGCCACCAGTAGGCTGACGAGTCTCACTACCCGGGGGAGAGGCTGTGAGTGAGTCCCCATTTAATTATATTCTTATAAAAGTCCTCATAACTCTGGCGTGGGAGACTCAGCCACCGGCTCCCCTCCCAATATATATATGAGAAATAACAATTAAATATAATGCAGAAAAATGAGCTATTGAAAAATAAATGAGGATTTGGGTCGAAACTTTGGTAATACAATAAATAGTTAAAATTATTTTATTGTTTTCCTTTCTTTGACCGCCATCCATTTCCTTCAGAATCAATTAGGGTTCGAATCCCGGCTGTACCAGAATAATTATTTAACCCAGTATTTCAGCCGAGGGACAATCCCTGGAGTTTGAGGGAAACACTCCTGGGATACACGGCCTGTATAATTTGGGTACCAAAGATTTAAGGGAAAATTGACTTCTTTGCGTGACCTGATCGACTTAAAAATTTTAATCTGGAATCTATTGAATCGTTTTTCCGAGCCATGACCTGTGTTGTGGGCTGTTTTTTTTTTTGTTTTTTTGTTTTTTATAGGTAGAAGGCCTCTATTATCATTTCCTGAACGAAACATACAAAATTCAATAAAAAATACAGTGATATTGGTTTTTGTTACGAAGAAATTTGAAGTCTGCTAAACTATTTCAAAATGGATAAATAATAATAATAGGCATAGGGAACCCGAATATTCGATTCCGATGGCCGTAATACCTCCTACACAGACCCGTCTAATGATCACCGTTCAAGTCTAAGCCCCGGAGATGAGGCTTAATACAATCCTCCCTTCGACGCTTCGGCTTACCTCTCCTACACTATACCAGTCGGTTCCGCGATTACTTTTTAGGAATTCGTTCATTACTGAAACCAACAACTTCACAAGCCCATTTGAGTCGCCGCAATGCTATCAACTCAATTATACTGACAGGATGCAAGGTCCACAATCCCGCATTGTATAATCTTCTGAATTCCCCATTGACCTTATCTCTCTTTGGGCCAAATATATTACATATAACCTTATTCTCGAACATCTTAAGGCGTTGCCAATCCTTCAAAGTAAGCGGCCACGTTTAACATCCGTAAAGAACCGTCTGAAGAATAATAGTTTTATAAATTCTAACCTTTACCTTTAAGTTTCTTGACAGAAGTCTCAGGAATTTCGTAACTTGATAATAACAAGAATTTCCAGCCTTTAACCACGACTTTTTCCTGTATTTTTAAAATTTTTTTTTTAGTTATCAAAAAACCTAAATACTTGAATTTATCCACATGTTTAAACCTATCCCTGATATATCAAAATATCAATGTCATGTTATACAGTTTATACATTCAACCAATCATAATTCACATATATTAATCCTCTAAATCGTTTAGAGAGTCTGAAAAATAACCAATATTGTTTGAATAATTGGAAAATTACATATTCCATAAATTATCATAATTTTACAAATAGCAACAACACGAGGTTTACCAGACGTATTTAAAGTTTGGCATTGCCAAAGAACAACAAAATCTAAACACCTGAATAGCTCACTGACCAAGCACATTCATAAACAATAACAAAGGGCCAAAGGCCACGTGCGTCATCAGAATAGCTCCTTGAAGAAAAATACAATGAGCCCACCTCTGTATCTAAACACCTTGGATTATTACTACCTTATATAATCTCAAATGTCGACCATAAGTAAACTAACCAGCTTCAATAAAATTCTTTAATTTTTTTAAAGTGTGATAAGTGCAAGGAGTGTTTGGACGCCCAAGATTTTTATCATTTGAAGTTAACCAAACCTGTTGTTTATATTAGTGGAAGGTTATCTTCGCTTGATAAGGAAGGAAGGGGAAGGGGATGTGGGAGAGGGGGAGGGGATGGGAGACGGCGTGGCTAGCCATGACGTCACCAGCACTACTACGTCACACGGCGGGTGGATGGCCGCTGATGACGTCATCCCCCCACCACCATGGCGGAAGCTCCTTTAATCGATTCTTTTCCAGCACGCTCCTTCCACGCTCCACGTCGATATTTCATTCACCTCGAACGGAAGAAGATGGCCGTCACTGGAAAACCTAACTTATGCCTCCTCTCAAAGGAGAGGTTATTTAGTAAACCAACCAAAAGGTTTTTACTTTTACTTACCTACATATGAATTAGTAAGGTTTGGTTAATAAAGTAAAAAAAATCAAGTTTGGCTTCAGATGTCGTCCAAATCTCTGGATGGAATTCTGTTGGAGGTGTCTGGCGGAAAAGTGTGTAAGCACTTGATAACCCAATCTGTTTAGTTTCTTCTCATTCTGTCTCAAACATGAAGTATTTATCGTGTTCCAGCTAGGGAAGCCTACATTTTATTAAAGTCCAATAAATTTTACACCGATGAAACGTTAACTCGATGAATTGATTTAACTATCAAGATCATTAAAGCCGTTTTTGAGAAAATCGTAAAAAGGCAAAAAAGTTACTCTTCAGGTTTATCGATTTTGGTCAAAAAGTTGCTGTAACATCTCAGGCATATACCTGTAAAAAAAAATGAAATTTTGGTTTCGTACGACTTTCCTTTTTACTTTCACTTACTATATATAGTAAGGGGAAGTATTGCGATCGTGAAAATTTTCGAATTCAAGTTTTCAACGGAAATACACGTTTTAGGGTCCCCTGAGTCAGAAAACCAAGTCCCACAATAAGGTCTGTGTGTGTGTGTGTGTGTGTGTGGTAACTCCCGGGCGGAAACGGTAAGTCCTATGAAACTGAAATTTCATATTTAAGACAACTAACGTCCGAGACGTTACAAAATCTTTTTATCAAAATGAGCTTACCAGAAGAGCCATTTTATACCATGCATGTTGCACCTCTTTTCGATTTTCTCGAAAACGGTTCCGACGATTTTGATTAAACTCGCTCTATCGATGTAAAATTTAATGGGCTTTAATATCATGTAGGTTTCATTCTAATTGAAACGATCTGATAGGGCTTCAATGCCGATATTTTAAATTTTCTTCCCCTAAAGTATCTTTAATTTTGTTGATTCTATAAAAATAACAATATTATCTTGTTACCACTGATAGAAAACAGGTAAATATGTAAGTTGTGGGAATTTAAAAAAAACAACTAAAGGAGAAAACTGAAAAAAAAAAATTTAGTTCAATTTTTGAACTTAAGATCAGTGATATACATGTATAATATACCGTTGGAAAGCTAAAGATTTTAGAAAAAATATTATTCTATAAACAAGCTTTTAAAAGTTAATAGAGAGTGCTGAAAAGCCGATAAAACTAACTGATTATTTTAGATAATAATATAATAGATTTTTTAATATAACACATATTTCTATAGAAATTCCATTTAACTAATTCTGTAATTGTTTCACTCATTTTTATCTCTTACTGTATTTTAAAATTCTTTAATCGATTATAAAAACGGAGGTAAGTGAAAGTCGTGTGTTGCCCGCACCAGATTTTTACCTTAATTAACATTCGCTTTTCCGGGCGTATCTCGAAAACAGATATACGAATCGTCTTCATTTCGACTATTTTGGGGCAGTTACAATCGAAAAGCAGCGTGAAAGTTTTCATGTGATACGCCCGAAAAGCGAATGGATTCGAGGAAGAACTAAATGCTGCTTTTAGTGTTAGTCTTCCTCAAAATAGTCGGAAAATTGCCGTAATTGTGAAAATCCATTGAGCTGTTCACGAGACACGCCCGGAAAAGCGAATGGAAATACGGGTAAAAATAGTATGTTAATTTTCGTGTAAAACTGCCCAAAAGTCGTTGGAAAATTGTCAAAATCCATTGATCTCTTAACGAGATACACCCGTAAAAGCGAATGGGAATTTGGAAAAAAATACGATTATTTTTTTAAAATTTGATTTATTATAGAGATATTTACAACTGTATTAACACAAAAAATACATCAAGTAAATGTGAACATTGAGATATTGACATGAGAGGTGTGAGAAGAATCTACCCAGTGGCAGCACTTCAAAGATTTTTCAGACACGGAAGTCTCGAGGCCATCGGCTTTTCAGCCGCCTCGGAGGATGATCAGGAGTAGAAGGAGATGAGAGCTTGCGGACAAGTGGGTTCGGCTGGATTGGTAATTAGGAGTGAAAGGAAGTATATCTAATTCGGGTTAAGTCTGCAACTAATGGGATATTCAGGTCTTTATGGATTATTTTATTGGTGACAAAGTAAGGGGCATTTAGGATCGTTCGGAGGATTTTGGATTGCAAGGATTGGATGCGAGAGGAGTTTGATGGCTTGGTGGATCTCCTTAGATCAATTCCATATGTCCAAGTTTGTATAGTTGTTTGTAGTAGGTGGTAAGTTTTGAACGTTTGTCAAGTAAATGTTGTAATAAACGATATCTGCGAGCTGTTTCTTGTCGTTTCAGTCTAGTGTGAGGATTCCAACTTAGTCGTCTGTCAAGATGCAGTCCAAGGTAGCGGATCTGTTCAACTGAGGTGAGTGGAATATTGCCAAAGGATATAGTGGAAGAGGCGGACATAGGTTTGCAGCGAAGGGTCAAGGTTATTTGGCGGGATTTAGTAGGATTTATTTTGATCCTCCACTTTTGACGATTATTTTTTAGTAGGAAAATGTGCTAACCCTAAGGAAATTCATTTACCGTTATCCTTAGATATTTTTCAATGCAATGAAAATTTATTTAGACTAGAAAGAACGAATAAAGCATATTTTTATTCATTATTCGAATAACGAATTAATCATTCGAAAGTGACCAACATATGATAAATAACAAAAAAATGTTTATTCGTCATTCGTAATTTATATAAAAATTTATTCGAGTAATGCCCTACAGTGAAATGAACAGGTTTTTCTGAGACCTAGAAAATCCAAATCCTAACAACAGAATAGCGATTCACCTTAAAATGTCCGAAAATTCTTAATTTTTTTTTTTTTTTAATTTTTCGACAGTTACTTTCTTAGTTTGAAGTTTTGGCTTTCTTAGTATTTTTCGAAATTTTCTCTTCTTGCATTTCATACCACTTGCTTTTCTTTACTTGCACATCTGTAGATATATTTGAGTTTTCCTGATGAAAAGCATGGATAGCATCTAAAAACTCAAAAAATGATTTACCTGCCCAACCGTTGAGAATTAGATGATGGTCTAGTATCTGCTCCCACAATAGTACTAGACATGTGAGACATCCTGCATGGGTAAGTGAAAGTAATGTTTCCATCAAAACTACAATATATAACCCTTTTTACATTCACATACCTATTTATGAAATTTTGGGTTGTGTCCCATGAAATGTCCGTTTTCAAGTTAAAGGATTTTTATTAAAAATACGATATGAAAACAAGATAATTTTATTCGAAGTATTTACCTTCTTTTTCTACACATTTTTCCCGACGTGACACCAACTTTTTTATCCCCGAACTGAAAAACTGAGCTTTGAAGTGAAACAAAATCTGAAAACGCAATTTTCACTTGATTATCATTTTCAAAAAGTTTTCCTTTGACGAAGTTGTCTAAATTCTTGAACAGGGGGTAATCTGTTGGAGACAAGACGGGAGAATATGGTGGGTGCGGAAGAACTTCGTAGCCCAGTTCTTCCAATTTTTGCACGGTATGTTTTGAAACATGGGGTCTTGCTGCCGCTCAGTGAGATCATGAGGTACCCATGTATCGAGCTTTTTTACTTTCCCAATACACTTTAAATGTCTGGAAACGGTAGATGCACTTGCATTTAGTTGTAATGAGAGTCCTTTAACTGTTTGGTAGGGGTTTCCTTCTACTGTATGTTTGAGGACATCATTGTCTATTACGGACGGAGGTCTTCCTCGGGTCAAGTTTTCCAAGTCGGTATCCCCAACGGCGAATGGTCCGTTCTTTACACTCCCTTCCCCAAACGCCTTGCAAATATTTCTAACGGCCTCAGCTGCTGAATGGCTGAGTTTAAACTCGTACTAAAATATATTACTCGAAAAACGCGTGTTTCCATGTTCATATTTGGAGGTATACTAAAAAGTGGATAATTGATTGGGAAGCTAATGTTTATAATACAAAGGTAGAGGATTAGTAACTGTTTACTTTAAATATGTAAACAACTAAGACCTGCAAAATCCTTTATGTATTTCAGAAACTATAAACACGGACATTTCATATTGAAACAACCCAATAATAGCACATAGTAAGGGGAAGTATTGCGATCGTGACAATTTTCGAATTCCACTTTTCAACGGAAATACACGTTTTAGGGTCCCTTGAGTGCAAATAATCAAGTCCCGCAAAAAGGTCTGTGAGTGTGTGTGGTAACTCTCGGGCGGAAACGAAGAGTCCTATGAAACTGAAATTTCATATTTACGGCAACTATACGCCCGAGATGTTACAGAAAAATTGTTCATTAAAATCGGCTAACTAGAAGATGTACTTTATACCATGCATTTTTCACCTTTTTATGATTTTTTCAAAAACAGCACTAACGATTTTGAAATCTATATATCGATGTAAAATTTCATAGGCTTTAATGTCATGTAGGTTTTATTCTGATTAAAATAGTATGACAAGGCTTAAATGTCGATATTTTAAATTTTCTTCCCGTAAAGTACCTTTAATTTTGTAGATACTAAAGAAATAATAATATAATCTAGTTACCAAAGATGAAAAACAGGTAAATATATAAGTTCAACGAATTCAATACACAACTACAAGAGAAAACTGAAAAAAAAAATGTTTTTAATGCAATTTTTTGTTTTTGAACATAATAACAGTAATACACATTTATAATATACCGTTGGAAAGCTAAAGACTTTAGAAAAAAAATGTTATCTTATACAGAAGCTTGTAAAATGTAATAAATAGTGACAAAAAGCCGATAAAACTAACTGATTATTTTAGCTAATAATATAATAGATTTTTTAATAAAACACATGTTTCTATATAAATTTAATTTATTTAATTCTTTAATGGTTTCGCTATTTTTATCTTTGACTGTATTTTAAAATTCTTTAATCGATTTTTAAAACTGGGGAAAGTGAAAATCGTGTGTTGCTCGCACCAGATTTTTTAAACTCTAATTTTATTTGAAACATTATATCGGGTTCACTTGTAGCTGGGTGGCTAGCATAACAGTCTCCTATGCCAAAGCCCACGGGTTCAAACCCGCAGTTGGTCCTAGGATTTTTTAATAGGGTGAAGGAGTGGGGATACAAACAGGAGGGGGGAATGAGATTAAGTCAATTGAATTTTTTTACATTGATTTCTCGATGTTATTTAAATTTTCTGTCTATTACTTTCTTAGTAATCCCTAAACTAAGCGGGAAATGACTTGGAGAACCTCTTACCAGCTGTTGAACCATCTTTCAATTGTTCCTCAATAAAATTTACTGACATAGACCCAGGAAATGCGCATGGACTACTCTCATTTGGGGTCACCCATAGTGTAGTTGCTAGCATAACAGCTTTCTATGACAAAGGTCGCGGGTTCAAACCTGCGGGTGGCTCTAGGATTTTTTAATCGGAGTAAAAAATCCTTAGTTATGTCGTCCTTCGGAGGGAACGTTAAAAGGTGCGATGTCAGGTACTCGTTAAAGATCCCTATCCTAATAAAACCTGGATAGGCAAAATTTAGGACTGCCACTGTAGCATCGTCCGATTAGCCATTGTAGCATAAAGTGACGTTAAATAAATAAACAAACATTATATCAAGAAGCGAGGTTAGGGACAGTCAACGCGCACCAGATTTTTGTGAGAAACAGCGATGCCTACATAGGTTAAAGAGGAAGTAGAACATTGATTTTATAAAAACAGATGATTGTAATAAAGTAAATACTAGATACTGGAGGCCATTTTAAATTAATACGGCCAAACTGCGGCAAGGGCGGTTTCTGCATAACGGCCATGATGATCCAGAAGGCCTACGATATAAATAAACAGAATCGATTCCACCCTTGACCGTTAGATGAAGACACCCGGAGGAGGGGGTGGGTTTCAGCTCTAATTTCTACCTCGCTGATCTAAAAAGGAAAGATCGAACGGCCTTTAGTATCGATTTATTTAGATTAGTCAACTCGATACTTTGAACTATACGGTTTAAGATAACAGTCTTATTTAATAGTTTGTTTGTTTGTTTATTTATTTAACGTCACTTTATGCTACTATGGCTAATCGTACGATGCTTCAGTGGGAGTCCTAAATTTTGCCTATCCAGGCTTATTTAATAGTTTTAATTATACCAATATTAATAAAGCATGAGATAATTCGGGGAGACGGTAATAGTGAAAGCTAATTATTGTGAGACCAACATCTGTAACTCCCCATTGAGTAAAATCATTTTAAGAACTTTTAAATGAAGTAAGAGTTTAAATAATTACATTGGTTTTGTATGATAATACAACAATAAAAATTATTATATACAACAATCACTTAGTTGTTTGTTTATTCATTTAACGTCACTAATCGGACGATGCTAAATTGAAAGTCCTGAACTTTGCACACCCAGGTTTAATTTTGATGGGGGTTTTTAACTAGTACCTGGCTTTGGTCTACCATTTTACGTCTCCTCCGAAGGACGACATAACTATGGCCACCTGCCAAGTTTCAACCTGCGATTTGAACTCAGCACACGGAGATCTGTAGGCTAGAGCCGAACCAGAATAACCCATGAAAAAAAAGTGAAAATGAAAAAAAGCATAACTAAGGATGTTTTACTCCTATTAAAAAACCCTAGGACCACCTGCGGGTTTGAACCCGTGATCTTTGGCATAGGAGGCTGATATGCTAGCCATCCAACTACAAGTGATCCCCTATTCGCGACTTTTCTCCGAAACCACTGGACCAATTTTTTCGAAATTTGTCACAAAACTACTAAGGCTGATCCTAACACTGATATTTAAAATGGCGGGCGATTAAAAAATGGTTTGGTTCAATAATTCTGTTATTTTTGTAGGTAGAGAGATATTTTTAAAGATTTTTCAAAAAACGATGATTAATTATAAAAAAATAAAACAGTTTATCAGCTAAAACAACATAAAATATTTCTGTATGGCCGAAATAACTCAAAACAGGCGAAATTTGATTTGAGAATTAGCCCACTTCTAATCCGATCTTCTCTCGTTCAGTCCAAACTCCACTTGCCTTTATGTTGCTAAAGCAGATGGAATATAGTTTCGCTCATGTAAGATTCATGCAGAGTGTTTCGACAATTTAACCGAGAACGAGCCAATTTTTCAATTCTTCGCCTTCTCTCTACGTCCGCCTACTTTCGGTGACCCTCATTACGTCATCACGCCAGTGCCTGCATGATCATGCCGCTTTTGCTGTAGCTATGACGCAAGGGATATTTATATTTTTTTAATGTGGACAGACCCGAAAAACTTGACATTTTGTCTCTATCTTCTATAATAACTGAGTAAATGTCTCGTAGCATCTTTGTATCGTATATATATATTTACACACACAAAGCAAAAACTTTCTATTAATGTTTACAACTTAATGCACATCAACATTCCTAAAATCGTTTTCTCACTGATTTTCCTCCACTTCGACTGGATGTATGGTATATGGTGGCCTCTCGACGATGCTAAAGAAACGAGCAAAGTATATCATGAACTGTTTTTTAAGATTTGTCTTTGGAACCTCGAGGCGGTTCCACTTGTCCCATCATTACGACGAGTTAAAGTGGCTTTTCCCCCAAACCCGTAGACAATATTTCCTCGGAACATTCCTGTACCAAACCGTCAACTCCCAGCACCCTCCCTATATATACCATCTCCTGCAGTTTGAACCATCAACCCATTCACAAGAAACTAGATCCCGACATTCGGACCTTTATATCCCTTCCCACAGAACTAAAACATATAAACGTTCCTTTCTATCCCGCTCCACCAGTTTTTGGAATTCTCTCCCAACAAACATCCATCGAGCAACTTCTCTCGCCAATTTCAAAAACCTTTTGTTCCAGTATCTTCTCACTTCCCACAATGACGCTAGCTGACAATAATAATTGTAATGTTAGATGATAGCCAATACTTTTAGTTTTTTTACAAGTGATTAAGTTGAAATAAATGTACATTTGTAGTTTTTTTTTTTTTTTTTTTTAAATGTATTTTCTTTCAGTTTTATCAAAAGCTCAATTATAATATAATTGAGTTGATAGCATCGCGGAGACTCAAATGGGCGCGTAAAGTTGTTGGGCTTAGTGAGGAACGGATTCCGAGAAAGTTGGTATTCGCTGAACTGACTGGTAGGCGTCCGAAAGGTAGGCCGAAGCGTCGATGGGAGGATTGCATTAAGGCTGATCTCGGGGGCTTGGGCTTGACCGGCGAACATAGGAGGAGTCTGTCCAGGCGAAGTTTGGTGGTATCGGCATCGAACCTTCGGGTTCGGTAAGCCTATTATTATTATTATTAAATTTCTTTTCAGGAAAATGCAACCAAATTTTCGATACGACCAACACGGACAGAGTGAGTGTCTGACTGAGAGTGAAATAAAAACGTTGCACTGCGACAGTTACAGAGCCAAACAAATGTTAAACTAGTCTGGAAATAACTACTAAAACTAATTACTAAAATAATAATTAATAATAACATTCATTGTTCACTTGTTCAATTATTTATTATTATTATTTATCAAAAGCATTAAATATTAGTTAGTTATATTGTCACTAAATGTATTTATTTCTTATCATTATTTGTTTATTTTATTTTTACTTATGTTAAATCTATTTTCTTTTTTTCCTCTTTAATTTTGTATCTTGGCCAGATGTGAACATTTTATTATGTTAAATTTAATGTTATTCTTAGGGGGCTTTGTCCCAGAATAAAGTAGTTTTTTCTTCTTCTTCAAATCTGTTTAAATTTAATTTAATTTAAATCTGTTGTGACGTTAATCGGACGATGCTACAGAGGGAGTCCTAAATTTGCTTATTCAGGTTTAATTAGGATAGAGATTTTTAACAAGTAACTGACATCGCACTGACTCGGGACCCAACTATTTACGTCCCTTCCGAAGGACGGCGTAGCTAAGGATTTTTTACTCCCATCTAGGCCCTAGGTTCGATCCCACGACCTTGGGCATGGAAGGCTGTTGTGCTAGATAATACACCATTGGTGACCCTAGGAAAATTTTCCTGATGGATTGATCACAGAACATTTTTCTCATATAAAAAAAAAACTTAATTGCAATGTATTGTACTAATCAACCTTCAGGAGAGAATGCCCTAAGTAATAGAGAAACCCATATCAAAATCCATCCCGTGGTTTAGAAGTAGTCAGCTGAAACCCATATCAAAATCCATCCCGTGGTTTAGAAGTAGTCAGCTGAAACCCATATCAAAATCCATCCCGTGGTTTAGAAGTAGTCAGCTGAAACCCATATCAAAATCCATCCCGTGGTTTAGAAGTAGTCAGCTGAAACCCATATCAAAATCCATCCCGTGGTTTAGAAGTAGTCAGCTGAAACCCATATCAAAATCCATCCCGTGGTTTAGAAGTAGTCAGCTGAAACCCATATCAAAATCCATCCCGTGGTTTAGAAGTAGTCAGCTGAAACCCATATCAAAATCCATCCCGTGGTTTAGAAGTAGTCAGCTGAAACCCATATCAAAATCCATCCCGTGGTTTAGAAGTAGTCAGCTGAAACCCATATCAAAATCCATCCCGTGGTTTAGAAGTAGTCAGCTGAAACCAAGAGGCACGACTTCATTTAAAATAAAACGCGGTGTTCTGTTTCTAAAACTCTAAGCCACTACAGGTGACCCACCTTTTATTTATTATTTTATTTTATGTTTTGTCCCAAAATTGTCATTTGAAGGGTGAGGAGGTTCTATGTCGCTCAATGAAAATAATTTCGCCCGAGAGTTACCACACTAACACACATAGACCTTTTTGTAGGAGTTGGTTATTTTAACTCAGGGGACCTTAAAACGTGTATTTCCGTTGAAAACAGGAATTAGAAAATTTTAACGATCGCAATACTTTCCCTTACTATACATTTCATTAACATGAAAGTGAATTTAATGATAAATAAACGGTTGAAGATAAATTAGATGGCGCTAGAAGCGGTGTTGTGCTTTATATAAGCAAAGGATTACAGTAATGGCTGGAGAAACCCTTCTGTCAACATTGTACCCGATCGATTCTTAGTCAGCTGGGAATATTACGCCTGTGTCCACTGCTACCCGGGTCATCATGGGATCCCCCGTTTTTAGAATAGTATAGAATATAGGGGTGGGCATAATCGAATGATCGTCATAATCGGATGATCGAATGATTAATAGATTAATATGCTTTCTGAGAGGCAATATGCCAAAATTCCCGTCTCTATCATGGCTGAACTGGTTGAGCCTAGGGGGAAATGTGCATATAATTTATGTGATGAGCAAAAAAAAAAAAAAAGAAACTCGTTCGATTATCCGAGCTCCGAGTTTGTAATCCCTCGATTAACGTTAAACAATTCAGTTTGAATGATTATTCGTTTCTCCAAACCAATTAATCCGAATGATTGAAATAATCGAATGATCCGATAATCGTCATTCGATTATACCCACCCCTAATAGAATAGAATAGAAAAAAAAAATATTCTGGGACAGACCCTTACAAACAACTGATATGTACAATTAAGATATACGATGTGTCTAGCCAAAAGACCAAAGGATTATAATAATTTTATTTACAATGAAATCAGAAAAAAAAATGTATTAAAGTATACAATAAAATAAAAGAGTAAAATAAATAACTTCTTATAGATTAAAGTGTTGAATAAAACGGAAGATTCATTAACTAAGTTTGATATAAACAATAAATAATAAATTTTCTTTATGAATTGATATTTGATTTGAAATATCAGGCTTGTTGAGCGTCGGTTTAGGATGACAGTAGATACTGGACCAGCTGGGACTTGAATGAGGGCAGGGAAGAAGCATGGCGTATATGAGTTGGTAGGGAATTCCAGAGAGTAGTAGTGCGGACAAGAAAGGAATGATCAAAAGTTTTTGTTCTATGGATAGGAATGTTAAGGTCAAAATGGCGCGATCATGTTTCAAGGGAGTGAATTGGCCATTTAAATTGCAGAAGATCGTGGATATAGGGAGGTAGCTGGGAGTTGATGGTTTGGTATGAGTCTAGGAAATACTATCCGTGGATAGAGGGAAGGATCCAATTTAACTCGCTGTATAAATGGGTCACGTGAGACCTCTTCGGTGTGCCGAGGACAAATCTTAAAAATCTAATGTGCGCAACACACGACTTTTAATTACCTCCGTTGTTAAAATCAATTTAAGAATTTTTAAATACAACTAGAGATAAAAAGAAGTAATAATAATATTTATTTATATACAATATTTACAAATACATATAGATACAAATAGGTTTTCTTACAATCAAATTGAATTTCAATAGAAACATGCGTTTTATTAAATAATCAATTATATTTTTATCTATTAAAATCAGTTAGTATTTGCGGTAATCACTCCTAACTCAATGTCAAGATGATCACACTAGGGGCGCTCTGCTTCTTTGACAGGACGCCAAGTGGCAGCACGGTCAACATGAATTTCCCTTTTCAGGAACCAGAAACAGTTAGTATTATCGGCTTTTCATCACCCTTTACAATTCTGTGTATCAGATAATATGTTTTCTAAATTATTTAGCTATCCAACGGTATATTATACATCTATATCACTATTGTTGTGTTCAAAACACAAAAATTGCATACAAAAATATGTTTGCACTTTTCTCCTTTAGTTGTTCATTAAATTCGCTCAACTTTGATATTTAGCCGTCCTTGATCAGTGTCATTAAGATGATATGGTTAATCTTTTGGAATGTACAAAATTAAAGCTAGTTTAGAGGAAGAATAATATCGGCATTTAAGCCCTATCTTACTATTTCAATCAGAATTAGACCTACACCATACTAAAACCCATAACATTTGGCATCGATATTGCGAGTTTACTCAAAATCGTTAGAGCCGTTTTGGAGAAAATCGTAAAAGGTTTAAAATTTCATATTACTTAATTGCCTATCAACAGAGGCATTATTGTTATTTGGAAATAATGAACCGTTCTGTAATAATTTGCAGTATGCATGCATTTTTGATAATAAGAACAGTAATGTATACGTATAATATACCGTTGGAATGAGAAGATTTTAAGGAAAAAATATTGTCTGAAACACAAAGTTGTAAAAGTTCATATAAAGTGTAACATATTTTTCATACTTACTCAATAATATTAAAATAGGTGTATGATATATCGTTCGAAAGCTCAAGATTTTAGAAGCAATATTATCTTAAGTACAAACTTGGGGAGCGGCGTGGTCCATTGGATAGAGCCCTTATCTACTGATCTCTGGGTTCGAATCCTGGCTGTGGCAGAAAATTATTTATTCTACTATTTCAGACGGGTGAAACCCTTTCCAGGGTTGGATATATAACACTAAGGATAGGAGAAAAGGGAGAAATAAATAAGTGGTGATGTAAGAAATGTGAATTTTATATATTTGAAAATAAAAAAAATCACATTTCTTGTTAATTTTACTTTCACTTACTATATATAGTAAGGGAAAGTATTGCGATCGTAAAAATTGTCGAATTCCAGTTTTCAACGGAAATACACATTCTAGGGTCCCTTAAGTCCAAATAACCAAGTCCCGCAAAAAGGTCTGTGTGTGGTAACACCCGGGCGGAAACGGTAAGTCCTATGAAACTGAAATTTCATATTTAAGACAAATATACGTCCGAGACGTTACAAAACCCTTTTCATCAAAATGAGATTACCAGAAGAGCCACTTTATACCATGCATTTTTCACCTTTTTTAGATTTTCTCGAAAACGGTTCCGAAGATTTTGATTAAGCTCAATGTAAAATAGTATATCAATGTAAAATTTAATAGGCTTAAACTTCATGTAGGTTTAATTCAAATTAAAATGGTCTGACAGGGCTTAAATGCAGATATTTTAAATTTTCTTCCTCTAAAATTCCTTTAATTTTGTAGATTCTATAAAAATAACTATATTATCTTGTAACCATTGATAATTAACAGCTAAATATGCAAGTTGAGCGAATTTTATAAACAAATAAAGGACAAAACTGAAAACATATTTTTTTAATGCAATTTTTTGTTTTTAAACATAAGAACAGTTATAATATATCGTATAATATAGCGTATAATATATCGTAGGAAAGAGAAAGATTTTAGAAAAAATATTGTTTTATACACAAGCTTGTAAAAGTTAATAAAGATTGATAAAAATCCTATACAATTAAGTGATTATTTTAGATAACAATGCAATAGATTTTTTAATAAAACACATGTTTCTTTTTAACTGCATTTGAAAATTCTTTAATCGATTTTTAAAACGGAGTTAAGTGAAAGTCGTGTGTTGCCCGCACCAGATTTTTATTTATATTTTATTTATTTGAATTATTTATTTGAAGAAGAAGAAGAAAAAACCCACTTAATTCTGAGACTAAGTCGCCTAACAATAAAATTTAACATAATAAAATATCCACATCTGGCCAAGATACATAACTAATGAGGAAAAACAGCAAACATAGAAAATAGATTTAACATAAGTAAAAAAAAAAATAAATACAAATAATGATAAGAAATAAATACATTAGGTAACCATACAATTAACTAATATTTAACGCCTTTGATAAAACTAAAAGAAAATTCACAAAAAAATAAAACAAACTTATATTTGTATTTGCTTATTCACTTTATAATTATTTTATGCTACTGCAGCTAATCAGACAATGCTACAGTGGGAGTCTTAAATATTGTGTATCCAGGTTTAATTAGGATAGGGGTCTTAAAGGAGTACCAGACAATTAACAAGCTTAGGACCACCTTTTAACGTCCCCTCCGAAGAACGGCATAACTAAGGATTTTTTACTCCCATAAAAAATCCTAGGACCACTTGTGGTTTTGAACCCAAGGATTTTTACACAATTTAAAAAATCCTAGAGCCATGCCGGGTTTGAACTCGCAATCTTGGGCATAGATGACTGTTATGCTATCCAATACCCCTGTTTTTTCCCCATAATATATTACTTCTAGTGCACCCCTGATGAGGCAGGGCTTCGAAACTTAGTACAAAATGTGTGATAATTATTATTATTTTATAAAGAAGTATGAAGAGATAATTTATTGAATCATTGATATTATTATTTGTTATATTTTGATATGATGAGATAGTTCTATGATTATTTTAAGTGACATTTTTCTTTCTTATTACAGAAGATGGAAGCGAGGATGGAGGAACTCCAATGGGCCCGATGACTCTGCGTGAATATGTTAACACCCTGGAGCCTTACAATCCGTGGGTTCACGGCTGGAGGGGAGAAGAGCCGCGGAGGGTCTGGCAGCCAGCACTTTCTCCTCCAACACCAATGCCCCCCCAGAAAAATACAAAGTCACAATCAGCCGCCAACAAGAACAGGAGGCATGCTCACAAATGAGCTCCTAATATTTCCATTCAAACTGTAACAGACTGATTAGTATCTTCTAATTCTTAAGTTGCTGGTGTGCTTGTCAGTTATCGTTATCATTCTTTCCAAAGTAAATATTCAACAGTTTCGTTGGTATCATAGCTAAGCATGTAATAAGTTGTGAAAACTTTTGGAAATCCAATCTGAAAAACTTCAACAATAATTCAATCTAGATCATGAAGACTGTAGTTGTAAATTATGACCAAACTAATTATTTTTAAATTCTTCATAATACTGTATTTAAATGCCTCACAAGAATGAATTTTTTTTTAGTTATATAAAACTATAAAGTTAACTTCACTTCTTGCCTACTTTTTTTAACAATTTAACCTGTGTAATTTCAACTTCCAATGTAATTTCTTTGTTTTTTTAAATAATTCAATGCAAGCATTAGGTATATAGTTGGAGATTTTATTATTTTTAATGTACAGTGTAATTCAAATGTTCATAGAATGACAATTTCCATAGCCATCAATAACACCAAATGATGTTCTTAAACCTTATTTAAGAAAATGACTATTGAAGAAAAACTATAAATGAAGTTAATTTATAATCCTTATAAAGACAGCAACTCAATTGATTATGTCAGCATAGAATAATTAATTATGTGATTATTCAATAATGAATGTTGAGATGTTTTGGATGACAATCAATGAATGATTAAAAACAAATAGCAAAAAATATGTGTTGTGAAACCAACATTTGTAAGTCACTTAAGCCTTAATGAAGTAAGTAACAAGATATAATGTAACGGTTCATATAGAGAAATATACAAATAAATTTTAATATTCAAATTTTTTATTTTTATAAGGGAAAATTAATTAAAACAAATTTAGCTAAAATAAATTTATCGACTCGGATGTCTGACAATCAGGCACAATTTAAATATTTAATTAGACTTCTATTTAACTTAAAAATGAATTAAATGCAGGCTAACCAGCTTGTCATTAACAGCAATCTGGAGGCAGGTTCTCGATTCTTCTCTGGACAAACTCTTCTTCCTTCGAATTCTTCTCTTCCTTTGATTCTTAATCTTCCACAGCCCTCACAGAAGAACCTTCTTTCTCTGCCTATTGGCCACTTTATCTTTCAGTTTTTTACAAATGTATAAGTTTATTTTTGGTTTTGTTTCTATTGATGATGTGGATAAGTAATGTCTCTTCTTTTAAATCATTAATTTTCTATTACAGTAAATATAATATAATTGCCAGTAGAAACTGTGAATTTGATAAAATAAGATTTGTTAGATAAAGTTGGCTGTGGACTTTGGTCAGCATCCAAAATAGAGCCTCCATGTTTGCAAAAAAGCTTCCAAAATGGCTACCATGTTTGCTAACAAACATCCAAATTAGAACTGTAAATACTTACACATGGTTGCAACCTACCTAATACAACAATTAATATGTCATTGTTAGCCTGCTTAACAAAATAACAACAATTTTTTTTTAAAATGTTTTAGTGGAAATATTACAAAATATGACAATGTTAACTAAACTAAATTTAAAGTGATAGTAGGTGAAATGGGACAATTATTAATAGCAATGATGAATTGTGGTATGAGTTTGTTTACAGATATTATATGAATGAATATTGCCAAGAAAATAAAAATATTACACTTGTTACAAACCCTTACATTGTATCTTGTTACTTCTTAGCCCTGATGAAGACCCACAATGTGGACCTACAAATGTTGGTTTCATAATAAATAGTTTTCACTACTTTTTTATATTGACCACTACCTGAGCCATCTCATCCTCCATTATAGTAATAAGGTCAACAGTTTTATATTCAATTAATCATTGAATAATTTTGTTATTTGTAAATATAATTGACAATGTTGGACGCAATGCTTCTTAGTGGTGATAACATGTGATAATGTTAATGCTAGTGAATATCGCAGTCGTGTGAAATGTATAATAAAATCACTGTGTAGATGGAAGGGCAGCTATTGATACATTTTGTACGTGTATAGGTTAAAGTCATTCAAATTTTATTTAACAAATGTCATTAGTAGTTTGCTAGCTAAACCAAAAGCTCCTTTTTTTACTTTATAATTAATATTTTATTTGTTAATATCAGTATTGTAAGTATGTTATATTTAGTAATATGTTAAACAATCTAAATTCTAGCTGTTTTGTTTCAGTTAATGTTTATAAATATGTAGCAACAAACAAATGTATATTTTGAATGGAATAAGTTGGTGACTTGAAAAGTGGTCTTTCTGAGTTATGTATGATGTAACCATCACCTAAGCCTGCTGAATATGGTGAAGAAGGTAATTATTCACAATCATTGAACAAGCAGTGGTGTGTTGTCGCTATAGCAACCTCAAAGTCGAAACCTGTTCATATCAGTGGGTTTTAAATCATTTCGAGGGCTTTTATTTATTGGATCCAACTTATACCTCACTGAATCTATACTTTCCCATTCTGGTGAGAATACATCAGGTACCTTTGGGATATTCCTTCCTGTGTGCCATAATAGTAGAATAAAAACTGTTAAAAAAAATAATTAGGAGGTTTGAGTGGGTAACTTCTTCTTAGTGTACAGCAGGCTTTGAGGATAATCAGAATAAACACGAAGTACTAAAGGACAGTTTTAACAACATTGATTTATTGACATATGTGTATTCTAATCCTTTCTACCATCTGTTTTTATTTTAAAACAACATACAAGTCTTTAAAAGAAGCATTAGAAAATTAAAGTTCTATCCAAAAAGTACTTAGTACACATTCTATTTTATTTCAAACCATTTCGAGTCATTTCCTTTCATAGCTTAGTTAATGGATTAATGGTTAATGGAGTTGGTTTTAATAACAATTTTAATTATAGATTTTTTTTTCTTTTAAATTCATCATTTGTAATTCAAGACCATTTTACTGATTACAAACTTATTCCTTAATATACAATTGTTTGTTTTTAAAAGTTATTATTTTTAAATATTTAGTGTATTGTATATATTCATAATTTCATGAAAAAATATTTTTTATAAATCCTTCAAACTTTTTTTTTTAAGGAAGTTTGATTTCTATTAAACAATAATTTTAAATCCTTAAAACTGAAATTTTGATTTTATCTAAAATATCTGTAAATATATTATACATTTTGATTTTTTAAATAAAAAATAATCATGATCTCATTTTTCCAAAATTAGTTCTAACTTAATCATATTCACTTCAAATTATAATCATTTTTAAAGTCTTTACCCCTCCGCTTTTTAAATTCTTTAAAATATTTTCATTAATTTTAAACGTCTTCTTCTTATTTTAAATAACCTATATTTAAAATTAAAAAAAAAACAATAGAATTTATAGAATAAGAAAGCTCTTTATCTGCCTTGAACAGTGAACTTTTTCTCATCAAATTTTTCGATTCCACTACTTTTATTCATTTTTTAAATAAAATATATCATTTATACAAATCTTGAAGATTAATTCGATTACTGTTTAATAATTTATTTTTAATTTATCATTGTACTTATCCATACAATAAAAAAAAAAAAAAAAATTTTAGAAGAATCTTAAACATTGTGAAAAGAGAATCAAACATTAGTTTTTAATACCAAAATTAATTTATTTTAAAACTTTTTGATCACACTTCAATGTTGCTTTTGTGTACATTATACAGCATCAAATAGCAAAAGGACCAAACAGCGCATAATAGAAAAGACATTTAAATCAAATTACTTTCTAATTACTGATCGAAATATAAAATCTTAGCAAATGGAGTTCAAGGGTTCAAAAAAATTTTAATAAGGCTTCATAATTGAAAATAATGATGTGATATGGAAAATAAAGTGTAACAAATGTATTACTAAATAGGTAAGAACAGTCTTCTTTGGATAAAGTGACCTTATTTTCTAGAAACTTCTGGTGTATGTTATAAATATATTGTTTATTCGAGAAACAAAACAATTTAAAAACTGCTATTGCTTTTTTTAAAACTTAAAAGTAACTTCATTCTGTACAGATATTACTGCAAATGTTGGTTGAGGGTGTGGACATAAATCAAATAAATAAATAAATCAAGCTTAATAAGTAAACTTATTATATTCATACAAGGGCATAGGTAATTTTTTTGGTGTGTGGAGGATGGGGCGTTGAGTTTCCTGACAATCAGGCACAATAATTTCTTAATTCCCAATTATAATTAGACTTACTAAAAGTAATATAATGATTTGCAGGCTAACAAATTTCTTATAAACGCAATCTGGAGGATCTCAAAACAAAAACAACCTTTGCCAGTTGGCCACTATATCTTTCCGTTAGTTCATTTTCAGTTCAGTTGCTACTTATGATGTAGATAATGTATCTTCTTTTAAATAGATTTTTTTTTTTTATTATAGCATATAATATTAATTGACATGCAGAAAAATTGAATTTGCTAATACAAAATCTGTTAGATTAATATGGCAGTGGCTTAGGTCAGTAGGAAATGGGCCTCCATGTTTGTAAAAAACTTCTCTCCAAATTTATAAAAAAACTTCCAAAATGGCTGCCATGCTTGCAAACAACTAAGCTCCAGATATGAGCTGTCAATATTTAAATGTGATTGTTAGCCTGCATAACAAAATAATATATATTTTTTTTGTTGAAGTGAGTATATTACAATTGTAGAAAACAAAATAAGTAAAAGCAATGTTATTTCTTCCTTCTTCTGTTTCTGTTCTCAACAAATTTTCTTATATATTCAGTCCCTTCACATATGATTTTCATGTGTGTTTTTTGCTTTGTTTTTTCTCAGCCCTGATGAAGACTTAAAATTTAGGCCATAACACTGGTACACAATAATAAGAACTTGTTAAGCGAGGTTAATTTGATGTCCGCACCTCTAGCGAAATTCTGCAATAATTCATTCTATTTACATGTAAATCAGTAAAATTATATATACTAATTATTAAATTTTCAAAATATAAACCAAATCATGTTCATTAAATACTGATATTATATAATCACATTTCATTTATTATATACAAACATTATATTCAACCACAATTAACTTATTTATTTAAGAATAAGATGTATTAAAATGTAGTAAAAACAAATCTATAACAGCCAGAATGTCTTGTCACTTTCTTCTTTTGACACTGTCTTAGAATAATTTATAAGAATTCTTAGAAAATGTTAAAAGTAAAAAATAGTAATAATTATCTACAAATAGCCATTACTGTGATAAACAAAAACAAAAAAAGATGATTTTTATAGAGGTATCAACTAAAATTCAGTGTTGAAAGATTTTTCCTTTTACTTGGTGAAGTAAAATGGATAAGTTGTAGCTTACTAGCTCTGAAGATGAAAATGGTTTTATCTTTGTTACATTTATAACTGTTGTGTGTTTTTGATCGATTCAAATTGATCAACATCAACAATTTACATTAAAAGAAATAAATTAAATCTTAGCTCTTTATGTTTGAGTTATACATTATACATTAATGAGCATGATAAATTACAACTATTGTTGAATTCCAGTGTAGCAACACCGTGTCACCCTGTAAAATGTCACATGTTATTGTTTAATAATTTAGTTGTTATAAATTCAAAAAGGTTATAAATTGTATGTTAAATGAATTATGTAAAGGCTCATTTTTCTTATTAAATAATACTTAGTTTCAGAAGGATTCATTTTAGTATTAAAATAAATAAAAATTTCTTTAAACAACCATATTAATCAGTTTAGAGATTAGCCAACAGTTCAACTACAATTAAAAAAATCAAATGTTTGAGAGACTTTAGTCAATTCTTCATAATTGTGTTCAAAATTGAAAAAAACATTTTTATACAGATAATACATTGGTATGAGAAGTAAAGCTTTTTAAGCCATTTATGTTTCACTCTCAATACACAATATTGCTTTATACATAGATAATTGGTTTAAATTGAGTTTCATCTAAATTAGAGTTATGTATTTTAACACTAAGTGTTGATAAATGAGTTGCTTATGTAGGCTTAAATGATTTTTTATCAAAATATTAATAGTACGAAAGTAAGTCAATAATTATCCACAATAAAGTTTAACTGGAAACTTAGATTAGCATAATTTTTGGACAAAGGCCTCTTGCTTTTCAACGCACTTGGTCCATCGCTGCACAAGATTCCTGATCTCCTCAGAAAATATGGTTTTCAGCTGAGAAACAAGCCAGGAATAAGCAGCTTACTTCAACTCTTCATCGGAGGTGATGTGAACAGCTCCTTAGTGCTTCTTGGAGTGAACCAAAGATGGAAGACGCATGATCAGGACTATAGAGACGATGAGCTGTTACTTCAAACTTGAGCTTTTAAGCTGAGTGTTTTGGGATCCTTCTTTGTCTGAACCCAGGTGTGGTGTAGAGGATGATTTTATTGAAAAAAAACATGGCTAACTTGCAGAGGATGTCCGAAAGTCTTTGATACTGATACTCATTTCGACCACAAACATACAAATCACTCAACATCGTTCTTATCTAAAGCAAACAGAAAGTGTTGGGGGAAATTATTATAAAAGGCAGAACAGCCATTATGAAACCAAATTAGAAGAGCGAAACGTACGCATTGATAATCACAAGAGGTATGTGATCACTTCCGATGCTCATTTCTTTTCTGAACATGCATCAACTTTTGTCAAAAATCTTAGATCTTATGTTTGCGCATGTCTTAGGTTTTTTATCTATGCGCTTCCTTTTGATAATTCAGAAGCTGTGATGGAATAAACGTCTGACCACCTGATTTCTGGTTCTAACATTCCTAAGGAAACCACGCATGCGCAACTAGCTCGACTACTAACTATTGCAGTTGCCAACAGAAATAAATATATAACAGCATTGCTGATAATTATTGACTTACTCGCGTATATTCCGCCGAATCAAGGATAAATTAAGTATGCATCAATTTATATAATATATTTTGAGCAAATGTTTATATAAAACTTAAAAGTCTCTGCAATTATAATTTTTTTGTTCTTTTTTAATAGTTACTGTTCAATATACTGAATGATTATATTAATATTTGAGGGTAAATAATGATAAAACACCATATTTTGTATAAATAATCTTGATAAGTGGACTGATGATGTGCCTCTGTTTTCAACATTTGTATATACAGCCTTTGGATAAAAAAATAAAAATGTAAATAGTGTAATAAAGAGAACTGTTATCTCAATTTTAACTTTTAATTTCCTCTTTCACAAACATTATAATTTTTCATGATGTAAGAAAAAAGTATTGAAGATGGTTAAACAGAAATGACTACAGTAAGTGTCAAAAGTATTCACAAAAGTATTTATAAACATTTCAATATTTTTTTTTACTTTCACTTTCCTATATTTGAATATGGGTGACGGGATTCCGGTGTTGGGGTATGCAGATGATTTGGTACTGCTGGGTGAAGAAACGGAAACCATACAACTGAATACAGGTGTGTTAGTGAAAACCGGTAAAGAAATAGGACTCAAATTAAATACCGATAAGACGAAATATATGATTAGTAGCAGAAACGGTGGCGATCTTGGTGGTATTGATATATCAGGGCATACTTTTGAACACGTAGAGAAATTCAAGTATCTAGGTTCAATGATAAAAAGAAAAAATGAAATCCAGGAAGAAATAAAGTCCCGGTTAAAGGTGAGAAATGCGTGTTATCATTCAGTTGCTAAGTTACTTAGTTTGCGGCTTCTATCTAAAAACTTAAAGGTTAGAATTTATAAATCTGTTATTCTTCCGAAGGTTCTTTATGGATGTGAAACGTGGCCGCTTACTTTGAAGGATGGACAACGGCTTAAGGTTTTCAAAAATAAGGTACTAAGTAAAATATTTTGTCCGAAGAGAGATGAGGCCACTGGGGAGTTTAGAAGGTCGTACAACGCGGAATTGCGGAACTTCTACCCTGTGAATATTATTGATTTGATAGCATCGCGGAGACTAAAAGGGGTGAGTAAAGTTGTTGGTTTCGATGCGGAACGGATTCCGAGAAATTTGTTTTTCGCTGATCCGACTGGTAGACGTCCAAAAGGTAGGCCGAAGCGTCGATGGGAGGATTGCGTAAGGCTGATCTCAGGGGCTGGGGCTTGAAAGGTGATTATTGGACGAGGCTCTGTGGACAGAGTTTGGTGGTATCGGCATCGAACCTTCGGGCTCGGTAAGCCTATTATTATTATATACGGAATATATAGTAAGGGAAAGTATTGCGATCGTGAACATTTTCGAATTCCAGTTTTCAGCGGAAATGCACGTTTTAGGGTCCCCTGAGTCCAAACGACCAAGTCCCACAAAAAGATCTGTATGCGTGGTAGGTCCATGGGGTAAACGAAAAGTCCTATGAAACTGAAATTATATATATTTAAGACAACTACGCCCGAGATGTTACAGCAACTTTTTTTTACCAAAATCAGCTAACCAAAAGAGCCACTTTATACCATGCATTTTGCACCTATTTATGCTTATCTCAAAAACGGCTTTAACGATTTTGATAAAACTCTCTATATTGATGTAAAATTGTACGGGCTTTAATATCATGTAGGTTTCATTCTGATTGAAATAGCCTGACAGGGGTGAAATGCCGATATTTCAATATTTGTCCCTCTAAAGTAACTTTAATTTTGTATTTTTTATGAAATTCACAATATCATCTGATTAGCATAGCTAAAAGAAGATGGTGTAGTGGTTAACATAAGTGCTTTCTATGTTCCAGGTCATGTGTTAAACCCCGGCATATGGCTTTAGGTTTTTCAAAGTGAAAAAAATTCCTTGAACATGCTGTCCTTCGGAAGAGACATAAGTTTTTGCGAGACGTATTGCGTACCTGTTAAAGATCTCTACTCTAATTAAACCTGGATAGGCAAAATTTAGGACTCCCACCACAGCATCATACAATTAGCCATACTAGACATAAATTGCCGTCGTATCAAAAACAAACAAAATTTGATAAATTAAATTAAGGATTAATTAAAATTTAGAAATATATTTATATATATATATATATATATATATATATTATATATAATATATATATATATATATATATATATATATATATATATATATATATATATATACATACGGTTGATAAACATTTTTGTATAAATACATATTTTAGCCTACGAGACATTGGTTTGAACAATTTAAAATTGTTTTTTGTACAGTATTGTCACACTCTAGAATTTTTTTTTTTTTCAGATTGTTTTCATTTCAAAATTCGTATTTCCTGATTTTCCATTTTAGTAGGGCCAATAGCTTTCGATTACTTCAACACTTACTAGACAAACGCTCCAACCTTTCACTTAACTATAAAAGACTCATCTACATGATCATCATAAGACCTATCTGGACTTACGGAGTAGAGCTATGGGGGTCTACTAAACCATCAAATTCTTCCCGTCTTCAATCCTTACAATGCAAAATCCTTCGAAAAATCCTCAACGCTCCTTACTTTGTCACGAATAAGCTCATCCATAAAGACCTTAATATTCCCATGTAGCTGATTTGGCCCGAACCAGGTATCAATTCTTCCATGACAATCTCCACTCCCACTCTTTCAATCCTTGCTTTCTCTTCCATTCCTGGCGATCCTCTGAGGAGTCTGAAAAGAAGATGGCCTCGAGACCTTCTAGTTTAAAATTTCTTTAGAGTGCTGCCGATGAGTAGCTTCTCTACATGTCTTGTTCCTGCCTATTTTCTTTTAGCCTATTTACTAGATGTGTTGTACAATACAGTTGCAAATATCAATAAATAATTTAAAATAAAAAAAGAAAAGTTGGGCCAACAAATGCTAAAAGGAATAATTGCTGAGTGGTTTCCAGAACGTTTAGAAAACTTTGCAGCACCCGAGTCTTTATGGATAACCCTGAATTCATAGATTGATTTTCTTGCTTGAGTTTAAAATTTGATTAAAATCCCTCCAAAACCTATAAACCAATGAACTGTTCAGATCAATGCTTGTGACGTGTAAATTTTGGGTTTTCACTTTTCAGACGCTGGTCTCCCTAACTGAAGGCCGCCCCCACGACTCATATAAAGGAATCAATAATTCCGGTTCGAACACCGGATTCGGAGAAGTTAATAAATTACAACAGTCGAGAGAAACTAAAAATACTGCATATTGATGATAACTATTTTAGGAGAGGTCGGCTTCGATCCAGAGAATGACCCACGACAAACAGGTCAACACCACATGAAGCAGTGTAGGTATCAGCAGTCCAGAATCGCCGGAGGAGGTTTGGGGAAGACCTCAGCCAATGGAAGAAGATCCGGGAGGATTCAACTGAAGAAATTAGCAGACGGTGAATTACTATCTCTGAAGGAAGTACTCGAAGAACACATTTCCCGCTTTATATTCCTAACTTCCCCTCTTAAGTCTCTATACAAAGTATCCTATAGTAATAAGCAGGGATGATGTTTCAAACTTAAATTATAAAATTTTCAAGGAAACAAATATAAATGAAATGGAAGATCTCTTTCACTTCCTGGCTGCCTGTCCGATACTATCGGGATTTAGAAGAAAAAAAAATCTGGTGCGGGAAACACACGACTTTCACTTACCTCGGTTGTTAAAATCAATTAATATGGTTTTAAGAATTTTTAAATACATGTAAAGATAAAAATCCGGTGTGGGCAACACACGACTTTTACTTACCTCCATTTTAAAAATCAATGAAAGGATTTTCTGATACAGTTAGAAATACGTGAAACCATTAAATAAATAATTAAATTGAATTTCTATAGAAACATGTGTTTTATTAAAAAATCTATTATATTATTATCTAAAATAATCAGATTTATCGGCTTTTCATCACTCTTTATTAACTTTTACAAGTTTGTTCATTAGGTAATATTTATTCTAAAAGCTTTAGCTTTCCAACGGTATATTGTACGTGTATATTACTGTTGCTATGTTCAAAATAAAAAAATTGCATTAAAAAAATATTTTTATTTAGTTTTCTCCTTTAGTTAGATATCGAATTCGTTCAACTTATATATTTATGGGTTTTTCATCGGTGGTAACAAGATAATATATTTATTTTTACAAAATCTATAAAATATATTTTTATAAAATGGCTCTTTTGGTAAGCTAATTTTGATGAAAAAGGTTTTGTAACGTCTCGGGGGTATAGTTGTCTTAAATATGAAATTTTAGTTTCATAGGACTTTTCGTTTCCGCCCGGGAGTTAACACACACACACACACACACACACACACGCACAGACTTTTTTGCGGGACTTGGTTATTTGGACTCTATATTTATATAGTTAGTGAAAGTAATATGAAAAAAAAATTGCTGTGAAAAAACAAATTTATTTTATTAATGTTTCGGTTTTTCCTCATTGAACAAACTGCCGAGGCTGATCTCGTCCTCCATTCCACCCTGCACGTTGGTTACATTCTCATCCACGTGCATCTTCCCGATGCTCAGCTTATCGACGTTGATGTCTTCCTGCTTGATCTTCTTCTCCGCGTTCTCTATCCTGTGCCTCACCACGTCCACAGGAGGGAGGTAGGACGGGAACATCTTCACGTTGGCTTTGTTGTCCTTCACCATCCTCTCTTCGCCGTAGAGCATCTGGTTGATCTCCGGCAGGAGGTGGTAGGCCGTGTGCTCCAGCCTCGAGGCCAGGGTGTTGTCCAAGGACACCGTGTAATCCTCGCTGATGAGGACCACTCCGCCTTCTGACTCCTTCCCCAGCTCGTTCTCCTCGTCCAGGGTCAGTTTCACCGGAAGCCCGGTTATCTCTTCATAGTCGCTCTCAAGCGCCCTTATAAGGCCCTTGACTATATCTTTGTCTTCCGGCCTGGTCCTCACCAGCACTGAAGGCTCCATCAGCTGTTGAATTTATTTTTTAATTACTCAATTTGACTCAACAGAACTTCTATGGTTAATATCTATCTAAAAAAAAAAAAAAAAAAAAAAAGAATTAAACGATGTCATGGGTAAATAAGTCAGCCATGTTGTAAACATAAAAAAAAATCTGGCGCGGAGACGACACACGACTTTCACTTACATCGCCTGTTAAAATCAATTTAAGAACTATTAAATAAACTGAAATTTAAAATTTTTAATGCTAATTTAAATAAAAAGTTAATTCAGGTTCTTTGAAAACATATAATTAACATTAAACAATATATTGAGGGCACATGTGCTCACTTGTGTCTCATACCCTATTGCAGACCTGCCTCGGATCTGGTCATTGCCTGCAATTTTTGGCAGGGAGTCTCCTTGATAATGATGCTGTCTGCTAGAGGGCAGCACTTAAAATATGTTAAGGGCCCTGTTTCATAACATATGTTTGCACTTTTCTCCTTTAGTTGTTTATGAAATTCGCTCAACTTTCATATTTATCAATTCTGACAAGTTTATGTGCCTATTTTTTTTAAATCTATAAAATTAAAGGTACTTTAGTTGAAGAAAATTTAAAATATTGGATTTTTTACCCTGTCGGACTATTTCAATCAGAATGAAACCTACATCATATTAAAGCTTATCAAATTTTACATCTATATAGCGTGTTTAATCAAAATATTTAGAGTCGTTATGGGAAAATCGTAAAAAGATGCAAAATGCAAGGTATAAAGTGGCTCTTTTCGTTAGCCAATTTTGATGAAAAAGTTTTTGTAACGTCTCGGGCGTATAGTTATCTTACATATGAAATTTCAGCTTCATAAGACTTTTCGTTTACGCGCGGGAGTTACAACACACGGCGGCACACACAGAACTTTTGTCGGGACTTGGTTATTTAGACTCAGGAGACCCTGAAACGTGTAATTCCATCGAAAACTGGAATTCGAACATTTTTACGATCTATTTCATATATATAGATAAGTGAAAGTAATAAATGTATAGATCTTACCTTAGTTTTCTGCAAATGTTGTATTAAATTTTCTGCAAAAAACTGCGATGTATTAAAACGTTTATCATAACATAGGGTGGATCTGTAAATTCGTTCGGTGTTTGTTAGTTGTTGGATTTTTTTAAAAATTATTTTCTCTTTGCCTTATCCGATAATGGCTGTTATCAGAAAGCTCAAAATCAATTATTCAAAACTATTTTGTTCGATTTCAATGGCAAACCATAATGTGCATTTTAGGCATATTAACGTCCCCATACTTTTAACGTCTCCCCATACTGCCTCCGAAGGATGGCATAACTAAGGATTTTTACTCCCATTAAAAAATCCCATGACCACTTGCGGTTCTAACCCGTGACCTTTGGCATAGGAGACTGTTATACGCCCGAGACGTTACAAAAACTTTTTTCATCAAAATCGGCTAACCAGAAGAGTCACTTTATACTATGCATTTTGCACCTTTTTACTTCTTCTTCTTTAGCTCTCTCCTTGTGCCTTTCAGCGTGGAGATAGTCCAACCCAGGATCTCCATCTCTCTCTGTCTCCTGCAAGAGTCTTCATCTCCTGCAGTGTCTTGCCTCTCGCTTGCCCCAACTTGGTAATGTAGCCATCGTAGCTAAGCCTAGGCCTTCCTCTAGGTCTGGTGCCAACTGGTTTTGCCTACATAAATTTGCGTGGGTCACAATCCTGCCTCATCCTACATACATGCCCGTGCCACCCCAACTGTCTCTTCTCCAGGGTCTCCTTCATTGCAGGAATGTTTAATTCTTCCCTTATTGTTTCATTCCTGATCCTATCTCTGCGGGTTTTGGAAGCCACTCTGCGCAGGTATTTCATTTCTGCCGCTGTTATACGGCTCCATTTGCTGTCCGACAGTACCCAGCTCTCTGCTCCGTATAGTAGAACAGGCATGTATACTGCCTTAAATATGTGGAGCTTGACATTTTTTTAACCTCTCTCTTTCCTACCACTGTGTTGCTGATGGAATAGTAAATATTATTTGCTTTTCCTATCCTGTGGGATATTTCGGGTTGTATTTTTCCATTTCCGCTTATCACAGTTCCAAGGTAGGAGAACTCATTTACCACTTCAAGCTCATCTTCGTTGCACATAATGTGGATTTGTTCGGGCTGTCGTCCCACTTGTGGGATCTTGCTTTTTCTGGCATTAATAATCATACCTTTCCGCCCTAATTCTGCTTCCCATTCTATTAGGGCTTGTTGGAGCTTAACGCTAGAGTCAGTAATAAGGACTATGTCATCGGCATACACCATTACTTGTGCCTGTTTGGTTCTCATATTCCAATGACCAATCACCGCTCTTGCTGTTCTTCTCTTGCAAATCTTTATTATTTCATCCATAAAGATGATGAAGAGTAGAGGGCTGAGGCTATCCCCCTGCTTTACTCCTTTTGCCATCGGAAAGCTCTTCGACTCGAGACCGTTAATTCTTACAATACCCTTTGGTGGCTGGTATGTTGATTTTATGGCGAGTAGCAAACCCTCAGGCACGTTCTTTACTCTCAGGGCGTTCCATATTTCCTCTCTAGGTACTGAGTCAAACGCAGCTTTAATATCCAGAAAAGCAAGGTATAAGCTTTTATTTCGATCCCAGGCTTTCTCTATTAACATCCTCAAAGCAAAGATATGGTCTTGGGTTTGGCGTCCAGGGCGAAAAGCGGCTTGCTCGTTTTCCAGATTATCTTCGACTAAAGGTCTCAGCTTCTTTTCCAGAATCGAGGTATATATTTTATATACCTTTTTACGATTTTTTCAAAAACGGCTCTAACCATTTTGATTAAACTCGCTATATCGATGTAAAATTTGATAAGCTTTAGAATTATGTAGGTTTTATTCTGATTGAAATAGTCTGACAGGGCTTAAATGCCAATATTTTAAAACTTCTTCAACTAAAGTACCTATAAGTTTAAAGATTTAAAAAAAAAAATTAGGCACATCAACTTGTCAGAATTGATAAATAACAGCTAAATATGAAAGTTAAGCGAATTTTATAAACAAATAAAGGAGAAAAGTGCAAAAATAAGTTAAGGAAACAGGGCCCTTAACATATTTCAAGTGCTGCCCACTAGCAAACAGCATCATTATCAAGAGCATTTCAGGTAATGGCGAGGTAAGTGAAAGTCGTGTGTTGTCCGCACCCGATTTTTTGTGCTCGCAGCTCTTGGGCTGTTAAGAGGTTGTTTTTTTTTGTCTACCCATAACTCTCCTTTGAAGACTATACGAGAATTTCTCAGGCCAGAGGATGAAGGTGGGGAATCAATTCAGAATTATTATCTTACAATACAATTTACCTTACAAAGTCCTTGCATGATGAGGGCCCGAAGTATCTCTTTGTAAGTGGCCACGTGGATTTCCTTGTCCTTGTTGGAGAATCTGCTGCGCGCTCTGTTGACAGTGTCCACAACGTGCGAGTACTTGTTACTCAGCATCTCCAGTCGGCTCACGTTCTTCAATTTACTTTCAAACCTGAGAAATATTTAAAAACTTCATTAAATAAATATGAGAAAGGTATATGTAAAATTGTTTGAGAGGATAACCCGTACCGAAAAATGTACAAACCAGTATGAAAATTACAACACCATTTAGCCAACGTACAAAACTGGTGTAAGAAATGGAAGTTAAAAATTAACCATGACAAGTCACTACATATTACATTTACACTTAGACGCGGAATCTGCCCTTCAGTTTACATAGACAATCACCCTTTACCGCAATCAAATACAGTAACGTACTTAGGACTAATATTTGACAAAAGATTGACATGGGGCCCACACGTCAAGACAAAACGTAAAACGCTAAACTTTCGACTTAGACTATTATATTCAATATTACATAGACGTTCTAAATTATCCACCAGATAGAAACTTAATATATACACTTTTTTAATAAAACCAATATGGACTTACGCTGGCCAAATATAGGGACCCGCTAAACAGACACACATACGAAAAATAAAACCTTTCAATCGCAATTTTTAAGACTGGCAATGAACTCACCACCATATGTGTCAAACGATATCCTACATACTGACTTACGTATTCCAACTGCAATAAACCACATTCGACTGACTTACAAACGATTTCACGACAAACTAAATGAACATAGAAACAAACTTGTACAAAACATGGCTACAACTGACATACCATACAAAACTCAGCGTAGGCTGAAAAGGAGTTGGATGAGGGACCTCCTAGCCTAAAAAAATAGTTTGTTTTTGAATGTCAGGAGGATGCACCACTGGGTTCTATCTTCCTCATGCCAACCCATGCTATGTTTATCATATATAACTCATTTGCTGATTGTAACATATACAGGTGCAAATAAAATATTAAGTTAAAAAAAACAAAAAAAAAAACAATATACTCCCCTTGAACTACAAACTCCTGAACGATAAAAATGTTATATCACGAATAATACTCTTAATGATGGAAGAATAGTTGACTGTAGATAAAATGTAACGAAAAGTTAGAAGGAGGTGCAGTGTTAACAAAAACATTTTTATTTTTATTCATTAATTGATATTTACAACTGAATAGGAAAAATTAAAACAATTAAATGTGAAAAAAGTAACAATTTTCTTGGTAAAACTCTTGTGAAGAAGTTACCCAGCGGTAGTACTTCAATGTTTGTCATTAGCAGGTCTCGAGGCCACCGCCTTTTCAGGCGCCTCAGAGGGTTATCGGAATAGATGGAGATGAGAGGATACGGGGTAGCGGGTTTGAGTGGGCTGGTAGTTTAGAATTAAAGGAGGTATATCTAGTTCTTTATGGATAGTTGTATTGGGTTGTGTCACATGAAATGTCTGTTTTCAAGGTAAAGGATTTTTATTGAAAATACGATATGAAAACAAGATAATTTTATTCGAAGTATTTACCTTCTTTTGCTACAGATTTTTTCCAACGTGACACCAACTTTTTTATCCCCAAACTGAAAAACTCTGAGCTTTGAAGTGAAACAAAATCTGAAAACGCACTTTTCACTTGATCATCATTTTCAAAAAGTTTTCTTTTGACGAAGTTGTCTAAATTCCTAAACAGGTGGTAATCTGTTGGAGACAAGTCAGGAGAATATGGTGGGTGCGGAAGAACTTCGTAGCCCAGTTCTTTCAATTTTTGCACCGTATGTTTTGAAACATGCTGCTCAGTGAGATCATGAGGTACCCATGTATCGAGCTTTTTTACTTTCCCAATACACTTTAAATGTCTGGAAACGGTAGGGGCAATTGCATTTAGTTGTGCTGAGAGTCATTTAACTGTTTGGTAGGGATTCATGTTTACTTTAAATATGTAAACATTCGGAAGAAAACAACAGAGACCAGCAAAACCCTTTATGTATTTCAGAAACTATAAAAACGGACATTTCATGTGAAACAACCCAATATTAGTGACAAAATAAGGAGCATTTAGGATCTTTCGGAGGATTTTGGATTGCAAGGATTGGATACTAGAGGAATTTGATGGCTTGGTGGATCCCGATAGCTCATTACCATGTGTCCAAATTGGTCTGATAACGGCTAAATAAATTAGTTTAAATAAAAAGGAGACACCAACATATTTTTACTATGTCCTTTTCTTTCTTTTAATTTCCTGTGAAATATTACAAATAAAAATCCTGATTCCAGAACACTTTAACAGATCATGGTTGTCTTGGTATGTTTGTGTAAAATTTCGGAAACATCAGTCATGTAGTTTCGGAGAAAAGCGTTTATGCGCAGGGGTTACCACTACGGGTGGGCATAATCGAATGACGATTATCGGATCATTTGATTATTCCAATCATTCGAATTAATCGATTATCGGATTAATCAGTTTGGAGAAACGAATGACCATTCGAACTGAATCGTTTAACGTTAATCGAGGGATTACGAAAAAGAGCTCTTTTTTGTTTTGCTCATCACATAAATTATATGCACATTTGCACCTAGGCTCAGCCATTATGGCGGATATTTTGGCAAATTGCCTCTCAGAAAGCATATTAATCATTCGATCATTATTATTTAAATCATCGACGTCCGATCATCCGATTATGACGATCATTCGATTATGCCCACCCCTAGTTACCATACACAGACACACTCACAGACCTTTTTGCGGGACTTGGTCATTTGGACTCAGGGGACCCTAAAACGTGTATTTCCGTTGAAAACTAAAATTCGAAAATTTTCACGATGGCAATAGTTTCCCTTACTATATATTCCATATACATGTAAGTAAAAATATGGCCACCCAAAGGGATGAGTGGAAGCGATGGACTGAGGCTGGTTGTTCTCTCTGAAAGGCACCAAGGAGCTAGTGAAAGAAGAAGAAGGTATTATCGATAAATATTATCGAGGAAGTGTTCTGTTTAGTTAGTTATTCATTTAACGTCACCAATCGGACGATGCAACAGTGGGAGTCCTTAATTTTGCCTATTCGGGTTTAATTACTGGGTTGTTTCCCATGAAATGTCCGTTTTTACAGTTTCTGAAATGCATAAAGGATTTTGCTGGTCTCTGTTGTTTTCTTCCGAATGTTTACATATTTGAAGTAAACAATCACTAATCCTCTACCTTTGTATTATAAACATTAGCTTCCCAATCAATTACCCTGTGGCGGATGCTACACACGATCGCTCACAGATAGCGCTAGCGGCGTCCACATACCTCACCGGCCAAATATAAGAAGACGCTATATCCAATAATATTGTATATTGTAACTAACTAGTGTCATTGTAAATATTTATATCTATATAACTGTTGTGTGAGAATAAATAAAGCACTCAAGGTAATTTGACCTAGGACCAAGACCCTAGCCTGCTAACAAAGCTCTCACTGTCAATTATCGACATGGATGACTAACATCCCCAAGAGCTGGCATAGCTCTTCAGATCACCAAACTGGTGTCATCCTAGGCCAGCTTTACTCTGCCTTTGTAACACAATGTGGTCTATCTTTATTTCACTTCCTTCTTGTACCTCTCTCCTTCTTACCTTCGCTACTGTCGTGCTACTACCACGCCGGGTAATCCTCTTCTGATCCACGCTACTGTCGTGCTACTACCACGCAGGGCGAAATCCCTCCTGATCCTCGCTACTGCTGTGCTACTACCACACAGAGTGTAACCCATCCTAACCAGTCCACTCTGCTAATTCATTAAATGTCATCTCCATTAAACTCTCTTCCTTGCATGAATACGCAATTGTCGAGGCCTTCTGATACTCTTTCTTGTCTATTATAACAATCATACCTCGACAACCCACTTTTTAGTATACCTCCAAATATGAACAAGGAAACACTGCGATTTTCGAGTAATATTTTTGTACGAGTTTAAACTCGGCCACTCAGCAGCTGAGGCCGCTAGAAATATTTGCAAGGAGTTTGGAGAAAGAGGAGAATGAACGGACCATTCGCCGTTGGTTTGCTAAGTTTTCAGCTGGGGATTTCCAATTTCCAGACATTTAAAGTGTAGTGGGAAAGTAAAAAAGCTCGATACATGGGTACCTCATGATCTCACTGAGCGGCATGTTTCAAAACATACCGTGCAAAAATTGAAAGAACTGGGCTACGAAGTTCTTCCGCACCCTCCATATTCTCCCGACTTGTCTCCAACATATTACCACCTGTTCAGGAATTTAGACAACTTCAATTTAATTTAGACAAGGAAAACTTTTTGAAAATGATGATCAAGTGAAAAGTGCGTTTTCAGATTTTGTTTCACTTCAAAGCTCAGATTTTTTCAGTTCGGGGATAAAAAAGTTGGTGTCACGTTGGGAAAAAATTGTAGAAAAAGAAGATAAATACTTCGAATAAAATTATCTTGTTTTCATATCGCATTTTTAATAAAAATCCTTTCCCTTGAAATGTTACGGACATTTCATGTGACACAACCCATTAGTATAGGGATCTTTAACAAGTAACTGGCATTTCACAGGCTCGGGACCACAACTTGAAGGTGGAACTACTCATAACTAAGAATTTTTTACTCCCATTATGAAATCCTAGGGCCACCTGCCAGGTTTGAACCGGCGACCTTGGGCATAGAAGGCTGTAATGCTAGCCACTACACCACAGGCTAGTTAGCATTGGGATCCTTACACGAGACTGGACCTCCGCGCCCTCGTTTCCTTCTCCTGATAATAAGTTTCGATATTTTTCACGTTCAAAAGAAATTCCTTATTCCTCTCTTGAAGGAATTCCTCTTCCGTCTTTACTTCGATCTCTTCTACTTTTTCAGCCATGTCCTGCTGGATGTGCAATATGATATTGAAAAGCTGTAACAGTCACATATTTGTCACGGTTAAGGAGAACTTAAAATTACGAAATAGAGAAAAAAAAAAAATTTCTCCTTGACTGGGAAAAAAACAAAAAATATAGATATAAAAAATAAAATAAAATAATTGTTAAAAGAGTTTCCTTAGAAACATGTATTTAATTAAATAAATAATTATATAATTATCTACAAGACTCACTTCGTTTTATACGTTTTTCACTCTCCACTACCTTTTACGATTTTGTGTATAAATTGTTATGCATTGAGGATACTGAGGGCTCCAAATTCATTATTCATTAATTAATAATGAAATGAAATGAAAAGACATTTTATTCTGGGACAGCTAGTCCCCTAAGAATAATATAAGTGTACAATAGAAGATTTAACTTTTGACTGTAGAATTTAAAATATTATATACAGCATTTTATGGATTACAAATTATGATACATATGGATCTGTATATACACACACTCACACAAATTCACACACGAATACATATACGAACACAAAATCATATTAAAACCGTAAATAAATCTAAATAATAAAAAATATTAAAACAAAACAAAATAGAGAAAATTGAGATAAAAATAAAAAGGCCAGACAGTTAAGTTTATGAAGGCACGGCAGATTGATGTTCGAGGAGATGGGTAAATAGGTGATGTTTAAAGGAAGTTAAGGATTGGCATGCACGAATAGACATGGGTAAGGAATTCCAAAATGAAGATGCACGTATGACAAAGGATCTCTTAAAGGAAGCAGTTCTGTGGGATGGAATGAGCAGGTTCGAGGGCTGGGATCTTGTGTTGATGGAGTGGACAGAGGATAGGGGGATGAATATATTGTAGATATAGATGGGTTTTTTGGTTCTAAAGAATTGGTAAAGGTAAGTTCCTAGGAAGTATTGCCGTCGAAATTTAGGGTGGAGCCACTTCAACTCGGCATACCTGGCTGAGACATGAGAGCGCCTGGGAATTCCGAAGATGAATCTAATGAAACAGTTCATTAATCTCTTCAGCCTCATCTCAAGCCTCTCGGACAGTCCGCCAAACACTAGGCAGCCATAATCCAAGTGGGGGAAGATAAGAGAGGATACTAGGAGTTGGCGGGTTTTAAGGGGTATTAATTCGCGTGATCGGAGGAACTGCAATGGATTTTCTGGAAATTTGATTATTCCAGGATAGGTTATGGTCGAGGAATACGCCTAGGTTTCTAACAGACGTGTGGAAGGTAATGGGTCTATGGTTGAGGTAAAGTAAGGGGTGATAGGAGAGGGAGTTGAGGAGATGTCTAAGATTAAGATGTCTAATACATTAATCAAATTAATAAGCCCTTGTCGGCAAAAGTTCAAAAGGCGTTTACCTCCATGGACCCCTCCAGCAATACCTCGAGAAACTTCCTAGACCCCAATGGCACTTCCCATATCAGCCCTGCCTTACTTTGTCTGAAAGTAGATCGGCTATTTACAAAAATAGTACTTTTGGAAAGAAGAGGGGGTGAGGTGATGAGGGTGCGATTTTAGAATCAGAGAAAGTCAGTCTTATTCCAGCCACGAGAGTTCTGTCTACAAGAAGAGGAGAGGTCCGTCGGGGGTCAGAGCAGCTGGAGGATAAAGTCGAGAAGGGCCGAGACTAATTCCACCTTCGCCAGCTAAGTTTATGTGAGGTATTTCTTTATTTAATATTGTATGGCAAGGTTAACTGTAATGTCCCTCAGTATTCTCAGGCGTAGTTTAAATAGATATGTTTAATTTAATTCAAATAATAATGTCATTTATTAAAACTTGTCTAATTATACCTTTGGAAAAGAAATCCAATGGTTCAAAAAGGTATAATAATAATAATAATAGGCTTACCGAACCCGAAGGTTCTATGCCGATACCACCATATTCCATCTACACAGACTAATCCAATGTTCTCCGTTCAAGCCCAAGCCCCCAAGATCAGCCTTAACGCAATCCTTCCATCGACGCTTCGGCCTACCTTTCGGACGCCTACCAGTCGGATCAGCAAATACCAACTTTCTCGGAATCCGTTCCTCACCGAGCCCGACAATTTTACTCTCCGCGACGCAATTAACTCAATTATATTCACAGGATACAAGTTCCGCAATTCCGCGTTGTGCAACCTTCTAAACTCCCCAGTGTCCTCATCTCTCTTCGGACCAAATATTTTGCGCAGTACCTTATTTTCGAAAACCTTAAGCCGTTGTTCATCCTTCAAAGTAAGCGGCCACGTTTCACATCCGTAAAGAACCGTTGGAAGAATAATTGTTTTATAAATTCTAACCTTTAAGTTTTTAGATAGAAGCCGCGAACTAAGTAACTTAGCAACTGAATAATAACACGCATTTCCCACCTTTAACCGAGACTTTATTTCTTCCTGGATTTCATTTTTTCTTGTTATCATTGAACCTAAATACTTGAATTTCTCTACGTGTTCAAAAGTATTCCCTGATATATCAATATCACCAAGATCACCACCGTTTCTGCTACTAATCATATATTTCGTCTTATCGGTATTTAATTCGAGTCCTATTTCTTTACCGGTTTTTATTAACACACTTGTATTTAGTTGCATGGTTTCCGTGTCTTTACCTAGCAGTACCAAATCATCGGCATACCCCAAAACCGGAATCTTGTCACCCTTATTTAAGCCTTTCTCGGTACACATAATCTTTTCTATAACATATTCTAAAGCTATATTAAACAAAACAGGTGAAAGGGAGTCACCCTGTTTCAAACCCGATCGCACCTCAAATCTCTCGGAGTAATTATGACCGATTCTAACTTTATGAAATGTTTCCGACAAGCACATCTCTATTAGGTTTACTAACTTTCTAGGTAAACGTATATTATATAAATTAATTAAATATATTAATTACTACTATTTTAAAAGTACCGCTGCCTCATAAAAGCAGCCGGTCAAAAACATAGCAAAATTAATCATTTTTGCTAAAGTCTTTAGCTTTACAACGGTATATACGAGGCATGTGTGACACACACACGCACACAAACACACACACACACACACACAACAACAAACACACACACAAACACACACACACACACACACACACACTGTAGACTTCTACCTCACCCAACTCCTTACAGGGCGTGGCTGCCTAAAATCATATTTAAAATACGTTTTGAAATAGAGGATGAACCATCGTGTCCAAGTTGCCTATATGAGGACCAAACAGTGGAGCATGCATTCTTTCATTGCCCCAGAATGAACTAGACTGCATTCTTGGAGAGAAGGCTGTTCCAGAAAACTTGGTCAACCTTATGATGACCAAAGAGGAAAACTGGAATGCTGTGATAGAATACACGTCGAAAGTAGGAAAGAAGCTCAGATCTCAAGAGCGTGAAAGGAACGGCCAGGTAAGGCTTGTAAGTTAAATTATATAAAGATGTCCATTACTGAAGTAGGCACATAGCCATACTGCCCCCCGCGAAGTAATGCATGACGGCAGTTCCGTGGGGTGGTGAAGGCTAATAGGGAGGCGGTTTTCTAGTGAGTGGGGCATGTATAGTATAGCCACACATCGTATATGAAAGATTTTTCCCCTACCTTCAATAAAAAAATAAAAAAACACACACACACGACCACAGACACACAAAGAACTTAATGCGTGACTTGGTTATTTGGACTTATGGGACCTTAAATCATTGAAAACTTTAATTAAAAAATGTTCACGATTCCCATACTATATGTTTAATACATAGTTAAGTGAAAGTAAAATGGACGTTATCCTTCCGCTACCTGTATTACTGTTCAACTAACCATAAATATATATATATTTAAATCAACACAAAAATATATGTATAAATTCAGAGGTTATAACTAGCGTGATATAAAAACTAAATGGATAAGGTTACATTGGATGCTCACGTCTAGCTCTGAAGTGTTAAAGGCGTTTGGCGTCGGGTGAGCCTTATTCTGATGTTGAATTTCGACGGATTGCTTCGGCTTCGACGGCATTTCTTTCTGTTGAGGTTATCAATTGAATCGATGCAAAGAACTAAAGTGAATTCGATGAGATTGCAAAGAGCAATATGGAGAGAATGAACTTCGAACTGCAAACCCGCACTACAAATTTTGCAACGTCACTGGTCCTAATTACATTGCTTTAATAGTCTTACTAGCCGACCTGGCAAACGTTGTTCTGCTATATAAATTGTTTCTAGTAAATATTTTCAACGGTTTATTATTTCCAAATAACTATAATACGAAACAAACGTTTACGCAGCTGTTTACAGTTTATTAACTAACATGAAAAGAAATAAATAAGTCAAAGGAAAATGGCCAATCACGACTGCTGATTTCAAAACGCTGTATCTCTGATATTTCTGAACCGCTTTCAATTATCCTTCTTATGTTTTGTAGGAAATTTAGTTTCTGGTATATATTTATTCATTCGATTGAGTGTTTTAATAACGAAAAAACTTTTATTTTTTTCTCTATTTTCAATGATATCTGAGTCTTGGGGGATTACATCTCTTATGATTTGTGACTTGAATAAATAGAGAAATTTTTTTTTTTTTTTTTTTGGTTATGCCTTATTTATACCCGTGGAGTTCATTGGAATTCGTGGCAGAAAAACATTTTCTCCTTGGAATTTGCAATTCAAAATAGTGGCTTCGATAATGTTTTATCAATTTTTTAAAGACCAATCGCGTGCCATTGCACCGCTGTGGTTGGTTTTAATTCCGAAGTAAAATAACCTAAGAATCCAACTTTCAACAAAAAACAAGAAAATAACCATTACAATAAAAAATAAAACATTAGTTGGGTACAATAATAAGATAACAGTAAATTGTATTAAATTATTTGTCTTCGAAATGGTATTGGTTGTTATATTGTTTCTCTTAGCCCTGACGAAGGACCACAATGTAGGCCGAAACGTCGGCACACGATTGCATTATTAGTGTGTTATTTTAATGACCAAACGCCTAACCAACTTCTCCTTCATATAGTCTCATTCGTCAACTAATACTCCATCGTTATATTACTTGTTGCTTATAAATAATAATAATAATAATATCGACAATCCATCTTTTATTCACTTTTATTGGTCAAAGGAAGTCTCTTCCCCGAAACGGAAGGCTTTTTTTATTGCTATTCTGGACCAAGTAATAGCTACTAGTTCTTACTGTCGACAGGTCTTGAAACAGAAAAATGAATCTGACAGATGCAGGCTCTGTGCTGGCACTTACGAGTCGATTCATCACATCACAGGAGGATGCGGCGCGCTGGCCGAGACAGAATACCTGAAGAGGCACGACGATGTTGCCAAGATATATCATCAGGCGATTGGTTTACAAAGAAAGTTATTAAATGAATCAATACCGCATTACCAATACAAACTTTAAAACGTCGTTCAGAGGGAATGTATAAAAATGTATTGGAACCAATCATTTATGACTGATCATACGGTGATCCACAACCAGTCTGACATCGTTCTGATTTACTTCTTATAAGATAAATGCTGAGCTAATTGATATAAATGTCCCAAATGATGGCGACACTACTTCAATCTGGGCAGAAAAAAAAATCGAAACCATCAAGCTCTAACAGCTGAGCTAATGGAACTGCAGAGGCTGGATAGTGTTATTGTGAGAACTATATTGCGATATCCAGCAATGGTTTGATGCCGAAGTCCACTGTGGAAGCCACTGAGCATGTTGGATCTATCTACAGCCGTTATAAATGAATCCCGGAAAGTTGTACTCCTGAACGCAGCTAGCATTGTTAGCAGCTTCCTGAATATACAATAATATTGGATTGTTTCACATGAAATGTCCGTTTTTATAATTTCTGAAATACATAAAGGATTTTGCAGGTCTCTGTTGTTTTCTTCCGATTGTTTACATATTTAAAGTAAACAGTTACTTATCTTCTACCTTTGTATTATAAACATTAGCTTCCCAATCAATTACCCACTTTTTTGTATACCTCCAAATATGAACATGGAAACACGCGATTTTCGAGTAATATTATTGCTAGAAATATTTGCAAGCCGTTTGGGGAAGGGAGTGTTAATGAACGGACCATTCGCCGTGGGTTCCTAAGTTTTCAGCTGGGGATACCGACTTGGAAAACCTGCACCGAGGAAGACCTCCGTCCGTAATAGACAACGATGTCCTCAAACATACAGTAGAAGGAAACCACTACCAAACAGTTAAAGGACTCTCAGCACAACTAAATGCAAGTGCATCTACCGTTTCCAGACATTTAAAGTTTATTAGGAAAGTAAAAAAGCTCGATACATGGATACCTCATGATCTCACTCAGCGGCAGCAATTGAAACGCCTTGAGACCTGCGTTTCTTTGCAATTCAAAGAACTGGCTCCGAAGTTCTTCCGCACCCACTATATTCTTCCGACTTCGTCAAAGGAAAACTTTTTGAAAATGATGATCAAGTGAAAAGTGCGTTTCCAGATTTTGCTTGCACTTCAAAGCTCAGAGTTTTTCAGTTCGGGGATAAAAAAGTTGGTGTCACGTTGGGAAAAATGTGTAGAAAAAGAAGGTAAATACTTCGAATAAAATTATCTTGTTTTCATATCGTATTTTTAATAAAAATTCTTTACCTTGATAACGGACATTTCATGTGACACAACCTAATACTATTTAATTAAAATCATCTGAGTGGTTGGAATTAATCTCCCCCTCTCTAAGAGTATTCCTTTATACGAAGTGTTATCAAATAAATACAAAAATATACTAATGATAATAAAAACAATTATAAAATCTATTTTACAGATTTTATTTTTGTATACCCACGCTTCCTCCTTCTCCTACGACAATGCCAAGACGCCATATTGAGCGGGAGGCCTGTCGATGGAGAAGGCCGCGACGCTGTAGAGGAGCTTCTTCCGGCCCAAAGCTTCCGACTGACCCTTCGGGGGCGGCTCCTTGGGGAAGGCGAAGAGGGTCGGGGAGCCGCTCATGGTGGACAGGTCGAAGAACAGCCGGTTCTTGTTGAGGCCGTAGAGTGCGATCCTGATCATGGGGCAGGCCTTCTGCAAGAGCTGGTCCAGTCGCACGCCGAGGGAGTTGTTGACCATGTGCCGTCCTCCGGAGGAGCACATGTCCACCCCGCCGCACGACTCCACCGGGAGGAACTTCTTGTCCGACACCGTCATCTGGATCTGTCAACAGGCCCTCTGCCATTAGAATCTTACTTTAGCTCTTTTTGAACCTTAAAAAAAATAAAAATAAAATAATATTAGCAATATACAAAATATCTTGGAGTAAGATAACTTCGGGAGTGTGAAAATATACACCGAAAATAAAATTAGGTACGGTAAAAGAATCATAGGTCTCTTAGGCCGACCGCATAATGGTACCTCGATACACGGGGTGATGCTTCACCGGGTGCAACAAGGTTGTAGGTCATTTGCTCTGCGTGTGTTAGCGACGAACCGGCGCGCTTGTCTACGTCTTCCAATTGTTATTGATTTCATTCAACTCCTGCTTGATTGAGATCTCGCAATTGCTTCATCCTCAACGCACATTCTCGCCATCTTGTTGGATTTGTTCGTCTGTTCTCTCAGATCTCGCAATTGCTACATCCTCAACGCACATTCTCGCCATCTTGTTGGATTTGTTCGTCTGTTCTCTCAGATCTCGGAATTGCTACATCCTCAACGCACATTCTCGCCATCTTGTTGGATTTGTTCGTCTGTTCTCTCAGATCTCGCAATTGCTACATCTTCAACGCACATTCTCGCCATCTTGTTGGATTTGTTCGTCTGTTCTCTCAGATCTCGGAATTGCTACATACTCAACGCACATTCTCGCCATCTTGTTGGATATGTTCGTCTGTTCTCTCAGATCTCGCAATTGCTACATCCTCAACGCACATTCTCGCCATCTTGTTGGATCTGTTCGTCTGTTCTCCCAAATCTACTGTTACGCATGTTTTTTTATTGCTTTATTCCTACGACGCCCAAATCGCACGGTCCCCTCCCTTCTGCCGCCATTGTTCGCTCTAACATACCCCCAGAAACAGATAAAATTGTTTTACTTATTGATGAAAAACGTTATACCGCTAATGTATTTGTTATTTTAATATTTTACCAACCTCTTTACTACATGATACACGTATATATTTATAATGAATTTAATAAAATCGTACAAAATGTTGCAAGCACTTCGTTCTGGTGCATAAAAAATGTATAATTAAATATGCGCAACTCTTCTCTTGGGTGACTGGATATGTGGATGAAAGTTCGTAATTAAATTTCAGAGACATTAGTCAAGTCGTTTCGGAGGAGTACGACAAAAACAACGTGTCACAAGATTTTTATGTAATTGATTATAAACTATCTGTAAAAAAAATTTAACAATAGAGGCTGAACAATAATTTTTAAACTTCTTTGTTTGTTTATTCGTTTAACGTCACTTTATGCTGCTATGGCTAATCGGACGATGCTACAGTGGGAGTCCTAAATTTTGCCTATCCAGGTTTTATTAGAATAGGGATCTTTAACGAGTACCTGACATCGCACAGGCTCGGGACCACCTTTTAACGTCCCCTCCGAAGGACGGCATAACATAAGGGGTCACCCATAGCGTAGTTGCTAGCATAACAGCTTTCTATGCCAAAGATCGCGGGTTCAAACCTGTGGGTGGCCCTAGGATTTTTTAATGGGAGTAAAAAATCCTTAGTTATGCCGTCCTTCGGAGGGGACGTTAAATGGTGGTCCCGAGCCTGTGCGATGTCAGGTACTCGTTAAAGATCCCTATCCTAATAAAACCTGGATAGGCAAAATTTAGGACTCCCACTGTAGCATCGTCCGATTAGCCATAGTAGCATAAAGTGACGTTGAACGAATAAACATGTATAGTAGGAACTATAGTATATCTGTTTACGGAGGATACAGCACGTATTGGAGGAATTGTTTTTAGTACGTTTTGGACTGAAATTAAATATGTAGAACTCTCTGAAAAGATCTACAATTTGCAAACATCATTTATAAATCATTTTTCTGTATTTAAGATAAAATAGGATGGCGGATTTTGATAAAACTAAACTATTAGAACAGCTCTTGTAAATCAACGTCAAAATTATTATTAGATGTTTAGATATAGATATGTTTATATCTATATATATATATATATATATATATATATATATAAACATCTTACAATTAGTAGCATCGATCCACAATAATATCCAAGAAGGTTACAATATAATTAATCTATATAGCCTTTGTATGTACAAATTATAAGTATTATAACCTCCTTGGTCGGCCTAACTTAAGCAATAAGAAACATATTAAGAATCATACTTACGTCCATTCCAGTGATATTCTTATATTTGTCTCTCGCTTTATTAATTACGCTTTTCCCCAACTTCACATCACATTGCCTGAAAACAAGAATAACTTCCTCTTCAAGTAACTGAAACAGAAGATGACACTCAACTGAATATTGCTCATAATGATAATATTCTAGATGGGGTTACCTGTAGCAGGGTGGTTAGCATAACAGCCTCCTATGCAAAAGGACCCGGGTTCAAACCTGCAGGTGGCTCTAGGATTTTTTAATGGGAGTAAAAATTCCTTAGGATATTATTCCGTCCTTCGGAGGGGACGTTAAAAGGTGGTCCCGAGCCTGTGCGATGTTTTTAAGCTATTATTTCTAAAAATAAAGTAAGATTTTTTGGCTCAAAAGAAAGATTAAAAACTGTTTTATCAAATCCAAATAGTCTCCACTATTATGATTACATATCTGGCACCTTTTCACTTCCTCGGAATAGAACTTTTTCATATTTAAGATTGATAAACTCCAAAAGCGAGGTTTTTGATATTCTTTGTCCATTGCGTTTTGTAACATCTAAATAGTGGTTTAATTGTTTTGAATAGCAGGGCGGATGTTGCAGAGTTTCATATGCAAGCTAGAATAATTTTTGTGACGTCACACGTGAGACATATTACCAGGTCGTTGTAATGGGAAAAATGCGCACGTTCCGCTTGACGAAAAATGTCTTCATTAGTGCCTATTTCTAATGCATTGTAATAATTTCGTTAAAATATGATTCAGCATTGATGGTTTCACCAGGATTTAAGGAACAGTAGTTATCACTTTATTTTCTTTTTTAATTTTCCTGGAAGTTTTTCTTAATTTTACACGCTTAAATGAGCACACCTAAACTTCCTTTTGTTTTAATTATTTATTTTATTTCATAATTGTTTACATCATTTATCAACGTTTCGGGGTTGTTTTCCCATTCCCAAGATATTACTTACTTATACTTATACAGGCGTTCCAACTAGGGTTGCCTTTTCAAGTGAGTGCTGAGCTCCAGAGGTCATGGTCAAGCCAATCCTCCTCCTGAAGACCCCGGCCCGCCATCTCCTCTTCCACTCCGCGTATCCACCTACTTCTAGGTCGACCTCGTTTCCGCCTTCCTGGTGGCTCCCAATCCAAAACTCGGTTTGGCCATCGTTCGGTAGACATTCGTTTTACATGACCGTACCATCTTAGCCTTCGCTGTCCTATCCGCTGGTTTACGGACCCAGGAGCCTCCATCCTGTCCCGAACAACCTCATTTCTAATTCGGTCCAACCTTGTGAAACGTAGACATCTTCTCCAAAAGTCCATCTCCACAGCTTGAACATTCCAGTAGAACTGTCGAGACATTGTCCACGTTTCCGAAGCGTAAGTAAGGATGGGTTCTACGATGGCATAATAGATCTTCCTCTTGTTTTCTTTTAAAAGAAGGTCATTCCATAGAACAGGATGGAGCATCCGCGTGGCTTTAAGGGCTTGTTCTACCTTTCTCCTTACGTCGATTTCGGAGGATCCAGTGGAGTCGAGGTACGATCCCAGATATTTAAATACATCCACCTTTGTACATGTCTCATTATCAACTCGCAGATCATTGTAATCTATAGCGCTGATGGCCATGTATTTCGTCTTACTGAAATTAATTAAAAATTAAAATTAAAAAAGAAAAGAAACTAAATTTAAATATGGAAATTAGCACTAACCACATTACCAACAATTCATCAAATTTGAAGAAAAAAATAGAAGAACTTTTAGATAAGCACATAATATCTTGTGTATGAGGAAAGAACCCTGAAACGTTGATAAATGATGTAAACAATTATGAAATAAAATAAATAATTAACAAAAGGAAGTTAAGGTGTGCTCATTTAAGTGAGTAATTATCACTTTTTTGGATTGATTGATTTGGAAAATGTGCTGCTTCACCTTTGTCAAGCTACTGTCCAGAACGTCTACTGGTATCCACTTTTCTTTACAAGTCACAATTCTGGACAGAAAAGGGTTACTTCATAAAGCAGTTATTGTTGTTATTTTTTTGGCGGTTGTTTAATGTGTTTTCAAGCTTTTCTACTTTTAGGTGGTCAACAACAGTCGATTTGCTAAGATAAAGCTTCAATGCAACTTCTCGAACAGTTGTTTCTGCGGTTTATCTATCACCATAGCCCGCAGAACATCGTCAGACGAAGTCCTTACTTTGTATTCGAGGCTGAAGTTTTCCTCCCGAAATGTGTTTAGTTACCGTTGAACACTGCACTAATTAATATTGTCCTTTCCCAAGACCGATTGATGTTTCTGGCCATTAGGGCCATTATAGGTGCATTTTTAAGAATACTCAAAAACATGTATTATTTTTCGGACAACCCAATAATTCCTAAGCCTTGGCTCGCGGAGCCATCATTAAAGTTTGAAATAAGTAGTTAAACTCACCCACCCTGCACAATCCTTGGACGATGAGGGCGTAGAGTATTCTCCGGTAGGCTTTCTTGTGCGCGGCGTGGTCGACCCTCCCCAAGCGTCGATGTACGGCGAGGACGACGTCCGTTACGTTCTTGTCCTTCTCCTGGAGGATGAGAAGCCTTGCAGCACCAGCCCTTCTGCTCTCGAACCTGCCACGGACCGAATCCTTAAGTAAATGTTAGGCAATTTCTCCATAGTCCACTTTGTTGGACTACGACAAGGTGTTTTTATATAGAGAGGTGGGCGAATTTTTAACAATCATTTAACAATATTTTTTCAGTTTTCTCCTTTACTTGTATATAAAATTCGTTCAACTTATATATTTACCTGTTTTTTTATCAATGGCAACAAGATGATATGGTTATTTTTAAAGAATCTACAAAATTAAAAGGAAGTTTAGAGGATGAAAATTTAAAATATCGGCATTTAAGCCCCATCAGACTATTTCAATCAGAATGAAACCTACATGGTATTAAAGTCCATTAACTTTTACATCGATATAGGGAGTTTAATCAAAATCGTTAAAGCTGATTTTGATGAAAATTTTTTTGTATGATCACGACGGGCGTATAGTTGTCTTAAATATGAAATTTCAATTTCATAGGACTTTTAGTTTACGCGCTGGAGTTACCACACACACACACATAAACACCCTGACATTTTTGCTGGACTTGGTTATTTGGCCTCAGAGGACCCTAAAATGTGTATTTGAAAACTGGAATTCGAAAATATTCACGACCGCAATACTTTCCCTTATTATATACTTTATATATATGTAAGTGAAAGTAAAACATAAAGCATGTGGACACTCACATATGACTATCTTTGGCGACTAGCTCTTCCTTTTTTTTATAGCTGTCTGATATTTTATTAATTGTAGTTTTAGTTTCCCTGCACTCCCTAGATCTCTCATCTTCACAATGCTTGTCGAAGATCATCTTTCGCCATTCCAACTCACTTATTAAATTCTCAAAATATTTCATCTGAAAATTATACGCATGAAGGTAGATACATACATAGGAATGCTTCTTTGCAGATATGTAGAGCAGTGGTTCCCAACATAACATTTTCGCGTACCCCTTAATACAGCCATTTAAATGGCAACGACCCCCCAAAAAATAAATATTATTAGGTTGTTTCACATGAAATGTCCGTTTTTATAGTTTCTGAAATACATAAAGGATTTTGCAGGTCTCTGTTGTTTTCTTCCGATTGTTTACATATTTAAAGTAAACAGTTACTAATCTTCTACCTTCGTATTATAAACATTAGCTTTCCAATCAATTACCCACTTTTAAGTATGCCTCCAAATATGAACATGGAAACACGCGATTTTAGAGTAATATTTTTGTACGAGTTTAAACTCAGCCATTCAGCAGCTGAGACCGCTAGAAATATTTGCAAGGCGTTTGGGGAAGGGAGTGTTAATGAACGGACCATTCGCCGTTGGTTTGCTAAGTTTTCAGCTGGAGATCCCGACTTGGAAAACTTACCCCGAGGAAGACCTCCATCCGTAATAGACAACGATGTCCTCAAACATACAGTAGAAGGAAACCCCTACCAAACAGTTAAAGGACTCTCAGCACAACTAAATGCAAGTGCATCTAAAGTTTCCAGACATTTAAAGTGAATTGGGAAAGTAAAAAAGCTCGATACATGGGAACCTCATGATCTCACTGAGCGACAGCAAGACCCCATGTTTCAAAACATACCGTGCGAAAATTGAAAGAAGTGGGCTACGAAGTTCTTCCGCACCCCCATATTCTCCCGACTTGTCTCCAACAGATTACCACCTGTCAGGAATTTAAACAACTTCGTCAAAGGAAAACTTTTTGAAAATTATGATCAAATGAAAAGTGCGTTTTCAGATTTTGTTTCACTTCAAAGCTCAGAGTTTTTCAGTTCTGGGATAAAGAAGTTGGTGTCACGTTGGGAAACATTTGTAGAAAAAGAAGTTAAATACTTCGAATAAAATTATCTTGTTTTCATATCGTATTTTTAATAAAAATCCTTTACCTTGAAAACGGACATTTCATGTGACACAACCCAATAGATGTATATTTAGATTTTTAATGGTCTACGTAGTTTGTGTGAGAACTACCGCTACCGAAACTCTAAATTATAGAAAAGGCCTAGTTGGGGGAATGGAAATGAGGAAATAAGAGACAGGCTCTAGGAGTTCACTATACCTCGCTGGTGGACCTACGAATTTATAATAGGAGTGACAAATCCTTCGTTATGCTGTCCTTCAGAGGGAACGTAAAATGGTAGTTCAGAGTCTCTGCTAAGTCAGGTACTCGTTTAAGATCGTCATCCTAATCAAACCTGAATAAGCAAAATTTAGGACTCCCACTTTAATAAAAGTCACAGTAGCATAAAATTAAGTTAAATAAGTACAAATAACCTAAAATTTAATATTTATACAAGAAGATATTAATTTAAATATTCATCAAATTATCTTCTGTTCTTTAAGCTCATTATTTTCGAAATGTTAAAAATGAGCAATTTCAATGGTGTAATTGTGCAGTAGCAGGCACGTTGATTTCCGAAAGTTACTGAAGGCGGCGATACACGGTGAGAAATAGGGTATGTGTAGGTAAGATGAAATTGCGATATTCACATCATTGAGCGCGCTGGAAAGTTGGTGGAAGTAAATATCGTGATAGTTGGTGTACTATATCACACTTTCATCTACTTTCCATAACGATAATTCATAACAATATCATTTGTTATATTATTTTGGTCAAACTTTAACTAAAATTAGTTTATTTATATTCAAATATATATTCAATTGTGTTTCTAGATCCAAAACCATTATTTAATAATATGTATGTTTTCACTGTTTGGATATTACATTTTAATTCTATAGTTATTTATTAGAAATTATATTATATATATTTTTGTATTATAGTTTGAGATTCATAATATTTTTTTTTGCGTTAATATTCGAAATAGAAATAGAAAAAATTGAAAGTGATTTTACAAAGCAATTTTGCTGTCATAGGTGGCGTGCATGTTCCCATCACTTGTCACTTGTGTTGTTGTTGACGTTTATAGTTGGTTAGTACTTAACTAACCAACTAGTACTTACGTATAAAAATGTCTATAACATTTTTAGACATTACTCTTATTATTATTAAAAAAAGATGACACCAATTGAACATTCATCATTACATAAGACCTTGGTAACCTAAACAACCTTTTCAAAAACTTTCCTGAATAATCAGCTGTTCACACATCCGCCATTTGGCCGAGTACTGTTGCGTACTCTCACCGTATACATGCGCACATTTTTACTCTCACGCAGTTTTCACCACCCTCTACTTTCACGAGAGTACTTTCACCTAACCTACACATATTTCTCACCGTGTAACGCCGCCTTAACGTGTGATTCCATTAAAAGCCAAGACTTCACAAATATTTTACATCTAAGATAATTTAAAATAACTTGAACCCAAACGACGTTTCGCGGACTTTCCGGGCATCGTCTGCCGAACCCCAGGACCTTTAGTTGGGAGCCACTGATATAAATTATGTGAAGATAACATTACTGTTTTACCTTCTGCTTAACTTCCTCGTCTGTTAGAGGAGATAATGCTTGGTTCTTTTTTTTATCGTTGGACAAATTTTTATTTCCAGTCATTTTCTTGACAGAACTTTGAGGAAAAAATAAAATATCTTGGTACTATTGGAAATTGGAAATATCCTCTCTTTTTTTCTATGTCTTGAGTTTAATCAAACCTATTATTTTAATATGTATCGATGATAACAATAATAATTCCTATACTATTTACAATAGAACATATGTCAGAAAAATAAAATAGGTGTTAGAAAGAGAGATTTTAGATTCCTAAACAGCTTAGAGATAAGGCAGAGCAAGCGCAGTAGTTTTTTTTATGTCCCAGCTGGTCCCGACCAGAAGGGTCAGAGGTTTGTTCCAACACCACTTCCTGACAATAAGAACGATCAGGAGGTTAAACCCCTGGCTTTAAAGGCGGCGATACAGGGTGAGAAATAGGGTATGTGTAGATGAGGTGAAAGTACTCTCGCGAGAGTAAAGGGTGGTGAAAACTGCGTGAGAGTAAAAATGTGCGCGTGTATACGGTGAGAGTACGCAACAGTACTCGGCAAAATGGCGGATATGTGAACAGCCGATTATTCAGGAAAATTGTTGAAAAGGTTGGTTAGCTCTGTTTAGGTTACCAAGTTCTTATGTAAAGATGAATGTTCAATTGGTGTCATTTTGTTTTAATAATAATAATATTAATGTCTAAAAATATTTTCGACATGTTTATTTAAATTTACTTACTAACCAACTACAAACGTCAACAACAACACAAGTGACAATTGAGACGTTGATTTCCAAAAGGTACTAAAGGACATTTTTTACGAAATTGATATTTTTACATATTTATATTCTCCTCATTTAGTTTTATCTAAATCTTAAATCTGATTGTATCTAATGAACACTCATGTCCTTTAATAACGTGATTTAGAAATGCTATTAATTTCTTAAGATACTAATTACATATTTAGTTTCATTCCAAATCATACCAGAACACTTCATTTCATAACTTTAATATGGTTTTATTAATATAGTAAAGAAATTATTTTAGATTTTAATGAGAAAAGAATCAAATTAGCTGGTTTAATAATATAATAATGAGAGATTTTCGCGCTCCTTGTAAAGTTTCCCAGAATGGATATAGTCATCATCATCATCCGTGGCGCTACAGACCGATGTGGTCCTTGGCCTCCTCAATAAGTCTTCGCCAGATGGTTCGGTCTTGAGCAGCCGCTCGCCAGTTGCGGGCGTCAAGTAGGCGAAGAGCATCCCTGGCAACGGTGTCCTCCCATCTAAGCCGAGGTCTTCCTCTTCCCCTTGTCCGGTGGAGCCTCCCATCCAGCAGCTTTTTGGGAATTTCATCGTCTGGCATCCGTACTACGTGGCCAGCCCATCGCAGTCTTCCTAAGCTGATTAACCTCATCACATCAGCTTCGCCATAGATCCGGTAGATCTCCAAGTTTGTCCTCCGCCTCCAGCTTTCCCCGATCTTAACTGGCCCAAATATCCTTCTTAAGATTTTTCTTTCAAATATGAGGATATCCCTCTCCTCTTTACCAGTGAGGGTCCACGTCTCAGATCCATAAGTTAAGACGGGCCTAATGAGGGTCTTATACAAAAGGCACTTTGTGCGACGGGTGAGGTAGGCACTTCTCAGGTGCTTTCTGAGGCCAAAATAGCACCTGTTGGCTTTGAGGAGACGCTGACATGTTTCCCCGGAGATCCTATTTCCACAATTTACCACTGATCCGAGGTACACAAATTGGTCAACGCTCTGGAACGCAAATGGGCCATTATAACAGGATGTCGGTCTGCAGTCTCTGTTCCCGGCCCAGCTCTCATGTATTTTGTCTTCTCCTGATTGATGTGCATCCCCATCTTCGCTGCCTCCGCCAACCTGAGGAAAGCATCTTCTAAGGACTCAAATGACCTTGCGACAATGTCCAGGTCGTCAGCAAAGCCGAGAATTTGGACCAGCCGATTGAAGATGGTGTCCGAAGTCTGTATGGATATAGTACCTTTTGGAAATCAACGTCTCAATTGACGGGAACATGACAGCATCTTTGGTTAGTAAAATCACTTTCAATGTTTTCTATTTCTATTTCGAATTTTAACGCAAAAAAACAAACAAAAATATTATGAATCTCAAACTTCTTCTTCTTCTTCCAGTGGCTCTATAATGTTTTTGTATTATAGATGAATCTCAAACTATAATACAAAAATATATATAATATAATTGCTAATAAATAACTATAGAATTAAAATGTAATATCCAAACAGTGAAATATATATTATTAAATAACGGTTTTGGAATATAGAAACACAATTAAATATATATGAATATAAATAAACTATTATTAGTTAAAGTTTGAGCAAAATAATATAACAAATGATATAGTTATTAATTATCGTTATGGAAAGTAGATGAAAGTGTGATATAGTACACCAACTATCACGATATTTACTTACACCCACTCACTTTCCAGCGCGCTCAGGATGTCATTTCACCTCATCTACACATACCCTATTTCTCACCGTGTATCGTCGCCTTAATAAACAACTTGGGAATAGACCTTTTATTATAGTGTAGAGAAGCTTTAATTTTGAACACCTTGATTCATAACCTTCCTTTAAATTTTGAAATTCCCGCGTAAAATTATTACTATAATCTTAAAGAGCTTTATTGCGATTGCTTATTATCTATTATCTGTTTAAGTAAAAAAAAAATAAAAAGACTTTTTTATTTATTAAATTCTACATTAACAACCATTATAGAAGAATCAGCCCAAAATCATTACGATTGAAAAGGCTAAGACTCTCGTCCTAAACAGATGGTTGAATGAAAGATTGTTGTTAAAGATGGCAGGTGATTGGGATTTAACAGGTGTATAATAAAAGGTCTAAAATGAGTAGTTCTTACTTGGAAAGCAAGATTTCCGACCTTCAGGAAAGGTTGAAGAAAGAAAATGAGATGATAAACGTAGATAGTTCATTAATTGATCAGTCCAATCCTTTTGCAGCGGGTTCACGCCCGGGGTCTGGTAGAAGACCAAAGATATGTAAGTTATATTTAGAATTAATCCTTTGAATTCAGAAGTTTTAGTTTGTCTATAAGATAAATAATGCAATTGGCCTGTTTGTTTTGCAATTGCCATTTAATTTTAAGTATAAAAATGTTTATTTGACATTTGGATGTATTGTTATCAAACAAAACATCTAACTGTGACATTGATGACATTTGAACTAATTGTTAAATGTGGTTTACAGTAGGTAATGTCGGAACTCCTACCAGAACTAGAAAACATTATGATATACCGGGATCAAACTTTGTCCCTCATTCGACCGTCGATCATGTCGAAATCGACAATAAAATGAAGGAAATTAATGAAATGAGTGGTGTAATATGCATTAATGGACAGGTTTGTAATGAATTATATTATTGTTAGTTTTTGAAAAGTATTGTAATTATTTTACTCTGGTCTATAGGGTATATTGTTTATTCATCCAATTAATAAAATTAATATTATATAATTACTCAATGATGTAGTTAATAATATTGAATTATACGTTATTGATAATGTACAAATTTTATATTAAAACTAGCTTCAATCCCCTGTTTCATTTGCTAATATCTCATCATGCCTTGATTTACCTATTGTTTAGGTGCGTTATGGTTAGAGTAACTATAATACATTGTTTAATCAGTTTATGTTTGATGAATGAAGTTAAATCAACTGTGGTGTAGTGGCGAGCATAACAGCCTTCTATGCACAATCTCGTGAGTTCAAACCTGACAGATGACCCTGGTATTTTTAAAAGGATTATAAAATCCTTAGATTTGCGCCCCTTCGGAAAGAACGTAAATCGGTGGTCTCAAGCCTGTGTGATTTTAGATACCTGTTAAAGATCCCTAACCTAATTTAATCTGGATAGAAAAAGTTTAGGACTTCCGTAGTTTTATTGTCCGATTAGCCTCAGTAGCATTAGTTGATGTTAAATGATTTAACGAACAAATGAATAATATTATAATTTATTGTTGAATCCATTTTTATTCAATATAATATATAATAGTGCTCCATCATAAATAGGAATACACATAATTACTCATTACCTTTTAGCTTTTAAACTTAATCAGTGTATGTCATCGCAACTATTTTGCAATGTTTATGTGAATTAATTTCATTCATGGTTGAAACTACCTTCCTTGAAGTGTTTTAAGCTGTAGGAATTACTTCCTAGATGTTCTAGATTCAAAATGTTTTTAAACTATCTTAAACGACCAATATCTATTGAATGTGTTGGTTTGAGAACATTAAAAAAAAAAAAAGAATTCTAAATTCATTATCTATGTGAAAAAATTTCTGTAACATCTTGGACTTCTAGCCTCAAATATGAAATTTTAGTTTTGTACGATGTTTTGTTTTCGTGCTAGAGTTATCACATACACCTTTTTGAGGGACTTGGTTATTTGGACTCAAGTGACCCTGAAACTTGTAATTCTGTTGAAAACTGGAATTGAAATTTTTTTACGATCGCAATACTTTCCGTTACTATGTATTTCATGTATTCATCAGTCATCAGTTAAGTAAGTGAAAGTTAAAAATATTGTTATATTTTTATAATTTACTAGCTATTACCCGCGACTTCGTCTGCCTCAATTTCTGTTATGATTATTGCTATTAAGAAGTTTTTAAAAGAATATATTTCAAAGTACTTCTGCGTAAATGATATTTTTGGTTTTATTTTCTTGTGGCAAAAGAACATATTGATTTTCTCTGCAAACCGATCTTGAAGTAAATCGATTCCTACGTGTTTAGATGTTAGTCTCTATGATTTATTAATTGTTACGGTTAAAGATAAATTACAGGGAAATTAAATTATTTTAAAATTAATAGGTAAATCATTTGGAATCATTGTGATGCGAGGTTAGTTTGTCCCATTTTTCCACTAATTCTTCACTCCTATCGGTTGCAGCGTGATTTTATATAGCCTAAAGCCCTCCTCGATATATGGACTATCCAACACAAAAACAATTTTTCAATTCGAAACAAGTAGTTTCCGAGATTAGCGTGTTCAAACAAACAAACTCTTCAGCTTTATTATATTAGTACAGATTATTTTAATGTAAAGCGTTAATCATTCATTCATTAAATAATTGACTGATACCTAAGTTATATTTACTTTTACCATAAGTGTAATTTAAATAAACAAAAAATTGAAGTATTAGCAAGTGAGGGTTATAGTTAGTTATCTTTATAATTATATAAGACTTTTAAAGTTACTTTGGTATACAGGTTAATAGTTGATTTTTTGTTAATTTATAACAGAAATACAAAACAAGCATTGGAGACCTGGAACCACTTGGAGAGTTAGGTAGCGGAACATGCGGCCATGTTGTCAAAATGCTCCACAAACCTACCCAGTGTGTCATGGCTGTCAAGGTAGCTGTTTATTTTATTATTAATATATTTTTTTTTTTTTTAATTATTATATCTTAATAGTTTTTATATTTCATCTTTTTGTTAAATAGCAAATGAGGTGGTCAGGGGATCTTGAAGAGAACAAAAGAATTACGATGGACCTTGACGTCGTTCTGAAATCGCACGATTGTAACTATATAGTGAACTGTTACGGAGTTTTCATCAATGACGCAGACGTTTGGATTTGCATGGAACTGATGTCGACCTGCTTTGACAAGCTCCTCAAGCGGCTCTCTTCTCCGATTCCTGAGGATATTCTGGGCAAAGTTGCCCTCGCTGTAAGTGATCTAACAAGTCTTTATAGCAGCTACGTTATATTTAGTCATTGCTGAACGATCGTAGGGTATAAAAACCAGGGCTCATGAAAAAAAAAAAATAATACTTTTTATGTTTTTGTACTGATGTCTCGTCCTAAATCTTAGACATTCATCAGGTTTAAGTGAAAACAAGATAGTTTTAAGTAAAAATAATAATAAGATAAAATGACAAAGCTTGGCGAGAAGTTGATTCCAGGTCCAGTCAAATAATTAACTAGAAAACTTAATTTATTTGTGCAACTATTAACTAGAAAACTTAATTTATTTGTGCCAACATTTCGGCCTTCTTCAGGGCTATAAAATATAAGTTAACAACCAGTTGTAGAATTCAATGTATAAAGATGATAAGTTAAAGAAATCAACCTGATAATTAAAAATAAATTTCTTTTTAATGGTTGGAAACTAAAAGAAACCAATTCTTTTACTTATCTTTGCAATCTACCTAAAAAAAAAAATTTGGCCCCTTCAAAATTTAAGGCCCTCGTTTGAAGATAGATCGAACCTGAGTAATGAATAATAAAAACCTTTCCTGCTACAAAAATTTAGTGCTATTCGATAGAGAATGGGATTCCCTACAAAAAATATAAAGAATCATTGAAATAGGTTAAGAACTAGCAGCAAAGATATAGCGTTTTGAAAGTAGCAGTTGTGATTGGCCATTTTCCTTTGATTAATTTATCGCTATAAAATTATAATTATTATAAAATTACTAATGGACCAGAAAATATTGACAACATCCAAAGCAGACTCTAGAAAAATAAAAATACAAAAAACCTATTAGAATGTCTATGATGTGCTTTTCAAACCCTGTTTTTACTTCTCTCTTTTAGTCTGCTTTCCACAAAGCTCAATTATATATGTTATAAATTTAGTATCTGGTCAGATTAAGATAATTTTGCTTTCATGTGTTTAGACATTTGATTATCTTTGAAATAATTTTACAGGAAATTCAGCTATTAGAATTTTTTTTTTTTTTTTATACCACTTATAGGATAAACTTTCTTAAACCCAGCCTTATTTCACACCTAGGAATGTCCAGGAAAACTTTTAGCTTTACATAGCTATTTTTGAGATATTGCGATGAAAAAATGAGTGAATAGTAACTTCCTTATATAAATATAGATTTATATGAAATAATAAATTGTTTTGTAATAATATTCAACATTTTTATTTATTCCATATCGTTTTTCAGACGGTGAAAGCCCTGGACTACTTGAAAGAGCGGCACGATGTTATCCACAGGGATATTAAACCTTCCAACATCTTGCTCGACTCGAATGGAAACGTTAAGTTGTGCGATTTCGGCGTTTCAGGGAGATTAGTCAATTCCAAGGCAAAGTCCGGTAACCCTGGCTGTGCCGCTTACATGTCAGTAAGTATTTAAAACATTTTTATCTCAAATTACAAGTCGTGTCTACTTAAGGTACTGGGAGGGGGTTTACATTTAACTTGCCTAAACCCTCTGCCGAGTTATGGTTGCTGAGAGAGAAGTAAAAAAGTACATATTATTATAATATTTTAATTTTTAAAATTAATAATTGATTGATAGATAAGGGTTTTTTAAATTAATAATTTCTTAGTCTTGGCGAAGGTTATTAACTTATTTTTAATTTGAAACATATTACAATATATGAAATTAAACTTAAAATTTAATTGAAATTATAAAAATTTATATTTTATCTGGTTCCATTGTTCGTAATTCTTGTTCTTCATTAGATGTCTTCAATTTTCTTATGTAGAGAGGCTCTAATTTCCACGATGGCTTGAATTCATAGATGATTGACGATCCACGACTTAAGACCGCATTCCCGGAAAAATCTGCCGGAAAATTCTCGATCTACTGCTCATTTCGATTCTCTTTTCTGATTGGTCAATCATTTCGCGTCTTCTTGATATTCTTTCTTTATTATTATGCCTACTTAATACATCACAACAATATACGTGTAGGCTCTGGTTATAGATAATGTGAAGATCAATATGTAGGAATAGCACACGATCTAAAACTTTCTAATAATACTTATTTTTATTAATATCTAGAGAAATAATAATAAATTATAAAAAGAGCTCTTTGCAAAAAAACAAGATTTAACTCTATAAATTAAAAAAAACAACTAAATAAAATTTTTTTTTTTTTTTTTAAAACATATTTATTGATATTTACAACTGTATTAAATAAAATACATCTAGTAAATGTGATGGTAATATACAAAACTGTCATGAAAAACATGTAGAGACACTACCCAGTGGCAGCACTCTTAAAATATTTTAAACTAGAAGGTCCCGGGGCCATTTCCTTTTCAGGCGCCTCGGAGGATTATCTGGAATTGAAGAGGAAGAAAGGATTGAAACTAGTGGGTTAGGGTGAGAATGGAGTTTGTAATAAAAGGATTGATACCTGGTCCGGGCCAAATCAGTAACATAGGGAACATTAAGGTCTTTATGGATAAGTTTATTCGTGACAAAGTAAGGAGCGTTGAGGATTTTACGAAGGATTTTGAATTGTAAGGATTGGATACGGGAAGAGTTTGATGGTTTAGTATAGTAATAAAATTAATATTTAAAAAACGCTGCAAATTATTACACATTACACAATTTATAGCTGCTAATCTTTTCGATTTTTGTCTGTCTTCAATAATGACCGAGTTTTGTTGGAATTACATCTGTTATATGGGAGAAGTTAGTTCAGGGTGTAATAAAAAAAACACACACAAGTATAAGCTTGATTTACTGGTGCCGACGTTTCGGTCTAAATTGAGACGTTGATTTCTAAAAGGTACTAAAGGACATTTTTTACGAAACTGATATTTTTACATATTTATATTCTCCTCATTTATTTTTATTTAAATCTTAAATTTGATTGTATCTAATGAAAACTCATAGCCTTTAATAATGTGATTTAGAAATGCTTTTAATTTCTTAAAATACTAATTACACATTTAGTTTCATTCCAAATCATACCAGACCATTTCATATCTTTAATATGATTTTATTAATATAGTATAGAAATAGTTCTAGATTTTAATGTGAAAAGAATCAAATTAGCTGGTTTAATAATATAATAATGGAGGATTTTCGCGCTTCCTGTAAAATTCCTCAGAATGGATATAGTTAGTTCCTTTTGGAAATAAACGTCTCAATTATAGCCCTTTTTCAGGGTTATTGAAGGAGAGGGTCACAACAATTGAGACGTTGATTTCCTAAAGGTACTAAAGGACATTTTTTACAAAATTGATTTTTTTAGATATTTGTATTCTCATCAATTAAAGGTATCTAAATCTCCTATTTTATTTTATCTAATGTACACCCAAGTTCTTTATAAACACAATTTAGAAACATAATTATTTTCTAAAGGGACTACTTACACATTTAATTTTGTTCCAAATCATACTAAAACATCTCATTTCATAACTTTAATATGATATTATTAATATAGTAAAAAAAAATTCTAGATTTTAATGCGGAAATAATCAAATTAGATGATTTAATAATATAGTTATGAGAGATTTCTGCGCTTCCTGTAAAATTCTCTGGAATGGATATAGTACCGTTTGGAAATCAGCGTCTCAATTGTCGATTGTTATTTCAACAGTGGTGGTAAGTGAAAGTTGTACATTGTGAGCACCAGATTTTTCTTCTTCTCTGTTTTGAGAAGAGATGTTTTAGTAATATGGTTGTTGAAGACGAGATGCTTGGTTTTCAGCCGGAGAGGATCCAGCCGCCTAACGGTAGCCCAGATTACGACATCAGAGCAGACGTGTGGTCGCTGGGGATCACGCTGGTCGAGCTGGCGACAGGGCAGTTCCCCTACAGGGACTGCAATTCAGACTTTGCCGTGCTGTCCAGGGTCCTCCAAGACGATCCCCCTTCCTTACCCATCGACAGTAACTTTACCCCGGAATTCCATTATTTCATCAATAGCTGGTAATTATTATTATTATTTTTATTTGAGTACACTACATATGATACACGTATGGTACAGTATATATGCTAAAGTTGGCATGTGTCGATGCACAGATTGCTTCTCTATTTGCTCTCATTGGAGACGAGCTGAAACAATAACTAAAAAGCCTAAAGATGGCATGATGATTTACTTTTGAACTTTCTCAGCAAAAGTTAATTCTTTGCAAGATAAATTTTTTAATAATTGTTTTTAATAATAAATAAATAGATGGTTCCTTAATGTTCCTTTAAAAGTTTATTAAACTTAAACATCAAAACGAGTCAACGTTTCAGGGGCCTTTTCCATCTTCAGTACTCACTCTCAATCACATTATATTTTAAGATTTTTCATAATTTTTCAATAAAAAGGTTATGTATAATAAACTTTTAAGGAAATATCTATTTATTTTAGGTGGAATAATTAGGAGTCAGTGGTTCTAAATATTTTAATTTTGCCGACGTTTAGGCTAAAGCTTGTGAGCCATCATCAGGGCATTACTGAGCCATGTCCAAGCATAAACGCTGTCCATGCTGAGCCAAAACGTCGGCAAAATTAAAATATTTAGAAAGACTGACTCCTGATTATTATAGCTTCTGCAGTCGATCATACATCCTCAGTATAATTCACATCTATTTATTTATTATCAATGTATGATTCTTATGAAAAATTAATTTATGTTGTGGTGGAGTGTAAGTGGTATAATCAATACATGAGTTTAGTTGCGATTGCGAACTTTAAAAGGCTGTTAGGATCAACTGCCTTATTTCTCAATGGAAGCTCCAGGCCGCCAATAGCAAAAAGTGTGAACCATAACCTTGCGAGGCTATCAGAAACAGCAGATTATATGAAAAGATGTTTCATCTTTTTGTCTCTATAGTCTACACAGAGGTGTACTTGAAAGTCCAAGCTTAAACATGTGATAGTTGACTCTACAGTGTCGTCCCGTATATATAGCAGTGATTGTTATTAAGGAAGACCTACTCATCCTCAGTAGGCACTTGCTTCAATTAATACTGGAACTATCTAAAGGTGGACTTCTACTGAGGCGGCATTTAGGCAACACGTAGCATGCGTCACCACCGCATGCCACACTCAGTCTTTCCATAGGAGGAACACAGAGCGACAAGAAATATGTCTCCTTGCCGCATGCTAGAATTTGACCATTGTTGCCTGTTGATTGCGCAACCTCCAACACAATTCGAAGTGTCGAACACTGTCCCCCTCTATCCAACAGACTTGTAGTAGGTAACATGGAATGGTCGAACGCTCAAATTTCTGCTTTCATTGAGGATTACCATAACTCTCCCAAGTTATAGAGTATTAAAATCACAGAATACCGAGATGTAAGAATAAAAAATGACAAACTGAAAAGGCTATCAGGTAAATATAATTATTATATGGTGATAAATGTAAAATAATTGGTTTATTTTTAATGTTATAAATTTATTTAAATATAAAACATAACTGTACAGTGATGGATGTAAAAAAAAAAAAAAAAAATTAAAAACCTGCTGTCATCGTTTTATGGAGAACGTAAAAAGCTGCAGCCCAGAAAGGGTGGCTCATCTCCAAACAAAAAGGGAAAGTGGTTTGCCTACGAGCTACTTAGCTTTTTATTGGACATCTTTACTCATCCGTATAAAGTTCTAAACCCATGCGTCTTCGTCAGTAACCAACTTGTTATATAAATTATTCTGGATTGCTTCTCACTATAATCTAACATATTAATTCTCCAATATTTCGTGAATGCTTTTCTTTCATAATTACCAAATAACAGCAGCTACGACTTGGATGTGTAATGGACAAAACTGAACATGTATTAAACCGAAGATCTGGAGTGTTGCTGTCCCTTATTTAACCAAAGTTGTTCAAATTTATTTAAGTAAGTAGGGTTGTTAATAGTCCTAAAGGCAGAACTTAAGCTAATACCTCAAAGGGGTTCCGGTGTCGTGGGAAATGATTGCTGAGCCTTGCTTAGCCAGCGTGTCGGCTTTCTCATTGCCACTAAATCCAGTGTGTCCAGGTACCACCCATTCAATACTAACTCTAATATTTTGAGCAAGATTATTTAGGCAGGGTGTCTACCAACAGGGAAAACTGGAAAAAGTCAGGGATTTTAAAAACATATAAAAAAGTCAGGAAATTTGTTCTTTGGTCAGGGAAAATTTTAAAACATAGTTATTTCTTCACTCAGACAAAAGTTCCAATATGCCTACTTTTTGTGATGTTGCAAATATCATAAAGCGAGTTTAATATTTAATATCATAAAAGGACAGGAGGGCTGTGGAGAAGAGAAAAGTCAACCTTCAGGTGAAGGAATTGGAGGTAAACAAAGTAAAACTGCTCCAAGAAGCTCTTCAGAAAGCTGAAGATTTGGCTGCAGGAATTCAAACATTAAAGAAAAGCTCTTAAAGCTTATGTAGATATATTGATTGTAAATAATTTGTTAATATATTTGTTGTCAGATTTGTAAACATTGGTTATTACTAACAGCAGTATTCAAGTTCATTTTAATTCATTGCTAAGTCAACTTAAACAACTACAATATCAGCTGGCGTCGGGTAGATTAGTTGAATCTCATCGTAAAGTAATTAGTCATTATTTATTTGTATTTTCAATCTAGTATACCATATTAATTATAATTATTCTTTGTTATGTCGATTTTCACCGAGGTTCGGCCGGGTAAAAGACTTCATACAATATGGAAATTCAGGGAACCTCTTTGAGTTGATTTGCTAGACACCCTGTTAGGGTTTGATTACATTCTTAAAAAATTGTTTGAGGTTGCATTGTATGATTATTTAGAGCAGCAGGTGCCGCCTGACTGTCAGTGTAAATGTTAAGTTTAATGGAGGATGGTTTACAACCATATGAAGAATATTAGAAGAATTTTTAATTACAAATTAATAGAAATATTATAATATAATGTTATAGAGAGTAAAGTGATTCTGAAGATGGGAAAAGTCCCCAAAATGTTGACTCTTGGTATTGTTTATGTAACAATAAACTTATAAGGAAGATGTTGGTGATTCTATAAAAATTATTTATTATATAAATTTATTTAAGGTTTCTTTCTTTTAAAAATACGAAGTAATGGTTCAAATAAACATTGACAAAGTAAAGAGGAGGGTCCGGTATGCGCGCGCATTACAGAAAAGTAGACAGTTTTGTGCTAAAATAACGGAATCGTAAGTAATAAGTAAGTGCGTACGTTACTACAGAACTTTCTTATTAAGTCACACAGGGTGTCCATCAAGTCCCATAGGAGGAGAGCAGAGAGACTAATTATTGAGAAGAAAACAAGTCCCACTGGGGGACAACAGATAAGATTACTATTAAATATTAATATAATATTAAAGGACTAATAATTTAACAATTATATTATTTTAGCTGTATCAGAACTATTTTTTTACTATATTAGAATTGTGGGTATTAATTTAGTTTATTTATTTGTATTATTCATTTCAATTAAACTGTATTTTTTTATGATTAATTTGTTGTCTTTATTTTACTAATATATAACTAAAGCACATAAACCAATATAATATAAGGCAAATTTAACAATTAATTAGTGTATAGTATTACATTATTTATTTTCATTTCATTAAATAATTAATTGTTGTCTTTATTTTCTATATAAACTAAAGCACATAAACCAATATACTAACAGAAGATAAAGGAAGTATCATCTATTTATTTATTAATAATTGTTTCTTTTTATTACAGCCTTACGAAAGATTACCACAGAGACCAAAGTACAGAGACTGCTGCAATCCGTTCCTGACCGCTACGAAACGAAATACGTGGACGTTGCCTCGTGGTACGCAGAAGCTACGGCGCAACCAGCAAGGTAGCCAAACCGACGCCTGCCAAGTTGTCGCTGTTTGCTTTTGCCGAGAATGGGTTGAGGTTTTTGTGCATGTTAGATACATTATAATTATAGCCGTTGGATTTACTACTCCCTTAATACCTTTGTTACCGATTTTGGTTGTTTTATTATGAGTTTCCTACCGTTTTTTTTTTTGTTTTTTTTACTATAATTATTGGAAATAATCAAATTTTAGTGATAATTAACTTATGTATTGTATTATTTATTTATAAATATTTGAGTATAGTTGGTAGATTCAATGATTAATTGAATCAGGTCAGTCCAAAAGTTTGTGCGCATTTTTGGGAACATTTTTAAATAGCCTAATTAAAACACAATTTAACAAATCACGGGTGGAAGGAATTATCCTGTCAGTAAAAGGAACTATTAAATAGTTTTAACTACTTATTGCTTTCAACGTTTGTATTTAGACATGCTACAGATTTAGATACGGTTTCCACTATCATTTTGGGTATTTTTTCTTAAAAGTTTATCAGTAAAATACATTTCAACTAAGTTTTCCTTTGGAGGGGTTGCTGACCTTTGAGTATTTATGATTTGAGAAGGAAATAGAAAAATCATAATAATTAAGAAATTATATTTATTTGCCTACCTTTTCGAAACCTTAGACCTTCATCTGCTCTAAGAAAAAATGAGATATCGACCAATTAAAATAAAAGAAAGAAATAATTATAACATAACAGTAATAAAATATCTTATATTACTATTTTTACTTCTACTTACCTATATATAAAATATATAGTAAGGGAAAGTATTGCGATGGCGAAAAATTTTTAATTCCAGTTTTCAATGGAAATACTCGTTTTATGGTCCCCTGAGTTAAAATAACCAAGTCCCGAAAAAAGGTGTTTGTGTGTCCATGTGTGGTAACTCCAGCACATAAACGAAAAGTCCTATGAAACTGAAATTTCATATTTAAGACAAATATACGCCCGAGACGTTACAAAACCTTTTTCTTCCAAATCAGCTTATCATAAGAGCCACTTTATATATACCATGCATTTTGCACCATACCTTTTACGATTTTCTCGAAACAGCTTTAACGATTTTTATTAAACTTGCTATATCGATGTAAAATTTAATGAGCTTTAATATCACGTAGGTTTCATTCTGATTGAAATAGTTTGATAGGGCTTTAATGCCGATGTTTTAAATTTTCTATTTCTAAACCACCATTAATTTTGTAGATTCTATCAAAATAACCAGATTATCTTGTTACTATTGATAAAAAACAGATAAATATATAAGTTAAACAAATTCAAAATCCAACTAAAGTAGAAAACTGAAAAAATAATTTTTTAATGCAATTTTTTTATTTTCACATAAGAACAGTGATATACATGTATAATATACTGTTGGAAAGCTAAAGATTTTAGAAAAAATATTAGCTCATACACAAGCTTGTGATAGTTAATAAGGAGAGATGAAAAGCCGATAAAACTAATTGATTATTTTAGATAATTATATAATAGATTTTTTAATAAAACACACGTTTCTATATAAATTCCATTTAACTAATTCTTGAATGGTTTCACTCATTTTTATCTCTTACTGTATTTAAAAATTCTTTAATCGATTCTAAAAACGGAGGTAAGTGAAAGTTGTGTGTTGCCTGCACTAGATTTTTTATTGATTTGTTATGTTAACCGGTTCCTATTTTATTCAGTGTATTAATATTTTATATTTCAGATGCACTTTTTCTAAATACATTTCCAAAGTTTTATCATTTTAGTTCATTTTATCAAAGTTTTATCCATTGTTGTCCTATTTAGTTTATAGTGGAACATATGTTTTCATTAAATGATCTATAAGTAAAAATAATCCATAACAGTATTAGTTTATGGATTTATAACTGCTTTCCATTTACTTTTACTACTTACTATTTAATTTGTTATGTAATATTTTTTTCTAAAATATTGCGCATTGTATGGAAGAACATAACCTATAAGAAACTGTATGGTGGCAACAACAAATTTTTATAACCTCCCTCATTACAAATAACATATATTCATAAGTTTATGGGCTTATAACTATTTTCTATTAACTAGTATGACTTTTTTTTATCGTATATTAACTTTTCTGAAATTAAGCACTTTCCAACGATATATTATACTTCTTTATTACTACTTATATTACAGATAATTTAATTTTCCCTTTCTCCAATTCTGATTTTTTTTTTTTAACCATTTCGATTGAAAATCCCTTTTGCATGATGTTTATTAAGCACATCAACTTTGGACTTGCCTGATATTTATATCTGTTTTTTTTTTTTGTTTGTTTTTTTTCTTTTTTTTCCCAATTTTGTGAATTTTCTTCAAAAATAATAATTAATGAATCAAATAGATGATTAGATTTAGAGTCGAAGCTTTTAGAGATTAGAAAAAGTTGTATACTTTTTGTATTTTGTAAATATTTTTGTAGATGTTCCTTAAATATGTACTTTATTATCGATTCCGTCCATTTGATTGTTATGTAAATATTTAATATATATTGCTATGGTAATTAATTTTATTATATTAATTAGAGATTTATTGGCTGATTGTTAGAGTATATTTTTCTTTTTCCTATTTTTTTTTTTTTTTTTTAAATAAGATGGAATTTGTATTTTAGTTTTGTACGAGTGCATGGATAGACTATGATGTTTATGAGAATAATAGCCACTCCTTTATAACTCTACTAAAATTAAAGTTTTGGTGGTTGGTTTTGTCATTAATAATTATTATAGCTTGTTTATGAATTTGATTGTATCACTTTTTGACTGATTTTTTTTTTTCACGTTTCTCATATTTTGTAATGAAAAATGAAAGTACTTTTGATCTTTTAATATTACTCATACAAGACTTTTATTATTTCCTGATAGATATAAATACTTAACATTTAAAATAAAAATATAATATTAAAATAAATTATCAAGAAGGCTGTCAACTTACCAGTGTCTTTGAATTAATTAACATTTTATTTCTATTAATATTTTATATATTTATTTGTAACATTAACTTTGTATAACATGTTGTTTAATCTTTTAATAAAATTTTAATTGAACCTAACAACATTTTTATTTATTTCTTTTTTTTTTTTTTTTTGTGCAATTTGGTGGAGGTTCTCAAAAATGTATGGTCATTTAATGTGAATTGATAAAATTTGAAGCAGGTATGTTATCTTAATATATATTGAAATTTATTAATTTTTTTATTTTTATTTCTTTTGAAATGAGCACTATTAGTAGTAATGTGTTGTCGGTGATACGTATTTTGTTTTGCCTGGCGTGTCGTTTAGATTGACCCCAAACCCAGGAAGGAAGCGGAGCATTCTCTTCTGGCCTGGCGACAAAAAGAAGAGGGACGCGAGCCCCGCAGCAGGAGATAACGCATCGACCGAACAGCCCAAAACTAAATCTGATTCCGATCGGATCAAAGGTGTCTGGTAAGTTACTTATAATAACTTAATTAAATATTTATGTAACGTATTTATCATCTGTTTTGGTTTTCAATAAATTCATCTAATGTATTGTGTCGCCCAGATATTTTATTTATTTATTAACAAATTTAACGTATTGTTAATGTTTCGAGACCTGCGGCGTGGCGTTCCAGAGTACGCCAAAGTAGTTTAAGGATCTTCCTTGAACAAGAGATGATTAGACAATGTTAATTGTTATTAATTATAATTGGGAGGCTCCATTTTGTTGGCAAGTAACTGCCAGTCAGAGAATAAATGTGCCCAAGTCATGAAACGTGTGTTGCTAAGCGCAGTTAAGTGTAAAAGTGATGGAATAATGGCAGTCTACCACATAACAATATGTCAGTATTGTCTGCCAAACTGCTTTCAACTTTAAATCATCAAAATATCATTTTCTTTTGTATTTTTGTGAACCAATTAAATATTCAAGTTAGTTAAAATCAGCCATTACATATTCATAACCCACCTTAAATACTATCTACTCATAGGCTAGTCATATTAGCATTTTCATGGGAAAGTTTTGATCCAGTTTTGATTTTTCATCCTTAATGTTTATTGGGTCGCTGACAACAAATCTGAAGTTTGCGGGCAAAAGTTTTGCCCGGAACATGTTTTTTTTCACAGGTTTTGCCAAAATGTTGGCACGGTTTCTATTTTTTTTTTTTACTATATCTCGGGAACGAAGGGTTTTCAGACAAAACATACTATGTACACAATCCAAGTAATTGAAATTTCCTCCATTTTTCATATGAAAAGTTTTTTTGTGGGACCAACTGTTTTGCCGAAAGAGCGTGTCAAAAATGTAGGCTAGGTATATTAGCATTTTCATGGAAAGTTTTGATCCAGTTTTGATTTTTTCACCCTTTTGTTTATTGGGTCCCTGAACATGAATCTGAATTTCTCATCATTGTCTTAAAGTGTTCTTTTGGTTCTATATTTTTGCAATGTATATTTGGCCGCTCTACAAAAGAAGTCTGATACATTTTTTTTTTTTATTTATTTAATATTTTTAGACATCGCAACGTTTCAGCTCTAGGGCCATTTTCAAGCATCATGCATATCCATGTTATGTATCAATTCATTTCACCTCTTCATTAGCAGTGTCGTCATAATTTTTAATAGTATCAATTTTTAAAAGCACTTAACATTTATCGGCTGTCTTTTAGAAGAGCGTGTCAAAAATGTACATCAGTCATAAACCAGCAACGGTTCATGGGCAATATTCATGGGAAACAAGTTATAATGAATTGCCGGGATCACAAAACAACTCGCAACATTACTAATTTTGGTTGTGACTAATGAGGGCTGCTTAGTTAAATGAATGCAGTGGACTTTATTTGAATATAAAGTTTCTATTTGTCTTTTAGGTTACAGTCAGAATCTATTGTCAAAGAAAATATAATGATAGTTAGTTTATAATAAATTTTGTATAAGGTTATTTCGAACTATTGCTTAACATATCTGTCTGATGTACGGACGGGGCGTTCTCTCCTGTTGGGTCATTCTCCTGTTCCTGGGCCTATTTTTCCACTCCTCTGTATTGTTGAGGAATTCTCCTGAGAAAATGATGTAGTTTCAATGAGGTAAGGACACATGTGCACACAAAAGTTTGCAATAAGGAATTGGAGTATTATTAAAATAAATGAAAGGAGAAGATTTATGGTTCAGAATAAATACAACATAAACACTTTCAGACTCATTCCTTTTTATTTTCCACCTAGTAGCCAAGATAAAAAAATATTTTGTTTAGCGATGAGAAAATGTTTACAATCAAAGAAAAATGTAATTGCTTTAAAAAGAACGTGTGTTTGCACAAAGCTCTAAAGAAGCCCAGGAAGTCATTATAAGTGTGGAAAGATATCATCATCGTTTCTTAGTGATGGTTTGGTGAGGAGTTTGCTTTGATGGCATCTCAAAGCTTCATTTTTGTAAATAATGCTCAAACTAGCAGGACAATATTTTGGAACCTGTTGTCAAGCCTCTAAATGATACTCAGTTTGCTGGAAGTCACTGAGTTTTCCAGCAGGATTCCGTCCCATGTCAACTCTGTTGTAGCTGCAAAAGAACATTCCAGAGTTGATCTCTGGCTCGGATTGGCCCTGATCTCAATCCACTACATTTCCAACTTAGGTCTGAATTATAGAAAATGGCATGCCAGAGAGCGCGCCCTAACTTGCAAAGCCTCACACAGTCTCTGGCCTGAGCAGTTGAGCTCTTTTCTCAACAAGTGCTGCGTGCTGCGTGCTGCTATTGATGACTGTTCACGGAGATTATATGTCTGTGTCAAAGGGCAAAAGGGGAACATTTTGAGTAATTTATTTTTTCTTTTAGTCTCTATAGATATACATTTTATTTTCTAATAAAGTTTTTGAAAAACTTAATTTTTCTGTTGAAATCTGTAAATATTTTCGTGTAACAATATTTATGACAATACTAGGTATTTAATATCTTTAATATTGTTATCATTGATGATTCCAGAATCTAAATACGCTATTTCCTAATTGTAACAGGAGCTCCATTTTGAAATCACCTTTTTTCCACCGAAGAAAAAAGTCGGTAGACAATTACGTGCCTCGTGAAGAGCCTGCTGCGAGGAAGGGGCAGGGGACGGAACGAACGCCACCCCTCCCGGGCAGCACCAGTCCCATCGTTCTTCAACGATTCCTTCACCAGCAGATCCAGCATATCAACGGTCTGCGCAGGGTCCACAGGTAGCGCTTAATGATGTTTTATATTGTTATAATATTTTATTTTTTAAAAGAAATATGAATAGTGAATGATAATTTTAGGGTTTCAAATTAATAACTCTTGAGTCTTGGCTAAGGTTAATAACAAATTTATATTCTTAAAAGAATATATTACAATTATAATTATATACACAATTTATTAATTATCTGGCATCCCTACCCAACGCCTCTAAATTCGGGAAAGTTCCCGCACCTACACTGGGCTTCCTGGACAAAAAGTCTCATTTATATTTGATTCACCCACGTATACCACTGGGTTAATATATAGGTCAGTGGAAGTATAAAACAGCATATTACTAAATAGATTTAGTTTAATTGAATTGTACCTTTATATACAAGTTATCCCTTGAGGATTACTTATAAAAATTACAGTTATGAGAATGTGTCTGTTTTGCTTAGATGTACATCGATCTCGCCGACCCCCAGAGCAGGAGCGATGGACGGCGGCTTGGAGAAGGAAAAGGACCTCCTGAGCGAGATGAAGCGGCTGCGGCTGGAGGACGGGCAGCTGTCGCGATTGGCCCAGCCCTCCCCCTCCCCTGAGCCCCCGCCCAGGATCAACAAGATGGTATCCCCCCTCCTCCTCAGGAGGATCGCCTACAACAATGTCCCCGAGGACCAGTTACCCAACTTCGTCAACTTCAGCATGTCCCCGTGCCTTCACAGGTAGCCGCATCAATCATAATAATATCTTTAGTATTTTTATTATCCCTGATGTCTAGAAATAATGAAATGAAATGAAAAGTCATTTTTATTCTGGGACATTTCGTCCCTTAAGAATAATTTACAGTGGTCAGAGGAAGTCTACAAAAGTTAATGTAAATAAAAGATATAAATAAAAACAGATAAGATCAAATAAGTTTAGTTATGTATTGGACGAGTCTGTGCAGGTGAAGTTTGGTGGTATAGGCATCGAATCTTCGGGTTCGGTAAGCCTATTATTATTATTATTTTTTTTTTTTCTTCCTCTCAGATAACTGGAACATCTGCTTCCCGGACAAAAGTCAAGGGAAAGTAGAATTTTTACTTATTTAAAACTTTTCTGACAATTCTGCAGGTATCCAACAGAACTGCTTTCTGCACTACTTTTATATTCTTTAGGTCTAGGCCAAGCTCTTCTGTGCCCTCTCTGCTGCTTTTTAGGATTAGGCCATTCCAAGAGAGAACTATTGGAGTTGTTGTTACTTTTTCTAGGTGGTGAAGTGATTTTAGTTCAAGAGCGAGTTCTTGGTATTTTCGGATTTTTTCAGCTCTAGTGCATAACAGATTAGAGTCACTTGGAACAGCAATATCGATTATTCTGGCTATTTTGTTGGTTTTATCTAACACCAAAATATCCGGATGATTATGCAGCACTCTGTGGTCGGTGATAATTTGCTCATCCCAATAAACTTTTACATTATTATGTATCATCAATGTCTAGATTTATCACATATGTGCGGAAGATTGATTTTTGAGGAGATAGATAATAATCAGTGTTTGAGAGTGGTTAGGGATGGGTTCGGATATTCGGAGGGATACTCAATTCGGAGGGTGATGTAATGAATGAATGAATGAATGAAAAAGAACTTTATTCTGGGACTAAGTCCCTTGAGAATAATACAAATGTACAAACAAAATAATGATTACAACTGGCCAAAAAACACATAAAAAAACTAATAATATTAATGATTGCAAAAATTATTTACAATTATTTTAATTGATGAAAAGAGAGAGAAATGAAAAATATAAATTTTAAAAAAATATAGTAATATCTAAATGTAATATAGAACTAACAAAGCAAAGAAAAAAAACAAAACATTAGAATAATTTAAAATAGCAATGAAAATAAACTTTACTATCAGTTATGTTATGAAGTGTAGATATTTCTCACATCACTTTAATCGCTGTACTGAAATTAGTTGGCATCTGATTGGGAAGCAAGAAGGTGTTTAAAAAGGAGAGATTTGAAAGAAGATTGGGAAGGAGCATGACGGGTGTATGATGGGATAGTATTCCATAAGACCGGGCTAAAAAGGAAAATTCATATTTTTTGGTTCTATCGGAAGGCGTATAGAGGTCGGAAAGACGGGATCTGGTTTCCTGAGTATGGATTGTGGATTTAAATTGAAGGAGACTATAGATGTAAGAGGGGCGGTGGGAGCGGATGACTTGATAGAGAAAGGAACCAAGGAAATATTGCCTTCGAATCAAGGGAAATAGCCAATTTGACTCATCATAGAGGTGGGACACATGTGACCGTCTAAAGGTACCTAGTATCTAGAGGTAATGAGTTGCAAAGTACGGTAGCACGGATGCTGATCTATGATAGGGTAGATGGAGATCTTTATCATTTCTGTTGTTTGTACCTTTAAGTCTCTTATTGCTTTTTCCAGTGCCATATTAAAGAGCCATTTGGGATCCTCTCCTTAAAATATTTTTCTATTTATTCTATATCAAATTATTTATAATGTTGCTTTATGTTTGACTGTAGGTGCGGGATTCCACCCGACGGGCTGCAGCGCAGAAGACCCTTCGAGAGTAGGTCAGTGCCATGCTCACCGCTGCCTCAGCACAGGTACTGTCCGGCGCCAACATCCTCTCGATCTTACACCATCAACAGAACGTAGCCGTACACTGTTATATTATATTATTATTATTTTGTGTACTCATCACCTACAGCGGGCAAAAATAGTATTCTGCTTTGCTTGGCTTCACAAAACCGGGGCAGGCTTATTTAGGAGGCCTTGGTTATATATCTTATCTTATTGTTAGTTTTTGTTTTGATTTGAAATCGACAAAATTGCAAGAATTTGAAAGATTTTTCCAACACATGTTTTCAAGCGAGAATATGACTTAAATTGGCTGCAACACACGAAGTATTAGCCAGAAAAATGTTTTATTTGCAGTGATGGACTTTAATTGACTGTTGAGAATATTAGATGAGGAAGATAGTTGGGGGTGTTGGTTACCAAAAAACACATTAACAAGTAACACTTATTATATTTGTGTGCAGATGTTTCGGCCTACATTGTGGGCCTTCATCAGGGCTAAGAGAAACAAGATGAAAACCAAAAAAATTAGAAAAATAATAATAAGTTGGGAACAACAATATGATGACAGTATTACAATATAGAAGTAAAAATAAAATAAAATTAAGATGATAATATTCCAATAGTCTCTCTAGACCCATCGAGAACTGCGAGTCCAGGCCCTAATTTTGACAATCCCAGAATTTCTGCATCTAGATAAAGGGCTGTATTTAATTTTAATTCACATAGACTACTAGTTGAGGTCCTATGTTCTTATGAAATATCCACATCTTTGATAACAGGTTATTAGGTGTGGGCATAATCGAATGACGATTATCAGATGATTCAATTATTTAAAATATTCGAATTAATTGGTTTGGAGAAACAAATGATCATTCGATTATGCCCACCTCTACAGGTTATGCAGGAAAAAGTTCTCGGCCTACTCTGACTGTAATACATTATGTATTGTTGTTTTGACCTTATTAGTTGCCTATACAGGTATTTAATAATAATATATATATATATATATTATAATATATATATATATATAAAACATAATTATTATGAGAAAAAAGTGTGATAATTTCTATATCAATGGCGCAACAGCTGATTGCTGTGCCAAGGCCTCCTGAATAAGACCCAGTCCTGTGCTGCCTCCATCTGATTCTGCCATCTTAGCAGTATCCTGGCATCATGTACTATGCCATATCAATACTCACTGTTTGATATGCCAACCCCGATAGATCTACTAATACAACTGTAATAGATATACGATAAACTCAAAGAATCAAGATGAACCTTCAAAGGTGACGTAATTGACAATAATAAAGAATAGAAACTCTACCATCCATTTTGGAAGTATTGACTTTTTTTTTTTTGCCCATTGTTAGGTACTAAGCATGCCATCGAACCATCAAGGTTATAAAAATATAAAGATAATTTTAATGAATTAACTTCTTATGGTTTTCGGCCTAACTAACATCCATTTGATTAATTACTAGTTGTGTTTTAATTATTTAGGGAAAGTTAAAGATATATATAAATCTATATATTCTAATTAAATTGGCCTTTAATTCCTTTTTGAAACAAAAAAAAAAAAAAGTATACAATCAAGATTTCCTTCCCATTTGAAGAAAATATTTTAATTTTATTGTGCTCCTGCGTGCATTAATTTTCTGAAATTTTTATGCTTTATATATGCCAGAAGTGTGTTTTTGTTTCTTTTATTAAAGTATGTTTTATCATTTTAGGAATGCTAGTTTTGACATTCTTTTTGTATTCCGTAGGCCTATAAAATTATCCTTCTTTCCTAATATGATCCGTCCAGAATGATTTCTGCATTCATTTTTCGTTTTTTTAACTAACACCAAATTTTTTAATAAATCTTTCTAGTTCTAATCGATGACTAAAAATAAATAAATGTTTATATTTATATTTCCATATAAATGAAATTTGATATAGATTAGATATAGACGCGATGAGAAGTTGAAATATTTGTCATAACTGTGATATTAATCGTGACAGATTATAAAAACATGTAGCTCCATCTATTCTCTTTCACACGTTTACCAAATACTTTTTAATGCAATTAGTTTGGATATTTATGAATTGGATATTAAGTAAAAATTTAAATTAAAAAAAAAAAAATTATATGCCGTTACTGACCATCTTGGGCAGTTGCGAAACTAGCGTCTAAAACCTGTGGAAAATTGTCACTCTCCTATCGCAGAGGAAATCTAGCGCCTTTTTTCCAAACTTGTCCCCTTTTTAAATTAATGCTGCGCTACACAGTGAGAGAAAAGATAGGTGAAAATTCGTGAGAGCGAGGCATTGTGAGAGTTCACGAAAGTAGTGGCAGAGGAGGAAGGTCTATTTAAAAAAAAAACTTAATTATTATGTTGTATTAAAACAAATAAGTGCAACATAAACATAATGAAAACATGTTGTTGTTTTTTTAATGTAGAAACTCCATTTTAAGAATTTAAACATTTATAATGAAAGTTAAAAAATATATATGATCAGGTTTTATAGAAAATGCAGTAATTGAATATTATGTGCTCTTTTTTTTTTTTTTTTTTACATTAAGGCTGCCAGTTACTTTTTATCACCAAATTATAACTTTAAAATTAATCATCATTGTTCCTGTTTTAAAAAAAATAAATTAAACCTTATGACACTTATCTGTTCTCTTTTAGTATAGCGCATCCTTAAAAAGGGGGGCAAGCTTAGAGCAACTAGTTACCAAAAAAGCACTAGATACCGTGACAATTTGTTCACGTTTTAGATGCTAGTATTGGGGAGTGTTATCGATTCCATCATGAAAGAGCCCCAGTATATATAATTTATTAATCTACTCTATATAATAAATAAATAAATGATATTTTACTGATTTTGAGATGATATTCTGTACTGACGTATATTTTATTTTAATTATATCCTAGTCATTGAAGGTAAGCATCAACGGTGAATGAAAAAGATAATTTTTTTATGTCGAAGAATAAAAATATATTTTTTAATCTCGTTTTGAAGTATTCCGTCCTTTTACTTATTTGTCGTTTGTGTTTACCTTCCATTTACCAGACCTCAATATATTACCATTGTTTTTTCTTTTAAAAAAATAAGAAAAGAATTTTTTTTTTTTGTTTAGGCCTAAATTATTATTTTGTACTTAATTTTATATTTGTATACTAAATTTAATAAACATTGCATGATCCTATTGAGATTATACAAATATGTTTAAACATTAACTATTTTATTTATGTATATAATCTTAATTTATCTGTGTATATGTAAAATAAATATTAATTTAAATTCTAATTTTGTTTTTTTATTATTATTGGCGAATTCTCCCTAGAAATAGAAGACATTAATAATAATAATTATTTATTTATTCTGGGACAAGTCCCTTTAGAATAATACAGCAGGAAATAAAAAGTGGACTTAAGACTGTAGTCTTAGAGTGTAATAATTGAAAACAATAAAATTAAACTAACAACATAAACAAAAAAGATACCTTCTAAGAAAAATAAATGTATGTTAACCTAAGAACAAAAAAAAAGATATAATGAAAAAATATAATAAGATTTAAAAAGAGAAAAAAATATAATATAATATATATATATATATATATATATATATATATATATATACACACACACACACACACACACACACACACACATACATACACACACGTATATACATTAAGTAAATGACTCGATCAATTTTTCTTTGAGTTCTTCCAGTAGGCTTACCGAAATATGAAATACGTAGTAAGGAAAAGCTCTGAAAATTTTTGAATTACAGTTTTCACCAGAATTACACGTTTTAGGGTCCAAATGACCAAGTCCAGCAAAAAGGTCTCTGTGTGTGTGTGTGTGTGTGTGTGTGGTAAGTCAAGCACAAATAGGAAAAGTCATACAACACTGAAATTTCATATTTAAGACAACTATATGCCTGAGATGTTTCAGTAACTTTTCCTCCAAAATCAGCTAGCCGGAAGAGCCACTTTATACCATGCATTTTGCCCCTTTTTATGATTTTCTCAAAAACGGCTCTTAACGATTTGGATTAAACTTGCCATATGGATGTAAACTTTAATAGGCTTTAATATGAAGTAGGTTTCATTCTAATTGAAATAGTCCGACAGGGATTAAAGGCGGTTATTTTAAATTATTATATAAATTATAAATTTATAAATTATAGAAATTTTTATTTTTAAATTTTAATTTTTCGGGCCGCGAACAGCGGAAAAACGGATTTTTTAAAATTGGTTATTAGGGTTCTACGCATCTTGAGACGTAAGCCCTCAAATTATGAAGGGGGTTAATTCTTTTTTATTTATTTTTTTTTTTTTTTTTGGTCGATTACAGAGGTTGATTATTGAAAATAATAAACAAACCAATAGAAGTAGAAGGGTTGATGATTTTTGTGATTTGGATATATCAGGTTATGCCTCTGAACGTGTAAATAAATTGAACTACTTAGCTAAGAATAAAAAAAATCTGGTGCTTGGAACACTTATACTTCGGCAGGATCATTTGAGAGCTTTTAAATGAAATTATGAGTTGAAAAAATCTGGTGCACGCAACACACGACTTTCACTTACCTCCGTTATTTATATCAATTTAAGAATTTTTAAATACATTTAGAGATAAAAATAAATTATTAAAGAATTAAATTGAATTTCAGTAATCACTTGTAGCTGGGTGGTTCAAACCCGCAGGTGGTCCTAGGAATTTTTAATGGGAGTAAAAAATCCTTAGTTATGCCGTCCTTCGGAGGGGACGTTAAAAGGTGGTCCCGAGCCTGTGCGATGTCAGGTACTCGTTAAAGACCCCTATCCTAATAAAACCTGGATAGGCAAAATTTAGGACTCCCACTGGAGCATCGTCCAATAAGCCATAGTAGCATAAAGTAACGTAAAATAAATAAACAAACATAAATTGAATTTCTACAGAAACATGTGTTTTATTAAAAAATCTATTATATTATTATCTAAAATAATCAGTTAGTTTTATCGGCTTTTCATCACTCTTTATTAAATTTTACAAGCTTGTGTATGAGATAATATTTTTTCTAAAATCTTTAGATTTCCAACGATATATCATACATGTATATTACTGTTCTTATGTTTAAAAACAAAAAATGCATTAAAAAAATATGTTTTCAGTTTTCTCCTTTAGTTGGATATCGAATTTGTTCAACTTATGTATTTACCTGTTTTTCATCAATGGTAATTAGATTATATTGTAATTGTTTTAGTATGTACAAAATTAAAGGTACTTTAGAGGAAGACAATTTAAAATATCGGCATTTAAGCCCTGTCAGACTATTTCAATCAGAATAAAACCTACATCATATTAAAGCTCATTAAATTTTACATCGATATAGCGAGTTTAATCAAAATCGTTAGAGCCGTTTTTGAGAAAATCATAAAAAGGTGCAAAATGCATGGTATATAGTACATCTTCTGGACAGCTGTTTTTGATGAAAAAGATTTTGTAACATCTCAGGTGTATAGTTGCCTTAAATACGAAATTTCAGTTTTCGCTCAGGAGTTACCACAAACACACACACACACAGACCTTTTTGCGGGACTTGGTCATTTGGACTCAGAAGACCCTAAAATGTGTATTTCCGTTGAAAACTGGAATTCAAAAATTTTCACGATCGCAATACTTTCTCTTATTATACATAGTAAGTGAAAGTAAAAAAATTACGTTGAGTCTCAATGATATGTGTTTTAGACTTGAATGTTAGAATTTACATAACTATTATTCTTCCAACAGTTCTTCAAGGATATGAAACATGTTTATATTTAGTCACATTTTAAAAACAGGTTTACAGTAAATTATTATTACAATAGAAAATTAGCTCAATTTTTTAAGTCCTGGTAATGGGATGAAAATACTAAAAAATCAATCAATTACTCCTTCAGGGCCGTGGTGTAGTGGCTCGCATAATAGCCCTAGAATTTCTTAAAGAGAATAAAAAAATCATTAGTTATGTCATCCTTTGAAGAAAATTAATTAAAATGGCAATCCTTAGCCTGTGCTATGTCAAGTACTAGTTTAATATCTTTATCTGAAGTTAAACTAAAAAAGCAAAATTTAAGACTCACACTGTAGCATCATTGGATTAGCCACAGTAGAATAAAGTGACATTAAACGAATAAACAAACAAACTGCTAAATGTAAATTATAGAATCGAAAAAAATGCTATATGCTTCCACATACAATAGACTAGCTGTAAATCTCAGCCATAATTGCGAATTGTTTTTTTTTTAAGCTGGCATGAGGTTAGCACCGCGACCAAGTCTTGTCTATTGTGCGCCATAGAGTTATAAAGTGGTAGTTTTAAAACATGAATTTTGTTGCAATAGCAAATTTCAAAAGGTTATTAGGATTAACAAGTTTATTGTTCATAGGATGTTCTAGGCGGACTTCACCAAATAGAGGGAACCTTAACTTTGCTAGCCTGTCACAGTGGTAGATTATGTGGAAAGATGTTTCATCTTCCTGTCCACACAGTCTACATAAAGGGGTATTAGAGATACCAAGTTTAAACATGTGGTAATTAAGTTTGCCATGTCCTGTGTAAATAGCAGTTATGGTTTTTAGGCATGGCCTACTCGTACTAAGTAGAAATTTCCTTCTGTAATGCTAAAACCATCTAAAAATTTGAGTGAGTGTTTAAGTCCTTTATTTAACCTAAGTTGTTTAAATTTGATCAAGTAGGATTGTTTGATAGTCCTAAAGGCAGAACTTAGGCTGATTCCTCATAGGGGTTCTGGTGTGATGGGAATTGTTGCTGATCCCTTCCTAGCTAGTTCATCAGCTCTCTCATTCCCACTGAAGCCAGTGTGTCCAGGTACCCATTCGATGCTAACGCTATTGTTCCTAGCAAGATTATTCAGGGTCAGATCGCATGCCTCAACGACTTTTGAGGTAGTCGTGTAATGGTTCAAGGCCCTGTAAGTGCCGCCTGACTTTCAGTATATATGCATATCTTATTGCTGCAAGTATTCTCGGCATATAAGTCAGTAGCACAGTGGAGAACAGCAAGAAGTTCAGCTTGGAAAACCGTTGTGTGTTTGCCTAGTGGAATGATAGCTCCAGAATTCGGTTTGTCTTTCCTCCAGACCCTCGCACCTGCCTTATCATCTTTATGTTTCATTTTGTTGTTTCTCTTTTGAGGTCATCTGAAGTTTTTATGACTAAGTTTATGACTCTACGATTTTTAAATGGGGTGAAAAATCCTTGGTTGTGGGCATTCAGATGGGACATAAAATGGAAGTCCTGAGCCTCTATGAGGTTAGGACTCCTTAAAGATCCTTATCCTAATTAAACCTGGATAGGCAAAATATTTGCAAGCAAATCTGTTTGTTTGTTTATTTATTTAACGTCACTTTATGCTATTTTGGCTAATCGAACGATGCTATGGTGAGAGCCCTAAATTTTGCCTATCCAGGATTAATTAGGACAGGGATCTTTAACGAGTACCTGACATCGCACAGGGTTGGGACCAGGACTCGTCTGAATGACGTATTTCCATTAAAAAATCCTAGGGCCACCTGCAGATGTGAAGCGAATCTGTAGGTTACAGCTATTAAATTTTATGATATTGATTAATTAATTATAACTAATCATTAATCATTGATAAGGATTGTAAATATTGATTGATATTGGGCACTTAATAAGGATAGGAGAAGAGAGATGGCCAAAGAAGGCTTTCATACATCAACTAAAATCAAGACAAAACAGAGGATGTCCAAGGAAGACAAGTGATGTAAAGGAAGGAATGGCAAAAAGAGGTTAATGAGAGTGTTGGTCAGGAAGGAGGATGTAAAATAAATATTGTACATAAAAGAAACAATAAAAAAAAAAAAAATTATATTTTACATTTTTAATCATAATAAAAAAAAAATCTAACGTTTATAAAATTAATTTACTATTCCCCATATGCGAAACAATTCTTCAGAATACAGAACTTAAATATACAAATGTATTTATACGATAATTAAAGAAAAAAAATACATTTCAGTAAAGTAAAAGATTTATTTCTTTGAGCTCTTAAAAATATTTTTCAACCTACATATTGCATATATAAGAAAACAAAATACTTTTATTTCCCCTACATAATATAAGTGAATAAAACAATTGCTCAATATAAGATTTTTCCACTCGTCCATATGATAAGGCTACAAGGGAACATATAAAAGCTGTGTGTTTCATTTTGACCGTAACTTAACAGACGTATTGTTTCATATCAAAGGCTCAACATCTCTTCCGTAATAAAAGAAATTACTACTTAAAAAACAATTATTTATGATATTTTGGTCATCGGAAAAGAATTTTAATACAGCATTTCGTGTTATTAATAAATAACTGGCAATGTATAAAAAACTACACGACTGTTTAAAAAAGGCCCTGATAAAAACAACAAGGCATTGGTTAAACTAACTTTATCTTCGATTATATTATAATTTTTTGATTTTTATTATTAATCTTGGCATTATTTTCACACAATCTCAAAGACAAAATGCACTTGTATAATTAATTGTATTTAAGGCGTGGCCCTTTGACAACAGAATGAGCGGTGGAGAGATTATCATGGGGTATTTTAACTTTTAACTCTGAACGGTGCCGAAAGAAAATAATGTTTAAGCATTACGATCTTTGCGGTTTCACTATGTTTTGTAATAATTTATTAACCGCCACAGTTAGTAAAAAAATAAAATTATGTATGTTAGATATCGTCATTAAATAAATCTCTTACAAAAACCTAGAACTACTACTTTGTTGACTTCTACAGAATTCAATGAGAAAATTACTTACTTAAGATCATGAAGAAGACGGCAAAATTTGTCATGAAAAAATTGAAAACGACCATGAAGATATCTAAAAGTGTTATTTACACTCAAAAAAGTTTCCATAGGGGTGGGCATAATTGAATGATTGTCATAATCAAACTTTATGATTTAAATAATCACTTGATCAAATGATTAGTATGCATTGTGAGAGACGATATGTCACAATTCCCGTCTTTAGAGTGGCTGAGCATAGGTGGGAATATGCATATGATGTATGTGATGAGCACAAAAAAAAAGGTCGTTTGATTATCAGAGCTCCTTGTAATCCCTCGATTATCGTTAAACAGTTCAGTTCGAATGATCATTCGCTTATCCAAATCGATTAATTCGAATGATTGAAATAATCGAATGATCCCATAATTGTCATTCGATTATGCCCACCCTTAGCCCTAGTTTCCACACACCATGCTATTAATTTGCTGGGCCATTTATTTTCAACTTAACAATCTCCTAATGTACAAATCATTAATACTAATATTAGGTTTATTTTGTTTTATTTCAGCATTAATATCAAACGAGGCAGAATGTCATTTGTTAAAGATAGGTCAAAAAAGTTTCCATACATAATCAATATTAATCCTATTTTTTGTACTATGACTGTCATTCCAGTGTTATAATTCCTATCTCTATAATCAACTCTTAGTTAAGTATTAGCTTTACTTGTGCCTGAGAAACTGATTTCGTTTCAATATGCGCGTTTCTCGTGATTTGACAGAGCTAATGGTTCGCAGGACTTATCTATAAGAAAAATTGCATATCTGTTGAATAAGTCACTTGCTACTGAACAGTATGGACTAAAAAGACATAGAGGGTTAAAATCTCTGGAGGATACACCACGTGCTAGAAAACCAAGGAAACTGGAGAATCACCACAGGCGAGCCATCCTTGCTCAAGTCCATGCAAATATTCACACTACCACAACTTTGACAGCCATTAGAATAAATAAAGACTATGTGATTCAAGTCCACCCAGCAATCTTCAGCAATATTCTAAGAAGAGAAGGATACAGTGGTCGAGTCGCAAGAAGAAAGCCTTTTAACAGTAAGATATACTGTAAAAAGTGGCTGAAATTTGCCAGCGAGTTTGTAAATGATCCCAACAATTGCTGAAAAACGGTCATAATCTCTGACGAATCAAAATTATATAAATATATATTAAATATTTATAATTTATATATATTATAAATATTTTTTTGCCCAGATGGAAGGTCAAAAGTTGCAATTTTTTTTACTTCCTTTATTTGCATTTATATTTGGGTTTATGGAAACTTTTTTGAGTGAGTGTATATTATCTATAAAGGTGCGATTGGGAGGTTTCAACGTAGCTCTGAGGTGCCAGCTTCTGCCGTCAAAGGGTCGAGTAACAAATAACGTCGTAGCTCAAAGTATTTATTTCGATTTATATTCCTCTTTCTCTCTCTCTCTCGCTATTAAATTAAGTATCTACGTTTCTACTGAGCCGACAAAGGCACCATCTAAGTCGTTTATTACAACCTTCATCCTTCACGATGACGCTCTTCGTATTGAAAAGTATAAAAATATATAAACAATATCCAGTCGATTTAAAAAATTGTCCTAAAAGTTCATGTTTTATGTTAAAAATAAAATAAAAAATATACATACATCCAATACATCTAATCACAACATAAATTTATCTTAGTACAATATTTCTCATACTAAATTAATCTCTCTACACAGAGGAAAAAAAAAATTAATAAATATCCATAATTTATATTTTCAGGAAAATAAAATCCCATTCTAGACTTGTATATAAGCAATAATTTCAACAGCGCGATAAGCTTACTACAGTACTCAAGTGTAAACAATGTTACATTAAATCAATGTAACGATCTAACATATATTAAAACAGCGTTGAGTTTTATTTGATTATTAAGGTATATTTTTATATATACATATATTGTATATATATTTTTAAATTAAATTAAGAAAGAACAAATAGATAATAATATGTGAGAGAAGGAAATTATAATTTTCTAGATATAGAAACCGAAATAAGAAGACTAAGATTCCACGGGCACATGAATTGACTAAGGTAGACTAAAAAAAGAAAGTCTTTGACAGAATCCATGAATACAAGAGAGTAGTATTTGTAAAACAAATTTCAGAGGAAACGAAAAAACTTCATTAAGCTCTATAACTTTTTATTTCACTAATCTTTATTGTTTTTTGATCCTGATAGTTTTGTTTTAAGGTCATTTTTTTTTTTTTTTACAACTACACTATGCCTTGTTATTTTTCAGCCCTGATGAATACCTGCAACGTGGGTCAAAAGATTAGTTTAATATATATTTTGCGCTACCATCTAATCATTTTGACCGCCACCTGAACAATCTCAACCTTCAGGTTAATCGCGCAGTCAACAATTCAAAAAGATAACCTTTAGGAAATTAATGTCACAATTATTCGAGTCAATAAGAAAATTGAATGACTGGGAAAGTTAACTGGTTTGTGAGTGTCTTAATGAAAGAGGGGTTTTTGTTTTCCTGAAAGTATAATTTCTGGATCTGTGTTTTGCACCCTTTTTTAAGAAAAAAAAAAAAATTATATATAGAGATATATATATATATATATATAATCATTCAATAAAAAATGAATTTAAAACACAAAACAAAGGATTGTAACACTAATTATAAAATATCGATAAAAGATAAAGCTGCGCTAAAGGATTTAAGAATAAAGATACATAATAAAAGTATGGTTTTCGTCGATTAACACATTTTAAAAAAGAGCACTTGACGGCTGCTACCTGACCAAACTCAAGTCGTGGCCATATTCTTTGAAGAGCACTTTGGGTTTCGCCTGGTCGCTACAACATTATCATTTATTATTATTATTAATTTTTTTTTTAATGTTTGCGACACGCTAAATGATAAAACCCAAGTTATCACTCGAAGATCAAGGAGGCGGAGGCGTAGCTGACGCTGGAATCGTTCATGTTGCGGCACTGACTTGACTGAGCGTACTTGAGGAACTTTAATGAGATCTTGTGCTCGCCTCCTTTCATCAGGTGGCTCGCGGCCTGAAATACAGAAATTATTCATTATAACACCTGTTTACGACAATTTTATTAGTTCACAATTTATTTTTATAAATTTCCTAGAATCTTCAGAAACCTTTATTTTTATGGCTTATAGCTCTTGTACCCCAGCCTCAAGTAGTTAATATGGGCCTATTGCCTTGTTGAATCCGACCAAACTCTAAGGATTGATCAGTTCACAAAGCTTAGGATCTGAAATACGGTCATGGCCAAAATTGTAAAACCATATCCTAGCAGTCTCTTGACAACTACATACCACATGATAGGCAGTTTCATCTTTCTTCATGCAGAATCAGCAAGTCGGTGAGGCTACCAACCCCATATTAAGGAGGCGCTTATTTAGCTGACAGTATCCTGTATACAGTCCTGTCACTCTCCTCAGACTTATCCTGTACATTGAGGGGAGAGTACAGCTCCTCTCTTTGCAGGGTGTTCCAAAACATACATTAAAGACTTTTCTTTTTTAAGTTTTCTGGAAGTTTTAATTAATATTACACACTCAAATGAGCACACCTTAACTTCCTTTTGTTAATTTTGTTTGTTGATATAATTCATTACTTCACTCCATAGCTTACTGCTATTCGTCTACATGGAAGTTTATTGGCTGACTGTTTCTATTATTTCCCAATTTTAAACTTTGCACCTTTCGAGTATTCCTATGTAATCCTTGTGCTTTGTATTTATTTTTATTTCTATTAATTATATGTCCTAATTATGGTTTTTTGGGCTATTGTTAAATTTATTTTAAAATTTTACCTTATTTATGATGTCCGTGTAATGTGTTTCTAGGGTTTTTTTGTATTTTTTGGTAATGTGTGTATCGCTTCTAGTAATTTTCTATTTCTATTATTTTGAGATGTGTCTAAAATTAGTGTATTTTCAAAGTTAAATTTATGTTGTTTTGTTATACTATGGGATGATAATGCTGTTGTGTTGGTGTTTTTTATATTTTTACAATTGGATATATGTTGGGATATTCTTGTTTTTAATTTTTTAGATGTTTCTCCTATATATATGCCTTCACAATCAAAATTAACAAAAGGAAGTTAAGGTGTGCTCATTTAAGTGTGTGATATATTAAAGACTTGTTTATCAGGTTTTTGTTTATTTATTAATTAAATATCACTTTTAAGCTACTGTAGCTAATCGGACGATGCTATAGTAGGAGTCATAACTTCTGCCTATCTAGGTTTAATTAGGATAGGATTCTTAAAAGAGTACCTACATAGCACAAGGAAAACCATTATACATCCCATGCGAATGATGACATAACCAAGGATTTTTTACCCTTATTAAAAAATCCTTGGGTTTGAAACAGTAACCTTAGACACAGAAGGCTGTTATTACATAGAAGACCACTGCCATAGGTGACCCTGACTGGTTTATGTTTGGTCTCTGTGCTTTGTAAACATTATTGCTCCTGACTTAGTTGCGTTCGAGAAATAGTATGTATTTTGGATCTTGAGTAAAATAATAATAGTAATAACCAAAGCAAACCCGAAGGTTCAAGGCCGACACCACCAAAACTTGCCTACACAGATTCATCTAATGACCGACGTCCAAGCACAAGCCCCCAGATACAACCAAACACAATCCTCCCACTAACGCCTCAGCCTACCTCACTGATGCTACTTACCAGACAGTACAGAGAAAACTAACATTAGATAACTAGCTGACCAACAATAAGAGTGACTCTCTAGGCTTGCTGGAGAGTGTTATGTGGGTTCGAACGCCGTACTCACATACTTCAGTTCACAAAATACCACAAACATTCATGGAAACCTTGAGTCAAAACAGGACTTTCATTTTTAGCTCAATAGTATAAAAGTCATATGATCTTTTAATAAATACAGAATTTCAGTTTTTCAGCTACTTACTAGACAAAAACCACAACACAACACACACTTACTAGACAAAAACCCAGACCTTCCACTAAACTACAAAAGGCTTATCTACGTAACTATTATAGGGTCAATCTGACCTTAACAGAGTTGAGCTTTGGGAATCTACTAAACCATCGAATTCCTCTCATATGAAAAAAAATCTTTGTAAAATCCTTAAAGACTTTGACACAAATAAACATCCAAAATGACCTTAATATTGGGTTGTTGAAAAGTTTGTAGAGATTTTAAAAATAAAATTTACCTTTTATTTTTTCTACTAAAAATGAATCACAAAGCTAATGTTAATTTATATGCCTTTAATCCTCATGGAATTAACTATGTTTACACACTGAATTCGTCTTTATAAAGGCTCAATAGCGTAGTTCATTGCAAACCAACATGAGCGACCATTCAGTTCATTGCAAACCAACATGAGTGACCATTCAGTTCATTGCAAACCAACATGAGTGACCATTCAGTTCATTGCAAACCAACATGAGCGACCATTCAGTTCATTTATGGCATATTATGCTTGTTCTTTTTTGAAAAAGGGAAAAATGCGGCCCAAACTGCAAGGAAGATTCTTGCCATGTATGACAGCGATTCAATTGTTGATAGCACGGCCCAGAAGTGGTTTTCGCGGTTTAGATCAGGATATTTCAATTTAAAAGACCAACCCCGGGCTGGCCGGAGTTCAACTCTTGACATCGAGAATATTATGACAGTCATCGCAAACAATTTAACTACTGTCTGTGGTGTGGTGTCGGCCTTGAACCTTCGGGTTTGCTCGGGCTATTAATATTATTATTTTACTCAAGATCCAAAGAGCCTGCAAATCGACCGTTTTTGATCATCTAAAGAAGGCCGGGTACATCTGTCATTACAACTTTTGGGTCCCCCATGAGCTTGGTGAAAGGAATGTTATTGAAAGGATCTCATTTTGTTATTTGCTGCTGAAAAAAAAATGTGGAGAATCCATTTTTGAAACGAGTTGTTACTGGTGATGAAAATGGATTCTCTACATCAACACCAGCTGAAAAAAAATCTTGGGGGTTGCCTAGAACAACGGCACTCGCAATACCAAAGGTCGGCTTGCATCCAAGAAAAGTGACGCTTAGTATTTGGTGGGATTGGAAGGGACCCATACATTTTGAGCTCCTTCCACATAACCAAACTATAAATACGGACTTTTACTGCATCCAGTTAGATCGATTGAAGGCAGCAATTGAAGAGAAACGGCCAGAGTTGGCAAATCGGAAAGGAGTGCTATTCCACCAAGACAACGCTAGGCCCCATATGTCTTTAAGGATTTGGCAAAAATTATTAAGCTTCAGCCCATCGTACTCTCCTGACATTGTACCTTTAGATTTGTATATTTTTTCTATCTTTTCCGTTCCCTTGAAAATTTTGTACAAGGAAAATCCTACTCTTCACAAGATGACATCAAAACGGACCTTATATTGTTCTTCAGGAGTAAGGACAGTGATTTTTGAAACAAAGGGATAATTGACCTTCCAAGCCATTGGGGAAGGGTAATAGCTAACGGTGGTAACTATTTTGTAGATTAAATAAATAAATGTTAAGCTGTTCATCAATTATAATTTTTGTCCAAATTTCTCTACAAACTTTCCGGACAACCCAATATTTCATATGTTACCAATCAGGTCTGAACCAGGTAGCATTCCTTTAAGACAAACTCTATTTCCAGACTAACCCACAAGTTTCAAACCTTGCCTCCGCTCTGATTCCTGATAATCCTTCGAGGCGTCTAAAAAAGAATATGGTCCCGAGACCTTCTCATTTAGAATATTTTTGGAGCCCTTCCAAAGGGTTGTTTATCTATAAGTGTATCAAGTCATTGTTTAATATTTCCCTCAAATTTACCAAATGTATACCAATAATACAGTTATACATTTCAATAAATATAAAATTACTACAAATAATATTAAAAGATGGTTTCATTTTATAAATATAATTCATTAAAAAACAAAATCATTTCACATGACTTGCATTGATCAAATTTTTTACTTATTATTATATAAATTAATATAGATTAGAAAGGTATATTAAAAATTACCTGAAGAAGAACTGCGATTGGATGCCTACCACAAATCGTATTACCCAATTTCTTTAAATAATCTGTAAATGCTGAAGGATTCAAAGTCTCAATCAAATCCATTCCCTGTAAGCAATAATATAAAACTTAAACTTGATATTTAAACATCAAAATAGCTAATTTATCATCAAATTAAAAAAATAGAATAAAATCTATGAGCAAGCACTACTGAATCAAAGACTGGTGAGTTCAACGACTTTCTCTTAACTCTTCCAATCAAAGACTGGTGAGTTCACCGACTTTCTCTTAACTCTTCCAATCAAAGACTGGTGAGTTCACCGACTTTCTCTTAACTCTTCCAATCAAAGACTGGTGAGTTCACCGACTTTCTCTTAACTCTTCCAATCAAAGACTGGTGAGTTCAACGACTTTCTCTTAACTCTTCCAATCAAAGACTGGTGAGTTCACCGACTTTCTCTTAACTCTTCCAATCAAAGACTGGTGAGTTCAACGACTTTCTCTTAACTCTTCCAATCAAAGACAGGTGAGTTCAACGACTTTCTCTTAACTCTTCCAATCAAAGACAGGTGAGTTCAACGACTTTCTCTTAACTCTTCCAATCAAAGACAGGTGAGTTCAACGACTTTCTCTTAACTCTTCCAATCAAAGACAGGTGAGTTCAACGACTTTCTCTTAACTCTTCCAATCAAAGACAGGTGAGTTCAACGACTTTCTCTTAACTCTTCCAATCAAAGACTGGTGAGTTCAACGACTTTCTCTTAACTCTTCCAATCAAAGACAGGTGAGTTCAACGACTTTCTCTTAACTCTTCCAATCAAAGACTGGTGAGTTCAACGACTTTCTCTTAACTCTTCCAATCAAAGACTGGTGAGTTCACCGACTTTCTCTTAACTCTTCCAATCAAAGACTGGTGAGTTCACCGACTTTCTCTTAACTCTTCCAATCAAAGACTGGTGAGTTCACCGACTTTCTCTTAACTCTTCCAATCAAAGACTGGTGAGTTCACCGACTTTCTCTTAACTCTTCCAATCAAAGACTGGTGAGTTCAACGACTTTCTCTTAACTCTTCCAATCAAAGACTGGTGAGTTCACCGACTTTCTCTTAACTCTTCCAATCAAAGACTGGTGAGTTCAACGACTTTCTCTTAACTCTTCCAATCAAAGACAGGTGAGTTCAACGACTTTCTCTTAACTCTTCCAATCAAAGACAGGTGAGTTCAACGACTTTCTCTTAACTCTTCCAATCAAAGACAGGTGAGTTCAACGACTTTCTCTTAACTCTTCCAATCAAAGACAGGTGAGTTCAACGACTTTCTCTTAACTCTTCCAATCAAAGACAGGTGAGTTCAACGACTTTCTCTTAACTCTTCCAATCAAAGACAGGTGAGTTCAACGACTTTCTCTTAACTCTTCCAATCAAAGACTGGTGAGTTCAACGACTTTCTCTTAACTCTTCCAATCAAAGACAGGTGAGTTCAACGACTTTCTCTTAACTCTTCCAATCAAAGACTGGTGAGTTCAACGACTTTCTCTTAACTCTTCCAATCAAAGACTGGTGAGTTCACCGACTTTCTCTTAACTCTTCCAATCAAAGACTGGTGAGTTCAACGACTTTCTCTTAACTCTTCCAATCAAAGACAGGTGAGTTCACCGACTTTCTCTTAACTCTTCCAATCAAAGACTGGTGAGTTCAACGACTTTCTCTTAACTCTTCCAATCAAAGACTGGTGAGTTCAACGACTTTCTCTTAACTCTTCCAATCAAAGACTGGTGAGTTCACCGACTTTCTCTTAACTCTTCCAATCAAAGACTGGTGAGTTCAACGACTTTCTCTTAACTCTTCCAATCAAAGACAGGTGAGTTCAACGACTTTCTCTTAACTCTTCCAATCAAAGACTGGTGAGTTCACCGACTTTCTCTTAACTCTTCCAATCAAAGACTGGTGAGTTCAACGACTTTCTCTTAACTCTTCCAATCAAAGACTGGTGAGTTCACCGACTTTCTCTTAACTCTTCCAATCAAAGACTGGTGAGTTCAACGACTTTCTCTTAACTCTTCCAATCAAAGACAGGTGAGTTCAACGACTTTCTCTTAACTCTTCCAATCAAAGACAGGTGAGTTCAACGACTTTCTCTTAACTCTTCCAATCAAAGACAGGTGAGTTCAACGACTTTCTCTTAACTCTTCCAATCAAAGACTGGTGAGTTCAACGACTTTCTCTTAACTCTTCCAATCAAAGACTGGTGAGTTCACCGACTTTCTCTTAACTCTTCCAATCAAAGACAGGTGAGTTCAACGACTTTCTCTTAACTCTTCCAATCAAAGACTGGTGAGTTCAACGACTTTCTCTTAACTCTTCCAATCAAAGACAGGTGAGTTCAACGACTTTCTCTTAACTCTTCCAATCAAAGACAGGTGAGTTCAACGACTTTCTCTTAACTCTTCCAATCAAAGACAGGTGAGTTCAACGACTTTCTCTTAACTCTTCCAATCAAAGACAGGTGAGTTCAACGACTTTCTCTTAACTCTTCCAATCAAAGACAGGTGAGTTCAACGACTTTCTCTTAACTCTTCCAATCAAAGACTGGTGAGTTCACCGACTTTCTCTTAACTCTTCCAATCAAAGACTGGTGAGTTCAACGACTTTCTCTTAACTCTTCCAATCAAAGACAGGTGAGTTCACCGACTTTCTCTTAACTCTTCCAATCAAAGACTGGTGAGTTCAACGACTTTCTCTTAACTCTTCCAATCAAAGACTGGTGAGTTCAACGACTTTCTCTTAACTCTTCCAATCAAAGACTGGTGAGTTCACCGACTTTCTCTTAACTCTTCCAATCAAAGACTGGTGAGTTCAACGACTTTCTCTTAACTCTTCCAATCAAAGACAGGTGAGTTCAACGACTTTCTCTTAACTCTTCCAATCAAAGACTGGTGAGTTCACCGACTTTCTCTTAACTCTTCCAATCAAAGACTGGTGAGTTCAACGACTTTCTCTTAACTCTTCCAATCAAAGACTGGTGAGTTCACCGACTTTCTCTTAACTCTTCCAATCAAAGACTGGTGAGTTCAACGACTTTCTCTTAACTCTTCCAATCAAAGACAGGTGAGTTCAACGACTTTCTCTTAACTCTTCCAATCAAAGACAGGTGAGTTCAACGACTTTCTCTTAACTCTTCCAATCAAAGACAGGTGAGTTCAACGACTTTCTCTTAACTCTTCCAATCAAAGACTGGTGAGTTCAACGACTTTCTCTTAACTCTTCCAATCAAAGACTGGTGAGTTCACCGACTTTCTCTTAACTCTTCCAATCAAAGACAGGTGAGTTCAACGACTTTCTCTTAACTCTTCCAATCAAAGACTGGTGAGTTCAACGACTTTCTCTTAACTCTTCCAATCAAAGACAGGTGAGTTCAACGACTTTCTCTTAACTCTTCCAATCAAAGACAGGTGAGTTCACACGACTTTCTCTTAACTCTTCCAATCAAAGACTGGTGAGTTCACCGACTTTCTCTTAACTCTTCCAATCAAAGACTGGTGAGTTCAACGACTTTCTCTTAACTCTTCCAATCAAAGACTGGTGAGTTCAACGACTTTCTCTTAACTCTTCCAATCAAAGACTGGTGAGTTCAACGACTTTCTCTTAACTCTTCCAATCAAAGACAGGTGAGTTCAACGACTTTCTCTTAACTCTTCCAATCAAAGACAGGTGAGTTCAACGACTTTCTCTTAACTCTTCCAATCAAAGACAGGTGAGTTCAACGACTTTCTCTTAACTCTTCCAATCAAAGACAGGTGAGTTCAACGACTTTCTCTTAACTCTTCCAATCAAAGACAGGTGAGTTCAACGACTTTCTCTTAACTCTTCCAATCAAAGACAGGTGAGTTCAACGACTTTCTCTTAACTCTTCCAATCAAAGACTGGTGAGTTCAACGACTTTCTCTTAACTCTTCCAATCAAAGACTGGTGAGTTCAACGACTTTCTCTTAACTCTTCCAATCAAAGACTGGTGAGTTCAACGACTTTCTCTTAACTCTTCCAATCAAAGACAGGTGAGTTCACCGACTTTCTCTTAACTCTTCCAATCAAAGACTGGTGAGTTCAACGACTTTCTCTTAACTCTTCCAATCAAAGACTGGTGAGTTCAACGACTTTCTCTTAACTCTTCCAATCAAAGACTGGTGAGTTCAACGACTTTCTCTTAACTCTTCCAATCAAAGACTGGTGAGTTCAACGACTTTCTCTTAACTCTTCCAATCAAAGACTGGTGAGTTCAACGACTTTCTCTTAACTCTTCCAATCAAAGACTGGTGAGTTCAACGACTTTCTCTTAACTCTTCCAATCAAAGACTGGTGAGTTCAACGACTTTCTCTTAACTCTTCCAATCAAAGACTGGTGAGTTCACCGACTTTCTCTTAACTCTTCCAATCAAAGACTGGTGAGTTCAACGACTTTCTCTTAACTCTTCCAATCAAAGACTGGTGAGTTCAACGACTTTCTCTTAACTCTTCCAATCAAAGACTGGTGAGTTCAACGACTTTCTCTTAACTCTTCCAATCAAAGACAGGTGAGTTCAACGACTTTCTCTTAACTCTTCCAATCAAAGACGGTGAGTTCAACGACTTTCTCTTAACTCTTCCAATCAAAGACAGGTGAGTTCAACGACTTTCTCTTAACTCTTCCAATCAAAGACAGGTGAGTTCAACGACTTTCTCTTAACTCTTCCAATCAAAGACTGGTGAGTTCAACGACTTTCTCTTAACTCTTCCAATCAAAGACGGTGAGTTCAACGACTTTCTCTTAACTCTTCCAATCAAAGACAGGTGAGTTCAACGACTTTCTCTTAACTCTTCCAATCAAAGACAGGTGAGTTCAACGACTTTCTCTTAACTCTTCCAATCAAAGACAGGTGAGTTCAACGACTTTCTCTTAACTCTTCCAATCAAAGACAGGTGAGTTCAACGACTTTCTCTTAACTCTTCCAATCAAAGACAGGTGAGTTCAACGACTTTCTCTTAACTCTTCCAATCAAAGACGGTGAGTTCAACGACTTTCTCTTAACTCTTCCAATCAAAGACAGGTGAGTTCAACGACTTTCTCTTAACTCTTCCAATCAAAGACTGGTGAGTTCAACGACTTTCTCTTAACTCTTCCAATCAAAGACTGGTGAGTTCAACGACTTTCTCTTAACTCTTCCAATCAAAGACTGGTGAGTTCACGACTTTCTCTTAACTCTTCCAATCAAAGACTGGTGAGTTCAACGACTTTCTCTTAACTCTTCCAATCAAAGACTGGTGAGTTCAACGACTTTCTCTTAACTCTTCCAATCAAAGACTGGTGAGTTCAACGACTTTCTCTTAACTCTTCCAATCAAAGACTGGTGAGTTCAACGACTTTCTCTTAACTCTTCCAATCAAAGACTGGTGAGTTCACCGACTTTCTCTTAACTCTTCCAATCAAAGACTGGTGAGTTCAACGACTTTCTCTTAACTCTTCCAATCAAAGACTGGTGAGTTCAACGACTTTCTCTTAACTCTTCCAATCAAAGACAGGTGAGTTCAACGACTTTCTCTTAACTCTTCCAATCAAAGACAGGTGAGTTCAACGACTTTCTCTTAACTCTTCCAATCAAAGACAGGTGAGTTCAACGACTTTCTCTTAACTCTTCCAATCAAAGACAGGTGAGTTCAACGACTTTCTCTTAACTCTTCCAATCAAAGACAGGTGAGTTCAACGACTTTCTCTTAACTCTTCCAATCAAAGACTGGTGAGTTCAACGACTTTCTCTTAACTCTTCCAATCAAAGACAGGTGAGTTCAACGACTTTCTCTTAACTCTTCCAATCAAAGACAGGTGAGTTCAACGACTTTCTCTTAACTCTTCCAATCAAAGACAGGTGAGTTCAACGACTTTCTCTTAACTCTTCCAATCAAAGACAGGTGAGTTCAACGACTTTCTCTTAACTCTTCCAATCAAAGACAGGTGAGTTCAACGACTTTCTCTTAACTCTTCCAATCAAAGACAGGTGAGTTCAACGACTTTCTCTTAACTCTTCCAATCAAAGACAGGTGAGTTCAACGACTTTCTCTTAACTCTTCCAATCAAAGACTGGTGAGTTCAACGACTTTCTCTTAACTCTTCCAATCAAAGACTGGTGAGTTCAACGACTTTCTCTTAACTCTTCCAATCAAAGACTGGTGAGTTCAACGACTTTCTCTTAACTCTTCCAATCAAAGACTGGTGAGTTCAACGACTTTCTCTTAACTCTTCCAATCAAAGACTGGTGAGTTCAACGACTTTCTCTTAACTCTTCCAATCAAAGACTGGTGAGTTCAACGACTTTCTCTTAACTCTTCCAATCAAAGACAGGTGAGTTCAACGACTTTCTCTTAACTCTTCCAATCAAAGACAGGTGAGTTCAACGACTTTCTCTTAACTCTTCCAATCAAAGACAGGTGAGTTCAACGACTTTCTCTTAACTCTTCCAATCAAAGACAGGTGAGTTCAACGACTTTCTCTTAACTCTTCCAATCAAAGACAGGTGAGTTCAACGACTTTCTCTTAACTCTTCCAATCAAAGACAGGTGAGTTCAACGACTTTCTCTTAACTCTTCCAATCAAAGACAGGTGAGTTCAACGACTTTCTCTTAACTCTTCCAATCAAAGACAGGTGAGTTCAACGACTTTCTCTTAACTCTTCCAATCAAAGACAGGTGAGTTCAACGACTTTCTCTTAACTCTTCCAATCAAAGACAGGTGAGTTCAACGACTTTCTCTTAACTCTTCCAATCAAAGACTGGTGAGTTCAACGACTTTCTCTTAACTCTTCCAATCAAAGACTGGTGAGTTCAACGACTTTCTCTTAACTCTTCCAATCAAAGACTGGTGAGTTCAACGACTTTCTCTTAACTCTTCCAATCAAAGACTGGTGAGTTCACCGACTTTCTCTTAACTCTTCCAATCAAAGACTGGTGAGTTCAACGACTTTCTCTTAACTCTTCCAATCAAAGACTGGTGAGTTCACGACTTTCTCTTAACTCTTCCAATCAAAGACTGGTGAGTTCAACCGACTTTCTCTTAACTCTTCCAATCAAAGACTGGTGAGTTCAACGACTTTCTCTTAACTCTTCCAATCAAAGACTGGTGAGTTCAACGACTTTCTCTTAACTCTTCCAATCAAAGACTGGTGAGTTCAACGACTTTCTCTTAACTCTTCCAATCAAAGACTGGTGAGTTCAACGACTTTCTCTTAACTCTTCCAATCAAAGACTGGTGAGTTCACGACTTTCTCTTAACTCTTCCAATCAAAGACTGGTGAGTTCACCGACTTTCTCTTAACTCTTCCAATCAAAGACTGGTGAGTTCAACGACTTTCTCTTAACTCTTCCAATCAAAGACTGGTGAGTTCACGACTTTCTCTTAACTCTTCCAATCAAAGACTGGTGAGTTCAACGACTTTCTCTTAACTCTTCCAATCAAAGACAGGTGAGTTCAACGACTTTCTCTTAACTCTTCCAATCAAAGACAGGTGAGTTCAACGACTTTCTCTTAACTCTTCCAATCAAAGACAGGTGAGTTCAACGACTTTCTCTTAACTCTTCCAATCAAAGACAGGTGAGTTCAACGACTTTCTCTTAACTCTTCCAATCAAAGACAGGTGAGTTCAACGACTTTCTCTTAACTCTTCCAATCAAAGACTGGTGAGTTCAACGACTTTCTCTTAACTCTTCCAATCAAAGACGGTGAGTTCAACGACTTTCTCTTAACTCTTCCAATCAAAGACTGGTGAGTTCAACGACTTTCTCTTAACTCTTCCAATCAAAGACTGGTGAGTTCACCGACTTTCTCTTAACTCTTCCAATCAAAGACTGGTGAGTTCAACGACTTTCTCTTAACTCTTCCAATCAAAGACTGGTGAGTTCAACGACTTTCTCTTAACTCTTCCAATCAAAGACTGGTGAGTTCAACGACTTTCTCTTAACTCTTCCAATCAAAGACTGGTGAGTTCAACGACTTTCTCTTAACTCTTCCAATCAAAGACTGGTGAGTTCACGACTTTCTCTTAACTCTTCCAATCAAAGACTGGTGAGTTCAACGACTTTCTCTTAACTCTTCCAATCAAAGACAGGTGAGTTCAACGACTTTCTCTTAACTCTTCCAATCAAAGACTGGTGAGTTCACCGACTTTCTCTTAACTCTTCCAATCAAAGACTGGTGAGTTCAACGACTTTCTCTTAACTCTTCCAATCAATAGACTGGTGAGTTCACCGACTTTCTCTTAACTCTTCCAATCAAAGACTGGTGAGTTCAACGACTTTCTCTTAACTCTTCCAATCAAAGACAGGTGAGTTCAACGACTTTCTCTTAACTCTTCCAATCAAAGACAGGTGAGTTCAACGACTTTCTCTTAACTCTTCCAATCAAAGACAGGTGAGTTCAACGACTTTCTCTTAACTCTTCCAATCAAAGACTGGTGAGTTCAACGACTTTCTCTTAACTCTTCCAATCAAAGACTGGTGAGTTCACCGACTTTCTCTTAACTCTTCCAATCAAAGACAGGTGAGTTCAACGACTTTCTCTTAACTCTTCCAATCAAAGACTGGTGAGTTCACCGACTTTCTCTTAACTCTTCCAATCAAAGACTGGTGAGTTCAACGACTTTCTCTTAACTCTTCCAATCAAAGACTGGTGAGTTCACCGACTTTCTCTTAACTCTTCCAATCAAAGACTGGTGAGTTCAACGACTTTCTCTTAACTCTTCCAATCAAAGACAGGTGAGTTCAACGACTTTCTCTTAACTCTTCCAATCAAAGACAGGTGAGTTCAACGACTTTCTCTTAACTCTTCCAATCAAAGACAGGTGAGTTCAACGACTTTCTCTTAACTCTTCCAATCAAAGACAGGTGAGTTCAACGACTTTCTCTTAACTCTTCCAATCAAAGACAGGTGAGTTCAACGACTTTCTCTTAACTCTTCCAATCAAAGACAGGTGAGTTCAACGACTTTCTCTTAACTCTTCCAATCAAAGACTGGTGAGTTCAACGACTTTCTCTTAACTCTTCCAATCAAAGACAGGTGAGTTCAACGACTTTCTCTTAACTCTTCCAATCAAAGACTGGTTAGTTCAACGACTTTCTCTTAACTCTTCCAATCAAAGACTGGTGAGTTCACCGACTTTCTCTTAACTCTTCCAATCAAAGACTGGTGAGTTCAACGACTTTCTCTTAACTCTTCCAATCAAAGACAGGTGAGTTCACCGACTTTCTCTTAACTCTTCCAATCAAAGACTGGTGAGTTCAACGACTTTCTCTTAACTCTTCCAATCAAAGACTGGTGAGTTCAACGACTTTCTCTTAACTCTTCCAATCAAAGACTGGTGAGTTCACCGACTTTCTCTTAACTCTTCCAATCAAAGACTGGTGAGTTCAACGACTTTCTCTTAACTCTTCCAATCAAAGACTGGTGAGTTCAACGACTTTCTCTTAACTCTTCCAATCAAAGACTGGTGAGTTCAACGACTTTCTCTTAACTCTTCCAATCAAAGACAGGTGAGTTCAACGACTTTCTCTTAACTCTTCCAATCAAAGACAGGTGAGTTCAACGACTTTCTCTTAACTCTTCCAATCAAAGACAGGTGAGTTCAACGACTTTCTCTTAACTCTTCCAATCAAAGACTGGTGAGTTCAACGACTTTCTCTTAACTCTTCCAATCAAAGACTGGTGAGTTCAACGACTTTCTCTTAACTCTTCCAATCAAAGACTGGTGAGTTCAACGACTTTCTCTTAACTCTTCCAATCAAAGACTGGTGAGTTCAACGACTTTCTCTTAACTCTTCCAATCAAATACTGGTGAGTTCAACGACTTTCTCTTAACTCTTCCAATCAAAGACAGGTGAGTTCAACGACTTTCTCTTAACTCTTCCATTCAAAGACTGGTGAGTTCAACGACTTTCTCTTAACTCTTCCAATCAAAATCAAATTAGGTGTTTTTTACAGTTGAATGATACAGAGGTGAAAAATTGTTAGTAAGTATGATCATATCAATTGGAACAATCTCTTCTTGTTTTTGTTCATATGCATTTATTTATTCATACATGTCAACAACCAATCTTTATAACGTTTCGAGGCTTCACATGCCTTATCTTCAGATATTCAATGTTATTTAAAATATAATTGCACAAATATTTCAACCAATTATATACATATTAAGAATATATTATTTATAAATTAGAAATAATTTATATTTTAAACTATTTACATTATGTATAAAATTTTATATATACTTACATCTATTTCCATATCTTTACTCAATATAGGTCATTAAACAATATATTTCATTCACAATATCAAATCTTAATATTTCATCATCACATATATCAATTTATCCTGTGTATTTGAAACTATCATGTGTACTCAACTGGTCTTTATCTAATGCCTTTCCTGCTCCATTCAATGTTTTCAAACAATCACAACACTACTTCTACCCAGGTCAGTTATTAAAACCCACACACAAGGTTAGTAAGTATTACTTACATTGGGTTTAGATAGAAACATGTGTTTTATTAAATAGTCTATTATATTATTATCTACAAAATCAGTTACTTTCATCGCCTTTTCATCACTCTTCGTCAACTTTTAAGATTTTATGTATAAGATGATATTTTTTTCTAAAATCTTTAAAGCTTTCCATCGGTATATTATACATCTATATTACTGTTCTTATGTTAACAACCATGAAAATTGCAAACAAAAAATATTTTTGTGGATGTAATTAGTTGACCGTTGAGAATTACTGGAAGGAATTAGTCCGGGTGGCGGTCATTAAATGAAACAACTAAATAGTTTCAACTATTTTATTGTTTGCCAACGTTTCGACCCCTTTGTGGGTCATCATCAGGGTGCATGGTGGGAGAATGGAATAGAGTTTCCATTCGAATAGAGTTTCCATTCTCCCACCATGCGCCCTGATGATGACCCACAAAGGGGGTCGAAACGTTGGCAAACAATAAAATAGTTGAAACTATTTAGTTGTTTCATTTAATGACCGCCACCCGGACTAATTCCTTCCAGTAATTCTCAACGGTCAACTAATTACATCCACAAAAAATATTTTTGTTCCTTCATCCTTTAGTTGGATATCAAATTTGTTCGAATTATATATTTACCCATATTTTTTTATGCTAACAAGATGATATGATTAATTTTCTTTGAATCTTCAAAATTAAAGGTACTTTAACTTTAAATTTAAGGTACTTTACTAGAGGAAGAAAATTTAAAATATCGGTATTTAAATCCTGTCAGCCTATTTCAACCTGAATGAAACCCTACATGATATTAATAAAAGCCCATCAAATTTTATATAGATTTAGCAAGATTAATCAAAATCGTCAGAGCTGTATACCGCTGGAAAGCTAAAGATTTTAGAAAAAATATAATATTATATAAAAAATTGTAATAGACAATATAAACAAATAGAGCATATAATTATATGTAACAATTTGATATTGCTATATTATTTAAACTAAATCAAATATTTCCAACGAAACTAAATATACTTCAAATATAAATTTATTTTATATACACTTATATAAAGTTGTTCATTTTAATAAACAACTTAAATTGTTTTTAACAGCCAAGGTAAGTTAAAGTCGTGTGTTGCCCGCACCAGATTTTAAAATTGACTTAAGGAACCTCTTTCCTTCTGGCATAAAAAAAGTTCCAAATAATAATAAAATAAAAAATAATTTTCATTAAATTGGATATTGATAGTAAACATAAAGAAGAACGATATTTATTTATATTATGATAATATACCACTTGCCATTTTGTCCAAACTGGCTATGGACTGGTGGATCTCGCCGTAGGCCGCGTCGTAGAAGAGGTACCTGAAGCGATCGCCCCAATGGCAGAAGTCGGAGGAGATGACGAAGAGGTTCTGGGGATCAGCCAGATAGCGCGCGAACAGGCGTCCGTAGGAGGCCTCTCGCTCCCATCCCAGCGAGCCCACCAGCACGGGCACTATTGTCAGTCTGTCGCGATAGCTGCAACAATATCCAACTTCCATCTTAGCTAAACCTTATCTTTATTTTTATTATATCTTAATAGAAAAGAGAAAGAAAATAAACTTTATTTACATTTTTACATATTGACAAAATATTTATAAATGATTTCGGATGAGACATCCTTACAATCATCAAATGTTTGGTTCATTTGGTAGTTATAATCTAATTATCTAATCTATAATTAGTGGTTAAATTAAATTGATATTAACTAAGGTAGTAGGAAAAACTAAATAAAAAACCTACATATAAAAAACAAAAAAAAAAAAAACAGATAACACAATTGATAATATAAAATTAGAAATTAAAATAAACTAGCTTAAGTTAGTAACACATGTTTAGTTCTTTTATGAGTATAGCGTTTTAGAGATGCTTTATTATAGTTACCGATTTCCTTTATTAATGGATTTTTGGAGACTGGTGTTTTAATGAAGTAAGAAGCTGTTTGAGTATGTACAAAATGTTTAATTGTTGGAAGCTGTAAGTCCTGGAGCATAGATGATATTTTAGTGTAGCGGGGGTAATTATTAATTATCCGCATTGATAGATTTTGAATTCTTTCAAGTTTTTGGTAATTAGTCAAGCAGGTTGAGCTCCAGACTGGCGAGGCGTATGTAATTAACGGGCGAATAACTGATTTGTATATTATTAATTTGTTATGAGAGCTCAAATGGGATTTTCTGTTGAAGTATGGAAACATTTTAAATATTAATTTTTTGGCTTTGTCAATTTTTCTATTGATATGGTCTGTGAATGTAAGAGATTTGTCTAATGTCATGCCTAGGTACTGTACGGATTTTGACCAAGGGATGGGAGCTGAATTTATCTTGATTTGGTGGTTTATTTGTGGGCGACGTTTAGTGAAAAGAATTGCTTCAGATTTGGTGGGATTAATTTTCAATTTCCATTTTATGCAATATTTGTGAAATTTTTTAAGATATAGTTGAAGGGGATTCGTACTATTGTATCGATGCGATATGATGAGGTATACAATGCTGTATCATCAGCGTATAATGACCTCGTCACAAATGGATGGGCTGGTAAATCAGAAATGAACAAATTAAATAGGATTGGAGATAGGCAAGAGCCTTGAGGAAGACCCGCTAAGATGGGGAGTATGTCGGAAGTAGATGTTCCAACTTGAATATAGAACTGTCTATTTGTTAAATAGGAGTGAATGATGTGAATCAGATATGGTGGGAAGTTGAATGAGATTAATTTGTATATGAGCCCGGAGTGCCAAATGGTATCAAATGCTTTTTCGAGGTCTAGAAGGAGCATGCGGGGATGTTTGCGTTCGTTAAAGGCTTGTGTGATGAAGTCAGTAAGTCGTGCTAATTGGTCAATAGTGCAGTGGTGATTCCTAAAACCAAATTGTTCATCTATTAGGAGGTTCTTTAGTCTAATATGCTTGTTAATTCTTTTGAGAATTAGTTTTTCCAGAATTTTAGAAAGTATATTTAGTAGACTTATAGGTCTGTAGTTCGAAACATTACTATGGTCTTTATTCGGTTTTTTATTACTATAGTTTTGGACGTTTTCCAGATGATAGGAAAGTAGCTATATCTCAATGTGCAATTAAATACTTTAGTTAAAAAATAAATCGATTTTCGGCTTAGATTTTTAATAACTAAGGAGGGGATGCTGTCATCACCTGGGGCTTTTTTTGGTTTCAGTTCTTTAATGATATTTGCGATTTCTTTTGGAGAGATGGAAAAGAAATTTACAATAAAAGGTGATTTTAAATAATCGCGGACGGATTTTAGAATTTTACGTGAGGAAGATGGTTGGGGGTGCGGTCATAAATTAAAAACACACATCTAAAATAAGTGTTATTTTAATTATGTGCCAACGTTTCGGCCTACAATGTGGGCCTTCATCAGGGCTAAAAGAAACAAGATAACAACCAATGTAATTATAGACTTAATAATGCGTTAGGTATATAATAATAATATGACAGTAATAAATTATGGGAACATAAATAATATTAAATGTAAAATGATAATAAGATGACAATTATAAAGTATGGAAATAAGGTGACAGTTATAAAGTATGGAAATAAACAAAATTAAGATGATAGTTATAAAGTATGGAAGTAAACATAATTGAGATGATAATATTGTAATGAGAATATATAAAGAGAGACTAAGTAAATGAAAAAAATGATAAAGTAAAAATATGTGAACAATTAAAATTTTAAATATTAACAATTTTGAGTTGATATATGACGGTAATATATTAAAAACATAGTTAAGAGTATAGGTAATATATAAAAAAATATAGTCATTACAAAAGAGAAACAGTATGAATAAAAAATAATTTAAATTTTAAAATAATGTAATATTAAACTAATAATTATATGTGAGGATATGTAACGGAGAAAGATATGAGTATGGAAAGGGGGAGAAAGAGATGGGCGATGAAAAAAGACCCTTATCAATAAGAAAAAAATACATACGTGACTACGTGAAGGCGTTGCCTACAGGAGTGATGTTTCCCAGTTTAAAAAACGCTCATTGCGTGGAACGGAAAATATGAGAACTAGAATGTCCGTTAGGAAAATTCCAAGAAGCTAAGTTATGTTTACTGTTTCGATTGTTAAAAAATAGCCAAAAGTTATTACTTGAGAGTACTTGAGTTATTACTAATGAGTATTTGATAAAATTGTAAGAAATAGTGACGAGGTAAAGATTAAAAGATTTTAAGTAATAACGGATGATGATAATAAATGATGAATGATGATCAGGTAATAACGAATGACGATAAGGAGCTGTCGAAGGAAATGATAAATAAACAGTAATCTAGTAGGTAAACAAATAAATAAATAAAAAGGGAGTACAAAAATTAAATAAATATATAAATAAAAATAAAATTATGAAGAGATGATCAGATGGTTGTTTAAAAATGAGCTAGGGATGCTTTATTAAATTTAATATTTGAGAATAAGCTAGTGACAAGTTATGTTTGTCAGTCTTTTGATTAACAGGAAGGGGTTCTAGTTGTATGTAAATGCATTCTGTAATGAGTCGCTTGTCATGGTTGGGAACAGTAGCAAGAATGGATGTTTTATCAAAATCAAAGGAATGGTTAAGGGTTAAGGAATGTTCTGAAAGTTTTGAAGCGGTAGAATTTTTGGAGGAAATTGTATATTTGTGTCGGGTGATGCGATCTTTGAGAAGGTTTTTGGTTTCACCAATATAGGCAGAGTTGCAATTAGGAGTTCCGCAAGGGACTCTATAAACAATTTTTGAACGGTTGTCTGTTGGTAACTGTCTTTAAGTCGGCTGTAAATATTGGAGAGTTTGTAGTGGGATTTGAAAGCAAGTCTGAGGTTCGGATAGAAGGATTTTAATGATTTTTTAATTTTTTCTGAAAGAGAGGGAATGTAAGGTACGGATCTATATAAGGGAGTTGATGATGATGATGGAGTAGAAAGAGAGGTTAATTGAGGTTGAGACTGATTCCTGTAGTTATTTATAAGTTTGTTTATGATCACGGTAGGGAAGTTATTGGCCAGGAGAATTGTCTTTATGCGGTTAATGTTTTCCTTTCCGATCCCCGTTTCCTCGACATCAACATTAACCGCATAAAGACAATTCTCCTGGCCAATAACTTCCCTACCGTGATCATAAACAAACTTATAAATAACTACAGAAATCAGTCTCAACCTCAATTAACCTCTCTTTCTACTCCATCATCATCACCAACTCCCTTATATAGATCCGTACCTTACATTCCCTCTCTTTCAGAAAAAATTAAAAAATCATTAAAATCCTTCTATCCAAACCTCAGACTTGCTTTCAAATCCCACTACAAACTCTCCAATATTTACAGCCGACTTAAAGACAGTTACCAACAGAGAACCGTTCAAAAATTGTTTATAGAGTCCCTTGCGGAACTCCTAATTGCAACTCTGCCTATATTGGTGAAACCAAAAACCTTCTCAAAGATCGCATCACCCGACACAAATATACAATTTCCTCCAAAAATTCTACCGCTTCAAAACTTTCAGAACATTCCTTAACTCTTAACCATTCCTTTGATTTTGATAAAACATCCATTCTTGGTAAATTATTATGACAACACGGGTGGTAATATTGTTGTGGAATGGATAAGGACATGGATAATTTTATATGTTCATAAAAATCGATTAGTGTGGTATCGATTTCTTTCGAATTATTTATGGTTGGGTTTATATTGACTCGGGAATCTAGCTCTTTCCTGAACTTTGGCCAGTCAGCGTCTTTGAGCGAAAATTTGAGTATTTTGGAAATTTTTGGTAAAGTAGATTGTATACGAAAAATCACGGGATTGTGGTCCGAATTTAAACATGGTAAAGCGATAAGAGGTGATAAGTTGTAAATATTTTTTGTAAGAGCCAAATCGATGATGCTAGGTTTGTAATTACGTTGAGTCGGTATATGGGTTGGTTCAGATGGACTGTGTAATTGAATATGGTTTTTTACGATAAAATTTAGAATTAATTTACCGTTTTTATTTGTTCTGTTACAGTTCCACTGTGTGTGTTTGGCGTTTAGATCGCCAAAAATGATAACTTGTTTATTTAAATTAAATAGTTTACTAATGTCTGGGATATTTATTTTATTTGGTGGGATATATACAGATATTACAGTGGTTGATTTATTGTTAATAATTGTATTAATCGCCACGGCTTCGGTAAACATTAAGTCAGGAACGTGTATAAAATGATGCTGAATATCGGACCGCACTAAAAGCATGACCCCCCCTCCTGCTCTACTACGATCACGTCTGTAAATGACATATCCCGGAAGAGAGAAACGATCAGTTTCAGAAAGACGTGTTTTACAAACAGAGACTAAATGGGGTTGATTATGATTTAAAAATAATTTAAATTCTACATCGTTTCCGCGAATAGTTTGTGCGTTCCACATCATAAGTTTAATTTTACTATTGTCACTAGTCATTAGAATTTTCCGAATGAGTTGTAGCACCTATTGTAATGTAAACGAGAAAGTATGTTGTAAAAGAGTATGGGATAAAAAGATCGCTGATAATTATTATTGTGAAATTGAAGCTAAGGCTAAAGTTGTTTATACAGCAGCTTATACAATAGGAATTTAGCAAGACACTGTGTATAAACAATTTTACATCGCTAACACTCATAAGAGATTTGAATAAATAAATATTACGAATATTTTTGCACAATGGAATGACCATTAATCCAACATAGAAAGTAATCCTTCTACGAGAATAAAGATTTTTGACATGCCATCTTCGGCGCTTTTTAGTTGTAATAAATTTTTTTTAAAGTTTGTAATTAATTTACTTACATTAAATAAATTGAATATATTTTTTATCTCTTTAAAACAATCAGACATGGTAGGTTCGTTAGAGTTGCTGTTGGCGGTTTTCGGAGAGAATGTGTTTTGAGGCCACGGAGATTTCGGGGTTGGTAAAACTGGAAATTCTTGGTCGGTTTGCTTAAATGTTTTTCGTGGGATCGCTCGAAGTGCTGGTTTTTTTTTGCTTAACTGTAATTCGAGATTTCTTTGATATTTCGTACATTCCGTGGAATTTGCAAAATGTTCATCGGAGCAATTACAGCATTTGGGTTTGAACCCGTCGATTAATGTATTTGGGCAGTCCTTTGAAAGATGGTCTTCGGCACATTTCAGACATTTTGGATTTTTAAAGCAATTACGTGCCACGTGGTTAAATTCTTGACATTTGTAACATTGAGTTAAAGTTTTGTTAGATCTGTATTTTTCCCATTTTATTACAATGTTACAACTATACCGAATGTTATTTAATTTGGCTAGCTGTTCTTTATTGTCTAAAATTACTATTAATATCTGAAGCTTTATTGACCCGTTGTCAGATTTTTTCTCCATTTGGTAGATTTTATGAATGGCTAAACCTTGATTTTGTAGGTCAGTCGAAATTTCTTCAATGGGGAATTGAGGAGGCATACCTTTTAAAATAATTTTAGGTTTCGTTTCACTTTTTGGAGTGAACGTGTGAAAGCCAAGATTGAGATATTTTAAGAAATTTTTTACGAGTTCAAAGTCTTCACTGTTTTGGACATATATTGTAGTTTTATTCATATTATATTTTATATTTAAGTCTTTCACTTTTAATTTTAAATTGTTAATAGCACCACTGATGTTGTTGTAAGATGAATTTACTATTATGGGAGGATATTGACTTTTGTTCTGTTTCTGACTTACTATGTTTTTTAAGATTTCGGTATCTTCTTCATCTAAATCGGAAAGTATGTCATAACTATTGGAGGTTTCAATGTTGAACTCACCTCTTTTACGTTTTGTTGACATGCTGGCTGTCTGTTCGGCCATAGTTCGTGTTTGGCCCCCGACCGGGGCACTCTTGCTTGTATTTGTTTGATTGGTGAACAATTTGAGTAACAAACAACTGACAAACACAAAATAAAAGATTTTTCGAAAGAAAAAAGAATGACTGTAAATAAAATCACTGACTAAAGGAGAGAGTGATTAGACCACTGAACTGTACCCTACGGCTGCTAGATGTGGACTGATCTTAATATATAAATGATATAGATAGGAAAGAAACCTACATCTAACTATTAAAAAAGTTCAAACTTAAATATTTCATTGAATTAAATTCAAAGTATAACACTTAAAAATGGGAATTGGCCAGGGATGGAACAAATTTTGCTTTCTTAAATTCAATAAAAAATAGACTTGAACTCATCACTGATCACAGATGGGCAGCATTGGTTATTCTTTTTGGCTTTATTTTTATTTATTATTATTATTATTATTATTGGTACAAATTGTACCAATTAAAAATTCTCTGGTTGTGGACTGTATGAAAAATAAAAACAATAAAAACTTTAAATTTAGATACTGCCCAGAATAAGGGATCTCCCAGTCGTTTTACAAGTAAATTTAAGATAGGCAGCAGCTTACCTAGTCGCCTTCTTGTGTCTTCTCGAACAGGCCCGCTCAGGCTCGGCAGTCTCCTCCAGCTGCTTCTAGATTTTAACTTGTAAAACTTAGGAGAACCTAAATTCTTAAAATTGAGTCCCTCTATCGTGACCGGGCACCGTATATCACCACAAATATCGTCACGGACTACAAAATCATACAATCGGGACAAAATCTCAGTTCAGACTGATGCTTGAGTAAAAAAAACAAAAGACAGTCTAATTAAACATCTGTGTCGTATCCAAGGCTCAATCTAATTAAATTTAAATCAAAATAAATATCATCATTTTTAAATTATTATTATTTTTTTGGTTAGATTCAGTTGGGTTGTTGTTTAATTAATTCCTTTGTTTTAATTTTATTTCCTTCATGAAAAGGCCTTAAACACCACGCGAATATCGCATATTCAATGCTTCCTCTCTCCCTGCTCCCTCACCTCTGATATGCCCCTTATGAGCTCCGCCCACCCTACCCTTCCTCTTTCTCTCCTCAGACCACACAACACAACTTTCTGGAGCGCTTCTTTCCCGCAAGAACCTTTATTTCCTCAAGCGCCATCCTGTACTTATCCCTGTCCAAACAATCTTGGTCTCTTAGCCACACTTGTTCCTTATCATCCTTAACCTGTTGGAAATACCCTGTTAAATATTTATAACTGAGGATTCGCTGAAAATTTTTATGGTTAAGTCTCTCAGAATTCATCCTATCATAGGGAAGCCACCCTAGCGTCACTTTCTAGATCTGCTGTTTCCTTATATATTTCTTCATTTGACCTCAACCTGTATCCTTCAAGAGTTCTCCTAGGTTCGAAGATTATTTTTTTCATTCTTTTGTACTAAATTGTTTAAAATCAATAGCTACTTTCATTAGTTAATTAATATTTATTTTAGTTTTATTATGAGTGGAATAATCAGGAGTCAGTCTTTTTCTAAATATTTTAATTTTGCCGACGTTTCGGCTCAAGCTTGTGAGCCATCATCAGGGCTATAAACATCAGAACAAAAGAGATACATATTAATGTGGTAAGGAAATTTTTTGAATGTAGTGACAATGATAACATTTATTATAGATACAAATAATGATAATATGATAAACAATATGATGATGATAAGCATAAAAACAAAACTTTAGACTTTAATATAGAAGTAAAAAATTATATATAAATGTACCATTACTGAGCCATTTCCAAGCAAAAACTGAGTAATGTAATGTAAAAACCCCTGATGGTTTTCCTCTCTAAATGTAAATACTTATTAAATACGTATATTTTCTGTTTTATTTTAAATGTTATCATTGTCACAACATTCAAAAAATTTCATTACCACATTAATATGTATCTCTTTTGTTCTGATGTTTGTAGCCCTGATGGTGGCTCACATGGTTGAGCCGAAACGTCGGCAAAATTAAAATATTTAGAAAATGACTGACTCCTGATTATTCCACCTATAATAGTTTCTACAGTCGACTGACTATACATCGTCAATATAATTTTAGTTTTATTATGATTACATTTGGTTTCATTCAGTTTCATTATTGTTTTAATAATGTTTTTATTTTGTTTACATTATTTTTTACTTAATTGTTTGAAATCAATAACTAATTTAATTTGTTAAATAATATTTTCATATTACTATTCATGTAGTATACCAATAAGATATGGAACATGATGTAATCGAATTAACGGTCCTTAGGTGGGCTTACCATATAAGAAAAAAACGCTGCAAATTATTACACAATGGTTTATTATTTCCAAATAACAATATTAGGGTATAACTATTTATATAAGCTGTCGATAGGCAATTAAGTAATATAAAAATCACTAATTCAATGCATCATATGATAAGACTACCACTGATTTCAAAACGCAATATCTAAGCTAGTTATTGACCAAAATCAATGATTCTTTTTTCATTTGGTCCAAAATTTGTTTCTCTATCAAATGACACTTAAAACAAAAATTTTTGTAGTAGTTGGAACAATCTCTTCTCTTTCTTTATATATTTATTTATTGTAACATATATAAAACTTGATTATAACAACGTTTCGAGGTACTTTCTTTTCTTTGATATTTATTCATTTATTTATTAGAAGAAACGGATTTTTTTTTTATTTGTTATTCAGATTCTACGCATGTTGAAATGTTAGCACTCAAATTAAATAAAAAACAAAGATAATAATGATTTAGATATTACTATAAGAGGACTCACTCGGCCATGACTTTGGCGATGTAGGGGAGGTGCATCTCGATGCTGTGCTCCTCCTCGTCCACGTCCATGTCCATCCTCTCGAACTGGCCCGTCGCCTCCAGCTCAGAGTAGACTGAAAGTTTTCAGAACAAAATGAGAAAAACTTGAGCGAGTAACCTGTTTTTAATTAGAGTTTATAATTTAAGTTTTATGTGTTGAATAATGTCATAATTGTAATTTTTGTTTTAAGGTTTTATAAAACCACCGATGCTGGGTTTGACTGGGTTTTTGGGGTTGACTGGAAAACCCCATAATTATTTTGGGAAAACCCTTAGATCTATAATTTTTTATTTTAAGATTATTATTAATACTTTAATACCTCGGATCCTTGATGACACTAGAAGCCAACGAAGTGAAAAGAAGGATTAATCTGCTCTCCCGTGCCACCAAGATTGACAAGTACAAAACCCTTATAGGACCAGTAGTTACCTATGGTAGTGAAACATGGATTCTTAACAAGGCAACAGCTGAAAGGCTGGATAGATTCGAAAAGAAGGTGTTGCGAAGGATCTGTGTGTGAGGGAGATGGGAGATGGCACATGCGAAAAAACAGAGAAATTTATGAATTATTTAATGGACTGCGCTTATCTGACGCCATAAGGATAAATAGGTTAAGGTGGTATGGGCATTTGAACAGGATGAGTGAGGACAGGCAGGTGAAGAAGACCTACCAAGGAACAATCTTAGCCACACAAAAATAGGGGAGGCCAAGAGCGCGATCGAGAGACAAGGTCCTGGAGGTTACGGTGGAGAGCAATCCATCCGTATGGTGGAGGATAGAGGACTATGGCAGACTATGTTGAGGCAGGCCAAGGACCACTTCGGTCTGTAGTGCCTGAAGAAGAAGAAGAAGAAGATTAATACTTTAATAATATATTGGGTTGTCTGAAATATAATACTGGATTTCGGGTTGAAGAAAAAAAATGTTACAACTATTTTTATTTGGGATCACTTGTAGCTGGGTGGTTAGCATGACAGCCTCCTATGCCAAAGGTCACAGGTTCAAACCTGCATGTGGTCCTAGGATTTTTTAATGGGAGTAAAAAATCCTTATTTATGCCGTAGAGTTATATGAAGTTTATTATGTTGAGGAAATTTTTCACTTAAAGATCATCAACATTTTGGTCTATCTTCTGAAATAGATGCTGACCGAATGAAATCCATAATTTAATTGAATTGTCTTATAACAAAGCATGAGATCACAAAGGCATCACAAACAATTGAAAATCACATAAAATATCTTGGACTTATTAAGAAGCTCATTATTAGGGTTATGTACAAATTGAAAGAAATTCACTAAACATAACTCACACATTTCAAATATAATGCAATCAACCGTGTTTTGAAAATGGATCGTCTAAAATAATATTAATGAAAAAAAGATCATGGTCCAAGCATGACCAAACCGTATCGAAAGCTGAATTGCATCGGAAGAAGATCATGCCGCCAATTTGGTTGGATTACAAAGGTGTATATTTAGAGCTGCTTCCAAGCAACCAAACGATCAACTCAGATGTTTGTAGCCAACAACGTTTGGAATTGGAGGAAGCAATCAAAGAGAAAAGGCCAGAATCGGCAAATTGCAAAGGAATCTAGTTTCATCACGACAATACGAGGCCTCACACATTTTTAGCAACACTTACGAAATCATAAGAGCTTGGCTGGAAAGTGACGTTGCATCCTCGATATAGCCCCGACCTTGTATCTTCGAAATATCATTTATTTAGAAGTTTACAAAACTTTTTAAATGGTAAAAATGATAACTAGCTAGGAAGGGATCAGCAATGACTCCCATCACACCAGAACCTCTATGTGGAATCAGCTTAAGTTCTGCCTTAAGGACTATTAAACAATCCTACTTGATCAAATTTAAACAACTTTGGTTAAATAAAGGACTTAAAACACTCACTCAAATTTTTAGATGGTCCTAGCATTAGCAGAAGGAAGTGTCTACTTAGTATGAGTAGGTCATGCCTAAAAACCATAACTGCTATCTACACAGGACACGGAAAACTCAACTACCACATGTTTAAACTTGGTATCTCTAATACCCCTTTATGTAGACTATGTGGACAGCAAGATGAAACATCGTTCCACATAATCTGCCACTGTGACAGGCTAGCAAAGTTAAGGTTCACTCTATTTGGTGAAGTCCGCCTAGAACATCCTATAAACAACAAACTCGTTAATCCTAATAACCTTTTAAAACAACCACTTTATGACTCTATGGCGCACAATAGACTGACTTGGTCGTACAAACCCTATGACAGCCTTAAAAAAAAAAAAAAAAAAAAAAAAAAAAAAAAAAAAAAAAAAAAAAAAAAAAAGTAAACATTTTATTGATAACGATGAACTCAAGTCGCACTTGGTTGAGTTTTTTGGCTAATAAGGACAAGAAGTTTTATGAGCGCAGCAAGATGGCAAAAGGTCATCGAACAGAAAGGAAGATTAATATGACTGATTAAGGTTAATTTTTTGTATAGAAGCAATTGAGTTTTATTTCAGACAAGACAAAACCGAAATTACTTTCTTGCCAAGCCAATAAATATAAATAATCTTGATGTAAATCCTTTCTCTTGAGGAAATGGATAAACAACCCGAAACAACATAAAATGTGGGAGAAATTAAAAAAAGAAACTGACCTTGTGCGTCGATGGTGAGATCATAAAATGGGGTGCTGTATTTAGTAGCCGTCGAGAGGGCACAACCTGCGAGCCTCACGTTGTGCGAAGGCCCGAGTATGAACACTCTCTTCCTGAAAAGCAATGATCTCTTGTATTTTAGTTTAAAAACAAAACAAAATTAACTACATATTAAAATTTAAAAAACTTAAGATTATTGATCTAATTAGGCGATTCCAAATAAAAAATCTGGAGCAGGCAACACATAACTTTCACTTTCCTCTGTTGCTAAAATCAATTTAAAAGCTATTAAATAAAGGAAAATAGTCATCACATATGTCCGAATGAAACACGAAAACTCCTTGTTACATCTAGAAAATACCACCAATTTGACTACTGCTGTATGGTATATGGTGGCGTGTCAGGAGTTCTTGAGGTAAAAATAAAACGCTTAACTAATTGCACTGTTCGATTCATCTTCAGGGTCCCTAGAAACATCTCTGTATTCCAATTTTATGGTGAGTAGTGATTGTACCCTTCCGATCGTTGCAAGTATTTCCTTGCCTTGCCTATTCCTTTATCTATTGCGTTGTGTCAAATGAAATGTCCGTTTTCAAAGGATTTTTATTAAAAATACGATTTGAAAACAAGATAATTTTATTCAAAGTATTTACCTTCTTTTTCTAAACATTTTTCCCAACATGACACCAACTTTTTTATCCCCGAACTGAAAAACTCAGAGCTTTGAAGTGAAACAAATTCTGAAAACGCACTTTTCACTTGATCATCATTTTCAAAAAGTTTTACTTTGACGAAGATGTCTAAATTCCTGAACAGGTGGTAATCTGTTGGAGACAAGTCGAGAGAATATGGTGGGTGGGGAAGAACTTCGTAGCCCAGTTCTTTCAATTTTTGCACAGTATGTTTTGAAACATGGGGTCTTGCTGCCGCTTAGTGAGATCATGAGGTAACCATTTATCTAGCTTTTTTACTTTCCCAATACACTTTAAAGGTCTGGAAAACGGTAGATGCACTTGCATTTTGTTGTGCTGAGAGTCCTTGGTTTTGTAGGGATTACTGTTTGGTAGGGGTTTTCTTCTACTGTATGTTTGAGGACATCGTTGTCTATTACGGACGGAGGTCTTCCTCAGGGCAAGTTTTCCAAGTCGGTATCCCCAGCTGAAAACTTGGCAAACCAACGGCGAATGGTCCGTTCATTAACACTCCCTTCCCCAAAAGCCTAGCAAATTTTCTAGCGGCCTCAGCTGCTGAATGGCCTGGTTTAAACTCGTACAAAAATATTACTCGAAAATTGCGTGTTTCCATGTTCATATTTGGAGGTATACTAAAAAGTGGGTAATTGATTGCGAAGCTTAATGTTTATAATACAAAGGTAGAGGATTAGTAACTGTTTACTTTAAATTTGTAAACATTCGAAAGAAAACAACAGAGCAAAATCCTTTATATATTTCAGAAACAATAAAAACGGACATTTCATGTGAAACAACCCAATATATATATATATATATATATCACAGTCGTAGGACTTTGGTTCGAAAGCAGGGGGACCATCCCAGTAGATACTGGATCATTTTTGGAGAATTATGGACTCTAAAAAAATCAATTGCAAAACATAGCAGAGACCATAATCTTAGACTCACTGGGAATCCTGCATCACCACATATATTGAGGCTGGTCTGGATTTATATATGTCCACGATCAATTTCGAAATCAGTAAAGTCTATATATTTCTATTCGACAGTATCTCCCTTTCTCTATAGAGTAGCTATAGAGCAAACCTGAAGATGTTTCCGCTCCTTTCCTAATATCCCTTGTTCATTTTACTTTATCTCCTTATTTTTCCTGATTCGTTTCCTTCTGTGTTTATTTTCACTTAATTTTATAATTTATAATAGTTTTATTTTAAGATGCCTGGTTTTACAGAAACAGTAAGCCAATGAACATGTGGACAAATAGCAGTGAGCTATGAAGTGAAGTAGTGAGTTATATGTGAGAAAATGTTTTTAAAAAAATAAGTCTTGAGAATGGGAAAACAATCCCGAAACGTTGATAGATGATGTGAATGTTTATGAAATAGAATAGATAAAAACAAAGGGAAGTTAAGGTGTGCTCATTTAAGTGCTCTTTATTTATTTAAAAGTTCTTGTTTGCGTGTCAAGTACTCTAAATTTAAATCAGTGTTCAACAAGCAGCCAGTTTTGCAAATGAAAAAGCATATTTTGAAAAGGAAAAGTTAAGTTGGCAAAGAAGAAGCGAGTGTACTCTGAACTATTTTGATTTATCCTGTGTCCGTGGCATAATAACGATGGAGTAGAAAAAGAAATGGTTACCTTAGGCTGGATGACGAGGCAAGGAGGAGGAAGTGAGAAGAAGAAAATCACATTCGTATGTAATTGATGTAAAAAAAAAACATGTGCCACTACAACCCATGAACGGTCTTGGGCTCAGTAGGAGGGTCTCCATACCCTAGGGTCGCCCCCCAGCTGAAATAACAGAATAAATAATATTCCGCCACAGCCGGGATTCGAACCCAGGACCCGGAGCACAGCAGACTAGCGCTCTACCCACTAGACCACGCCGCTACCTTAAGTAAATGTAAAGCCCGTCTAAATTCAAAATTGTAATTACAACCTTTCTCTTTGTTCAAAACCAAATCTTTTATATCGACGCATTTTACAATACAGTCCACTACCCACTACCATTTGGTCGAAGTGTATCATTTTTCTCAATGATGGTTAGACCAAACAGTTCTTAAATTTATCCTTTCACTTAACTACAAAAGACTCATCTACATGACAATCATAAGGCCAATCTGGACCTACGTAGTTGAGCTTTGGGGCTCTACTAAACCATCAAAATCTTCCCATGTCCAATCCTTCCAATCCAAAATCCTTAATGCTCCTTACTTAGTCACGAATAAATTCATCCACAATGACCTTAATGTTCCATATGTTGCTGATTTGGCCCATACCAGGTATCACTCCTTCCATGGAAAACTCCACTCCCACTCTAATCCATTAGTTTCAATCCTTGCTACCTCTTTAATTCCTGATAATCCTCCAAGGCGCCTGAAAAGAAGATGGCCTCGAGACCTTCTTGTTAAGACTCATTTTTAAAGAGTGCTGCCAATGGGCAGTTTCTCTTCATGTTTATTTCATGTGTTTTATCATCAATCAGCATATTTACTTGTTGTATTTAATACAGTTGTAAATGTCAATAAAAATATATTTAAAAAATAAATAAAAAATTTAACAGCAAAGATAAGAAAAAATTATGTAATCCGCACACTAGATTTTTTTGTTTGGAATTGCTCAAATAACAGATAGGTGATGTAAACTTTATTTTAAAACTGAATAAGAGGAATCAAACTTACACAACAACTGGACTTATCTGTCGATATGCAAAAGCACTACAAGCACCACAGTATTGATATCCAGCATGTCTGTGGGGAAAAAAAAACAAGAAATTAAGTATAATCATATTTTTTAAACAATATCTATATAAAATAAATTATATATAAATAATAAAAAATGAGTAACTTACGGTGCAATGATCGCTCTGGCTGGGCCATGTGTAAGTTCCGCTGCATTTAGCCAATTATCTAGCTGCCTGCTCAACTCCGTGCCTAGAGCATAAAGTGAAGTTTAAAGAGTTGTACAGTTATAAAAAAACATAAATAACATGAATACACAAAATACCTCTGAATTAGGAAAATTAACTTAAATAATACCAGTCGTCCATTGAGACATTCACATCTCTAAACGAAATGCTTATAAATGGGGTCACCTATGGTGTAGCAGCTAGCATAAAAGCCGTATAGACGGCATAGGCCCAAGATCACAGGTTCAATTGGCAATGATTTTAAGTGCTACCTTATATCTATTCACAAGCATGTCTTTTATATGTTTCTTGAAATAAACAATTTAAGTGACCTTGTTATTTATTAGACTTTATTTAGTAAATATTAGTTTGATCATTAGTAATTGTTATTGTTTGTTTCTTTATTCATTTAACGTCACCTTTATGCTACTGTGGCTAATCGGACGATGCTACAGCGGGAGTCCTCCTAAATTCTGACTATCTAGGTTTAATTAGGATAGGGATCTTTAACAATTACCTGACATGGCACGCCCAGTCTCGGTGCCAACTTTTTACATCCTTCTTAAGGATGGCATAACTAAGAATTTTTTACTCACAAAAAAAAATCCTAGAGCTACCTGCAGGTTTTTTGTTTGCATATATAACATCACTTTATGCATTCTTTCAGTGGTGCGACAGGCCGTGTAGGCCCTGTGCCTCGCGGTGTAAACCCCTGTGAGATTACACTCACGTTTCATGATGCTATTTTCATCACACCCTACGACTAATTTTGTGAGTGGCCACCCTTTGGCGGACGGGTCTCACATACCCAGGGGAGAGGTTGTGAGTGAATCCCCATTCACCACTGGGCTCCCCCAGTCACTTTATGCTACTGTAACTAATCTAAGGATTTGCTACAGAGGGAGTCCTAAAGTTTGCCTATCCGGGTTTAAATAGAATAGGGATCTTTGGGGACCACCTCTTTACGTCCCCTCCGAAAGACGGCATAACTAAGGACCTGCAAGTTTGAACCAGTGATCATGAGCATGGAAAGCTGTTATGCTAGCCACTACACCACAGGTTACCACTTATTGCATTAGTATATATATATATATATATGTTCTAAGCATTTTATTTCTTGTACATAGTTGTAGGCTTTTCTTTCATCTCATTATGTTTTGTGTAAACCATTTCAAATTTATTAACTTTATACATATGTAAAATAGACGCATGAAGGAAACTGGGACATTAAAAGGTGGTCCGGAGCCTGTGTGATGTCAGGTACTCCTTAAAGATCCCTATCTTAATAAAACCTGGATAGGCAAAATTTAGGACTCCCACTGTAGCATCGTCCGATTAGCCAAAGCAGCATTAAGGGACGTTAAATAAATAAACTAACAAACAATTTACTCTTTTAAGCTGTATCTTTTGTTAATTGATCCAGTACGAGAGGCGGCACTACATGATGAGAAAAGAGGTAGGTAAACTATGATGAGAGGAAGGTCTTGTGAGAGTTTATGAAAGTAGCTGGAGAGGGGATGGCATTATTTTTTATTAATAAATTTGGATAGTAACATCAAATATTACTTTTTGAAAAATCCTAAAATATAAAATATTATTTTTTCAAAAAATATAAAAAAACTAAATGATTAAGTTATATCAAAACAAATAAGTGTAATATATACACAACATTAAAATAAAAAACTCCATTTAAAGAAATTAAACATTATAATTTAGTTTTAAAAAATAAAAATAAAAACGATGAAGTTTTATAGAAAATAAGGTTATGGAATATTTATTATAATACGGTGAAAGTATGTGATAGTACATGATCATTCACTCTCCCCAAACCTCACGATATTTTACCTACCTGTTTTCTCACCGTGTAGAGCAGCCTTTAGCATTAAAAAGGATATTTATAACTAGAACCTTATTTTTTTTTTTTTTAATGATATTTAGGACAACTTTATTTAATTTGGATAAAAATGTGGGAAATTATGAGTCGAACTGGCTCTATGAAATTATGACTTCTATGATAGATTATTTATTGTATTACAGCATCTTAGGACCTTATAATTGTTGCCTACCAAGTTTGAGACTATGGATATTAATATATATATTAGATGACTAAACTGTTTTACATTGGATCGAACTGCAATAGCAATATAACTGTTTTAACTGAAATCAATAAATAAAATCAATACTTACAGTACTAATGAAAGATTTGTTTCTTGAAATTCTAAATATAAGTAACATTTTGTAATGACTTTTTTTATTTTCCTGAATCTTTATGTCAATTCATATTTCCACATTAATTAAATACTAACCCAAGGTGCACATAAAAGCAGATTTTTTTTTTAATCACTTTTTTAGGTTTTAATTAATTTCTATAATTTAATTAAAATTTAACTTTTTTCAAGCTTAAATAGGACATAGAATTATCAACCTAATGTCACTATATTTCTCGGCCTACTTTCAAGATCGTTACTGAATAGAAAATGTACTATTTCAGTTACTAAAGGTCGTACTATGCTATACCAGAAACAGACTAGTAAAAGCACTCTCACGATAGTTTCAGATGAAAAGATATGCATGACAATTGTCTGATGAAAACATCAAATATTACTATTTATAAAATATACTTATGATGAGCTCAAAAGCTAAATGGTAAATTCACATCAAAACAAACAGTAGTTAAATACACATTTTAAGAACATGTTTTTTTGAATCTCGAAACGCAATTTTATAAAATTCAATATTATTTGCAATAAAAGTTTAAAAAAAAAAGATTTAAGTTAAACAGAAAATATTTTCATTATAAATTGAATTTCACTACTAAAAACTAGTGTGATGATTCCCTATGCTTGACTTATCATTCACTTTCAGCTTTTGACTTGTCTGTCTCTATCATCATGTACCACAGCTATAAAAGAATATGAAATTAAACCTCTCTGATACAAAATTGAGAGGATTGATAACTTAAAAGTTAATTAAAGTACAGGCATAGAATATCCAAAACTTTAGTAAGACTATTTAAGCTTTTTATTTACATAAATTTAATGTTAGTATCATAAAATACATTAAAAACCTAAATTTATTACAAAATTTCAAAAGGTATGAAGTTAGCGAGTATTTGTTAGTAATGAGATTTAGCGAATTAATTCTAGGTCTAAATTGCGAAAACACATGAGAATTTCGAAAAAAATCAAAAACTTTTGGGAGCCACTGTATACGATGTAAACAAAGTGAAATTTAATACAGAAAGACAACTCACTTGAATCCGAATACCAACTTCCAGCATGAGCAGCCTTTCTGCAAGTCATATTAGCAAACACTTCCCTGAACAAATAGTTTAGAAGTATAAATAACAGATAAGGATATTTGAAAGATTCGAATGAAAAAGTGGCTTGAACCGTTACCTGTGTCACCTTCGTGGTGGTAACCAATTCACAAGCTGATCCCTGCCCACTTGATCTAACCTGCGAATCATCATCAGTGTTGTTTAAAGAAAACTTTTTCATTAATTTTATTAATTGTGTTTTCCTTTTTTAAAGAAATGGTTTTCATTAAAAAACGACTTTTTGAATTATTATTTTCAATAATGAACCATTGTGATTGAACCAGAATAAAAAAATGTACCCCTTGCTCTTAAAATTTGAGGCTTCGTGATTGTACATAGGTAGAACCTAAATACCACTATAATATATTTAAAAACAAAGACTATTGTTATGTTGTATTTTAAATATAAGGTGTGTTCTCTCTTTGCGTATTTTTTTATACAAGGCAAGACATGCCAGGAACATTTTATTCGTCCTGATCAGGGTCTGTAAAAAGTGTACTCTGTAAATGCCCTGCATAAGGCGGCGATACACGGTGAGGAATAGGGTATGTGTAGGTGAGGTGAAATGGCGATATTTACATCGCTGAGCGCGCTGGAAAGTTGGTGGAAGTAAATATCGTGATAGTTGATGTACTGTATCACACTTTCATCTACTTTCCATAACGATAATTAATAATAATATCGTTTGTTATATTATTTTGGTTAAACTTTAACTAAAAATAGTTTCTTTATATTCATATATATTTAATTGTGTTTCTAGATCCAAAACCATTATTAAATAATATGTATATTTTCACTGTTTGGATATTACATTTAAATTCTATAATTATTTATTAGAAATTATATTATATATATTTTTGTACTGTAGTTTAAGATTTATAATTTTTTTTTTTTGCGTTAAAATTTGAAATATAAATTGAAAAAATTGAAAGTGATTTTACAAAGCAATGTTGCTGTCATAGGTGGCGTGCATGTTCCCATCACTTGTCACTTGTGTCGTTAACGTTTGTACTTGGTTAGTAAAGTAAGTAAATTTGTATAAAAATGTGGAGAACATTTTTAGACATTACTTTTATTATTATTAAAACAAGATGACACCAATTGAACATTCATCTTTACATAAGAACTTGGTAACCTAAACAGAGCTAACCAACCTTTTCAATAACTTTGCTGAACAATCAGCTGTCCACACATCCGCCATTTTTCCGAGCACTGTTGCGCTCTCTCACCGTATACATGCGCACATTTTTACTCTCACGCAGTTTTCACCTCCCTCTACTCTCGCGAGAGTACTTTCACCTCACCTACACATACCCGATTTCTCACCGTGTATCGCCGCCTTTAATCTCAGAGGAAAGGAGAGAATACAACTTAAGTAAGGAGGTAACGATTTAGACACCATGTGCACTTGATGTCTTAATGACCTCATTGGCCCTTATGAACCTGCCAATCCTATATAGTGTATATTGAAAAAAAAATCTGAACTTCAACTTATATAAAGGCTTTATTTTCAATAATGAACCATTTGATTGACCAAGAACAAAATAGATTTCATTGAAGGTTTCACGTTTCAAGACACGTAGCGAACAAATCTGTTTAGTAAAAAATATATATACTAATATATAAGAATGAAATTATAGAATTTAATACGAAAATAATAAAAAAAAACTTCGGTTTATTATATCATTATCTACGACAATCAGTTTTTTTATCGGCTTTTCATCACTCTCCATTAACTTTTACAATATATAAGTATAATGATAATATTTTTTCTAAAATCTTTAGCTTTCCAACGGTATATTATACATATATATTACTTACTTAAGTTCAAAAACAAAAAATTGCATTAAAAAAAATATATATGTTTGCAGTTTTCTCGTTTAGTTGGAAATCGAATTTTTCAACTTATATATTTACCTGTTTTTAGCAATGCTGATCAGACGATATAGTTATTTTTTTCGAATCTACAAAATTAAAGGTACTTTAGAAGAAGAAATTTTGAAATATTGGCATTTAAGCCCTGTCAGACTATTTCAATCAAAATGAAACCTTCATGATATTAAAGCCCGTTCAATTTTACATCGACATAGCGAGTTTAATCAAAATCGTTTTCGAGAAAATCGAAAAAAGGTGGTAAATGCAAGGTATGTAGTGGCTCTTCTGGTTAGCTGATTTTGATGAAAAAGTTTTTGTAACATCTCGGGCGTATAGTTATTCCAAATATGAAATTTCAGTATCATAGGACTTTTCGTTTACGCCTGGGAGTTACCACACACACAGACCTTTTTGCGGGACCTGGTTATTTGGAATCAAGGGACCCTAAACCGTGTATATCCGTTGAAAACTGGAATTCGAAAATTGTCACGATTGCAATACTTTCCCTTACTTTATATTTCACATATAGGTAAGTAAAAGAAAAAAAATATATATATTACAATGTAACTGTTACTCTTACCGTAAAAATTACAAAATTTTGAACATGTCGTAATGTGTTTGACATGGAATCTTTTGTATGATGTAATCTTGAACGGTAGGTATGTGTAAATCTGTACGTAAAGTTTTGTTACTGACGTATCAGGGTAGGCGTGTTAGTAGTCTCAAAGTGTTTGACGAATCAACAATAATGCAACCGCTGTCCCATATTTCCATCAATAAAGAAATCATAATTGGAAAGGACCCTGATAAGTTATTATCCTATTTTGATTATTCAACGTTTTAAGATCATTAATATTAATTAGACGGTCATTAACAATACTATTGTCTTTGATAATACCAACAAGTCAATATTGGTAGTCCACCTGTACAAAAAAAAAAAAAAAAAAAAAAAAAACCGAAGGCGATTATGAAGTATAATGGCGGATCAAAGGGAGAAAAGGGAATTTCGCTCTCATAAAAAAAAATATTTTTATATATATAAATAAAAAAATTTGGTGCGGGAAACACACGACTTTCACTTACCTACGTTTTAAAAATCGATTAAAGAATTTTCAAATACAATTAGAAATAAAAATGAGTGAAACCATTAAAGAATTAATTAAATAGAATTAATATAGAAACACGTGTTTTATTAAAAACTCTTATTATATTATTATCTAAAATAATCAGTTAGTTTTATCGGCTTTTACCGATCTTTATTAACTTTTACAAGCTTGTGTATAAGATAATTTTTTTTCTAAAATCTTAGCTTTCCAACGGTATACCATACATGTATATCAGTGTTCTTATGTCCAAAAACAAATAATTGCATCAAAAAAATATTTTTTCAGTTTTCTCTTTTTGTTGGATATTAAATTCGTTCAAGTTATATATTTACTTGTTTTTCGTGAATGATAACAAGACAATGTAGCAGCGGTGTCACATGACGCCGAAGCGGTTAAGTACAGTTGGTTTGCCAATGTAATGTAGCATTGATTTTTATATAAATTTAATATCTCCACATTTTCAATTATTGTCTTCAGTTTCATTATTCATTATTTTTCTTACTATTATTGTTCTAATTATAAATTTATTTTAACAAACCAACTATTACCTTCCTCAGAATGATAAAGTTTTTTTGATAATTGTAATCAATTGATAAAAACATATGGTTGAGTTTGGCGGTTGGAAGGAAGGTTATAAAGAGGTTATACTTGTATAAAATAAAGAGTTTTTGTATGAAACTGTGTACATTATTAAATTATTAGCAACACGCTAAAACAATATGGTCATTTTTATAGAATCTTCAAAATGTACCTTTAATTTTGTAAAACTTTTAAATCAAGTTACCGATGAAAATAGGTTATAGATTTACATTTGGTTTCTATAGAAACATGTGTTTCATTAAGTAATCTACAATAATCATTTATTTTTATCCGCTTTTTATCACTATACATTACCTGTACAGTCATTTGGAATCATTTTCCACTGATTCTTCACTTTTATTAATCGCAGTGTGATGTTATATAGCCTATAGCCTTCGTCGATAAACGGACTATCAAACACAAAAAGAATTTTCCAATTCGAACCAGTAGTTTCTGAGATTAGCGCGTTCAAACAAAGAAACTCTTCAGTTTTATAATATTCGTATAGATTTTATTGTGACTGGATGGTCATTAATTGATTAAGTATGCGGGATTTAAAGGTAGAAATAGAGTTGGACTGACGGATGAAAGGAGGAATCGAACATATCAACAATAGAGGACAAAGATCTGAGCAATACTCTTGCTCAGATCTGATGTTTTTAAATATTGACTTCATTTTTACTAATTTACCTAGTTAATTTGTGTATTAGTGCTGGAGTTTTGAATATATAACAAGACTTCTGCAGATCAACCGAAACGTCAGGTTGATGAAATAAAAAAAATTGAGTATTTATGGAAGAAGTTATTCAGCCCGAAATCTACCTTAATAATTCTTAGATGAGGAAGATGGTTGGGAGTGAGGTCATAAATTAGAAACACACACTTAAAATAAGTGTTATTTTAATTATGTGCCGACGTTTCGGCTTACAATGTGGGCCTTCATCAGGGCTAAAAGAAACAAGATAACAACCAATGTAATTATAGACTTAATAATGCGTTAGGGATCAGGAAAAGATCCTAATCAATAAGAATTTCTTATTGATTAGGATCTTTTTTCATCGCCCATTTCTTTCTCCCTCTTTCCATACTCATATCTTTCTCCGTTACATATCCTGTAAAATAATTATTAGTTTAATATTACATTATTTTTTATTCATACTGTTTCTTTTTTGTAATGACTATGTTCTTTTTATATATTACCTATACTCTTAACTATGTTTTTAATATATTACCGTCATATATCACTTCAAAATTGTTAATATTTAAAATTTTAATTGTTCACATATTTTTCCTTTGTCATTTTTTTCATTTGCTTAGTCTCTCTTTATATATTTTCATTACAATATTATCATCTCAATTATGTTTACTTCCATACTTTATAACTATCATCTTAATTTTGTTTATTTCCATACTTTATAACTGTCATCTTATTATCATTTTACATTCAATTTTATTTATGTTCCCATATTTAATTACTGTCATATTATTATTATATACCTAACGCATTATTAAGTCTATAATTACATTGGTTGTTATCCTTGTTTCTTTTAGCACTGATGAAGGCCCACATTGTAGGCCAAAACGTCGGCACATAATTAAAATAACACTTATTTTAAATGTGTGTTTCTAATTTATGACCGCACCCCCAACCATCTTCCTCATCTAATTTCTCAACGGTCAACAAAACTCCATCATTATTAATAATTCTTAGTTCAAGTTTATTTAAAAGTTGTTAAATTGATTTTAACAGCTGGTGTAAGTGAAAGTCGTGTGTTGTCCGCACCAGATGTTTTTTTTGGAAAGCTACACAAGCTTGTAAAATTTAGTAAAGAGTGATGAAAAGCCGATAAAACTAACTGGTTATTTTAGATAATAATACAATAGATTTTTTAATAAAATGCATGTTTCTATATAAATTCAATTTAATTAATTATTTATTAGTCTCACTCATTTTAATCTCTAAATGTAAAATAAAAATTCTTTAATCGAGTTTAACAACGGAGGTAAGTGAAATTCGTGTGTTGCCAATACCAGGTTTTTTAACTTTGTTTTCTCTAAAGTTTCTAAACTATATTTTAAGTAGTGAGACAATAAAAAGTCTTGAGTTGTGTACACCATTTTTTTTTATTCAAATAATCGAATTAGCTGACTATTTATAAAAAAAATTTCCAAGACTATAAATTCGGTATGTGAGGAGAACAATTTCGATCACGTTATACTGTTCACCAAAATGACGATGTGGACCTACAAATATCGCCAATGAATAGTCCATACGATTTCATAGTTCCCTTTGACCGCCACCCGTATAATCGTTCTTGTAAATTAGTTAAAGGAGCGCTAAAACACAAACAGAGAAGAGGTAACTTCCAGCGAGGTAGAGGAGCCTCCAACTGGATAAACATGGAAGAACAAAGAAGCCCTGATTGGCTGCCAATAAACCAACACCCTGAGGAGCTATATAACTCGCGGCTACAGGAGTGGCTAGCATTGGATCCACAGTCCTCGACCAGTTCCAAAGAGGTAAGTTCCTCTCTTCTCTCTGTTCTTAGTGTACCCTACAGTCCTTAACGGTCCTTGATCTGTCGATGAGTATCTTTGACGCGAAGTGAGCTCAAATCCAGTTTGATGGCACTAGAGTTTTAAATCGGATCAACAAATCCTTGGTTATGCTCTCCCTCGTCTCTGAGATGTCAGGTACTCGTTAAAGATTCTAATCTAATTAAATCTAGATTGATAAAATTATTATTACTAGTATCGTCCGATTAGCCACGGTATCATAAAAGTGACGTTAAATGATCAAAGGAACAAGATACAAAACGCATTTGAACCTCAGGAAGAGCGATGATCAAGCTTAATCCATAAATATATCCATACAATATAATCAATGAAATAGGCAAAGCACTTGTTTAGGGCATCCTTCCAAAAAAGAAAAAATAGATATTTCTTTTACTCTCGCTAACAAAGGACATCCCATACAGATGAAAGAAATAGTCAACTAACTTACTGCGTAGTCTTTGGGAGAACAAGTTGTAACACCACAGAAATATGGCCATTTCAAATTCATATCTTTTAGTTTTGTGATGTTTTTCTGAGAATTAGAAACAAGTCAATTTCCCCACCTAAGATGTTACAGATAAGATAACACAGTAATCGTTGATGAAAAAATCCGGATTTTGTGAAGAAATGAATTAAAAAAGCCCGAGGTTATACCTTAAATTCATATCTTTCTTTAGGAAATTAGGAACAAGATAGTTTTCCGACCCAAGATGATAAGAATTATCCCCAATGTGTTATCTTGGATGAAGAAATAAAGTTAAAAAAAAAAAAGTATTTGATCTAAGAACCATTTTTAAATATTTAACCTGGAAGGGAATTATTCAAAGGTAAAACTGCACGTTTATTTTTTTAATTGTCTGTCGCGAAACACAAGATCTTGCGTTTTCATTTTAGAAAATAGGAACCCTTCCGATCAACCAATACAGGATGTTTTTGAACAAGATTTAAATGTATTATGTCTACATCACTGCATTACGATACCGTCGTGACTTACTGGTAAAAGTCCTCCTCTTGACTGCTTATTCGATCTGTGCCAACAGCCAAAATGTTTCAAACTAATAGAGAATGGTCCGTTACCGATCGAACTCATGAGAAAAACTTGCATATGAAACCCGAAATGTCTTTAGTATACAGTTCGTTAGGACGTAAAGTAGCGCATGGAAGATCGAGCTTCAGATATGATTGTAATTCATATTTCTCCACCTTCTCTCACGTTGTCTCACTTTCATTATTTTTATGTTTCCTTAGAATCATTTTAAAATTTAAGACATTAATTGACCTACAGGAAAAAACTAAGCAGATCATGGCTTCTTTAAAGTACAGCAATCTAAAATAAATCTGTATTTGTTTCAATACTAATGAATAGGTCTGTTGGCTAAATTACCAAAGGCGCATATGTTTTCTTCCTTCTTCTCCACAATGTTCCCCACCTAAAAAGGGAAAATCCTCTCCCGCCCCCTCCAAAATCAGCCCATGGATCAGCTATGTTTGTTGAAATGGTATTGTCCCGTTGACGCTTTGCATGATCAATTTTCTCTTTTACAGCAATGAAGATTTTTCTTGTATTAGCGGCGACGGTGAGCCTCTCCTGGGGGTACATCTTCAACGACACAAACGAAAGGAGTTCTCGAGATCTGAGCTGCAATTGCGGATGGAGGAACGCGGTGAGTATTCACAGCAATAGAGGTGCGCGCTAGGTAAGAGTTGAGTCGGCCTTCCTGACTCTTGTCTTCCGTTCCAGGGCAGGATCGTCGGCGGAAAGGAGACCCGGAAGAACGAGTACCCTTGGATGGCGTCGGTGAGCAGGGGCTGCGGCGGTTCCATCATCTCGCCATGGCACATCCTAACGGCTGCGCATTGCACCCACGGCACCACAGCCGACAAACTCAGTATTTCAGTTGGCCGTCATAAGCTCTGTAAGTGATTGATCTTTAAGTTATACAGCTAGTACAACATACCTGTCTTGTAACTCTTGATAACTCTTTGTAATCTTGACTTTCCTGTATCTCTTTAGTTTCATCTCGCTTACTCACAACGCTTACGTTTAGTAAGCGTTGTGGTAATCGATATCTACGGGGAGTTTCTTGTCGTTTCAATATTGACTGAGGAATCTCGTTACTAAAAAATCAAGCAAACTAGGAAGAATTGACTATTATTCCTCCAGTTCATACTTTCTGGTAGTAAATTGGATCTTTCATCAGTTGTGTCTTTTAAGCCTTCAGAGTATATTTCTTCTAAGCCTTCATTGGCAACGATACTGCCTTTTTTATCTTCAACTTTCACATTAGCATCCTTAGCTATGTTAAACGTCTTGACGAATCCTAAATTATACTATTTCCGTGACAAAAGAATTTCTAGGGTTGTGTGTATTAAATAATAAAATTTATACCCTGTAAAGTTTTCCTTTGGCACAACCTCTTGGAATGTCGGATTTAGAGGGAATCCGTTTATTAGTGATTATTATTTCTTCCAGATAACGACCAGAACGCGGTGACTTACCGTATCTCCAGGATTATCCAACACGAAAACTACGACCCTAAAAAGATCCTGAATGACATTGCCATCCTGGTGACTAGCACCCAAATACGTTTCAACCAAGAAGTCGGCCCGGTGTGCTTGTGGAGGGAGAAAGCCAACTTGGACGGCGAATACGTCAAGGTTATGGGTAAGTAGTCTTGTTAGGTGTAGAATGGGATCGAAATAATGTTGGCTATTGAACGAACGATGTGGCCCACAGGTTGGGGTGCGACTAAGGGGACTGCTGAGGGAGACTTCCTGCGAGAGGTGGATCTCAAAGTGATCCCAATCAACAAGTGCAAGAATTACTGGGCCAACATCGAATCCTCAGGGTCCCAGCTCTGCGCCCACGAGGACAAAAAGGATTCCTGCAACGTGAGTCAATGACTAACAGTTGTTCTTTTCTGATCTCTATGCTGTCATATAGCGTGGATGTTTAGCCTTAGTACATATCTTGGCATCTTTCGCCATTTCAATTAGAGAACAGCTTCCATTTTTTACTTTCACTTATCTACATGTGAAGTATATCGTGAAGGAAGGATTTGTAATTGTGAATGTTTTGAGTTCGAGTTTAGTACACGCTCCAGAGTCTAAAATAGTAAGTAATCTTAAAAGATATGTGTGTCGTCAGCGACAACACCATAAAGTGTCGTTAAATAATTAAACAGACATTTTTATGATTCAGAATTAATTTATAAATCTCGAATTTCATGTTCAATATGTTGGTTGTCTAAAGGAAAAACCATCCTTTCGGCCATTACTGGAGAGGAAAGGACGTTGTTGATTATATGTGTTTAGTGGATGTTGTAAGGTTCTTTATTGTGCTTTATGTGGGAGCGTTCATTTCATATCGAATATCCTCTAATCCTACGACCCATGAAGAGTCTTTGGTTCAGTACATATACGTGTTCGTACCGTTCCTTATTATTCTATGATTTAATCCAAACAATACCAATATTCCACGTGAGGGGATTCTGCCTCCAGGGTGACTCCGGCGGACCTCTGGTCTTCTTGGACCCGCAGACCAACAGGTACACCCAGGTAGCTTTGGTTTCCTACGGCGTCACAGACTGCGGTAAGAGCGCAGCACCTTCGGTCAACACTAACGTGGCTCATTTCTTCAAGTGGATCGACAAGGCTGTCACTTGTACGTATTATATCGCCTCTGCCATTTTATGATTCTTATCATGTTATAGTTAAATCCTCATGTTAATCTGAATGTTACTTTGCAGCTAGCAAGCCGGGAACCAAGACTTGCACCAAACTGTGAAACCACCAAACCACTTCGAAGGAATTCCTGTATCTACATTGAAAATAAACAAATAAAGAGTGTTTTGAAATGATTATTTCGTCTCTTAATTCTCCTTATTCCTTTCTATTAATTAATTGTTTATTTAATACTTAAATGTTAAATTAATTGCCAAAATACAAAGCATTACTTGCATCAAATAAATAAGAAAAGCCATGATTAATACAATATCAAAGACTCCACGAATAGCTTGTTTACTTTCACGTACCTTTATATAGAATATATACTAAGGGAAAGTATTGAGATAGTGAAAATTTTCGAATTCCATTTTTCGAAGGGATTACATGTTTTAGGGTTTCCTAAGTCCAAATGACCAAGTCCCGCAAAAAGGTCTGTGTGGTAACTCCAGCGCGAAAACAAATAGACTTATGAAACTGAAATTTTATATTTAAGACAACTATATGCCTTAGATGTTACAGCAAGTTTTTCATCAAAATCAGCTAACCAGAAAAGCCACTTAATACCGTGCATTTTGTACTTATTTCCGATTTTCTCAAAAACGGTTCAAACGATTTTGATTAAACTCGCTATATCGGTGTAAAATTAGACGGGCTTTAATATCATGTAGGTTTCATTCTGATTGAAATAGTCTGACAGGGCTTAAATGCCGATATTTCAAAATTTCTTTGTCTAAAGTACCTTTTATTTAGTAGTTTTTATGAAATTGACCATATCATCTAAATAACATTGCTAAAAAACAGGTAAATCCAAATAAAGGAGATAACTTCAAAAAAATTTTTTAGTGCGTTTTTGTTTTTTAACTTCAGAACAGTAATATACATGTATAATATACCTTTGGAATGCTAGAGATTTTACAAAAAATATAATAGAGAGTTAAATAAATGTTAATGGAGAGTGATGAAAAGCCGATAAAACAAACTGATTGTCGTAGATAATAATATAATAGATTATTTAATAAAACACAAGTGTTCACGCCATGTGTTATGGCCTGATGAGGTTTCATGACTGTTTCATGAAAACAAAAGGAGAACTGTATAATTTTTACGATATTTATCAATAGATCATTTTTTGTTAATCATTATTTTTTTTATCTGTTTAAAAAATAGTTATTTTAAATATAATTGAAAGTTTTGAATAGAAGAGAAAGAAAAAGAATACGATCGTACTTCAATTGTTTTATTACCGCCTATTAGCGGGAGGTTTTAAGCTAGGGTCTAAAGGGTAGATGTGCCTTAGACCCGAGTCTGCTCTCATACTTCGTACGTTTGCAAACGAAGTTTTTTTTTTCTCATCGTTCCCCTTGGAACTTGGAAAAGCCGCCCTGCGGTCATTCAACATACCTGAGAACTTCATTCAAGCCGCCCTGCGGAGATTTTCTACAATACGCAACTGGACTTTTTTTGAATATAGCTTATCTATTAATGGAACATTTAATTTCTTAATTCTTATTCAAGAAACTGTTTAATTTTGATAACTATTTTTTTTACATCTTTAAGCATTAATTAAGTTAAGTTTGTTTCTTCTATTTTCTACAATATTTTAATTAGGTTTATTTTGTTTCCTACATTTTCTTACAGCTGTTTAATTATAATTAGGTTAATTGTTATCTTATATAAATTTATTAGGTTAATTTGTTTCTTATCTTGTTTATATGTATTTCAGTGTATTAAATGTATTGTGATTCGTCGTTTGCTTTCATTATTTTTATTTATTTTAAATCTATACAGTCCACTAATTTATTTCAATAGAATCACCCTCAATTTTGAGTTGTCACTTGGAAGTTCTATTCTTTCACGGATAGCCCAGCGTATGCAACATGTTTCTTTTGAAATTCCTTAACTATTTATTTTTGTTTCTAAATTTGTTTAAAAATTCTCAAATTGATATAAATAACGAAGGTCTGTGAAAGCCGTGTGTTGCGTGCACTAGATTGTTTTTTATTCCGATCGTGTTTTCAATTTTCCCTCTACCTCTCACCAGAAGTGTTGCCTGCTTCTTCTGGGTCTGGGTTCGTAATAGGAATGAATCCATTCAATGGATCCATTCAAAAGTCCATTCAATGGGCCCAATTCAATGAATCCATTCTCAATTCTATGCAATTCAAAGAAGGCATTTGGTCAGTATGCGTACTAATAACTGAACAGTCGTAGCTTATTTGGTAGAGCCTGCGCTCTTCAAGGTATTAATCCATTTTCTCATAATAATAAACAATCTCACGAAACAAAATAATTTATTTTGATAATAAATGTTTGCATTGATTTTTTTTTTAATATTTTGAATTATTTGTTTTCTATTTGTATGGTAATTTATTTATAGTCACCTTATGATATTGCAGCTAATCAGATCAATCTTCAGTGGGAGTCTTAAATTTTCCCTTTCCTCGCTTGTGCGAGGTTTGGTGCTCTATTTTATAATAGCCATGGACTTTTTATCTCCTTTAATAAAATCCTATTACCATCTGCTGGTTTTGAACTATTTTTAAAAATAAAATAAATTATAACTTACATAAATATGCAGGGTGTCTGTGGCAACACTGTTTCCCAGTACCATTCCCTGGCAACACTGGATCCCAATACGTTCCTATGTTTTTACTTTCACTTACTATATATAGATACTAGGGGTACTCACTACGTTTGCTATAGCATGCTATTTGTGCTATTGTGCTAAACCCATCAATTTTATACAGGAAATAACTGTAGAAACTCGACGGGTTTAGCAAAATAACACAAATAGCATGCTATAGCAAACGTAGTGAGTACCCCTACTATAATAATATACTATAGCGATCGTGAAAATTTTCGAATTCCAGTTTTCAACGGAAATACACGTTTTAGGGTCCCCTGAATCCAAATAACCAAGTCCCGCAAAAAGGTCTGTGTGTAAGTGTGTGTGTCTGTGGTAACTCCCGGGCGGAAACGGTAAGCCCTATGAATTTGAAATTTCATATTTAAGACAATTATACGCCCGAGACGAGACAAAACATTTTTCATCAAAATGAGCTTACCAGAAGATCTACTTTATACCATGCATTTTGCACCTTTTTTCGATTTCCTCAAAAACAGTTCCGACGATTTTGATTAAACTCGCTAAATCGATGTATAATTTAATAGGCTTTAATATTATGTAGGTTTTATTCTGATTAAAATGGTCTGACAGGGCTTAAATGCCGATATTTTAAATTTTCTTCCTCTAAAGTATCTTTAATTTTGTAGATTTAATAAAAATAACTAGATTATCTTGTTAACGCTGATAAAAAACAGGTAAATATATAAATTGAATAAATTCGATGCCCAACTAAAGGAGAAAACAGAAAAAATATTTTTTTAATGCAATATTTCATTTTTGAACATAATATACATGCATGATATACCGTTGGAAAGCTAAATATTTTAGAAAAAATATTATCTCATACACAAGCTTCTAAAAGTTAATAGAGAGTAATAAAATGCCGATAAAACTAACTGATTGTTTTAGATAATAATATAATAGATTTTTTAATGAAACACACGTTTCTATAGAAATTTAATTTAATTAATTCTTTAATAGTTTCATGTATTTTTATCTCTAACTGTTTTTGAAAAATCTTTTATTGATTTTAAAAATGGAAGTAAATGAAAGTCGTGTGTTGCCCGCACCAGGTATTTACATATGTTATTATTAATTAAAAATATAAGTGTGTGTTATTAGTTCCTGTGCATTCTTATTAATGAAATATACATTCATTCAATACTTTTCTAGATATGATAGTGTCTCATTAATGTCTTGTCATATTTTGGATGCATTAAGAGGAACAAAAAGTTCTTACGACCCACAGTCCGATTTTTATAGAATTTTTTGTGATGATTTTTTCTGTTATTCATGGTTTTCATCAGAAATAAGATCCACCTGGATAAGAGAGCTTCTTTCTATATCAAACAAAAATACTTAGAAACCTGAGGTTTCCTACTTACCCATCCTATTCCTATGAAAAAGGTGATAAAAAGTTGTTCTCACTAAAACTTTTTGCCTAATATCCTTAGAAATATGCACAAATTTTCTTTATGATCCTAGGTCAAAGGCTCTATCTTGTCTCATCCATGATACGCCTCCATTTTGGCTATTGCTGTACGGTGAACGGAGGTGTCTTTGAAGATCTTGAAGAAAAACTAAAACGTTTATATGATTGCTTTATTCGATTCATCTTTGGGATCTCCAGGGAAACCTCTATTATTCTATGAAGAGTTAAAATGGTTTTATCCTTCCTACCGTCGCAAGTACTTCTTGGCATCCTTCCTCTATCAAGTTATCCGATGCCGCCGCCCATCATACATCTCAGATCTCCTCATATTCAAATCCTCAATCCATTCCCGCAACACTCGTATGCGAATTTATCGAAATGCGCGATACTAATAAGAACTGTTTATTTGGATTTGAAAAAAATAAATAATAAATGTATTGGTCAAAAGCAGAATGCACAAATAAATAATTGATTATTTATTTATATTCACTTATAGCTTTTATTTTATGCATTTTATAAGCATGAATGTTTTATAAGTTTGTTCCTTCCTTTTTTTTTAATGCAGTGTAAACATTTATTCGGAAATACGAGGCATGTTTTTTAAGTAAGTACCGTAAAGGAATTAAAAAAAAAAGTGCAAAGATATCGCAATAATTTTATTTTTACATGAAAGCCTGTACCTTAATCTACTTTTCTACATAATTTCCATGAATTTTCTTCATTGTATACGTTGTTTACTGAGTGTTTAAGATGCCTCCGACAATCGTGAGTCCCGCTGATTGTGAAGTACGGGCTGTTATACGATTTCTTAGTGCTAAAGGGCGTAAAACCGATCGATATTCATCGTGAGATCGTTGAAGTTTACGGACAAAACATTATGAATGATGGAATGGTAAGGAAATGAGTTAGAGCATTTATAGATCGCCGCACAAATGTGCATGATGAAGAACGGAGTGGGCGTCCGTATTGCTAGTGGAGTTTCTGCCTCGTAATGAGACAATCAATGCAGCCAGCGTCTTATTGTGAGACATTGAAAAATCTGCGTCGTGCAATCCAGAACAAAAGACGTGGCAAGTTGAGTAAGGGTATCCTTTTGCTGCATCACAATGCCCGTCCACATGTGGCTAATCGGACCAAAGATCTCATAAAATCATTTAAATGAGAAACTCTATATCATCCTCCATACAGCCCTGATCTGGCGCCCAGCGAGTACCATTTGTTCATGCACTTTAAGAAAAACCTGGGCAGTCGGCGTATTCAAGACGATAACGAAGTCAAAATATTTGTGATGCAGTGGTTAACTAGTCAGGCGGCAGAATTTTTTGAGGAGGGTATTCAAAAACTTGTGCCGCGTTATGACAAGTGCCTCAAAATTCATGGAAATTATGTAGAAAAGTAGATTAAGGTACAGGCTTTCATGTAAAAATAAAATTATTGCGATATCTTTGCACTCCTCTTTTTAATTATAAAACGATACTTACTTAAAAAACATGCCTCGTATTTAATAATAATAATAATAGGCTTACCGAACCCGAAGTTTCGATACCACCAAACTTCGCCTGCACAGACTCGTCCAATGTTCACCGGTCAATCCCAAGCCCTCGAGATCAGCCTTAATGCAATCCTCCCATCGACGCTTCGGCCTACCTTTCGGACGCCTACCAGTCGGTTCAGCGAATACCAACTTTCTCGGAATCCGTTCCTCAACGAGCCCAACAACTTTACGCGCCCATTTGAGTCTCCGCGATGCTATCAACTCAATTATATTCACAGGGTACAAACTCCGCAATTCCGCGTTGTGCAACCTTCTAAACTCCCCAGTGGTCTCATCTCTCTTCGGACCAAATATTTTACGCAGTACCTTATTTTCGAAAACCTAAAGCCTTTGTTCATCCTTCAAAGTAAGCGGCCACGTTTCATATCCGTAAAGAGCCGTCGGAAGAATAATATGCCTCGTATTTAACGATGAAAAACTTATGGGACACACTAATATTCAAACTTAGTAAACATTCAAATATTCAAGCAATAGTATAATTAAAGAAGAATTGAAAATAATAATAATAATTACAATATAACACAGCATTTTACTTCTGATTTAAATCCGCCATATTACCCCTTCTGGAACGAGTCCACGTCTATATACATAAACAACTTGGTCTCTGTTATTGTATTTATTAATCGTGGATTCTTATTTTTTTTTTAAATAGTAGTGATTTGTATTTTGGCAATTTATTTAACATTTAAGTGTTAAATAAACAATTAATTAATAGAAAGGAATAAGGAGAATTAAGAGACGAAATAATCATTTCAAAACACTCTTTATTTGTTTATTTTTAATGTAGATACAGGAATTCCTTCGAAGTGGTTTGGTGGTTTCACAGTTTGGTGCAAGTCTTAGTTCCCGGCTTGCTAGCTGCAAAGTAACATTCAGATTAACATGAGGTTTTAACTATAACATGATAAGAATAATAAAGTGCCAAAAGCGATATAATACGTACACGTGACAGCCTTGTCGATCCACTTGAAGAAATGAGCCACGTTAGTGTTGACCGAAGGTGCTGCGCTCTTACCGCAGTCTGTGACGCCGTAGGAAACCAAAGCTACCTGGGTGTACCTGTTGGTCTGCGGGTCCAAGAAGACCAGAGGTCCGCCGGAGTCACCCTGGAGGCAGAATCCCCTTACGTGGAATATTGGTATTGTTTGGATTAAATCATTGAATAATAAAAAACAGTACGAACACGTATATATATTGAACCAAAGGCTCTTCATGGGTCGTAGGGTTAGAGGATATTCGATATGAAATGAACGCTCCCACATAAAGCATAATAAAGAACCTTATAACATCAACTAAACACCTATTGTCAGCAACGTACATTACCGTTACTATTGGTTTAATTTAATTTAATTGCAAACAAAAGTCCATGAAAGAAATTTGATCTACATACCAATGTTACAATCGAATCTTAATTACCTTGAATCTATTCAAACGATCTAGTACTAAAACTAAACATAAGTTTCCCTTTTCTTGCAACTTGTATGCCACAGGTGCAACCCTTGTGATTTCCAGAGTCTTATGTAGTATATTACAATACTTTGCATTGCATTTTCAAGGTTTTTTTGACTGGGACAGTAAGGTTCCAGAACCGTAGCGTAAAGGTTTTAGTGTCGGCTATTTCCGATCTATTCTCTCCAGTAACAGTAAAAAACAGGATGGCTTATCCTTATGGTAACCAACCTATTCTAACACTAGATTCCATATATATGATTGAAATTAAGATTCATAAAAAATTCTGTTTAATCATTTAACGACAGTATATGCTAAGTGATTGATTGGACGATGCTACAGTGGGAATACTTGATTTTGCCTCTACATGTTTTAGTAAGAATTGGAATATTTAACGGACATCTGGCGTCGCAAAGGCTTAGGACCACTATTTTACCCTTTAAAGGCCGACATTAATAAGGATTTTTTACTCCCATTAAAAAGTCCTACGCTCATACACAGGATTTGAACCTGCTATTTTATATAAAGCTATTATGCTAGCTACTACACTAATGATGACCCCAAATACTAAATTAAAACAGTGTTATACAACAAAATGAGGGTTATTAAACCCTGTTACACTATTTCAATTAGAAAAAACTTTCATGAAATAAAAATCATTAGAGTCGATCTATAGAAAATCAGAAAATGGCGCAAAACCCATTGTATAAAGTGGCACTTTTGCTCAGTCAATTTGGTAAAAAAGTTTCTGCTACATCCCATATATATACGTCTCTTAAAAATAAAATTACAGTTTCGTACTACTTCTCGTTTCTCAGCTTAACATAACAAGAACAGACACAATAACACACACCTTTTAGAATGACTTGCTCTTTTAAACTCGAATTACAGAACGTTCTGGATCACAAATCCTTCCTTCACGATGTATTTCATGTGTAGATAAGTGAAAGTAAAAAATGGATGCAGTTCTTTAACTAAATGAAATGGCGAAAGATGCCAAGAAATGTACTAAGGCTAAACATCCACGCTATATGACAGCATAGAGATCAGAAAAGAACAAATGTAAGTCATTGGCTCACGTTGCAGGAATCCTTTTTGTCCTCGTGGGCGCAGAGCTGGGACCCTGAGGATTCGATGTTGGCCCAGTAGTTCTTGCACTTGTTGATTGGGATCACTTTGAGATCCACCTCTCGCAGGAAGTCTCCCTCAGCAGTCCCCTTAGTCGCACCCCAACCTGTGGGCCACATCGTTCGTTCAATAGCCAACATTATTTCGATCCCATTCTACACCTAACAAGACTACTTACCCATAACCTTGACGTATTCTCCGTCCAAGTTGGCTTTCTCCCTCCACAAACACACCGGGCCGACTTCTTGGTTGAAACGTATTTGGGTGCTAGTCACCAGGATGGCAATGTCATTCAGGATCTTTTTAGGGTCGTAGTTTTCGTGTTGGATAATCCTGGAGATACGGTAAGTCACGGCGTTCTGGTCGTTATCTGGAAGAAGTAATAATCATTAATAAACGGATTCCCTCTAAATCCGACATTCCACCAAGAGGTTGTGCCAAAGGAAAACTTTACGGGGTATAAATATTATTATGTAATGCACACAACCCTATGAACTGTATTTCTAAAGCTGCCATGGTAAAGTCACAGCAATAGTATAATTTAGGATTCGTCAAGACGTTTAACATAGCTAAGGATTCTAATATGAAAGTTGACGCTAAAAAGGCAGTATCGTTGCCAATGTAAGACTTAGAAGAGATATACTCTGAAGGCTTAAAAGACACAACTGATGAAATATCCCAATTTACAACCAGAAAGTATGAGCTGGAGGAATAATAGTCAATTCTTCCTGGTTTGTTTGAATTTTAAGAAACGATTTAAGTCGTCTACTCCTCGTATATACTGATTACCACAACACTTACTAAACGTAAGCGTTGTAAGTAAGCGAGAGGAACTTTAGAAACTCTTGATTCGACCTTTCAGTGGAGACAATTATGTAGTACCTGGGTGTATAACTTAAAGATCAATCACTTACAGAGCTTATGACGGCCGACTGAAATACTGAGTTGGTCGGCTGTGGTGCCGTGGGTGCAGTGCGCAGCCGTTAGGATGTGCCATGGTGAGATGATGGACCCACCGCAGCCTCTGCTCACTGACGCCATCCAAGGGTACTCGTTCTTCCGGGTCTCCTTTCCGCCGACGATCCTGCCCTGGAACGGAATACAAGAGTCAGGAAGGTTGACTCAACTCTTACCTAGCGCGCACCTCCATCGTCGTCAATACTCACCGCGTTCCTCCATCCGCAATTGCAGCTCAGATCTCGAGAACTCCTTTCGTTTGTGTCGTTGAAGATGTAACCCCAGGAGAGGCTCACCGTCGCCGCTAACACAAGAAAAATCTTCATTGCTGTAAAAGGGAAACTTGATCAGGCAACGCGTTAAAATGACACTGTAATGCCAACAAACAAACCAGATCCATGGGCTGATGTTGGGGGTGAGGGAGTTACGCTTTTTAGGTGGATAACTTTGTTATGGAGAAGGGAGGAAGGTTTCGCGTATTCGCCAAAGGTAATAAAACCAATCAGAACTATTAAATTACATTAACTGACAACGATTGACATTACAACATGTTTTGTATAGGTGTGGAACTTTAAAGAAGATGTGCTTAGTTTTTTCTCATAAGTCCATTAAAGAGGGGAAATTTCAAAGTGGTTTTTATGGAACATAAAACCAATGGATGTGATTTTCAGGAAAAGATGGTGGTGAAATATGAATTACAGCCATACATAAAGCTTGATCTTCCAGGCAGTACTTAATATCCTAACGAACTATATACTAAAGGTCATTTCAGTTCCAAATGATCATTTTTTGAAAATTTAAACGTACGGATACTGCGCTGGTAGTTTGAAACATTTTGATTGGTGGCGCAGATTTTGATAAGCAGCCCAGAGGAAGACTTTTACCAACAATTTACGACTTTTACTGGAGTAACACCGACATAATACATTTAAAGCTTTTCCAAAAACATCCTGCATTTGTTAATCGGAAGTGGTCCGATCATATGAAATGAAAACGCAAGATCTTGTGTTTCCCGAAAGACAGGGAAGAAAATAAACTAGCAGAGCTACCTTCCACAAACATCTGATTACTGACAAAATTTTAACAATTCCCTTTAGGGTTAAATTTTTTAAATGATTCTTAGGTCAAAAACAGCTTTTTTAATTCTTTATTAAATCCGGAAATTTCACATCAAAGATAACACATTGGGATTACTGTATTATTTTATCTATATCACCTTAGGTGGGGAAATTGACTTCTTTCTAATTCTCAGAAAAACATCACGAAACTAAAAGATATGAATTTGAGATGGGCATATTCCTGTGGTGTTACAACCTTTCTCCTAAAGACTACGCAGTAAGTTAGTAGCCTATTTCTTTCATCTGTATGGGATGTTCTTTGTTAGCGAAAGTAAAAGAAATATCTATTTTTTTATTTTTTGAAGGATGCCTTTGCTTTGCCTATTTCATTAATTATATTGTATAGATATATTTATGGATTAAGCTTGATCATCGCTCTTCCTGAGGTTCAAATGCGTTTTGTATTTTGTTCCTTTGATCATTTAACGTCATTTTTATGATACTGTTACTCGGAGGATGATACTATAGCGGTAGTACTAAATTTTATAGGGATCACTTGTAGCTGGGTGGCTAGCGTAACAGCCTCCCATGCTATACGTCACGGGTTCAAACCCGCAGGTGGTCCTATTTTTTAATGGGAGTAAAAAATCCTTAGTTACGCCGTCCTTCGGAGGGGACGTTAAAAGGTGGTCCCGAGCCTGTGCGATGTCAGGTACTCGTTAAAGATCCCTATCCTAATAAAACCTGGATAGGCAAAATTTAAGACTCCCACTGTAGCATCGTCCGATTAGCCATAGTACATAAAGTGACGTTAAATGAATAAACAGAACATACTAAATTTTATCAATCTAAATATAATTAGGTTAGGAATCTTTAACGAGTACCAGACATCGCAGAGACGATGGAGAGCATAACCAAGGATTTGTTGATCCGATTTAAAACTCTAGTGCCATCTACTGGGTTTGAGCTCACTTCACGTCAAAGATACTCATCGACAGATCAAGGACCGTTAAACTCGGCCATTCAGCAGCTGAGGCCGCTAGAAATATTTGCAAGGCGTTCGGGGAATGGAGTGTTAATGAACGGACTATTCGCCGTTGGTTTACTAATTTTTCAGTAGAAGGAAACCCCTACCAAAAGGTTAAAGGACTCTCAGCACAACTAAATGCAAGTGCATCTACTGTTTCCAGACATTTAAAGTGTTTTGGGAAAGTAAAAAAGCTAGATACATGGGTACATGATCTCACTGAGCGGCAGCAATTGAAACGAATTGAGACCTGCGTTTCTTTGCTTGCGAGACAAAAAACCGAGCCTTTCCTGGATCGAATAATTACCTGCGATGAAAAATGGATCGCGTGTGACAATTAGCGTCGGTCTGGGCAGTGGTTGAACATCGACGAAACCCCGGGGCAAATGTCAAAACCGAATTTGCATCCCAAAAAATTGATGGTGACAGTATGGTGGTCCATGGCTGGGATAATTCATTGTTCCTTTTTACCTAGAGGTGAAACCATTACCTCTACAACGTACTACAATGAAATTGACGAAATGCACACAAAATTATTAAAAAAACAACCTGGATTGGTAAATCGGAAGGGTCCTATACTCTTACACGACAACGCTAGACCCCATGTTTCAAAACATACCGTTCAAAAATTGAAAGAACTGGGCTACGAAGTTCTTCCGCACCCATCATATTCTTCCGACTTGGGTCAAACAGATTGCCACCTGTTCAGGAATTTAGACAACTTTGTAAATGGAAAATGATGATCAAGTGAAAAGTGCGTTTTCAGATTTTGATTCACTTCAAAGCTCAGAGTTTTTCAGTTCGGGGATAAAAAAGTTGGTGTCACGTTGGGAAAAATGTGTAGAAAAATAAGGTAAATACTTGGAATAAAATTATCTTGTTTTCATATCGTATTTTTAATAAAAATACTTTACCTTGAAAACGGACATTTCATGTGACACAACCCAATAGTAATAATAATTTTATCAATCTAAATTTAATTAGGTTAGGAATCTTTAACGAGTACCTGACATCGCAGAGACGAGGGAGAGCATAACCAAGTATTGTTGATCCAATTTAAAACTCTAGCGCCATCTACTGGGTTTGAGCTGACTTCACGTCAAAGATACTCATCGACAGATCAAGGACCGTTAAGGACTGTAGGGTACAATAAGAACAGAGAGAAGAGAGCAACTTACCTCTTTGTAACTGGTCGAGGACTGTGGATCCAATGCTAGCCACTCCTGTAGCCGCGAGTTATATAGCTCCTCAGGGTGTTGGTTTATTGGCAGCCAATCAGCGCTTCTTTGTTCTTCCATGTTTATCCAGTTGGAGGCTCATCTACCTCGCTGGAATTTATCTCTTTTCTGTTTGTGTTTTAGCGCTCTTTTAACTAATTTACAAGAATGATTGTCCGCATTGTGATCAATGAGAACTATGAAATCGAATTGACCCATTTTATTAGCGATATTTCTAGGTCCACATTGCTGGTCTTTTGAATCACATATGGAAATCTATAATACTGACATCTTACTTCCACTTACCTATTTAATGTATAGAAAGAGAAAGCATTGCGATCTAAAACTTTTCGCATTCCCGTTTTCAACAAAAATACATTTTTTGAACCCACAATAACCCAGTCGCTTGAAAAGCTCTATTTTTACTTTCACTACCTATATATACTAAGGGGAAGTATTGCGATCGTGAACTTTTCGAATTCCAGTTTTCAACGGAAATACACGTTTTAGGGTCAACTGAGTCCAAATAACCAAGTCCGGCAAAAAGGTGTGTGTGTTTGTGTGTGTGGTAACTCCCGGGCGGAAACGGTAAGTCCTATGAAACTGAAATTTTATATTTAAGACAAATATATGCCCGAGACGTTACAAAACCTTTTTCATCAAAATGAGCTTACCAGAAGAGGCACTTTATACCATGCATTTTGCACCTTTTTTCGATTTTCTAAAAACGGCTGCAATGATTTTGATTAAACTCGCTATATTGATGTAAAATTTAATGGGCTTTAATATCATGTAGGTTTTATTCTGATTAAAATGGTCTGACAGGGCTTAAATGCCGATATTTTAAATTTTCTTCCTCTAAAGTATCTTTAATTTTGTAGATTCAATAAAAATAACTAGATTATCTTGTTAACGCTGATGAAAAACAGGTAAATATATAAATTGAATAAATTCGATACCCAACTAAAGGAGAAAACAGAAAAAATATTTTTTTAATGCAATTTTTTGTTTTTGAACATAAGAGCAGTAATATACATGTATGATATACCGTTGGAAAGCTAAAGATTTCAGAAAAAATATTATCTCAGACACAAGCTTTTAAAAGTTAATAGAGATTGATGAAATGAACATAAAACTAACTGATTATTTTAGATAATAATATAATAGATTTTCTAATAAAACACATGTTTCTATAGAAATTTAATTTAATTAATTCCTTAATAGTTTCACGTATTTTTATCTCTGTTTTTGAAAATTCTTTCATTGATTATAAAAATGGAGGTAAGTGAAAGTCGTGTGTTGCCCGCACAAGATTTTTTCGTGTTCCTATGGTAAGTCTAGCACGAAAACAAAAGACGTATGAAAATGAAATTTCATATCTAAAACAAAATACGACAGAGATGTTACAGATGTTGGCGAGCCAGAACACCATGAATATTGCACTCTTAGACGATTTTCTCAAAAAACTGCTCGATTTCTACCAAACTTGCTATATCGGTCTGAAATCGAATCGGCTTTAATATCATGTAGATTGTAATCTAATTGAAATAGTCTGACAGGATTTTAATGCCGATATTTTGAATTTCGCTCCTCTGAAGTACCTTTAATTTTGTACGATAGACCATGCAAAATTAACCATATCTGTTTGTTAGTTTTGATCAAAAAACGGATAAATATATATGAAAAAAAAAATTGATAACCAATAAAAAGAGCATTTTGTATTAAGGAGAAAAAAGTAAAAATATTTTTTTCAGTAATTATCTTTGGTGAATAACAGTAATACAGGTATATTGCGTTGTAAAATAAGTCGCAGATTTTTTAAATATTTCCATTTAATCCTCTCTGTGTTTATAAAATTATGCATACTTGGTCAATAGTGTTAACATATTCTAAAAAATCTGTGGGCACAACACACGACTTTCACTTACCTCCGTTATTTATATCGATCAAGAATTTTTAAAAAAACGAAAATAAATTGTTAAAGAATTATTTAAATTGGATTTTAATAGAAACATGTGTTTTATTAAAAAATCTATAATATTATTATCTACGACAATCACTTTATTTTATCGACTTTTCATCGCTCTTGGTTAACTTTTACAAAGTTGTATAAGATAATTTTTTTTTTCTAAAATTCTTTAGCTTTCCACGGTATATTATACATCTTTATTATTGTTTTTAGGTTCAAAAACAAAAAATTGCATTAAAAAAATATTTTTTCTTAAAATTAATAGTATGATCGGGAAACGAACCCCCCCCCCCTTCCCTTAACGCAACTACTGAGCCTAGTATAAAATAAATCTCTACTTGATAGAGCGCAATTAAAATGATAATATAATCAGTATACGAACGCCCCGTTAACGCAGCTTCTGAGCCTAGTATCGAATAGAAACGATAAAGTTAAAATAAATCTCAACTTGAGCGAGCGCACTTTAAATTAATAGTATTGTCACTATGCGAACCCCCGGTAACGCAGCTACTGAACCTAGTATCAAACAAATACGAAAAAGTTACGAAAAGTTATAGTAAATCGATAAAATTTAATTAACTAGCAAAATTAATCGATACTAAAACGTCTAGATAATTAATTAAAAGCTTATGAACAGTTAATAAGAAATTATAAAATATTATATTTTTAACAATAAAAATATTATTAAACTTGTTTTCATTTGAATTTAGAGAGACTGGTTAGAAAGGAGAGGAAATAATGAAGATGGAGCTTACTGTGAATTGATGGAAATCCCCAACCATCTTCCTCATCTAATTTCTCAACGGTCAACAAAAAACCCATCATTATGAATCCTCTCACCCGGGGCTCGCCAGCAGATAGTAACCAACTCCTGCACCATAGTATCGACCTCCACACCATAGTAATCTACCTCTTCCAATTTTATTTTGTTCTCATATTATATTACAGTCACCAAATTATTATTATATAATACCTAACGCATTATTAAGTCTATAATTACATTGGTTGTTATCTTGTTTCTTTTATCCCTGATGATGGCCCACAATGTAGGCCGAAACGTCGGCACATAATTAAAATAGCACTTGTTTTAATGCGTGTTACTATTTAATGACCGCACCCCCAACCATCTTCCTCATATAATTTCTCAAGAAGAAGAAAAAAATAAATTTTATTCTGGGACTTCTGTCCCCTAAGAATAACAAAAAAGGACAATAGTGAGTATTATGTCTGGCTTAAAAATAAAAACATTACAAAAACAAACTTAAGTTATGCTTATATTATTTATAAAAATAGTAAATACTCTTGCTTGAACGACATATGACTATACTTGCATTATTTATAGTGTAGTAAATACAAGACAATAGAACATTCATGTATGACTATATAATACTAAAACACGTGAATCCAGGGATACTATAATTGAACCTCACACTAATATCGTAAAATCATAGAAAAAAAAGTTTTTGTTAACTTGAAAATATGATCTATTATTCTTAATTTTTTATACAATTATTCGGGAAAGACTGATTACTAAGAGATGATGGAATAATTTGTTTTTAAATGAGGTTAAGGAAGATGCTTTGCGTATAGAGGTAGGTATGGAATTCCAAAGTGAGGTGGCACGCAAAGTAAAGGATTTTTTAAAGAATGATGTTCGATGAGAAGACAAATAGAGTTAGGGGTTGGGATCTTGTGTTAAACGAATGTACTGATGAACAAGGGATGAGTAGGTCAAGAATGTAGGATGCTTGGATTAGAAGTGCGGAATAGAATACTCCCAGGAAATACTGTCGGCGAGAAACTGGATTGAGCCACTTTAACTCGGCTACCTGTCAACAACGGTCAACAAAAAACTCCATCATTATTATAATTGATGGTTAATATTGGTGAGAGTTAAATCCAATATTATTTGGAAATATTGCTGTCAAAATACTACTAGCACAAGAAAACTAATTAGTGAACGTGAAAAATTTGTAATTTGTAGTTTTAACGGTTATAATTGTGATCAAGATAGCTGGGGAGATACGTATGCAGGTAGATAATCGAGGCGGAAAAAAGATCTTTGCAGCATTTACTTTTGTGTTAACTGTTATGAAATAATAAACATTACAAAGGCCAATCATTATGGGTTATAACGGTAGCATTTTTTTAAACATAATAAATTTTTTTGGTATTATGAATATTCCAATTTTTTATTTTTTTATAATACGGGTTGCTTTGATTGATAATGGATAGACTGAATTAAGATCTTAAATCTAATATTGGATCTCTAACTACTCTTTCGCCGACTGTTCTGAAAAATTACTTACCCTGAAAGCTACAAGAAAAACTAATATAATGGTGGAAAGCGAAAAAAATAAAATAAAATAAATTTAATCTTGTTATGTACTTAAATTAAACTAAGTGTTGAAAAATTTGACTCAAAGATCCAGCCTGGAGGACCAAACTATGGCAGGAGGGGGAACGAGGCAGGAAAAAAAATATGTATAGGCTAACATAAATTCGACTTTTTGTGAAATTAAGTCTGTCTTATAGGAAATAAAAAATTAAAATGTTATAGAGCAAAAGAAATAGAAATTTAAGTAATTAATTGTGAAACGAGAATATTACAACCTCCTTGTCTTAAACCGAGGGAGCTGGTAACACTGCAACGGAGCGCCCGATTGTTGTGGAGGTTATTGTTTGAATTGTTTTCGGTTCAACAGGTGGTTTCAGGATCTGTCATTGTTTTTGGACTCAAGAACATGAATATTGTTTTATTTTGAGATTCTGCGATATATTCATTTTAATTTTCTATATTAACTTGTATTTGGTTGTTAGTGTTTGTTGATTGTTAGTTGTTTGTTTGGTAGTTACTTTCATAGGCGTGTAATAGCAACACATCATTTTTCAATTGTTGGTAAGTAGTCTTCTATTGTTTCATTTTTTTATTATTATACATTACTATCATTATTTTGGTTTTGAGTAAGCATGTTTTATAAATTTAGAGTGGATAAAATTAAATAATTCTGTTTTCCATTGTATAGGAGGTGCTTTGTTTAGTTTTCTCAAATATGTTTTCTCCGGTGTTTTCCTTTGTATTCAATTAATAGTTTTCTTGTTTTTAAAAGTGATGATAATTAATTCAATCTGCCTTCATAAATTTTATGCGTTTTAAAAATTAATAGTAATACTTCATTTTTATTTATTCTTTGAAAAATACCTTTAGAATAACATAAAAAACCAAATATATGGTTATAGGTGGAATTATCAGGAGTCGGTCTTTTTTTTTAAATATTTTTAATTTTGCCAACGTTTCGGCTCAAGCTTGTGAGCCATCATCAGGGCATTAATGAGCCATGTCCAACTCTAACATTGGTAAGATTAAAAATATTTAAAAAAAGACTGACTCCTGATTATAACACCTATAATAGTTTCTACAGTCGACTATACATCCTCAACAAATATATGGTTGTTTAGGCTTAGAGGAAAATATTTAAACGATATAAAAGAACTTATAACAAAAACAACTAAAAATAAATATTATAAACTTTATTTAATGCTAAAGAAATAGTAATAAATAAAAAAAATATAATGTTTTCAATAATTTTAATTTAATTTAAAACCTTTTGGGACTGAATGGTGTGGGGATGATTCAACAGGTGGGATTTAAAGGTATTTATGAAGGTTCTTAGAGGTTTATATAAAATAAACGCTTAGAAATAAATATGTTTCATAATATAAAGATTTAAAAAAAAAAAAAAAATCTGTTGCGTGTAACAGACAACTTTTAAATTAAAAAAAAAATATCAAAAGAAGGTTCTATAGCCGACTGATGAAATTTTCATAGGATAAAAATATTGACTGAAAGCAATGACTGAAAAGTAGTTAATGCTTGCCATTGCTCACAGATGCCCTGATTATGGCTCACAAGTTTGAGCCGAAATGTCAACCAAATTAAAATGTTTTTAGACTGACTTCTAATAATTTTTGCCTGTATAAAAGAAGAAATAATTTGACTAGTTTTGATGGAAATATTTGTTGTAATTATAATAATAATTAGGATCATTGTTTAGAACTTTTTTATATTTCATCGTTACAAACATAAATCTAAATTAAGACGTTCTACATTTCAATTCTTTTTTGTTAACTTTTTTTTTGCCATGCGGTGGACCACATTATTTCAACCACTTGCATCCTTTAGTTCATCTGTCCACTTCTTGCCCGTTTTCAGCTTTAGTCTTTCTTGAAAGTACTTGTACCCTCGAAGACTTTTATTTAATGAATGAATGAAAAAAGAATTTTATTCTGGGACTAAGTCCCTTGAGAATAATACAAATGTACAAAAAAAAATAATGATTACAACTGGCCAAAAAACACATAAAAAAACTAATAATATTAATGATGGCAAAAATTATTTACAATTATTTTAATTGATGAAAAGAGAGAGCAATGAAAAATATAAATTAAAAAAAATATATAAAAATATCTAAATGTAATATAGAACTAACAAACCAAAAAAAAAATAAAAAAAAATATTAGAATAATTAAAAATATAAATTAAAGTTTACTATAATTTACGTTATAAAGTGTAGACATTTCTCACATCACTTTAATCGCTGTACTGAAATTAGTTGGCATCTGATTGGGAAGCAAAAAGGTGTTTAAAAAGGAGAGATTTGAAAGAAGATTGAGAAGGAAAATGACGGATGTGTGATGGGATAGTATTACATAAGAAAGTAAATAAGTAGCGGGCTAAGAAGGAAAATCCATACTTTTTTGGTTCTATGGAAAGGCGTATAGAGGTCGGAAAGACGGGATCTGGTTTCCTGAGTATGGATTGTGGATTTAAATTGCAGGAGACTATAGATGTAAATAGATAGATACATATATGTATAGATAGACAATAGATGTATTTATTGTATTTTATTTAAATATTTTTACACTTTTATTTATTGTTTGAATTTTCGTCGTCCCTGTAATGCTGTCCAGTTCTTTTAATGTATGTTCTATTATTGTAATATTATTTGTTTTACTGATGGTTATTGTATTTTTGGTTTTGTTTTCATTAATTTTATTTTCGCATCTTTTGATATGTTGTGTTTTATATGTTTTGTCTAGGTAATAGTATTGTGTGAATTTAATTTTATATATATTTTTTCTTCTCAATTTCTGGTTTCTCTTTTTGTTCTTCATATGATTTCTCAGTTTATCTTTCTTTTATAAAACTGATTTAACCCGTTACCAGTATGGTCCATAAGTTGATCCATAACTGGTACGGTTTGTTCATTCTGACCAAATTATTAGCTAATCCAAAATGTTTGATTTTATAGTTTAATTAAAATCTAAACAATTTTTTTTTTTTTTTTTTTTGCTACCATACATTTTAAGTTTAATCAAAATGGGATTAAACACAATTAATATGAATTTTTACTTTCACTTACATATATATATGAAGTATATATTAAGGGAAAGTATTGTGATCGTGAAAATTTTCTAATTCTGGTTCTAAGACGCACAAAAAAGTCTGTGTGTGTGCGTGTGTATGTGGTATAGCACGAAAACAATAATTTTATAAAACTGAAATTTCATATTTTAAAAGTGGCTATGCTTGAGATGTTTTAGGAAATTTTCCATAAAAATCGGCCTTTTATACCATGCATTTAGCACCTTTTTAAGATTTTCTCAAAAACTTTTTAAAGCCAAGGGATCTAGCGATTTTGATTAAACTCAACATATCGATGTAAAATTTAATTGGGTCTAATATAATGTAGGTTTCATTCATTAACATAGCCTGACAGGGCTTAAATGCTGATGGTTTAAAAGGGGTTACCTGTAGCAGGGTGGTTAGCATAACAGCTTCCTATGCCAAAGGTCCCGGGTTCAAACCTGCAGGTAGCCCTAGGATTTTTTAATGGGAGTAGAAAATCCTTAGTTATGCCGTCCTTCGGAGGGGACGTTAAAAGGTGGTCCCGAGCCTGTGCGATGTCAGGTACTCGTTAAAGATCCCTATCCTAATAAAACCTGGATAGGAAAAATTTAGGACTCCCACTGTAGCATCGTCCGATTAGCCACAGCAGCATAAAGGGACGTTAAATAAATAAACAAACTGATGGTTTAAATTTTCTTCCTCTAAAGTACCTTCAATTTTGTAGATTCGGATAAAATAACCATTTCATGTTGTTGACATTGATAAAATGGCTAAATATCTAAGTTGGATGAATTTGATAATCAACTGAAATAGAAAAGAGTAAAAGTATTTTTTTATGTATTTTTTTGTTTTTTTTAACATAAAAACCATAATATGCATAATATACCTTTGGAAAGCTAAAGAAAAAATATTATCTTATACAGTTAGAGTTATGAAATATAATGGAGAGTGATGAAAAGGGGATAAAATTAACTGATTGTTGTAGATAACAATTTCATATTAAATTATTCAGTCCAAAATATATCTTTCCAATGTAAATATTCTTTAAGCCTTTTTGAACTCTATTCCATCAGTTGTTAAATTGATTTTAACAACCAAGATAAGTGAAATTCGTGTGTGGCCAGTGGCATATGATTTGTGTTTTATAAAAAAGCATATTTAACAAAAGGCAAAATGGTAGAAATGAAAATTACAAAATATTAAATATTTAAATAAAGACATGACTACATTAAGAATAGTTATTGATTTTAATTATTTACTGTATAAGGAACATAAAAGAAAATTAGTGTAAAGATATTAAAAAAAAAAAAATATATATATATATATACAAATCACAAACACCGATACAGTCAGTCTACACAGGTCATCTGAATACTTACAGTAAAACCTTCTAACGGTAAAATCATGATAACTTGCATTTCTTCCGAATGTTTACATATTTAAAGTAAACAGTTACTAATCCTCTACTTTTGTATTATAAACATTAGCTTCCCAATCAATTACCCACTTTTTAGTATACCTCCAAATATGAACATGGAAACATGCGATTTTCGAGTAATATTTTTATACAAGTTTAAACTAGGTACCTCATAGGTACCTCATGATTTCACTGAGCGGTAGCAAGACCCCATGCTTCAAAACATACCATGCAAAAATTGAAAGAACTGGGCTACGAAGTTCTTCCGCACCCACCATATTCTCCCGACTTGTCTTCAACAGATTACCACCTGTCAGGAATTTAGACAACTTCGTCAAAGGAAAAATGTTTAGAAAAAGAAGCTAAATACTTTGAATAAAATTATTTTGATTTCATATCGTATTTCTAATAAAAATCCTTTACCTTGAAAACGGACATTTCATGTGACACAACCCAATAGTTTAGAACATTTTTAGAGTGCTGCCGATGGGTAGCTTCTCTGCTTGTCTTGTTCATGTCTATTTTCTTTTAGCCTATTTACTAGATGTGTTGTACAATACAGTTGTAAATATCAATAAATAATTTAAAAACAAAACAAATAAATTGTGCGATATATCTTTGGCCACTCTACAAAAGAAGTCTGATACATTATTTATTTATTTAATTTTTAGACATTACAATGTTTCAGCCTCTAGGGTCATTTTCAAGCATCTGTGAACAATTAAAAGTTCTTTATGGTATTTATTCTTCTTCTTCCAGTGGTGTGACAGGCCGTGTAGGCCCTGGGCCTCGTGGTGTAATCTCCTGAAAGATTACACTCACGTTTCTCGATGCATGTTGTAGTTTAGGGTCATCACTCCCAACGACTAATTTTGTGAGTTGCCACCATTTGGCTGACGGGTCTCACATACCCCTGGGAGAGGCTGTGAGTGCATCCCCAATTAATTATGTCCTTATAAAAGCCCTGCTGGGACTAGGATTCGAACCCACAACCTATAGCATGAGAGACTAGAGCAGTAGCTACTCAGCCACGGCTCCCCTTATGGCATTTATACATTTTTTTTATTTTTTATACATCTAATATCAACATTTTAATAAATGCGTTACCTACCATGCATATCCATGTTATATATCTATTCTTTCACCGCTTTATCAGCAGTGTCGTCATCATTATTAGCAGTATCAAATTTAAAAAGCACCTTTCTTTAAAAGGATCATAATATATTGTATCGTTTAATCAAAAAATGGAAAAAATCTATTTACTCAAAAAGGAAAAAATGATGGAGTTTTGTTGACCGTTGAGAAATTAGATGAGGAAGATGGTTGGGGGTGCGGTCATAAATTAGAAACACACATTTAAAATAAGTGTTATTTTAATTAAAATCATTTTCTCCATCATTTTTTCCTTTTTGAGTAAATAGATTTTTTCCATTTTTTGATTAATAACACTTATTTTAAATGTGTGTTTCTAATTTATGACTGCACCCCCAACCATCTTCCTCATCTAAAAAGGAAAAAAATGTTTGGATTAACTCACTTAACATTTACCGGCCATCTTGTAGGTGTTCTCATGCATGACTAACTTGGGGTGGGGATGCCAAAAGCTTTATATATTTATTCTATCAATAGTGCTTGCATAAAACTTGTTTAGGTTGTCTACGTCCGTTTTTTGATTCACCGATTTTTCTAAAAATTAAATAAATAAAAAATTATCTCAAAGACTTCTTTAGTAGAGTAGCCAAAGATACATCGCACAAATATTGAACCAAAAGAAACTAAGGATAATGATGAGAAAAACAAATAAATTATTCTGGAAAACTCCGATTTATATTTGACTTCACCCTTTATTTTTTTAAGTCCATTTTATTCTCAGGCCCCTCTCCGTTTCTTCTCTGTCTCATTTCCATAGGTTACTACTGGGCGATTGATGGTTTTATAAATTATCACCTTGGCCCTCCATGGCAGGTATTTAAAATTTAATAGCTTCAGTACTCCAAAGTAGTACTGATGTCCTGCTGCTCTTTCTGCTTAGATTTCATTGCAGCGATGATTTTACTCTGTGATGAGCGCCTCACACGCCAGGAACGTCCATTGAAATTGATTTATTGTGCCCTCGGTGGAGGATTCTGTGCATTTCTTATCTACTCCATCTTCCTCATGTTAATATGGAGTCCTCTTTTGTTCGGCTCCCGTTCCAAACTCTGATTGAACTTCAGTAAGTGCAGTGCCCTCTCTACCATGTGGATATCGTCTGACTACGCCATTACCTGTATATCATATTGCAGATCATCCCACTAAGATTGCTCCATATTCCTCGTATATTGGAAAAATTAAAAAGAGTTGCTGCCTCGGGATCTCCTTACTTAAGTCTATTAACTAGGAACCGTGGTCCAAGTGCACCAAGCAATTTAAATCCATTCCTCAATATACACTTAAGTTTCTTGAGGACTCCAAATCTCCATAATTCAAGAAGTTTCTTTCTATATACTGCTATAATATTTTATTTTTTAAATGTTATATTGAATAATGATAGGTAATTTAGGGTTTTCAAATTAATAACTCTTGAGTCTTGGCTAAGGTAAAAAAACTTATATTCTATTTCAAACATACTACAATATAAAAACATAACTTAAAAACTATTTAAATTTGAATATATTAAAAAGTTTATAAATGATCTGAATTTGTTTTCTTCTGTTGATTCTTCATCCTTATTCTTCAAATTCCTCAATTTAAATGTATTCGTGCACTAATTATCATGATGGCTTGAAATCATAAGTGATTTGATGTTTGGTGGCATAATCCATTCAGGTGTCTTCAACGTCTGTTCTGCTTGATGATCGACGAAAGAAGAGAGCTATTGTCTCTTGAAAAAACTCTGTATTCTCCCACTCTATTGCAAATTCAATTATTTTTTCTCATTGGCCGATAACCTTGCGCCTTCTTGATCTTCCTCAATTCTTTTTTCTCATTGGCCGATCACATCGCACCTTCTTGAACTTCCCTCCTTATTATTTCTGCCTACTTAATATATCAGAACACTACATTGTCATAAACTTGCTGGAAATCTGTAAAGATATTATACAGTGTTACATGAAATTCACTTTGTCTTTTCTAATAGCTGCCTTAAAGCAAAAATGCAGTCAGTTGTAGCCCTTCCTTGTCTAAATCCAATTTAGTAGTCGCAACTATTCTCTCCATGTGAAACTTCAATCTTCTGCTAATCAAGGAGGAAAGAACTTTGTAGGCTACATTGAAGATGGAGGTCTAATCCTTTCCTAATTCCCTTTCCCCTACTATTTTTTTAGATTTATGTAAATGATTTACCAGATTCCATTCATCACTCCTGATACCATCTTTATGCCGATGATCTGCAAATTTACCATTCTTTCCACCCTGCTAATCTTATAGAAGCATCTCATAAAGTACAGTATGCAAGTAAAACTAAAGCAATTCTCATCGGCTCCAAACCAGCCTTGAACTCCCTTCTACACTACCCATTGCTCTTTCTCAATAAAGTCCCTATTCCATTCCAGATAACTGTTATAAACCTTGGAGTTACCTTTAACCAAAATCTATTCTGGAATAACCATGTATCCGAAATTCCATTTCCATACTCAAACAGCTCTATAGATTCCGTGAATCCTTACCTTTGAAAACCCGTCAGCTACTTGTTTCCTCTATTATCTTCCCTAACTTTGACAACGGCTGCCTGGTGTACAGGGGACTAACTGATGAACTAGAAATAAAATTAAAACAACTTATAAACTTTTTTATAAGATTTATTTTCTTAACCCGTAGACGTGACCATATTTCTGACTATTATACCATCTTAAAATGGCTTTATCCATCTGTACGACGGCAATATTTTCTTGGTTCTTACCTATTCCAACTTTAAAAAATATAAAACCTTCCTACATAACTGAGCTCCTCATACCCCATCACATAAAACTGCATCCTTTCACAAATCGTTTCTTGTTCGTTCCTCATCCTTCTGCAATTCGCTGCCCATCTCTATTCACAAAGCTACCTCTCTTTCTTCTTTCAAACATCAACTCTTCCACTACCTACTCGCATCTCAATCTTCCGTTCCAATGTAAAGTATAGGTATATATAGTCTGAATTTGCAAAGATTTATAGATATAATGAATATTTGATCTTTTATATGTATAAATATTTTTCTTTTATACATATATATTTTTTTTATATAAATATTTTCTTTAAGTACCCAGATCATAAGGATTTATTTTTGTTCATTGTTCGTTATTCTAAGGGGTCTTGATCCCACTATAAAAAAAATGTTTTCGTTTAATTTCAAAAAAACCCCAGGACCTTCATAATTAGTCATGCTCTGGAGCACATTTGCAATCTTCACCTTTTCAGTTGGTTCTTCCACCTCACACCCTCACCCCTTGTTGATTGATTTAGATTGAATTTATGTGGAGTTACGAAGTCTATATAATCCTCTCTCATCTCCCCTGCTCAAGAATATCTTGTTGTGTCCATCTGATCATGACCTTTCTCCTACTTGTCAAAAGATGAGCTCTTTGATTTCTCATGAAGGCACAGGCTTGTATTCTTGTTTAATAGATTTCACATTCCTAAAGGAGCAGCCTGTATCTTTCAGTTGATGCTTAGAGATTTTGCATTTCTCTCTTTCATGTTCTCTTTTCTTATGCTCCCAGTGCTGTGCACTACAAAAAAAATAAGATAACTAAGAGCAAGAATTTCAATTAATTTTAAGAGGTTTACCTCCATGTCATGTCAACCCCTTCAGCAAGCTGTAGTCTGGTGCCACTTACGGTGCAAATGCCAACATCTACAGACCTACTCGTGTTTCTGACATGGAGCTCAGCAGCACGCATTACCTCCTACAATTTCTAAACTCCTTAGTCACAGGAGATGAATTGTCTGCATATTGCTGGCCGACATATGCAGTCAGGTGGAAACATTGCGCTCGAGGAACTATGAAGTCTTTGATTTCCTAGAAGGCTATGGCTTTTCTTTTGCTACCAGTGCTGTGTGTTGAGGAAGTGGTTGGAGCTATTGGGTTGTGTCACATGAAATGTCCGTTTTCAAGGTAAAGGATTTTTATTATAAATACGATATGAAAACTAATTCCTGAACAGGTGGTAATCTGTTGGAGACAAGTCGGGAGAATATTTAATATAATTTTTGCCCGGTATGTTTTGAAACATGGGGTCTTGCTGCCGCTCAGTGAGATCATGAGGTACCCATGTTTCGAGCTTTTTTACTTTCCCAATACACTTTAAATGTCTGGAAACGGTAGATGGACTTGCATTTAGTTGTGCTAAGAGTCCTTTAACTGTTTGGTAGGGATTTCCTTCTACTGTATGTTTGAGGACATCGTTGTCTATTACAGACGGAGGTCTTCCTCGGGGCAAGTTTTCCAAGTCAGTACCCCCAGCTGAAAACTTAGCAAACCAACGGCGAATGGTCTGTTCATTAACACTCCCTTCCCCAAATGCCTTGCAAATATTTCTAGCGGCCTCAGCTGCTGAATGCCGACTTTAAACTCGTACAAAAATATTACTCGAAAAAAATGTGTGTTTCCATGTTCGTATTTGGAGGTATACTAAAAAGTGGGTAATTGATTGGGAAGCTGATGTTTATAATACAAAGGTAGAGGATTAGTAACTATTTACTTTAAATATGTAAACATTCGGAAGAAAACATTAGAGACCTGCAAAATCCTTTATGTATTTCAGAAACTATAAAAACGGACATTTCATGTGAAACAACCCAATACAATCTGTCCTTCTACATACTCGGACATTCATTATGTGCTTAGCCTACCTGGAACCCTTCAAAACAGTGTTTACCAACATAAATTTCTCGTGGACCTCTCCATTCAATCATTTTGATAGCAAGGAGCCCTAAAATCCTAAGTATTAATTATATATTTAGATTTTAAAAGGGTAGACCGTATCAAGTACATTTCATGCTAAAAACCTCTGCTACAAAAAACTCAGTATAACAGAAATGGCCAATTAGAGAAAATAGAAATGAAGAAATTAGAACCAGACTCTAGGAGTATTCTTCAAATTTAAAATCGATCGACCCCCATTGTGAGTCATCATCAGGGCTAAAGAGATACATTTAAAATAAGATTAAATATTCTATTTTAAAAACTATTGCGCTAGAGAATGTCAATATTATAACATAAAAGGAACTAGATATGTAAAGAAATTGATTAATTAAATTACAATGACAAAGGTATAATAATGAGAGGGCTTGACTACAAATAATGTACAAATATATAAAAAATACATGAAATAAGAACCATATTGTGGGTGAATGGAAACTAGGTACAATTTGGTAGTATGGAATCTAGGTAGGTAGATATGAAAGTATGTACAAAAGGTTGGGTAAAATGGAAAATACATTTTTAGGCGGGATCTGACAACAATGATTAAAATTGTCATACTAACATAAAAAGAAGTAATGGGGTCGAAACGTTGGCAAAAAATAAATTGTTGAAACTACTCAATCGTCTCATTCACTGACCGCCACCCGGAATAATTCCTTTTAGTAATTCTCAACAGTCAACTAATTATATCCACTATGTTTAATACAAGATAGGTAAATATTAATTTAAATACTCATAAAAGAATATTTTTCATTATTTTATGTGAAGTTACATCTGTCATTTAGGCTTGATATTTTGAAACTCTTATAAAATAATTAATTTAGGAGTTGTGATTGTGTAAAAGCAGTCACTTGTCAGCGATCAATAGCAACTATATCACTTAAAATGTTGAATAAATATAGTATAGAGTATAATAATAATAATAAATAAATAAATTCTTTATTATCCTGGGACATTTCCCTTTATAATAAAATATTCAGAATGTACAAAACGTGCTTTGTAGTCTTTGAATAAATTAAATACATATAAACAAATTAAAAATTACTGATATAAAATAGACATATTTAAATGTGAAGAAAACAAAAAAAAAACTTATTTACAATTCTATTGAGCCTGGCTATTCATTAAGTGATAAAATATGCAGGATTTAAAGGTAGAAAGAGAGTTGGAGTGACGGATGCAAGGAGGGATGGAATTCCATAGAATTGAGGATCGAATAAGAAAGGATCTGTCGAAACGTGCAGTTCGGTGGGCTATACTGTATAAATCTGAAGGCCTGGAGCGTGTACAATGGGGATGGACAGAGGATTTGAATTATAGGAGGTCAAAAATTTATGATGGATGGTGGGATTGGATAACTTGGTAAAGGAATGATGCAAAGAAATATTTGAGACGATTTGAAGTGTAAAGCTACTTCAACTCGCCATAAAATTGGGACTCGGAGGTGTACCTAGGCACCCCAAAGATGAATCGGACAAAGCAATTAATTAAGAGTTTAATTTTTACCTCAAGATCACAAAAAACACCATCGTATACTGTAGAGCAATAGTCAAAGTGGGGAAATATTAGAGAGTTAACGAGGAGTTTTCGCGTTTATTGCGGGAATAGGTGATGTAGGGAATACAGTGACTTTAAGGTTGAAAAGGTACAACGGGAGATTTTGGAAGTATGATTTTTGTAACTAGAACGAATTAGTCCGGGTTGTGGTCGATGAATGAAACAATTAGGTAGTTTCAACCATTTTTTTTTCGCCAACGATTTGTCATCATCAGGGCTAAAAAGATACAAAAGAGATACATTTACAATAAGATTAAATATAGTATTTTAAAAAATATTGAGCTGAAGGATGTCAATATTAAAACATAAAAGGGAACTAAATATATAAATAAATTGATTAATTAAATTATAATGACTAAGGTATGACAATGAGAGGGCTATACAGAGCAGATAATGACTAAAGATTATCCATAGGGTATAAAAAATTACATGAAATAAAAAACATTGAAACATGGAGTAGAGTGGAGATACGTACGGTATTGTAGGCGAATGGAAACTAGGTACAATTTGGTGGAATGGGATGTAGGTAGTCCACCTAATTGTTTCATTCATCGGCCGCCACCCGGACTAAATCCTTCTAGTAATTCTCAATGGTCAACTAATTATATCCAATATGATGATATTTGTATGTTGGCCAGACATATTATATATTTCAATTGGACATAACTATTATTCTTAGGGGACCTAGTCCCAGAATATTTTTTTTTTTCTATTCTATTCTATTCTATATTTGGGTATATGTAGTTCTTATAAACCAGGGCTTCACAAATATTTAACGTTAAGGTAATTCAAAATTATTTACCTTTGACATCCTGTGGAACTCCTGGGCGTTGTCTGCACACCACTTTTCTAAAACATGGAATTTGGTTTATTGTACCTGTTACTAGGATCATCTATGTTTATTGTACATGTTACCAAGGTCATCTATGTTTATTGTACGTGTTACCAGTGTCATCTATGTTTTCTTGTGTAAACTCTTTTGTGGAAACTATGTGGTGCTGATTGATGTCATATTTTAGTGTTGTTTTTTTTAATCTTAAATCTTTCTTACGTACATTAACATATTTTAATTTTTTTGTTGCAGTTTGATTAAAAAGATGACTGAGAACAACAATTTCAATGAATTGAAGAAGCTAACCTCTATGTGCCATGGCGTCCCCTTCGGCAAGCTCTGGTCTGGTGCCACTTACGGCGCAAAGGCCAACATCTACAGACCTACCCGCATTTCTGACATGGAGCTCAGCAGCACGCATTACCTCCTCTTGGAATTGCTCAACTCCTTAGTGACAGGAGATGTAATTTTAAGCATAGTGCTTGTAGAAATATGCAATCATGTGGAAAAACTACGCTCAAGGCACTACAGAGTTTGGCTTTTGGAAGACTTTGATTTCCCGAAAAGTGACATTCAGAAGGCTATGGCACTCCTTGCCGAGCTGACAGCTGATGGTACGCTAGAGATGCCATCGCACGTGATGTTGATAATGACATCCCTTGCCAACAAGTACGGTGTCAATGGGATTCAGCTTAGAACCTTATCAGAGGTATCTCTTTTCATTTATTTATGTTTTATGTTGTAAATATTGTTATTAAAGAAAACATAACCTTTCCTGTTGAAAGTCAAATATCGAAAGTAGTGCTTGTGGTAGGGGTCCTTAGGGTTGCTTAGAAGATGCACGGTGCTTGTGGTAGGGGTCCGTAGGGTTCCTTAGAGGATTCCCGGTGCTAGTGGTAGGGGTCCTTAGGGTTGCTTAGAAGATGCCCGGTGCTTGTGGTAGGGGTCCTTAGGGTTGCTTAGAAGATGCCCGGTGCTTGTGGTAGGGGTCCTTAGGGTTGCTTAGAAGATGCCCGGTGCTTGTGGTAGGGGTCCTTAGGGTTGCTTAGAAGATGCCCGGTGCTTGTGGTAGGGGTCCTTAGGGTTGCTTAGAAGATGCCCGGTGCTTGTGGTAGGGGTCCTTAGGGTTGCTTAGAAGATGCCCGGTGCTTGTGGTAGGGGTTCTTAGGGTTGCTTGGAAGATGCCCGGTGCTTGTGGTAGGGGTCCTTAGGGTTGCTTAGAGGATGCCAGGTGCTTGTGGTAGGGGTCCTTAGGGTTGCTTAGAAGATGCCCGGTGCTTGTGGTAGGGGTCCTTAGGGTTGCTTAGAAGATGCCCGGTGCTTGTGGTAGGGGTTCTTAGGGTTGCTTGGAAGATGCCCGGTGCTTGTGGTAGGGGTCCTTAGGGTTGCTTAGAGGATGCCAGGTGCTTGTGGTAGGGGTCCTTAGGGTTGCATAGAAGATGCCCGGTGCTTGTGGTAGGGGTCCTTAGGGTTGCTTAGAAGATGCCCGGTGCTTGTGGTAGGGGTCCTTAGGGTTGCTTAGAAGATGCCCGGTGCTTGTGGTAGGGGTCCTTAGGGTTCCTTAGAGGATGCCCGGTGCTTGTGGTAGGGGTCCTTAGGGTTGCTTAGAAGATGCCCGGTGCTTGTGGTAGGGGTCCTTAGGGTTGCTTAGAAGATGCCCGGTGCTTGTGGTAGGGGTCCTTAGGGTTGCTTAGAAGATGCCCGGTGCTTGTGGTAGGGGTTCTTAGGGTTGCTTGGAAGATGCCCGGTGCTTGTGGTAGGGGTCCTTAGGGTTGCTTAGAGGATGCCAGGTGCTTGTGGTAGGGGTCCTTAGGGTTGCTTAGAAGATGCCCGGTGCTTGTGGTAGGGGTTCTTAGGGTTGCTTGGAAGATGCCCGGTGCTTGTGGTAGGGGTCCTTAGGGTTGCTTAGAGGATGCCAGGTGCTTGTGGTAGGGGTCCTTAGGGTTGCTTAGAAGATGCCCGGTGCTTGTGGTAGGGGTTCTTAGGGTTGCTTGGAAGATGCCCGGTGCTTGTGGTAGGGGTCCTTAGGGTTGCTTAGAGGATGCCAGGTGCTTGTGGTAGGGGTCCTTAGGGTTGCATAGAAGATGCCCGGTGCTTGTGGTAGGGGTCCTTAGGGTTGCTTAGAAGATGCCCGGTGCTTGTGGTAGGGGTCCTTAGGGTTGCTTAGAAGATGCCCGGTGCTTGTGGTAGGGGTCCTTAGGGTTCCTTAGAGGATGCCCGGTGCTTGTGGTAGGGGTCCTTAGGGTTGCTTAGAAGATGCCCGGTGCTTGTGGTAGGGGTCCTTAGGGTTGCTTAGAGGATGCCCGCTGCTCCATCTTTGTCTGATCGCGGCCTTGTTTACATTTTTGGCCTCGTCCAGTGAAAGAAGGGCATCTACTGTTGTTAAAGGATTCCAGCCTTTGCCAATTCATCTTCTTTCTCATTGCCCCTGATACCACAGTGTGCGGGAACCCATTGCAGTACCAAACTTTAGCTAATGTGGTTGAGGTTCTCCCGCTGTGATGCCAGTTAATTGCACCTTTTTTCCCAATTTGTTCTTAAGGCACCAAGGACTGATGGGGCATATGTCAAGAGCACTATTTCTTTTTCTATTCTGAATCGGCTGTGCAAGGATTATCCACATGGAACCCAGTATAGCCTCCTTTTCAGCCTGATAATTGGTTGAGATAGACTCTTCAATGGTACTTCCATCTGGAAATTCAATATATATACCAGCTCTACCATCCTTGATTGCTTTAGTAGCTGAGCCATCCGTATATATTCGGGTCCATTCGTGACTAGGGTAATTTCTATGATGTGGTCCAGGCTGATACCTCTCATCTCAGGGGTCAGCACACTTTCCTTGCTGGTTATTCCAGGTATAACACCTACAATACTAGGATGGGATGTTTTCCTCCAAGGGAGAAAAAACATTGTGACATCCACACTAGTTTAAGAAGCATAATATGATAATTATACCAGCAGGTTCTTAATTCTGTGGATAGCGCTTTGCCTCTTTAGTCATGAGGAATAACCTTGTATGACTTTCTTTTAGAGGATGATCTACCACACTTATAGCTTTTGAATTGATGTTCAAAAATTTCGGGTCTCTTCTGTCCTTTATGCTTTTTAAACCAGTAATGGTTTCCATCGTGTTAATAAGAGTTGACCTCATTGTGCCTGTAATGATTCGAAGGTTGTGATTCTGTATACACTTGATTTTCTGAAGGCTTGTTGGATCAGCAGTGCTCCAACTGGTAATGCTAATTCTAATACTGATCTAACATAACCCGTGTTTCCAGAAGGTTTATAAATAATATACATTGCAATTTAGCTTTTCTTTAAATGGGAAAAATAAATTTTCTGTAACTGAGTCATGAAAACATTATTCCTGAAATATAATTAGTAACACAGACTTATTACAAACCGTTATGAAGAGCAAGATTTTAGAAAAGTAAAAATGCAATAAAAAATGTTTACAATTTAATATAAAGTTGTTGTAAGCTAATAAACTTTACATAAATAAATATAAAATAGTTGTAACCTAATAGGATAGGAATGTTTGTTATTTCTATAGTTTTTGAATACGTAGAATAGAATAGAATAGAACAAGAAACTTTATTCTGGGACAATTCTGTCCATAAGAATAACATTAATGAACCAAATAGAAAATTATAACAGGCCAAAAACAATATATAACTACAAGTAAATAACACAAAAATGAAAAAAAAAAAAGAAAAGGTCATAGTACTATCTCTATGTACATATTCTAGAAGTAAATAAATAAGAATAAACATAGAATTTAACTTTTACATCTCGTTAAAGTAAATACTCTATTCACCTCACATAAGTTGCCATGATAAAAAGTAGCTTCTGAACTTTGAAACTATGATAACATCTGACATGAAAAATATGAAAACATCTGACTGGAGAGAATGGAAGTATTGAAAGAGGAGGGATTTAAACGATGATAGGGAGAGAGCATGTCGGATGTTTGAAGGGAGAGTATTCCATAAGGCAGTGGAACGGGCTAAAAAGGAGATATCATACTTTTTGGTTCTATGGAAAGGAGTTTGGAGGTCGGACAGGCGGGATCTTGTTTGTTGGTGATGGGTTGGGGATTTGAATACCAGAAGGCTGTAGACATAAAATGGATGGTGGGAGTTAATGATTTGATAAAGAAAGTCTTCGAAAGGTGGTGGATAGCCACTTTAACTCGTCATAGAGGTGAGATACCTGTGACTGTCTTGAGGTACCGTACGCCAATATTAAAAAGCAATTCATTATCCTTCTCAATCTGTCCTCGACTACCTTCGAGAGGCCACCATATGCCACACAACCATAAACAAAGAGTGATGAAACTAGAAGCTTACGGGTGGATTGTGGGAGAAGGTTGCGGGATCAGTGAAATTATTTCAAGTTACTTATCGACATACATACCCATCTAGTTTATTTATAGGTGAAAATTAAATTTTACATGTCTCTGATGCACTTTAAAATAACAAACAAATAAACTTAACCAATTTTGCTTTTTGTTACGGTAAACTAAAACTCCTAAAGAGATGAACTCTAAATCGGTCAGAAAGAGCTTTTTTTAAAGATAAATGACACCTCAGCAAGAGCTGGTTCGCTAGTTTGTAAATATATTATAAACAATTTAAAATGTCTTCAGTTTGAAGGTTCCCATAACCCAAATCCCTAACAGTCCTTTGCTAGGATAGCCATACTCTCCATTATTCCATCCTTCCTCCTGACGACCACTCTGACTTCCTTCTTCTGCCATCAGCCTTCCAATCCATCACTACCTTTGTTAACTTGTCGTTCTTGGATGTCTCATCCTTCATGAGCATACCATCTAAGTCTTCTTTCTTCTATAACCCCTAGGATATTCTATTATATATCCATTTGCGTCCTAGTGATGCTCTTCCTACTCCTTCTAATCCTCTATTTCCGACGTTAGCAAATCGACCAAAATGACCTCTTTAACGTAGTTAAACAAAAAAAAAGTCGAAAATTGGGTTCTTCACTCATTCAGTGACTGCTAAAAAATCAGTGTTATGAAATTTTTGCCTCACTTCTTTGCCGAGGGAGTGGCATAGCCTAGTGGATAGAGCATTAGGCTACTCAGGTCGAATCCCAGCTCAGGCAGAATAATTTATTTCAGTCCTGGAGCGACCCTGGGGTATGGATACCTTCCTAGGGCATACCCAGCCTCTATTCACTGGGAAAAACCTGGCAGCCCAGCGTTATTTAGGCTTAATCACCTCCTTTTATGGTTGTTGGCATATGAACAGTACAAATCTCTATATGTACCGAACCCAAGACCCTTCTCGGGTTGTACAAGTACAGGTTTTAGAATTCTTTTTACTTAATAAAATTCAAAGAACCTTAGATAATGAATTTTCTGAATTTTTTCAATTTTAAGTATTCTAAGTTATATTATGACTATATGGAAAAAGCTACCAACACATGAACCAACAATTGAAATTTATACAGATTTCTCTCTGTCCTAAGCGGATTTTCCCTTGTTTCAATTCATGTTATTTGGAAATTTCAACCCCCTCTTCCTTCTCACCATCTGTTGTGATGTAGAGTAATGTGAAAAAGTGGTGTTCCTTTACAGGAGAAACTCAGGCACCTTCGTTGGAGATAAAATATGGTTAAATTATCTTAATCCTCATAAACGTAGCTCCAAAAGCCCTCCTTAAAAGTTGTGTGCTTTAGATAAGAATATTTGTTTATATTATTCTTATTTAATCAGCTGATTCTTATTCTGATTCTTATTTAATCAGCTGCTCTATGTTCTCTTTTCGGTAATCAATGTGTAGAAATATTAAAGCCTTGATGTGTAACAAAGCTCAAGTTTTGTTTTAATGCTAATCTAGATTTGATATTTATTTCAGGAAGGGGTCAAAGATTTGGCTAATCAACTAAAAAATGCCGTCATCAACAACAGTCCTGGAGATATTATTGCCATCGCCGCTGAAGGAGGAGATGCAAATGAATCTACTCCGTCCGGAGACAGCCTTATCCATATTGCAGCGAAGGCTGGAAAATGTGCCTCCATTGGTGCTCTCAATTTTCTGAAGGTTGATCTGGAAGCTGTCAACTCCAAAAATGCCACTCCGCTTGGGGAAGCTGTGAAGAACAATCATGTGTCTGCAGTTGAGGCTCTGTTAAAGGCTGGTGCTAAAGTTGAGAAGCGTTTCTATAGAGGAGACACCTATCTCCATATTGCGGCTACTAGTGGCAGCAATGGAGTGCTCGAGTTTTTGCTGGATAGAGAAGTGATGAAAGTAAATGAAAAGAACCACTTTGGTGAAACTCCATTAGTTCAAGCTGTCAAAGCAGGCAATGTCAGGGGTGTGGAGATATTGCTCAAGAAGGGAGCTGATTGTAGTATTGTACCAGAAGGAGGCAAAAGTCTAACCGAGATGGTCTTGGAGTCACAAAATCCTAATATGTTAAGAGCATTAGTGGAAAGTGGAGCGGAGTTGAGCTTCACTGGTGGTGACACCATACTTCATTTAGTAGCTAGCTCAGGAAATGTTGAAATGCTTAATGTAATTAAAAATAGAAAACTCCCCTCAAACATTAAAAATAACAATGGTCTGACACCATTACATGTTGCTTCTGATATTTCCATTATAAGATTCCTCATTCGAATGGGTGTCGATGTCAATATAAGAACTGATAATGGTGAAACAGCCCTGCATCTCGCATCTGCTAAAGGATCTCTTGAGCTGGTGAAGGATTTGGTTCGACTCGGTGTTCATGTTGACCCACAGGATGAAGGAGGCACTACTCCATTGATGGTTGCGTGCGCAGGATCTAAGGGAAACATTGTCATTTTCTTATTACATCATGGGGCCAATCCGTTGATCAAAGACAAAGAAGGTAGGACTCCGCTTCACCATGCTGCTGAAGGAGGCTGTCTCAGGTCTGTGGCAGCTTTGCTGGATGCTGGTGTCAAAGTCGATGTTAAAGATGAGAAGGGTGACACTCCTGCTTTTGTTGCAGCCCTGAATAACAAGCCACCTGTTCTGAAGATGTTAGTAGGGAGTCGGGCGGCTGATCTTTCTTTGAGGGACTGCAGTGGGGAAGGGATAATTCATCGTGTGGCCAAGTTGGGACACACTGAAATCATTACAGCGTTGTTAGATTTGGGGATGCAGGTGGATATGAAAGGAAAGGATGAGAACTCTGCCTTACATTATGCATCTCAGAAAGGTCACGTTGCTGCTGTGACAGCGCTGCTCGATGCGGGAGTGGAGGTGGACACCATTTGTAAGAACAAAAAGACAGCCTTGCATCGTGCAGTGTGGGAAGGGCATGTTGCAGTAGCTACGGTCCTATTGGACCGCGGAGCAGACCTCGGTGCAAGGGATGTGGATGGATACACCTCTCTGATGATGGCGTCCAATCAGGGTCACATGGACGTGGTACAGCTACTTGTCGACCGCGGGGCAGTCATCAACGAGAGGGATAACAAGCAACGGACTGCGTTGTACTGGGCCGATACCAATCGAAAGAAAGCTCAAGCTGTTGCGGAGTACCTAAAATCAATAGGTGGCATTCAGTGATGTCATCTGCAACACCCTAGTTCAGCAGGGTTTTATTGTACATAATTTAAATTTATTGTGTATTTACTTCTCAATCAATATCAGTATTTTTAAATCATTTTTGACGAATATTTATTAAGTCATCACTGAATTTTTAATGTAATGTTATACTATTTGTTGAACTTTCTTTTTTGTATGAATTTATTATGTTATATTATTTAATTGATTTGTACATTTTTAATAAACGAATTTGTTCTAAAAATCATATTCACTTTTTAAAATATCAAGGTAAGATAATACTAAGAAGATCAAGTTTCAAAAGAAATTAAAATGAAATAAAAAATGTATTATTATTCTTGGACTTGAGTCCTCATGAATAAAATCAAAATACAAGTTCAACCATCAGAACAGTGTGGTCCTGAAGTTTGAATAATCAACATATTTATAATTTTAAAGAAATAAACATTTCATTAATTTTATAGAAGGGGCTTGGTCTAGTGGACAGAGCACTATTCTACTGATCTCCAGGTTCCAGGTTCGAATCCCGGCCGAGGCAGAATTGTTTATTATGTTATTTAAGCTGTGGAGCAACCCTGGAGTATGGAGACCCTACTGGGGCACACTCAGCCTCTATAATGTGGGTACCCAAAATTGGGGAAAAGACCTGGTGGCCGAGCTTGATTTGAAAACACCATTGCTGGCCTTGAAACAGTACAAATCTATATGTACTGAACCCAAGACCCTTTATGGGTGTTAGAGGTACAGGTGTGGTCCAGCAAATATTCTATGAACACTAGACTAATGCCTTATGGGTTGTGCGTAATTATTTATTCTGTTATTTTAGCTGTGGATTGGCCCTGAGGTATGGAGACTATTCTGCCTCTATATAGTAGGCTCCAAAGAAATGTTTAATAAGATGGTTAAAAGAACTACATTATGTATCCATGGAAACGTTTATTTTAGATTATACTAGTAGACCAGCCCCTGCTTCGCACGGGTGTGATTTGAATGTGGTCCATTTATGATTAAAAAAACTCTGTCGGACCGATTTAGAGTTTATCCCTTTGGGTGCATTAGTTTATCACAAAGAATAGTGCAATTAGCAAGAAAATATGTTTGGTTTATAATGTCTATTCATTATTATATTTAACCATTGGCACAAATTAAAATAAACTGAAATTTGGTTAAGTTGATTCCTTTGTTTTTTAATGTGAAGCACTGATAACGGACAATTTAATTTTCCCATATAAAGAAAACTTGATGTAATCGAAAACTACAGAAATAAGTTCTATTTCATTCGGTTTATTACTATTTTATATTTCAAATGGACTATTTAAATTACATTTTAAAAGTTAAATTAAGTTTCCTTAGGTATCCCATAAGGCAGCGATTCACGATGAAAATTAGGGATGTGCAGGTGAGATGAAAGCAAGTATTGTATGTTTTCACGAAAGTAGCAGGAGAGGAGGAAGGCTTATTATTATTTAATAAAATCAAATATTACTTTTAGAAAAATCCTATGATATAATTAAATATTATTCTTTTCTTTTTTAATTTTTCAGGAAGTTTTTCTTAATATGACACACTTAAATAAGCACACCTTAACTTCCTTTTGTTAATTATTAGTTTATTTCATAATTGTTTACATCATTTATCTATATATGAATCGGTATCGGTGAATCTTAACGGGATATATTTAAATAAACTATTAACAACACAAATGGAAAAAATAAACCAATATTAATAAAAAAATATATTGATGACCTCATTATAATAATAGACAAAAATCAATTTACAATAGAAAAATCAATAAACAATAAAATCAAATACCTTGACTTAGAAATTCATATGAAGAACAATATAATCAGTACAAAATGGACTAAAAAAGAGACAAGTAGCTATAGATATTAAATTATATTTCAAATCACCCAAAAACACAAATAGTAAGCACAGCCAGAAATTATATACTTGGAGCAATCAAACTTACAGATGAACAGTTCATGAAAGATGTACAATTGGAAATTAATAACATATGAAAAGAAAACTTTTATCCTAAAATACTTAACAAATTATGGTACAATTATAAAAAAGAAGAAACAAAAATAATAATACAATTATTAATCAAAAAGAAAATTGTAAAAACTTAGAAACAGATCTAAACAATAAAATAAAAAAAACAAAAACAAAAATTTATAACTCAATTTTTCAAAGATAATAAGATGATAGAGCACTCAGAAATAAAAACCAATAAACAACATATCAACAACAATTACAAGAAATATCACAAACTAACATATATCCCAAAATTAACAGAAACAATAAAAAGTACTTTTGAAAAATATGATCACCTGTAATGTATTGAGGATACTGAGGGGAGTTAATTATTAAATAATTTTAATATTAAACAATTAAATATTAAGAAGCCTTTGTTGGTAAAACATCTAAAGGGATTTCCCAAACACTCTTGGATTGTCCGTGGGCTTGGGCTGTCCCCCGCGGTACGCCTGGTATCTATACAAGGGTGGACAAAGGCTGTACTTTCCATATCAGTCCTGCCCGAGGTGACGACGATGGGGAGAAGATTCGAAAGAGTCAGTCAAGTTTTATCCTCAAGAAGAGTAAGTCGGGTTCCATCTACAAGAAGAGGAGGTGGTCGTCGGGGTTCTGAGAGCAGCTGGAGGATGATGCCGAGAAAGGGGACCTAAGACTGATTTCACCTTTGCCAACCGGTTTAGTGTCTCAAAGGTATATCGTTATTTGTAATATTGTATGGCAAATGTAGTAGTAAAAATGTCCCTCAGTATTCTCAATCAAAGTTCTAGGCAATGTGTTAATATAATTTATATGTGTAGGTTAATAATTATAATAACGTATTAATTGAATCTTGTTTACTTTAATCTTACCCTGGATTGGTAAACACGATACCTTTTGAAAGGAGATCCAATGGTATCATTAAATATAGTTCATATATATACTAAATATATTAAGTTTTTGAAGGTACTGCTGCCTTAGAAAAGTAGCCGGTTAAAAACATAGCACACCCAAACATATCATTTGGTCTATACAATAGTAACAAATTAGAAAAATATTTAAGTAAAATGAAAGATAAAATAGAAAAAAATGGATAAACAAAATGCAACATACAAAATAGACTGTAAAAATTGTGAAGGCATATATTAGGAGAAACATCTAAAAAATTAAAAACAAGAATATACCAACATATATCCAATTGTAAAAATATGAAAAACACCATTACAACAGCTTTATCATCCCATAGTATAACAAAACAACATAAATTTAACTTTGAAAATACACTAATTTTAGACACATCTCAAAATAATAGAAATAGAAAATTACTAGAAGCGATACACATTACCAAAAATAATAGCAGGACAATAAATTTTAAAACAGATACAAAAAACCTAGGAACCCATTACACAGACATCATAAATAAGGTAAAATTTTAAAATAAATATAACAATAGCCCAAAAACCATAATTAGAACATATAATTAATAGAAATAAAAATAAATACAAAGCACAAGGATTACATAGGAATACGGGAAAGGTACAAAGTTTAAAATTGGAAATAATAGAAACAGTAAGCCAATGAACACCCATGAGGACAAATAGCAGTAAGCTATGGAGTGAAGTAATGAATTGTATATGAGAAAGTGTTTTCAAAATATTAGGTAAATAATATTAGAGAGTTTTAAATTCATTATGACAAATTAGTGAAGATAATTTTTCAAAGACAAATATTTAAATAATGTATTTTCATTCACTAATCAAATTTTTTTTAAATTGTTTCAGTCTTGAAAATGGGGAAAGAACCCCGAAACGTTGATAAATGATGTAAACAATTATTAAATAAAATAAATAATTAACAAAAGGAAGTTAAGATGTGCTTATTTAAGTGTGTTAAATATTATTTTTTTTAAAGATAAAAAACAGAATGATAAAGTTATATCAAAACAAACAAGTGTAACATACTTACATATCATGAAAACATGTTTTTTAATGCAGAAACCAGGGGTGGGCATAGTCGAATGATCGGACTTTGATGATTTCAATAATCGAATGATTCAATACCTCCCTCTATGATTGCTGAGCTTAGGTGCAAATATGCATATTAATTTATGTGATGAGAAAAAAAAAAAAAAGAATTTTCTGAATATATAGCATTAAAAAATAGAGTTTGAATGATCATTTGTTTCTCAAGACCGATTAATTCGAATGATTGAAATGAACGAATGATCTGATAATCATCATTCGATTATGCCCACCTCCAGTAGAAACTCGATTTCAAGAAATTGAACATTATATATATTAAAGGTAAAAAAAAAAAAAAAAATGATGAAGTAATATAGAAAATTCGGTAATTGAATATTTATTATAATATGTTGAAAGTATGCGATATTCACTTTCACCTACGAATCACGAATTTCACCTCACCTACACATACCCTAATTCTCACCGTGTATCGCTGCCTATATAGTTTACAGTGAAACATATCTTTTCATAAAATTTACAACTCACAATTTATGTTAATAACTTAGTTATAATTTTGTACATAATATTGTTTTTAAAATCTTGCGTACTAATTAGAAGAATATAAGATGCATGATCCTGTACCTTTGGCTATAACCTTCCTCTTTACTCTTTGGGGCCTCAGACCAGGGATGATGCTGGACCTTCGGAACTCCTGGAGAACCAGCCTGAATTGAACCTTGCCCATCCCAAAGGTCACCAGCCAGTTCCTCTCTTTTAAGTATCTTAGGCTTAACTCCAGGATTCTTATCAAGGCAAAGTAATCCGTATTGTTTATTTGTTTATTTATTTAACGTCACTTTATGCTACTATGGCTAATCGGACGATGCTACAGTGGGAGTCCTAAATTTTGCCTATCCAGGTTTTATTAGGATAGGGATCTTTAACGAGTACCTGACATCGCACAGGCTCGGGACCACCTTTTAACGTCCCCTCCGAAGGACGGCGTAACTAAGGATTTTTTACTCCCATTAAAAAATCCTAGGACCACCTGCGGGTTTGAACCGTGACCTTTAGCATAGTAATCCGTATTTAAATGATGTATTGGGTTGTTTCACATGAAATGTCCGTTTTTTTAGTTTCTGAAATACATTAAGGATTTTGCAGGTCTCTGCCTATTCTCTAGGGGACAGCAAGTCCCCTAAGAATAATATAAAAGTACACTTTTGAAATTACTCTTCTGGCTACACAAAGTTTATAATATTATATATTGGGTTGTGTTACATAAAATGTCCGTTTTCAAAGTAAAGGATTTTTATTAAAAATACGATATGAAAACAAGATAATTTTATTCCAAGTATTTACCTTCTCTTTCTACACATTTTTCCTAACGTGACACCAACTTTTTTATCCCCGAACTGAAAAACTCTGAGCTTTGAAGTGAAACAAAATCTGAAAACGCACTTTTCACTTGATCATCATTTTCAAAACGTATGTTTTGAAACATGGGGTCTTGCTGCCGCTCAGTGAGATCATGAGGTACCCATGTATCGAGCTTTTTTACTTTCCCAATACACTTTAAATGTCTGGAAACGGTAGATGCGCTTGCATTTAGTTGAGCTGAGAGTCCTTTAACTGTTTGGTAGAGGTTTCCTTCTGCTGTATGTTTGAGGACATCGTTGTCAATTACGGACGGAGGTCTTCCTCGGGGCAAGTTTTCCAAGTCGGTATCCCCAGCTGAAAACTTAGCAAACCAACGGCGAATGGTCCGTTCATTAACACTCCCTTCCCCGAACGCCTTGCAAATATTTCTAGCGATCTCAGCTGATGAATGGCCGAGTTTAAACTCGTACAAAAATATTACTCGAAAATCGCGTGTTTCCATGTTCATATTTGGAGGTATACTAAAAAGTAGGTAATTGATTGGGAAGCTAATGTTTATAATACAAAGGTAGAGGATTAGTAACTGTTTACTTTAAATATGTAAACATTCAGAAGAAAACAACAGAGACCCGCAAAATCCTTTATGTATTTCAGAAACTATAAAAACGGACATTTCATGTGAAACAACCCAATATTATCCTTTGAATTATTTATTGCTTTTCATATTACTTAATTGCCTATCTACAGCTATATAAACAGTTATACCCTAATAATGTCATTTAGAAATGATAAACCATTGTGTAATAATTTGCAGCGTTTATTTTTATTTTTTATTCTCTTCTGAACAGTTATATTCGAAGATATCACGTATATTGAGACCTGAAACATGAATCTCTATAAGAGAATTTAAAAGTCATTTTTGCTCAGCTGATTGGAAGGTTCATTATCGAAAATGATAAACAAAAAAGCTCTGTGGTAGCAACTGGATAAACATTTTAATTAACATTGTTTATTCCGAAGGAGGTAAATATGGTTTCAGTATAAATATACACAAGACCTATTGACAGCCTGTTTCATCATAGCAGTAATCAGCTTGCAGTAAGTAGCTTTCATGATAAATATATTGAGATATAAGACATGTATGGCCGTTTTGAGCATCAGAAAGAAGGCAAAAAATCTGGTGCGGGCGACACAGGACTTTCACTTACCTCGGTTGTTGAAATCAATTTAAGAACTTATAAATAAACAAAAAATTGAAAAAGTTTTTAGTTAATTAAAATAAAAATATGATTTATATAAAATAATGTAACTATATACAATTATTACGTAGAATAATCACTAATCAATTTATGCCATAATAGTCACTTTACATAACCTTTTAAAGCATTGTGTATAATATAATATTTTTTCTAAAATCTTCAGCTTTCCAAAGGTATATTATACGTCTATATTACTGTTATTATTATAAAAAAGAATTACATTAAAAAAATGTGGTGCGCACAACACACGACTTTCACTTACCTCCGTTGTTAAGATCAATTTTCAAATAATGATAGGTGGAATAGTCAGGAATCAGTCATTTTTTGAAAAGTTTTTAATTTTGCCAACGTTTCGGCTCAAGCTTGTGAGCCATCATCAGGGCATTACTGAGCCATGTCCAAGCATAAACTTTTAAATCAGTTTATGCTTGGACATGGCTCAGTAATGCCCTGATGATGGCTCACAAGCTTGAGCCGAAACGTTGGCAAAATTAAAAATATTTAAAAAAAAAGACTGACTCCTGATTATTCCACCTATAATAGTTTCTACAGTCGACTATACATCCTCAATACAATTTTCAAATAGATTTGGAGATGAAAATAAATTGTTAAAGAAATAATAAAATTAATTTTTCGATGAACATTACGTTGCTCTACAAAAGAAGTCTTGGATACATTTTTTTAAAATTTATTTAATTTTCAGTCATTGCAACGTTTCAGCCTCTAGGGCCATTTTCAAGCCTCTGTAATAAATTAAAAGTTTTTATGGCATTTATACATTTTTAACATCTAATATCAACACATAATAAATTATTTATAATACATACGTTACCTACCATGCATATACATGTTATCAATTCATTTCACCGCTTCATTAGTAGTGTCATCATAATTTTTAATAGTATCATTTTTTCAAAAATACCTGTTTTCAAAATATCATAATATATTTCATCATTAAATCAAAATGGAAAATCTATTTATTCAAAAAGAAAAAGAAAAGAAATTTTTTGGATTAACTCACTTAACATTTATCGGCCGTCTTGTAGGTGTTCTCATACGCGACTTACTTGGGGTGGGGATGTCAAAAAGCTTTATATATTTATTCTGTTAATTTAAGACAATGATGAGATAATAAAATTAAGTTTCAATAGAAACATGAGTTTTATAAAATAATCTATCATATTATTATCTACGACAAAAGTTTGTTTAGTCGTCTTTTCATCACTCTCCATTAACTTCTACAATTTTGTGTATAACATAATGTTTTTTTCTTAAATCTTTAGCTTTCCAACGGTATATTACTGTTTTTATGTTAAAAAAATAAAAATCAATCGCATAAAAAAATATATTTGTTCTTTTCTCCTTAAGTTAGTTATCAAACTCGTTTGTCTTAAATATTTAGCGGTTTTAATATGGTAAATTTTTATGAAATATACAAAATGAAAGGTACTTTAGAGGATGAAAATGTAAACTAAATTTTTTTTTATATCTCGCTTTACTGATTCTAAAACTCTATACATACTTTCATCATCAAAAATAACTGAGTTATGAGCGTATTTATGTCTATAATTTCAATTTTTTTCTCTTTTATATAACTATTCGAGGTTTTTTGGTTAAAAAACCACAATGAATTTTTTCTCCATCTTCGAAAATAACGTAGTTACAAGCATATATGCAAGCGAGATTTCAATTTTTTTTTTCATTTTTCTTTTTTTTTGTTTATCGCGCATTACTGATTCTAAACCTCATACATACATTTCTCTATCATCAAAAATAATTGAGTTATCAGCGTATTTATGTGTAAAATTTTAATTTTGTTTGCTTTTTTTTCCCTTTTATATAATTATTCGGTTTTTTTTTGTTTTTGGTTAAAACACTATTAATTTTTTCTCTATTTTCAAAAAATAACTAAGTTATTGAATAAATCACTTTTAATCGGCCGCCATTTTAAAATTAAACAGCTGATATCAACGTCTAGGTGTTAGGATCCTCGTTGCATGGACTAGTATTTTTGTGGCGAATATAAAAAAAAAAAAATCGGTCCACTAGTTTCGGAGAAATGCCGCGGCCGACGGACAAACTGTTTTTTTATTCGTTATTTGGATTCTACGCATCTTGAAACGTAAGCTCTCTAATTTTGCGAGGGGGGATTATTATTATTTTATTTTTTTAATCGATTACAAAGGTTCATTATTTTAAATAATAAACTAAAAATCTGGTGCGGGCAACACATGACTTTCACTTACCTCCGTTTTTAAAATCGATTAAAGAATTTTCAAATAAAGTTAGAAATAAAATAGAATGAAACTATTAAAGAATTATTTTAATTGAATTACTATAGAAACATGTGTTTTATTAAAAAAATCTATTATGTTATTATGTAAAATAATCAGTTAGTTTTATCGGCTTTTCATCATTCTTTACTAACTTTTACAAGCTTGTGTTATAAGATATTATTTTTTCTAAAATCTCCAGCTTTCCAACGGTATATTATACATCTATATTACTGTTCTTATGTTCAAAAATAATCATTGCAAACAATTGTGATAAGATGATATGGTTATTTTTATAGAATCTATAGAATTAAAGGTACTTTAGATGAAGAAAATTTAAAATATCGACATTTAAGCCCTGTCAGACCATTTTAATCAGAATTAAACCTACATGATATTAAAGCTCATTATATTTTACATCCATATAGCGACTTTAATCAAAATCGTTAGAGCCTTTTTGAGAAAATTATAAAAAGGTGCAAAATGCATGGTATAACGTAGCACTTCTGGTCAGCCGAATTTATTAAAAAAGTATATTAGTCTTAAATATGTTTATTCAGCTAAGTAGGTCTCGAGGCCATCGTCTTTTCAGCCGCCTAGGAAGATGATCAGGAATAGGAGATGAGAGTTTGCGGACGAGTGGGTTGGAGTGGACGGGTAATTTGGAATAAAAGGAGGAATATCTAGTTCGGGCTAGATCTTGTGATAATACTAGGGATATTTAGGTCTTTATGGATTATTTTATTGGTGACAAAGTAAGGGGCGTTTAGGATCTTTCGGAGGATTTTGGATTGCAATGATTGAATGCGGGAAGAATTGGATGGTTTGGTGGATCCCCATAACTCAATCCCATATGTCCAAATAGGCCTAATGATGGTTATATAAATTAATCTTTTGTAATATGTGGAAAGTTTTGATCGTTTGTCCAGTAAGTGTTGTAGTAAGCGGTATCTACGAGCTGTTTCTTGTCGTTTCAGTCTAGTGTGAGGATTCCAAGTAAGACGTTTGTCTAGATGGAGTCCTAGGTACCGGATCTGTTCAACTGAGGTGAGTGGAATATTGTTAAAGGAAATAGTGGGACAGGCGGACAAAGGTTTTCGACGAAGGGTGAAGGTAATTTGATGGGATTTAGTAGGGTTGATTTTAATTCTGGCACCGTACTTCAAGTGAGTAGGTTAGTTATATAGATATCCAAATTGGATGGGCTGACTGTCTTTCGACGATTATATGAAATATGAAATTTCGGTTCCGTACGACTTTTCGTTTTTGCGCTAGAGTTACCACACGGACACACAGACCTTTTTGCGGGACTTGGTCATTTGGACTCAGGTGACCCTAAGACGTGTATTTCCGTTAAAAACTGGAATTCGAAAATTTTCACGATCGCAATACTTTCCCTTACTTATATATTTCATATATAAGTAAGTGAAAGTAAAAATAATTTGGTGTTAAATATATTTTTTAGAGATGAAACTACTGGTGGTGTGTTCCTTGCTTGGCCTCTCCGTGGCGGGTGCTCTGGGCAGCCTCAGCTGTGATTGCGGGAAGAGGAACACTGTCGGTAGCTATGCGATGTAGTGGATGTATAATGCTGTTATTACAACACTGACTTGAACATTCGTTGTTTCCTTTCCAGGGCCGGATCATCGGCGGGAAGGTGGTCCAGAAGAACGAGTACCCGTGGATCGTCTCCCTCAACGAGGGCTGCGGAGGTTCACTCTTGACCCAGTGGCACGTCCTCACGGCGGCTCACTGCACCTACGGCCTTTCCAGTTCCGACCTCACAGTCTCCGTCGGGCGTCATTACCAAATAGGAAGTACGTACCATTATTTATTTATTCTATGTTCCTGGGCAACCCTGAATAAATTAAGGCTAATGAAAATTAGATCATTGTTATAGGTTCCAATTCCCTCCTCAGATCCCATACCACATTTCCAAGTCTAACCCTAAATGATCACCCAATCACCTTCACTGCCTCTGTCAAAAACCTGGGTATTACCATTGACCAAACCCTCTTCTGGAAACCCCATATTGTCCAAATCTCCCGAAGAACAATAAGTACCCTTAAATTTTTCCATCGCTCCCGCCATCTTCTTCCGCGATCCACCCGTAAGCTCCTTGTCTCCTCAGTTATTTTCCCCCCACTTTGACTACTGTTGCGGGGTATATGGTGGACTCTCGATTGTGCTCGAGGACAGGCTTAAGCGAATTATGAACATATTTTTAAGATTTGATTTTTATACAGCTAGTTAAGGTAGCTCCTTCCCTCTATCCGCAGACAATATTTCCTAGGATCATACCTTTTCCAAGCCATCCACTCCCAGATACCTCCCTATATCCACAGTCTTCTGCCATTTAAATCGTCAAACCACTCCTTTGAAACAAGATCATGCCATTCTGACCTTTATATTCCTATCTAAAGAACAAAAACTTTTGATCATCCCTTTCTTGTCCGCTCTACTACTCTCTGGAATTCCCTATATACTCATATCCGCTATGCTTCATCCCTACCATCATTCAAGACCCAGCTGTTCCAGTACCTACTGTCATCCCGAACAGACGCTCAACAAGCCTGATATTTCAAATAAAATATCAATTCATAAAAAAATTTATTATTTATTGTTTATATCAAACTTAGTTAATGAATCAGTTATTATGAACCAGTTTCAATGTGTTGAGATGAGCGAAGTTAAAAAAAAAATAAAAGAAATATGGCTAATGTAGACTCGATCCCGTTTCGAAAAGAGCTGGTCTTGAGTACTTAACATTAAAATAAAAAAAAATAGGTAATATTACATAAAAATATAAAATTGAAAGGAAACAAAATAAATAAAAGTTTAATAAAAAAGTGAGGAAATTTACAGTAAAATAAAAATCAGTTGATTTATAAAAAAATGAAAATTCTTCGATTTACCTGACTAAAAAGAAAAGGGTTTAAAAATTGGATTAGTGTGTTAGTACTACTACGAATGGTACAAAAAAAAAAAAAAAAAAAAAAAAAAAAATGGACAAATATAATGAGAAAAAAAATACCAAGGATAGTTAACTGTCCATAAATTCTTCAGTTCCGCACGACGGGTAGGCGACTCTGGAAGGACGGTGATCCTCTGGAAGGACGGTGATCTTCAAGAAGACGAAGCGAAGTCTGATAAAAAAAATTGTTGAAGGCGCCAATCGAGAAAAGCGTGCTCTCAGCTTACTAGTGCGATCGGTACTGGCTTGAGGGCAAGGGGGCACTCTTATCTGGCTAATCCTTAACTACACTATTGAATAGAAACACTAAAAGACGTAAACTAACAAAAAATAAAAATATTTTCCTCATTCAAATAAAACTATTTTTAATTTAAATTAATTTTAAATTCCAAAAAAAATATACAGGTTAAAAAAATATATAATGTTCAGGCTTAAACACAATGTTTTGTTTTATTCAAAACTTTAATCTATAAGAAGTTATTTATTTTACTCTTTTATTTTACTTTATACTTTAATCCATTTTTTTTCTTTCTCATATCATTTTAAATAAAAACTAATTATAATCCTTTGGTCTTAATAAATAATAAAATGGTCCAAAATATTTTTTTTTTCTATTCTATTTTATTGCAATCTATTCTCAGCCCTTACTTGCCTTTTGGGTTTTGCCAACGAACTGATGTCCATTATCATCTACCACTCCATTTGAAGCTTCCTTCCCCTGACGGTCTGCCTGGTCTTTGTTTAGGTTCCGAGGTTAAAATCCCACTTTCGTGCATCTTAAGCCGCCATCCAACCGTAAATGAACTATTTCAATCACGGGAAGTTGGTTGCACTCATTAAATGAGGAAACTCTTCCTTCATCCAGTGGCTCTCTTCATCTTAGCCCTCAGCGACTCAAAAGCAGTGCAGGTCGTGACCACAAGTAGGGCGTTGGGGGTCAATATCCATTTTAAAACGATGGAGTTTATCTCGGAACCCGCCTTGCCATCTAAGGAATTGTGATATCCAAAAAGTCCGGGAGGTTAAGAAGCCATCTGATATCAAGCAAAACAAAAATCTGTTTATATAAAACACTGATCCGGCCGGTACTAACATACGTCTCCGAAACATGGCCGACGACAATTGCCTACAGGTTTTAGGAAGAAAAATCTTAAGAAGGATGTTTGGCCTGGTAAAGGAGTGGGAGGAATACCGACTCAGGCACAATGCGGAACTGTACCAACTATATCAAGAGCCGGTGTGTAGTACAATTCATCAGAATTTTAAGACTGCTGTCATTTTGCGAGAATGGATGGTGACTCGCAAATAAAAAATCTGGTGCCACAACACACCACTTTCACTTACCTCCATTTTTTAAAATCAATGAAAGAATTTTGAAATACAGTTAGAGATAAAAATACGTGATACTATTAAAGAATAATTAAATTAAATTTCTATAGAAACATGTGTTTCATTAAAAAATCTATTATATTATTATCTAAAACAATCAGTTAGTTTTATCGGCTTTTTATCACTCTCTATTAACTTTTAGAAGCTTGTGTATGAGATAATATTTTTTCTAAAATCTTTAGCTTTCCAACGGTATATGATTCATGTATATTACTGCTCTTATGTTCAAAAACGAAAAAGTGCATTAAAAAAATATTTTTTCTGTTTCCTCCTTTAGTTGGGTATCGAATTTATTCAATTTATATATTTACCTGTTTTTTATCAGCGTTAACAAGATAATATAGTTATTTTTATTGAATCTACAAAATTAAAGATACTTTAGGGGAAGAAAATTTAAAATATCGCATTTAAGCCCTGTCAGACCATTTTAATAAGAATAAAACCTACATGATATTAAAGCCCATTTAATTTTACATCGATATAGCGAGTTTGAACAAAATCGTCGGAACCGTTTTCGAGAAAATCGAAAAAAGGTGCAAAACGCTAAGGTGGCTCTTCTGGTAGACTCATTTTGATAAAAAATGTTTTGTAACGTCTCGGGCGTATAGTTGTCTTAAATATGAAATTTCAGTTTCATAGGACTTACTGTTTCCGCCCGTGAGTTACCACACACAGAGACCTTTTTGCGGGACTGGTTTGACAGGGACTAATGTTTTCCGTTGAAAACTGGAATTCGAAAATTTTCACGATCGCAATACTTTCCCTTACCATATATAGTTAGTGAAAGTAAAAAAAAACTATTATTTGGGTACGAGGATGGAACTAGGAAAAGAGGGCGTCCACGACTAAGATGGGTGGACGAGGTCGAGGAAGACTCGAACCGGTTGTATAGCCCATGATGATGATGATGATGATAGTCTGGGAGGACCTATTTTACTTGAAGTAGGTACTGCACGGTGGGGAAGTATTTTCGTAGAGTACTCCCTTTCGGGGTAGTAATTCACCATCGGCCCAATTCCTCCATCGTATCCTCCCAAACTCTCTCTTGCACAACGAAGATTAGAATATATAATACCCTAATTAGGCCTGTTCTCACATAATCGTCGGAGTGCTGGACGATGACAAAACCCAAGGAAACTAAGATGTGAAAGAAAGATCCTAAGAAGGATTGGGAAGGGTTCATGGAGAAAAAGAAAAACAACGCTGAGCTGATACATAATATAAAGTCTGGGAGTATGAAATGAGAATGGCATATTGCAAGAATTAGTAGTAACTACATCATCAAAAAGCTCCTTGAGGGAAAGATTTTTGGAGGCAGAAATGTGGGTAAACCTCGTATGCGGTGGGCGGATTGTGAGCTGCTGAAAATGCTGGGAATTATTAGTTAGAGAGTAGCAGCACGAAACGGGGAAGAATGTAGGCTCAGGCTAAGGGAGGCCATGGCTCTTCATAAGTTGTAGCACCATCGAGTATCGTCATCCACAAACCTCTCTCCGACTTTTTCTGGAAGTCGTGCTAAGCCTTATTTTTATATGGATATCTGGCCATGTCTTCACACAGAAAGAGGTCGAGAGGTACCTTTCCCGCTAGCACCTGCACCGCTTCTTGTGATTGAATTGTATGCCCTTGTGACCCGTAGGAGGGCAATTCTCTGGGTCGAAGGGTCATTTTCTACAAGGTTCCAATCATTTTCTCTGGCGCTGAGTGAAGTTCAGAAACTAGGAGGAGGGTGGAGGAGAGGGAGGGGTGATATCTCAAAGGTATCCAGATCAACTCCATCATACATCGTCATGGTTTCAGAGTACTGACACCCCAAAAGGCAACTCCGACACTTCTGAGACCGTTCATTCCTCGGTTAAATAATCTACAATAGCTGCTAAAAAATCAAAGTGAGGCTTTATATTAAGCCGTTTTCCTAAAGGTATGTAATCACCTCACCTGGATGCATTTTTAAGGGAGTTCATACCAATAACAGGTTGCAAGTATCAGAATCTGCCAAAGGTTAGCTCAATTTCATTTGAATTGACACCCGAAATTGCTTTACGAACCCGTTAATTCCTCTGTCCCTACATACTTCTCCATATTCAGCCTATCCTCACTGACAGATCATTCAAAATAGATCACAGTTGTTCCCGTACATCCATGTTTTACATCTGGTGTTCCTCAAGGCATAATAATAGGGTTCATTCTTTGCACCTTTTATACAGCTGATGAACCAACCCATCCTAAGATCTATTCTTTCTGCTTATATTGGTGATAATTGTCTGCTATAAATCAAAAATGATCCAATTAATGTCCATCTTCCATAATCTTTAATCCAACATCAAGACCCTTGAAGTATATTAGTAGACTTTTGGAATAATAGTTAAATCCAACAAATCATACCATATAATCTTTACAAACATACAGTCCTCAAACATACAGTTGAAGGAAACCCCTACCAAACAGTAAAAGGACTCTCAGCACAACTAAATGCAAGTGCATCTACCGGTTCCAGACATTTAAAGTGTATTGGGAAAGTAAACAAGCTCGATACATGGGTACCTCATGATCTCACTGGGCGGCAACAAGACCCCATGTTTCAAAACATACCGTGCAAAAATTGAAAGAACCTGGGCTACGAAGTTCTTCCGCACCCACTTTATTTTCCCGACTTGTCTCCAACAGATTACCACCTGTTCAGGAATTTAGACAACTTCGTCAAAGAAAAACTTTTTGAAAATGATGATCAAGTGAAAAGTGCGTTTTGAGATTTTGTTTCACTTCAAAGCTCAGATTTTTTCAGTTCGGGGATAAAAAAGTTGGTGTCACGTTGAAAAACGGACATTTTATGTGACACAACCCAATACTTTACCGTATCCTTTAATGATTTTCCGTTTGTTCCTTGACAAACGAATAACTTGATAACATCATACTCAAAATGATAAAATCTGTTTTTTTTATATTTTAATACTAGACAGACTCTTTAATCTTCCACTTCTAAAAGCACATCATCATACCATAAGGTCTATCGTGACGTAAGGAGGTAAGTCTTGAGGTTCTACTCAACTTTCGAATTATTTTCGTATCAAATGCTTACAATCCGAATTCCTCATTGTCTCTTACTTTTTACGAATAAATCCATCCGAAATGACAATGTTCCATATGTTGCCAAAGAAGTCTGAACCAGATACCACTCCTTTCATGATAACCTCTATTCTCACTCTGACCCACTAGTACCAAAATCCTTGCTTCTTCTTAGATCCCTGATGATCCTCCTAGCCGTCTGAAAATAAGATGGCTGGAAGACCTTCTGATTAAGAGTATTCTTAGAAGGGTTGGCAATGGTTTGTTTTTTCACATTTGTATCTCATTGTATAATATTTTCCTCAAATTTACTAAATATTTTTATTTTCAGTCAATTGGCACCTTAAGAAGTACAAAATAGCGAAGATTGTTCAACACAAAGGATACAGAGATGAAGATAAGAGTGTGGCTGATGATATTTCAGTTCTCGTCACTGCGGAAAAAGTAAAATTCGATAATTATGTCTCTCCAATATGCCTTCCGAACAGAAAAATAGACCGGTCAATACATCAAAGTCATAGGTAACCTCATAAGCCAATAATTAAACATAATATAACAATTTAATATCATCATCAACAATTGAGACGTTGATTTCCAAAATGTACTATATCCACTTTGGACAATTTTACAGAAAACGTAAAAATCTGTCATTTATTTATTATTGTATCGATTTACGTGATTTTTTTTTATTAAAATCAAAAGTTGATTTTTAAGTGAGTTGCAAAATCATTTTTCCAACTTATTGCACTTTTCGGTGATTTTAAACAATATAATATGGATATAGCACTTTTTGGAAAGAATTAAAAGGGATATAGTACTTTATGGAAGAATATAACGAGCGATAAGCTGGTAACAGTCACTGTAACCTTCCTAATACAACAGTAGTGATAACTAACGTCTTTATATCGTTAATTACTAAATTATGTATATTAACTTATTCTCCCTCTGAGAAATATCTTTCTTTGTTGGTTTATTACATTGGTTATCTATTCTTCATAAAGAAAGTGAATATTAAAAGGACAATTTATCTATTTATGGCACTATAATAAGAAAGTATGTAATTCTGAAGTTTGTTTTGAACTTGTATTTACTATTTGCGTGAATTTAGCAAATTTAACCATATTATTAACGACGTGTAAACAATTTTTAACCATAAATACTGATAAATAATAACTTTTGAGCTTTTATTTTACATAAAAAATCTACTATTATGTTTAGATCAGGCACGGATTTCCTTCACATATTTAGCAAGTTCGTGGAATGCTAATTCCAACTATTTGCTGCATCAAATACCATTATTCTATTAACATGTGAGCTTCTGAAAAATTTTAAACCAAATTTATGTTGTTGCAAGAAGAAATACTATGAAAAAACGTAATTTAATTGACAACTTACGAGAACCGAAACAACGCAACTAAGTTGTTTCAAGTAGCCTAAAAACTGATTATTAGGTTAAAATCAGTGATCAAAATAATAGCGGTGATTCAAGACGTGCTAAATGAACCAATAAAAATGCATAAAATGATGAAAACAATAAATTAATGGTGATATATTACAGGGTTAGGTGCTCCTGCCGTATGATAGGAAATATAGTATTTTTTGGAATGAAATGCAATTTTTAAATACTTTTTTTAAAGGATTTTCATGTTTCTTAGATACAATTTGATGACGGATTTAGATAAAACTAAACCATTAGAATACAAATATGTGAAAATATCAACTTTGAAAAAAATGTCCTTTAGTACCTTTTTGAAATCAACGTCCCATATAAGCCTATTAAACCTGATTTAGAGATTTGATGATAGAGACAGAGAGGATTGAATTGATATATTTAAAAACGTTATTTAAGTTAATAACATTTTTTTTCTTTAAATGACAAAAGATTGAACTTTTGTCATTAATTTTTAACAACATAATATGAATATGATTACTCTTTGGTAAGAATTGAAATGCATATAGTAGTCTATGGAAGAATATAACCAATATATTGGCTGTGTTGGCAACAGTCATTATAACCTTTCTCCTTACAGTATTACTGATAATAATAATAATAGGCTTAGCGAACCCGAAGGTTCGATGCCGATACCACCAAACTTCGCCTGCACAGACTCGTCCAATGTTCGCCGGTCAAGCCCAAGCCCCCGAGATCAGCCTTAATGCAATCCTCCCATCGACGCTTTGGCCTACCTTTCGGACGCCTACCAGTCGGTTCAGCGAATACCAACTTTCTCGAAATCCGTTCCTCACTAAGCCCAACAACTTTTCGCGCCCATTTGAGTCTCCGCGATGCTATCAACTCAATTATATTCACAGGGTACAAACTCCGCAATTCCGCGTTGTGCAACCTTCTAAACTCCCCAGTGACCTCATCTCTCTTCGGACCAAATATTTTACGCAGTACCTTATTCTCGAAAACCTTAAGCCGTTGTTCATCCTTTGAAGTAAGCGGCCACGTTTCGCATCCGTAAAGAACCGTTGGAAGAATAATAGTTTTATAACTTCTAACCTTTAAGTTTTTAGACAGAAGCCGCGAGCTAAGTAATTTAGCAACTGAATAATAACACGCATTTCCCACCTTTAACCGGGACTTTATTTCTTCCTGGATTTCATTTTTTCTTGTTATCATTGAACCTAAATTCTTGAATTTCTCTACGCGTTCAAAAGCATGACCTGAAATAGAATGTATTACTGATAACTATCGTATTTATTATCTTAATTATTAAATTATGTATATTTCACAGCAATATACTTTCTTATTGGTTAATTACATTCCATATTCGATTTTATATATTAAGAGATGGAGCTTGAAATAAATACAGATTAGACGAAATATATGATTAGAAGTAGAAATGGTGACGATCTTGGCGCTATTGATAAATTGGGAAATCCATTTAAACATGTAAAGAAATTCAAGTATTTAGGTTCTATGATAAATAGAAAAACGATGTCCAAGAGGAAATAAAGACTCGGGAAATGCGTGTTATTATTTAGATGCAAAATTGCTTAGTTCGTGTGGCTTCTATCATGAAAATGAAGTTTATGTAGCATATTAGCTAGAATAACAGCCTTCACGAGTTCGAACCTGCAGGTGGCCTCAAGATTTTTTAATTTTAATTAGGAGTAATAAATCCTTAGTTATGCCGTCCTTCGGAGGGGACGTAAAAAAGTTAAAGACCCCTATCCTAATTAAACTTGGATAAGCAAAATTTAGGATTCCCACTGTAGCATCGAACGATTAGCTACAGTAGCATAAAGTGACGTTAAATAAATATCCCTTTGAAGAATTGACAACGCCTTAACGTTTTGCGTAAGTTATTTGAAAAATTTGATCCAATGAGATATTAGACCACCGGGAATTCAGAAGGTTATACAACGCGGAATCGTGGAGCTTGTATCTTGGTAGTTTAATTGAGTAGAGAGCATCGCGGCGACTAACATGGGCGTGTAATGTTGTGCTCGGTGAGGAACGAATTCTCAAACTTTTTTTTTTTTTTTAGATTAAGATTTTTATTTTTTAATATTTTACAAATGGCCACATGCCTCAAACTTTATACATGTTGTGGTAATTGTACCAAATACATGTTACTTTTATGTGAATATTTACAGTAGGGGTTAGTGGTAATTGTAGTCTATGCTACTTTTAGAATAGTCGGAAAAACCTACAAAAAAAAAAAAAAAAAAAAAAAAAGAAAGAAAAATAATTTAAGCCATAAAAAAATAATTAAAGTTAAAAAAACAAAACAATTAAAGTAAAAACAAAACAAATATAACTAAGTGGAAACGAAACAATACAAAATACAATATTTTGGATATATGCTAATATATACAATAAATAATATTTCTTTTTTATATTTTAAAATTAATGCAGTAGTATGTCTTTTGTACGTTTATGTACATAACGTTTTAGCGTAATCTTGTCATAATAGCCTACTTTTTGAACTATTGGGTTGTCACTAGTATGAGTCAGAGAAAAGAAAAGTTTTGTCAGCGAGTACGTATATTTTTTAATCGACGGGATTTGTACATCCGATAAAATGATTGTGATTCGCCTGTAACGAGGATAATTATTACGATTGGAACGACTTGTGTAACTCCAGACTGGGGCAGCGTAGGTCAGTATGGGACGAATGACAGTTTTGTAAAGAATCAGTTTGTTTTTTTATGATAGTTTTGAGTACCTATTGAAGTGTGGAGCCATTTTGTTGATAATATTTTTGGCTCTATAGCATTTATTATGTATGTGTTTTGTGAATGTTAATGATTTGTCCATTTCTAAACCTAAGTAATTTATAGACTGGACCCCGGAGATTATGTTTCTCTTCATGACAATCTTTTTTGTAACCGACGGTCTCTTTTTGTTAAAATTATCGCTTTAGTTTTCTGGACATTAATCGTAATTTTACATTTTGAGAGCCTAAAAACCTATTGATTATTGTGTCGATCCTATATCAAAACGTTGGTATGCGTTGAACCGACTGGTATAGTGTACGAGAGGTCGGCTGAGGCGTCGATGTGAGGATTGTGTTGAGTTGATCTCGGGGGCTTAGACTTGAACTGTGATCATTGGACGAGTCTGTGTAGGCGGTATTTAGCGTAATCGGCGTAGAACCTTCGGATTCGCTAAGCCTATTGTTGTTATTAAATTATCTATTTCGTAAAAAATTACTTTTGAAAATCAGGGTTAAATAGATGAGAATAATTATCTGATTGCAGGTTGGGGATTGACTAAAAACAACGAGTTCTTAGGAAACGCCAATCGCCTGCGAGAAGTGGACCTCCAAGTCATATCTCCAAGCATCTGCAAACGATCATGGCCGTTGCTGTGGCAGAACTCTCAGCTGTGCACTTACACGCCCAAAAAGGACTCCTGCAGTGTTGGTATAATTGTTACATTAGATCCAGCACAACGTGTTGTTTGTTTGTTTATTTAGCTAATGTCACTTCTTGCTGCTGTTGCTAATCGGAGGATGCTACAGTGGGAGGTATAAATTTTGCATATCCAGATTTAATTAGGGCAGGAATCTTTAACGAATACCTGGACTTTTAACACCGCAAAAGCTCAGGACCACCCTTTTTTTATTTACAGTTAACCCAAGTCTGAAATAAAAAAATCTGAAGCTTATTATTGGGTTGTGTCACATGAATTTCCGTTTTCAAGGTAAAGTATTTTATTAAAAATACGATATGAAAACAAGATAATTTTATTCGAAGTATTTACCTTCTTTTTCTACACATTTTTTCCAACGTGACACCAACTTTTTTATCCCCGAACTGAAAAACTCTGCGATTTGAAGTGAAACAAAATCTGAAAACGCACTTTTCACTTTATCATAATTTTCAAAAAGTTTTCCTTTGACGAAGTTGTCTAAATTCCTGAACAGGTGGTAATCTGTTGGAGACAAGTCGGGAGAATAGGGTGGATGCGGAAGAACTTCCTAGCCCAGTTTTGCACAGTATGTTTTGAAACATGGGGTCTTGCTGCCGCTCAGTGAGATCATGGGGTACCCATGTATCGAGCTTTTTTACTTTCCCAATACACTTTAAATTTCTGGAAACGGTAGATGCACTTGCATTTAGTTGTGTTGGGAGTCCTTTAACTGTTTGGTAGGGGTTTCCTTCTACTGTATGTTTGAGGACATCGTTGTCTATTAGGGACGAAGGTCTTCCTCGGGGCAAGTTTTCCAAGTCGGTATCTTTGGATTAAACTCGCTAATTCGATGTAAAATTGAACAGGCTTTAATATCATGTCGGTTTCATTCTGATTGAGATAGTCTGACAAGGCTTAAATGGCGATATTTTAAATTTTCTTCTCCTAAAGTACCTTTAATTTTGTTCCAAAAAATTGGAACATCTTCTATTTAGCATTGTTTAACGAATTTGATATACAACTGAAGGCGAATAGTGCAAAATTATTTTTTACGTAATTTTTGTGCTTTTTAACACAAGAATAGTAATATAGATGTATAATATACCGTTGGATAGCTAAAGGTTTTAGAAGAAATATTACCTTTTAGATATCAACTCGCTCTTGAAACTTTTCTCATTTAAAGTCGGTACACTCTGTATTTTAGGAAGTTGTGTGTGTGCAAGAAATGAAGTATGTAGTATGAAGTATCAAACAGTTAGTATTTGTGTGATTAGCGCACTCTAATTTTACCATTCTTCTTGACTGGCTCAGGGTGACTCCGGTGGTCCTCTGGTCTACTTGGACCCAGACAGCAACAGGTACACCCAGGTGGCTTTGGTATCCTACGGCGATACGGAGTGTGCAAGTTCCAAGCCCGCCGTCAACACTGATGTCTTCGCCTACATCGGCTGGATCAACGAGGCTATCTCTTGTGAGTATTCCTTTTGCCTTTTTCTACGCAACTATTTTGCCGCTAGAACATATGGAAGGGGAAAAAAACTGTACAGCGCATGCGTTGAGAGTGCCTCTGACGGCCAAATAGTCGCGTAGGAAAGGACCTACATTCTATGATTATAAAATGAACATTCATGAACGTATATTATAATGATTATCATTTTTCAGCAACCCATCCGGAGGTGAAGGCCTGCGTGAAGGTTTGAACTATCGTCTAAACGAAGAGAAATAATTTGAATAAATTGTAAAGAATATATGTGTAATAAGAACCTATAACCTCATCATGAATTGTATATACAATCTCCAAAAAATGTTCTGACACTGACAAAAAACCTTAAATTTAATTCCTTAAAATGCATATCATCAGACAGAGGAGAGTTCCCAAATAACTTTTTTTTTTTTTTTCATTGAATATTAATGTTTATAACTGTATTAAAAAAAATCTGGTGAGGACAACACACAACTTTCACTTACCTCAGTTTTTTAAATCTATTAACGAATTTTTAAATGCAGATAGAGAAAAGAATACGTGAAACTATTAAAGAATTAATTAAATTGAAATTCTATAGAAACATGTGTTTTATTAAAAAATCTATTATATTATCTAAAATAATCAGTTAGTTTTATCGGCTTATCAAAACTCTTTTTTAACTTACATAAGCTTGAGTATAAGATGATATTTTTTCTAAAATCTTTTGCTTTCCAACGGTATATCAAACATGTATATTACTGTTCTTATGTTCTTTTTATAAATTTTTTTTTTTTTTGTTTTCCCCGTTGGTTGTTTATTAAATTCGTTCAACTTGTATATTTAGCTGTTAATTATCAATCCTAACAAGATAATATAGTTATTTTTATAGAATCTACAGAATTGAAGGTACTTTAGAGGAAGAAAATTTAAAATATCGGTATTTAAGCCCTGTCTTACTATTTCTACCAGAATGAAACCTACATGATATTAAAGCTTATTAAATTTTACATCGATATAGGGAGTTTAATCAAAGCCGTTTTAGAGAAAATCGTAAAAAGTTGCTAAATGCATGTTATAAAGTAGATCTTCCGGTAAGCTGATTTTGATGAAAAAGATTCTGTAAAAACGCCCGAGATGTTACAGAATCTTTTTCATCAAAATCAGCTTACCGGAAGATCTACTTTATAACATGCATTTAGCAACTTTTTACGATTTTCTCTAAAACGGCTCTAACGATTTATAGTTGTCTTGTATAATGATAGTTGTCTTAAATATAAAATTTCAGTTTCATAGAACTTTTCGATTTCGCCCGAGAGTCACCACACACACACACAGAACTTTTTGCGGGACTTGTTCATTTGGACTCAGGAGACCCTAAAACGTGTATTTCCGTCGAAAAATGGAATTTGAAAATTTTCACGATCGCAATACTTTCCCTTACTATATATTTCATATATAGGTAAGTGAAAGTAAAAAAATACATCAAGTAAATGTGATAGTTATATTATACAATGACATGAAATACATGGAGAGAAGCTTTCCATTGGAAGCACTATAAAAATATTCTAAACTAGAAGGTCCCGGGCCCATCTCCTTTTCAGGCGCTTTGAAGGATTATCAGGAATTGAAAACGTAGAAACTAGTGGGTTAGAGTTAGAATCCGTATCATATTCATCTGTATGGACATTTAATACGATTAACAAATAAGTATTAATACAAAAATCTGGAGGGGACAACACTTCCACTTACCTCGGTTTTTTTTTTGTTTTTTAATATGTTTTTATTGAAGTTTGTAACTTTATAAAATACAAATAAATATGCTGATTAATAATAAAACACATGATATAAACATGAAGGAGAACTGCCCATTGGCAGCACTCTTTAGTATTGAGTCTAAACAAGAAGGTCTCGAGACATCTCATCTTCTCAGACGTCTCGGAGGATTATTAGGAATTTAATAGGAAGAAAGGATTGAAACTAGTGGGTTAGGGTGAGAATGGAGTTTGTCATGAAAGGATTGATACCTGATCCGGGCCAAATTAGTAACATTGGGAGCATTAAGGTTTTTATGGATGAGTTTGCTCGTGAAAAAGTAAGGAGCATTGAGGATTTTACGAAGGATTTTGGATTGGATACGTGAGGAATTTGATGGTTTGGTAGAGCCCCATAGCTCTACTCCGTAAGTCCATATCGGTCTTATGATGGTCATGTAGATGAGCCGTTTGTAGTTAAGAAGAAGGTTTGACTGTTTGTCTAGTAAGTGTTGATGTAGCATAAAACGGCGAGCAACATAAAACTTACATTAACATATGAACTGACTGTAAAAGCAGAATACATAGATGTGCTTCAGTTCGCATCATTACGATTAACTCTTTTAAATGACATCTATATTGCTACGGTCAAGACAATGACGGGGGGACCACGCCTGGAGGGGCCTAGATGAGGCTAGAGACTTCTGGACCTGGACAGTCCTCGAAGTGCCTGGAAAGGCCCACCGCCTTACCTGCGCCCGGGTCTAGAAGATTCGGCGGTGGTTCAAATAGCGGTTCCCTGAGCCTGGGGCAGTCAGTCTTGATCTTGCTCAAGTGAATGTATCAGTGAACAGTGACAGTGAACAACTCGTGACAGTGTAGTGAAACTGTGTGTCAATATTGTGATAATCGGTCGGTGGAAAATTAGAAGACTGTAGTTTATATATAATTTATAGTTGTAAGTCTTAGAATAAGTCTAGCAGATTGTAAGTAGTTTATTCGTTAGGAATACCTGATTTTATATGTCGACTGTTTAGTAGTTAAGCTAGTGATTCCATTATTATTGTTAATATAGTGGTTAGTAATCCCTTTGTATTTGTGTTTTCTGTATTTAATAAACATTTGTAATTTGTAAACTGGAGTAGTTCATTTCGCACACCCCGTAGCCCGTAACAATTTGGTGTCAGAAGTGGGATCATTGTAAATGGTTATAATTTTGGTTTTCTTGTTTTTGTAATTATTGGGCTACTGTGTGGAAAATGACTTCTCAGAGTGTTAGACTGAATGATTTAAAAGTTGCAGACTTAAGACGGGAGTTAGAAGAACGAGATCTGGATACTTCCGGAACGAAATCAGTACTGCAACAACGCTTGCGCCAATTTTTTGTTGATTCAGGGGAAAATCCAGACGAGATTACGTTTGAAAATGATTTCAGTAAGTTGTCTGCAACTTTTAAAACTGAATTAGGTACTGTTAAAAATGAGTTAGGTAATGTAGAAAAGAAGTTAGGTAATGAATTAAGTACTGTTAAAAATGAGTTAGGTAATGTAGAAAAGAAGTTAGGTAATGAATTAAGTACTGTTAAAAATACATTGGAGGCTAAGTTAGGCAATTTAGAAACTAAGTTAATGGAAAGTGTAGATAATAAGTTAGCTGATGTAGAATCTAGATTAGGAGAAAAAGTCGATTCAGTAGAAAATGAACTTAGGGTAAGAATAGAAGCTCTAGAAGAACGTATGAGCAACCCACCGACAATCGACACCGACCAACCCTCTGAGAGAAGCCCTCACAACACCATTCCCTCCGCCAATGCTGGGATGCCACCAACGCACAACACCATCCCATTGTTCGACGGGAAGACGCCGTGGGAGGACTACATGACTCTCTTCGAGACAGCGGCTTCGATCCACGGGTGGTCAAAGGAGACGCAAGCATCAGCGTTGTGCCTAGCCTTGCGTGGAGACGCCTTAGGAGTGCTACAGGGGATGCCCATGTCGGAGCGGTGCAACTACGGTGAGCTGATGAGAAGACTGGAGATGCGTTTCGGCCATCGCCACATGGACCAACTATACCGTTCCCAGTTAAAGAACAGGGTCCAGAAGACCAACGAGACGCTGCAGGAATTTGAAGCAGATATCGCCCGGCTAGTGAGGAATGCCTACCCAACGGTCACCGACGACGTCTACGAGAGCTTGGCTATCGACAAATTCCTGGACGGACTTCGAGACCCGGAAACCCAACAGGCAGTGAAACTCGCACGCCCTAAAACTTTGGGCGATGCATTGTCGCAGGCCATGGAATTCGAGGCTGTCAGGCAGTCAGTCCGTGGACATGCACGGGTTCGAGCGGCAGAAGCGGAGCCTAACGCGGCCCCCACCATCGAGGACATAGTAGCAAAGGTTTTGGAAGCCCTCAGGACCCGCAAAAAGGAGATACGCTGTTGGAGCTGCGGTCAACTTGGACACCCCAGAAGCAAGTGTCCTACCAGGAAGCCGGAAAAGCCACAGGAAAACTAACGAGGGTTGATGGGAAGGGGCAACTGTCAACCCGTAGCATCAAAGGCCCCAGGGTCGCCGTGAGAATCGCGACAATAGGGAGCAAGACAAATAGTTTTTATGTGGATGGAATGGTGAACGGGCAGCTGCGGAGTTTTCTGCTGGATACCGGCGCAACCATGACAATACTGAACCCGAAGGCAGTTAACGCTAAAACGATATCACCTACCACTTGGGCGTTACGGACAGCCACAGGACAGCCAGCCGAGGTCTACGGGGAGACAGTTGCCACTTTCTTCATCGGGGGCCAACGTCTAGAGCACCGCGTTCTCGTGGCGAAAATAGACGAGGAAGTCATCTTCGGCATGGACTTGATGATCAAATACGGGATCAAGCTGGACATGTCGAGAGGTGTGATGACGCTGGGAGACGAAGAGGTCATCCTTCGGCAGGGAAAGGACCTCTATGCACGAGTACTCCTACTAGAAGACACCACTTTACCTGCACGGAGTCAAATTCTGACGCATGGGACGATCAATGGACGACTACCGGAGGGTCAATGTCTTCTACTTGAACCTGGGAAGCACGAGGAGCAGGAAGTCGGACGCGGTGTTCTGGTTGCCAGGTCTCTCATCAAGGTCGGACATACCACCCCAATCCGACTGATGAATCTGAACAGCTTCCCGGTGACACTAAAGAGAGGAACACCAGTTGGAGAATGTACGGCCGCTACCTCAGTAGTCCGACAGCTACAACGCAACCCCACCGAGCAACGAGGACTACCCGAAGAATTAAAAGGATTCGTGGAGGAATCATGCAGAGAACTTTCGCCTGGACAGAGCGAACTCGTGAAGAGATTGATTACCCGATGGCAGGACATTTTCGAGATCAGCTCAGGACCACGGGGTAGAACGAACATCGTCCAGCACAAAATTGACACCGGGGATACAAAGCCCATCCGACAGATCCCGAGGAGGCTGCCGCTAGCTAAACGAAAGGATGCCGAGGAGATTATTAAGGATATGGCGAATGATGGTGTCATCGAGCCCTCGAGTAGCCCATGGATGTCTCCTGTCGTACTGGTGAAAAAGAAGGATGGGACGACAAGATTCTGCGTAGATTACCGTCTTTTGAACAACGCCACGAAGAAGGACAGCTACCCACTCCCAAGGATTGACGACACCCTGGACACACTAGAGGGTTGCAAACTATTTTCTACCTTGGATCTCCGCAGTGGATATTGGCAGGTTGGATTGGCACCGGAAGATAAGGAGAAGACGGCATTTTCAATCGGCACTGGCCTCTGGCAATTTACGGTAATGCCATTCGGGCTTTGCAATGCTCCTGCAACGTTCGAGAGGCTGATGGAAAGCGTCTTAAGAGGCCTTTCTTGGGAGATATGCCTGGTTTACTTGGACGACATCATTGTACTGGGAAAATCCTTTACTCACCATCTGGAGAATCTGGAGCGGGTCTTCGAACGGCTGCGTGCAGCCAATCTAAAACTGAACCCGAAGAAGTGCAATCTCTTCCGAAGGCAAGTCAACTACCTGGGGCATGTTGTATCAGACAACGGAGTTGCTGTTGACCCAGAGAAGATTACAGCGATCACCAATTGGCCAGCACCTCGAGATAAGCACCAAGTGAGAAGTTTCCTCGTACTCTGCACCTACTACAGGAGGTACGTGAAAGGATTCGCCAACATCGCAAAACCTCTTACCAGGCTCACTGAGGAAAAACGGACTTTCCTTTGGGATCGCGAGTGTCAGGCTTCATTTGAGGAGTTAAAGAAGAAATTGAGTAGTGCGCCTATTCTAAGCTATCCACGTCCCGAGGGCAAGTTCATTCTTGACACAGATGCCAGCAACACTGCTATTGGAAGCGTCCTTTCCCAACTCCAAGACGGGGAAGAAAAGGTTATTGGGTACTTCAGCAAAGCACTGTCAGCTCCAGAACGCAACTACTGTGTCACAAGGAAAGAGCTTCTGGCAGTGGTTAAGTCCATAGAGCACTTTCATAAATACCTGTATGGAAGAAGATTTCTACTGAGAACGGACCACGCAGCTCTAATGTGGCTGCTGCGATTCAAGTCACCGGAGGGACAAGTTGCACGGTGGATCGAGCGCCTTCAGGAATATGACTTCGAATCTGCTCATCGTTCTGGAACGAGTCACCGGAATGCGGATGCGCTCTCAAGGAGACCCTGTGATGGAGAATGCAAGCATTGTTCTCGACAAGAAGAAAAGCAAGCAACAGTGTTGCGGACTACGGTCGTTACCGACGGTTGGCAGGACACACAAATGGCAAAGGAACAGGACGAGGACCCGGACTTGAAACAAATAAGGGAATGGAAGCTATCAGGCCAAAGGAGACCAAGCTGGCAGGATGTTGCTCCAATGTCGAAAAATATAAAAACCTATTGGGCTCAATGGGACTCCATTCTACTGGACAAAGGTCTGCTGAAACGAGCATTGGAGAACACGGAGGGAGATCAGCGGAGACTACAGCTCATCGTACCAAAGATTAAAGTGCCCGAAGTACTGAGGGAACTACATGATGGAGCATCTGGCGGCCACCTTGGAGTTCACCGGACATTAGAAAAGGTTCGTGAACGCTTTTACTGGGCAAACCTCAAGGACGATGTGTTAGATTGGTGCCGGCGGTGTGCAACTTGTGCCGCCTCTAATGGACCGATAAGGAAAAAGAAGGCACCTATGAAGAAATACAACGTAGGAGCACCATTCGAGAGAATAGCGGTAGACATCGCTGGCCCTTTTCCTGTGACAGATAATGGCAACCGATATATTCTCGTGGCCATGGATTATTTTTCAAAGTGGGTGGAAGCTTATGCCCTTCCGAATCAGGAGGCCGCCACGGTTGCCGATGTTCTCGTGAAGCAGCTCGTCAGTCGGTTTGGGGTGCCCATGGAACTTCATGCTGACCAAGGAAGAAACTTTGAGTCGGCAGTCTTCACCAGGATGTGCGAGGCTCTAGGAATACGGAAGACCAGAACGACGCCTCTTCACCCTCAGTCCGATGGCATGGTAGAGCGCATGAACAGGACGATGGGTCGATATTTGGCCAAGGTAGTTTCTGACCATCAGCGAGACTGGGACCAATATCTTCATCTGTTCCTGCTAGCCTATCGTAGTTCAGTTAATGAAACGACAGGGCAGACCCCCGCCAATGTCGTGTTCGGCAGAGAACTACGCTTGCCTTGCGATCTGAAATTCGGTTTCAAGCCTGATGAGGAGGTCGCCGGAGAAGACTACGTCACGAACCTACGGAAGCGAATGAACACTATTCACGAGAAGGTTCGCACAAACATCCAGGGAGCAAGTGACAGAATGAAGGAGCGTTACGACATCAAGGCAGAGAAAGGTGGCTTCCAACCTGGGGACTTGGTCTGGCTACACGATCCTCGAAGAAGGCAAGGCTACTCACCGAAACTTCAAAACTCCTGGGACGGACCGTATGAAGTCATCAAGAGGATCAATGATGTCATCTATAGGATCAGGAAGCAGCCCAAAGGAAAACCCAAGGTAGTCCATTTCAACCGATTGGCTCCATACAAGGGAAACCATGGCCCTACAGAGGAACAGCAAGTGAGGAACCTCACCGACAAGGACCTAACTCCCCATCCTAAGGCGCCAGACTCCCGTAGGGTAACGCAGACAGTTTACAGAGACATATTCTCGTTACCGGTAGACTATGCTCTAGCACATTGTGTCGCCGAACATCTGAGGGATTCCCGGGGGATTGCGACGGTCTTCAGGAAGAAGTTCGCTGGAATTGAAGAGCTGGAACGCCAGGGACCAAGAGTTGGGAAGACTCTCCATCAAGAGCATGAAGGCCGGCACCTGTTTTACTTGGTTACCAAGAGTTCATCAGAGCAGAAGCCGACATACGACACACTGCGCCGGAGTCTTGGCGACCTGCGGAGAAAGCTTCTGGAACTGCGTGTCACCAAGCTCGCCATCCCGAAGTTGGGTTGTGGATACGATGGCCTGGAGTGGAGGATTGTCAGGAACATTGTAGAAGAGACGTTCGCCAACTCTGGAGTCATCATAATGGTATGCACGTTCAACCCCTGGAAAGACAAAACACCTACATCGGAGGAAGATCAGCATCGCTCAGCTTCTGCAATCTGTGCTCTGGGGCAGAGCACGTCTAAGGAGGGGGTAGTGCTACGGTCAAGACAATGACGGGGGGACCACGCCTGGAGGGGCCTAGATGAGGCTAGAGACTTCTGGACCTGGACAGTCCTCGAAGTGCCTGGAAAGGCCCACCGCCTTACCTGCACCCGGGTCTAGAAGATTCGGCGGTGGTTCAAATAGCGGTTCCCTGAGCCTGGGGCAGTCAGTCTTGATCTTGCTCAAGTGAATGTATCAGTGAACAGTGACAGTGAACAACTCGTGACAGTGTAGTGAAACTGTGTGTCAATATTGTGATAATCGGTCGGTGGAAAATTAGAAGACTGTAGTTTATATATAATTTATAGTTGTAAGTCTTAGAATAAGTCTAGCAGATTGTAAGTAGTTTATTCGTTAGGAATACCTGATTTTATATGTCGACTGTTTAGTAGTTAAGCTAGTGATTCCATTATTATTGTTAATATAGTGGTTAGTAATCCCTTTGTATTTGTGTTTTCTGTATTTAATAAACATTTGTAATTTGTAAACTGGAGTAGTTCATTTCGCACACCCCGTAGCCCGTAACAATATCTATACACAGGGTCTTTGATGTTTAACAAATGTCTTTCTCTGAACCCTGAAGATATATAACACATTCAAATATACAAGGTTGAAGTGTTAAATTGTGTCAGAAATCATTTTGAGCGATAATTGAAAATGTCTGACCGCTCTCTTAGCTCTTCTAGATGAAAGACCTCTAAATAACCAAGTCCCGCAAAAAGGTCTGTGGTGTGTGTGTGTGTGTGTGTGTGTGTGTGTGTGTGTGTGTGTGTGGTAACTCTCGGGTAGGAACGAAAAGTTCTATGAAACTGAAATTTCATATTTAAGACAACTATACGCCTGAGATGTTACAAAACCGTTTTCATCAAAATCGGCTGACCTGAAGAGCCACTTTATACCATGCATATTGCACCTTTTTATGATTTTCTCAAAAACGGTTCTGACGATTTTGATTAAACTCGCTATAGCGATGTAAAATTTAATGGGCTTTGATATCATGTAGATTAAAACAGTCTGACAGGGCTTAAATGTCGATATTTTAAATTTTCTTCTTCTAAAGTATCTTTAATTTTGTAGATTCTATTAAAATAACCATACTATCTTGTTAGCATTGATAAATAACGGCTAAATATGCATGCTGAGCGATTTTAGAAAACAACTAAAGGAGAAATTGAAAATTTTTTTTTTTTTAATGCAATTTTTTTGTTTTTTAACTTAAGAACAGTAATATACATGTATGATATACCGTTGAAAAGCTAAAGATTTTAGAAAAATATTATCTCATACACAACCTTTTAAAAGTTAATATAGAGTGATAAAAAGCCGATAAAACTAAGTGATTATTTTAGATAATAATATAATAGATTTTTTAACAAAACACATGTTTCTATAGAAATTACATTTACCTCATTCTTTAATGGTTTCACTCATTTTCATCTCTTACTGTATTTAAAAATTCTTTAATCGATTTTAAAAACAGAGGTAAGTGAAAGTCGTGTGTTGCCCGCACCAGATTTTTTCCTCTTATTTCTAATTATTCCCGTTTTTTATGTAAAAACGCTAATACATTTTTTCTTTATCTTCAAAAATAACTGAGTAATTGAATAAAATCACTTTTAATTGGCAGCCATTTTAAATATAAATATCTGATATCAACGTCAAGGTGTTAAGGTCATCGTTGTATGGACTAGTATTTTTTTTTAGAATATATTTTTTTTTTATTCGTTATTTAGATTCTGCGTATCTTGAAACGTAAGACCTCAAATTTTGAGAGGGGGGAGGAGGTATTTTTTTTTTTTTTGTTTAGTCAATTACAAAAGTTCGTTATTGAAAATAATAAACTAAAATAAAGCAAATAGATAATACAAAACTATTTTAAATACTAATACTAATATTTTAAATAAACGAAAGCATAGTATAAGTAGAGATTGGTTTCGAAAACTATAAACATATTAATATTTATATGCCACTTACAAAATCATACTTGTTACAATAACAATATACATTTTGTTCATTTTAGCTTCACTATTAACCTTCAATATATTTTAAATGTTTTTGGGTCACAAGATACGGATGGTTTTAAGATATATTGTCTGGGATCAACAGTAGCATAACAGTTCAAACCGGCAGGTGGTCCTAGGATTTTTTCATAGGAGTAAAAAATCCTTAGTTATGCTGTCCTTCTGAGGGATCGTAAAAAGGTGGTCCCGAGCCTGTGCGATGTCAGGTTAAAGATCCCTATCCCGATTAAACCTTGATAGGCAAAATTTAGGGCTCCCACTGTAGCATAGTCCTATTAGTATAAAGTGCCGTTAAATACATAAACAAACAAAGATATATTGTCTATTTCCTTTAAATGTTGGACAGTGTAGAAGAATGTGGTACAAACTATCATTTAAATAACTTGTTGGACATGGTTCGCTTGCGATGAACAAAGTGCAAAAAAAAAATAAAAATAATAATTACAAAAAACATTTTATATGGTCAAGCCACAACTTATAAAAGATGTGATTCCCTGGTAACTTGGTTATTACTCCTGATAAAGATACAATGTAAGGTGTTCTGGAATCAGGAAATTTTATTTGGATGATAGTCGAAAGAAATTATTAACTTTCAACAATGAACCTTTGAAATCGACCAAAAAAAAAAAAAAAAGCTTTGAGGGCTTAGGTTTCAATCCGGATGATTTGAATCCGAATAACAAATTCAAATATTCCGTTTGTCCTAATTAATAAATAAAAAAATATTCAAAAAGAATCATTGAAATTAGTTAAGAAATAGGCTATATCTCTTCTTTTAGGCTATTTCTTCTTGAAATTAGCAGTGGTGATATTCCATTTTCCTTTATGTAAATATCGTGATAGTTGATGTACTATATCACACTTTCATCTACTTTCCATAACGATAATTAATAACAATATCATTTGTTATATTATTTTGGTCAAACTTTAACTAAAAATAGTTTATTTATATTCATATATATTTAATTGTGTTTCTAGATTCCAAAACCATTATTTAATTATATGTATATTTTCACTGTTTGGATATTACAATTTAATTCTATAGTTATTTATTAGAAATTATATTATATATATTTTTGTATTATAGTTTGAGATTCATAATATTTTTTTTTTGTAATTTGAAATATAAATAGAAAAAATTGAAAGTGATTTTACAAAGCAATGTTGCTGTCATAAGTAGCGTACATGTTCCCGTCACTTGTCACTTGTGTCGTTGACGTTTGTAGTTGGTTAGTAAGTAAATTTGTATAAAAATGTCGAAAAAATTTTTAGACATTACTCTTATTATTATTAAAACAAGATGACACCAATTGAAAATTCATCTTTACATAAGAACTTGTTAACCTAAACAGAGCTAACCAACCTTTTCAACAACTTTCCTAAATAATCAGCTGTTCCACATCCGCCATTTTGCCGAGTACTGTTGCGTACTCTCACCGTATACACGCGCACATTTTTACTCTCACGCAGTTTTCACCACCCTCTACTCTCGCGAGAGTACTTTCGCCTCACCTACACATACCTTATTTCTCACCGTGTATCGCCGCCTTAAAAAAATAATATTAACTTACTTTACAACCCAATATATCAATCAAACAGCTGATTGATCGGATTTGTTTGATTTATAACAGCTGACTCATATATTATTACTACTAAGTACTATTATTTCATTATTTAGATCTGTAGAATCATGACGTTCACAAATGAGACGTTGATTTCCAAAAAGTACTATATCCACTTTAGACAATTTTACAGAAAACGAAAAAATCTGTCATTTATTTATTATTGCACCAATTTACGTGATTATTTTTTTATTAATGTCTAAATTTGGTTTTTAAGTATGTTATCAACTTACTTTTTCAAATGATTGCACTTTTCCGACGGCTTTTAAACAATATAATATGGATATTGTACTTTTTAGAATGAAGCGTGGATATAGTACTTTTTGGAAAGAATTAAAAGAGATATAGTACTTTTTGGAAAGAATATAACGCGAGGTAAGTTGGTAACAGTCACTATAACCTTCCTGATACAACAATAGTGATAACTAACGTCTTTATATCGTTAATTACTAAGTTATGTATATTTTCTTATTCTCCCTCTGAGAAATATCTTCCTTTATTGGTTAATTACATTGATTATCTATTTTTCATAAAGAAAGTAAATGTTCAAAGGACAATTTATATATGTATGGCACTGTAATAAGAAAGTTTGTAATTATGAAGTTTGTTTTGAACTTGTATTTAATATTTGCGTGAATTTAGCAAATTTATCTATATTATTAACTACGTGTGAACAATATTAAATTACTGAGACTGATAAATAAATAACTTTTGAGCTTTTATTCTACATAAAAAATCTACTACTAAGTTAGATCTGACACGGGTTTTCTCTGATATTTAGCAAGTTCGTGGAATGCTAATTCCAATTATTTACTGGATCAAATACCATTATTCTATTAAAATGTGAGTTTCTGAATTTTTTTTTAGCTGAATTTATGTTGCTGCATGAAGAAATACTATGAAAAAAATTAATTTAATTGACAACCTACAAGAATCAAAGCGACGCAACTAATTTGTTTAAAAAAGCCTAAAAACTGATTATTAGGTTAAAACCATTTTTCAAAATAATAGCAGGGATTCAAGACGTGTTAAATGAACCAATAAAAATGCAAAAAATAAAGAAAACAATAAATTAATGGTGATATATTACGGGATTAGGTGCTCCTGCCGTATAGTAGGAAATATAGTACCTTTTGGAAGGATATGAAAGGAAAGGTTATATCTGTTTACAGAGGATAAATACCTTTTGGAACGAAACATGGATATAGTACCTTTTGGAACGAAACATGGATATAGTACCTTTTGGAACGAAACATGGATATAGTACCTTTTGGAACGAAACATGGATATAGTACCTTTTGGAATGAAATAAAATGTGGATTTAGTACCTTTTGGAATTAAATGCTATTTTCAAATACCTTTTTCAAGGATTTTTATGTTTTTTAGATAAATCTGATGATGGATTTAGATAAAACTAAACCATTACAATACAAATATATCAAAATATCAATTTCGAAACAAAATGTCCTTTAGTACCTTTTGGAAATCAACATCTCAAATATCGCTGAACGTAAATAATTAAAGTTGCACTATGCCGATCATGCTGGAATATTTGATAAAACCAATAATTTGCGCTATGTTTTTTACACGAGTCAGTCATTTCATCCGAAAAAATATGACAAATATAAGGTGAGGTAAAAAAACAAACAAAAACGAAACCACTAAATGATAGTACGATCGAGGCAGCTGTGAAGAAATGAATCAGCTGTTACCAATAAAATAAATGCAGACTATCAGCTGTTTAATTAACAAGCAAACAGCAATGAGCCGCTCTTCATCAATATTTACCAACTCATTACAAATCTTTTGAAATGTACAATATAATATTTATCTAGCCTTGGGCAAAGACCAATTAATTAAAAGCAACAAATTATAATAAGGTGTTAGTAGATGAAAACATAATGAAACAGTCAAGAAAACTTTCCGTTACAATTTACCAAATACCTTACAACAAGCTATATTACGTTCACCCGTTTATGTACGAACTATACACCCGTGGTCATAGAAATTCTATCACTCAATTAAAGAATATTATCTGAAATTGTACATTAACGTATAATTTTAAAATTCTGAGTTTACAAAGGAATTATGTTTTTTATTCGAATTTAAAGAAAAACACTAGAAAATCAATGACAAAAATATAGAAATTTAATTTTTCTTCTAAAGTAAATTATAATATTAATATTCAAAACTGTGACCACTGTTGGTTTGTATCATCGTTATTTTTCATGAAGATTCTTCCACTTCATGTAAATTCCAAATGTTTATTGTTTCTGATAGCTAAACGCTTAAAATTAGACGTAATTACCGGAATTATCCTAATAGTAGTTAAAACTACTAACCAACAACTGTGAAACATTATTATTAATAATTTTATTATAAACATTATTTTTTACTTTCACTTACCTATATATGAAATATATAGTAAGGGAAAGTATTGCCATCGTGAAAATTTTAATTACAGTTTCCGACGGAAATACACGTTTTAGGGTCCCCTGGGTCCAAATAACCAGGTCCCACAAAAAAGTCGGTGTGTTCGTAAGTAGTACGAAACTGAAATTTCATATTTAAGACAACTATACAACCGAGATGTTAAAGCAACGGTTTCATAAAAATCTAATTACAAGAGCCACATGCATTTTGCTCTTTTTTACGATTTTCTCAAAAAAGGCTTTAACAATTTTGATTAAAATCGCTATATCGATGTAAAATTAAATGGGCTTTAATATCATGTAGGTTCCATTCTGATTGAAATAGTCTGACAGGGCTTAAATGCCGATATTATTCCTCTGAAGTACTTTTAATTTTGTAGATTTAAAAAAATTCGGAACATCATCTTATTAGTATTGGTAAATAGCGGGTAAATATGCAAGTTGAGCGAATTTGATAAACAACTGAAGTAGAAAAGTGCAAAAATATTTCTTTATTCAATTTTTGTGTTTTTTAACACAAGAACAGTAATATAGACGTATAATATACCGTTGGCTTTTGGTTTAGTCAATTACTGTGTACTTTATTACTGTTTCTTATAATTGTATTTTTATATTTCTTAAGTATTATATTGTTTCTTACTTACTTATTAAAGTATTTATTGTATCTTACTGTGTACTGTGTACTTTTATTGAATTGCCGCAGAGGACACAGACGGGCTCGCCTTAGTGGGATAGTGACTTTTATTTGCACTGTAAAATGCCTGTAATTTGATTTAAATGAAGAAGTTATTAAAAAAAACAAAACATTTCTCTAGCAGAATATTTTTTGCATCCTTGAGTCATCACATGGCCCATCCATTCGATTCTCGTATGAAGTGGACAATGCCATCAGATACATACAGATCATATAGTTCGCTGTTCTTTCAGATTATCCAATACAGGTCCATAAATTTTGTGGAGGAATATTCTTTCGAAGATTTATCGAGGCAGCGCAAAGAGTCCAAGTTCTGTTGAGTACGTCACTACCAGTCTAAGAAACGTTTTATATAACCTTGTTTTAGCCATTAGAAACCTTCGCCCAGTGGTGATTCAACTTCTCCTCTACGCGGATGACATTGTTCTTGTGGCGGACAATGTTGATAAATTGCAGCAAGCGGTGACTGAATGGCATGAAGAGCTCAGCCGAAAAGGAATGAAAATAAATACCAGCAAAAGCAAGATTCTACAAGTGGGAAGGCAAGAGGAAGATTTCCATATATACTGTAACGGAGAGGAAATGGAAGTGGTTTCGGAATACACCTACCTCGGCACAGTAATAGAAAGATCTGGGAAAGTAGACTCAGAGATATCAAACAGAATTAGGAAGGCAAATGCAGTCCACTATTAGATCTGCAACACTGTAATAGGGAAGCGAGAGGTGAGAAAAGTGTTAAGATCCATATATTTTTTTATTTTTATTTATTATAGAGATATTTACAACTGTATTAACACAAAAAATACATTAAGTAAATGTGAACATTAAGATATGGACATAATAGGCGTGAGAAGAATCTACCCAGTGGTAGCACTTCAAAGATTTTTCAGACAAGGAGGTCTCGAGGCCATCGTCGTTTCAGCCGCCTCTGAGGATGATCAGGAATGAAGAGGGGGGGGGGGGGAAGGCTGCAACTAATGGGATATTCAGGTCTTTATGGATTATTTTATTGGTGACAAAGTAAGGGGCATTTAGGATCTTTCGGAGGATTTTGGATTGCAAGATTGGATGCGAGAGAAATTTGATGGCTTGGTGAATCCCCATAGTTCAATTCCATATGCCCAAATAGGCCTAAGTATGGTAATATAAATTAGTTTTTTGTGGTAGGTGGGAAGTTTTGAACGTTTGTCAAGTAAATGTTGTAATATGTGATATCTGCAAGCTGTTTCTTGTCGTTTCAGTCTAGTGTGAGGATTCCAAGTAAGTTGTCTGTCCAGATGCAGTCCAAGGTATCGGATCTGTTCAACTGAGGAGAGAGAATATTGCCAAAGGATATAGTGGGACAGGCGGACATATCCATATCTTTAAATCAGTAAATTGGCCATACTCTTGTATGGAGCTGAAAGCTGTATGTTAACGGACCTGCAGGAGAGCTGAGTCACAGCAGCTGAAATGAAGTTTCGACGAATAACAGCAGGAAAGACAAGAAGAGATCGTGTCAGGAATGAACGGATACGAAGGTTGAATGAACGATTGAAGTGGTTCGGCCACGTCATTAGAATGGAGGAACACAGAGACCCTCTAAAAACCATGGAATTACAGGCCAGATAGGGGCGTCCAAGGATGTCCTACCTGGAGTACGTTGACAAACTTTGCAGAACAAGAGGGAGAGATCTCCGCCAGGCCAGGAACCTAGCTGGGAATAGAGAGGATTGGATCCGTTGGCTGAACGCTCCCCTATGCTGGTACGGCACTACATGGAGAAGCAAAAGAAGAAGAAGTTTTTGCCATTTTATGTTAACGTAATTGGCACGGCTACCAGCGAAAATCCGTCTATGAACTTTTGCTATTATTTTATTTTGGCAGTTTAGCTCTACACCAAGATAGGAGAAGGATTTAACGTACTAAAAAGAAAAACGCAACGCACAGACCTTCCCCAAGCTATTGGAACACAGCCTGATCCTACAAACATCTACTTGGTTCTGCTTTCATTGACTTCTAAACCGAGCACTTCACCTTCCGCCTTCAACAGTTTGAACAGATCGTTATGTGATTGTTTATTCCAAGCAAATAAGCAAATATCAGCGTACGCACATATTAGAGTGGATGAACGCAGTTTATCCCTAATGGAGTTTAACTTCTCAATCACAGTATTGAAGAGCGAGGTTAAATAGTGTAGTAGATAGTACATCTACTTGCCAAACTCCAGAGGTGACGGGAAAACCACGACTAATTGCAATGTATTGTTACTTCCACTTACCTACACATGAAATATATAGTAAGGGAAAGTATTGCGATGTTGAAAATTTTCGAATTCCAGTTTTCGACGGAAATACACTTAGGGTCTCTGAGTCCAAATAACCAAGTCCCGCATAAAGGTCTGTGTTTTTTTTTTTTTTTTTTTTTTTTTTTTTTAAGGTAGGTGAAAAATCTTTCATAGACGATGTGTGGCTATACAAGCCTACAACAGTGTGAGATTCCTACTCACTAAAAAACCACCTCCCTATTCGCCTTCACCACCCCACGGAACCGCCGTCAGGCATTACTTCGCGGGGGGCAGTATGGCTATGTGCCTACTTCAGTAATGGACATCTTTATATAATTTAACTTACAAGCCTTACCTGGCCGCTCCTTTCGCGCTCTTGAGATCTGAGCTTCTTTCCGACTTGCGCCGCATATTCTGCCACAGCATTCCAGTTCTCCTCTTTGGTCATCATTAGGTTGACCAAGTTTTCTGGAATAGCCTTCTCTCCAAGAATGCTGTCTAGTTCATCCTTTTCTTGGGCGAAAATTGGGCAATGAAATGCATGCTCCACTGTTTGGTCCTCAGATAGGCAACTTGGACACGATGGTTCATCCTCTATTTTAAAACGAGCTAAATAAGATTTTAGGCAGCCATGCCCTGTAAGGAGTTGGGTGAGGTAGAAGTCTACATCTCCGTGCTTCCTATAAATCCATGTAGCTACGTCAGGAACTAGACGGTAGGTCCATCTTCCATTGGATGAGGCATTCCAACGTCTCTGCCATTTGTCAATCGTCTGAGACCTCTCTTCGTTTGCAACCGTCGCCCAATGAGCATTTAGATCTTGCCTTCTTCGAAAAATTCGTTCGCGTTCCTCAGCCAAAAGATCAATAGGAGGCATACTGGCGATAACACACACTGCGTCATAGGAGACCGTCCGGAAAGCCCGACAAACCCGAAGAGCACTTATTCTGTTCACACTAATGGCCTTTCTAATGTATGTTTTCTTCTGCACGGCTTCCGTCCAGATTGGTGAAGGTCTGTGTGTGTGTGTGGTAACTCCCGGGCGGAAACGAAAAGTGCTATGAAACTGAAATTCCATATTTAAGACAAATATACGCCCGAGATGTTACAGAATCTTTTTCATCAAAATCAGCTTACCTGAAGACAAACTTTATACAATGCATTTTGCACCTTTTTACGATTTACTCAGAAACGGCTCTAACGATTTTGATTAAACTCGCTATATCGATGTAAAATTTAATGGTCTTTAATATCATGTAGGTTTTATTCTGATTAAAATGGTCTGACAGGGCTTAAATGCCGATATTTTAAATTGTCTTCCCCTAAAGTACCTTTAATTTTGTTGATTCTATAAAATTAACAATATTATTTTGTTACCACTGATAAAAAACAGGTAAACATATAAATTGAATGAGTTCGATACCCAACTAAAGTAGAAAACAGAATAAATATTTTTTTAATGCAATTTTTTGTTTTTGAACATAAGAGCAGTAATATACATGTATGATATACCGTTGGAAAGCTAAAGATTTTAGAAAAAATATTATCTTATACTCAAGCTTTTAAAAGTTAATAGAGAGTGATGAAAAGAAGATAAAACTAACTGATTATTTTAGATAATAATATAATAGATTTTTTAAATAAAACACATGTTTCTATAGAAATTAAATTAATTCTTTAATGGTTTCACGTATTATTATCTCAAACTGTTGTTGAAAATTCTTTCATTGATTTTAAAAATGGAGGTAAGTGAAAGTCGTGTGTTGTTACAGATTACAGATTACAGATTTTTCTTGTAAACTTCCAATGCCCTAAATCAGTAGTTCCCAACAACAAAACCCCATCACTTTAAAGGCAAGGACTCCCTAAATACGAAATATATATATATGTCCATAACAAATCTTAGAAGAATACATTCTAGAATTCCCAAGAAAATTTTAAACTTCAAGCAGTTGAGATCTTTTCGATACTTGAGCCCAAAATTGGGTTAGAGGTGTTCGTTTAATGGGTATGATTTTAAGATCTTGCTCTAAACTATAGATTTATTTTCACTTTTTACTTTCACTTACTATATATAGTAAGGGGAAGTATTGGGATCGTGAAAATTTTCGAATTCCAGTTTTCAACGGAAATACACATTTCAGGGTAACCTGAATCCAAATAACCAAGTCCCGCAAAAAGGTCTGTGTGTGTGGTAACTCCCGGCGGAAACAGTAAGTCCTATGAAACTGAAATTTCATATCTAAAACAAATAGACGCCCGAGACGTTACAAAACATTTTTCATCAAAATGAGCTTAGCAAAAGTGCCACTTTATACCATGCATTTTACACATTTTTTCAAGGTGCCAAGATCACGCTCAGCCGGCAGGTTTTCCCCCCCATTTTTGGGTACCCACTTTATAGAGGCTGGGTGTGCCCCAGCAGGGTCTCTATATCCTGGTGTCGCCCCCCGGCTGAGATAACAGAATAAATAATATTACCCAGGATCCGGAGTTGGCGCTCTATCCACTAGACCACGCCACTCTCTATATTTTATATATATAGGCAAGGGAAAGCAAAAAGTACCTTTGGGAGTGTTTTTTTCCTACTAAGGAGCCAAGTTTACTGGAAATGCAGCCGGTCCACAAGAACCAAACTCGACTTGCCATCCTGTACTTGACGAGCGCTATCGATCAATGACACCTGTAGCTGAACTTCCGCTCGTGCCCTTGGTTACTAGACTTTACACTAAATTAATACTATCATAATAAGCGAATTATCTTAGACTATCCACGGGAATCGATCGATAGAGCGAAATCATTTACATTTGAATAGCTGGCAATTAGTCCTCTTTGCGATCAATTTCCATAAATCTTCTTGATCAAACAATTTTTGCAAAATATATACCTCCATGTTGAAAGCTATCAGCCAGTCACTTCTAACCAGTTACATCAATACTATCAGTAAGTATGGCTTCCGTACATTGCATTATTTAGAACTATTAAATCATATCATGAAACGAAATGGCGGCCATATGTGGATTATAAAATTGTTATAAATTCCGCTCAGATACTGTGGTCTAAATCCGTAAAATACCGTTAATATCTCTAGGATTCACCGAGCAAATTAATAGAAAAATCAGTTGCGTGCAACACAAGACTTTAACTTACCTCCATTTTAAAATCAATGAAAGATTTTCAACTACAGTTAGAGATAAAAATTAGTGAAAATATTAAAGAATTAATTAAATTGAATTTATATAGAAACATGTGTTTTATTAAAAAATCTATTATATTATTATCTAAAATAATCAGTTAGTTTTATCTTCTTTTCATCACTCTCTATTGAATTTTAAAAGATTGAGGATAAGATAATATTTTTTCTAAAATCTTTAGCTTTCCAACGGTATATCATACATGTATATTACTGTTCTTATGTTCAAAAACAAAAAATTGCATTAAAAAAATATTTTTTCTGTTATCTCCTTTAGTTGGGTATCGAATTCATTCAATTTATATATTTACCTGTTTTTCATCAGTGGTAACAAGATAATATAGTTATTATTATTGAATCTTCAAAATTAAAGGTACTTTAGGGGAAGAAAATTTAAAATATCGGCATTTAAGCCCTGTCAGACTATTTTAATCAGAATGAAACCTACATGATATTGAAGACCATTAAATTTTACATCGATATAGCGAGTTTAATCAAAATCGTAGGAACCGTTTTCGAGAAAATCATAAAAAGGTGCAAAATGCATGGTATAAAGTGGCTCTTTTGGTAAGCTGTGGTAAGTAAACCCTCTTTTTAACGTACTTGGTGATAACGAACACCCGTTTATAATGAACCATCGTTGCTGTCTCTTGAAAAATGAATGGAAAACTATGCTTTCTCCTCGTTTATAACGAATTAACGAACTACTTTTGTGGGCCTCAAAATCGAATTTGTTCGGTTATTGCGAAAAAGAAAAAAATTACGAAACGTCTTAATTACCAGTAAAGACCGGCGCCTTTCTGTCCGAATCCTTACCTCATTCTTCTATTCAGCTCAATTCTGTGATTCACAGTCTATGACAACTTCTGGTTTCTAGTGTTTCACCTAGTTTTTCTGTATTTATTGCTTTTATTACTTGCTTTAATTGAAGTTTCCTACGAGGTCAAGAGAAAATTCATTGATTGAAATACAAGGTTGGCGATTCTCCAAGAAGCGGATAAAAAAATTGAGTCGAAATCGAAAATTGCGGAAAAATACGGGATATCAAAATCTCCTCTATCAACGATTATCGCTAATGAAGATAAAATCAATCACTCCGTTGCGTCTTTATCGAGATGTGCAAAAGAAAATCATTTCAACTTTATATGAATTGCTGTGATTTCGACATTTTAAGTTCCTTTTTAAGTTTTGTATTTTGAATGAGGGTTTATGTTAATCTTAAAGTATTATGTAAAATGTGAAATAATGTAAATATATGTACATAGTTCATAGTTTTAACTGCTTTTGTAGTTTCTAAATAAACATGTACCTCAAAGCGAATGCTGTATTGAAAATATTTCTTTTTAACCACCTGAATTTATACCAAGACATATAATATACATGCAATATATTTTTCGGATATAACGAATTCTTTTATAACGAACAGAGAATTTTTTGGTCACTTGGAGTTCGTTAAATCGAGGGTTTACTGTATAAAATATTACACGGTCACTTTTGTTGTTATTATTATTATACATATGATAGATTTGTGAGTGTATGACTAATAAAATTTGTTCTTGATATTCAGACATGAAGGTTTTGATGTGCCTGTTGCTGGCCTGTTTGGCATATGTCAACAGTTCAAGTCTTACCTGCAGCTGCGGATGGAGGAATTCGGTAAGAATACAGAGAAATTACTCTCAATAAATCCTAACAATTATGTTATATTTCCTTATGATCATTATTGCCTTCTATATTAATAAAGTAGTATATTAATCCTCGTAGAGCCCGTGGCTACCCTGGTACCGATTCCATTTAATGTCAAGAAAAACAAGGTTTAACCTTTTATATATCGGTCCAACATCCTTCTTTAATGCAAAGATATAGTCTCTAACTCACGACTAATTTCACTTCTTGTATCCACTAAGATTTCTTAAAATTCTTTGAAGTGTTTTAAAAAAAGATGGTTGATCTAATTTGTAAAATCTTCATTTCCAGGGCAGGATTGTCGGCGGAAAAGAGACCCGGAAGAACGAGTACCCTTGGATGGTGTCCCTGAGCATGGGATGCGGTGGTTCCATCATCTCCCCATGGCACATTCTGACAGCTGCCCACTGCACAGAAGGAGAAGTTGCTTCTAACATCATTGTTGGCGTCGGAAAGCACTACCAATACGGAAGTAATTATAAAACAAATGCCACATATAAAACTTAATTGAGATATTTTCGAATAATACTAACAGACAATGTTTATTATTAGAAAATAAAAACATAAGAAGGCATTAATTTAGACCAGAAACAGCGCATTTTTACCCAACACGTGCGAATCGACTATTGTTGATTACAAATTGTTTTACTTTAATTGCGGTATTTTTTAAAATGCTAAAAGGTGATGTGTACCGAGAAAGGCTTAAATATGGGTGACAAGTTTCCGGTTTTGGGATATGACGATGATTTGGTACTACTAGGTGAAGACACGGAAACCATACAACTAAATACAAGTGTGTTAATAAAAACCGGTAAAGAAATAGGACTCGAATTAAATACCGATAAGACGAAATATATGATTACTAGCAGAAATTGTGGCGATCTTGATGATATTAATATTTCAGGGCATAGTTTTGAACAAGTAGAGAAATTCAAGTATTTAGGTTCAATGATAACAAGAAAAAATGAAATCCAGGAAGAAATAAAGTCCCGGTTAAAGGTGGGAAATGCGTGTTATTATTCCGTTGCTAAGTTACTTAGCTCGCGACTTCTGTCTAAAAACTTCAAGGTTAGAATTTATAAAACTATTATTCTTCCGACGGTTCTTTACAGATGTGAAACGTGGCCGCTTACTTTGAAGGATGAATAACGCCTTAAGGTTTTCGAAAATAAGGTACTGCGTAAAATAATAAAAATAGTTTAGAAGGTTGCACAACGCAGAATTGCGGATCTTTGTACCCTGTGAATATAATTGAGTTGATAGAGACGCGCGGAGACTCAAATGGGCGAGTAAAGTTGTTGAGCTCGGTGAGGAACGGATTCCGAGAAAATTGGTATTCGCTGAACCGACTGATAGGCCGAATCGTCAATGGGAGGATTGCAGTAAGGCTGATCTTGGGGGCTTGGGCTTGACCGGCGAACATTGGACGAGTCTGTGCAGGCGAAGTTTGGTGGTATCGGCATCGAACCTTCGGGTTCGGTAAGCCTATTATTATTATTTTTTTTTAAAGTAGTGTATGATAACACCAAACACCTAACAGTTTTTAACCTATGTACCATAAACATTTCTCATCCACCGATGATGAAAATCCTGCGTACACTTATGCAGATATACCTGGTCTTCAATAATGCAATCTTATGCCTTTCACGAGTCGTTAAGTATTTGCTGGAGTTCAAGATAGTTTCATTTAGACCTTAACATAAGCTTTTATTCGATTATATGGTTTCATTGTTTATTTATAAAAGGGAATATATGAAATCATTTTGAGTTACGATTTCAGAAAACCAAAACATGCAAGAGCATCGTGTAGCTAAGATCATCCAACACAAAGGCTACTGGGACAAAGATCCCGCATCTTTGGATGACATCTCCATTCTTGTTCTCGCTACTCCCATCCGTTACAACCAATTCGTCGGCCCAGTCTGCTTGCCCAGCAAGAAGTTGGATCTGGTTGGAAAGTTCATCAAGATCACAGGTATCGGCAACCGTCAAGTGCCTCTAATCAGTTATTAGTAACGTTTAAACCTAAGACTAACCTCGGCGTGTCGATTAGGTTGGGGACTTACCAAGGGAACCGGCAGCGACAACGTACTTCGTGAAGTTGACCTCGAAGTTGTCTCTCACCAATCCTGCAAGCGAAGCTGGCCCAAGCTCAACTCTCGCCAAACTCAGATCTGTGCTGGCACTCCCAGGAAGGACTCTTGCAACGTAAGTTTTTTTGAACTACTTTCAAAGTACGAGAACAAGCAGAGTTTCCGACAGATAATTTTAAATGGCTGATCTTTAGATAATATTGTACTAACAGAAAGTTCAGTACACAAAGATGGCTGCTATCTCAGACTGATATGGAACAATATGATTGTTCATATTTGTGGTTTTTTGAATTTATTTTAGAAGCGCTTTGGTAAAGTATATAGTAAACTAGACTACATCTACATATTCTCCTCCCTTCCGAAAAATCATGAGGTGCGGAATTGAATGTCATTTTATCCATTTATTTATTTCCGGCGCTACGGTCCTGCAAGGATCTAGGAAATTCTACTCGATTTCCTCCTATCCCGGACAAATATTCTAATATTCTTTAGGACGCCCTCAACTTCGTCCTGCCAGCTAAGATGTGGTCTACCATCAGGACGGACTTCGAGGAGACGCTTGGAAATAGATTCTCTCATCCTTTTTTTTTTTTTTTTTTTTTTTTAAACATATTTATTGATATTTACAACTGTATTAGATAAAAATAATAATAATAATAATAATAATAGGCTTAGCGAACCCGAAGGTTCGATGCCGATACCACCAAATTCCGCCTACACAGACTCGTCCAATGCTCACCATTCAAGCCCAAGCTCCCGAGATCAGCCTTAACGCAATCCTCCCATCTCCGCTTCGGCCTACCTTTCGGACGCCTACCAGTCAAATCAGCAAATACCAACTTTCTCGGAATCCGTTCGTCATCGAGCCCAACAACTTTACTCGCCCATTTGAGTCTCCGCGATGCAATCAGCTCAATTATATTCACTGGATGCAAGTTCCGCAATTCCGCGTTATGCAACCTTCTAAACTCCCCAGTGCCCTCATCCCTCTTCGGACCAAATATTTTACGCAATACTTTATTTTCGAAAACCTTAAGCCGCTGTTCATCCTTTAAAGTAAGCGGCCACGTTTCACATCCGTAAAGAACCGTTGGAAGAATAATAGTTTTATAAATTCTAATCTTTAAGTTTTTAGATAGAAGCCGCGAACTAAGTAACTTAGCAACTGAATAATAACACGCATTTCCCACCTTTAACCGGGACTTTATTTCTTCCTGGATTTCATTTTTTCTAGTTATAATTGAACCTAAATACTTGAATTTCTCTACGTGTTCAAAAGTATGACCTGATACATCAATATCTCCAAGATCGACACCGTTTCTGCTACTAATCATATACTTCGTTTTATCGGTATTTAATTCGAGTCCTATTTCTTTACCGGTTTTTATTAACACACTTGTATTTAGTTGTATGGTTTCCGTGTCTTCACCTAGCAGTACCAGATCATCGGCATATCCCAAAACCGGAATCTTGTCACCCATATTTAAGCCTTTCTCGGTACACATCACCTTTTCTATGACATATTCTAAAGCTATATTAAATAACACAGGTGAAAGGGAGTCACCCTGTTTTAAACCCGATCGCACCTCAAATCTCTCGGAGTAATTATGACCGATTCTAACTTTATGGAATGTTTCTGACAAACACATCTCTACTAGGTTTACTAACTTTCTAGGTATTCCCTGTTCAATCATGATGTTATATAGCTTCTGACGGTCTATTGAATCATAAGCCTTTTTAAAATCGATATAAAGTTGATGGACTACACCGTTGTATTCCAATTTTTTCTCTAATATTTGACGTAGGGAAAATATTTGGTCAATAGTCGAGCGATTCCGCCTAAAACCACATTGGTAATCTCCGATAATTTCCTCAGCGTATTCCGTGATTCGACTAGTTAGAATTGACGAGAATATTTTATAGCATACTGGGAGAAGAGAGATCCCACGATAGTTGTTACAATCCGACCTCGGTCCTTTTTTGTGAATCGGAATAAGTATTGATTCTTTCCATTCTTCGGCCATTTTTTCAGTTTCCCAGATCTTTTTAACTAAAAAATGTATTTTGGAAACGCCCGCTTCTCCACACGCCTTGATTAATTCACTCGTGATATTATCATTTCCTGCGGCCTTATAACGTTTTAATTTTCCTATCGCCATTTCGACTTCCTCTTTACTCGGTGCGTCTATCCATGGTTCAGCGCTCTGATATTCAGAGAGAGGAGATTGATTATTATTTTCCGTATTTAAGATGCCGTCAAAGTGTTGTTTAAATTTATTTAATTTCTCAAAAGGATCCGCAATTATATTGTTATTTGCATCTTTAATCGCATTCAATAGAGGTTCAAATCTTTTACGCGATTTGTTTATACCTTTGTACATCTCTCTTACGTCATTTTCGTTTCTGTGTTTTTCTATTTCTATTATTTTGCCTTTAAGATACTCTCTTTTCTTATTTTTTAAGAGTTTTGAAGTTTCATTCTTTACTAACCGAAAATAAGCCACATTATTATCGCTTGGATTATTTAAGGAATTCAGTTTAGCGGTTTTTCTTTTTTCGCACATATTTTGACAATCCCTGTCGAACCAAGGTTTGTTCTTTTTATTTTCAATTTTTCCAAGACATAAATTACCGACCTCTTTAATATTATCCCTGATCCCTTCCCATAGTTTGTTTACATCTTTGTGTTCCTCGTCTGAAGATTCCAAAGCTTCGAACCGATTTTTTACTTCTATCGCGAATTGTTTTCTAATTTCGAGGTTGTTCAATTTAACTAAATCAAAATTCTCGGGACGAATATAGTTCGGTGTTCTCTTTTTTGTATTTAGTTTTTGTCGAAGTTTCGCGATTACTAATTCATGATCAGAACCGCATTCTGCACCCCGATACGATCTCACGTTAATTATGCTACTTTGCCATCTGTTTTGTATTAAAACATGATCGATTTGATTCCGTGTTTGTCCATCCGGCGATGTCCACGTATACTTATGAATATCCTTATGTTTAAATGTAGTACTTTTGATTACTAGGTTTTTCGAAATGGCAAAGTTTATTAGTCGGGTCCCATTATCATTACTATATTCGTGCAAACTTTCTTTACCGATTGTAGGACGATATACTTCTTCCCTTCCAACCTTTGCGTTCGCGTCGCCTAGTATTATCTTAATGTAATTTCGTGGTAACTTATCGTAAACCGACTCTAGTTTATCATAAAATTCGCATTTTACTTCATCATCACTGTCTTCGGTGGGAGAATGAATGTTTATAAACGCGATTTTAAACCAACGCCCTTGAAATATAGCAACCGATATTCTTTCACTAAAGAACTGTACGTCCCGTAAAGCGGAAAGAAATCTATTCCTAATCAGAAACCCGGTACCTAGACAATAATTAACGCTCCCCCCGTACCAAATAGTATACTTTCCTTCTGTTAACGAACCCTCCCCTGGCCATCGAACCTCTTGTAATGCAACGATATCTAAATGGTACCCCTTAACTTCATTCGCGACCGACTTTAACCCACCTGCCGTATTTAAACTTCTAACGTTCCACGTCCCTATTGTTAGATCTCTAATTTTCATCTTGCGCCATGATTCCCCTGAAGCAGTCCCCACCCGGAGACCCGAACGGGGGACTAGTTTACCTCCGGATAATGAGCGTTTTACCTCAGAGGAATCCATGACTTTTGGTGATATTTTGTGAACTAAAATATGTGAGTAGGGCGTTCGAACCTACGTCACACCCTCCAGCAAGCCTGGGGGGCCGCTCTCATTGTTGGTCAGCGAGTCCATCGGACTTAGCCGGGAGGAGCTTCCGAGGAAATTCCACCGACCATCCCCACATCCGCCACCCGTGGGACGCTCCCCATACGCGGTAATGAGATCCGCGCGAGGATTAGATAAAAATACATCAAGTAAATGTGATGGTTATATAGAAAATGGTCATGAAAAACATGTAGAGACAATAATAAGTGGCAGCATTCAATTTTAGGTTATTAACTTTTAGGTTATTAAAAGTTACTTAGCTCACAGGTTTTATCTAAAAACTTAAAGGTTAGAATTTATAAAACTATTATTCTTCCAACGGTTCTTTACGGATGTGAAACGTGGCCGCTTACTTAGAAGGATGAACAACGGCTTAAGGTTTTCGAAAATAAGGTACTGCGTAAAATATTTGGCCCGAAGAGAGATGAGGCAACTGGGGAGTTTGGAAGGTTGCACAACGCGGGATTGCGGAACTTGTATCTTGTGAATATAATTGAGTTGATAGCGTCGCGGAGACTCAAATGGGCGAGTAAAGTTGTTGGGCCGTCCGAAAGGTAGACCGAAGCGTCGATGGAGGATTGCGTTAAGGCTGATCTTGGGGCTTGGGCTTGAACGGAGAACATTGGACGAGTCTGTGTAGACGGAATTTGGTGGTATCGAACCTTCGTGTTCGGTAAGCCTATTATTTTTATTATTATTATTATTATAGCGCCACCTATTTTGCAACGCACAATATAACTTGCACCTTTCAAAAAAGGTTCTGAGGGTTCTTTATAACACTTTTATTCTCTTTTTCAGGGTGACTCCGGTGGTGCTTTGACCTACTTGGACCCTGAAACCAACAGGTACACCCAGGTAGCTTTGGTCTCGTACGGTGGAACCGAATGTGGTACCGACCCAAGACCATCAGTCAACACTGATGTCTTCGCATACATCGACTGGATCAAACAGGCCATTTCACGTAAGTTCATGGACAATTTACTCGTTAAACAAGCAAGTAATGTGGTTTCTTATAATGTAAAGTTTACTTAAAATTTGGTTTTTCTTCGTTTTTTTTATAGAAAGTGGACACAGGGAACAGATCTGCACTAAAGTCTGAGTTAGAAGACTTCTGAAATAATATCTTCAGGAATTTGTATATTTAAATAAAGCATATCTCTATTTTAAGGAGCATTTTTCTTTGCTTTTTCATTTTCTATATTATTTGATTAAGATGTTTGTTTTCGACTGTTACTTGTTATTTGTCTTTGGGTTTTCCCCATACAAATAAAGCCTAGCTTATCTATAAATTACAAAACTATGGTTTTAGCACTTTATATACATATCATTTAAAAAAAAATAAAAATAAAATAATAGTGAAAATTTACTAACACATTCTAGTTTCCAAAAATAAATTACAGATTAAAGAATAAACAATTACTAATGCTACAGTAAAAACAATAAATAAACAAAATATAACTTTGAAGATAAAATAAACATAAATACAAAAAGGAATTAGTCAGGGTAGCGGTCAGTGAATGAAAACATTGAGTAGTTTTAACCATTTATTTTCTGCCAAAGTTTCGACCCATTGTGGGTCATGATTAGAGCTAAAAAGATACATTTAAAATAAGATTAAATGTGCTATTTTAAAAACTATTGAGTTGGAGAATGTCAATCTTATAACTTAAAAGGAACTAGATGTGTAAAGAAATCGATTAATTGAGAGAGTAACAGTTCTTTATTACGTAATATTACAATCAGTCATTTTTAATAGTGATAAAGTACAACATTCATACTACATTCACACGATATATACAAAACAAAATCAATAAAAATATTATACAAAACAAAATATATACAAAAGTCACTCATACCTATATACAATCCTCAAGCATACAGCACGTGAGTGGAGAATCTAGCCAATGCTAGAACTCCAATATACATGTTTACAAGAGGTCTCGAGGCCACTGCCGTTTCAACCTTCTAGGAGGATGGTAAGGATGTGTGGAGCTGGATAAGGATTGAGCTAGGGGATTAGGTTGATGGATAAGGTTCTGATGGAATTTAGGGAATTTAGAGTGAATAAGGTCTAAAATAAATGGAATATTTAGGTCGCGGTGTAAGGTAAGGTTGGTGACATAATAAGGAGCATTAACTATAGATTTGATGGACTGAATGCGTTTGATTTTAGAAGATTTGGCTGTCCCCCACAGTTGAAGTCCGTAGGTCCAGATAGGTTTCAGTACTGTCTTGTATATTAGCAGTTTGTTTTCTATAGATAGTTTATAATTTCTGTTCAGTAGTCTGTATAATTGGCCAAATCGTCGATTAAGTTCATGTCGTTTAAGTCTAGTATGTGGGTTCCAAGTTAGTCTTTTGTCTAGAAGGAAGCCAAGATACAGGACTGTGTCGGAGAAAGGGAGCGGAATGGAGTTAAAGAGAACTGGAGGGCAGGATTGTCTTCGAAGGGTAAAGGTGACATGTTTGCATTTGGATTTATTGATTTTGATTATCCACTTGTTACACCAGTCTTCAATTTGAGAAAAGTGCGTTTCGGGATCTAAGTGAGAGGATAGGATGGCTGTGTCATCAGCGTACGTTGTAAGGAAGGTATTAGGACAAACAGGAATATCAGCCGTGTATATATTGTAGAGGATAGGACCACAATTAATTAAATTACAATAACTAAGACGTAATAATGAGAGGGTTATACATATAATGACTAAAGATAATGTACAAATATATAAGAAAAAATTACATGAAATAAGAGACATTGAAATATGGAGGACAGTGGAGATACGTTCCATATTCTAGGCGAATGGAAACTAGGCAAGATTCGGTAGAATGGAATGTAGGTAGGTAGATAGGAAAGTACGTACGAAAGGTTGGCTAAAATGGAACATACGTAACGCTCTTTTAGACGGGATCTGACAACGAGTAAAATTGTAATACTAACATAAACAAATCTGGTGCGGGCAACACACGACTTTCACTTATCTCCGTTTTAAAAGCGATTAAAGAATTTTCAAGTAGAGTAATAGATAAAAATGAGTGAAACCATTAAAGAATCAATTAAATGGAATTTCAATAGAAACATTTGTTTTATTAAAAAATCTATTATATTATTATATTAAGCGTCTGAGACATTTGTTAATTTTCTTATTCTATTAGAGTTGATTTTGTCCCGCAGGAAGAATCCTAGCATAATCCGCTCCATCCTTCCTTGATAGACGTGCACATACCTTATAACAATTAAAATTTCAGTTTTATAAAACTTATGGTTTTCGAGCTAGAGTGAACTGACTCAGACTTTTTTTCTGGACTTGGCCACATAGACTCGGAGGAGCCTAAAACGTGTAATATATCGTTAGATGACACTTTATCATCATTTCATGAGTTTCATAGGAATTGGATCACGACCATTGGTCCTAGATTTGAGGATCGAGGATAGTAAAGCGTCGGGTAAACTGTTCTGGAAAAAGATATTTTTGGAGAAAAATTTGGGTTAAGAGAATTATACTTTAGTCGGATGAGGCAAGAGCAGTAGATCAGCAAAATGTTTGCTTAGTTCGTCGGAAGTTACGGAATCGATGGTGCTGCATTTTGAATTAAACACGGATAATTTTTTTTTATACATAATCACGGATTTTCTATTTGGATTTGGAATCAGGAGATCTCAAAAAGAAATTATGTAAAACTTTTTCAAACGGGATAATTTTCGTTGAGGTTTCAAAGGGACTTGAAAATAGAATAATCATCGGAATTGCACTTGAATCTTCTTCTAGTATCATACTTTGTTCTCATTAGCCCCGTAATAATTCCCCTTGAGTTATACAACCGGCAATGTATTAGTTTGGGACTGCATGACATCGAATGGTGTTGGAAAGTTATGCTTCCTTGAAAGTATAAGGTATGCTGAAATGTATGTAGACATTTTGCAACGTAATCTGCTTTCCAGTGCTAAAAAATAAGGACTGGAGGATACATTTATATTTCAGAAAGACAACGATCCTAAACACTCAGCCAGTAAAACGAAAGAATGGTTATTATACAATGTACGGAGACAATTTAAAACACCCTCTCAGTCTCCGGATACAAATCCCATTGAATATTTATGGTATGTTTTGGATTTGAAGGTAAGAAAAAACAACATTTCTTCAAAAAATGTGTTAAAAGATGTGTTGTTAGAGGAAAAGGAACAAATTGGACCTGAGGTCACGAAAAATCTTGTTTCTACGATGCAAAGAAGATTACAAGCTATAATTGATGCCAGAGGAATGATAACCAATTATTAATAAATTGTATTTACTTAAATAGGGTATTTTTATTATTAATAAATGGGTGTGCCAATACTTTTTTGACACACTGTATAATAACTTGAAAGAAGAAGAGGCTCGTTCCACCAAGTTTATGCTCTACAAGACCCTTATAAGACCAGTGCTTACATACGTTGAAGAAACGTGGAACATCGGTACTAAAAATATGGACCTACTAGATAGACTTGAACGAGTAGTCCTGAGGAGAATCCTGATGGCCAGTGGCGGCGAAGGAAAAATAGGACGTTGTTCCAATTCTACCAAGATACGATAGATAAGATCTCCTCTCACATCAAGATACAGAGGCTAAAATGGATTGGACAAATGATGAGGATCAGGAGTGACAGAGTGGCAAGTAGGGTGTACACGATTTTTCCGGCCGGCAAGCGTCAGCATTGTAGGCCGAAGGGCTGTGGTAGGGATGGTTAGGTGTACGGAAGGATCTAGGGCAAATCGAGTTTTCTCTGACAGATGCTATAGATCCAGAAGAATGGTTGGTGACTGTTGAACAGGCCATTGGCAAGGTCATGCGCCTGTTGAACAGATAGAAGAAGAAGTATGGTTCCGTCCAAAACACTGAAATCAAACGTAGCAGTTTTTCCGCTTGGTCACACAAAAATTCGACTATATTGATTGGTTCAGAGCATGAAACTTATTGAGTTTTGGGGTCTCCTCCGAAGGAGGTTTCGATCCGGTATAAAGACACAACATCCGCTTAAACCATAAATAAATTAATTTTAACACTTAAATGAGCACACCTTAACTTCCTTTTGTTAATTATTTATTTTATTTCATAACCATTCACATCATCATAATATATTCACCCCATTCTCAAGACTTATTGTGTTAAAAACACTTTCTCATATATAATTCATTACTTCACTCCATAGCTTACTGCTATTCGTCTACATGGGTGTTCATTGGCCTACTGTCTGTAAGTTAAGGTGTAATCATTTAAGTGTTAATATTAAGAAAAACATCCAAAAAAATCTGGTGCGGGCAACACACGACTTTCACTTACCCCATTTTAAAAATCAATAAAAGAATTTTCAAATACAGTTAGTAATAAAAATACGCGAAACTATTAAAGAATTAATTAAATTGAATTTCTATAGAAACATGTGTTTTTCTAAAAAATCTATTATATTGCTATCTAAAATAAAGATAATATTTTTTCTAAAATCTTTAGCTTTCCAACGGTATATCATATATGTATATTACTGTTGCTATGTTCAAAATAAAAAAAATTGCATTAAAAAAATATTTTTTCAGTTTTCTCCTTTAGTTAGATATCGCATTCGTTCAACTTATATATTTATGTGTTTTTCATCTGTGGTAACAAAATAATATATTTATTTTTATAATGTAATTATTTTTATAAAATCTACAAAATTAAAGGTACTTTACAGGAAAAAAAATGTAAAATATCGGCATTCGAACCCTGTCAGACCATTTTAATCAGAATGAAACCTACATGACTTTTAAGCCTATTAAATTTTACATCGATATAGGGAGATTAATCAAAATCGAAAAAAGGTGCAAAATGCATAGTATAAAGTGTCTCTTCTAGTAAGCTCATTTTGATGAAAATACATATATCATATATGTATATTACTGTTCTTATGTTCAAAAACAAAAAATTGCATTAAAAAAATATTTTTTCTGTTTTCTCCTTTAGTTGGGTATCGAATTCATTCAATTTATATATTTACCTGTTATTCATCAGCGTTAACAAGATAATATAATTATTTTTATTGAATCTACAAAATTAAAGGTACTTTAGGGGAGAGAAAATTTAAAATATCGGCATTTAAGCCCTGACAGACCATTTAAATCAGAATAAAACCTACATGATATTAAAGCACATTAATTTTTACATCGATATAGCAAGTTTAATCAAAATCGTCGGAACCGTTTTCGAGAAAATCGAAAAAAGGTACAAAATGCATGGTATAAAGTGCCTCTTCTGGTAAGCTCATTTTGATGAAATAAGTTTTGTCACGTCTCGGGCGTATAGTTGTCTTAAATATGAAATTTCAGTTTCATAGAACTTACCGTTTCCGCCCGGGAGTTATCACACACACACACAGACCTTTTTGCGGGACTTGGTTATTTGGACTCAGGGGACCCTAAAACGTGTATTTCCGTTGAATACTGGAATTCGAAAATTTTCACGATCGCAATACTTCCCCTTACTATATATAGTAAAAGGAATATTTTTGTTTAGTGAGAATAAACGTTTATAAAAGTTTTACTAAACAGATATAGATAGGGTGATGTATTATTTATGGTTTTGGCCGTTACAGAGTTTCGGTTAGTTCGATCACGTGACAAAAAAGGGGCGCGAAATTAGTTGATGGCGCGAAACAGGGTGGCTAAGGTTATGTTGATGTGGGAATTCAAATCTCCCACCACGATGACATCATAGGTCACGGGACTAAATGCTGACCTGTGACTGGCTGCTCAAAAAAGTGTCCTAACTCGCCCAATTATTATATATTCGATAGATCGAAACGATTTACATTTGAATGGTGGGCAATTAGTCCTCTTTGCTATTAATTTCCATAAATCTTCTTGATCAAACAATTTTTGGCAATATATACCTCCATGTTGAAAACTATCAGCCAGTCACTTCGCTCGAGTAGTTACATCAATACTACAGTGAGTACTATCTTCCATACATTGTATTATTTAGAACTATTATTACCATTTTAAGAATCACAGAACACATTGAAAAAGACATGTCGATCATAAAATTATTAAGGATTCCGCTCAGATTCCGACCTGGTGATCTAAATCCGTAAAATAACTTGGCTTATCTCTCAGATTCACAGAACACACTAATAGAAAAATCTGTTGCGTGCAACACAAGACTTGAAATTACCTTCTATATTAAAATCAATTTAAGATTTTTAAAATAAAGTTAGGGATAACTAAAGGTTAATAAAGAATTACTCTTAGTTTCGATAGAAAGACGTGTTTCATTCAATAATCTATTATATTATTATCTGACCAATTACTTAGTTTTATCCGCTTTTCAACATTCTCTCTTAGCTTTAACAACTTTTTTTTTTCAGATAATATATATATTTTTTGAAACCTTTGGCTTTCCAACGGTATCCATACATCAATGTTACTGTTCTAATATAACAAAAATACATTGGAAAAATATTTTTTTTAAATCTTTAACCTATTTTTATCAAAGATAATGAAATGATAAGGTTAATTTTTTTTTTAGAATCCACTAAATTAAAGGTTCTTTAGAGGAAGAATACAAAAAAATTCTTGTCAAACTATTTCAATCTGCATGATATTGATGACTATTAAATTTTACATCGATATAGTGAGTTTAATCAAAATCGTTGGACCGGTTTTTGAGAAAATCGTAAAAAAACACAAAATGCAAAAATAAAGAGACTGGTTTGTCAATTTGGATGACAAAGTTGCTGTAACATCACAGACATGTACGCTTTTAAAATATGAAATACAACTTATTTTATTTGGAGCTAGACTTCTTCTCACACACACACACACAGATCTTTTTATAAGACTTGGTCATTTGTAAGAAGAGGACCCTAAAATGTTTATTACCGGTGAAAACTAAAAATTGAAAATTTTCACGGTCGCAATACTTTTCTTTGTTAAACATTTTATCCATAGGTAAGTAAAAGTAAAAAATCTGGTGCGGGCAACACACAACTTTCACTTACTCAGATAAAAATACGTGAAACTATTAAGGAATTAATTAAATTGAAGTTATATAGAAACATGTGTTTCATTAAAAAATCTATTATATTATTATCTAAAATAATCAGTTAGTTTTATGTTCATTTCATCACTCTCTATTAACTTTTAAAAGCTTGTGTATGAGATGATATTTTTTTCTAAAATCTTTAGCTTTCCAACGGTATATCATACATGTATATTACTGCTCTTATGTTCAAAAACGAAAAATTGCATTAAAAAAATATTTTTTCTGTTTTCTCCTTTAGTTGGGTATCGAATTTATTCAATTTATATATTTACCTGTTTTTCATCAGCGTTAACAAGATAATGTATTTATTTTTATTGAATCTACAAAATTAAAGGTACTTTAGAGGAAGAAAATTTAAAATATCGGCATTTAAGCCCTGTCAGACCATTTTAATCAGAATAAAACCTACATGATATTAAAGCCCATTAAATTTTACATCGATATAGCGAGTTTAATCAAAATCGTCGGAACCGTTTTTGAGAAAATCGAAAAAAAGGTGCAATATGGATGGTATAAAGTGCCTCTTCTGGTAAGCTCAATTTGATGAGAAAAGTTTTGTCACGTCTCGGGCGTATAGTTGTCTTAAATATGAAATTTCAGCTTCACAGGACTTACCGTTTCCGCCCGGAAGTTAACACACACACACACAGACCTTTTTGCGGGATTTGGTTATTTGGAATCAGGGGACCCTAAAACGTGTATTTCCGTTGAAAACTGGAATTCGAAAATTTTCACGATCGCAATACTTCCCCTTACTATATATATAGCAAGTGAAAGTAAAAAGGCTTGCACACTAACATTTTTAGGTTTGGATTTCCGGATACAGGGGAACAAAACTGTTCATTTCCATTGTGATTATAAAATTTTCTCTATCGAAATAATAATATTCTTTTATTAAATTATTTTTAATTTAGGTTGTTTGTTTATTCATTTAACGTCACTTTATGCTACTATGGCTAATCGGACGATGCTACAGTGGGAGTCCTAAATTTTGCCTATCCAGGTTTTATTAGGATAGGGATCTTTAACGAGTACCTGACATCCCACAGGCTCGGGACCACCTTTTAACGTCCCCTCCGAAGTACGGCGTAACTAAGGATTTTTTACTCCCATTAAAAAATCCTAGGACCACCTGCGGATTTGAACCGTGACCTTTTGCATGGGAGGCTGTTACGCTAGCCACCCAGCTACAATTGATCCCCAATTTAGGTTAATCTTAATCTTTCATAGTCAATCTTTCATCTCTCACACCTACGGTTTTCGTCAATCTTCATTATCTTTTGTCCATAATGTTTAACTTTGGAGCGGTATCTCATAGTAACTTGACGTGTTTATGATAATTACAGCATAGGTAAATTAATATCATATCAAAGGTCAAGTATGAAATCTATGAACATAGTTTTTGTTATCCAGCGCTGAGGGACGTACAGTACAGTACAGTACCCGCAGAGCTACTATAAAATATTACACGATCACTTAAAACCTTTTTTTTTATATATATATAAAATACATTTGTATATGACTAATAATATTTGTTCTTGATATTCAGACATGAAGGTTTTGATGTGCCTGATGCTGGCCTGTTTGGCATATGTCAACAGCTCAAGTCTTACCTGCAGCTGCGGATGGAGGAATTCGGTAAGAATACAGAGAAATTATTATTACTATTATATCCTATAGAAATTATATGAATTATATCCCAACAATTATTTTATATTTATTTCTGATCATTTTACCCCTTCTACATTAATAGGATTAATATATTATTTACCAATGGCATAACCACATCAAATATCAAGTATTTCAACTTCGATGAAACTCATCTATCCAGGTTTTATTAGGATAAGGTTCTTTAACGAATACCTGACATCGCATAGACTGGGGCCATCATTTTACATCTCTTACGAGGGACGGCATAATCAAGGATTCATCTGAAAAAACCTGGAGCCATCTGCCAGATAGGAACTTATCTTGGATATAGAAAGCTGAAAAGCTTATTAGTACACAATAGATGACCCTTTATTTTGGGCATCCCCTATAGAAGTCCTGAATTTTCCCAAGTATTTGTGACATTTCCTACTTCTATCCCAACAACCGCCGTTTTTAGTTACTTCAACAATTCCTAGACGCTCTAACCTTCCTCTTAACTACAAAATTCTCTGTATGACAATTATATTGCTGTTGTGATTCTCTATTAAACCATCCCGTATCCAAAATCCATCTTACTTTGTCACGAATAGACTAATCCACATTGCCTATATGCTTCTATAGTCCGATCCAGGTACCGATTCTATAACATACTCCATTCCCTCCCTAAACCACTTCTTCTTTAGCCTTCTCCTCGTGCCTTTCAGTTCCAGAGTTAAATTTGTCCAACCCTCTCCTTAAATCTCTATCTCTCTCTGTCTCTTGCAAGAGTCTTCACATCTTCTGCAATGTCTTTTCTCTCGCTTGCCCCAACTTGGTAATGTAGCCATTATAGTTATGCCTAGGTGTTCCTCTAAATCTTGTGCGTACATGTTTTGCCTCCATAAATTTGCGTGGGTCACAATCATGGCTCACCCTGCACACATGCCCGTATCATCCCAACTGCCTCTTCTCCAGGGTCTACTACGTTGCAGGAATGTTTAGTTCTTCACTTATAGTTTCATCCCAAATTTCATCCCTGCATAGAGTATTTCATTATTCTGCTTATGTTATACGACTCTATTTGTAGTCAGGGAGTAACCAGCTTTCTGCTCCATACAGCAGAACAGACATATATACGGCTTTAAATATGGATATTGACATCTATTGACTTTTCTCTTTCCTAGCTATTGTTGGTAATTTGATAGTATATATTATTATCTTTTCTATCCTGTGGGATGATTCAGGTTGTGCTTTCCATTTCCGGTGATCACATTTCTAAGATAGGAGAACTTATTTACCACTTCAAGCTTCCCATCTCTGTACATAATGTGGATTTGTTAGGACTGTTGTCCCAGTTGTAGGATTTTGCTTTTTCTGGGATTAATATTCATGCCTTTCAGTTACAATTCTGCTACCCATAATATTAGGGCTTGCGGGAAGTTAACGCTAGAGTCAGTAATGAGAACTATGGCATCGGCATACACCATATAATCACCGCTCTTGCTGTTCTTCTTTTACAAATCTTTATTATTTAATCCATAAAGATGATGAACAATTAAGGACTAAGGATATCCTTCTGCTTTACTCCTTTTTCCATCGGAAAGCTCTTCTACTCGAGACCATTATTCTTACAATGCCCGTTATTTGTTGTTTTTATGCTATGTTAATTTTATTGCGAGTAACAAACCAGTCGACACGTTATTTACTCTCAGCGATTCCCATATTTCCTCACATGGTACAGAGTACGCAGATTTAATGTCTGAGCTTCTATGTCGGTCCCAGGATTTGCCTATTAACATCCTTAATGCAAAGATATAGTTCCTAACTCACAACTAATTTCATTTCTTGTATCCGCTCAGATTCCTGAAAATTCTTTGAAGTGTTTTAAAAGAAGATGGTTGATAATTTGTAAAATCTCCATTTCCAGGGCAGGATCGTCGGCGGAAAGGAGACCCGTAAGAACGAGTACCCTTGGATGGCGTCCCTTAGCATGGGATGCGGTGGTTCCATCATCTCCCCATGGCACATTCTGACAGCTGCCCACTGCACAGAAGGAGAAGTTGCATCTAACATCATCGTTGGCGTCGGAAAGCACTACAAAAACGGACGTAATTATAAAACTTAATTGATTTTTTTTTAATGATACCAACAGACAATGTTTATTCTCAAAAGGAAAAAACATAAGTAGGGATTAAGGCCAATGGACTGAAGTCAATTATTTGACTTTAATTTTCTTATTTTTTGAAATAGTATATAAGGACACCAATTACTTACGGTTTATAACCCATGTGCCATTGGAATTTTTCATCCACCGATGATGAAAATCCTGCCTACAACCATGCAGATATATCTGGTCTTCAATAATCCCAATTTATGCCTTTCACGAGTTCTTAAGTATTTGCTGGAGTTCAAGATAGTTCCAAATAGACCTTAACATAAGTTATTATTTGAATATATGTTTTCATTGTTCATATGTAAAAGGGAATCTATGAAGTAATTTATAATAATCGATTTCAGAAAACCAAAACATGCAAGTGCATCGCGTAGCTAAGATCATCCAACACAAAGGCTACTGGGACAAAGATCCCGCATCTTTGGATGACATCTCCATTCTTGTTCTCGCCACCCCCATCCGTTACAACCAATTCGTCGGCCCAGTCTGCTTGCCCAGCAAGAAGTTGGATCTGGTTGGAAAGTTCATCAAGGTCACAGGTATCGGCAACCGTCAAGTGCATCTAATCAGTTATTAGTAATGTTTAAACCTAAGACTAACCTCGGCATGTCGATTAGGTTGGGGACTTACCAAGGGAACCGGCAGCGACAACGTACTTCGTGAAGTTGACCTCGAAGTTGTCTCTCACCAATCCTGCAAGCGAAGCTGGCCCAAGCTCAACTCTCGCCAAACTCAGATCTGTGCTGGCACTCCCAGGAAGGACTCTTGCAACGTAAGTTTTTTTGAACTACTTTCAAAGTACGAGAACTAGCAGAGTTTCCGACAGATAATTTTAATATGGCTGATCTTTAGATAATATTGTACTAACAGAAAGTTCAGTACACAAAGATGGCTGCTATCTCAGACTGATATGGAACAATATGATTGTTCATATTTGTGGTTTTTGAATTTATTTTAGAAGCGCTTTGGTAAAGTATATAGTAAACTAGACTACATCTACATATTCTCCTCCCTTCCGAAAAATCATGAGGTGCGGAATTGAATGTCATTTTATCCATTTATTTATTTCCGGCGCTACGGTCCTGCAAGGATCTAGGAAACTCTACTCGATTTCCTCCTATCCCGGACAAATATTCTAATATTCTTTAGGACGCCCTCAACTTCGTCCTGCCAGCTAAGATGTGGTCTACCATCAGGACTGACTTCGAGGAGACGCTTGGAAATAGATTCTCTCATCCTTTTTTTTTTTTTTTTTTTTTTTTTTTAAACATATTTATTGATATTTACAACTGTATTAGATAAAAATACATCAAGTAAATGTGATGGTTATATATAAAACTGTTTCTTTCAGACCATTTTCGACAAATAATTTTATAAGGCTGATATTTAGATATTAATGTTAATGTCAGTTATTACATAAAGTTCACTACACATAGATGGCTATTTCACACCGATAAGGGGCAATGTGATTGTTCATGTTTATAGTTTCATTAATTAAATTTTAGCGGTGCGGTATAGTGTATGAGCACTAGACTATACACATTTATATCTCGTTTCTTCCGGAAAACTGTGAGGAGCGAAATTGAAATTGTGAACTCGACGGTGGAATCGAAACTGAGATCTCCTTGGTCGCTAAGTCCTTGGGCCAGATCCGCTTCCTGATGTCTTTCGGCTAAGTTCATGCACTCTGAGGTCAAGACTCCTGTTCAGCATTCACTCGGAGAGCTTTGACCTATCTTGAACTTTATATGGACATTTACCCTTATCCATTATTATCCGCTTTGAGTCTGAAAACTCCTTTCTGATTATTTTAAAATAGGCATCTTCTGAATCATGATTTGGATAGAGATAATTTCATTCAGTCAGAATTGCAACCTGGTTCATCATTGTATGATGTTCCTTTCTTTGCAAACCGGTCAATCACATTGCATTCTTTCAGATCGGGGTGTTTGTTTTTTTATTTATTTATTACCCTACCCTGCCTTGGGGCAATACGGGTGCTTGTAGTTGTGGGAAGTACCACAGATACAACCCATAGCTGCTATGAAATCTTCAGTCAGTAGCGTCTTCGGATGTTCGACGGCCTTCTTCAATCATCTTTCCTTCCCAAAGTGAAGTGGCTTGGACCAACACGTTTTTTGACACGCACACAAAGCCTATGTAGTACGGGTAGTTTAGTTTTGTTTGGTTAACATGAGAAATATCGCTCTGTCAAAACGTAGAGACCTCTGTCCCATCAGAAGCTTCGTTTAAAGTACCTCATAATCAGTACAGACAAGAATAATATGCTCGGCAGTCTCCGGAACCTCACAACTAGGGGTTAACAATAGTGAAGGAAAACATAGTGGACTGATGTTTTCCCTATGCTAAGAGAGCTTTACTCGGAAACCTCCATTCCACGTGGGGAATTATGAAACCCAGTGGTCCGGGAGGATCCTAATATTTTCCAGGTATCCGACGGTGGGGTAATATTGGGTTGTTTTACATGAAATGTCCGTTTTTATAGTTTCTGAAATACATTAAGAATTTTGTAGGTTTCTGATGTTTTCTTCCGAATGTTTACATATTTAAAGTAAACAGTTACTTATCCTCTACCTTTGTATTATAAACATTACGTTCCCAATCAATTACCCACTTTTTAGTATACCTCCAAATAAGAACATGGAAACACGCGATTTTCGAGTAAAATGTTTGTACGAGTTTAAACTCGGCCATTCAGCAACAGAGGCCGCTAGAAATATTTGCAAGGCGTTTGGGGAAGGGAGTTTAAATGAACGGACCATTCGCCGTTGGTTTGCTAAGTTTTCAGCTGGAGATACTGACTTGGAAAACTTGCCCAGAGGAAGACCTCCGTCCGTAATAGACAACAATGTCCTCAAACATACATTAGAAGGAAACCCCTACCAAACAGTTAAAGGACTCTCAGCACAACTAAATGCAAGTGCATTTATCATTTTCAGACAAGTGTATTGGGAAAGTAAAAAAGTTCGATACATGGGTACCTCATGATCTCACTGAGCGGCAGCAAGACCCCATGTTTCAAAACATACCGTGCAAAAATTGAAAGAACTGGGCTACGAAGTTCTTCCGCACCCACCATATTCTCTCGACTTGTCTTCGACAGATTACCACCTGTACAGGAATTTAGACAACTTCGTCAAAGGAAAACTTTTTGAAAATGATGATCAAGTGAAAAGTGCGTTTTCAGATTTTGTTTCACTTCAAAGCTCAGAGTTTTTCAGTTCGGGGATAAAACAGTTGGTGTCACATTGGGAAAAATGTGTAGAAAAAGAAGGTAAATACTTGGAATAAAATTATCTTGTTTTCATATCGTATTTTTAATAAAAATCCTTTACCTTGAAAACGGACATTTCATGTGACACAACCCAATACTTCCTTAGATTAGCACCATTTAGGTAGGACACCCACCATTCGTCTATGGTTCCAATTTCTACCACTTTAAGGAAGTTGAACTTTTCCTGCAGGAGTATAAATTCCTATTTCCCATTTTGCTATTTTTGAGTATGGATTTCTGTTTAGAAGGGATATTCGATGCCCTCCTAGATTGCCTATTGCTCAGCTTATAAATTAATACGAATTTAGCAAGTAGGATTCACTTAATGTAGAGTTTTTGTTTACTGAAACGTGTTGAGCCATTTTATAAAGATATAGCGCCACCTATTTTACATCATACTTTAGCCCTTGGAAAAAGGTTTGTGACGATTCTTTATAACACTCTTATTCTCTTTTTCAGAGTGACTCCTGCACTTAAATGTACGAATTGGGTGGTTCCTAGGATACTTCATGTATTTTCTTCATATAGGTTAGCTTCATAACTTCATGTAGGGTACTTAATTGAAATGTGATGAGTCATTTTGGAACTATATAACGTATAGAGATGCACCCTTATTCTATCACAGTCCGCTTTGAGTCTAAAGAGCACAACTCCATGCTTATTTTTCAATAGGCATCTTCTGGATCAACATTTAGATGGAAATTAAATTCCATTCCGCCTGAATTTGCAACCTTGTTCATCGGGACGCCTCAAGGAAGGTTTGACTAGAATTTATTTAAAGAATGCCCATTCTTCCTTTGCAAGCGGTCGGATACATCGTTTCCATTCAGATCACGGTTCTAATTTCTACTTCCTCACTCTACTATAGATGGATTTGTACAACTTCTCCAGTAGGATTTCTGTTTCCATGAAGTCCTATTTCCCATTTTTACTGCAGATCTCGCAGCATTCAACAGAAATGCTATTATTAATTCAGTCTTGATATTTATTTAGAAGGGGCATTGCCTCTCGCTTAACTTAAAAATATGTGCGAATTGAGTCAGTGGGATTTGCTTCAAGTAGGGTACTTGCTTATTGAAATGTGTTGAGCCATTTTAGAACTATATAACGCCTCTAATTTTGCAACGCACAATAGAACTTGCACTTGCAAAAAAGGTGTGTGTCAAATAACACTTTTATTCTATTTTCAGGGTGACTCCGGTGGTGCTCTGACCTACTTGGACCCGGAAACCAACAGGTACACCCAGGTAGCTTTGGTCTCCTACGGTGGAACCGAATGTGGTACCGACCCAAGACCATCAGTCAACACTGATGTATTCGCATACATCGACTGGATCAAACAGGCCATTTCACGTAAGTTCATGGACAATTTACTCGTTAAACAAGCAAGTAATGTCGTTTCTTATAATGTGAAGTTTACTTAAAATTTGTTTTTTCTTCGTTTTTTATAGAAAGTGGACACAGGGAACAGATCTGCACTAAAGTCTGAGTTAGATGTCTTCTGAAATAATATCTTCAGGAATTTGTATATTTAAATAAATAAATCATATCTCTATTTTAAGAAGCAATTTTCTTTGTATTTCCTTTTTCTCATTTATTTGAATATAGACGTTTGTTTTTACAGGACTTTGTGTTTTGGATGGGAGGGAGGGAAGGAGTTAACAGTTTTTTTCACACTCAAGAATGTAACGTTTTTGTCTGGCTCTAGCTATGTTAGTGCTTCTAAGATTAAAAATTTGATGTAAGAAATTCAATAGAATATATTTCTGGTTATATAACATTTGTCACTAGGACTTACCTTTTAGGAGTTAATTTTAGTTTGGCTTGAATGAGAAAATTAACCAATGTTCCAATATCTAACTGTGGTGTGGGCAATAATCGATTGATCACCAAGGTTGTTAAAAGCGATTGAAGAACTATTAAATAAAGTTATTGTTAACATAAGTTTAAAAAAATATAATCTGTATCGCTGGAAACATATGTTCAAGGTTAAATAACATAAAAATATAAAATTGTAAAATAATCAAATATTTTGGCGCTTTTTTTTCCATTAGAGAAAAAAATGGAAAACAACGATGTAGTCCATCAACTTTATATTAGTTTTAACCCTTTAGCGTCCGTTGACTACTATAGTAGCATTGCTTCTCTAGCGTTTTAAGTTCGTTGGCAACTGCAGTAGCTCTGTTTCTAAAGCCATCTAGTGGTCTAGTTGACAATGTGAAGTACGTTTTCTTGACAACAGATATCGTACGGATCCACTTTTGGCTTTATCATTGAGATTATGGCTATAATACTTAATAGCACCTCGGAAATCAATTATCTATCCGAATCATGTATCTAAGATAATAATAATAATAGTCTTTATTGATATACATATAAACATTTATAATACATTTTTTTCTTCTTTCTTTATATACATAGACCTTCCTTTCCAGGAGTTTAAAGTCTTTAACGGTAACTACCCGTACTTGAGTTGAAGGAACTCATCTTCATCTTGCAAAATTCTCAGTCCTAGACTATCACCTCACCATAACACTCCTGCCTTTTTGATCTCATCGATCCACCCTCTTCTTTGCCTGCCTCGGTTCCTTTTCTCATCCAATGGGGTCCACTCAGTCAGTATTTAAGCCCAGTTTTTATCATTTTTCCTCATTAGATGGCCAGCCCATTGCCATTTCATCTTTTTCACAAATGTGATTGCATCAGTGACACCACTAACCTTTCTTATTGTTTGGCTGTTTAGCTTTTGGCTTTTCCTTACGCCTAACATGCTCCTCTTCATTGCTCTTTGACATGTTATTATTTTTCTCTCATGAAGCTTGTTGAGGGAGCATGTTTGGCATCCATAAGATAGGACAGGCAATATACAGCTATTGAAGGCTAACGTTTTTAGAGGCTGGCTGATATTTTTTTTCATAACTACCCCTAAGCTCCAATATTTCCGCCAAGCCATAGCTGTGTTTTGATTTCAGTAGTCTGTCTATCTTTAAAAGATATCACTTGCCCTAGATATTTGATTTCATCTACTACACCTATTTCAGGAAGATCTGTTTTCACTTTTGCAACACTGGAGTTGGTGATTATTTTAGTCTTTGCCAAATTCAATGACAGTCCATGTTGTGCACTTCTATACCTAAGTTGTTGCAGCATTGTCACTATCTCTTCTTCTTTTCTGGAAATCAGTAGCACATCGTCAGCGTATTTAAGTACATTTATTTTGACACCATTTATATTTATCCCGTATTGTTGCCATTCCATCTCCTTTAGAATAAATTCCAGTACTATACTGAACAGCTGTGGTGATCATCACACAGTGCATCACCTTGTCTGACTCCCCTCTTGATTGGAAACTCCTTGCCTTTGTATCTGTATCTAAGATACTACTGGTTAAACTTCATATTGCACATTTAAAGAATTTTGCATACATTTATTAAATTAAAAACAAATTTTAATAAAAAAAAAAGGTTTTATTTAAATTTAAAGAAAAAAATGAAATCCACCTGTGCCAGTCCAATGTCCGGATCAAAAATGATTTGAAACTGTAAGGTATTAACAAAAAAAACAAACATAATAACGTAGTCAAAAAGTAATCGGTCCAGTTGCCTTAACTAACAGCCGGGTCCAACGAGCCTGTCTACCTCCGCAGTAGTCGCTCTCGTTAAAAAGGATTATGATTCCTTAGACCGCCAGAAGTTTGTCGAGGTATGGTTGTTATAATGGACAAGAAAGAGTATCAGAAGGCCTCAACAATTGCGTATTCATGCAAGGAAGAGAGTTTAATGGAAAAGACATGAAATGAATTAGCAGAGAGGACTGGTTCGGACGGATTACACTCTGTGTGGTAGAAGCACGCCAGTAGTGTGGGTTAGGAAAAAATTCACCCTGCGTGGTAGTAGCACGACAGTAGCGTGGATAGGAAGAGAATTCGCCCTGCGTGGTAGTAGCACGACAGTAGCGTGGATAGGAAGAGAATTCGCCCTGCGTGGTAGTAGCACGACAGTAGCGTGGATAAGGAGGAAATCGCCCTGCGGGGTAGTAGCCTGACAGTAGCGAGGATCAGAAGGAACTCGCTCTGCGGGGTAGTAGCCCGACAGTAGCAAAGGTAAGAAGGAGTCAAGGTAGAAGAAGGAAGTGAAATAAAGATAGACCACTAATTGTTACAAAGGCAGAGTAAATCTGACCTAGGGAGATACCCGCTTGGGTGATCTGAAGAGCTGTGCCAGCTCTTGGGGATGTTAGTCATCCATGTCGATAATTGACAGTGAGAGCTTGGCCAGTAGACTAGGGTCTTGGCCCTAGGTCAAATTACCTTGAGTGCTTTATTTATTCTCATAAAACAGTTATATCGGTATAAATAGTTACAGTGACATTAATTATTAACAATATACAATATTATTGGATATAGCGTCTTCTTATAGTTGCCCGGTAAGGTATGTGGACGCCGCTGGCGCTATCTGTGAGCAAGCGTGTGTAGCATCCGCCACAAGTTGTATAAGATCATGATTGAAAAGGAAATACCTAGAAAGTTAGTAAACCTAGTAAAGATGTGTTTTTCGGAAACATTCCATGAAGTTAGAATCGGTCAGAACTACTCTAAAAGATTTGAGGTGCGATCGGGTTTGAAACAAGGTGACTCTTTTTTACGTGTTTTATTTAATATAGCATTCTTTCGCAGTCGTGAAAACTGGATAACTCGAGTAATATCAAAAATACATCGCTCCCTCACACCGTTTCCCACGTCGCACAGTGGGCAAAATCACCAATTTAGGTGGACCAAAGTCAAGTTAAAAGTTTGAAATTTTCCAGTACTTCACCTTTTTATTATTAGTTGGCAAGACCCTTAATTCTAATATTTCCCGCCATACCGTGTTTACAAATAAATAGTAAATGAGTGAATCATTCCGGTTCGCACAAGAGCCTAATAACCAACAGTGGGAATATCTTTATTCGATGGCCATTTATTGTGTTAAAGGTGTATTTAGAGCAAAGTCTTCTTGCTTTTATTTAACAATGGGCATTGCTGAGACAGGTAAGACATTGAATAAAAATTTTGCAATCTCACCTGTAGAGTTAATTCAGTAATTTGTAAATGTATGACCCTTTTCAATAACGAAAAACTATATAACCCCCAAGTTACCCCTAAGGATTTGATCAAGTCTTAAAATATTACAAAGAATTTTTGCGTTTTGGGTGATACATTATTTTTTCAGGCACAACACTCCGAATCAAAAGTTTAACAATCTATAATTTGAAGAGTTTCTTAAATGATATAAAAGACATCTATTAGCAGCAGGTTTTAGCAACTCCGAGCCATAATTAGATTTTTGTATTATTTTTGTCTGTAGGAAAGTTTTAGATTTTAGCAAATAAATTTGATGTTTGACCACTGTGCGCTCGCCAATCGTATCTACAAATTAATTAGTTTTTATATAATTTTTTTACGAAATCTGGGATCCCAAAGTTTCAGAATTTTGTCCACCTAAATCGGTCATATTTTCCAATGTGCGCCGCGTTAAATTGGTTCAGTCTATTTTCTTCCAATCAAGAGTTATCGCCTCGTGTAATTTTGGGCATAATGCTTTTCTTCTTTCAATTTCGATATCTTGAGTCGTCTAATTATTCCAGCTCATCCTTAGCTCTGGAAGACACATAAATCAACTTTTTTTTCTTTCTCTTAACTGCATATTCAGATGTGGAATGTAGTAACTCCACTTATCTTCTTTTTCCCAACTCACTATTGAACAGTCGCTTTGGGAGAGTGGAGTTAACTATTTTCGAGTAATGTAGACATGGGTAAAAGACGAGCCAATCACCCCTGAAAAATCAGCAAGGAACTTGAGGAATCGTCATACCCCTGATAAGGGATTGGCCTAAGCTCATCGCAGAGGAAACCAGGACAGGGAGATTGGAACCCCGAGAGATTGAAACGTCTTAACAAGCGCAATGGTTCTGGTTGGACCTGAAAATCGAATCAGCAGAAAGGGAAGGATTTCCACGCAACTTGACTTAGCCGATTACAGCATGAATAATAAATTACATAATTTGAATTTTAAAAAAAAACTAATTGTAACAAAAAAAACCCCCAATAAAAATCAAATAATAACCAATATAAAAATCAAATAAAAACCAATAATAATTAAAAATAAAAACCAAATATCAAATGAAACTATAAAAACCAAAAACCGTAAAAAATAGGACTCGAATTAAGTACCGATAGCAAATATAGATAGTAGAACGTGCGATTTTGGGGATATGAGTATCGGTATACTTGACACGAGAGAATTCAGTTTTAGTCATTAACTGAAAAAGAAATCCAGAGAAATAAAGTCGGTTAAGTGGGAAATGCGTGTTATTATTCAGTTGCTAAGTTACTTAGTTCGCGGCTTCTATCTAAAAACTTAAAAGTTAGAATTTATAAAACTATTATTCTTTCTACGGTCCTTTACGGATGTGAAACGTGGCCGTTTACTTTGAAGGATGAACAACGTCTTAAGATTTTCGAAAATAAGGTACTGAGTAAAATATTAGGTCCAAAGAGAGATGAGTACTCTGGGAGTTTAGAAGGTTACACAACGCGGAATTGCGGAACTTGCATCCTGTGAATATAATTGAGCTGATTGCATCGCGGAGACTCAAATGGGTGAGTAAAGTTGTTGGGCTCGATGACGAGCGGATTCCGAGAAAGTTGGTATTTGCTGATCCGACTGGTAGGCGTCCGAAAGGTAGGCCGAAGCGTCGATGGTAGGATTGTGTTAAGGTTGATCTCAGGGGCTTGAGACAGGGGGTCATTGGACAAGTCTGTGTAGGCGGTATTTGGTGGTTAATGGCTATTATTATGATGAAATATAATACCATTTATGATTAAATGATGTGTATAATATTATAATTTGTCTATAGCTAGAAGATATTATTCTTAGGGGGCTAGTTGTAGCACAATAAAAATTCTTTTAAGTTTTATTCATTTAAGTGAAAAAGTTGCTGCAACTTCGTAGACATGTAATTGTATAAAATACGATGGTAGGTTTTTAACCTGGGCTTGTACCTATTCAGACTTGTTAATTTGGCATTAATATATGCCGATGATTTGATGAATAAACATTTTTTACATGCGAAACACCTGTAATTAGTTCTGTTTGCCATATAAATATATTTATATATACCCAGCTTAATAGTAAATAGCGGTCTGCTACATGTATATATATATTCACTGTGGTTTAATAAAGAGATTCAGTTTTAAAAGCAGAACCATCTGACCTGCTGTAAGTAACTCTATCTTAAAATAGACATTTCTACTAGTCTTACAGTTAATTTCATATTTAGAAGGTGTCAATTTAGAGATAAGGTGTAAGAAAAATCAGGTGCGCGCAACACACGCTTTTCACTTACCTCCCCTCTTTTAAATAAAGTTTGAGTTAAAGTATTCTTGGGATCACTTGTAGCTGGGTGGCTAGCATAACAGCCTCCTATGTCAAAGGTCACGGGCTCAAACCCGTAGGTGGTCCTAGGATTTTTTAATGAGAGTAAAAAATCCTTAATTAAAAGGTGGTCCCGAGCCTGTGCGATGTCAGGTACCAGTTAAAGTTTCCTATCCTAATAAAACCTGGATAGGTAAGGCAAAATTTAGGACTACCACTGTAGCATCGTCCGATTAGCCATAGTAGCATAAATTGACCTTAAATAAATAAACAAAAGTATTCTGGAATCAGAAATTTTTATTTGAATTATTTAAATGATAATTGAGGGAAAATAAATTAGTAAAAATTAATAAAAACAATATTTAAAAAACATGAAAATTACCTCACTCAAAATTTGAGGTTGAACGTTTCATTCACGCACAAATAACAAAATTTCTGCTGTTATTCATATTCAAAAAAGTATTAAATTCCTTACCAAAAAATTTCCTATCCATATTGTTAGTATTTATTTATTCGTACGGATTTTTTTAAATTGTTATTCGGGTTCTACGTATCTTGAAATGCAAGCCCTCAAATTTTGAGAAGGCGTATTTTTTATTAGATTTTTTTTTGGTCGATTACAAAGGTTCATTATTGAAAAAAAAATAAACCAAAAGCATTTATAAAGGACTGCGTTACTATTTCATTTTCTTTTCTTTCGATTTTCATTCAAAAAATTTAAATACAAATTCTTGATTCCAGAAGACCTTACATTTTTTCTTTTTCATCAATGATAACCGAGTTATTGCATTTAGTTGTGGGTTGACATAATGAGATTTATTTTTCTTTCTTTGTTCATCCCGGTGTCTTGATCTCGAAAACATTTTCTGTTTTTTCTTTATTTTTAATAATAACTGAATTATAGAAGAATTCCAGCTCTATAATAATTATAATTTTTACTATTTCTAAAACTCTCTATATTCAATAACAAAGTTATGGGCGTGTTAAAGCTAAAATTTCAATTTTATTTTTGATAATTTTTCGCGGTTTCTTGATTAGAAAACTATATAAAAATATTTATATACCTTTAAAAATAACAATTATAAATAAAAAGTTATTTGATTGCATTAAATAATTTCTAATCCTTTTTTTAACAAATCGGCTGACATCTACGTCGGATGCCCTAGTATTTTCGATTCTTTTTTTATTTTATTAAACATATCAATTATTGAAAACAATAAACCAACATTTATCATCAATATCTACCTCCTTGTTAATAGGAAAACATATTATTATGTTATTGACTATTTACCCACATCTACCTCTTTGTCGACAGGAAAACATGAAGGTGCTGGTGTGTTTGATGTTGCTCTGCGTGTCCTGGGTCTGGAGCGCTGGACTTAGCTGCAACTGCGGATGGAGGAACTCGGTAAGGAGACGTTTCGGGCTAGAGTAATGCAGGTAGCAAATGATTAATATGCTAAAAAATTAATGAGGCTGCTTTTTGATATTTCTTCACCTAATGAATGTTGGTAAGGATGTGGCGCGTCTGCCATAAAACTAATTCCTGATACATCGAAGCAACTTATTTAAGAAAAATAATCTATAGAGTCAGTATTATAAATTTATTAATTTAGGTAGAAATAATCGGGAGGTTAGTCGGTTTAGATTTAAATTTTGCCGACGTTTCGGCTCAAACTTGTTCAAACATCAAACATCAAACATCAGAACAATAAAAGAGGTACATACCAATATGATAATAAAAAAAATATGAATGTAGTGACAATGATGAAAAATATCATGCTTACAAATAATAATAATAATTTGATGATGATGAAATGAAAAAACTTCTTTATTATCCTGGGACTAAAGTCCCTTAAGAATAAAATAAAATACATAATTGATGACCGGAACAGTGTGCTCATGGCTTAGAATGACAAATTACTAAACTAGAAAAACAATAGAGGTCGTAATATATATACATCTTTACAAGTCAGACTTACAGAATGAATTAAAAAAAAAAATAAAAAACAGAAATAGCTAATTCATCAGTGATAATTTAAGTAATATAAACATACACACAAAAATACAATAATAATAATTGGAATTTATAGCATCTGCAGTTGGAAGTTATTGTCTGTTTGACTGGGTAAGGAGAAAGTGGTTGAAAAGGAGCGATTTTAAGGAGGAAGTAATTCTTACATGACGGATCTCAGGAGGGACAGAATTCCAAAGAGAGGTTACTTTGGCTAGAAAGGACTTGTCAAAGGCAGCAGTACGGTGAGGAGGAGGGTAGAGGTTAGAAAGTCGGAATCTGGTAGAACGAGACTGAATTGATGATTTAAATTGAAGGGATTGGAAGATATAGCTGGGACGATGAGTTTTGATAACCTGGTAGAGGAAGGAAGCTAGGAAATATTGAAATGATAAGTATGAAATGAATATATTAGGATTAAATTGAGAGGCAAAATATATAAAGTATGTTGTCTGTGCGATGCGCAGCCGTTAGGACATGCCACGGGGTGATGATTGACCCGCCGCATTCAATACTCGGGAACTCGTTCTTCCGGGTCTCGTTCCCGCCGACGATCCTCCCTTGGATTCGATATCATTCGAGTAAGAAGATGAAAAGAAGAGAAACTAGGTCATCTCTGGTGTAGTGGCTAGCCTTCTATGCTCAAGGTGGCGGGTTTAAACCTGCGGGTGGCCCAAGCAGTTTTTAAGATAGTAAAAAATCCTTGGTTATGATATACTTCGGAGGGGGCGTAGAATGTTGTTCCAAAGCCTGGCCAGTGTCAGAAACTCGTTAAAGATCTCTGTCCTAATTAATCATGAAGTGACCCTATTTAAAACAGAATTACAGCATTGTCTGATTACAACGCGGATTATTCCAGAAAATTAATGCTAGCAGTGAACGCTTTTTATGTGTATTTTCTTCTTTAACTGCTACCCCATCTGGATGAACGGCATTCATTGGAGTGACTCCTCGTTCACTTACTTGAAGCCTCCTAAGAGCTGTTTGTCAGGTGTTAAAATTGGCTGGGTCCGCAGCCGTTTTCTATCCTTACACAAAATCTTTGTAATACAGGTTGTTCCTTTCACTAATGCCCAAAAACTTTGAACTTTGTCGCACTCACAAGCGGTATCAACCATCTTTTAGGTAACTACAAGCCTCATACTTGCCCTCTTTTTAAATTACGCCCAGTAAATAGCGATACCTCGCGGATTTTGTTCTACATCTGGGATCTCTGTTCTCGCGCTCGTATTTCAATTATGAGATTGCCACGTTGGACGCCAAACACACATAAGGTTGCTCTTTTGAAGCTGTGGTATTATGAACTTTTTAGTGTCAACAAATTGAATAACTACCTTATGGCACTTCTGATCATTAGGCTGATATCTTTTGCAGGGCAGGATCGCCGGCGGAAAGGAGACCGGGAAGAACGAGTACCCTTGGATGGCCTACCTCAGCAACGGATGCGGAGGGTCCATCATCACCCCGTACCACATCCTAACGGCTGCGCATTGCGCTGACAACAGGCATCCTTCGTCTATCAAGGTTTCAGTCGGAAGGCACTACAAATGGTACGGAAGTAAGTGCATAAACAATTTTGCTACAGAAGCAATTTTCTCTTATTTTATACATATACAATTTTTTTATTGAAGTGAAAACTTCTTTGCGCGAGTTATGGGATTTTTGAAAGGAGAAAAACTTGCCATTTGGAATGACCGTCACCAAAATGCTTACTTCAAATGCACAAATCTGGCACATGCGCAGCGGTGTGTGTACGTATCCACTAGGAATTGGATATCGAAATAAATTTCCTTTAACGTTATTGATACCGGGTGTATTACACAAAAATATCTATATTTAAAATATCGGTATTTCAGTATTTAATTGAATTAGTAAACCATGTATCAGAACTTACCTGTTATTATTGGTTTGGCACTACAACACGTTGACACGTCCAGGCCTCCTCAACCAGCAACCTCCAGAAGCTTCTGTCCTGTTATGTTATTATGTGCTGCAGCCATCCAGTTGTGGACTTCTAAACTCCTCGCATCCAGACAGCCAAAAGACCTCCATCATCCTCTCTCCCTGCATGAATATGCATTGTCAAGGCCTTTGTGACCATTTTAATATTAATAACCTCAACAAAGTTTTACTTCAATCGCGCGTAAAGGTTATTCGCACACACCTTTTGTTTACTTGTTTGTACTGTTGTAGCGGAATCGTACTGTTTCTTGGCCAGGCAACCGTACGAGAACGAAGCCGCTAGGATTTTTTTTTTTTCCAAAAATGTTTAATTACGTAATTTATAAAAGATGGGTTACATCAAGGCTGCATTACAAATTAAATAATTACTCTACCAAAAACCGGAGCTCTAATGACGTTTTTTGTAGCACACCTCTTAATCAACTCTTCCTACCATTATATCTACGTTCAAACATTAAAACGCTTGTTCCTTTGCCAGAAAATCATTACAACAAGGATCATCGGGTGGCGAGGATCATCCTACATAAGGGCTTCTCCAGAGCAACAGCACTTGATGATATTTCAATCCTGGTTCTTGAAAAACCGATAACTTTCACCCAACAAGTCGGTCCGGTCTGCTTGCCCAGCAGTAGATTCGATCTACTTGGAAAATTTATCAAAGTCACAGGTACGCTAGTTTTATAGATTTTATAAGCTATGACTCGTAAAGTTAGAGAAAGTGACTCCACCTAATTCCTTTCTCAGGTTGGGGCCTTACCAAAGGAACCGGCGACGAAAATGTTCTTCGAGAGGTCGACGTCCAAGTCATCAGTAACAGTGTCTGCAAAAGAAGCTGGCCCGGACTCAACAATATCCCAACTCAGATCTGCGCTCAAACTCCCAAAAAAGACTCTTGCAACGTAAGTATCGAAAACTATTGAGATGTAATGTTAGTAAAACTATTGGCATTTGATGTCTGGTATATAGTCGTTCGTCGGGCTTGATTTAGCGAAACTCGGAATGTAAGTTTTACATTTGGTTTAGTGGACATTCCAGGTGAGGAAATTCACTGCCATTTGGCCTTCCATAAACTGGTCCTCTCCTTCCGAGGTTAAAATGGGCTGGACCCTCAGCCATTTCCCACCCAACAAAATGTTTTTGAAGTATGCTTAATTATTTTAGGCCACTATCTGTGGAAAATGATTCTCCTAATAGGACGTAGCTTAGAGTATTTTGCTAGATCTTTTGTACTAAAAAGGCTATTTCATGTAAAAGACGATACGCTCTGAAGACTCAAGAACGCTGCAGCTAGGGATATGTGGTAATTTTCTATAATATAATTGTTTGTATTTTGTGTTAGGCGTATTAGAAATATTGATAAAAACAAAAAAAGAAATTAAACATATAAATAAAAATGCCTGTTTAATAAAAAATAACCCCACATCTTCTTTTCAGACTCCTCGGACGATTATCAGAGATCGAAGAGCATGCTAGAATGGAAAATAGTGGGTTAGAGTGGGAATGGAGTTTTTCATAGAAGGAGTCATACCTGGTCCGGGCCAAATCAGTAACATTGTGAACACTAAGGTCTTTATGGATGAGTTTATTCGTGACAAAGTAAGGAGCGTAGAGGATTTTACGAAGGATTTTGGATTGTAAGGAGTGGATCAGAAGGAATTCGATGCTTTGTAGAACCCCATAGCTCCTTAAGCCCAGATAGGTCTTATAAAAGTCATGTATCTGAGTTTATACTTTTACAGTTAAGGTTTGACCGTTTGTCTAATGTGTTGAAGTAGTCGAAAACGTGATGCATTTTTTTGTCGTTTCAGTCATGTATGTGATTCAAAGTACGACGTTTGTCAAGGTGGAGTCCTAGGTATCGGATCTGTTCAACTGGGACAAGCGGAGTGTTATTGATGTACACTTTAGGGCAGGATCTCATAGGTTTACGACGAAGGGAAAAGGTTATTTGGCGAGGTTTATTGGAATTTATTTTTATCCTGCAATTCTGACATTATACTTTAAGCTCTACAATGTGGGATTGTAGGGTTTAAGAGGCAAAAGTAGGATCGTTATTGACTGATAACACACAGGAGTCATCAGCATAAGTAGGAAGGAAGGTTTTAGGATGGGTTGGGATATCAGCTGTATAGACTGTGTAAAGGATGGGTCCTAGGATACTACCTTGAGAGACACCAGCAGACTGAGTAAAAAGGGATGAATAGGAATTATTGTGGTTTATTTTGAAGGATCTTTTAGAAAGGTAGCACTGGATGATGAGGTAGTATGTAGGAGGGAGGAATTTACGGAGTTTGTAAAGCAGTCCTGGGTGCCAAACTCACTCAAAGGCCTGTTCTACGTCGAGGAAGGCTCCCGTGCAGTACAATCCACGCTCCAATGCTGATGAGACAACATCCACCACACGATGACATTGTTGGATGGTGGAGTGGGATGAGCGAAAACCAAACTGGTGGTTCGGGATTATCTGAAAAGTCTCTAGGATAGGATAGAGTCGTTTAAGGATTAGTCTTTCCACCAATGGTTTGATAGAAATAAAACATTAATCTTGAATTATTAGTCTCTTATTAATTAAAATAATTGTCTTATATGGTGTCGCCCTGTAGGACCGTTTCTCCTTGACAATGCAGACTCCCTAGAATGTTTTTTTTTTCTCACGATTTTCACGATCACAATAATTTCCCTTACTATATATAGTAAGTGAAAGTAAAATTCATTATTGGGCTAAAAGGCTAGATCAGATCAAGGGTTTAAGTAAATATAAGGGTATAAGTACAAGTAAATGGAACTCTGAGAAATCGATTCTTGACGAGACTGCTAAATTTTTCCATAGATTAATATTCCATAAACTAATTTCTTTTATGACCTCACCTCATTTTATAATTTTTTTCTGCAGGGTGACTCCGGCGGTCCGTTGGTCTACTTGGACCCTGCCACCAACAGGTACACCCAGGTGGCTTTAGTCTCCTTTGGACCTGCTGATTGTGGAATTGATCCTAGCCCTTCAGTGAACACTGATGTCTTCGCCTACATCAACTGGATCAAGCAGGCTATTGCAGGTAAGTCTACGGAACATTTACGATAAGTATTGAGTTGTGTCACATGAAATGTCCGTTTTCAAGGTAAAGGATGTTTATTAAAAATACGATATGAAAACAAGATAATATTATTCGAAGCATTTACCTTCTTTTTCTACACATTTTTCCCAACGCGACACCAACTTTTTTATCCCCGAACTGAAAAACTCTGAGCTTTGAAGTGAAACAAAATCTGAAAACGCACATTCACTCGATAATCATTTTCAAAAAGTTTTCCTTTGACGAAGTTGTCTTAATTCCTGAACAGGTGGTAATCTGTTGGGGACAAGTCGGGAGAATATGGTGGGTGCGGAAGAACTTCGCAGCCCAGTTCTTTCAATTTTTTGCACGTACGTTTTGGAACATGGGGTTCTGCTGCCGCTCAGTGAGATCATGAGGTACTCATATATCGAGCTTTTTTACTTTCCCAATACACTTTAAATGTTTGGAAACGGTAGATGCACTTGCATTTAGTTGTGCTGAGAGTCATTTAACTGTTTGGAAGGGTTTCCTTCTACTGTATGTTTGAGGACATCGTTGTCTATTACGGACGGAGGTCTCCCTCGGGGCAAGTTTTACAAGTCCGCTCCATGGTCCGTTCATTAACACTCCCTTCCCCAAACGCCTTGCAAATATTTCTAGCGGCCTCGGCTGCTGAATGGCCGAGTTTAAACTCGTACAAAAATATTACTCGAAAATCGCATGTTTCCATGTTCATATTAGGAGGTATACTAAAAAGTGGGTAATTGATTGGGAAGCTAATGTTTATAATACAAAGGTAGAAGATTAGTAACTGTTTACTTTAAATATGTAAACATTCGGAAGAAAACAACAGAGACATACAAAATTCTTTATGTATTTTAGAAACTTTAAAAACGGACATTTCATGTGAAACAAGCCAATAGTAATAAGTAAATACGTCTCACATAAATTTTACTAAAAAACCTGTTTCATTTTCTGTTTAGAAAGCTATCCAAGAGAAAAGATCTGCACAAAAGTATAAACTGGCGAAACCTGTATTGGGATACCATGAGAATATGTACAATAAAACTAAAATTAAATAAAATCAATCTTCTTATTTGAAATATAAATTCATTTTTAGTTTATATCCTAAATTCCTGAAATTTTAATTGATATTAATCTTATATTGACCAGGGTACTCACAACCGGCCATTAATTCTGTTAGTCCTGGACGAAAAACGAGTGCCTTTGCGAAAAAAAACGGCCAATTTCGACAACTGCAATGGTTTGTAAAAACCAAACTACAAATGATATTTACGTGCTTAAAAAGGCAACGTATTCGGAACGAAATGGAGAACAGAGCAATAGCAATGATTCTCCAATATCAATTGAAAATATTGGGTTGTTTCACATGAAATGTCCGTTTTTATAGTTTCTGAAATACATAAAGAATTTTGCAGGTCTCTGTTGTTTTCTTCCAAATGTTTACATATTTAAAGTAAACAGTTACTAATCCTCTACCTTTGTATTATAAACATTAGCTTCCCAATCAATTACCCACTTTTTAGTATACCACCAAATATGAACATCGAAACACGCTATTTTCGAGTAATATTTTGTACGAGTTTAAACTCGGCCATTCAGCAGCTGAGGCCACTATAAATATTCGCAAGGCGTTTGGGGAAGGGAGTGTTAATGAATAGACCATTCGCCGTTGGTTTGCTAAGTTTTCAGCTGGGGATACCGACTTGGAAAACTTGCCCCGAGGAAGACCTCCGTCCCTAATAGACAACGATGTCCTCAAACATACAGTAGAAGGAAACCAGGAAAGGAAAAGGAAAGGAAAAGTTAAAGGACTCTCAGCACTACTATATGCAAGTGAAAGTCAAAAAGCTCGATACATGGGTACCTCATGATCTCACTGAGCGGCAGCAGAACCCCTTTTTTCAAAACATACCGTGTAAAAATTGAAAGAACTGGGCTACGAAGTTCTTCCGCACCCACCATATTCTCCCGACTTGTCTCCAACAGATTGCCACCTGTTTAGGAATTTAGACAACTTCGTCAAAGGAAAAGTTTTTGAAAATGATGATCAAGTGAAAAGCGCCTATTCAGATTTTGTTTCACTTCAAAGCTCAGAGTTTTTCAGTTCAGGGATAAAAAAGTTGGTGTCACGTTGGGAAAAATGTGTAGAAAAAGAAGGTAAATACTTGGAATAAAATTATCTTGTTTTCATATCGTATTTTTAATATTAATCCTTTACCTTGAAAACGGACATTTCATGTGACACAAGCCAATATTTTTTTTTCATTGATTTTTTAAAATTAATTCATTAATATAAATAATGAAATAATAATTAATATTTAATTCGTATGGCGAACAATTTTATACGTCGTGCGAGATCTACGTATCGTAAGTTCTCAAGAGTAATTTTATTGCGTTTTTTTTGGCCGATTAAAAAGGTTCATTATTGAAAATAATAAACCAAAAGCTTTTATCATGAAGTGACAATAGTTGACTGTGTGTGTAAATTAATGTATATATATATATATATATATATATATATATATATATATATATATATATATGAGAGAAGTTGGTTCAGGGTGCAGGCAATTTAACACACATTAAGCATAAACTTATTTGTTTATTTATTGGTGCCGACGTTTCGGCCTAAATTATAGGCCTTCTTCAGGGTGGTTGTGTGAGCTGAGAAGGCGTCAGTCAACAACAATCACTTGTTCTGATAATCCTCCGAGGTGCCTGAAAAGACAGTGACCTCAAGACCTGTTAATGAAATAATCATTATAGTGTTACCTAAAAAGTGATTTAAGTGCTACCTACCACTGGGTAACCTCTTCACTAGACTACACATATGGCATGAAATAGTCTATTTCATGCCATATGTGTAATTTTACTTTAGCCCTTTTACTTGTTATATACATTTGTAAAATCAATAAAAAAAAAGATATATATATATATATATATATATATATATATATATATGTGTTTGTGTATATATTTTTAATTTTCCATATACAGGTGTTTGTTTTTTTACTATCAAGCCTTAGGAAATAAATATAAATAACTAAACGGCCTAATAAATAGTTCAAGAGATTGTGAAAAATTGTTTCTAAAATATTCTAAATTTTACACATTGCCTCTTGATTTAAATTCAAATATTCAGCAAAATATTTACCATCAAACACTTGCTAATTTACCATAAAACATTCGCTATTTACACAGAATGTTTGTTTGATTCACAAGTAGTCAGATTTGTAAATATCTGCTGTGGAATGGAAATATTACGATTAAAAAAATTTGAGTTTTCAAGTTTCAAATATACGTTTTAGGATTCCGCAAAAAGGTCTGCGTGTGGGAACTTGGTCATTTTATCTCGAAAACGATAATTAGTATTAAACTGAAATTTCATATTTAAGAACCGTATATGGATGAGATGTTACTTAGACTCTTAGCAACTTATATACGATTCAGTAAGTATTGTATTTTCTAATATCTAGCGGACTGTATTGAAGAATACAACTTACTGTACGGTGGTAACTCCTCCCTCATTACAAATAACATATGTTCATAACTTTATATTCTTGTTTATTTCATTTAACATCCCTTTATGTTAATGTAGCTAAGCGGACGATGCTACAGTGCGACTCCTAAATTTTGCCTGTCCAGGTTTAATTAGGATAGGGATCTTTAACGAGTACCTGACATCGCACAGGTTCAGGACCACCTTAAATGTCCCCTCCGAAGGACGGCATAACTAAGGATTTGTTGTAAGGTTTTCTGGAATCAGGAAATTTTATTTGAATGGAAATCGAAAGAAAAGAAAAGGAAATAGTAACGCAGTCCTGTATGAATGTTTTTGGTTTATTATTTTCAATAATCAACCTTTGTAATCGACAAAAAAAAAAAAATATCCCCCTTCAAAATTTGAGTGCTTACGTTTCAAGATGTGAATAAAGAAAAAAAAATTTTTTTTCTTCCAATTCATAATTAAATACAAATTTTTGCTTTTGGTGTCATTTGATACAGAATTAAATTTTGGACCGAATGAAAAATGAATCATTGAAATTGGTTAACAACTAGCTTAGATATTGCGTTTTGTGTTGATCCTTTGAATTAGTGCTTTTCATATTGCTTAATTGTCTATCAACAGCCATGTGAACAGTTATACCCTAATATTGTTATTTATAAATAATAAACTATTCTGTAATAATTTTCAGCGTTTTTAAAGAATTATAATCGTCCTCATACTTTTCGTTGAACCAAAAAAAAGTTATAAGAATTTCAAGGGTTCGAACTCCTCGTTCATCATGAAGTCCGAACCTCGCACCGTCGGATTACTTTTTCAGATCCATGGCTTATTTTCTTCAAGAGAAAAAATTGATAAAATTGAGTTAGTTGAAATTGTGGTACAAGAGTTCTTGGACAGCCATCCCGAAGAATGGTATTAGCGTGGTACCGAGCAATTGGCTAATGATAGTTAATAACAACGGAATATACTTTGATTATTGATTGTATTTTATATCAAAGAAGTGACGTGTACCGAGAAAGGCTTAAATATGGGTGATAAGATTCCGGTTTTGGGGTATGCCGATGACTTGGTACTGCTAGGTGAAGACACGGAAACCATACAACTAAATACAGGTGCGTTAATAAAAACCGGTAAAGAAATAGGACTCGAATTAAATACCGATAAGACGAAATATATGATTAGTAGCAGAAACGGTGGCGATCTTAGTGATATTGATATATCAGGGCATACTTTTGAACACGTAGAGAAATTCAAGTACTTAGGTTCAATGACAACAAGAAAAAATTAAATCCAGGAAGAAATAAAGTCGAATATTTAACTAACTCATTTAAAATATTTCTGGTGGTCGTGAAAAACTGGATAACTCGAGTTATATAAAAAATGATTTAACTCCACGTATCGCTTCCTCAGACTGTCTCCCATGTCGTGTTAAATTGGTTAAAGAAATTCTAAGTGGAAAGGAAGCTGTATGTTATGACTCTATTTTGGGTATTACTTAAAGTTTAAGTCGCTCACCTGTAAAATGAAAGATTATGACTTAATCACTTATTCACGACCGCCACAGATATATTACGTGTAATGCAGACATTTTAAAATACATGCCTAAACTGTCCATTAAGCGACTATACCAGCGTCTTAAAGCGGTTAACTTTGTCACTCCCACAAGTGGTACATAGAACCTTTGAGTGTCTTTCAAGTAAAAGTTCTAGTAATCAATATATGTGAGCAGTTTCGCCTAGCAATGAAACTAAATACTGTGAATTTTGTCGCTCTCACGAGCGGCATCTACCTCCTTTTTTGGTAACTACATGACCCATACTTGCACCCTTTTTAAATAAGGCCCTTTAAATTACACTAGCGATACTAGCGACTTTCGTTCTAATGATCTGTTCTCGCCCTCGTTTTTCAATTAGGAGATGGCCATGTTGGACGCCTAATAATAAATTTGGTCTTTTAAAGTTGCGATATTATGTGATTTTTAGTGTCAACAAATAGAAAAACTACTAAAGACAGTTTATATCGTTTTAAAAAGCACTTTATACATTATCATAGGTTTTTTTCTTAATCGAACTAAAACTTATTGGTCCCATCCGCCAATTACCCCTCCTGAGCAAGCGCAGTTTGTTGCATGGCCAGCTAAGGTTTAAGACGCAAAACTTTACTACGCATGTGCAAACGCTCAATCAAGCTAACAATATTGCTTCCGGTTGCTTCTTTATTCTTTTAAAGCTGTGATATTATATGTTTCTTTGTGTCAAAAAATTAAGAGTAGTAAAAACAGTTTTTTCATATAAAATGCTCTTTATAGACATTATCATAGGTTTTATATTTGGTTTGTGTTTCACGAGAGCTTGCTTCGGATGTTGACAGTATTTCCGAATCCATTACAAGTTTTCAAGTATTTTCTTCGGAATTGATGATTATCAACTTAAGGGGAAGTCAAAATAATAGTAAATACAATTTTTTTTTACACTAAAAACACTTAATATAACAGCTTTAAAAGAGCAAACTTATCCGCGTTTGCCGTTTAACATGGCCATCTCATGATTGAAAAAATGACGCGAGAACAAAGAATTCAGATTTAGTGCAAAAAGTCGAAAAGTATCGCTAGTGTAATTCAAAGTGCGTAATTTAAAAAGGATGCGAGAATGGAACATGTAGTTACCAAAAAAGGAGGTAGATGCTGCTCGTGAGATCGACAAAATTCACAGTTTTTAGTTTCATTGCTAGGAGAAACTACTCATAGATATCAATTACCATAACTCTTACTTGAGAAACACTCAAAACATCCAGTCTACTACAGAAAACATATTTATATTACCACCAATAGGCCTATATGAACATGTGGGTTTGAACCATGAGGCTCTACTAAACCAATTAAATTCTTTGTGTATCCAATCCTTTATAATCCAAAATCCTTCGAAAAATCCCAATTACCCTTTATTTTGTCATCAATAAAATGATCATAAAAACCAGAAGGTTCAAGCACATATAAGTGGTCCTATTATTTAGCGGCAGTCTTTTGCAAAATTTTGTAGATGAGTCTGATTCCTCTAATTAGACCCCAAAGGTATTTCTAGGTCTGACGCATGTTTACCGTTTATTAGATGATTGTTTAATTTCAAGAATTCCAATATCTCTGTCATACATTTATTAAAATCATTCATCAGAATTTATCTAAAAAACATAGAAATCCTTTAAAAATGTATTTGAAAATTGCATTGCATACCTAAAGATACTAAATCCACATTTCGTTTCGTTCTAAAATTTACTAAAAAGATTTCCTTCTGAAAAACGTATTATATCCTCTGTTAACAGACAACCTTTCCTTTCATTTCCTCCCAAAACGTACTACAGTGAGTTTCAAAAGTATTCGGAATTCGTATTTCTTTTCATTTAATTAGTATACATTACTACCATTAATTTATATAATTATTTTTAATACATAAATCTTTAAAAGAGACTTCCATGAAGGAAAATTACTGACCAGATTATCGAAAAGTATATTGTTTTTTAAATATCTTATTAATAATGCAAAATAACAAGATCATTCAAAGGTGTCAAAAGTACTCGGAAATGTTTAATGGTCTTAAACGTCCATATTCTCACTATTTTTCGACATGTTCTAAACAATTCTTTTTCCTTATGTAACTGATACCCAACCTTGAAAAGAAATGTTTTTAAAATAAGGCCCTAAGATAAAAACGTACCGATCGAACAACGGCTTCGAATTATTTTAAAAGAGAAATAGTTGAAATGTTAAAATATTTTATGAGAATATGTGGAAGGCTATGCATTGTGTAGATAATATAACAATAAAATATAAAAGCAAAAAAGTGTGCGTCCAAAAAATATGTAATGTTAAAACTGAAAGTCTGATTATTTATTCAATAAGAAAACAATACCTTTGCTTATTTCTGAATTTTTCAGAACTTCTAGATACGAAATAAGTGTTTTGACTGTTCGCTTGACTGTGATTGATTTCATGTATTTCATGAAAAATGGTACAAGAACTACTGAAAACGTCTTTCAGCAGGCAAGACAACAAGAGAACAGGCTAAATGTTTGTAGCATCTTTCTATAGAGACGTTTGATGAACTAAAATGTTTATAGATGACTCCCAACTAAAATACATGGTTCTTATGAAAAAAATCTGGTGCGGGCAACACACGACTTTCACTTACCTCTATTGTTAAAATCAATGAAAGGATTTTCAAATACAGTTAGAAATAAAAATACGTAAAATTATTAAGGAATTAATCAAATTGAATTTATATAGAAACATATGTTTTATTAAAAATCTGGTGCGGGCAACACACGACTTTCACTTACCACCATTTTTAAACTCAATGAAAGAATTTTCAAATACACTTAAAGATAAAAATACGTGAAACTATTAAAGAATTAATTAAATTGAATTTCTATAGAAACATGTGTTTGATTCAAAAATCTATTATATTATTATCTAAAATAATCAGTTAGATTTATGTTCATTTCATCACTCTCTATTAACTTTTAAAAGCTTGTGTATGAGATGATAATTTTTCTAAAATCTTTAGCTTTCCAACGGTATATCATACATGTATATTACTGCTCTTATGTTCAAAAACGAAAAATTGCATTAAAAAATTATTTTTTCTGTTTTCTCCTTTAGTTGGGTATCGAGTTTATTCAATTTATATATTTACCTGTTTTTCATTATTGAATCTACAAAATTTAAAATATCGGCATTTAAGCCCTGTCAGACCATTTTAATCAGAATAAAACCTACATGATATTAAAGCCCATTAAATTTTACATCGATATAGCGAGTTTAATCAAAATCTTCGGAACCGTTTTTGAGAAAATCGAAAAAAGGTGCAAAATGCATGGTATAAAGTGCCTCTTCTGGTAGGCTCATTTTGATGAAAAAATTTTTGTCACGTATCGGGTGTATAGTTGTCTGAAATATGAAATTTCAGTCTCATAGGACTTACCGTTTCCGCCCGGGAGCTACCACACACACACACACACACACAGACACACAACACACACAGACACAGACACACACACACACACACAGACCTTTTTGCGGGACTTGGTTATTTGGACTCGGGGGACCCTAAAACGTGTATTTCCGTTGAAAACTGGAATTCGAAAATTTTCACGATCGCAATACTTCCCCTTACTATATATAGTAAGTGAAAGTAAAAAATCTATTATATTATTATCTAAAATAATCACTTAGTTTTATTGGCTTTTCATCACTCTCTATTAACTTTTAAAAGCTTATGTATGAGATGATATTTTTTCTAAAATCTTTAGCTTTCCAACGGTATATCATTCATGTATATTACTGCTCTTATGTTCAAAAACGAAAAATTGCATTAAAAAAATATTTTTTCTGTTTTCTCCTTTAGTTGGGTATCGAATTTATTCAATTTATATATTTACCTGTTTTTCATTATTGAATCTACAAATTCGTAATTCCGAATACTTATGACACAATTGACATACACTATTTTGATTTTTTTCGTAAATGAACGTTCAAAACGTTAAAAATAAAATAATTGTTGTCGTGATTTTTAATGTTAAATGTTAATGTTAAATTCACAGAAAGAATAAGCAAAAGTTCAAAAAAAAAAAACAACCCTCATAATTACATACTTCCTTATTATAGTGCCAAAAAAAATCTGGTGCGGGCAACACACGACTTTCACTTACCTCGATTTTTAAAATCAATGAAAGAATTTTCAAATACAGTTAGAGATAAAAATACGTGAAATTATTAAGGAATTAATCAGATTGAATTTATATAGAAACATGTGTTTTATTAAAAAATCAATTATATTATTATCTTAAATAATCAGTAAGTTTTATGTTCATTTCATCACTCTCTATTAACTTTTAAAAGCTTGTGTATGAGATGATATTTTTTCTAAAATCTTTAGCTTTCCAACGGTATATCACACATGTATATTACTGCTCTTATGTTCAAAAAAGAAAAATTGCATTAAAAAAATATTTTTTCTGTTTTCTCCTTTAGTTGGGTATCGAATTTATTCAATTTATATATTTACCTGTTTTTCATCAGCGTTAACAAGATAATCTAGTTATTATTATTGAATCTAAAAAATTAAAGGTACTTTAGGGGAAGAAAATTTAAAATATCGGCATTTAAGCTCTGTCAGACCATTTTTATCTAAATAAAACCTACGTGATATTAAAGCCCATTAAATTTTACATCGATATAGCGAGTTTAATCAAAATCGTCGGAACCGTTTTTGAGAATATCGAAAAAAGGTGCAAAATGCATGGTATAAAGTGCCTCTTTTGGTAGGCTCATTTTGATGAAAAAAGTTTTGTCACGTCTCGGGCGTATAGTTGTCTTAAATATGAAATTTCAGTTTCATAGGACTTACCGTTTCCGCCCGGGAGTTACCACACACACACACACACACATACACAGACACACACACAGACCTTTTTGCGGGACTTGGTTATTTGGACTCAGGGGACCCTAAAACGTCTATTTCCGTTGAAAACTGGAATTAGAAAATTTTCACTATATATAGTAAGTGAAAGTAATAAATAAAAGCCCTTTGAATATTCGCTTTCTTTATGAAGAATAGACAATAAAATCTAGTTAACCAACAAGGAAAGATGAGTGATAATAGGGAAATATACATAACTTAGTAATTAACATAATAAAGACGTTAGTTATCAGTTATGTTGTTTGAGGAAGGTTATGATGACTGTTATCTCTCGTTATATTCTTTCAAATATAGTACTGTATCCCTTTTAATTCGTTCCAAAAAGTACTATATCCATATTATACTGTTCAAAAGTCAGGGAAAATAGACAATAATTTGGAAAAATAAGTTGGTAACATAAGATTTTAATAAAAAAAGAATCAACTAAATTAGTCCAGTAATAAATAAATTACAAAGTTTGGCGTTTCCTATAAAATTGCCTTAAGTGGATATAATACCTTTTGGAACTTAACGTCTTGATTATAAAATTGTACAATGTGTCATTTCTGGCTCTTGGATTTTTATGTAAAAGTTGCTGCAGCAACATTCCAGGCATGAATTGTCTTAAATATGCTGGTAAGCTTTAAACCTGGGCGTCAACTAATTCAGAGTTGGCACATTTCTTTATGCCAAACTTGTTCTATATCCGCATTAATATATTCCAATGATTATCCTATTATCAGAAATAAATAGAACGATAAATAAAGAAGATGGGAAAAATAAATAATTTTTTACATGTGAAATGCCTGTAATTAACTCTGTTTGTTTTTTTATAGTTTTTAGCTGAGTAAATAGCTATACACAATATATATATACACAGTGGTTTCTGGGAGTGAGTCAGTTTTCATTGCAGAACCAGCGAGTCAGCCTATCTGTAAGTAACACAGTGTATAGCTGGATAACCTCATCATCTATAGTTTTTCAGTCAGGGAGAAATTTAATTTTGGTTATTATTATTTTCAATAATGATCATTCCCAATAAAAAACGTAATCCTTCTCTCCTTAAAGTTTGAGGGCGTACTATAAATATAAACATTTATACTCTAATATAGTTATTTGGAAATAATAAAACATTGTGTGAGACGTTGATATTAGTCGATTAGTTTTAAAATGGTGGCCGATTAAAAACTTTTTAATTCAATAACTCAGTTATTTTTGTAGATAGAGAGAAAAATATTATTACAGTTGTCTAACCAAGAAAAAGAATAATAAAAAATAAAGAAAAATTGAAATTTTACTCATAAACACGCCTATAACTCATAAATTGTTTTAGGATCAAGACAACGAAACGAATAAAAAAAAAAAAGTAAAAAGGAAAAAAAAAATGATCCATATATTGAAGTCACAAATTAGAAAATATGTTATTCCCCAAAACTCCGTAATTATTGAAGATCTGTTAAGAGAAAAATCGAAGAGATTTTCGAGATCAAGTCACCGCCCTAAACAAGGAAAAAAATAAAAAATCTATATGGTCAAGCCATAAGAGTTGTGACTCGTTGAAAACTCGTTATTATTCATGACAGAGGAAAAATGTTAAGTGTTAAAAAAATAAATAAATACCAAAATTTAGTTGTTACATATATTTTATAAAGAATTCAATTTTCTAATAAACTAAAAAAGAATCATTGAAATAGCAGAGATATAACGCTTTGAAATTATCAGATGTGTTAAGTCATTTTACTTTGAATTATTATTAGTTAATTGCCATTAAACATACATACATACACACATATATATAATATATATATATATATATATATATATATATAAACAATTATACCCTAATATAGTTATTTGGAAATGATAAACTATGATGTAATACCAGTAATTTGCAAAGTTTTTTTTTCCAAATTTATATATACATATATATATATATATATATATATATATATATATATATATACTTAATAAATAGTACAGTATCTATCTTATTATATTATTGACTATTTATCCACATCTACCTCCTTGTTAATAGGAAAACATATTATTATTATGAATGTAGTAGTTGGAACAATCTCTTCTCTTTCTTTATATATTTATTTATTATAACATAAAAATAACGTTTCGAGGTAATTTCTCTGCCTCATCTTCAGATTACAAAAAAATCATCTAAAATACAATTCAATATTATAAACAAAACTACAATAAACAATAACAAATATTATCAACAATTTAGAATTCAATTATCACTTTCATATTTAAAATCTGTTTCTAAAATAACTTTATTAAAACTGTACTTACTAATATTTCCATATGATATTATAATATTGGTCATATAACCAAGCACTATTATTTACACATAGCACCTATAACATTTTATTGCTAAGTAATTGTATCTATGAAGCAGACTAAAGTAACCTTTCACCTAATTCTATTCTTTTACTAGTTAATGTTTTTAAATATCCACAACAAATTTTATCCAGGTTAGAAATATATATATTATATATATATATATATATATATATATATATATTATATATATATATATATATATATATATAATTATTTATTTTTATTTTTTTATATATTTTACCAATTAAAATCAGAAATTCAATTTATTAATTATGTCTGCATAATTTTGACTTATTTTTTTAATCTGTTTTGTAATTGACTGTATTTATTATGTTTTTAGTTATATAGATTGACTCTAGTATGTTTCTATTTTTTGTTTTTTGTTCTGTATTAAGTATTTGTATATTTTCAAAATTAAATTCATTTTTATTAGTATAATGGTTGGATAGGGCTTTAAGATTTATATTTTTGCAATTGGAAATGTTCTGTTTTATTCTAGTCTTTAACATTATTTATGTTTCTCCAATATAAGTTTTATGACAATTTTTACTATATATTTTATAAATGGTTAATTAAGTTTATTTTCTTTTTCTATTTTATCCTTCATATTGGTGAAATATGTATTTATTTTATTATTATTGTATAATATTATTATGTTTTTGACTATATATCAATATCTACCTCCTTGTTAATAGGAAAACATATTATTATGTTATTGACTATTTACCCACATCTACCTCTTTGTCGACAGGAAAACATGAAGGTGCTGGTGTGTTTGATGTTGCTCTGCGTGTCGTGGGTCTGGAGCGCTGGACTTAGCTGCAACTGCGGATGGAGGAACTCGGTAAGGAGACGTTTCGGGCTAATGTATGTTCACAGCTAGCTATTTTACTGAGGCTGCTTTTTGATATTTCTTTACTTATTGAATGTTGGTAAGGATGTGATGCGTCTGCCATAAATCTAATCCCTGAAACATCGCAGCAACATAATTAAGCAAAATAATCGATAGAATCAGTAACATATAATTTTAAATATTTGAAGTTTATAAATTACAATTTTTGCAAGTACGGGCTCAAATTTGCCAGATGGCTCTAGCACTTTTAAAGTTAAGTTAAGAATTACTCATATAAACTAGACATATTTAAATGTGAAGAAAACAACAATCACAAAAAAATTTAAAAACAACTTATTTACATTTCTATTGAGCCTGGACATTCATTAACTGATTAAATATGCGGGATTGGAAGGTGGGAAGAGTGTTGGAGTGACGGATTGAAGGAGGGATAGAATTCCATAGGATTGAGGATCGAATGAGAAAGGATCTGTCGAAATGTACAGTTCGGTGGGCCGTACTGTATAAATCTGAAGGCCTGGAGCCTGTACAACGGGGTTGGACAGAGGATTTGAATTGTAGGAGGTCAAAAATGTATCATGGGCGGCGGAATTGGATAACTTGATAAAGGAATGACGCAAGGAAATACTTGCGACGATTGGAAGGGTAAAGCAACTTCAACTCGCCATGAAAATGAGACACGGAGGTGTATCTAGGGACCGCGAAGACGAATCGAACAAAGCAATTAATTAAGCGTTTTATGTTTACCTCGAGATCCCCAGACACACCACTGTATACCGTACAGCAATAGTCGAAGTGGGGAAATATTAGAGAGCTAACGAGGAGTTTTCGGGTTTTCCAACGGGAATAGGTGACAGTCGCTTTAAGGTTGAAAAGGTACGACGGGAGATTTCCGAAATATGATTTTTAAAGGATAGAGTTTACAACCTTCTTTTCGCATAACATTACAATTTTTCAGTTCTAACCCGGCAAAAGGCCTTAGGACTTTTTAAATAAAGAAAAATCCTGGGTTATGCTGTCCTTCGGAGGGAACGTAAACTGGTGGTCCAAAGTCATTCATTGCAGTTACGACCTTTGTCTTCTGGACCGCTTCCTCTTTCTTGAACCATTCTAGGAGCTGGTCTTCGCCCAATGGATGTATTTAAATGGATCATCTCAAAATACTAAGTTGGTACTAACGAAAAATAATTTCCCTATTTTCCTTTGAAATGGAAATATGAAATGACTGCAATACATTGAGTGCATATCTTCCAAACTATAATTTATTTATTTATATTTCACAATTGGCTGTCGAATGGCCTTCAAAAAAAAGAAAAAGTTTTCTTATTATAGATAGATAAACATGTTTTATTAATAAATTTTACACGTTTTTTTTAAAGTGGTTAGGCGAACACAGAATACTGGCATGGAATTCCGTCTGCCAGGAATTTCCTTTGCATATATATAAAGTAACTTCCTGGCAGACGGAATTCCATGCATATATTGGGTTGTGTCAAATGAAATATCCGTTTTCAAGGTAAAGGATTTTTATTTAAAATACGATATGAAAACAAGACAATTTTATTCGATGTATTCTTTTTCTACGCATTTTTTCCAACGTGACACCAACTTTTTAATCCCCGAACTGAAAAACTCTGAGCTTTGAAGTGAAACAAAATCTGAAAACGCACTTTTAACTTGATCATCATTTTCAAGAAGTTTTCCTTTGACGAAGTTGTTTAAATTCCTGAACAGTTGGTAATCTGTTGGAGACAAATCGGGAGAATATGGTGTGAATGGTATGTTTTGAAACATGGGGTCTTCCTGCCGCTCAGTGAGATCATGAAGTACCCATGTATCGAGCTTTTTTACTTTCCCAATACACTTTAAATGTCTGGAAACTGTAGATGCATTTGCAGTTAGTTGTGCTGAGAGTCCTTTAACTGTTTGGTAAGGGTTTTCTTCAATTGTATGTTTGAGGACATCGTTGTCTTTTATGGACGGGGCAAGTTTTCCAAGTCGGTATCCCCAGCTGAAAACTTAGCAAACCAACGGCGAATGGTCCGTTCATTAACACTCCCTTCCCCAAACTCCTTGCAAATATTTCTAGCGGCCTCAGCTGCTGAATGGCCGAGTTTAAACTCGTACAAAAATATTACTCGAAAATCGCGTGTTCCCATTTTCATATTTGGAGGTATACTAAAAATTGGGTAATTGATTGGGAAGCTAATGTTTATAATAAAAAAGGTAGAGGATTAGTAACTGTTTAAATTAAATTTGTAAACATTCGGAAGAAAACAAGAGAGACCTGCAAAATCCTTTATGTATTTCAGAAACTATAAAAACGGACATTACATGTGAAACAACCCAATATAAGTATATTATTAAAAACTTACAATCTAGAAAACAAAAAAGATAAATAAAAATTATAAACTATTGATAGTGGGATAATCTACTTGTTTCTCATATAGAATTAACAAAATATAAATATAACTTATCTGTGACAACTTATTCTCAGTTTATTTATTTATTATAATTTAATTCCTTAATTAAAAAAAGGCTATAGTTTAAAGCACATTCTATAAATCTGTATAATGAGTTTCAATTATTTCCATTTAAAATTTCTATTATTTTGTTTTCGGTCAAAATAATTTTTCCTAAAATTATTAAATGATGTACACTACCTAGAAAAAAAGGTTATATTTTCATCATCCTTTCTATTACAAATTGAGTATGTGTAAACTTTACCCTCATCCATGGTTTACAATTTAAGGATATCGGGGATGTATAGTCGACTGTAGAAACTATTATCGGTGGAATAATCAGAAATCAGTTTTTGAACGTTTCGGCTCAAGCATGTGTGCCATCATCAGAACATTAATGAGCCATGTTTATGCTTGGACGTGGCTCAGTAATGCCCTGATGAATGCTCACAAGCTTGAGCCGAAACGTTGGCAAAATTAAAATTTTTCAAAAAATGACTGATTCCTGATTATTCCACCTATAATTTAAGGATATCGTTTCAGCTCTTGTGTCAAAAACCATTCTTTTTAAATATATTTTGTTTTAATCGTTTATGTAGTCTACAGTATAGTTTAGCATCTTATAGATTAGATGGTGTTCGGCACCCATAACGGAGATTATTAGTTCGTTTTTAAATTTTTCCTTGGCTGCAGCTATTAAATTAACCACCTGACTCTTCCGAATTATCAAATAGGACAGCCTAAATCTTCCGTTAGTTTCACCCACGTTTCCTCATCATATTTTGCGTAACAATCCAAACAGTTGACAAGTTTCAGATCTTTGTTTTTATTACGAACGCTAAGTGAAGGTATTCCAATGTATGCCCTGAAAAAAAAATAAGCGTTTCGTATGTAACAGATGTAAGGAAGAGCCTCTCTACAACAGCAAACGCATGTGTCCCTAATACTATGCTTCTATGCTACAGAAATCTAGTTTCATACATCATTTTCCCTCGCGTCATTGACCACAGAGCCTGCACAAAGCTTATCTGATTATCTTAGAAAGTAGACCTCCATTCATCATTCTCGACGACGCCATTCATAACTTCGGCATTTATAACACTTTCTGTTATAAGAAGGAGCTGTTGCTCAGTTCTGGTTGTCCATATCTCAAAGCCGTAGAATTATACAGGCCGAAGAAGGGCTTTATACATCGTAACGTTTGTTTCTCTAATCACGTAATATCAAGAGAGATGTTTCTGAATAACAAAACCACAGCGTTCGGCAGCTAATATCTCAACTGCGATTGTTTTTAAAAATTCTTTTATTGAAATTTACATCTGTACATAGTACAATAAGTAAATGAGCTATTTACAGAACTTTAGCTTGAAAAAGTCTTGAGAAGAATCTACCCAGCGGTAGCACTATATTTGATCAGCAGGTCTCGAGTCCGCCGTCTTTTCAGACGCCTTGGAGGATTATCGGGAATAGATGTCGATGGGAGGATATGGACAAGCGAATTTATATGGGCGTGTAATTTTGAAAGAAAGGAGGTGTATCTTTTTTAGGCAATGTCTGCAACTAGTGGGATAACGGAGCGGTCTAGGATTTGTCAAAGGATTTTTGATTGCAAGGATTGGATGTAGGAGGAAATCGATGGTCTAGTGGACCCCCATAGCTCAATGCCATAAGTCCAAATAAGTCTGATAATGAGTTTTTTTAAAGTATAGATGGAGTTTTGATCTTTTGTCAAGTAAAAAGTTTTAATAGTCGACATCTACGAGTTTCTTGTCGTTTAAGTCTTGTGATGAGGATTCCATGTTAGACATTTGTCAAGGTAAAGTCCAAAGTATCGTATTAGTGGGGTGTGATTAAAGGAAACAACGGGACAGGAAGTCTTAGGTTTACGTCGTAGAGTGAAGATGGTTTGGTTGGTTTTATTAGGATTTATTTTAATTCTCCAATTGTGACACCATTCTGCAATGGATGATACACAGCTCTGTAGGATTTGCGAAGCAACAATAGGATCATTATTGACGGATAGCACACATGTGTCATTACAGTAAGTAGAGAGGACAGTGCTTGGATGGATAGGGATATCAGCTGTATACACCGTGTAAGGGATTGGGCTTAACTGCGATTTGAATTTTAAATCTGACCAATTTAATGAACCCAAACATTAATTCTGAGATATGCTCAAACCTATATCGCCCAAAAAGGACACTAAAGCTTCATCCTAATTCATATAATTGTTCTCAAGTCCTATGCGTTTCTCTTTTTACTGTACTGTTAAAATAATTTGAAATTATCACGTGTACAAAAGTAAGGCGGTGTAGTATACGTAAAGGTCGCAAGCTGCCAGGCGTGCAGCAAACTTATAATCTTTTTTTTTTTTTTTTTTCCTGCCGGATAATCTGATGTACTGCAGCTTTATTAGGCTTATTGTACGCCGTCCAATCTCCTGTTAGTACAGGGCTAGCGCCTTGGCGAATCTGACTAACCTGCGGGGGTATTAGTTCACGCAACTTGGGATCAGGGATACGGTCGACGCCAAAGTGGTAAAATCGTATCCTGGCAATCTGTGGACAACTGCATATCACATGAAATGCAGTTTCATCATCCTTCTTGCAGAATCTGCTTGTCGGTAAGGCCACCAAACCCATATTGTGGAGATGCTTATTAAGCTGACAGTGTCCTTTGTACAGTCCTGTTACCCTCCTTAGGGTTGTCCTGTCCATTGAGAGTAGAGTGAAACTTCTCTCTTTGCAGGGTCCATCCAGAAACATCTTTGAGTGATGCTGCTTATCAGTATCCCTCCAGTATTGCCTGGATCTATTGTCAGCAGCTGCCTTAATCAGACCTTTGGCATTGCTGAGGCTAATTACACACACAGGTTCAGGTGTGGAGGGTAGCTGAGCAGAACCCTTCCTCGCGAGGCTATCAGCTCTCTCATTTCCTAGGATGCCTGAGTGACCAGGTACCCAATGTACCAACCTTCGATTGGTAAAGAAATACCAAAAATCTAGCCGGACTAAAATGAACCGTTGTACTTTGTCGTAAAACTCTGCTATTATCCTACTACTGGTGCCACTGCGGCATTTCCGTCCATATCCTCAATCGTCTGATATCTTTTGCAGGGCAGGATCGTCGGAGGAAAGGAGACCCGGAAGAACGAGTACCCTTGGATGGTCTCCCTAAGCAATGGATGCGGAGGGTCCATCATCACCCCGTACCACATCCTAACGGCTGCGCATTGCACTCTAAACAAAGAACCTTCCTCTCTCATAGTTGCTGTCGGAAGGCACTACAGGTATACCGGAAGTAAGTGAAAACATTGAAATACTAAAAATATAGATAAATGTATCAGATGTTGGCTGTGGATAAATACACCAGTAAGATGTCATATTTTAATGCGTGCCAACGTTTCGTTTAAATTTTTAATTCTCATTTGCAGATGAATATTTCACTATAATATTGAGTTCCTTATTAATTTAATCGTGGTGCGACCATGGGATAGCGTTAGCCTTCTCTGGCTTAAGCTAATTTCAAATAGTGAATAACTGAAAAAAAAAAAAAAACACCTCCCTAAAAAAAGTACAAATCTCTATATATACTGAACACACGAGCCCTCCTGTTTTTTATTTTTTTATTTTTTTTTATTTTGTTGTTCAACCTCCTCATTGAAAGCTAACGGGAGTTTTATCGGGCCAGGAGGAGAGGGCGGGGATTCATGCCGAGTTATAGCCCCCCTGGCACCAAGACGCGAACTCGTAATCATTGCAATCCAAGTTTTCCAAGTCATTTAGTCAAATATTTTTTTTACTGGACCAAAATGCTTATTTAATAGGATATTTTTCCTATTCCTCTTTCTTTTTATTAAATTATCTATGAAGTGACCCCTTCAAAAACGTGTTATATTCTGTTTTTATCATGATAAACAATTACGGGCGTATAACATTTTTTTTTTTTAGTGGCGCGACAGGCCGTGCAGGCCCCGTGGCCTCGCGGTGTGATCTCCAGGTTGATTAATTAATAAACTCGCGTTTTACGATGCCATTCCTAGTGTAGGGTCATCACTCGCTACGCCTAATTTTGTGAGTGGCCACCATTTGGCTGACGGGTCTCACATACCCGGAGGAGAGTGTATGTACCGGGCTCCCCGATTTGTATAAGATAGAGGTGTATAATTTTCTTCTTTATTTCTTTTGTGGATTTAAGGATTCATAAAAGAGGCTCTCCATACTTCAGAATAACTATTTATTATACCACATCAAGGGTTCGAAACCTAGAACCCTCCGGACGACACGCCATTTTTCATTTGGGCCACAATGTTTTTCTAGCACACCTCTTTCTTTTAACCAACTCTTCCTTCCATCATATCTACGTTCAATTATTAATACGCCTGTTTTCTTGCCAGCTAACGAGCTCATGAAGGAGCATAGCGTTGCGAGGATCATCCAACACAAGAGCTACTCCACAGAAAATGGACATCATGATATTTCAATCCTGGTTCTTGAAAAACCGATAACTTACACCCAACAAGTCGGCCCGGTCTGCTTGCCCAGCAATAGATTCGATCTTCTTGGAAAGTTCATCAAAGTCACAGGTACGCTATTTTTTTTAAAAGATATTAAAGGTCATGACTCGTAATGCTTGTGAAAGTGACTTCAACAAATCTCTTTTCCAGGTTGGGGCCTTACCAAAGGAACCGGCGACGAAAACGTTCTTCGAGAGGTGGATGTTCAAGTCATCAGTAACAGTGTCTGCCAAAAAAGATGGCCTCTCAACGATATCCCCACTCAGATCTGCGCTCACACTCCCAAAAAAGACTCATGCGGCGTAAGTATCTATGACTACTGAGACGTATCATATTGCTATGCTTTTGACCGGCTTCTTTTCGAAGGCACCGATTCCTTTAAAAAACTAGATTAATTTATATCTTTAATCATTGTATAGACTATATTTAATGAAACCATTGGATTTCTTTTCTAAAGGTATCGTGTTTACCAATCCCAATAGGTGGCATGCAGGGAAGATAAAAGTAAACAAGTTTCAATAAATGATGTTATTATTATTAGCTCATACTTATCCATTATATTGGGTTGTGTCACATGAAATGTCCGTTTTCAAGGTAAAGGATTTTTATTAAAAATACGATATGAAAACAAGATAATTTTATTCGAAGTATTTATCTTCTTTTTCTACATATTATGAAGTGAAACAAAATCTGAAAACGCACTTATCATCATTTTCAAAAAGTTTTGAAATCTGTTGGAGACAAGTCGGGAGAATATGGTGGGTGCGGAAGAACTTCGTAGCCCAGTTTTTTCAATTTTTACGTTTTGAAAGATGCTGCTCAGTGAGATCATGAGGTACCCATGTATAGAACTTTTTTACTTTCCCAATACACTTTAAATGTCTGGAAACGGTAGATGCACTTGCATTTAGTTGTGCTGAGAGTCCTTTAACTGTTTGGTAGGGGTTTCCTTCTACTGTATGTTTGAGGACATCGTTGTCTATTACGGACGCAGGTCTTCCTCGGAGCAAGTTTTCCAAGTCGGTATCCACAGCTGGAAACTTGGCAAACCAACGGCGAATGGCTCGTTCATTAACACTCCCTTCCCCAAACGCCTTGCAAATATTTCTAGCGGCCTTAGCTGCTGAATGGCCGAGTTTGACTTCGTACAAAAATATTACTCGAAAATCGCGTGTTTCCATGTTCATATTTGGAGGTATACTAAAAAGTGGGTAATTGATTGGAATTGGGAAGCTAATGTTTATAATACAAAGGTAGAGGATTAGTAACTGTTTACTTTAAATATGTAAACATTCGGAAGAAAACAACAGAGACCTGCAAAACCTTTGCGTATTTCAGAAACTATTAAAACGGACATTTCATGTGAAACTACCCTATATTAACACAATGCCTAGAACTCTGAATGAGAACACTAAGGGACATTACTCATAACTTTGCCACACAATATTACAACAAAGAAATACCCTTAAAACAGTTAGTTTTCTGGCGAAGGTGGAATCAGTCTCAGGCGTCCCTCCTAAGCTTCGTCCTCCAGCTGCTCTCTGAACCCCGGCGCACTTCTCCGCGATCTCTGTCTCTTCTCTTCCCGTGGCTGGAAAAAACTGCTCTCATCGAATCTTCTTTCTCATCCTCGTCACCTCGGGCGGGACTGATATCGGAAGTACCCCGGTTGGCGGTCCAGTCTTTGTAGAAACTACTTTTAAGAAATCTTTATAATATATCTAAGGCGGCGTTGTAAGCCTTTGTGATCTTATTTTTATCTTTTGACCACCCTCAATATTCTTGTCCGCTACCGCTGAAGGAAACTACCAGGGGTCTCTGGTACAGTGTGGAGGCCCAGACCGATGGGGAAACCTAGGGGGTTAGTAAACATCTTTTGAACTTTCGTTTACAAAAGTTTAGTAATATTTATTTGATTAATATTAAAAGTATTTAATTACCAACTTAGTCCACTCTGTGTCCTCAATACATAACAATATAATATATTTTTATGTATTGAGGACACTATATATTACATCGTCGTAAAATTTAGAATACATACTTCTGAGTAAGCACGACTTCAGTCCTACAAAAAACTTTCTATGGGTACCCGCATTGGATTTAAGAGAAAACAACTGAACAAACTTTCTTTTCTTTTTTTTTTCAGTGGCGCGACAGGCCGTGCAGGCTCTGGGCCTCGCGGCGTAATCTCCTGGGATATTACACTCGCGTTTCTCGATGCAATTTTTAGGATAGGGTCATCACTCCCTACGCCTAATTTTGTGAGTGGCCACCATTTGGCTGACGGGTCTCACATACCCAGGGGAGAGGCTGTGAGTGAATCCCCATTAAATTACATCCTTATAAAAGACCTGCCGGGACTGGGATTCGAACACAAAACTTTAGCATGAGAGAATCAGCCACGGGCTTCTCAACTAACGTTTAGGTTCAATTATTATTCAAGTTACTTGGTAAACATTCAAAAGTATCACCTACAAAGTACTAATAAAACCCCTATAGACATATGAAATAGAATTTCCAAAAACTCCATCATCTAAAGAATTCAGTCATCTCAAAGCTTTGCCGAAAATCGTAAATGCACCAAACTATGTAACAACTGACTTGCCTTACAAAGACTTGGAATTGTTCATAGTTCTATATACTCTTAGCTCTCTTCTTCGGAGGACGCAATAGCCTTTGTAGGACCTCAGCCTCTCCTACCACATTTCTTCACTCATCGCGGTCCGCAGCTAATTTTCTCCAATTTCTGATCCCCAGCTTCCTCCTGATCGTCCTGGATCTACATCTTTGCGTAACATTGATTATGATTATTGACAGTTTTCCAAGACTCATTCTTTCAACATAGCCATCTCAGTCTCCTCTTTTTAAACCACTAAGGATATAAGGCTCACCATGCTGCTCTCTGACGGCTCCAAAGATCTTTTTCAGGACATTTCAATCCTAGAACAGCATGCCACTCGCTCAGTGCCCTGCCTCCTGCAGACTTTCTAAGTGTATGAAATGACCGGTCTTATTACCGTTTTATATCTTTCTGAACAAACGTTTGTATCAAAGCCCTTTTTTGAAAGACGTAGAAACATCAACGTTCCAGCAACCATCCAACATTTTATTTTGAGTTTCAAATTATTCATATTTTCGTCTTACTGTAAAATAAAATTATTATTTAAAATACACACTGATTTTCAATATGAAACCATAGGCGAAAACACTTAATCAACTAGTAATCCTAATCTGCGGATGAGATATTTGCTCATTGAAAATGTTGTCTTTTTTTCGCATATGGCAAACTAGGTTCAATACTGTCAGAACAATAGTCTATAATAATAATAATAGGCTTAGCGAACCCGAAGGTTCAATGCCGATACCACCAAATTCCGCCTACACAGACTCGTCCAATGTTCGACGTTCAAGCCCAAGCCCCCGAGATCAGCCTTAACGCAATCCTCCCATCGACGCTTCGGCCTGCCTTTCGGACGCCTACCAGTCGGATCAGCAAATACCAACTTTCTCGGAATCCGCTCGTCATCGAGCCCAACAACTTTACTCGCCCATTTGAGTCTCCGCGATGCAATCAGCTCAATTATATTCACCGGATACAAGTTCCGCAATTTCGCGTTGTGCAACCTTCTAAACTCCCCAGTGGCCTCATCTCTCTTCGGACCAAATATTTTACGCAGTACCTTATTTTCGAAAACCTTAAGCCATTGTTCATCTTTCAAAGTAAGCGGCCACGTTTTACATCCGTAAAGAACCGTCGGAAGAATAATAGTTATATAAATTCTAACCTTTAAGTTTTTAGATAGAAGCCGCGAACTAAGTAACTTAGCAACTGAATAATAACACGCATTTCCCACCTTTAACCGGGACTTTATTTCTTCCTGGATCTCATTTTTTCTAGTTATAATTGAACCTAAATACTTGAATTTCTCAACGTATTCAAAAGTATGCCCTGATACATCAATATCTCCAAGATCGCCACCGTTTCTGTTACTAATCATATATTTCGTCTTATCTGTATTTAATTCGAGTCCTATTTCTTTACCGGTTTTTATTAACACACTTGTATTTAGCTGTATGGTGTCCGTGTCTTCACCTAGCAGTACCAGATCATCGGCATGTAACCCATATTATACCTTTCTCGGTACACATCACCTTTTCTATGACATATTCTAAAACTATAATATAATTCTTATATTATATTTTATAATTAAAATTAATTTTTATATTATTATTGTTTCGAATTTCCCGAAAAGAGAAATTCATGTTGACCGCACTGCCATCTAGCGGCCTATTAAATTATCCAGAGCGCCCCTAGCAGCCGAAAAAGAAAACAGAGAAGTTGCAGGTCTTGGCTGGATGAGCCATAGTTGGCTAAGTTTTTAGATAGTAGCCGCGAACTAAGTAATAATAACAATAAGCTGAATAATAACACGCATTTCCCACCTTTAACCGGGACTTTATTTCTTCCTGGATTTCATTTTTGATATATATATATATATATATAAAGCAACATCCCAGGCATGAATTGTCTTAAATTCTTAAATATGCTGGTAAGCTTTAAACCTGGACCTCAACCAATCAGAGTTGGCACATTTTTTAATACTAAACTTGTTCTATATCTCTATATTATAAATTCTAACCTCTAAGTTTTTAGATAGAAGCCGCGAAATAAGTAAATTAGCAACTGAATAATAACACGCATTTCCCACCTTTAACCGGGACTTTATTTCTTCCTGAATTTCATTTTTTCTTTTATCTTTAGGTTATCATTGAACCTAAATACTTGAATTTCTCTACGTGTTCAAAAGTATGCTCTAATATATCAATATCACTAAGATCGCCACCGTTTCTGCTACTAATCATATATTTCGTCTTATCGGTATTTAATTCGAGTCCTATTTCTTTACCGGTTTTTATTAACACACTTGTATTTAGCTGTATGGTGTCCGTGTCTTCACCTAGCAGTACCAGATCATCGGCATACCCAAAAACCGGAATCTTGTAACCCATATTTAAACCTTTTCTATGACAAATTCGAACAATAGTCTATAGATAAATAAAATTCTATAATGTTTCTGCAGGGTGACTCCGGCGGTGCTTTGGTCTACTTGGACCCTGCCACCAACAGGTACACCCAGGTGGCTTTGGTCTCTTACGGAGCTGAAGATTGTGGAACTGATCCTAGCCCTTCAGTGAACACTGATGTCTTTGCCTACATCAACTGGATCAAGCAGGCTATTGCAGGTATGTCTACGAAATATACACCATACGTAGTAAAAAGTCTAAAATCAATTTTAACTAAAAATATGTTTCGTTTCCTGTTTAGCGAGCTATCCAAAAGAAAAGATCTGCACAAAAGTCTGAGCTGGAAGAAACCTGTATTGGGATACCATGAGAATATGTAAAATAAAACTAAAATTAAATAGAACTAAACTATTTAATTAAATATAAATTCATTCTTATTTTATTCTCTGAATTTCTAATGTTTTAAGTAGATATTACTCTAATATCTCATTCAAAACAGGCCTTTTGAAAGATTCTAATCTGTTCATTAGTTGATTCATCATAACCTCCCTAGCTTTACTGCAATATGTGTTTCAGCAAGAGAAGATCCAACGATAAAAAAAAAAATAATAATAAAAATAAACTTTATTCACATATTTACATTTTGACAAAATGTTAACAATTATTTTGGATGAGTCATCCTTACAATCAGAAAATATTTTTGTTTTTTTTGTGATTATAGTACATTAGCCTAAATGGCAAACATATGGTGAAAAATTGAGGTTACATTGCGATTGTAGGAAAAATTATACAAAAAACCTACGCATAAAAAACTACACATAAAATAATTGAGAATACATAAAATATTTAAAGATACATGATATAATTGAAAATACATAAAATAATAGAAAATACATGAAATAATTGAAAATACATAAATTAATAGAAAATACATAATATGATTGAAAATTATAAAATTTATAACATAAAAAAGTAAGTTAATTTAATAATACGTGATTTGTTCTCTTATGAGTATATCGTTTTAGTGAAAATGTATTGTAATTACCGATTTCTTTTATTAATGAGTTTTTAGAGACTGGAGTTTTACTGAAGTAAGAAGCTGTTTGTGAATGGACAAGTTGTTTGATTGTAGGAAGCTGCAAGTCTTGGAGCATTCATGATATTTTCGTGAATCGGGGGAAATTATTAATTATCCGCATTGACAAGTTTTGAATTCTCTCGAGTTTATGGAAGTTAGTCGAGCAGGATGAGCTCCAGACTGGAGAGCCGTATGTGATTAACGGGCGGATGACTGATTTATATATTGTTAATTTGTTTTGAGTACTCAAACGGGATTTTCTATTAAAGTAAGGAAACATTTTGTATATTATTTTTTTCGCCTTGTCAATTTTTCTGTTGATGTGGTCGGTGAAAGTAAGTGATTTGTCTAAAGTAAGGCCTAAGTACTGTACAGATTTTGACCATGGGATGAGAGCTGAATTTAACTTGATTTGGTGGTTTATTTTTGAGCGACGTTTAGTGAACAGGATTGCTTCAGATTTGGTGGGATTAATTTTCAATTTCCATTTGTTGCAATATTTGTTAAATTGTTTAAAGTATTGTTGTAAGCGATTTACTACAGTATCAATACGATATGATGAAGTATACAATGCAGTGTCATCGGCGTATGAAGACCTCGTCACAAATGGGTTGGTCGGTAGGTCGGAAATGAACAAATTAAATAGAATTGGAGATAAGCAAGAGCCTTTCCAACGATAAGGGTACAGTGTTATACCGAGTGTTTAGATATGACAATACCATATTTAAGATATTGAGTGAACCACTTCAGACACTCCAATATTACTAAATATGTTAGTGGGGTGGTGGCTATCCTCGGCTTCCAAGAGTAAAAATGGCGATGAACGAGATTGTGCAATATCAGTTACACGTTAAAAATCCTTATCCTGATTAAATCTTAAGGAGAGGAACTTTAAGACTCGTACCTTTGGCCTATAAGTCATCGTAACATATTTTTTTTTCTTTTTTTTCCGGTGGCGCGACAGGCCGAGTAGGCCCCAGGCCGTGCGGTGTAATCTACTGGGAGAATACACACGCGTTACTAGATGAAATATTTGTGGGGTATGGTACTCTTTTTTTTTGTGAATGGCTGAGGGGTCAACATACCCGGAGGAGAGGCTGTGAGTGAATCCCCATTAATTAAATGCTTGAAAAAGTCTCTCTGGGACTGGGATTCGAACTCACAACCTTTGGCATGGGAGACTAACGCGCTAGGCACACAGCCACGGGTTCCCTAATAGTAACATCGTGACATAAATTGACGTTAAATTATTAAATTTGGGCATTTTGCCTGCACAATATTTGGACCAATATTAAAGAGCTAATTGTCTTGAATAGTTTTTCCAATTCAAATATAACAGAGACGATTATAATTATAATCCTTCATTAATATTTATAATGAAACTGTTGTATTGCCACAAATCACACCTTTCCGATCAAGGGCCGATTACGTCATTAGGATTGTCTGTCATATTACCGACTTCTCTATACACTTAAGGACAAAGAGGTTGTAATGCCTCGATGGAATCAAATGTTCCACTAGATTATCCTGTGTATAAAGCTAGTATGTTCTTGAATGGTAAACATTGTACCATTTCAGTAATTCTCTCGCGGAGATAATATGCTACTATTAAATTGTCTCTCTTTAAGGTCAAAAACCATTTACCCCTATCCTTATACCTAGTCCTCCGATCCTATCTATCAAACCGCTCCTTCCGAGTTCGTTGTGGTGCAGAATATTCCAATTATTATCTAGTCGAATCCGGTGTTCCTCAGGGTAGTGTCCTTGGTCCTATCCTCTACAATATATACACGGCTGATATTCCTCTTTGCCCTAATACCTTCCTTGCAACGTACGCTGATGACACAGCTATCCTATCCTCTCACTTAGATCCCGAAATTGCATCTACAGGCCTCCAAACGCACCTTTCTCAAATTGAAGACTGGTGTAACAACTGGAGAATCAAAGTAAATCAATCCAAATGCAGACATGTCACCTTTACCCTTCGAAGACAATCCTGCCCTCCAGTTCTCTTTAACTCCGTTCCGCTTCCTTTCTCCGACACAGTCCGGTATCTTGGCTTCCTTCTGGACAAAAGACTAACTTGGAACCCGCATACTAGACTTAAACGACAAGAACTTAATCGACGATTTGGACAATTATACAGACTACTGAACAGAAATTCTAAATTATCTATCGAGAACAAACTGCTAATATACAAGACAGTACTGAAACCTATCTGGACCTACGGACTTGAACTGTGGGGGACAGCTAAATTTTCTAACATCAAACGCATTCAATCCTTCCAATCAAAAGTCCTCCGAACAATAGCTAATGCTCCTTATTATGTTTCCAACCATACCTTACACCGCGACCTAAATATTCCATTTATTTTAGACCTTATACCATTAAAATTCTCTAAATTCCATCAGACCCTTATCCATCACCCTAATCCCCTTGCTCAATCCTTATCCAGCTCCACACATCCTTACCATCCTCCTAGAAGGTTGAAACGGCAGTGGCCTCGAGACCTCTTGTAAAATGTATATTGGAGTTCTAGCATTGGCTAGATTCTCCGCTCACGTGCTGTATGCTTGTGAATTGTATATAGGTATGAGTGACTTTTGTATATATTTTTATTGATTTTGTTTTGTATTTATTTATATTGTATTATTATTATATAAATTTATTGTTTTGTATATATCGTGTGAATGCAGTATGAATGTTGTACTTTATCCCTATTAAAAATGTCCTAAATTGGACAGATTGTAATATTGTTCAATAAAGAATTGTTTCTAAAAAAAAAAAAAAAAATTGTCTAGACCGAGACAACTATGACGAACATAGATAACAGTACATTATAACATCTAGTGCGCACAACACACGAGAAAACTTTTAAATAATGTTAGAGTTGAAAAAAATGTTAAAGAACAACATCGATTTTGGATAAAAATTAAGTGTTTCATTTAAAAAATATATTATATTATTATCTACGATAATCACTTAGTTATATCCACTTTTCATCTCTCTCCATTATCTTATACAACTTTGTGAATAAGGTATTTTTTTTTTAAATCTTTAGCTTTTCAACGGTTCTGTTTATACGATCACAAAAAAAAAAAAAATTTCGCTCTTTTCAGATTTGTGAAGAAATCCTTGGATACGTAAAATGGTGTTACCAAGCCTGTGCAATGTCAGGAACTCCTCAAAGATCCCGTTATTTATTTATTAAACCTGAATAGGTATAATTATGTGTCCGCTGAAAAATCTTCCGATTAGGTAAAGTAGCAGAAAGTAGCATTAACACAATAAACAAACAACTATAATTGTTAATTATGGTTTGTTTATTTCGTTTAATGTCACTAAGAATGAGGCTATTTAACGATACCTGACATCGCACAGGCTAGGGACCATTATTTACGTTTCATTTGAAGGACAGCATTACTAAGAATTATTTACTGCTATTAAATCTGCCACTCTCAATACTTATTCCGATTCAAAAAAAAGGACCAAGGTCGGATTGTAACAACTATCGTAGGATCTCTCTTCTCCCAGTATGCTATAAAATATTCTCGTCAATTCTAACTATTCGAATCACGGAATACGCTGAGGAAATTATCGGAGATTACCAATGTGGTTTTAGGCGGAATCGCTCGACTATTGACCAAATATTTTCCTTACGTCAAATATTAGAGGAAAAATTGGAATACAACGGTGTAGTCCATCAACTTTATATCGATTATAAAAAGGCTTATGATTCAATAGACCGTCAAAAGCTATATAACATCATGATTGAACAGGGAATACCTAGAAAGTTAGTAAACCTAGCAGAGATGTGTTTGTCGGAAACATTCCATAAAGTTAGAATCGGTCATAATTACTCCGCGGGATTTGAGGTGCGATCGGGTTTGAAACAGGGTGACTCCCTTTCACCTGTGTTATTTAATATAGCTTTAGAATATGTCATAGAAAAGGTGATGTGTACCGAGAAAGGCTTAAATATGGGTGACAAGATTTCGGTTTTGGGGTATGCCGATGATCTGGTACTGCTAGGTGAAGACACGGAAACCATAAAACTAAATACAAGTGTGTTAATAAAAACCGGTGAAGAAATAGGACTCGATTTAAATACCGATAAGACGAAGTATATGATTCGTAGCAGAAACGGTGTCGATCTTGGTGATATTGATGTATCAGGTCATACTTTTGAACACGTAGAGAAATTCAAGTATTTAGGTTCAATTATAACTAGAAAAAATGAAATCCAGGAAGAAATCAAGTCCCGGTTAAAGGTGGGAAATGCGTGTTATTATTCAGTTGCTAAGTTACTTAGTTCACGGCTTCTATCTAAAAACTTAAAGATTAGAATTTATAAAACTATTATTCTTCCAACGGTTCTTTACGGATGTGAAACGTAGCCGCTTACTTTGAAGGATGAACAACGGCTTAAGGTTTTCGAAAATAAGGTATTGCGTAAAATATTTGGTCGGAAGAGAGATGAGGCCACTGGGGAGTTTAGAAGGTTGTACAACGCGGAATTGCGGAACTTGCATCCTGTGAATATAATTGAGCTGATTGCATCGCGGAGACTCAAATGGGCGAGTAAAGTTGTTGGGCTCGATGACGAGCGGATTCCGAGAAAGTTGGTATTTGCTGATCCGACTGGTAGGCGTCCGAAAGGTAGGCCGAAGCGGAGATGGGAGGATTGCGTTAAGGCTGATCTCGGGAGCTTGGGTTTGAATGGTGAACATTGGACGAGTCTGTGTAGGCGGAATTTGGTGGTATCGGCATCGAACCTTCGGGTTCGCTAAGCCTATTATTATTATTATTATTATTATTATTATTAAATCTGCTAGGTTTCAACCTGCGGCATAGAAAATAGAAGGCCAATAAATTTCCGTAACGTCACCTGTACATAGTTGTATATGTATTAACTATTGAATACTTATACTTGACATATACTTATTGTATATGCATTAACTGAAACTCAAGAACCTTTTGATATAAACATATAGAGAGTGTGATTAGATAATAAACATTACTGAATTAACTGAATAAAAAAACTTTAGAATGTTCATGGTATTTTTCTATTAGAGAGTCTGTGTACATTGAACGAATCATTAAATTAACGAGCCTTGTAAATGTTTAATGAGGATAATGAAATTTGTGAGGCGTGTGATTTTTAATATTGAACGTTTAAGAAGAGAATACAAAATAAGTACAGTTTCATTTAGGTCTATTCACGGTTTCTAAGAAGGTAAGATATACCTTTTTTTTGGACGAGGCTTGTAAATTATTTTTAACACCTTAATGCCAGGGCGAATATCTACGTTTTTCCGCGTGAGGCGCGACTGTGCTAGCTGCTCACACTTCGTGAGGCGGGGCTACACTGTTCCAAGTTCCAAACTTTTTAATACCAGATAGTAACAGTTTTGACAAACAATATAATTTGAAGGAGTAATTTTGGAAATATTAAAAAAAAGATTCTTATATTAATAATTATAATAATAGGCTTAGCGAACCCGAAGGTTCGATGCCGATACCACCAAACTCCGCCTACACAGACTCGTCCCATGTTCACCGTTCAAGCCCAAGCCCTCGAGATCAGCCTTAACGCAATCCTCCCATCGGACGCCTACCAGTCGGTGCAGCGAATACCAACTTTCTCGGAATCCGCTCTTCATCGAGCCCAACAACTTTACTCACACATTTGAGTCTCCGAGATGCTATCGAGTCAATCATATTCACAGGATGTAAGTCCCGCGATTCCGCGTTGTGCAACCTTCCAAACTCCCCAGTGGCCTCATCTCTCTTCGGACCAAATATTTTACGCAGCACCTTTTCGACACATTTTCGAACAACTTAAGCCGTTGTTCATCCTTCAAAGTAAGCGGCCACGTTTCACATCCGTAAAGAACCGTCGGAAGAATAATAGTTTTATAAATTCTAACCTATAAGTTTTTAGATAGAAGCCGCGAACTAAGTAACTTAGCAACTGAATAATAACACGCATTTCCCACCTTTAATCGGGACTTTATTTCTTCCTGGATTTCATTTTTTCTTGTTATCATTGAATCTAAATACTTGAATTTCTCTACGTGTTCAAAAGTATGCCCTGATACATCAATATCACCAAGGTCGCCACCGTTTCTGTTACTAATCATATATTTCGTCTTATCGGTATTTAATTCGAGTCCTATTTCTTTACCGGTTTTTATTAACACACTTGTATTTAGTTGTATGGTTTCCGTGTCTTCACCTAGCAGTACCAGATCATCGGCATACCCCAAAACCGGAACCATGTAACCCATATTATACCTTTCTCGGTACACATCACCTTTTCTATGACATATTCTAAAGCTATAATATAATTCTTATATTATATTTTATAATTAAAATTAATTTTTATATTATTATTGTTTCGAATTTCCCGAAAAGAGAAATTCATGTAGACCGCACTGCCATCTTGCGGCCTATTAAATTATCCAGAGCGCCCCTAGCGGCCGAAAAAGAAAACAGAGAAGTTGCAGGTCTTGGCTGGATGAGCCATAGTTGGCTATAGTTTTTTTTTTCTCAAGTTCTGTTCCCTTTCTACCAACATGGAGTAGAAGGATTTTAGAAGACCCCCTGGCTAAAGGGGAGAAGAAAAGGTCCACCTTTACAGAGCATCTTCACCATCAGATTTCCACCATATAAGTTGTCACATGTTATAATTTGCAATAGTACCGTTTACTAACCCAATTATTAACACCTGGCAATCAAATTCAAATGTACCAAATTTCTTTACAATACAATTAATGTTTTTTTTTTCTTGAAAGATTTATGTTTCACATAGAGGTTAATTAATTTAAGGTTTGAAACCCTCAACTGGCTCACCATTCTTACTTTATTTAGGCTGGTTCTATAAGTCAAATAAGTTTCTGGGCTATTAATATTAAAACTGGAAAAAACTCTATACATGGGGTTGTAATTGGAGGTCACGGATCGATGAATATCTGTAGAGAGGGTATGATTTTTCAACTTTTCAACAAATATTCCATCTTTATGCTTTAACAATCCAGCTGAGTTTATATTGTCAAATTCCCCTCTACAACTATAATGAGCAGCCATTTCTCTCACTTGTGTGACCCAATTAAAGTTTATATCAGGATTCTTTGTATATAGTGAGATTAGTCTATTGAAGCAAAGTCGTGGCAACCTCTCTTCAGGCCATAAGAGACAATTTGGACCAGTGGTTTATGACCTTCTTCATAACTTTGATGCTCAAGGAGTTTCGCCCAGTTTCGGGACGTACTATGTAGTTAGCAGTGCTCTAGTGTTTGTAGTTCCTCTAGTGTGATGTTAGTTTCAAGATGGCTGAATGACTGAAAAAAAAAAAATGGTTTTCGAGGATGGCTTTTTGACCATAGTGGGATGTATAAAATTGGCTCCATTCATCTATTGCTATTTCATTCAGTTGTTTTTTATTCGATTTTAGAGAATTTATAGTAGTCCAGAACTGCTTGCAATTTTACTTTCACTTACTATATATAGTAAGGGGAAGTATTGCGATCGTGAAAATTTTCGAATTCCAGTTTTCAACGGAAATACACTTTTTAGGGTCTCCTGAGTCCAAATAACCAAGTCCCGCAAAAAGGTCTGTGTGTGTGGTAACTCCCGGGCGGAAACGGTAAGTCCTATGAAACTGAAATTTCATATTTAAGACAACTATACGCCCGAGACGTGACAAAACTTTTTTTCATCAAAATGAGCCTACCAGAAGGGGCACTTTATACCATGCATTTTGCACCTTTTTTCAATTTCCTCGAAAACGGTTCCGACGATTTTGATTAAACTCGCTATATCGATGTGAAAATTAATGGGCTTTAATATCATGTAGGTTTTATTTGGATAAAAATGGTCTGACAGGGCTTAAATGCCGATATTTTAAATTTTCTTCCCCTAAAGTACCTTTAATTTTGTAGAATCAATAATAATAACTAGATTATCTTGTTAACGCTGATGAAAAACCGGTAAATATATAAATTGAATAAATTCGATACCCAACTAAAGGAGAAAACAGAAAAATATTTTTTTAATGCAATTTTTCATTTTTGAACATAAGAGCAGTAATATACATGTATGACATACTGTTGGAAAGCTAAAGATTTTAGAAAAAATATCATCTCATTCACAAGATTTTAAAAGTTAATAGAGAGTGATGAAATGAACATAAAACTAACTGATTATTTTAGATAATAATATAATAGATTTTTTAATGAAACACATGTTTTTATAGAAATTTAATTTAATTAATTCCTTAATAGTTTCACGTATTTTTATCTTTAACTGTATTTGTAAATTCTTTCATTGATTTTAAAAATGGAGGTAAATGAAAGTCGTGTGTTGCCCGCACCAGATTTTTTAACTTTACTAAGAGTATTAATTGTGAGTAATTTTAGTTCACTTTTCTTGTGTCGAATTAGTTTCCTGTATAAATTCCTTGAATGAATATAATCCTGCATTTTGGCAATGAACTCGCAGATCGTGCAGCCAAAAAAGCAATAACAGATGGCATTCCGTTTATTCGGGTGCCTGTTGGCGACTATGTTTCTGTAATCAAGCATCGGATTCGGTCGAAGTGGGGACAAATTTGGCACGACATAACAGAAAACAAGTTAAGGGAAATAAGAAGGGACATCTCCCATTGGCATTCGGCCCTACGACAAAAGCGAAGCGAAGAGGTGCGCTGCGCATTGGACACACCCGACTAACTCACGGACATCTCATGGCACGGGAATCTCCTACGGACTGCCCAACATGCGGTTGCCCAGTTACTGTTAAACACGTTTTGACAGAGTGTAGGGATTATGATTCTCAAAGAGCTCATATTGCAATTGACATTGACTTACCAACCGTTTTACAAGACAACATACAGACAACTGCAAAACTTTTTGACTTCCTACGACAGAGAGACTTGTACAATAAACTATAATGTTAAATCCTTAGTTAATGAATCACAGACAGAGAAGATATTAAAATACTGCTTTTATTATCAGAACAAAATAGATATTCAGAATACAATAAACTGTGCTGAGGAGTTAAAGTGACTACAAGTGTACATTCCGAGGTCTCCTTCTATGAGTGTGACACAAGTAAATGTTACAACTAGAGTGATGAGTTTTGAGGATCAAAGGGTATATATAGCAAGGTTTTGTAGAGGGGATGAGGATGCGGCATGGGTACAAAGCAAGTGCCTCCAGGTGTTTGGTCCTCAGTACAGGTATGTGTTTTTTGTCGGTACTTGGTCTGTCCTTTCTAGGTAGCTGGTTTATCACAGCCTTCGATTATGAAAAAGGAAGTTATTAATAATTACTCTATATTATTTATTAGTTAGGTCTCATTCTATAACTCTTGATTTAAGGCGAAAATGACCCAAGTGGTTTAAACCTACGGAAAAAAAAAATCCTGTATTTTAACATCACAAAAGTTGAATTTTATCATATACCTGTATTTTTGTCCCAATACTCTCTTCGAATTTCTACATTCTTGATCAAACCATGGTTGCTTGGGCCCATATTGAGGGTACCTCGGCATCTTTCTGGAGAGCATTAATCCTGCAAAGGTCATACTTTCATGCATACATGAGATGAAGTTTTCATACAATAGATTTATCTCATTTGAGTTAAAATATATTTCATTGGAATCAGATAAACAGAATTTAAACTCTTCTACTTTAGATTTGTCACATTTTACCAAGCTTTAGAAATATTTGATCTCTTGCCTTTTGATTCGTAAGATGAATCCAGGAGAGCGTATATAGAGGGCAAGTGTAAAGAAGTACCGCAAGCCAAGTGATCTATGGAATCAGAGACCAATATCAGCAAATGTATCTAAACAATTATAATTTATCCAGACAAGATCGATTGTGCTTTTCCCTATACTCGATATGAAGGTATACATCCCAGGCCTATCTGAGATGGAGCGACATTACACAAAATAAGACCCAAAGATTCCATGGCTTCCACCAGTAGTCTGCCTCGCCTATTTATGTTTGAGTCAACCTTTCAGAGTATAGATTTGATCACTGTAGAACTTCTTCCTCTAGGTTATTTAAATTCCCTACATGGCTGTTATAGTCTCCATTTAAGACTAAGCAGGTTGATGGGAAGTTTGCATGATACCTTAAGATAGTGTTACATAGTTCCTCAAAGCATGTTTCTATGTCACATGTTGGAGAAAAATAAATGTTGTCCACTGTTATCAATGTACTATAATAATAATAATAATAATAATAAAAGCCTTTATTTATATGTAAATACAAAGTTATTAATAATCTCCATTATGTATAAAAAAAACAAAACAAAAAATGAATATTTACATATAGACCTTCCCAAAGAATGGGAGATTAGAGTCTTTTGGGCGGAGACTAGCCGAACCTAAAACTTGAGTTGCTGGCACTTAGTTTTCCATAACACTCTGTCTTATGCGTGTCTCATCCACAAAGAACCTTCCTTTTTTCTCAATTCGTCGACCCAGCGCTTGCGTTGTCGGCCTCTGCGTCTTTTTTTTATTGATAGGGATCCATTCGGCAGCTCGCTTTGCCCAGCTATCTTCTGTTTTCCGCATGAGATGTCCTGCCCATGCCCACTTCATTTTTCTAGCATAAGCTATAGCGTCTGCGACATTTGTTAGTTTTCTTATTTTATTTGCGTTAGTTTTGTCCCGCAGGAAGATTCCTAACATAATCCGCTCCATTCTTCGTTGACATACGTTTATTTTCTGTTCTAAATTTTTTGTGAGTGACCATGTCTGGCATCCATATGTAAGCACTGGGATGATGCAGCTGTTAAAAGCTAGTGCTTTATATTTTATTTCCAGTTGGCTTTTGAATATGATCTTGAGGCTCCAAAATTTTTTCCACGCCTTACCTATTCTGGATTCTATTTCTTTTGCAAGTCCTCCGTACAATAGTAAATGCTCCTTATTATGTTTCCAACTATACCTTGCACCACGACCTTAATGTTCCTTTTATTTCAGACCTAATTCCATCCAAATTTTCCAAATTCCATCAGAATCTCATTCATCATCCTAATCCTCTAGCTCAATCCCTATCCAGCTCCACTCATCCATACAACCCACCTAGAAGGTTGAAACGGCAGTGGCCTCGCGACCTTTTGTAAATATATTGGAGTTCTAGCACTGGCTAGATTCTCCACTCAATGTGATGTACGTATGAGTGTGTGTATGTGTATATAGGTATAAGAGAATTCTTGACTTTATTGTATTGATTCATTATTGTGTATATATTTTATTGTAATGTTATGCTGTGTAAATATTGTATGAATGTAGTATGTATGATATCTTTCAGCTCTACTATTAATGTCCAAATTGGGACAGATTGTAATTTTACTCAATAAAAAAATTGTTGTTGTTGAAAAAAAAAAAAAAATTCTTTTGCGTCTCTATTTACAAATGATATTTTTTGCCCAAGATAGTAGGCTTCTTTGGAAATCTTCATGTCTGGGAGTTGGTGCTTAATTATTTCCGAAGGCCCGTTGGTCATTATTAGAGACTTCTCAGGGTTCAATATCAGACCATGGAGAGAGCTCTTTTCTTTTAGTTCATTAACCATTATGACGAGTTCATCCTCCGAACTTGCTATTAGGACTACGTCATCCGCGAATTTCAATGAATTTAGCTTCGTTCCATTGATAGAGATTTCCATATCTTCCCAATCTAGGGCTTCGAAGATTCGTTCTAATTCTGGAAGGAAAATGGTTGGTGATAGTGGGTCTCCCTGCCTAACTCCTTTCCTAATCGGAAATGTATTGCCTCTCCTTTCCATTTCTATGTATCCTTTGTTATCAGTGTACATCTCTTCTATTAGTTGGACATATCCTTTGTCTATTCCTCTACGTTCCAATGCTGTCCCTATATTATTGTGATATATACTATCAAACGCTTTCTTGAAATCTAGGAATCCCAGATTGAAATCTAGGAATCCCAGATATCAATGTACTATCTAATTTTATATTAATAATTTTCCAGTAACGATTTTGATCTATAAGGGTTACTCTCGAATTAATTTTGTTGTGCACTAGAGTCAACAGGTCCCCACTACCTCTTCCTGATTTAAATATTTTAAAAGCCTTACTGATTGAGATAAATATTTGTTATAAATTTATAAATACATCAAAGAAATAATTACAAATTCGCTTAAATTTTAAATAATATGATGTCTAATATAGAACTGAGTGGATATTACAATTTTTAAAAATAATCCTAGGACCATCTGCTGAGATTGTAACCGCAACCTTCTTATGGAAGGAATTATAGAATAAACCACAGGTACACACAACTCCTTTTAAGAGAAAGTTATCGGATTGTGAAAATTATTGATTTCCAGTTTTCAACAGAAAAATAATTTCGAGGTTTCTTGGAGTCCAAATTACCAAGTTCTGCAAACAAATTATTGGTGTATGTGTGTAATTTTATTCCGAATATCAGAATGTCGTACGGAAATGAAATTTTATAGAATATTCTAAGAATAACAGTTATGTGCAATTGAAATATATATGTTTGGACAACAGACAAATTAAAATGATTAATTATTATTTACAATAGTAAAATAACGAAGAAATAAGAAAAAAAAATATATACCTTCTAAATTTTGTCTTGTGAGAAAATAAAATATAATTTTAACAAAATCAAATTAAAAGTAAGTAAGTAAATTTGGACAGTAAAAAGTAATCTTCATTCATTGAATGTAAATTTCTACATAGAATTGACAAATCGCATTTGCTAATCGTCTGTTTGGGATGACAGAAGGTGTAGGAAAACTTGGAACTTCAATGGGGATAAAGAAGAAGCATGGCGGATATGGGTTGGTAGAGAATTTCAGAGTGCAGTAGAGCGAACAATAAAGGAACGATCAAAAGTTTTGGTTCTGTGGGAAGGAAGGTAAAGGTCAGAATGTAGCAATCTAGTTTCAAGAGAGTGGGCTGAGGATTTAAATTAAAGGAGACTGTGGATGTAGGAAGGATAGTTAATATTGGGTTATGTCACATGAAATGTCCGTTTTCAAGGTAAAGGATTTTTATTGAAAATAGGATATGAAAACAAGATAATTTTATTCGAAGTATTTACCTTCTTTTTCTACACATTTTTCCTAACGTGACACCGACTTTTCTATCCCCGAACAGAAAAACTCTGAGCTTTGAAGTGAAACGAAATCTGAAAAAGCACTTTTCACTTGATAATCATTTTCAAAAAGTTTTCCTTTGACGAAGTTGACTAAATTCTTGAACAGGTGGTAATCTGTTGGAGACAAGTCGGAAGAATATGGTGGGCGCGGAAGAACTTCGTAGCCCAGTTCTTTCAATTTTTGCCAGGTATATTTTGGTTTTTTACCTCCGAAAGCAAAGAAACGCAGGTCTCAAGGCGTTTCAATTGCTGCCGTTCAGTGAGATCATGAGGTACCCATGGATCGAGCTTTTTTACTTTCCCAATACACTTTAAATGTCTTGGAACGGTAGATACACTTGTATTTAGTTGTGCTGAGAGTCCTTTAACTGTTTGGTAGGGGTTTCCTTCTCTATGTTTGAGTACATCGTTGTCTATTACGGAAGGAGGTCTTCCTCGGGGCAAGTTTTCCCAGGTATCCCCAGCTGAAAACTTAGCAAACCAACAGCGAATGGTCCGTTCATTAACACTCCCTTCCCCAAACGCCTTGCAATATTTCTAGCGGCCTCAGCTGCTGAATGGCCGAGTTCAAACTCGTACAACATATTACTCGAAAATCGCGTGTTTCCATGTTCATATTTGGAGGTATACTAAAAAGTGGGTAATTGATTGGGAAGCTTATGTTTATAATACAAAGGTAGAGGATTAGTAACTGTTTACTTCAAATATGTAAAAATTCGAAAGAAAACAACCGAGCCCTGCATAATGCTTTATGTAATTCAGAAACTATAAAAACGGACATTTCATGTGAAACAACCTAATAGTTTAGTAAAGGTATGAGTCTAGGAAATATTGTATGCAGGTAGAGGGGTGGGGAAATATATTTAAATATATTATAAATTTGGGACGTTACTTCAAGTACCAGAAGTGCCAGTTTATATAATGTGTTTTGCACCTATATACTTTATTAAATAATTATATGTTTTGAAATCAATAGGCATAAATGAAGGTTTTGGCGTTTTTGCTGATACTCTGCGCCTCGTCGGTATGCGGTGTTAATCTTACGTGCCAGTGCGGAGTGTTGAGAACGGTAAGATAGAGTACCTACATTACATTATATCATTTACTCTTGACAACCTCATGCCAGAGATATATGTTCCAGAACAGGATCGTTGGAGGAAAGCAGGTCCGGAAGAACGCGTACCCTTGGATGGTGTCGATGAACAACGAATGCGGTGGTTCCATCATCACGCAGTACCACATTCTGACGGCGGCGCATTGCACCGAAGGCCAATCCCCTTCTTTTATGAAGGTTTCCGTCGGAAGGCACTACAGGTTTTACGGAAGTGAGTACAGATGCTTATTTATATATTCGAAATATTGTTATGTATTGAGGATACTGAGGGGATTAAGTTCAGTATTAAATGATTTGAATATCAATTAAGTAATTGTTAATAAGATTCGGTCGGCAAAAGTTAAACAGGCGTGTACCTTTGAAATTTCCCATGAACAGCCCGCGATACCCCAAGAACTTTCTAGACCCCAGCTACTAGACTCGACTGGGCAGATCCCATATCCGCCCCGCCTCTTTGTCCGATAATGGTACAAATATGGTACTTTTGAAAAGAAGAGGTGACAAGGGTATTCTATCCTGATGAAGGAGTCAGTTGAAGTCCGGCGAGAGAGGAGTCGAGTTCCATCTAAGAGGTCCGTCGGGGGTCAGAGAGCAACCGGAGGTCTGAGAGCCTAGAAGGGACGCCTGAGACCATTTCCACCTCCGCCAGCCAACCAAGTGTCAGAAGGTAACCTTTTATTGTGATACTGTTTGGCAAGATCATCTATAATAAATCCCTCGGTATTCTCAGGCATCCGAGTAAAGAGGAAGTCAAAATGGCGATAGGAAAATTAAAACGTAATAAGGCTGCTGGAAATGATAATATCACGAGTGAATTAATCAAGGCGTTCATAAGATCTGGGAAAAAGAAAAAATGCCCGAAGAATGGAAAGAATCAATACTTATTCCGATTCACAAAAAAGGACCGAGGACGGATTGTAACAACTATCGTGGGATCTCTCTTCTCCCAGTATGCTATAAAATATTCTCGTCAATACTAACTAGTCGAATCACGGAATACGCTGAGGAAATTATCGGAGATTACCAATGTGGTTTTAGGCGGAATCGCTCGACTATTGATCAAATATTTTCCTTACGTCAAATATTAGAGAAAAAATTGGAATACAACGGTGTAGTCCATCAACTTTATATCGATTTTAAAAAGGCTTATGATTCAATAGACCGTCAGAAGCTATATAACATCATGATTGAACATGGAATACCTAGAAAGTTAGTAAACCTAGCAGAGATGTGTTTGTCGGAAACATTCCATAAAGTCGGTCATAATTACTCTGAGAGATTTGAAATGCGATCGGGTTTGAAATAGGGTGACTCCCTTTCACCCGTGTTATTTAATATAGCTTTGGAATATGTCATAGAAAAGGTGATGTGTACCGAGAAATATTTAAAAATGGGTGACATGATTCCGGTTTTGGGGTATGCCGATGACTTAGTACTGCTAGGTGAAGACACGGAAACCTTACAACAAAATAAAAGTGTGTTAATAAAAACCGGTAAAGAAATAGGACTCGAATTAAATACAGATAAGACGAAATATATGATTAGTAACAGAAACGGTGGCGACCTTGGTGATATTGATGTATCAGGGCATACTTTTGAACACGTAGAGAAATTCAAGTATTTGGGCTCAGTGATAACAAGAAAAAGTGAAATCCAGGAAGAAATAAAGTCCCGGTTAAAGGTTGGAAATGCGTGTTATTATTCAGTTGCTAAGTTGCTTAGTTCGCGGCTTCTATCTAAAAACTTAAAGGTTAGAATTTATAAAACTATTATTCTTCCGACGGTTCTTTACAAATGTGAAACGTGGCCGCTTACTTTGAAGGATGAACAAAGGTTTAAGGTTTTCGAAAATAAGGTAATGCGTAAAATATTTGGTCCGAAGAGAGATGAGGTCACTGGGGAGTTTAGAAGGTTGCACAACGCGCGGAATTGCGGAACTTGTATCCAGTGAATATAATTGAGTTGATAGCATCGCGGAGACTCAAATGGACGAGTAGAGTTGTTGGGCTCGATGAGGAACAGATTCCGAGAAAGTTGGTATTCGCTGATCCGACTGGTAGGCGTCCGAAAGGCAGGCCGAAGCGTCGATGGGAGGATTGCGTTAAGGCTGATCTCGGGGATTGGGTTTGAACGGTGAACATTGGACGAGTCTGTGTAGGCGGAATTTGGTGGTATCGGCCTTCGGGTTCGCTAAGCATATAATTATTATTCTCAGGCATAGTTTAAGTAAATTGTATATGTATAAACTAATAATAATAATAATTTCATGGAGCCAAAATAAGACAAGAGGGCTACAGGCAAAAATCCAATGAAGAAATATATAGAAATTTGGAAAAACCTTGAAGTAGTCATCAGAACTAGGAGACTGTGGCCATATGGTAAGAATGAACAATCAGAGGCTGGACAAACAGATTTTTGACAAAGTTCTAGGCTATAAGAATATGGGTGGTTATGCAAAGCAAATAAAAGAGGAGCTCGATAGGTTAAAAATCAAGAAAATAGACTGCGTAGATAGAGAGCTTTTCGGGAAGAAAATAAAAGAAGTTGGGGTTCTTACAGGAAAAACAAAGAAACAGGGGAGAAAATGGACAAAGGAAGAGCGGGAGGAACAGTCCAGGAAGATGAAAGAATATTGGAGAAAAAGGAAGATGAAAGATGTGGAGAAGACAGAATAATATTCAGGTGGTCCTTGGTGGCCAATTCGTGCAAAAAAAAAAATTTCTTTATTGAAACATGTTTACTTCAATCTTACTCTGCATGCCTATTGGGATTGACAAACACGTTACCTTTAGAAAAAAAGAAAGGTTTCATTAAATATAGTCTATATATTGATTAAAGATATCAATTAATCTAGTTTTTGAAGGTACCGCTGCCTTAGAAAAGGAGCCGTTCAAAAACATAGATAGCAACATGTAATAGTGACAATCACATAGAAGAACGGCGTGATCCAAAGGATGGATCACTGCACTTATCTTCTGTGGGTTCCGGGTTTCAGAGGGATCTGATAACTAAACTTTGTTGTAGGGGTGGGCGTGATCGAATGATTTCATAATCGAATCATTAGTATGCATTGTGAGAGACGATATGTCACAATTCCCGTATTTATAGTGGCTGAGCTGGCTGGGCCTTACGGCAAATATGCATATAACAAAAAGTCATTCGATTATCCGAGCTCCTTATAATCCCTCAATTATCGTTAAACAGTTCAGCTCGAATGATCATTCGCTTATCCAAACCGATTAATTCGAATGATTGAAATAATCGAATGATCCGATAATCGTCATTCGATTATGCACACCCCTACTTTGTTGTTTCGAAGTACATCTTTCGGTCACCCGATTTTCAAAAAAATGTTGCTGTAACATCTCAAGAGTATAGTTGTATTAAATATAAAATTTCAGTTTCGTACATTTTTTACTTTCACTTACTATATATAGTAAGGGGAAGTATTGCGATCGTGAAAATTTTCGTATTCTGAAATTTCATATTTAAGACAACTATACGCCCGAGACGTGACAAAACTTTTTTCATCAAAATGAGCCTACCAGAAGAGGCACTTTATACCATGCATTTTGCACCTTTTTTCGATTTTCTCAAAAACTGTTCCGACGATTTTGATTAAACTCGCTATATCGATGTAAAATTGAATGGGCTTTAATATCATGTAGGTTTTATTTAGATAAAAATGGTCTGACCGATATTTTAAATTTTCTTCCCCTAAAGTACCTTTAATTTTGTAGATTCAATAATAATAACTAGATTATCTTGTTAACGCTGATGAAAACTGGTAAATATATAGATTGAATAAATTCGATACCCAACTAAAGGAGAAAACAGAAAAAATATTTTTTAAATGCAATTTTTCGTTTTTGAACATAAGAGCAGTAATATACATGTATGATATACCGTTGGAAAGCTAAAGATTTTAGAAAAATTATCATCTCATACACAAGCTTTTAAAAGTTATTGGAGAGTGATGAAAAGAAGATAAAACTTACTGATTATTTAAGATTATAATATAATTGATTTTTTAATAAAATACATGTTTTTATAGAAATTCAATTTGATTAATTCCTTAATAATTTCACGTATTTTTATCTCTAACTGTATTTGAAAATTCTTTCATTGATTTTAAAAATGGAGGTAAGTGAAAGTCGTTTGTTGCCCGCACCAGATTTTTCGTTTTCGCACTGGACATACCATACACACACACACATACAGACCTTTGTGCGGGACTTAAATTACGTTATTTGGACACAGGGGACGCTAAAACGTGTATTTACGTTAAAAAATAAATTCGAAAAATTTCACGATCGCAACAATTTACCTTTTATACATTGAAGTTGTTTTTGTTGTTTTTTTTTCTATTCAGAAAACGAGCACCTTCAAGAACATCGCGTGCTCCAGATCTTCGAACACCCCGACTACGCCAATTCCAGGCTCTTCGACGACATATCAATCCTCGTCCTTGCCACTCCGATAATATTCAACCAACACGTCGGCCCGGTCTGTATGCCGTACGCTCAATACGATCTTGTAGGAAGTAACATCAAGGTCATAGGTAAGTGTATCGAATCGAAAAGTAAATCCCAAGCAATTGTGTCGTAGGTAACTCAAAACCTTCTTATTTCAGGTTGGGGTTTCACGAGAGGTACGGGAGATCCCAACGTCCTTCAAGAAGTGGAATTGAAAGTGATCAGTTATAGCGACTGCCAAGAGAGTTGGGGAGATTTGAACGCACTCCCGACTCAGATCTGCGTCTACTCTCCCAAAAAAGACACTTGCAACGTGAGTATCTTTCTGCCTGTAGCATCGCACGCTGGGGCGAACCACCAATGGACATAGCAGTATTACGTCCGTACGAAAAAAATCTGGTGCGGGCAACACACAACTTTCACTTACCTCCATTTCTAAAATCATTGAAAGAATTTTCAAATACAGTTGAAAATACTCGGAACTATTAGAGAATCAGTTAGTTTTATCGGCTTTTCATCACTCTTCATTAACTTTTACAAGCTCTCGTGTATTAGATAATATTTTTTTTCTAAAATCTTTAGCTTTCCAACGGTATATTATAAGTGTATAATTCTGTTGCTATGTTCAAAATCAAAAAATTGCAAAAAAAATAAATATATGTTTTCAGTTTACTCCTTTAGATGTTTTTTGAATTCGCATAACTTACATATTTAGCTGTTATTCATTAATACTAACAAAATAATTTGGTTATTTTTATAGAATCGACAAAATTAAAGATACTTTAGAAAAAGAACATTTAAAATATCGGCATTTAAGCCCTGTCAGACCATTTTAATCATAATGAAACCTACATGATATTAAAGCCTATTAAATTTTACATCAGTTAACAAATAACACTTTTATTTAAACTTTGTATATTTATTCACTATGGAAATAGACACATAGACTTCTTACTTCTGTAATATATTATAACTTTACATAAAGAACATCTTGACCGGAGTGCCCTGGCCCTAGGATTTGGGGGACTACATATAGGAAGGAATAGTGGAGGGGATGGAGGAAAGGCGGCAGAGATCAAATGGAGGGACATATGGATCACTTACCACCCATAATGTCAAAGTACTTCCTGTAGGGGCTCAGGTACGAGAAAAGGTGTCCTGGACCAAAGACCCTTCGGAGGCAGAACGCGGCATCCTTTGTAATAGGAGGCAACATAAATATTACTAACAACAATCACAATAACTTCTTCATAATTATAATTACAACTGTAATAGCAATTACAATAGATGAGTAAATCTCATTCCATAACTATCGATATAGCGAGTTTAATCAAAATCGTCGGAACCGTTTTCGAGAAAATCGAAAAAAGGTGCAAACTTCATCATGGTATAAAGTGGCTCTTCTGGTAAGCTCATTTTGATGAAAAAGGTTTTGTAACGTCTCGGGCGTATATTTGTCTGAAATATGAAATTTCAATTTCATAGGATTTACCGTTTCCGCCCGAGAGTTACCACGCACAGAGACCTTTTTGCGAGACTTGGTTATTTGGACTCAGGGGACCCTAAAATGTGTATTTCCATTGAAAACTGGAATTTGAAAATTTTCATGATCGCAATACTTCCCCTTACTATATATAGTAAGTGAAAGTAAAAAGGTTAAACGTATACCTCATTATTTTTTAACGAGGAATCGATTTCTATATTCAGATTTTAATTTTGATGTACAGAATACCCCAGAAGACACTTTTTTTTTTTTTTTGTAATTACAAACCAATGATTTGACGTCGTAAACTGTCCCCTATTCCCAGCAGCTTTTGCCAAGACACTTTTATATTGTTATCTTTTTAGTATTTACAAAATTAAAGGTACTTTAGTGGAAGAAAACACACGACTTTCACTTTTTCCCGTTGTTAAAATCAATTAAAGAATTTTCAAATACAGTTAGAGATAAAAAGAATCTGGTGCGGGCAACACACGACTTTCACTTACCACCGTTTTTAGAATCAATTAAAGAATTTTCAAATACAGTTAGAGATAAAAATGATTATATTACATATCTAATTATAGTCAATTTATATTTTCAGTCAAATTCATAATTTTAGTTTCATGTCAAATTCATATATAATTATTTTTTCAGTCAAATTCATAATATTTTTTTTCAGTCAAATCATAATTTCTTGTACCCATTTTATACAGTCAATTTAATGAGGTTTTGCTACCAAGAACTTAGACATTTTTATTAAATCTTGTTGTTGTTTATCCATTTAACGTCACTTTATGTTACTGTGCTTAATCCGACGGTGCAGCGGGAGTCCTAAATTGTGCCTACCCAGGTTTATTTAAGATAGTGTGGGATCTTTTACAAGTTCTACTTTTTAAATCTTTTAAGAGCCATAGGGCCACCATCTACAAATGTAGGTACATCTGCTGGTTTTGAACTTATAACCTTAAGCATATAAGGCTGTTATGCGAGCCACTACCCCAAGGTGACCCTCGATGCATTTAACGAGCTATTTGAATCTGCCAGGTTTGAACCCGTGACCTTGGGCATAGTAATCCTCAACATCTTGTGGAATGCATCAATGGTCACCTGTGGAGTAGTGGCTAGCATAACAGTCTATTTTAAAGCACGAAATAAAGAAGGATTTTTACTCCCTAAAATTAAATATAGGGCCAACTGCTGGTTTTGAACTTGTGACCTTAAGGATAGAAGGCTGTTATGATAGCCACTACTCCACAGGTGACCCTCGATGCATTCGACGAGCTGTTTCATTCTGCCAGGTTTGAACCCGCGACCTTGGACATTTTAATCCTTTACACCTTGTTGAATGCATCATGGGTCACCTGTGGAGTAGTGGCTAGCATAACAGTCTATTTTAAACCACGAAATAAAGACGGATTTTTACTCTCGAAAAACAAATATAGAGCAACCTGCTGGTTTTGAACTTGCAACCTTGAGAAAGCTGTTATGCTAGCCACTACTCCACAGGTGACCTTTAATGTATTCAACAAGATGCTAAGGATTAACATGCCAAAGGTCACGGGTTCAAACCTGGCAGATTCAAACAGTTCGTTGAATGCATCGAGGGTCACCTGTAGAGTAGTGGCTATCATAACAGCCTTATATGCTTAAGGTCACAAGTTCAAAACCAGCAGATGGTCCCAACATTTGTAGATGGTGGCCCTATGACTCTTAAAAGATTTAAGAAGTGGAACTTGTAAAAGATCCCACTCTATCTTAAGTAAACCTGGATAGGCAAAACTTAGGACCGTTGTAACGCCGGATTAAGCACAGTAACATAAAGTGACGTTAAATGGATAAACAACAACAAGATTTAATAAAAATGTTAAGTTCTTGGTAGCAAAACCTCATTAAATTGACTGTATAAAATGGGTACAAGAAATTATGATATTGACTGAAAAAATTATGAATTTGACTGAAAAAATTATGAATTTGACTGAAAAAATTATGAATTTGTCTGAAAAAATTATGAATTTGACTGAAAAAATTATGAATTTGACTGAAAAAAACGATTATAGTATATTATTATCTAAAACAATCAGTTAGTTTTATCGGCCTTTTATCACTCTCTATTAACTTTTAAATTCTTGTGTATGAAATAATAAATTTTCTAAAATCTTTAGCTTTCCAACGGTATATCATACATGTATATTACTGTACTTATGTTCAAAAACGAAAAATTGGAAAAAATATTTTTTCTGTTTTCTCCTTTAGTTGAGTACCGAATTCATTTAATCTATATATTTACCTGTTTTTTATCAGTGGTAAGAAGATAATATAGTTATTTTTATAGAATCGACAAAATTAAAGGTACTTTAGAAAAAGAACATTTAAAATATCGGCATTTAAGCCCTGTCAGACCATTTTAATCAGAATGAAACCGACATGATATTAAAGCCCATTAAATTTTACATCAATATAGAGAGTTTAATAAAAATCATCAGAATCGTTTTGGAGAAAATTGAAAAAATGTGCAAAATGCATTGTATAAAGTGGCTCTTTTGGTAAGCTTATTTTGATGAAAAAGGTTTTGTAAATATGAAATTTACCACACACACACACACCTTTTTGCGGGACTTGGTTATTTGGACTCGGGGGACCCTAAAATGTGTATTTCCGTTGAAAACTGGAATTTGAAAATTTTCACGATCGCAATACTTCCCCTTACTATAAAAAATAATCAAAAAACATATACGATATTTAAGCCCATTTAATTTTACATCGATATCGTGATTTTAATCAAAATCATTATAGCCGTTTTTGAGAAAAATGTGCAAAATACATCTGAATAAAGTGTCTCTTCTAGTTTTCAGATTTTTATTAAAAGTAGCTTTAACGTCTTGGGTGTATAGTTGTATTAAATGTATGACTTCAGTTTCGTACGACTTTTATTATTCGTGCTAGGCTTACCAGACAAGAGGACTCTTAAACGTGTATTTCAGTTGAACTTCCTTTAACCTCCCTCTCAACCTACTTCTCTCCCTCCCCTTGATAAAATTCCTGTGTACCCCTCTAATGATTTTCTTCCGCTACTCCAGGGGGACTCCGGAGGACCACTGTTCTTCCAAGATCCCACGACGGAAAGGTACACCCAGATAGCCCTCGTCTCCTACGGACCTCCGGCTTGCGGTACCGATCCCAGGCCCTCGGTAAACACGGATATCTTCTCTTACATCGACTGGATCAAGGAAGTTGTCAGACGTGAGTATCAACTTATGTGTAATAACAGTGGTGATGGGGTAGCTGAGAGGTTGAATTCCAAAATTATTTACATATCATGTGCATTATTTAAATATATCAGTCCTCCAGACTGAAACGACAAGAAACTGCCCACCGATTTCGTTTACTTCAGCACTTACTGGACAGACGCTCTAACCTTTCACTTAACTGCTCTTCTAAATGACTATTATAAGACCTACCTGGACTTACGGAGTTGAGCTTTGGAGTTCTACTAAACCATCAAATTCTTCCCGTATCCAATCCTTACAATCCAAAATCCTTCGAAAAATCCTCAATGTTTCTTACTTTGTCACCTACAATCTCATCGATAAAGACCTTAATGTCCCATATGTTGCTGATTTTTCCCGTTCGAGGTATCAATCCTTCACATCACGAATTCCACCTCGTCTTTGCCACCCACTAGATTAAATCCTTGCTTCCTCTTCCATTCCTGACAATCCTCCGAGGCGTCTGAAAAGAAGATGGCCTCTAGACCTTCTAGTTTAGATTACCTAGTCGAGTGCTGCCAATGAGCATATTCTCTTCATGTCTTTTCAAGTATATTATCTATATATATTATCAGACAATTTACTTGATGTATTTACTAATACAGTTGTAAATACATCTCCCACAGTTCAAGGATGCGATTAAAAACACGGGTGAGAACCGTTACTTTATAGTTTAACTTAATCCAAGTAGTTTTATGGATTAAATTCAATGTTATCTCAAATTGTCTGTTAACTTTCAGAAAGCCCGCATGGAGTAGAGATCTGCATGAAAGTTGAAGATTATGAAGACTAGGATTGAAACCTCTAAAATGTCTTCTTAAATATGTATTTAAAAAATTATTTAATAAAATAAATGAGAATTAGCGTTTTAATACCTCTGTCTTATTGTAACTATTGTACTTTACTCATACCCTCCTTGCACATCTGTTTATAGCTTGTATATAGAACACTGCAATTGAACGCTGAATTCAAAAAGGTTCTAAAGGACATTTTCAACGAAATATTATACCATACTAGTATTCTAGTTGCTTAGTTTCATCGCAATCTGTCATCCGATTTAATTTCAAACACACTCAAGTCTTTTGAAAACTGCAGCTCTTAAAAAAGATTCTAAATCCACATTTCATTCTATTCCAAAGCGTACTATAATATTCGGTTGTTTCACATAAAATGTCCGTTTTTATAGTTTCTGAAATGAATAAAGGATTTTGCAGGTCTCTGTTGTTTTCTTCCCAATGTTTACATTTTTAAAGTAAACATTACAATCCTCTACCTTGTATTATAACATTAGCTTCCATCATTACCCACTTTTTAGTATACTCCAATATGAACAGGAAACACTCGAGTTCGAGTAATATTTTCGTACAAATCGGCCATTCAGCAGTAGGCGCTGAATATTGCAAGGCGTTTGTTGAAGGAATGTTAATGAACGGACCATTTCGCCGTTGGTTTGCTAAGTTTTCGGCTGGAGATACCGACTTGGAAAACTTGCCCCGAGGAAGACCTCCGTCAGTAATAGACAACGATGTCCCAAACATACAGTAAAAGGAAACCCCTACCAAACAGCTAAAGGACTCTCAGCACAACAAAGCAAGTGCATCTATCGTTTCCAGACATTTAAAGTAAAAAAGCTCGATACATGGGTACCTCATGATCTCACTGAGCGGCAGCAAGACCCCATGTTTCAAAACATACCGTGCTAAAAATTGAAAGAACTGGCTACGAGTTTTCCGCCCCCACCATATTCTCTCGACTTGTCTCCAACAGATACCACCTGTTCAAAAATTTAGACAACTTCGTCAAAGGAAAACTTTTTGAAAATGATGATCAAGTGAAAAGTGCGTTTTAAGATTTTGTTTCACTTCAAAGCTCAGAGTTTTTCAGTTCGGGGATAAAAAAGTTTGTGTCACGTTGGGAAAAATGTGTAGAAAAAGAAGGTAAATACTTCAAATAAAATTATCTTGTTTTCATATCGTATTTTTAATAAAAATCCTTTACCTTGAAAACGGACATGTGACACAACCCAATATCCAAAAGGTACTGTATCCTTTCTCTCAGTTTCTTTAAAAAAAAAATTATATTTCCTAAATTACAGCAGAAGCACATTAAATCCGAAATATCATGCGATTTATTAATAGTTTTCATTATTTTTTAAGTTTTAATTTGTTCGGTTTGAATCACACCTATGATTTCGATCGAGGGTTTGGACCTAATAATCAGTATTTAAGTAGTTTTAATCAACTCAGTTCCATCAGTTTAGATTTAACAAGGGTAGGAATTTTCACCAAGGATTTTTTTTACTCTTTTAAATAAATCTTAGGACCATTTGCTGGGTTAGAACCCGCGACCATGGGTCATGCCGATTATTACACTGCAGGCGACCCCACCTGTTTCTTTGGTTCTCGTAAATTCTCAATTACGTTAATTTTACTTTCACTTACCTATATATGAAATATATAACAACGGAATGTATTGAGATCGTGAACACAGTTAAGGGTCCCCTGAGACCCACAGACAGTGTGTATGTGGCTAAGTTGGTAAAAGTCAATGCTACGATGGGCTCATAGGGAAGATACTCATCGGTTATGTGGATGGAAGGAAAAAGAGAGGACGGCCACGATTGAGATGGGCAGTAGAGGTAGAAGCTTCTAAACACCGGAGCTTGGCACGATTGAGATTAATGGAGGCGACATCTTGATCCGGCGTTCTGGCTGTACGGTCTGTGATGGTGATAATGAATTGATAGAAGTTATAGATATTGTATAGCAAATGACGTGTGCCACCATGTAACTCTAAAAATACTTTATAACCACTGCCATTTCCCCATCAACTTTTCTAATACGCTGTCTTCTGGCTGATTTAGGCATTTCACTGATCTATACAGCTAATTTAATCCACTTCAATCTTAATCTTAGAATCTATAGCTAATAATTTTAGAAAATTAAAGGAAGCATAACGACTTAACGAAGTAGCCGTTAACGCGTGATGCCATAACCAAGGGAAATAAAGATTCATTTATACATCTATATATATGTATAAAGGTAGGTTTTCAAAGTACCATTATATACTAGCACCTGTTTGAACTTTACTAGAGTGAATTTCTTTTTAGACCAGTAAATATTGGTTGATACGTAATATGTCTGAGCAAATTAGATTCGTATCAAATGTAAATAGCAATTAGATTCTGTACAATATCAGAACTGATTGACTAAACTAAAGGTTTGAATGGTTATCAATCTCGTTAGAAAGAGCATTGTTGTATATTTGTTCTGAACAAACATGGCGATCTCTCAGAATTTTGATAAGACACGTCCTATGTAAAAAAATCTGGTGCGGGCAACACACGACTTTCACTTGCCTCCGTCAATTAAAGATCATTCAAATACAGTTAGAGATAAAAATACGTGAAACCGTTAAACAATTAATTAAATGGAATTTCTACAGAAATATGTGTTTTATTAAGAAATCTATTATATTATTATCTAAAATGATCGCTTAGTTTTATCGTCTCTATTAGCTTTCAAAAGCTTGCGTATAAGATCATATTTTTTCTAAAATCTCAAGCTTTCCAACGGTTTATTATACATGTATATTACTGCTCCTATGTTCAAAAACAAAAAATTGCATTAAAAATATGTTTTTTCAGTTTTCTCCTTTAGTTGTTTCTTAAATTCGCTCAACATGCATATTTAGCTTTTATTTATCAATGCTAACAAGATATTATGGTTATTTACATGGAATGTACAAAATTAAAGGTACTTAAGAAGAAGAAAATTTAAAATATCAGCATTTAAGCCCTGTCAGACTATTTTAATCAGAATGAAACCTGCACGATATTAAAGCCTATTGAATTTTACATCGATATAGAGAGTTTAATAAAAATCATCGTCGGAACCGTTTTTGAGGAAATCGTGAAAAAGTGCAAAATACATACTATTAAGTGGCTCTTCTGGTTAGCTGATTTTGATGAAAAAGATTTTGTAACATTTCGGGCGTATAGTTGTCTTAAATATGAAATTTCAGTTCCATAGGACTTTCCGTTTCCGCCCGGGTGTTACCACACACGGACACACACACTTTCTTTGTGCTTACTGATTAATTTTTTGATGACTTGATTAAAAGAAAGTTTAATTTTCCCTTACAAAGAAAAACTTGATTGTAATGTATTTTAGTAATAAACCATCAGGAAAATAAGCCCTAAATACACACTGCTATGGACGAAACGAAACTGACCGTGCTAATACTTCTGGATTTCTCGAAAGCATTTGACTCCCTGGATCACTCCATCCTTTTCTCCAAACTAAAGTCACTATCCTTTTCCAACAGCACCATCAGGTGGTTTCAATCATTCCTTTCTGACAGAACTCAAGCTGTCACTATTCCTAACCATCCTCTATCTTCCTTTCGAGCCCTCTCGGCAGGTGTGGCCCAGGGTTCAAGCATTTCTCCTCTTCTTTTTAATTGTTATATCAACGACCTTCCCAACTCTATCCATCACTGTTCCCACCACCTATACGCTGACGATTTCCAGATCTATTTGTCCTTCTCTCCTTCCGATTCACTAGTAGCATTTGCTAATATTCTGGAAGACCTGGATGGAATCTGTGCCTGGGCAACCTTAAATAAACTGATGCTAAATCCTATGAAAACTCAGGCCATCCTAATTGGTTCCAATTCCCTTCTCAGATCCTATACCACGTTTCCGAGTCTCACCTTAAATGATCATCCAATCACCTTCACTTCCTCTGTCAAAAACCTGGGCATTACCATTGACCAAACCCTTTCCTGGAAACCTCATATCGCCCAAATTTCACGAAGAACAATAAGTAACCTGAAATACTTCAATCGTTCCCGCCATCTTCTTCCACCTTCCATCCGTAATCTCCTTGTATCCGCACTTATTTTCCCCCCCTTTGACTATTGCTGCTTAGTATATGGTGGCCTCCCGACGATGCTTGAGGACAGGCTAAAACGCATCATAAACATATTTTTAAGATTTGTCCTCTGCACTCCGAAGAGGTCTCATGTAACCCATTTTTGCGGCGAGTTAAAGTGGCTCCTTCCCCGAATCCGCAGACAATATTTCCTAGGATCATACCTTTACCAAATCATTAGATCCCAACACCCTCCATACATTCATAGTCTCCTACAGTTTAAATCTTCAGTCCACACTCTTGAAACAAGATCGCGCCATTCCGACCTTTACTTTCCTACCCATAGAACTAAAACTTTTGATCGTTCCTTCCTGGTCCGCTCCTCTATTTTCTGGAATTCTCTACCAACCCATATTCGCCATGCTGCCTCTCTCTCCTCATTCAAATTCCAACTTTTCCAATATCTTTTATTATCCCAAAAAGACGCTTAAACACAGTGATTCTTTTGTTCCTAATATCACACTTGAAAGAAAAGTAATATATGTTCTTTATTGAAACGCTGTTATATTTTAATTTATTTTTAATTTTGATCAACCCAATATTTTTCAAGAAATGTTTTTATTTTATTTTATCATAAATATATTTTTTTTTTTTTTTAAAATATTTTTTATATATATGTTTGTGGATATTCGTGTGTGATATAAACACTCGAATTAACTCATCTGTGTAATAAGTAATTAATTCTGTTCCTTCTGTCTGTTGGCCAGACATGTTGTATATTTAAATTGTACAATTCTGTTATTCTTAGGGGACCCAGTCCCAGAATAAAAATTATTTTCTATTCTATTCTATTCTAAATTGTAATATGGTGGTTGGTTTATTTATTTAACGTTCCTTATACTGCTGTGGCTAATCGGACGATGCTACAGTGGGAGTCCTAAATTTTGCCGGTCCAGGTTTAATTATGATAGGGATCTTTAACGAGTACCTGACATCGTACAGGCTCGGGACCACGTTTTACCATCCCTTCCGAAGGACGGCATAGCTAAAGATTTTTTACTTATGAGTGGTATGCCACCATGCCACAGGTAACCCCCTAAAGTTCAGTAAAAACCGTATCAAAATCCGTCTAGTAGGTTTGAAAAAGTGCACGGAAACCAAGAATTATTTTATGTATACAGAGATAATACAATAATACCAATTATATTTTATTAGCTTTATATTCTTTTTGTCTCTCAGGATTACCTTTTTTCTCAAAGCCGCTTTTGAGAACGTAAGAAGTTGAAGAATGCGTTGTATAAAGTGGCTTTTAACTTTCGCCGATTTCTTCGAAAAAGTTGCGGTAACTTCCCAGTCACATATTTCTTTCAGTTTTGAACGTCTTGTGGAGCTGGTTTCGGAAATTGAAAGTAATAGATCATAATATTTCCACCTAACTATCTTATGTGGCTCAACAATGCAGTGTCGAAACTTGGCCTCCGCTGGCAGCTTCCGCCAATCGTCTCTGCCCCTTGTAGCCGCGATCAAACTCCGAAGCTGGAGTATATTTGTTGCATTAGCACTCACGCCATCTTAGCTTAGAACTTCCTCTTCTCTGGTGCCATAGAGTGCTTCCTTCAGCAGGTGTCTTGGTGGATCCTCACTGTCCATCCTGACGAATTGTCCTGCCCATCTCGATCTTGCTATCTTCATGACTCAAACTATATCGGGCTCCTAAAATATGGTGTACAGTTCCTGTTTTTCCTTCTTTTCCAATCCCCTCCTAAGATAACACCACCATAAATACGTCGAGGGATTCTTCTTTTAAAAACAAGAACTTCCTGTTAATAAGCCCGTAAAATAGTCCAAATTGTATGTTAACAAGTCTGGACGCACTATCGTCTTATTTTGGCTCTTCTTGGGCAATGTTTACACTAATTTAAATGAAATCATTATTCAAGAATATCGCATAAATCTATCAATAAGCAAGGTACCGAATCAATTAGTTATCGATGAAATGTCTACTAACAACGTCTAGTGTTAATTATAAATGTAAACAAAATGATGCAGTAAGGCAAATATGAATCCGCTATATAACGGTACCCTACCGAATTGAAGAACCAGTTTCAAATACGAGGCATCTGAGTTACACCAAAAGTAAGTAGTTTTTATTTTAGTTTCTATGTTCCATTGAATTAAATTTAATAAGTGTACTTTCACTTAGAAATATAAGGTTCATCTGCTATGGCTAGCATAACAGCCTTATAGGTCCAAGATCTCAGGTTCAAATCTGGTAGATGACACTACGATGTTTTAATGGGAGTAAAAACAAGCATATATATATAAAAGTTCGAGTGAGGCAGAATTATTTATAATATTAATTCAGCCGTGGAGCGATTCTGGAGTATGGAGACCATCCTGGAGCACACCCATCCTCTATAAAGTGGGTACCCAAAATTGGGGGAAAACCTGGCGGCTGAGCGTCACCAAGCAATAATCAACTCCTTTCACAGCCATTGGCAGTGAATCAGTAAGAATCACTGAATGTACTGAACCAAAGATAAGGGGTTGTAGATGTACAGGTTTTAATAATAATAATAATTTCTTTATTGATCCTGGGATAAGTCCCCTTAGAATAATACATATGAAAGTAAATAAAGTCTTCGGTGCCTTAGAATAATAATGGCCTGTTATCTATGGCCCATTGAATAATTCTATTGGGTTGTGTCACATAAAATGTCCATTTTAAAGGTAAATAGATTTTTGTGGATATAATTAGTTGACCGTTGAGAATTACTGAAGGAATTAGTCCGGGTGGCGGTCATTAAATGAAACAACTGAATAGTTTTAACTATTTTATTGTTTGCCAACGTTTCGACCCCCATTGTGGGTCATCATCAGGGCGTCTGGTAGGTGAGTGGAAACTGGGTACAATTTCTGAGCTGGAAATGTGGTGATGAGAAAAACTTGAGTCACCTGGAGGTGTAGAAGAGCTGGCTTGTTGAGATGAGAATGCCTGCTGTTGTTGAGTTGTAGATTGTATGTCCTGTCTGCGATTTTGTATTCTGGCACTGCGGCGGAGAGTTGAGGTGGATGTATCTTTTTGTTGTTGTTCCCGTGTTCTTTTCATCATTGTGGATATAATTAGTTGACCGTTGAGAATTACTGAAGGAATTAGTCCGGGTGGCGGTCATTAAATGAAACAACTGAATAGTTTTAACTATTTTATTGTTTGCCAACGTTTCGACCCCCATTGTGGGTCATCATCAGGGCGTCTGGTAGGTGAGTGGAAACTGGGTACAATTTCCCAGTTTCCACTCACCTACCAGACGCCCTGATGATGACCCACAATGGGGGTCGAAACGTTGGTAAACAATAAAATAGTTAAAACTATTCAGTTGTTTCATTTAATGACCGCCACCCGGACTAATTCCTTCAGTAAATAGATTTTTATTAAAAATACGATATGAAAACAAGATAATGTTATTCGAAGTATTTACCTTCTTTTTCTACACATTTTTCCCAACGTGACACCAACTTTTTTATCCCCGAACTGAAAAACTCTGAGCTTTGAAGTGAAACAAAATCTGAAAACGCACTTTTCATATTATATTTCTAGCGGCTTCAGCTGCTGAATGGCCGAGTTTAAACTCGTACAAAAATATTACTCGAAAATCGCGTGTTTCCATGTTCATATTTGGAGGTATACTAAAAGGTGGGTAATTGATTGGGAAACTAATGTTTATAATACAAAGGTAGAGGATTAGTAACTGTTTACTTTAAATACGTAAACATTCGGAAGAAAACAACAGATACCTACAAAATCCTTTATGTATTTCAGAAACTACAAAAACGGACATTTCATGTGAAACAACCCAATATATAAATCACTATTTCCCATGGTGATCGCACCACGTGTGAACGGCTCAACCGATTTCGCTAATTTTTTTTTTTTTGTTTCTAAGAGTCATGATAAGGGTGTAATGAAAGAAAAAAAAGACAATTTACTTTGGTATATAGGTTATTACAGTATATAGGCTTGACCGATTCCGCGTATTCTTTTTTTTTTAAGCTATTCAGAGTTTTAAAGAGTCAGAAGAAAGATCTTATGAAAGAAAAAAAAATAGAGAGGTTATCTTTATATATAAAAATGAAAACCTTTTTCTCTTGGTCATCGCATCACACGTGAAAGGCTTGAGCGATTTGTCTAAGACATAGTTAAGGCTGGACATCGTCTGTCGGGTCTGCTAGTAGGAATATATAGTATACCAATTGAAGGATTCCTAGTCATTTTTTGAAGGGAGTCGAAGGAGGGTAGGTTCAAATTACGATAAGATATCACTTAGGGAAGAGGAATTAACGGATAGGTTGTAAGTAATCTGGATTTCGTGCGAAGAAATAACCACCGGTATCGGGTGCTGGGAAGACGGAAGGACCTTTAGAGGAGAGTCAGTAATATGGAGGTCCAACCAGGTGTCTGAAAATTCCTAATTGCGGGTAGGGTGTAGGAGAGTAGATAGATATATACACATAGGCTAAAGTATAAACGCCTCCAATACAAACAGATTTGAAGGGTTAGCAAAGCAAAGCAGTCACAACAAAGGGCCAATGACGTCACTAAGTGATTGTCATATTGCTTTTAGGGCATAGAGGTTGTAATGCTCTAGTGTGATCAATTTTTTTGCTAGAAGATTCGGCGACCGACTAGGCTCCGCCTTCCTAGCGAATCGATGAAAACTTTTAATAAAACTTATTCGCATTAATTGGACTTACTTATACTTCTGATTTTAGTTATTTATTTTTTCTCTTTTAAATCTAGAAATGAAGGTGCTGTTGGTATGTTTGATGTTCGCCTGCCTGTCCTGGGCCCGCGTCACTAAACCCTTCGCCGGTCTTACTTGCAACTGTGGATGGAGAAATCCAGTAAGCAAGTTTTTTAGATCTCTTTTAAAACATTATGGATCTCATCCATCTGTACGAGAACTAGCAAAGTTTTCGAGTGTTTCATTTTATTTTTTTATTACATATTGATATATTTTTCAGGGCAGGATCGTCGGCGGAAAAGAGACCGGAAAGAACGAGTACCCTTGGATGGTCTCCCTCAGCAACGGATGCGGAGGGTCCATCCTCACTCCATGGCACGTCCTAACTGCTGGACATTGCACTGACGGACAGAGACCCACCAGCATCATAGTTTCTGTTGGAAGGCACTACCAAAAAGGAAGTAAGGAAAATATTTATCAAACCTATTGGATAAAGAATTTACATATATTATAAAAACAAACAGACAAATTAGCATTTTAAAGGAGGAGAAGGCGAAATAAATAAACAGCCAGGAACTACAAATGGATTTGCCACTGTAAAATAAAATTATCTTTCTACAATAATAAAATAAGAAATAAAAATGAGCTTCAGTTAAATATAAAGAGAACTAAAATATAAACATGTTTGAGGCAGTGACAAATCCATTTCACATAACCTCTTTGCTCCCACCAGCTGTATGTTTATAACCTCACTCCATCATACACATCAGGCCCGTCGCAGCAAAAAAATGCACACCTGAAAAAATCAGTCCGCAAGATATAAGTAATCTTTACAACATGACTGTGTGGATACGACTCTCTTTAGAGTTTGCAAGGAACGGGATTGTTATGACCATTTATTTTGGCGCTTGTAAAGATAACCTCTTAGTAATAATCGATTATGGAGACTGTGGCTGTTCAATATTATTGTAGCAACGGTGTAACCAGGCGCCAAAGAGGTTACGTGTAAGTTGGTTTGCCAAAGCAACATTGATTTTCATATATATTTAATTGCCCAATATTTTCACTTAGTTTGATAAGGTTATTTTAAATAAATTGGCAAATCAACTATTACCTCCCTCACAGCGATATATTTCAATTCATTATTGTTATCAATTGGCATATGGTGTGTTTTGTGGTTATTAAAAATCTGTAACAAAAAGTTACAAAAAAGATTGAAATCATAAATCTTTAATTTGATCTTTAAGCAACTGCATACATTTTTGAATTATTAGCAACACGCTTAACTATAATTTTTCTTCTAATTATGATTCAATAATTAATTTATGTTCAAACATTGGAGCAAACTGAGTAGCACAATAGGAAAGTTTAACGATTAATGGAGTGGTTAAATTTACCTGTTAAAGAAGCGTCAAACTTGAATGTTACATTTTGAAAAACTATGTTACACTTGAATCACAACAATCTAGTTACACGTTGCATTATCCTCGTCACCAATGATGGTTGCTTAATAGATAAAAAGCGTTCTTAAAAGTTAACTTTAAATCGAACAAACACACAGTGTAAATGAATAAACAAACAAAATCACAAATTATTCACCATAATCGATTATTAAAAAGAGGTTATCTTTATCTTTGTTTACTTATTTTAGGTCACTTTATGCTACTATGGCTAATCGGACGATGCTACAGTGGGGTCATACATTTTTCCTACCCAGCGCTTATAACAGCTTTAATATTAACGTGTACGGATTATTTTATAGCATATTAACTTTTGTAAAATCATGCGTATTCTAATTAATTTTTTGATGATTTTTATTAAAAGAAAGTTTAATTTTCCCTTTCAAAGAAAAACTTGATTGTTATGTAACCATCAGGAAAATAAGCCCTAAATTGTAGTATGTTGGTTGGTTTATTTATTTAACGTTTCTTTATGTTGCTGTGGCTAATCGGACGATGCTACAGTGGAAGTCCTAAATTTTGTCCATCCAGGTTTTATAAGGATAGGGATCTTTAACGAGTACCTGACATCGTACATGCTCGGTACCACCTTTTTTCGTTCCCTCCGAAGGACAGCATAACTAAGGATTTTTTACTTCCATTAAAAAAATCCTAGGGCCATCTGTGGGTTGGAACACGCGATCTTTGGCATATAAAGCTTTTATACTAGCAACTATGCTACAGGTGACCCATATCTTTATCTTTAACAGGACTTAGTTTGGTCGTAACAGTTAATAAATAATTGTTCCAAGTTGTTAAAAAAGAAACAACAGAGGTTTTTATAAAATAGAGCTGGAGAAGAAGTAAAGTATTGTATACAGCAACAACGAACTTTACTTGGAGAAAATTAAAATATAAAACTAGTGGTTTCCAGAATTTGGGTTTAAGTGTACTTTACTTGGACTGAAAGAAATAGGGTGGATGACATTAATGTAACAATTCCTTGCTTTGAATTAAACGCTAAAAATACTAAATGCTAAAATAACTTAATTCTTTAATAAGGTCATAAGGTCCCTTTAATATCTACTACTTTATTTATAATATGTTATTTTTTCAAATAGCTTGGGCTTTGCAACGGTATTTTATACACATAATTTGATTTATTACATTTTTTTATTATGTTAACGTTACTTTATGGTACTTTGGCTAACTGGACTTTTATTATTCGAATCCTCATTACGCTATATAAAAAAATCTCAGCACCAAAACTTATGTTGCGTAATGTTGCGCATAGAGGCTAATGTTATGCTATCCACTGAAGAGGAATTCATTACCAGTCATATTTTTTAATCTTAAAAAAATATGCTTTTTCCTGCTTAAGTATATTTTCGAAAGTCTTAAAATTAACCCTTTTCTTATTAATGCTAACAACGAAAAATTGTTAATTATTTAGAATTAATAAAATGAAAGGGTCTTTACAGGTAGAGATCATAAAAGTTCGGAATTAAAGTCCCTTTTAGATTATTTCAATAATTATAAATCCTAAAACCCACAAAATTTTACATCGATATTGCATAAAGAGGTTATTGTAGTTTGTCTGTTAGGGTTAAACAGTTGCTGTAACATTCCTGGTACATATTTGTTTTGGAAATAATATTTTGTTTTTGTACATCGTTTCATTTTTGGGATAGAATTACCATATACACAAAGGGGGTAAGCTGTAGCATGGCTGTTAGCATAGCAGGCTCCTATGCCCAAGGACCCGGGTTCAAACCTGCAGTTGGCCCTTGGATTTTTTAATGGAAGTAAAAAATCCTTAGTTATGACGTCCTTCGGAGGGGACGTTAAAAGGTGGTCCCGAGCCTGTGCGATGTCAGGTACTCGTTAAAGATCCCTATCTTAACAAAACCAGAATAGGCAAAATTTAGGAACTCCCACTGTAGCATTGTCCGATTAGGCACAGCAGGATAAAGTGACATTAAATAAATAAACAAACCATATACACAAATATTTAAGCCTGATTTGGGTTTCAGCGGCCCCCCAAAAATAAAACAAAAATGTGTAAAATTCAGGTATTTAATTTATAAGAGCTCAAGACTTTTTATAATTTCTTAACAGACAAAAATGTTATTGCTTATATCTTCTTGGAATTCAAGATAAAATAAAATAATAACTGTTGATAAATATTATAATAAAAAAGAGCAAAAGTTTTATTAATTTAATTCCCAAATTCTTCCTAAATTAGAAAATACAGTTGATATAAGATGTGTTTCCGCCCTTTTTCAGGCAACCAGAACCTGGCAACTCACCGTGTAGCGAAGATCATCCAACACGAGTCCTACTACGAACGAAACTATTTGCCATACAACGATGTTTCAGTCCTGGTCCTATCAACTCCGATTAAATTCACCCAACTTGTCGGCCCGATATGTATGCCTAAGGATCGATTGGGTCTTGTTGGAAAGTTCATCAAGGTTATAGGTATGATTATTGTATTTTGAATAAAAACATTAATATGGCGTATATTATATCTGTGACGGTCGTGAATAAGTGGTTAAGTCAAAATCATTCATTTTACAGGTGAGCGACTTAAACATTACATAATACCTAAAAAAGAATGATTAACATAAAGCTTTCTATCCACTTGAAAATTCTTCCTTCAAGAAATTTCTTTAACCAATTTAACACGACGTGGGAAACGGTCTGAGAGAGCGATACGTGAAGTTAACTCATTTTTGATATAACTCGAGTTATCCAGTTTTTCACGACCGCCAAAGATATATAAGATGTAAGCAGGGTTGAGCTCGAAGTGTCGCGGTCATCTCCCTATAAATCATTAATTGATTTTTACAATTTTTTTTTAATAATACATGAAGTAAATATACTAAATGACATGAAACAAACGTGTAGATGAACTTACTAATGGTACCGCTTCAGTAAGAATGTAATCTTCTTTTGGGGGCATCTTGGAGAATGTAGGAAATTAAGAGAAGCGAGGATTGAAACTAATGGGGATGGAATTTATCATAAAAGGAATGGTACCCGGTATAAGGTATACCACTACTACTATGCCACTGTAAATTGGACAGGATAAAATTAGGACCTTCCATTAAATAATAACTTTATTCATTGTACATGAAAATAATTGTAACAGTGAACTGATTGGCCGATAACTTTTAACGTTCTCCAGATAACAGCGGCTGGTGTGGGACAACCAAATACTTGGATGCAGATCCAGATGTGGATGTGGACGAACTATCGCATTTTAAAGATGAAGAATTATTTGCCAAGAAAGGGTGGAAGGATTTGTGTATCGTGGTTCAGGAGTGATCGCGGATAATGATATAAAAGCAGAAATTCGTCGCGGGATTACTAACAGTAATACAGTGGTGCTACAGTCCACTGTGAAACAAGGCCTCCTCAATGATGCTTAGCTAGATCGCTCGTTGGGTCCTGGCATCCTTAGCGACAGCATCTTCCTAGCGCAGTCTAGGCTTTCCTGTTCCTCGTCAGCGGTCCAGTTTTCTATCTTGCAGCTTCCTGAGGATTTCATCCTAATCCGTCCTCGCAAAGCGGCCAGTCCATCTCAATCGACTGCTCTTGATGTTGCGTACAATGATAGCTTTTCAATGAGGTGATATATTTCGTGCTTGACATCCTACTTTATTGAGACCAAAGATACGCCGAAAAATCATCCTTTTGAAGACCAAGAGCTCTGCCTCTGAACTGGTTATGGGCCTCTTCTCACGAGCAAAAGTTAGTACAGGTCGAATGAGGATTTTTTAAAGGATACACTTAGTCTGTAGGATAGAGTCTTGCTGCTGAGATGCTTCCTTAAACCAAAATAGCAACAGATTACTCTCCTTAACCGTTGGCCGATCTCGAGGAATGTCTTCTTAAAACTACTAACTATAGACCCAAGGTATATATTGGGATGTTTCACATGAAATGTCCGTTTTTATAGTTTATATCATAATAAACGGACCATTGCTAAGTTTTCAGCCGAGGATACCGACTTGGAAAACTTGCCCCGAGGAAGACCTCCGTCCGTAATAGACAACGATGTCCTCAAACATACAGTAGAAGAAAACCACTACCAAACAGTTAAGGACTGTCAGCACAACTAAATGCAAGTTCATCTACCGTTTCCAGACATTTAAAGTGTATTGGGTACATGGGTACCTTATGATCTCACTGAGCGGCAGCAAGACCCCATGTTTCAAAACATACCGTGCAAAAATTGAAAGAACTGGGCTACGAAGTTCTTCCGCACCCCCCCTTATATATATATTCTCCCGACATGTCTCCAACAGATTACCACCTGTTCAGGAATTTAGACAACTTCGTCAAAGGAAAACTTTTTGAAAATGATGATCAAGTGAAAAGTGTGTTTTCAGATTTCGTTTCACTTCAAAGCTCAGAGTTTTTCATTTCGGGGATAAAAAAGTTGGTGTCACGTTGGGAAAAATGTGTAGAAAAAGAAGGTAAATACTTCGAATGAAATTATCTTGTTTTCATATCGTATTTTTAATAAAAATCCTTTACTTTGAAAACGGACATTTGATGTGACACAACCCAATAAGTTGCTTTACACTAACAAAAGTGAACGATCCGATCGACAGTGGTTCCTTGATGGAGTGGTCAGTTCCCGGTCCCACACTCATATATTTGGTGTATAAATAGCCTTGTGACTGTTTCTTCCCCAATCTAAGGTAAGCTTCTTTCCAGATAGTTAGAGATCTAGCCACTATATCTAGATATTCTGCGTACAAAGTACCTGTGTCATCCTGTCATCATAGACTACTGAGATCGTAAATAAACCGAAAGAATACGAAGATTGCCGCCAGGAAGCAAATTTTGCTCCCCTTCTCTTGTTTTCACTGAATAGTTCGTTTTCAGAAATAAATTTATCCCTAGACTTTAATGCCTGACATTTTCTCTATAACTAATCTCAACCTTCCTCCTTAGGTTGGGGCCTGACCAAAGGCACAGGAGATCAAAACGTCCTTCGTGAAGTAGACGTTCAAGTTATCGATAACAATGTCTGCAAAAGGAGTTGGCCACTCGATAGCAAACCAACACAGATCTGTGCCTTTACTCCGAAAAAGGACTCCTGCAACGTAAGTATCTTATAGTATGTTATTAATTCTTCTTATTTTAACGTTTCTTTATTAACTAACCTCTATGAACCCCTACACTCTAAGCTCCTAGCATATTGCTGTCAGTATAAAGAAGGCCTTATGGCAGATTTACAAGAATGTCACTCCACCGGCTGAAAGCATCCTCTAACCTGTCTATAATACATAGAGTTAACAGATTGTAAAGCAAACCTGTTATGCAAACAAACCCCACACTGATTCATTCCAAGCTCTCCCAACCTTCTCCTAAACAATACTGTTATCCATTTTGCCTCAGCTATCAAAAACTTAGGATTTACTCTTGATCAACCTCTCCTGCAAACAGCACATCTCCCAAGTTTCTAGCTGAATCATGGTAACCCTAAAGCAATTCCGTCGCATCTATCGTTTTCTTGCATTCAATACTCCTTGATTCTTCCTACATCCTTCCCTTCTTTGACTGTGGTGCACATCGGACTTTCAGGTGAACTCGAAGCAAAACTCAAGCGTATTATGAACTGTGGAATATGATTTTATTTGGGATCACCAGAGACACGCATATAACCAGTATTACGTGTGTTAAGGTGTCTCTATCCTCGTTACAGATGTCAGTATTTCCAAGCTTTCTTTCTCTACCAGACAATCAGAACTCAGCGCAGCAGCAATACCTTCCAAAACCTTTTAATTTAAATCTTCAATTCAGTCTCTTTCTACCTGATCCCGTCTTTCTCACATCTGTTTTCCTCCTCACCGTACTGCTGCGTTTGGCATGTCCTTGCTGGCCATAGTTTCCTCTCTTTGGAATTCTATTCCTTCTGAGATCCGTCATGCACGAACCGCTTCCACCTTTAGATCGCTTCTTTTCAAACACCTTTACCTTTCCCAATCAAACAAGCAATAAATGCAATTGCAAGAAATATCAGTTTGGCCTTGCTTTTATATTATTTTAATTATCTGCAATGTCTATGCAATATCTGACAATCTAATTTTTTATTTGTAAACATTTTATAACCTAAATTTATTATTTTAGTTTTAGCTTTTAATGTTCAAATATATGATCTAACCACCCATCAAACCAGTATTTTCTTTTTATTCTCAAGGGACTATAGTCCCAGGATAATAAAAACTTTTTTTCATTTGATTTCATATCAAACATATTAGTTTATTGTTTGGTCTGTATCAGGGAGATTCCGGCGGTCCATTGGTGTACTTGGACCCTGCCACTAACAGGTTCACTCAGGTAGCTTTGGTCTCCTATGGACCTCCGCAATGTGGAAGTGACCCAAGGCCTTCGGTGAACACAGATGTCTTCGCCTTCAGCAGCTGGATTCAAAACGCCATCGCAAGTAAGACTTAATACTATACATGATTGAAACTTATAAATAAGATAGTTCCATCATATACAAATAGCTAAACAACTGTTTTGTTTTCTGCTTAGAATCCCACCCTGAAGTACGTTTCTGCACAAGAGCTTAAACAGTTGGAAAGTCAGATCGAAAAGAAACTTTATTTTAATTTGTTATAATTAAAATAAATCTTTATAAGTATTTACTGTTTTCTTAATGATACCCTCTTATCTCTGAGTGATGTGAATAATCTGGATTAAGGATCGTTGTCTTTACTAAAAGGTATTTTTTTTATAAACCATAACCATAACCATAACCATAACCATAACCATAACCATAACCATAACCATAACCATAACCATAACCATAACCATAACCATAACCATAACCCACGAGGGACTGGGGTTCACTTCATACATAGTAAGGATAATACTGTTTCAAGGACAGAGGATGTACTGTATAAAGCCAGAATGGTTTCCGAATCCGATAGTAAATATAATTATATAATAATACAATTTATGTATTACACCTCATCCGAGTTTGAACTCAAGAATTTGAGATCAGTTGTCCAGCTAGTTCCATCAGTCGCCCTATCATTGAGCGACTATCGCATTTAAACAGCGTCCTTTATCTAATTGTTACTTGTATCTAAACAAGGAAATATTTAAATTAAATAATAAAACAAAGTTATTTTTCTTTAAATGTTTTTTTGTTTTATTTTTAATGCATTATAAAGTACACATGAAATGATTGGGAGTCACGATGTGTTTCGGTGTAGTGACTAGTATAAATGCTTTCTGTGACCAAGGTCCAAATCCAGCAAACAGCCATAGAGGTTTTAAAGTGAGTAAAAAATCCTTGGTTATGCCGTCCTTCAGAGGGAACGTATAAAAGTGCTTCAAATGCTGTGAAATCGCATAAGTAAAATTTAGGACTCCATCGTCCGATAAGTCGCAGTAGTCACATTAAATGAATAAAAAGTAATAACTAATAATGTATGAAATAACTCATCGGACAAATGGTCTTCATGGCATTTCTGACACATATGCACTATTAATCGAAATTTTAAATGACTATTCAGCATATATGATGTAGAATTGAATTTTCTTCTTCGATGCATGCGTACTTTGGAGATTGTTGGCATAGACCTTCGACTCCAACTAAAAACACAAAAAGAATTCCTATGCTGTTTGTTTGTTTATTCGTTTAACGTCCCTTTATGCTACTATGGCTAATCGTACGATGCTACAGTGGGAGTCCTAAATTCTACCTATCCAGATTTTATTAGGATAGGGATCTTTGACGTGTACCTGACATCGCACAGGCTCGGGACCATCTTTTAACGTCCCCTCCGAAGGACGGCATAACTAAGGATTTTTTAATACCATTAAAAATCCTAGGGCCACCCGGAGGTTTGAACCCGCGACCTTGGGCATAGAAAGCTGTTAAGCTAGCAACTACGCTATGGGTGACCCCAATCCTATGGTGCTATAAACACACAATATAGCAGACCATTCCTCATCACCGAAACGGGAAAGAACACAGCCAGGAAATGTCTCTTGCATTGTTTCACGGGTTGTTCTGCGTGTGGCACCGTTTTATTGTAACCATATGTTTTCCACATCAATATCATCTAATTATTCCAATATCTTGAACCAGTAACATCATGTTGCCAAAACCCGAAATCCTGAAGAGCTCAAACTTGAGGTGATCTGACGATCACAAGCAAGTTTTCTGAACCCCAAATGGTGCATTTTTTTAGATTAACGAAGCCATCGACCTAAAAATGAGATTCAAGACTAAAAATTATTTTTCCGACAAATCGGCACCCAGTTTGATGTTCGATAAACCATTTAACGAAGCTCTCTTCGCTGTGCTTGGTCCATTTTATGTTAAGCCCTCAGTTGTCATAGGTTTTGAACAAAGGTTCCAAACCGTCGTTCAAGAACGATCGTGTAAGTGAGTCTTAAATTTTGAACAAAGGTAATTATATAAAGGTATTTATATGATATAACTGGAGGTTTTCAAAGTACCTTCACATTTTAGCATCTGTTTGATTTTTACTACAATGCATTTCTTCCTAAACTTGTAAATATTGGTTGATACGTAACATATCTGAGCAAATTTGATTCGTATCAAAAGTAAATAGCAATTAGATACTGTACAATATCAGAACTGATTGGCTGGTGAAAAGGTTTGAATGGTAAATAACCTCGTTGCAATTATATCTTTTTGTATATTCGTTCTGAACAAACATAGCGATGTCTCTGAACTTTGATAAGGCACGGCCATGAATTTTCACACATAAATACACTAGCTGTAACCTCCGGATTTGCTCGCGAACATTTTATTTTGTTTTGAAATGAGTACCCGAAAATGTGGTAAAATCTCAAATACATTCGAAGACGGAACCTTCAGTCAAGGAATGCATCACTGTTTTAACTATCGGATAGTTTCACATGAAATGTCCGTTTTTATAGTTTCTGAAATACATAAAGGATTTTGCAGGTCTCTGTTGTTTTCTTCCGAATGTTTACATATTTAAAGTAAACAGTTACGAATCCTCTACCTTTGTATTATAAACGTTAGCTACCCAATCAATTACCCACTTTTTAGTAGAAGGAAACCCCTACCAAACAGTTAAAGGACTCTCAGCACAACTAAATGCAATGCATCTACCCTTACCAGACATTTAAAGTGTATTAGGAAAGTAAAAAAGCTCGATACATGGGTACCTCATGATCTCACTGAGCGGCAGCAAGACCCCATGTTTGAAAAACATACCGTGCAAAAATTGAAAGAACTAGGCTACGAAGTTCTTCCGCACTCACCATATTCTCCCGACTTGTACCCAACAGATTACCACCTGTTCAGGAATTTAGACAACTTCGTCAAAGGAAAACTTTTTGAAAATGATGATCAAGTGAAAAGTGCGTTTTCAGATTTTGTTTCACTTCAAAGCTCAGAGTTTTTCAGTTCGGGGATAAAAAAGTTCGAGTCACGAGGGGAAAAATTTGTAGAAAAAGAAGGTAAATACTTGGAATAAAATTATCTTGTTTTTATATCGTATTTTTAATAAAAATCCTTTACCTTGAAAACGGACATGTTATGTGACACAACCCAATATTATGTGGTAAATCTTAACCTCAGTATTCTCGATAATGATAATGCCTTGTTGTGCCATGTTTTTAAGTGTAATAATGTGAACTCTTTTATAAATAAATGTGTATTTTAAGTTAATTACTTCATTCCCCTTTATGCCACCTGATCCCAATAATGAATTAATAACAACGATACTTTTGGAAAATAAATCCAATAGTTTTCGTATGATAAGAACAGAATATTAAACTAACTTTTGCAACCAGTAATATATACAACAAGAGAAACCTGTCCACGAAAGCAAAACTACGACACTACAATACAGTTGTTAAACCTGTGTTACTATACGGGACGGAAACCACATGCCTCCCCAGTCTGGAAAAATTGTTGAAAAGAATTCTAAGAAAACGGCCCCAAAAAGACAAAAGAAGGATACAGGCTAAGATCCAATCAGGAAATATACAAGGACAGTAGATACAAAAGCTTGGGAGGATACATCGGGCAGATGAAGGAAGAAACGGAAAGACTTGGAATAACGGACCAGGACTGTCTGGACAGAGAGGGGTATGGTAAGAGACTAAAGGAGATCACGGTTCTTGTTAAGAAGAATAGTTCGAGAAAGGGAGTCGCGTGGACGGAGGAGAGAAAGAGGCGGCACGCGGAGATAATGAGAGAGAAGTGGAAAGAAAGGAAAAACAAGAAAGAAGCCAAGTTTCATGATATTCGCGTGGTCCCTATGGCCGATCCGTGAAAAAAAAAACAAAAAAAAACAACAGAATATTTATAAATTAATTAATACAGTTTAGGAGTCACCGCTGCCAAAGAAAAGTAGCGGCCGAAACATAGTTGTAATCTCGCCCAGAAGCCATTCTCCCCTCTTAATTTTCTTTTATCCATTGGATAAGCCGGAAATATGTTAAATGGAGCTATACAATAGCAATGAACCAGAGATAACAATGAGTTACTTTTGCCCGTAACTGAAGGCATTTCGATTGTCGAACTCTTTCGAGTTCCTTGTAAACCCTATAAGCTTATCAGTAAAATTACTGTAGTGGCGAAGATATATCATGGCGTTTTGAGTTTTATTGTAAACATAACTCGGGCTACTAATCCAACAAAATGGCAACAAAAAAAATTATTTCTAATATCTTCATGTCAACTTTAATAATTAAGTTGTTTCCCACTCGCAGATTACTCTGGTTGAACACATATTAATAATCTTATAGGTCTCTATCTCGGGTTACATATCAACCAAAACCTCGTTGGAGATACCATGATTCAGCGTAATAATAACATTTAGCAGCTGAATAAACATTTTATTTTGTCCCGTGGAGGTTTTTAAGATCACTTGTAGCTGGGTGGTTAGCATAACAGCCTCCTGTACCAATGGTCACGGGTTCAAACCCGCAGGCGGTCCTAGGATTTTTTAATGGGTGTAAAAAATCCTTAGTTATGCCGTCCTTCGGAGGGGACGTTTAGAGGTGGTCCCGAGACTGTGCGATGTCAGGTACTCGTTAAAGATCCCTATCCTAATAGTACCTGTGGATAGGACAAATTTAGGACTCCCACTGTAGCATCGTCCGAATGTATATGAATGTATATGAAAATAGTAGCATATGAAATGAAATGAAAATATCATTTATTTATTCACTAATATTACAATTTCAAAAGGTAACAAAACAAAATAAAACAATTTCTTTTTTTTTTGCATTATAATTTATACAAAACTGTTTGCTATCTTGCATGGGCCTTCCCTTAGGATTAATAGTCTTTAACACTTCCCTGGGTGACTAGCCCTACTGGGAAGCGGGATTTCTGGACCTCTAACCATTTTTCTTTCCACACATCTCTGTCCCTAGCTGTTCTCCATCAGAGAGATCCTGCCAGAAGCCTAAATGGATCTCTCCATCTCTTCATTTGTCGGCCTCTCATCCTTTTTCGGTCATATGGAGTCCATTCGGTGACTATTTTTGACCATCTATTGTCGATGCATCGCAGAAGATGTCCAGCCCATTTCCATTTGCCTTTTCTTATTTTCGAGAGTGTGTCTTTGAGCCCTGTTTCTTCCTTTATCTTCTTGCATCTGATTTTATCCATCTTTTTTACTTTCAAAATGCTTCTTTCGATGCCATGTTGCCACACCATGATCTTCCTCTCTTGGGCTTTTGTCGATGACCATGTTTGGGAGCCATAGGTCACCACTGGCATAATACATCTATCGAAAACTAGCCTTTTTAGGTTGATACTTATGTTTCCTTTTGTTAAAGTTTCCTCATAGTAGCATAAAGTGACGTTAAACGAATAAACAATAAACAATTATAAAATTGCTACAAAATAAGAAAAATGTTGATAGCGTCTATGCTAAGTGTTATAAAAACGAAATTCAGGTACATATCAATGAGTTACTCTATGTATGATAAATAAAAGATTATTATTTGATGTCAGATATCAATTTTATTTTATAGTAGCCACACCAAAATTCTTCAATAACATCGTTTTATTATTTTAAACGTAACCGTTGTATATCATCATAACTCCTTTTTAACTTAAATGCGTATTTTCCCAAATTGTGGATGAAGCTTTCCTGCAGCATAACCCGTGTTTTTTTATGGTTAAGAAATATTTCCTTCAAACGAAACGTTTTTTAGACATCCTGAATTGATTTTAAAAACTTTTCTTTTCTTTTAGATTAAGATTTTTATTTTTCAACAATCTACAAGTGACCACAAGCCTCAGATTTTATTCATGTTGTGGTAAATAACTTTATACCATTTTAGTCACTCAAGATTACCTCCTTCGTTAAAGCCGCTCTTGAAAATATTGTAAAAAGTTGCAAGATGCATAGTACAAAGTGGCTTTTAAGGTTCACCGAATTTGCTGAAACAGTTGCAGTAACGTCCCAGGGAGATGTTTGTTTCAGTTTTGAACGACTTGTCGTTTTCAAATTGGATTTGCGAGACTCAGGTAATTGAAAGTAATACATCATAATGTTTACAATGATTTAAATAAAATCATTAATCAAGAATATCGAATAAATCTAGCAATAAGCAATAGGTGCCTAATGAATGATTTGTCTACAAACAATGTTTTGTGTTAATTAGAAATCTAAACAAAGCAATTCAGTGAGGCAAATAAGAATCCGCTATATATTGTCACCCTGCCGAATTGAAGAACCATTTTCACATATTAGGCATCTGAGTTAGACCAAAAGTAAGTAGTTTCTATTTTAGTTTCTAATGTGCCATTGAATTAAATTTAATAAGTGTACTTTCACTTAGTGATCAGAGGTTCACCTGCTATGGCTAGCTTAACAGCCTTATACGTCTAAGATTGAAGGTTCAACTCTGATTCAACAAAAAGCCCTACGATTTTTTAATGGGAGAAAAAAATAGTTATGCAGACCTTCGGAGGGGACGTTAAAAGGTGGTCCCGAGCCTGTAATATCCTTATTAAACCTGGATAGGCAAAATTTAGGACTTCCACTGTAGCATCGTCCGATTAGCCACAGCAGCATAAAGGGCATAAACAAAAATACTTAAATTGTGGATGTGATTAGTTGACCGTTGAGAATTACTGGAAGGAATTAGTCCGGGTGGCGGTCATTAAATGAAACAACTAAATAGTTTCAACTATTTTATTGTTTGCCAACGTTTCGACCCCCTTTGTGGGTCATCATCAGGGCTAAAGTCAGTTTTTCTCCATATACATCTTCCATCACTGCTCTTACTATTATATAGGTGATATTTCAAGAATTAAATCATAATTTTTTATCCTGTATCATTATTATAATCATAAGTTAAATTTCATTGATTCTTTGTATGGTAGTATTAAGAATTTTAGTCATTGTTGTCAGACCCTGTCCATAAATCAGTACGTATTTTCCATTCTACCTTTTCCTGCGTATTTTCCATCCTACCTACCCGCCATCTACCAAACAGTACCTAGTTTCCATTCTCCCACCATGCGGTACGTATCTCCACTCTACTTCATATTTTTATATTTCATGTAAATTATTGATACCTGTGTAAATTTTGTTTAGTGAACATTTTTATTTTTTCTGTATAACACTTTCATTATTGTAATATGGTCATTGTATTTTAATTAAGTTTTTTTTACATATACAGTTCTTCTGTTATTTTTTCAATACCGACGTTCTCTAGCTAAATAGGTTATATAATATTGTATGTAATGTCATTGAAATTATATTCTTTTGTATCTTTTTAGCCCTGATGATGACCCACAAAGGGGGTCGAAACGTTGGCAAACAATAAAATAGTTGAAACTATTTAGTTGTTTCATTTAATGACCGCCACCCGGACTAATTCCTTCCAAAAATACTTAAAAGTTAGGCCGACCTTCCGAGGTAAAATGATTGTCCCGAACCACCATATATGCTATGAGGTGACTTCATGGGAAGATGGAAGCAAGGACAGGACTTTTTTTTCTTCTTTATCATTGTTTTTTTTCTGTCTGCGGAATCCTCTTCTCGTAGAACTCTTCTTTTCATTCCATTTTTATACAACAAACGATTTGTTAGGAGGGTTCAAGGAACCTGGAATGGACCTGGAAGCAGCATTGGACAAGCGGAAAAGTCAGTCAAATGATGGATAAAGATATCCGAAGCGGATACAAAACCCAGAAATTTGGAAGACTATGAAGTACCTCGTGTTGCTATTGCTGACACCTTTCTTCCTCTAGTTACTAACACAACTAGTATTACCACTAAGGCTCCAGCCCCAGCTGACAAGAGCTGAAAATGTCCCCGGTAGTAATAACTAGTACATATCCATTAGGAATTTTATGAGTTCTTTAAAAATTAAAAATTATTTCATGCAAAGAATTAGTCAAGAATTGTGCATTTTTCTTGACTCAGTGAATGACTGCGAGTCACTAAGACAGGGGTTAGCAGCTTCTAATATGTCCTACCATACCTTAGCCGTCTGCGGAGGAACACCACGTTCTCAACAATTTTTAATTGAAACCTAGACATTCATGAAGATCTTAAATGTGTAAAGAACGCCTTATCAAAAAAGAAATGCATGTTTGAAGAATACAAAAATCATTATCAGATAGGTCAAAAATGTAACTCTCTCCTATTCTTGTAACAGTACAGGCCAATGTTACTATTGAAGACATCCAAAAAATCTGAACGGTTAGCAAGCAAGGTACTCTTCCGTTTGGAGGAATATATAGCATAACGAAAGAGCCTAGCCCAATGTTATCGTTGGCGAAAAATTCGGATACACTACAAATTACCGTGTTTATCTAATGAAATGCGTTGCTCCGGACCCCACGACATCTCGCAGAACGAAACAAAATGTCCAAATTGCGATGAGGAACATCTCGCCTCGCTTCATTCATTTAACTCTAAAGCTGAAGAAAAAGAAAGGAGAGTAAGTAATGAAAACTAGAAAATCACTGGCAGCTACGCATGCGCACATCACATCCCTTGTCCTTCCCAACTTCAAGTAAGAGGACTTATGCAACAACTCTGGTACCGTAGCCTCACCCACCCATAAGAAAACGAAAAGTAGATTATCCACTAGATCATTCACCTCAACGTTGGCTCGCACCGCTTCAAAAATCAATGAACGGGTTGGTGAAACAGCTTATAAATCTTACCAAGTCAGTTCTGAACCCCATTGCAAAGCTGAGATTCTATTCCTTGCTTAACTTCAATTGCAACGGTAAGACAGTTAAGATCGAATAAGTAGAGGCATTACCCAGCCCTCCATATAGGTTACAGTGTCCTTAATTCCAGGACTATTTCGCAGTCACTGATGAATGTCATCATCCACACGGAGGAGTAGCGGTTCGCCATGGAATATTCTGGAAGAAATCATCTGGACCATACAGGTTCTTATGCAACAGCAAACCTATTGCGGATGTCTGCCGCAAGCCTCGCTTAGAGATTTGCTCCACTTTCTCGAAGTATGTTCAAAGAAAACGAACCATTGGCTTGTTGAAGACTTTAACGCAAGGCATAGCTTGTGGCACAATACTCGTACAAACGAAGCTGGAAAACAACTGGTAAAAACTATATTTACTGTGGTGCATCCAGCTACTCACACATTGCACCGCACTGGTAATGACGTTGGAATCCAATGGAAGATGGACTCACCGTTTAATTCCTGACGTAAGTACATGGATTTCTAGGAAGCACGGAGATGTAGACTTCTACCTCACCCAACTCCTTACTGGGCATGGCTGCCTAAAATCATATTTAGCACGGTTTAAAATAGACGATGAATCATCGTGTCCAAGTTGCCTGCCTCAGGATCAAACAGTGGAGCATGCATTCTTTCATTGCCCAATTTTCGCCAAAGAAAAGGATGAACTAGACTGCAATCTTGGAGAGAAGATTTTCCAGAAAACTTGGCCAACCTAATAATGACCAAAGAGGAAAACTGGAATGTTGTGATGGAATATGTAGCTGAGATAAGTCGGAAAGAAGCTGAAATCTCAAGAGCGCGAAAGGAGCCCGTGGCTGAGTGGCTAGCGCGCTAGTCTCTCATGCTACAGGTTCTGAGTTCGAATCCCAGTCCCGTCGGGGCTTTCATAAGAATATAAAAAAATAGGGATTCACTCACAGCCTCTCCCCCGGGTATGTGAGACCCGTCAGCCAAAGGGTGGCCACTCACAAAATTAGTCGTAGGGAGTGATGACCCTACACTAAAAATTGCATCGTGAAACGTGAGTGTAATCTCCCAGGAGTTTACACCACGAGGCCCAGGGCCTACACGGCCTGTCGCGCCACTGGAAGAAGAAGAAGCGAAAGGAGCGGCTAAGTAAGACATATAAGATAGATAAATTATATAAAGATGTCCATTACTGAAGTAGGCACATAGCCATACAGCCCCCCGCGAAGTAATGGTCTGACGGCAGTTCCGTGGGTGGTGAAGGCGAATAGGGAGGTTGTTTCTTTAGTGATTAGGAATCTCACACTGTTGTGGACTTGTGTAGGCACACATCGTCTATAAAAGATTTTTCCCCTAAATTCAATAAATAAAAAAAAACATAGACCTTTCTGCGGGACTTGGTCATTTGGACTCAGGAGACCCTTGTATTTCCGTCGAAAACTGGAATTCGAAAATTTTCACGATCGCAATACTTTATATATAGGTAAGTGAAAGTAAAAATTAAATATCAGGAGGCAGATTGGAAGAGATGCCAAAATGAAGTGTTCCGCAATCTGAAAACAGTCCCTTCAATGCACAAAAAGGAGGAAGTGAATCTTTACATAAAGTTCTTCACCAATGTGCTCTTCGAAGAAGCAGCACTGACTATAACCACTTTCCAGCCAAAATCGTTTCACCTTAGACCACCTCCATCACAAGTAACGATGTTAATCTTACATCCAGCAGACTTGCAGAAAACACCGATGGTATCGCTCTAATAACCGACATATTAAGAGGGCATTAAACTCACTCACAACTCAAAAAAAAAAAATATTGAAGCAATGGAAGAAGCCTTTATGGCAAGAAATGCTCCCGACAACCCATGGTGAAGTCAGGAAGTTTCGGAAAGTAACTAAAATGGCAACGAGGAAAACATCAACGGTTAAACTGCACAGAAAGGGTCGCCTTCTTACATCTCTTGAGCAAGCCGAAGCACAAAGTCATTACCTAATGAAGATAAAAGCTAGGACTGGCACGGAACCATTCCCTCCTATTATGAACTTTATGTTTATAAAATGTTAAATACAATTATTCAAATGATGCAAGACAACCGTGTCCCAGGGCATGACGGAGTGCAAATCATTTCACTTAAGCAACTTCCCCAAAGAGGATTAGTTCATTTAACTAACCTGTACAATGCGTGTCTTAGACTTCGATATTTTCCACTTCAGTATAAACATGCCTTATTGTTCTCCATACTGAAACCTGCGAAAACAGGCAATGACTCTGATTACTGTAGGCCAATCAGCTTACTATCCCACCTCGGAAAAAATATTTGAGAAGATAATTCTTAATCACCTGAGAAACTTTTGCGAAGAACTTTCCGTCATTTCTTATGAGCAACCTGGTTTTCAAGCACAAACTCAGCACTGAGTATCCTAAGATGGAATTGCAGTATGTGATATCCAGCAATTTCAATACGAACAATGCAACTGCTATGATATCTATAAATTTCTCGAAGTCATTCGATTCCATCTCTCATTACATCCTTTGCCAGAAGCTTGCGCTGTTTTCTCTGGATTCCGTGTTGTTCAATACCTATACTACAGCCCTAATTATAAAACCGCTACAAACGCCGCTTTCGCTGATGGTATAGCCGTCTACAGTTCTAGTATGAGCCCAACTCGAACTCTTACTCAGGCTGAATTGGTGTGTCAAACCATTCAAACGGAAATGAGCCTAGTTGAAAATCACAGTAATCCGTCAATAACCGACTGGGTGGAGTTCTCTAATCAATAAAAGAAAAAATCTCGAAAATCACAAGTCTTCCGAATTTACGGCACAGTTCAGCGAACCGCTTACTCCATTGTCTATCTCGGCATGAAGATAGATCGGCATATGAATCTCTCTGCCCATAAATATCATAAAACAAGGATGTTAAGAACCAAGTAGGTACTTGGTCATCACCTTCTAACTTCTCCACCTCTATCACTCTGCGGTCTGATGATTTGAGTAAAATATTTTTTTAATTCTAATTCGGAGATTAGCCCATCTGTAATCCTAGCGAGTCGCCTCTAATCTAAACAAGACCACAGTTCTAGCAAGCAGGTTGCAAGGGTTAACAAGTACAGAGCAGTCACAGCAAAATACTACAGACCGATGACGTCACTGATCGTCTTATTGCCGTCTTTGCCTTATGTACCTTTCAAATCTCCTATTCAGGCCAGAGAAGTTGTAATGCCCCGGTGTATGTAATATTTTTCTAGATGTTGCAACTGACTAGCATCTACCCTTCTAGTGAATCACATCTAGTATAGCCAAAGCCTTACCCGGGACAACGAAATTTTTGCTAGTTTTAAGAAGAAAACCTTTAATAAAACTATTTATATTTGTATCGTATTATTCATAGTAACTTATAAATTTTGTTTGTCTCGTTGATATATAGAAATGAAGGTGCTGTTGGTATGTTTGATGTTCGCCTGCCTGTCTTGGGCCCGCGACACTAAACCCTTTGCCGGTCTCACCTGCAATTGTGGATGGAGAAATACGGTAAGCAAGTTTTATAGAGCCCTTGTTATTATAACGTTATGGATCTTATTTTGCGATCTGTACGAGAACTACCTAAGTTGTCGTAATGCAGTTTAAGACAATCTTTTTTTAAATATTTCTTTACTAATTGAAGTTTCCATTTGGACATTCAAACGTGTAATTTTCGAATCATTTCAACAGTAGTCTGAAGCAAACATTTTATTTATAACGCCAAATCTACCCGTTGGAACCCAGTTCCGGAGAGACTTTCTCAAGCATATAATTAAATGCGGATTCACCCACAAGCAACCACGTGTATGACGGACCGTCAGCCCTCGACTCTGACAGAGGGGCCGTTGGCGACCCTCAACATGTATAAATTTTGACGTTAATCGTAATCCACACACGCGCCCGCCAAGGACCTCCAAGACCGCAAACGATGAAGGCCTGAACACTATTCGGAAGAAAGAGTGCAGCAGTAAACGAATGAAGGCCTGAACACTATTCCGGGTAAGAAAGGTAGGTGCAGCAGTAAACGCCACGGCTGCCAGTTGTCACACGTACCATATCCTTATCAAGCTTCAATCAAGTAAAGAAATATTTAAAATTCGTCTGTTCTTTTCATATAGTTACTCGACTGATATTTTTTTTCAGGGCAGGATCGTCGGCGGAAAGGAGACCGGAAAGAACGAGTACCCTTGGATGGTCTCCCTCAGCAACGGATGCGGTGGGTCCATCCTCACTCCATGGCACGTCCTAACGGCTGGGCATTGCACTGACGGAGAAATACCCTCAGACATCATAGTATCGGTCGGAAGGCACTACCAAAAGGGAAGTAAGGGAACCTATTGGATATTAGTATAATAAAGGAAGGGATAATTGGGGTATTGGTCAGATTTTTTTTATGATTTCTTTATAAACATTAATGTTGTAGATTGTAATTTAAAATCATATTTCACCCATGTTTCAGGCAACCAGAACCTGGCAAATCACCGTGTAGCGAAGATCATCCAACACGAGTCCTATTACGAACGAAACGATTTGCCATACAACGATGTTTCAGTCCTGGTCCTAGCAACCCCGATAAAATTCACCCAATATGTCGGCCCGATCTGTATGCCCAAGGATAGATTGGGTATTGTTGGAAAGTTCATCAAGGTTATAGGTATGATTATTGTATGTTGAATAAAAACATTAATATGGCGTATATTATATATAAAATGTAAGCAGGAAGGAGCTGGAAATTTCGCGGTATTCACCCTAAAAATCATAAATTGAACTCTACAACTTTTTTTTTAATAATACATGAAGTAAATATACTAAACGACAAAATGGTACCGCTTCAATTAGAATGTAAGATGTTCACTTGGGCATCTTCTTTTGGAGTCGCCTTAGAGAATGCAGGAATGGAGAGAAACGAGGAATGTCCTACCAATTCTCCAGTGCTGTACTACTGGACAGGATAAAATTTTAATCAAATATTAAATAATAACTTTATTTGTTGTACATTATAATAGTTGAAACACGGTAACTGATTGATCGATAGCGAAGTTATTCGATTTTAACATTCTTCTTGAATGTGAATTATTCCTACTCAGAAATGAGTTAAACTCTAATGTCTGACATTTTGTTTGTAACCAATTTCAAACTTCCTCCCTAGGTTGGGGCCTGACCAAAGGTACAGGAAATCCAAACGTCCTTCGTGAAGTAGATGTTCAAGTTATCAATAACAATGTCTGCAAAAGGAGTTGGGCAATCGATAGCAAACCAACACAGATTTGCGCCTACACTGCGAAAAAGGACTCCTGCAATGTAAGTATCTTATGTTCTGTTATTAATCTTTCTTTATTTACTGCCCTCTGAGTAGCCCACTACACTCTAAGCATATTGCTGTCAGTTTAGAGAAGGCCTTATGGCAGATTTACAAGAATGTCACTCCATCGGGGGAAAGTATCCTCTGACATGTCGACTACATATAGTTAACAAATTGTTAAGCTAAATTGCCATGCAAACGAAAGCCATCCTCATTGCATCCCTCGCTTTCCTTCAATCCATTCCCAGCTGCCCATACCCCCTCCTAAACAATAATCCAGCATCCTCTGACACGTCCATTTCATAGAGTAAACAGATTGTAAAGCAAAGCTATTAGTTCACTCTTTGGTCTGTATCAGGGTGACTCCGGTGGTCCATTGGTCTACTTGGACCCTGCCACCAACAGGTTCACTCAGGTAGCTTTGGTCTCCTACGGACCTCCGCGATGTGGAAGTGACCCAAGGCCTTCAGTCAACACAGATGTCTTCGCCTTCAGCAGCTGGATCCAAAACGCCATCGCAAGTAAGACTAAATACTATACATGATTGAAAATTATAAATAAGGTAGTTCCATCCTACATAAATAGCTAAATAATGTTTTGTTTTCTGCTTAGAATCCCATCCTGAAGTACATGTCTGCACAAGAGCCTGAATAGTTGGAAACTCAGATCGAAATGAAACTTGAATTTAATTTGTTTAATTAAAATAAATCTATACATGTATTTACACTCTTCTTCTTAATGATATCCTCTTGCCTCTGAATGATGTGAGTAATCTGGATTCAGGATGGTTGTCTTTACTAAAATAATGGATTAGATACGTTTTTATAAATCAGAATCATAGTCCATGAGAGACTGAGATTTACTTTATAAATATTGTAGTAAGGTCTTCCAGTGGCGCGACAGGCCGTGTAGGCCCTGGGCCTCGCGGTGTAAACACTTGCGAGTTTACACTCACGTTTCACAATGCAATTTTTAGTGTAGGGTCATCACTCCCCACGACTAATTTTGTGAGTGGCCATCCTTTGGCTGACGGGTCTCACATACCCGGGGGAGAGGTTGTGAGTGAATCCACATTTTTTACATCCTTATAAAAGCCCCGTTGGGACTTGGATTCGAACTCAGAACCTGTAGTCTGAGAGACTAGCGCGCTAGCCACTCAGCCACGGGCTTCTGATTGTAGTAAGGACATTACTGTTTCTAGGATAGAGCCAAAGAATAGTCTCCAAATCCCAAAACATCTTTTTGACCTAATACATGTTGCCATCCTTCCGGTAAACTTTAGAATTTGGTCATTATCAACAGTTGAAGGACGTCCAGAGCACTTGGCGTATCCCAAGTCAAAATTTCCGGTTCTTAACCGAGTAAACCACTTCCGGACGGTGGTCATTCCTAAGGCATCATCACCATACACATCGCAAATTATATTTACCTAAATTATATATTGCTACGGTCAAGACAATGACGGGTGGACCACGCCTGGAGGGGCCTAGATGAGGCTAGAGACTTCTGGACCTGGACAGTCCTCGAAGTGCCTGGAAAGGCCCACCGCCTTACCTGCGCCCGGGTCTAGAAGATTCGGCGGTGGTACAAATAGCGGTCCCCTGAGCCTGGGTCAGTCAGTCTTGATCTTGCTCAAGTGAATGTATCAGTGAACAGTGACAGTGAACAACTCGTGACAGTGTGACAGTGTAGTGGAACTGTGTGTCAATATTGTGATAATCGGTCGGTGGGAAATTAGAAGACTGTAGTTTATATATAATTTATAGTTGTAAGTCTTAGAATAAGTCTAGCCGATTGTAAGTAGTTTATTCGTTAGGAATACCTCATTTTATATGTATACTGTTTAGTAGTTAAGCTAGTAATTCCATTATTATTGTTAATATAGTGGTTAGTAATCCCTTTGTATTTGTGTTTTCTGTATTCAATAAACATCTGTAATTTGTAAACTGGAGTAGTTCATTTCGCACACCCCGTAGCCCGTAACAATTTGGTGTCAGAAGTGGGATCATTGTAAATGGTTATAATTTTGGTTTTCTTGATTTTGTAATTATTGGGCTACTGTGTGGAAAATGACTTCTCAGAGTGTTAGACTGAATGATTTAAAAGTTGCAGACTTAAGACGGGAGTTAGAAGAACGAGATCTGGATACTTTCGGAACGAAATCAGTACTGCAACAACGCTTGCGCCAATTTTTTGTTGATTCGGGGGAAAATCCAGACGAGATTACGTTTGAAAATGATTTCAGTAAGTTGTCTGCAACTTTTAAAACTGAATTAAGTACTGTTAAAAATGAGTTAGGTAATGTAGAAAAGAAGTTAGGTAATGAATTAAGTACTGTTAAAAATACATTGGAGGTTAAGTTAGGCAATTTAGAAACTAAGTTAATGGAAAGTGTAGATAATAAGTTAGCTGATGTAGAATCTAGATTAGGAGAAAAAGTCGATTCAGTAGAAAATGAACTGTAAGAATGAAGGGAAAGAATAGAAGCTCTAGAACAACGTATGAGCAACCCACCGACAATCGACACCGACCAACCCTCTGAGAGAAGCCCTCACAACACCATTCCCTCCGCCAATGCTGGGATGCCACCAACACACAACACCATCCCATTGTTCGACGGGAAGACGCCGTGGGAAGACTACATGACTCTCTTCGAGACAGCGGCTTTGATCCACGGGTGGTCAAAGGAGACGCAAGCATCAGCGTTGTGCCTAGCCTTGCGTGGAGACGCCTTAGGAGTGCTACAGGGGATGCCCATGTCGGAGCGGTGCAACTACGGTGAGCTGATGAAAAGACTGGAGATGCGTTTCGGCCATCGCCACATGGACCAACTATACCGTTCCCAGTTAAAGAACAGGGTCCAGAAGACCAACGAGACGCTGCAGGAATTTGAAGCAGATATCGCCCGGCTAGTGAGGAATGCCTACCCAACGGTCACCGACGACGTCTACGAGAGCTTGGCTATCGACAAATTCCTGGATGGACTTCGAGACCCGGAAACCCAACAGGCAGTGAAACTCGCACGCCCTAAAACTTTGGGCGATGCATTGTCGCAGGCCATGGAATTCGAGGCTGTCAGGCAGTCAGTCCGTGGACATGCACGAGTTCGAGCGGCAGAAGCGGAGCCTAACGCGGCCCCCACCATCGAGGGCATAGTAGCAAAGGTTTTAGAAGCCCTCAGGACCCGCAAAAAGGAGATACGCTGTTGGAGCTGCGGTCAGCTTGGACACCCCAGAAGCAAGTGTCCTACCAGGAAGCCGGAAAAGCCACAGGAAAACTAAGGAGGGTTGATGGGAAGGGGCAACTGTCAACCCGTAGCATCAAAGGCCCCAGGGTCGCCGTGAGAATCGCGACAATAGGGAGCAAGACAAATGGTTTTTATGTGGATGGAATGGTGAACGGGCAGCTGCGGAGTTTTCTGCTGGATACCGGCGCAACCATGACAATACTGAACCCGAAGGCAGTTAACGCTGAGAAGATATCACCTACCACTTGGGCGTTACGGACAGCCACAGGACAGCCAGCCGAGGTCTACGGGGAGACAGTTGCCACTTTCTTCATCGGGGGCCAACGTCTAGAGCACCGCGTTCTCGTGGCGAAAATAGACGAGGAAGTCATCTTCGGCATGGACTTGATGATCAAATACGGGATCAAGCTGGACATGTCGAGAGGTGTGATGACGGTGGGAGACGAAGAGGTCATCCTTCGGCAGGGAAAGGACCTCTATGCACGAGTACTCCTACTAGAAGACACCACTTTACCTGCACGGAGTCAAATTCTGACGCATGGGACGATCAATGGACGACTACCGGAGGGTCAATGTCTTCTACTTGAACCTGGGAAGCACGAGGAGCAGGAAGTCGGACGCGGTGTTCTGGTTGCAAGGTCTCTCATCAAGGTCGGACATACCACCCCAATCCGACTGATGAATCTGAACAGCTTCCCGGTGACCCTAAAGAGAGGAAGACCAGTCGGAGAATGTACGGCCGCTACCTCAGTAGTCCGACAGCTACAACGCAACCCCCCCGAGCAACGAGGACTACCCGAAGAATTAAAAGGATTCGTGGAGGAATCATGCAGAGAACTTTCGCCTGAACAGAGCGAAATCGTGAAGAGATTGATTACCCGATGGCAGGACATTTTCGAGATCAGCTCAGGACCACGGGGTAGAACGAACATCGTCCAGCACAAAATTGACACCGGGGATACACAGCCCATCCGACAGATCCCGAGGAGGCTGCCGCTAGCTAAACGAAAGGATGCCGAGGAGATTCTTAAGGATATGGCGAATGATGGTGTCATCGAGCCCTCGAGTAGCCCATGGATGTCTCCTGTCGTACTGGTGAAAAAGAAAGATGGGACGACAAGATTCTGCGTAGATTACCGTCTTTTGAACAACGCCACGAAGAAGGACAGTTACCCACTCCCAAGGATTGACGACACGCTGGACACACTAGAGGGTTGCAAACTATTTTCTACCTTGGATCTCCGCAGTGGATATTGGCAGGTTGGATTGGCACCGGAAGATAAGGAGAAGACGGCATTTTCAATCGGCACTGGCCTCTGGCAATTTACGGTAATGCCATTCGGGCTTTGCAATGCACCTGCAACGTTCGAGAGGCTGATGGAAAGCGTCTTAAGAGGCCTTTCTTGGGAGATATGCCTGGTTTACTTGGACGACATCATTGTACTGGGAAAATCCTTCACTCACCATCTGGAGAATCTGGAGCGGGTCTTCGAACGGCTGCGTGCAGCTAATCTAAAACTTAACCCGAAGAAGTGCAATCTCTTCCGAAGGCAAGTCAACTACCTGGGGCATGTTGTATCAGACAACGGAGTTGCTGTTGACCCAGAGAAGATTACAGCGATCACCAATTGGCCAGCACCTCGAGATAAGCACCAAGTGAGAAGTTTCCTCGGGCTCTGCACCTACTACAGGAGGTACGTGAAAGGATTCGCCAACATCGCAAAACCTCTTACCAGGCTCACTGAGGAAAAACGGACTTTCCTTTGGGATCGCGAGTGTCAGGCTTCATTTGAGGAGTTAAAGAAGAAATTGAGTAGTGCGCCTATTCTAAGCTATCCACGTCCCGAGGGCAAGTTCATTCTTGACACAGATGCCAGCAACACTGCTATTGGAAGCGTCCTTTCCCAACTCCAAGACGGGGAAGAAAAGGTTATTGGGTACTTCAGCAAAGCACTGTCAGCTCCAGAACGCAACTACTGTGTCACAAGGAAAGAGCTTCTGGCAGTGGTTAAGTCCATAGAGCACTTTCATAAATACCTGTATGGAAGAAGATTTCTACTGAGAACGGACCACGCAGCTCTAATGTGGCTGCTGCGATTCAAGTCACCGGAGGGACAAGTTGCACGGTGGATCGAGCGCCTTCAGGAATATGACTTCGAATCTGCTCATCGTTCTGGAACGAGTCACCGGAATGCGGATGCGCTCTCAAGGAGACCCTGTGACGGAGAATGCAAGCATTGTTCTCGACAAGAAGAAAAGCAAGCAACAGTGTTGCGGACTACGGTCGTTACCGACGGTTGGCAGGACACACAACTGGCAAAGGAACAGGACGAGGACCCGGACTTGAAACAAATAAGGGAATGGAAGCTATCAGGCCAAAGGAGACCAAGCTGGCAGGATGTTGCTCCAATGTCGAAAAATATAAAAACCTATTGGGCTCAATGGGACTCCATTCTACTGGACAAAGGTCTGCTGAAACGAGCATTGGAGAACACAGAGTGAGATCAGCGGAGACTACAGCTCATCGTACCAAAGATTAAAGTGCCCGAAGTACTGAGGGAATTACATGATGGAGCATCTGGTGGCCACCTTGGAGTTCACCGGACATTAGAAAAGGTTCGTGAACGCTTTTACTGGGCAAACCTCAAGGACGATGTGTTAGATTGGTGCCGGCGGTGTGCAACTTGTGCCGCCTCTAATGGACCGATAAGGAAAAAGAAGGCACCTATGAAGAAATACAACGTAGGAGCACCATTCGAGAGAATAGCGGTAGACATCGCTGGCCCTTTTCCTGTGACAGATAATGGCAACCGATATATTCTCGTGGCCATGGATTATTTTTCAAAGTGGGTGGAAGCTTACGCCCTTCCGAATCAGGAGGCCGCCACGGTTGCAGATGTTCTCGTGAAGCAGCTCGTCAGTCGGTTTGGGGTGCCCATGGAACTTCACGCTGACCAAGGAAGAAACTTTGAGTCGGCAGTCTTCACCAGGATGTGCGAGGCTCTAGGAATACGGAAGACCAGGACGACGCCTCTTCACCCTCAGTCCGATGGCATGGTAGAGCGCATGAACAGGACGATGGGTCGATATTTGGCCAAGGTAGTTTCTGACCATCAGCGAGACTGGGACCAATATCTTCATCTGTTCCTGCTAGCCTATCGTAGTTCAGTTACTGAAACGACAGGGCAGACCCCCGCCAATGTCGTGTTCGGCAGAGAACTACGCTTGCCTTGCGATCTGAAATTCGGTTTCAAGCCTGATGAGGAGGTCGCCGGAGAAGACTACGTCACGAACCTACGGAAGCGAATGAACACTATTCACGAGAAGGTTCGCACAAACATCCAGGGAGCAAGTGACAGAATGAAGGAGCGTTATGACATCAAGGCAGAGAAAGGTGGCTTCCAACCTGGAGACTTGGTCTGGCTACACGATCCTCGAAGAAGGCAAGGCTACTCACCGAAACTTCAAAACTCCTGGGACGGACCGTATGAGGTCATCAAGAGGATCAATGATGTCATCTATAGGATCAGGAAGCAGCCCAAAGGAAAACCCAAGGTAGTCCATTTCAACCGATTGGCTCCATACAAGGGAAACCATGGCCCTACAGAGGAACAGCAAGTGAGGAACCTCACCGACAAGGACCTAACTCCCCATCCTAAGGCGCCAGACTCCCGTAGGGTAACGCAGACAGTTTACAGAGACATATTCTCGTTACCGGTAGACTATGCTCTAGCACACTGTGTCGCCGAACATCTGAGGAATTCCCGGGGATTGCGACGGTCTTCAGGAAGAAGTTCGCTGGAATTGAAGAGCTGGAACGCCAGGGACCAAGAGTTGGGAAGACTCTCCATCAAGAGCATGAAGGCCGGCACCTGTTTTACTTGGTTACCAAGAGTTCATCAGAGCAGAAGCCGACATACGACACACTGCGCCGGAGTCTTGACGACCTGCGGAGAAAGCTTCTGGAACTGCGTGTCACCAAGCTCGCCATCCCGAAGTTGGGTTGTGGATACGATGGCCTGGAGTGGAGGATTGTCAGGAACATGGTAGAAGAGACGTTCGCCAACTCTGGAGTCATCATAATGGTATGCACGTTCAACCCCTGGAAAGACAAAACACCTACATCGGAGGAAGATCAGCATCGCTCAGCTTCTGCAATCTGTGCTCTGGGGCAGAGCACGTCTAAGGAGGGGGTAGTGCTACGGTCAAGACAATGACGGGTGGACCACGCCTGGAGGGGCCTAGATGAGGCTAGAGACTTCTGGACCTGGACAGTCCTCGAAGTGCCTGGAAAGGCCCACCGCCTTACCTGCGCCCGGGTCTAGAAGATTCGGCGGTGGTACAAATAGCGGTCCCCTGAGCCTGGGTCAGTCAGTCTTGATCTTGCTCAAGTGAATGTATCAGTGAACAGTGACAGTGAACAACTCGTGACAGTGTGACAGTGTAGTGGAACTGTGTGTCAATATTGTGATAATCGGTCGGTGGGAAATTAGAAGACTGTAGTTTATATATAATTTATAGTTGTAAGTCTTAGAATAAGTCTAGCCGATTGTAAGTAGTTTATTCGTTAGGAATACCTCATTTTATATGTATACTGTTTAGTAGTTAAGCTAGTAATTCCATTATTATTGTTAATATAGTGGTTAGTAATCCCTTTGTATTTGTGTTTTCTGTATTCAATAAACATCTGTAATTTGTAAACTGGAGTAGTTCATTTCGCACACCCCGTAGCCCGTAACAATATAATTGTGTTTAACTCATCATGCAAATGGTCTTCATGGCACTGCGGACAAATTCGAAAATTCCAATGACTATTTCGCATAATTGTTGCTGAATTTCGATGACGTAGAGTTGAAATTCATCCGTCAATGAGTGCTTGGGGGCTTGTTGGTATAGAACTTGGACTTCAAATAAACCCGCAAAAAAGAAATCCAATGGTGTTAAATCACACAATCTTAGAAACCAGTTATCACCAAAACGGAGAGTAGACAGTCAGGAAGTGTCACATGGAATCGCTAAACGGGGTGTAAGGCATGTTGCACCGTCTTGTTGGAACAATATGTCGTCTTCATATTTCTTCCAATTTAGCTAGAAAGAACTGAATCCTTTATTTCACAAAGATTTAAAAACAATGTTGCACACAATACACGACTTCTGCTTAATTCCGTTTTTATAATCAATTTAAGAACTTTTAAATAAATTTTTTTTTTTTTATTTATTATAGAGATATTTACAACTGTATTAACACAAAAAATACATCAAGTAAATGTGACTGTTCACACATGAGATATGGACATGATAGGCGTGAGAAGAATCTACCCATTGGTAGCACTTCAAAGGTTTTTCAGACAAGGAGGTCACGAGGCCATCGTCGTTTCAGCCGCCTCGGAGGATGATCAGGAATAGAAGGAGATGAGATATTGCGGACAAGTGGGTTTGGGTGGAGTGGTAATTTGGAGTGAAAGGAAGTATATCTCATTTGGGCTAAGTCTGCAACTAATGGGATATTCGGGTCTTTGTGGATTAAAATAAAATTAAAGTTGAAAAAGGCTATAATAACATCGAGTTTCGATGGGAACATTCAGATTAAATAATCTATCGATAGAAATTATCTACAATACATGTATAAATTCTGAGCCTGGCGGCCACTTGTGAAAATAAAAATCTGGGATCACTTGTAGCTGGGTGGCTAGCGTAACAGCCTCCTGTGCCAAAGGTCACGGGTTCAAACCCGCAGGTGGTCCTAGGATTTTTTAATGGGAGTAAAAAATCCTTAGTTATGCCGTCCTTCGGAGGGGACGTTAAAAGGTGGTCCCGAGCCTGTGCCATGCCAGGTACTCGTTAAAGATCCCTATCCTAATGAAACCTGGATAGGGGGGGGGATCCACAGGGACGCCTTGAGAATACATTTATTTCCCGACGATCATAAATGACTTCTATGAACCCATTGAGGATTACAATGCCATCGAGATGAAAATGGGCTTCATCGCTGAAAATGATTTTGTTCCAATAATCAGCATCCAGTTTGATGTCCAATAACGAGCTTACTTCACTTTGCATGGTCCATTTTAAGTTGGGCTTCATTTCTTATGTGAACTATAATATGAGCTCTAAATAGCTTCTTGGATTTTTCAACGTCATCAAATGGATATCCCTGGAATTTCAGTAACACTTTCAATCACTGTTTCGATATTGACACTTAAACGGCCTGTTTTTATTTGACAATATGAGTGTTCAACATCAAAAATTGATCCAGTTTTCGTGAATCTTTTAGCCACTCTCTTCACAAGTGAAAAAGTTAAATCACTATTCCGACCATATTTCGTACATTTCCGAACTGGCCGCATGACTTTCATTATTTTTTAAATAAAGTTCAAAATGGAAACTCGCTCGTATAACACTTCATTTTTCTAACACTTAACTATTAGCTGTAAAATTGACAAAGAAAAATCAAACAATAGAAAAAAGAACTAGGGGTTTGTTTATTTATTATACATCACTTTATGCTACTGTGGCTAATCGGACGATGCTTCAGTGGGAGTACTAAATTTTGTCTATCGATATTTAATTAGGATAGGGATCTATTACGAGACTATACGATCTCAGCAGTCTCAGAAGCACTATTTCAGGTTCCCTCCCTCCAAAGGACGTAATGACCAAGAATTTTTTATTCTGTTTGAAAATTCCTAGCGACATTTGCCGGGTTTAAACCCACAACCTTGGGCATAGAAGGCTGTTAACCTAGCCACTACACCATAGGTGAACCCATTAACTGTCATGTGACGCATGAAAAAAACTATTTTCACACTTTCAATGTATATTATCTTTTAATATTTCAAGGAATATCCTAATTACTATAATTTTTTATAAAGTTCAAGACGCCATTCTTGTTGAAAGGATTCTAAAAAATAAAAAATCTAGTAACTAGGATCAAATTTTAATAAAGTGGGTTTACAGCCCCGGTAGTCTCAGTCAAGCATCTAGGAGCGGTAGTAGCAGCCTATGCTGACGATGTATACGCATCCAGTGTAAACGCTGAACAAGCACAGGTAGCTTCAACTTCCATCATTAAAAGTCAAAGGAAAAAGGCATCAAGTTAAACCCAGCTAGGAAGGATGTCATCGTGATGATTCAAAAGGGTAAAAAGCTGGATCCCAAGGACTTACCTAGCTAGATACTATGGGCCTACCTGTTCCCCACACCATTCATGTCCCTGAGAGTGACACTGTACAGACATCTCACCTTCTCCTCGGGAGACATTAAAAACGGCTCGAATAAAGACGCATAGGTTCTATTATCTGCGTCGCCAGAATTCTTTTTACGTCTAAAACTTCAGATTTTAAGACCATTATCAGGGCTATCATGCTTTATGGTGAAGAACAGTTTCGCTTTATTTATTAAACGACTCTAAAGAGTTGTAATGTATTGAGGATACTGAGGGGAGTTCATAATTAAATAATTTTAATATTAAACAATTAATGATAACGAACCTTTGTCGGCAAAACATCAAAAGGTGTTTACCTAGCCCCCTAGATTTCCCATCGGTATGGGCCCCCCAGTGGTACCAGAAACCTCTGGTAGTTTTCCCCCCGCGGCGGCCAACAAAAATATTAAGATGGGTGTAAAGATAAGAATAATAGCACAAAGGCTATACCGCCAACCGGGAGACTTCCCATCTCGGCCCACCCGAGGTGATGAGAATGAGAGAGAAGAACCGGAGAGTTAGTCAAGTTTTATCCTCAAGAGGAGTGAGTCGGGTTCCACCTACAAGAAGAGGAGGTGGCCGTCGGGGTTCTGAGAGCAGCTGGAGGATGATGCCGAGAAAGGGGACCTAAGACTATTTTCACCTTCGCCAGCCGGTTAAGGGTTTCAAAGGTATATCGTTATTTGTAATATTGTATGGCAAAGGTAGTAAAATGTCCCTCAGTATTCTCAATCAGAGTTCTAGGCAATGTGTTAATATAATTTATATGTGTAAATTAATAATTATAGTAATGTATTAATTGAATCTTGTTTACTTTAATCTTACCATGCATGCCACCTCTTGGATTGGTAAACACGATACCTTTGGAAAGGAGATCCAATAGTATCATTAAATATAGTTTATATATTGAATAAATATAGTAAGTAAGCTAGTTTTTGAAGCTACCGCTGCCTTAGAAAAGCAGCCGGTTAAAACATAGCAGAGTCTGCCGAACTACAAGAACTCCGTCTTCCGGCGTCCGTGGCACTTCACTGTAAAGGGCAAAGAATAGACACATTCACGAGGAGCTTCAGCTACCCCCAGTACCTAAGTACATAGGACGGAGACACATCAAGTTCTTTGATGGGCTGAAGGCCTGTGGGAACCCTCTCTTCAGAGATATCGCACCAGCACCGAGGACTGGGAGGTGGTAAAGCACTGTCCCTTTGGTCGACTCTGCATTTTGAACCCAATATATTTTGAATGCTTGGGAGAAGGTTTCTCCTCATCCAGTAAAGTTAAGGCGAAAACCTGCTTGCAGTTGCAACCACCACATGCAGTGGACTTGGGAATACCCAGCTTAACTTAATACGACCTCGAAAGATAGTGTAAGTTCTGGAATGCTAGAAGTGTTGTATTATCTGTTTTAGCAATTTTTACATTTTAGTCTTGTTTATTATTCAATAAAGGAGATTAGAAAAAAATAAATCCTGCGCGACTTCAATTGGGTTAGCTTGATTCGTCATTTGTTCACCTCACGGCAGTTTTCATTCCACTAAAGTTACAAATATTTAAGTTCATTATCAGGTCTACTCTGTTTTATAGTGCACTATTGCTTCGCCATTTGGACAAGACAACCACCTCTCCCCAGAAAATACAGACTAACAGAACTTCCTCCTTCGAGGACTATCAGAAAGAAGACAAAGAAATGTCACATTACACAAGGAGCCTCCACCTATCTTTAGTGCTGGAGTATATCCGTCGGAATTACATAATGTTCTTTGATGGGGTGAAGGCCTGTGCAATCCGCTATTAAGAGACATCAACACAAAGAGTGTAGGAATACTTCTGATGCTGACTGTACTGTTTGTTTATGAAGATTATGAAACTATTTTTTTTTTTTTTTCTTGCATCCATTATATTTTGGAAGATGCCTTCTTCCCATCCAGTGAAGTTGAGGCGAAAATCTGCCTGAAGTTGCAACCACCTCATGTAGTGGACTTAGGAATACCCAACTTAACTTAATAATACCTCAAAAGGTAGTGTACGTTTTGAAAGGCTTGAACTACTGCATTATTTGTTTTTGCAATTCTTACATTTTATTCTTGTTTGCTTTTTAATACAGCAGATTTAGAAAAAAACAAAATTCAAAATGAAGCTAATTGGGCTAGCTCACCTGATTGCAGGTTTCATTCGGCTAATGTTACTAATATTTAAGTTCATCATCTGGTCTATTCTACTCTATGGTGCACTCTAACTTCTCCATTCGGACAAGACAACCACCTCTCCCCAGAAAATACAGACTAACAGAACTTCCTCCTTCGAGGATTATCAGAAGAACTATGCTGAAAGACAAAGAAATGTCACATTACACAAGGAGCCTCCACCTATCTTTAGTACTAGAGTATATCCATCGAAGGTACATAATGTTCTTTGACGGGGTGAAGGCCTGTGCAATCCGCTCTTAAGAGACAACCACACAAATGGTGTAGGAATACTTCTGATGCTGACTGTACTGTTTGTTTATGCAGATTATGCAACTATTTGATTTGTGGTTAATGTTGCTTTTTTATTTTTTATTTGTCAAACAGAATTTAATTATTGTATGTAAATGATGTTGGCCAAATCAATTGTTAAATCCATTGCTCATAGAATAAACATTTATCATATTATATTCTACTACTAATATTTAAGAAGTACTTTATGAATGACTTCATTACAGTTTTGGTTTATTGTTTTCAATAATGAATCTATGTAATAGAACAAAAAAAAAAATTATCCACCACTCATTATCACCAATCCCTTTGTCAGCCACCCGCGGCATTTCTTCGAAACTACTGGACCGACTTTTTTTTAAATTCGCCACAAAAATACAAGTCCATGCAACAATGATCCTAAACACCTAGACGTTGATATCAGCTGGTTATTTTTAAAATGGCGGCCGATTAAGCAGCTCAGAGAGCAGCTAGAGGATGAAGCTTAGAAGGGACGCCTAAGACTGATTCCACCTTCGCCAGCCGACTGTTTTAAAGGTATTTCTCTGTTTGTAATATTGTATGGCAAAGCTAACTGTAATGTCTCTCAGTATTCTCAATCATAGAGAAAAGGTAGAATATTATTATATCTTATATTCCATTTAAAATACAGTCCACTACATTGTTTTATCATCCAGTCTCATAAAAAATATTAAATATTAAGAGCACCCTGGAACGCCCCAGGTCTCGAATTCAGTTCAAGTGGTCCTCCGGGCCGGATATTAACCAGCGACCTATGGATATACAGTCCACAGGATGGTGGTTCATTCCTATGCCGGAAGGAACTACCACGGGAGGATTCGCAGACCATCTTGCTATAATTGCTCAAAGAAAGTTTTTACAAGGCCAACAACGCAATATTTAATATTCGCCAATGGCTTTCGTCCGTGTGCCTACAACTGGCTGACCATAAGACTGAGGCTATACTTATTACCAGCAGGAAAGTGAGGGAAAAAAATCAATTTGACCGTTGGAGAGATCAACATCCTTTCAAAGCCCTCCATTAAATACCTAGGTGTTCAGATAGATGCCAGGCTGCGGTTTGATGAGCACTTGCAGGTAGTCAGCATGAAAGCAGCGAAGGTAACTAATGCAATGGCTAGAATCATGCCAAATATCGGTGGACCTGCGCAAAGCCGGTGGAGGCTTCTTGCTAACTTAACCAATTCGCAGCAATCTGGTCGCATACCTTCCAGGTGAGATCATATTCTCGTCAGGCGATAAGGATCCATCGAAAAAATGCCTTGCACGTCGCAAGAGCATTTCGCACTGTATCGTATGATGCTGTGTGCATCATCGCCGACATAATTCCGATAGATCTACTGGCAGAAGAGCGTGACAGAATTTACCATAGAAAACGAGAAAAAGAGCCAGAGACGCATTGGCTAACGTTGGCGAAAGACGAGAGACCGGAGACTCTTCGCAGAAGGCAGAGACACTGGGACTCATCATCATGTGGAAGGTGGACGAACCGCCTGATATCAGATATTGCATTGTGGGTGACCCGTATACACGGAGAGGTTGATTATTACCTTACCCAACTACTCTCTGGACCTGGCTGCTTCAGGTCATATCTTCACAGGTTCAAGCCTTTGGATGAAACAGTGGAACAAACTTTACCGTGGAGAAGATATGGTGCTGGGTAAAAGATCCACACTGGAAAATCTGGTACAGCTCATGTTGACCAGTCAAGAAAACTGGAATGCTGTTTCAGATTATGCTGCTACAGTCGGAAGTAGACTGAGAACCGAGGAGCGAGCGAGAAGAGGTCAAGCACCGAGAAGTATAAGGTAGAGAAGTAGGCTCTTAGCCATCCTTTCCACTGCGAAGTAATGCCTGCAAGCAGTCCCGCGGTGTGGCATCCCAGAGAACGTAAGTGGTTTTTAGTAAGTAAGAATCTCACACTGTTGTGGATTCAAGAGCCCACTTCGTCTTATGAAAGATTTTCCCCTACAATAAAAAAAAAAAAAAAAAACACATATCTTTTTGCAATGGTTATTTGGACTCAGGGGACCCAAAAACGTTTATTTCCGTTGAAAACTGGAATTCGAAAATGTTCACGATCGCAATACTTTTCCTTACTGGATATAGCAAGTAAAAGTAAAAAAAACGCTAAGAAATAGTTTAAAATATAGGAATTTAAGCCCTGTCAGATCATTTTAATCAGAATGAAACCTACATGATATCAAAGCCTATTAAATTTTACATCGATATAGCGAGTTTAATCATGGTATAAAGTGGCTCTTCTGGTCAGCCGATTTTGACGAAAAAGTTTTTGTAACATCTCGGGCGTATAGTTGTCTTAAATATGAAATTTCAGTTTGATAGGACTTTTCTTTTTCGCTCGGGAGTTACCACATACGGACACACAAACCTTTTTGCGGGACTTGGTTATTTGGACTCAGGGGACCCAAAAACGTGTATTTCCGTTGAAAACTGGAATTAAAAATGTTCACGTTCGTAATAATTTCCCTTACTATATATATAGTAAGTGAAAGAAAAAAAAAAAAAAAGCTAAGAAATAATTTTACAGCCCAATACATAGTGGACCCTTCTGCCTAGTTTGTCAATTTTTGCATAAATAATGTGTAGCAACCCTGTCTTAAATATGAAATTTCATTTTCGAACAATTTGTCGTTTTCGAACTTCGTCATAGTGTTTAAGCTAATAATTAATAATATCGCATAAATTCAGGAGGGTATGATAGATACCAAATGAATAATTTATGGATTAGCTAACAATGTATTAAAGGAAATGTACACAAAATTATTGAGAAATGTAAATATTAATACAGTATATATTGTTAGACTTTCTAATTGGAAGCCCAGTTTCAAACACTAGCACATCTGAGTTACGGCAAAGTAAGTTTTTTATTTTATTACAAATCCTTCAATAGTTTTATCTTCTCTATACTCTCCAACTGACTCTGTATCCTCCATCCTCCGACAGAGGTCACCAAAAAGGCTAAGGTCGTATGTTCGAATATGGCAGATAGCCAGATATTTTTTTAAAGTACGTAAGAAACCCTTGGTAATGACGTCCTCCGGGAAGGACGTGAAATAGTGGTCCCCATCCAGTGCGATGTCAGGTACTCCTAAAAGATCCCTATTGTAAAAAAAACCTATATAGGAAAATTTAGGAATCCCACGGAAGCATCGTCCGATTAGCCATAATACCATAAAAGTAATGGTAAATAAATGAACATAGAACTTTGGTCTGCAAACACGAACCATCGGCTCTGATGACGTCATTGGTCCTCTTTACACGTACTTTTATAGTTTTGTTTACTATCCTTTTGAACTCGCTTCGGCGGTACATATACTAAAAAAAATCTGGTGCGGGCAACACACGACTTTCACTTACTTCCATTTTTAAAATCAATGAAAGAATTTTCAAATACAGTTAAAGATAAAAATACGTGAAACTATTAAGGAATTAATTAAATTAAATTTCTATAAAATCATGTGTTTCATTAAAAAATCTATTATATTATTATCTAAAATAATCAGTTAGTTTTATGTTCATTTCATCACTCTCTATTAACTTTTAAAATCTTGTGAATGAGATGATATTTTTTGTAAAATCTATAGCTTTCCAACGGTATGTCATACATGTATATTACTGCTCTTATGTTCAAAAACGAAAAATTGCATTAAAAAAATATTTTTTCTGTTTTCTCCTTTAGTTGGGTATCGAATTTATTCAATTTATATATTTACCGGTTTTTCATCAGCGTTAACAAGATAATCTAGTTATTATTATTGAATCTACAAAATTAAAGGTACTTTAGAGGAAGACAATTTAAAATATCGGCATTTAAGCCCTGTCAGACCATTTTTATCCAAATAAAACCTACATGATATTAAAGTCCATTAATTTTTACATCGATATAGCGAGTTTAATCAAAATCGTCGGAACCGTTTTCGAGAAAATTGAAAAAAGGTGCAAAATGCATGGTATAAAGTGCCTCTTCTGGTAGGCTCATTTTGATGAAAAAAGTTTTGTCACGTCTCGGGCGTATAGTTGTCTTAAATATGAAATTTCAGTTTCATAGGATTTACCGTTTCCGCCCGGGAGTTACCACACACACACAGACCTTTTAGCGGGACTTGGTTATTTGAACTCAGGGGATCCTAAAAAGTGTATTTCCGTTGAAAACTGGAATTCGAAAATTTTCACGATCGCAATACTTCCCCTTACTATATATAGTAAGTGAAAGTAATTAGAATGAACAAAAATATGTTACATTCTTTTTTGTTTTAGTATTTTCAATCATAAACCTTTGTAATAGACCAAATAAATAATACTCTCTTTTAAAATTTTAGGGCTTACCATTCAAGGAGCGAAGAACACACAAAAAATAAATAAGTAAAAAAATACAACTTGTTTTTGCTTCCAATGTTATTTTAAGAGAACTATTTTTTATTTTATTTTTTTTCAAAATGAAAAAAGAATCATTTAGATCGGTTCAGAACAAGCAGAGATATAGCGTTTTGAAATTAGCAATGTTGGATATGCCATTTTCCTCTGCATTACATATTGCTTTTTATATTAGTTAATTACCTACAAACAGCTATACCGTAATACAGTTATTTGCGAATAATAAACCGGTGTATAATATTTGCAACGTTTGTTTGTTTTGTCAAAGAAGTAAGTTTATAGAAAAAAAGGACTGAGTTTACCAGAATGCATGATGTAAACAAGAAATGTTTATTTGGAATTTAACAGATACAACAAATATATTAGCTGAAAGCATTAGACAGAAATAAATAATTTCAATATTCACGTACACATCAGTAATACATGATGAAATTTTTATTTTATATCTTATATAACAGTGTATAATAAGTTTCTTCCTTTTAATACAAAATCAGCAGACAGTATTTGTTGCTTAAGATAGATTTAATGTTATACTAGCTGTAACCCGCGGCTTTGCTCGCGATTATTTCATTTTGTCTTTATGGAGCTGTTGTTTGGTGATGTGGTAACTAAGAAACTACCAATAAAAAACACTTCCTTTATTTTTTTTTCACTGACGTGTTTTCTTAGTCGCTGCGCCCTCAACCAACTTCCTTATCATATAGTCAAAACGTGATATTAAAGCCTATTAAATTTTACATCGATATAGCGAGTTTAATCAAAATCGTTAGAGCCGTTTTTGAGAAAATCATAAAAAGGTACAATATGCATGGTATAAAGTGGCTCGCCAATTATGGTTAGCCGATTTTGATGAAAAAGTTGAAAAAAAAACAAAAACTCTCGGGCGTATAGCTGTCTTAAATATGAAATTTCAGCTTCATAGGACTTTTCGTTTCTACCCGGGAGTTACCACACACAGACGTTTTTGCGGGACTTGGTTATTTGGACTCAGGGAACCCTAAAACGTGTATTTCCGTTGAAAACTGGAATTAGAAAATTTTCACAATCGCAATACTTTCCCTCACTATTAATAGTATAGTAAATGAAAGTAAAAAATTGCATAAAAAATATGTTCGCACTTTTCTGCTGTAGTTGTTTATCAAATTCGCTCGAATTTGATATTTAGCCGTCTTTCATCAGTGTCATTAAGATGATATGGTTAATCTTTTGGAATGTACACAATTAAAGGTACTTTAGAAGAAGAAAATTTAAAATATCAGTATTTAAGCCCTGTCAGACTATTTTTATAAGAATAAAACCTACATGATATTAAAGTCCATTTAACTTTACATCGACATAGCGAGTTTAATCAAAATCGTCCGAATCGTTTTTGAGAAAATCATTAATATGCATGGTATAAAGTGGCTCTTCTGGTTAGGCGATTTTGATGAAGAAGTTAGAAGAAGAAGAACGCCCGACAAGGACTAATTTACTATTTCAAAGGATATGCCCGATCTTCATATTTTAAGGACTGTTTTAATTTTTTTTTTTTTCATTCTATTCTTTCCATTTCTCAGAAAGCCTCATTATGTCCTTTATCTAAAGTTGTTAAGAAACTTAAAACTAATGGGACACACTAATATATAATATAACCTATTTCTAATTAAGAAGAAATGAAGAAAAGTTAAATATAATAACTATAGTTATTATATAGTTATACAGCATTTTGCTTTTGATTCTACCACAACTCTTTTGGAAAAAGAACATACTGATTTTCTCCGCACACCGATCTTTACAATGGGACATATAGTTGGCCGTGTGAAAAGCAGTCATGACGTAAATCGATTCCTGCGTGTTTAAATATTTGTCCCTGTGATTTATTAATTGTTACGGCAAAAGATAAATTAACGGGAATTGAATTATTTTAAAATTTGAAGGTAAATCATTTGGAATTTTACCACATATTATAGATTAGTTAATTAGATTATAATTACCAAATAAACAAACATTTGCTGATTGTAAGGATGTCTCATCCGAAATCATTTATAAATATTTTGTCAATTTGTAAATATGTAATTAAAGTTTATTTTCTTCTTCTTCTTCTATTATTATAGATTATATTGTTTGAAATATAAGTGTAAACAACTTGAATCTTACCTGTGAAATGCTCTATTGGATAATTTATCTTCATTTTTTATAAACAGCAACTGCATTACTTATTCCATACATATTTAAAGTTTAACAGTGCCAAATAAATCCACAATACAATTAAATATTACAGAAAAACAACTTCTTATCTTCTCAATACAGCATTGGCCAACCAAAGTTGATACATAACCACCCTTAGCCTTCTAGCAAAGAAGTTCTAAAGTTAAAAAACCAAGATACAGGGGCGCTAATCAAAACAAAGAACTAAGGGCCGATGACGTCACTTAGTATGTACCTTATAAATCTACTTAGCGCAAAGCCTTTGTAATGCCCCGATTTAATCAATGTTAAGTTTATTATCAGAAAAAAACGTTTAATAAAAAATATTCTTATTAATTGGACTAATAAATATTAATATTTTTCTTTGATGTACAGAAATGAAGGTGCTGTTGATATGTTTGATGTTCGCCTGCCTGTCTTGGGCCCGCGTCACAAAACCATTCTCCGGACTCACTTGCAACTGTGGATGGAGGAATGCGGTAAGGAACTTTATAGAGCTCTTGTCAGTTTGTATCTCGTTTTGCTATCAGTTCGAGAGGTAGTTTTCGTTTCATACCGTTTTTGACGATTCATTTCAAGGCAATACAATGCTTTTTCCTTTACGTATTGAAGGTTGGTAAGGATGCGCTTACTACATCGCATCTCCTTTGTACAAAGAAAATAAAGGAATTTCTAAATCATTTTAACAGTAGACTATCCCCAACATTGTATATAGCTAAGTAAAATTATTACCTGTTACCTTTATTAACAAGAACTATGCGTTCCTCGGGTTGCTGTACTATTAAAAGATTCGAAAATGTAACAATCTTCCATGTCCTTAGGGAATGATAAATGCAATGATTACCAACTGCCTGACTTGATGCATCCTTAACATTCAATAAGTAAAGAAGGGCCAAAATGAATTCCACACTAAAATGGATTGCCGAAAACGTTGCTATTGCTAGCGTACTGTATCCATGATCTACGGCTCCCTTTTTCAGGGTAGGATCGTCGGCGGAAAGGAGACTCGGAAGAACGAGTACCCTTGGATGGCCTCCCTTAGCAACGGATGCGGAGGGTCCATCATCACTCCGTGGCACATCCTAACGGCTGCGCATTGCACAGAAAATAAAACTCCATATTCAATCAAAGTAACCGTCGGAAAGCACAGCTTTAATGGGAGTAAGTAAAAGCATTTATCTAACTATTGAATAATTAAAACTTTCATTTCCAAAAGGTACCGTATCTATTTTAGGAATTATTACATACAATGGAAAAACACAGACTTTTACTTACTTCCGTTGTTAAAATCAATTTAACTATTTTTAAATACGTTTATAGATAAAATAAATTGTTGAAGAATTCATTTAATTTAATCTCAATAGAAACATGTGTTTTATTAAATAATCTACAAAATCAGTTAGTTTTTCGGCTTTTCATTACTCTCCAGGAGGGTCTCTATACCCCAGGGTAGGTCCCCGGCTGAATTAACAGAGTTAATAATATTCTGCCTCAGCCGGGATTCGAACCAAGGATCCGGAGAATAGCAGACTCTATTCTCAAGACCACGCCGATCCAGTAATGAGAAACATAAATTGTAAAAAAATTGGTTTAATTTATTTGTTTGTTATTCTAAAGGAAACACAGATGAAAATTTGTTTCTAACAGCTTTGGTGGTGTTAGATGTCATTGTTAAAGTTTTTTTCATTACTGCCAGTCATTACAGAATGACTTTGAGCTGAAAAAATGAAATATCCCTTAAAAATCAAATATATATTTCAGCAGTTTTGAGGAAATCGTTAAAAGTGTACCGTAATGCAATCAAGTGAATCTTTGAGTTAGTAGATGTCAGCGAAAAGTTGCTGTAACATCCCAGGCCCATACCTTTCTCAAATATGAAATGAAAAAAAAAAAAACTTTACTCCTCAGCAATTTAACCGTCAATGGCTCATGGTTTTCAGTACGAGTGCACCAGATTTTTTTATAATATCATTACAGACATAAATGTTTCATTATGATGTTTGTCTTCAATTTTTAGACTATGAGCAACCTAGCAACTCACCAGGTAGCGAAGATCATCCAACACGAGTCTTACCAAGATAACGACGATCAACCTATCTACGACATTTCAATCCTGGTCCTGAAAACTCCGATAAAATTCACCCAATATGTCGGCCCGATCTGCTTGCCTAAAGATCGATTGGATGTTGTTGGAAAGTTCATCAAGATTACAGGTAAGATTATTATTATATGTATTATTTTGAACTGTAAGCATTGATGTAGCAAATATTTAGTAGGATATAAGCATAGATTTTCGCGAGAGAAGCAGGAATACAAATAAAATTAATGCTTCCTCCCAGGTTGGGGCCTGACCAAAGGTACAGGAGACGATAACGTTCTTCGAGAAGTCGACGTCCAAGTCGTCAGTAACAATGTCTGCAAAAAGAGTTGGCCACTCACTAGCCGTCCGACACAGCTCTGTAACTACACCCCCAAAAAGGACTCCTGCAATGTAAGATTTTCTGGTTTGTGATTACTTGATGTTTACCAAGTCCTTCTTTACTTATATACGCATATTAAGGCCGCGCTAAACGATGATACAAGCAAGTGAAAGCACCCTCTTGTAAGGCAAGGCAAGAGGAAGGCTATGATAATTTTTTAAATGGTAACAGAGCTGACCACTAGCGCCTAAAATCTGTGAAAAATTATCGTTCTCATACAAAAATACAAGCGTAGGTATCAAGTATGGCAGATTTATGTCACTCTATTAGGGAAAGCATCATCCTAACAAGTTATTAGAAAAATCCATCACAGAATCTATAAAATCCTATTCTATAAAACTAAGATCCTAGCATATTGCTGTCAGTGTAAAGAAGGCCTAATGGCAAATTTACAAAACATTATCTCCATTGGTAGAAGTATCCTCTGACTTTTTTTTTTTTTATAGATCATCAGCTTTTATTAGGGAGTGGTGGGTTAGCACGCTAGGGGAATTATCGAAGAATACACAAAAACGTGCGCCCTACCACTGCAATAAAAGACCTTTATTTCTATATATATCTTATTATACAATATTAAGGGGGGGGGGGCTTACCATTTAATTGTATAGGAACAGTTTCAAACATTTCTATGGTGCTACCCAGTGGACGGCTGTTCACCTTTGGTTGCCCTTGTGCTGTGGTAGCGGCGTCCAGCCCCTGGTGCCGCATCCGTCCGGTCTCCTCTCTCTCTGATCCACTGGTGGCTCTTCGAGGTCGGGTGGTCGGCCAAGGGAGAAGGGTCGGTCCGACCACATCCTTCACCCGTAAATGAAGTCCTTGAAGAAGGAGAAGTTTCCGGCGGGGGAAGTCCGACTCGACGAGGGCGAAGATCCCGTATCCTCGACAGCCTAGTACGGTTTCCTCTGACTTGTCTATTACATAGAGATTAACAGATTGTGAAGCTAACCTTCCATGCAAACGGAAGTCAATCTGATAGCACCCCCCGCTCTCCTTAAATCCATTTCCAGCCCTCCCAACCTTTCCTAAACAATACTCCTGGATCCCCGGACACGTCCATTACATAGTGTTAACAATTGTAAAGCAAAGCTATTAGTTCACTCTTTGCTCTATACCAGGGTGATTCCGGCGGTCCATTAGTCTTCTTGGACCCTGCCACCAACAGGTACACCCAGGTGGCTTTGGTCTCTTATGGAGCTGTCAAATGTGGAAGTGACCCAAGGCCTTCGGTCAACACAGACGTCTTCGCCTTCAACAGCTGGATCCAAAAGGCAATCGCAAGTAAGACTAAATACCATACATGATCAATAATTACCAAGTTCCATAAGGTACAATACCTAAACAACTGTTTTATTTTCTACTTAGGTAGCCACCCTGAGGTACATGTCTGCACAAGAGCTTGAGCCAGTGGAAACACGGATCGAAAATACACTCGATTCGAATGTATTTAAATAAAAATAAATCCATATAAGTATTTGTCATCTTCTTTATAACGATATCCTCTTACCTCTGAGTCTTGTGAGTAATCTGGATTAAGGATGGTGGTCGTTACTAAATTAATGTGCTATAGGTTCTTCTATTTTTTTATAAACCATAACCGTAACTGGGGTTCACACCTTTGTAAGGATTATACTATATCTAGGACGTAGGGTATTCCTACCCCATGGTTGCCCCACAACTAAAATAACAGAATAGAACCTACAACACCTGGGTTCGAACTCAGGAACTGTAGATCAGTAGTCCAGGGCCCTACCACTGAGTCACTTTATTACTTAAATTGAATATAGAGGTAAATGAAAAAAAAATCAAAATCAGAGTAATACCTACAACAATATTCTAATAATATGAAAAATGAAAGAAACCAACAGAGAAAAACTTAATTAAATACCCATGACCCATTCGTTATAGTTTTTTGTTTTGCTCCCGGTTGAAGGGAATTTTTTTCGATCTCCTCCACTAGTACATTTTGCTACTCCCATTCTGATCAGGAGACAGTAGACCTGCGATTTTTGATCTCGCAACCAGCTCTGAGACGGGGTTTCGTTTAATGTCTACCAGTGTGTACGAGGCTTTATAAAACTTATCTTGTTTATCGGATATCAATTAATACTTAACCATTCCGAGGAGAGTTCTGACTGAAGACAGGTAGGCTGCTGGCTTCACCTTTGGTCCTCAGATAGCCTGCTACATTTTCCTTCAAATTACAGGTAGTAGTTAAGGGAGTCCATCCCTTATCAAACTTGGTTTCGATTGGAGTGCAACCGCACTGTGGCCAAGCGGGCAAAACAAGATGCTAATATTAATGGTGTAAACACATAACCTTTAATCTTAGACGAAAATCCTGTCCGCCAGTTTATTTCATCTCATTTCCAATTCCTCTCTCAGATACAGTCCGGTATCTTTTCTTACTGTTAGACTAAAGATTGACTTGGAACCCACATACAAGACTTAAAAGACAAGAACTCAACTGACGATTCGGACAGTTATACCGACTACTCAACAGAAAATCTGAACTTACAGTTGATCATAAATTATTAATCTACAAGACAATACTGAAGCCCATCTGGACATACGGACTTGAACTGTGGGGGACAGCTAAACGTACTAACATCAAACGCATTCAATCCTTTCAATCCAAAGTCCTCCGTACAATAGTAAATGCTCCTTATTATGTCTCCTACTATACCTTGCACCACGACCATAATGTTCCATCCATTTCAAACCTAATTCCATCCAAATTTTCCAAACTCCACCAGAACTCATTCATCATCCTAATCCTCTAGCTCAATCCCTATTCAGCTCCACTCTTCCATACAACCCAGCTAGAAGGTTAAAACGGCACAGACCCCGCGACCTTTTGTAAATATATTGGAGTTCTAGCACTGGCTAGATTCTCCACTCAATGTGATGTATGTCTGAGTGTGTGTATGTGTATATAGGTATAAACGATTTCTTGACTTTATTGTATTGACTCATTATTGTGTGTATATTTTATTGTAATTTTATGCTGTGTAAATATTCTATGAATGTAGTATGTATGTTATATTTCACCACTACTATTGATGTCCAAATTGGGACAGATTGTAATTTTACTCAATAAAAATTGTTGTTGAAAAAAAAAAAATATATTAATGGTGTGCAGCCCTAACTGTCGAAGCTGCTTTTTCGGTCCCGTGGTCCTATTGCGGTCACAACTTCAGTGTGTTCTCGATACGCTGCATCATTTTACGCTGTTACCTTAACCACCGCCCCACCATCAAGCAGGCAATTACTACTGGAATCGCCGCAAAATTTAAAGAAGTCCACTGGTTACGACCTTTTACATAAACTGCAGGCCTCGTGTTGAAATAAAGATGTCACTACTTATCTAATTCACTTTATTGAATACTAGCGACTCGTCCTTACTTCGCAAGGGTTCAAATTAAATGTGGTTTCATTTATGTTTTGAAAACTTCAGTTTGCCTAATTAGAAGTTGATTACTTTGGGATTATGAGTTCATCGTAACGAAAAGTAACAATTCTCTCATATTAAATGCGAAGAAATCCAAAACTCTTGTTTTTCATAAATCGTCAAGGCTTAAACAGCTCAAACCGTTATACTAGCATGATAAGAGGTTGGAGTATACAAAAAGGTATACTTATTTGGGAGTTCCCTTCACATCATCGGGAAAATTTAAACAAGCATGTGGACACTTTACTCAGAAGACATCAGTGGCATCTGCAAGAGTCATAGACATACTGAAAAGAAGGAAAAGTGACTCTTGGGAAACAAAAAGAACCTTATTTAACTTAATGGTCTCATCAACTTTGTTTTATGCTTCTGAAGTATGGAGTCCCAATTATCTTGAGGCAATCGAAACGGTCCAACTTAAATTTTTAAAACACTTATTTGGATGGCCTAGGAATACCCCAAATTATATAGTCCGTCTCGAAACAGGAAGAGAACCACTAGCCATGAAGGTGATAAAAAATATGACAAATCTATGGACCAAGCTTGAGTTCATGCCAGAAGAACGACTTCCAAAACTTTGCTTTAAAAGACTGAAATCATTAGACAAGGATAATCCCGACATATACTTCAATTGGGTGTCCCAATTTAGAGCAATCGCCGAGCAAAATGCCTTTGCAGAAGAGCTTTCTGTTCACCATACAAACGGACTTCTTCGATACAAAGACGACATACTGGAAAAAGCACATAACCATTATCTCTCAGCCGACATACAAAGGACCCTAAATTCGACTAACTATCCTATATATAGATTACTATGCAATTACAATGCTCCCGACCCTGAAATGTACCTCACATTTAAAGTACATATAAAGAAATTGAGATGTGTCAGCCAATTAAAAGTTGCAAATCCAGAACATAATAGAATCTATGGAAAAAACTCAAATTTTTTGTTCAAGTCAGAACAAAGGTGTATATTATGCAGCCGATTTACCTACAACAGTCTACACCACATTCTCCTTCACTGCCCGGCACACAATGAAAATGGACAACAATTTCTTCAACATTTCATCTTAGAATCTTCTGCTAACCAAAGTATCCATGCTACACTGAATATTGATAGTGTAGATAAGTTACATAAAGTGTACCATTACATGATGGGAGTTCAAAAAGTGCTAAATTGTTTATCCTAGAACATTTTCTATTCAGTGCTTATTTTTATTTGATCTTCAAAGTGATATTTTGCTTATTTATTGTTTCTGTTATAACACCAGTAACTGTTTATTCTTTAATCTTTCTGTAGTTTACTTTTGAAAGTCAAATTATTTTAGTAAATGTTCACTATTATTTTTAAACGATATGTATATAAAGTTCTAAAACCATAATATTGTAATTTATAGACAAGCTAGGCTCTATTTGTATGGGGAAGCCCCAAAGAAAAAATTAAATTTCTATTCTATTCTATTCTATTCGTAACGGAAAGTGCACTTAGAAAGATATTATATTTATTATATAACGTCTATTAATTGTTATATTTAACCATCAGCAGAAATTGGAAACATAAATTGGTTAAAAAATCAGAAATTAGTTATGTTTAACGGTTCCTATTTTATTCGATTTATTACAATTTTGAATTTCACTAGCTGTTGCCTGCGACTTCGTCTGCACCAATATCTGTTATTATGATCGATATTAAACAGTTTAAAAATAATATATTGTATTTTAAAATACTTCTTCGTAAATGACATTTTTAGTTTTATTTTCTTGTGGCAGAAGAACATACTGATTTTCTCCGCAACTCGATCTTGACGTAAATCGATTCCTACGTGTTTAAATGTTTGCCCCTGCGATTTATTAATTGTTACGGCAAAATGTAACTTAACGGGAAATTGAATTATGTTAAAATTAAAAGGGAAATCATTTGGAATCATTGGAATGCGGGGTTAATTTTCCAGATTTTCCACTGATTCTTCGCTCCTATTGGTCGCAGCGTGATGTTATATAGCCTATAGCCTTCCTCGATAAGAATTTTTCAATTTGAACCAGTAGTTTCTGAGATTATCGTGTTCAAACAATAAACCTTATATTATAAGGTTATAACTTCCTCTCAATACATTACTCAACATAATTTAGTTTCCATGTGAGTCCCATTCAATTTACAGTAGAACAACTATATTTTTTAATGATCTAAACGTAGAAATAATTATTAACATTATTAGTTTATAATAACTTTTCCTTTATTTTAGGAACTTACGTACGATTCGGTACATAACATTTTTTTCTAAAATCTTGACTACTGTATGAAGTATTGGGTTGATGCAAAATTAATGCAGGTTTCCTCTATTGCAATATCTTAATTCCAATTGTGTAAACAAAGCTAATCCTAACATTGATCATTATTATACCAAAACAAACCTTATCTAATACCCTCTCTTTCACCATGAATTTGTTTAGTAAAATCGTTTTGTTCAGTGTGTTCAAAGGTCTTGAATCGAAAAAGTCAAAGTGCGATTTTCGTCAAATTTATTTTTACGAATTTAAATTAGGGCGCAGCGCTGCGCAAACGGCTCGTAATATTAATGAAGTGTGGGGTCAGGGGGCTATTAATGAGTGCACGGTGCAGCGTTGGTTCCAGAAGTTTCGCAGAGGAGATTTCGACCTCGAAGACAAGGAAGGTCGGGGCCGTCATCTTGCTCTGGACAACGACCAGCTCAGGTCAAAAGTGGAAGAAGACTCAACCAAAACCACACGAGAAATGGCGGCGGAACTCGGAACTCAAAAATTGCAACGTCTTTGCCCAGCATTGATGAATCGGAAGGGGCCGATCCTGCTCCACGATAACGCCAGACCACACGTTGCACAACCAACGCTTCGACGACTGCACGAGTTGGGCTACGAAGTTCTCCAACATCCGCCTTATTCACCTGACCTCTCTCCTACAGACTTCCACTTTTTCAGGCATCTGGACAACTTTTTGAGGGAGAAAAATTTTCAAAACCAGGACGACATTGAAAATTCTTTTCGTGATTTCATTGAGTCCAGGGATTCGGATTTTTTTTCTGGTGGAATAAGAAAGCTTGTTGAACGTTGGCAAAAGTGCATTGATTCAGATGGAAATTATTTTGATTAAATATATATGGTTAAAGTAAAGATATGGCGTATTTACAATACCTACTAAAAACCTGCATTAATTTTGCATCAACCCAATATATAACCTGTACGATCAACATGAATCATCATAACCTCCTTAATCCACAACATTAGTGCATAAGTTTATGCGCTTATATCATCTTTCTATTAACTTGTCCGACTTATTTGATTGCATATTTGCTTTCCAACGGTATAAATTACTACTTATATTTCTGGAATAATTTCGTTATGAAAAGGTCACATACAATTTATTTTTCCCGTTCAAAGAAAAGCTAAATTGAAATGAATTTTACTTCTAAACCTTCAGGAAACAATGACCTAATGTTGGTGAAAACTATATCAAAATTCATCCAGAGGTTTAGAAGGAGTTAGCGGAAACCAAAATCCCCTTATCATCTAATATTTATAGAGAATATAATATAGAACATAACTACAATACACATATTGACAAAGTAGACTCCAACAGCCTGAAAAGGCCAACAATGGCAGAGTAGAGGAAGCAAGATTCCATAATCGATGAACATCTGGTATCATTGACAGTGTAGTTTCTGTCTTTTATCTTTTTTTAATTTGCTAGGTAACAATAATCTTTATATCCTTATATATAAAATTGAATCCAGGAGAAGGATCTTATGGAAGAATAAAAAGAGAGAAGTTACTTAGGTCAATGGGTTATTTTTTAATTTATTATCTAAGGCAATAATGATCTCTCTCTCTCTCTCTCTCTCTCTCTCTCTCTCTCTATATATATATATATATATATATATATATATATATATATATATACATAATTTTTTTTTCATTATGAATTTCTTTAATATGAAGGTTTACTAAACCGAACTCCTGCCCCAGCAGGTCTTTCCATCTCTGCCGGTCCATCCTATCCTTCCATCTAACTAGGGGTCTTCCTCTCCTTCTTCTACCATCTGCCTTCCAATCCAGAATTATTTTAGGTAACCGGTTGTCCCTCATTCGTTTCACATGGCCGTACCATCTTAACCTCGTTTCTTCCATCACTTCAAGAATGTTGTGCTTTATTTTGAGTTTCTCTCTTATATTGAAATTTTTAATCCTTTCGATTCTCAATATTCTTGCCGCTCTCCTCCAAAAATATATCTCTACAGAAAGAAATGTTTTTCCTGGGCTATGCTGGAGGCCGTGTGGTTCGGAGACATGGCCTCCAGCATAGCATTATGCTTTCTACTAATGCTTTGTATATCAGCTTCTTCGTTTTTATCAATATATTACTGCTCCAAAGTAATGAGTTGAGCATTCACACTGCTGTTTTCCCGCTTGTGATCCTTTTTTGGATTTCTGCCTCTTCTATATATATCTATATTTATAAAAGAAAGTGCCATTTCACTCGATTTTCTGGTCATCGCAGTTTCTCAAAAACGACTATGGTTGTGAAATTGAAATTTCTCCTGGAGGTCCCTCTTAACGTCTAGATGTGCAATAATGCTGGATTTGGGAAAACTCGTCCTCTAAATGATTTAAAAAAAAAAATTTAAAACTTAAAACGAAATTGTTTTTCGAATAATTCAAGAACTATACGCATCCTCAAAACCTATAAGTACTCATTTGAATGACAATCAAATTTCTAACTACCTTACTACCTAGAAGCAAAATCGTCTTGATTTGATCAGAGATAGACCGTGGAATCAGGTGATTCTGCCAAGATCACGCTCAGCTGCCATTTTTCCCCTATTTTTAGATACCCACTTTATAGATCTGTACCCACTGGGGGCAATTCCAGCAGGGTCTCCATACCCCAGGGTCGCCTCACGGTTAAATTAACAGAACTCCCTCGTGGATCTTACATGTTTATACACGTAGAATGATAAATGAAAAACGGGTTATAAAAACCGTTTGTAGCGTTTTACAATTTTTCAATTTAATCCCCTCAGTGTCTATAAAATCATGTTTACTTGATCAATAATGTTTACATGATGACCAAATTGAAGCATATTTAATCCTATAATTGATTAAAAATGTTTACAAAAATCTGAAGTTTCTTAAAAATAAAACGCAAAGAAATAATTTTACAGTCCAATACATAGTGACACTTCTGTCTGGTTTATCAATTTTGCAGAAATAGGGCTGTAGCAACCCGGCCTTGAATATGAAATTTCAGTTTTGCACAATTTGTCGTTTTCGAACTTCGCTTTGAAATTAATAAATCATAGTGTTTAAATAAATAATCAAGAATATTGCATAAAATTAGGAGGAAATTATAGATACTGAATGAATAATTTATGGATGAGCTAACAATAATAGGAAATGTCAACAAAATTATTGAGTAAAGTAAATAAGAATTCAGTATATATTGTTAGACTTTCCAATTGGAAGGACAGTTTCAAACACTAGCACATCTGAATTACTGCAAAGTAAGTTTTTTTTTTTATTACAATAGCTTTTTTACCTTCTCTATACTCTCCAATCGACACTCTATCCTCCATTGTGTTTATATAAAGAGTGCTCACTCTGGGCTAAGGTTGTATGTTCGAACCCGGCAGATGGCCAGATATTGTTTTTAAAGTGCGTAATAAATCCTTGGTATGTAAACATGTCACCTTCACCCTTCGAAGACAATCCGGCCCTCCAGTTCTCTTTAACTCCATTCCGCTTCCTTTCTCCGATACAAAAGACTAACTACGCATACTAGACTTAAACGACAAGAATTTAATCGACGATTTGGACAATTATACAGACTACTAAACATAAATTCAAAACTATCTGTCGAGAACAAACTGCTCATATACAAGACAGTACTGAAACCTATCTGGACCTACGGACTTAAACTGTGGAGGACAGCCAAATTTTCTAACATTAAACGCAGTCAATCCTTCCAATCTAAAGCCCTCCGAACAATAGTTAATGCTCCTTATTATGTATCCAACCATACCTTACACCGCGACCTAAATATTCCATTAATTTTATATACTTACGGAGTAGAGCTTTGGGGCTCTACTCAACCATCAAATTCTTCCCGCATCCAATCCTTACATTCCGAAATCCTTCGTAAAATCCTTAACGCTCCTTACTTTGTCACGAATAAACTTATCCATAATGTTCCCTATGTTGCTGATTTGGCCCGGACCAGGTATCAATCCTTTCATAACAAACTCCATTCTCACTCTAACCCATTAGTTTCAATCCTTTCTTCCCCTATTTCCGGATAATCCACCTATCTAAATATAACACGTTCGATATATATATATATATATATATATATATATATATATATATATATATAAAACCACCCCTACTCATCTAGCAGAGAGGTTCCAAAGTTAAAAAACCAAGGTACAGGGCCGCTAATCAAAACAAAGAACTAAGGGCCAATGACGTCACTAAGAGCCTCTAAGTACCTTATACATCTAATTAGCGCAAAGCCTTTATGTAATGCCCCGATTTAATCAATGTTAAGCTAGTTTTCAGAAGAAGACGTTTAAAAAAAAAGATTCATAATCATTGGACTAATAGATACTAATATTTTTCTTTGATGTACAGAAATGAAGGTGCTGTTGGTATGCCTGATGTTCGCCTGCCTGTCTTGGGCCCGCGTCACAAAACCATTCTCCGGACTTACTTGCGACTGTGGATGGAGGAATGCGGTAAGGAACTTTATAGAGCTCTTGTCAGTTTGTATCTCGTTTTGCTATCAGTTCGAGAGGTAGTTTTCGTTTCATACCGTTTTTGACGATTCATTTCAAGACAATAAAATGTTTTTCCTTTACGTATTGAAGGTTGGTAAGGATGCGCTTACTACATCGCATCTCCTTTGTACAAAGAAAAAAAAGGAATTTCTAAATATTTTAATAGTAGACTATCCCCAACATTGTATACAGCTGAGTGAAATTATTAAGTGTTACCTTTATTAACAAAAACTATGCGTTCCTCGGGTTGCTGTACTATTAAAAGATTCGAAAATGTAACAATCTTCCATGTACAGAGGGGATAATAAATGCAATGACTAGCAACTGCCAGACTTGCTGCATCCTTAACATTCAATAAGTAAAGAAGTGCCAAAATGAATTCCACACTAAAATGGGTTGCCGAAAACGTTGCTATTGGTAGCGTACTGTATCCTTGATCTACGGCTTCCTTTTTCAGGGCAGGATCGTCGGCGGAAAGGAGACCCGGAAGAACGAGTACCCTTGGATGGTCTCCCTAAGCAACGGATGCGGAGGGTCCATCATCACTCCTTGGCACATCCTAACGGCTGCACATTGCACAGAAAATGATACTCCAAATTCAATCAAAATAACCGTTGGAAAGCACAGCTTTGCTGCGAGTAAGTAAAAGCATTTATCTAACCTATTGAATATTTAAATATTTCATTTCCAAAAGGTACCGTATCTATTTTAGGAATTATTACATAGGATGGAAAAACACAAGACTTTTACTTACTTCCGTTGTTAAAATCAATTTTACTGTTTTTAAATACGTTTATGGATACAAATAAATTATTAAAGAACTAATTTAATTGAATCTCAATAGAAACATGAGTTTTATTAAATAATCTATTTTATTTTTATCAACAACAATCAGTTAGTTTACTGCTCCGAGTATTTGATAACATTTTTTCTAAAATCTTAAGCTATCCAATGGTATATTATACATCTATATTACTATTCTTGTGTTCAAAATCACAAAAATTGCATAACAAATTTGTTTGAACTTTTCTTCTTTAGTTGTTTATCAAATTCGCTCAACTTGCATATTTACCCGTTATTTATCAATGCTAATAAGATAATAAACCTTTTTTTTTTCTTAAATCTACAAAATTAGAGGTACTTTAGAAAAAGAAAATTTTAAATAATGGCATTTAAGCCCTGTCAGACTATTTGAATCAGAATGAAACCTACATGATATAAAATCGCGTCCGATTTGACATCGATATGACGAGTTTAATCAAAATCGTTAGGGAAAATCGTAAGAAGGCGCAAAATGCATCGTATAAAGTGGTTCATCTGGTCAGCCGATTTTGATGAAAAAGTTCTGTAACATCTCGGGCTTATTGTTGTCTTAAACATGAAATTTCAGTATCTGGCGTCTCCTTCATTCCAGAATCGTATACTTCTCTTCTAGTATTTGATATACTGAAAACTGCTGGACGATCGGTCTTTGAGAGGTTCCACAATCTCTCAGTAGTTTAGCCTTTAGTGCCCCTAGCTGGACTAGTCCACAATGTATCTTCAGTTGTCTCCGGCTTTTAACCATAAATAATAATATATATATATATATATATATATATATATATATATATATATATATATATATATATATATATATGTATATATATATATATTAAGAGAAAGTATTATGATCTTGAAAATTTGGTTTTAGGAACCCCCTAATTCGAAATGACCAACTACCTTTCGAGGTAGGGTTATTATTATGGATAGATTGGGTTTCAGAAGGCCTCGACAATTGCGTGTTTGTGTAAGGATGAGAGTAAGATGGAGTTGATGCCCGCCGTGGTAGAAGCACGTACCGCAGCACCAGGTATGAGGTTACCCTGCAACGTTGGGGGAGGGAACGAGCTAGCGAAGGAAATGCCCGGTGAGATAGAAGCTTAACAGCAGCGGATAGGACTCCTCATAAATACACATGGGTAGTAGCTATGCACCCCATCCGAAAACTGGGATAAGAAGGCAGAAGTCAAGAAGGAGATAAAGGATGAAAAATAAATATAAAGTGGTATTAAACATAGTATAAAGTGGCTCTTCTGGTAAGCTTATTTTGGTAAAAAAGTTGCTGTAACATCTCGGGTTTATAGTTGTTTTAAATATGGATTTTCAGTATAATAGGACTCTTATTTTTCGCGCTGGATCTTCCACACACACACACAGACCTCCTGTGGGACTTGATTATTTGGATTTAAGGGATCTTAAAATGTGTATTTCCGTTTATATCCAGAATTCAAAAAATGTTCACGATAGCAATACTTACCCTTTTTTATATTTTCATATATAGGTAAGTGAAAGTAAAATAATTATAATCTAATTAGCTTTAATTAAGATTATTTAACTTCTGTTATGTTGTCTACTTTTTTAATGCAACTTTATGTTATTGTGGATAATAAGGATGAAACTTTATAACAATTTTTAATATTTTAACTTTTACTTTATACTAAGCAGTTTGCACCTCATTACAATTAACATAACAGACGGTCACACCCAGACCATTTTGCGGTATTTGGTCATTTGGACTCAGGGGACCCTAAAACGTGTATTTCCGTTGAAAACTGGAATTCGAAACGATCGCAATACTTTCCCTTACTATATATTCCATATATAGGTAAGTGAAAATAAAAACCTGTACCACTACAACCCATGAAGGTTCTTGGGCTCAGTACATATAGAGATTGGTACTCCTTTAAGGCCAGCAGCCGTGCAATAAGGTGATCTGGCCGAGATCACACTCAGCCGTCAGGTTTTTCCCCATTTATTTGAGTAACCACTTTATAGAGGCTGGGTCACACCCAGGAGGGTCTCTATACCCTAGGATCGCTCTCTGGCTGAATTAACAGAATAAATATTATTCTGCCTCTGCCGGGATACGAACCTATCTATCCAGTAGACCACGCCACTCCAGTAATGAGAAACATAAATTGTGAAAAAATTGGTTTAATTTATTTTTCTGTTATTCTACAGTGAAATACAGATAAAAATTTGTTTCCAATAGCTTTGGATGGTTTTAGATATCTTTGTTAATTATTTTTTTCATTACTGCCAGTTATAACGGAATGAATTTGAGCTGAAAAATTGAGATATCTCTTAAAAATCAAAAATATATTTCAGCAATTTTCGAGGAAATCGTTAAAAGGTGTATGGTAATGCAACCAAGTGACTCTTTTAGTTAGTAGATGTCAGCGAAAAGTTGCTGTAACATCCCAGGCCCATACCTTTCTCAAATATGAAATGGAAAAAAAAAAAACTGTACTCCTCAGCATTTAGACCGTCAATGGCTCATGGTGTTTCAGTACGAGCGCACCAGATTTTCTTATAATATCATTACAGACATAAATGTTTATTATCATGTTTGTCTTTAATTTTTAGATAATCAGCATCAGACAACTCACCGCGTAGCGAAGATCATCCAACACGAGTCTTACGAAGATAACGACGATCAACCTATCTACGACATTTCAATCCTGGTCCTGAAAACTCCGATAAAATTCACCCAATATGTCGGCCCGATCTGCTTGCCTAAAGATCGATTGGATGTTGTTGGAAAGTTCATCAAGATTACAGGTATGATTATTATTATTATTATTATTATTATGATATTTTTAATGTAAGCATTGATGTAGCAAATATTATACGAAGGATATAAGCATAGAGTTTTGCTGAGAGAAGTAAGAATACAAATAAAATTATGCTTCCTCAGGTTGGGGCCTGACCTTGGGTACAGGAGACGATAACGTTCTTCGAGAAGTTGACGTCAAAGTCGTCAGTAACAATGTCTGCAAAAAGAGTTGGCCACTCACTAGCCGCCCTACACAGCTCTGTAACTACACCCCCAAAAAGGACTCCTGCAATGTAAGTATCTTCTGGTTTGTGATTACTTGTAGTTTACCATGTCCTTCTCTACTAATATACGCATATCAATATAGCCTTCCTAAACGATGATTGATACAGGCAAGTGAAAGCACCCTGTTGTAGTAGGACAGGAAGAAGGCATGTTCATTTTTAATGAAGTCAGATAAAAACTGGGACTTGGAAACATAACAAAGACCCGGTAACACAACTTACCACTAGTGTCTAGAACCTTTGAAAAATTATCGTTCTCATGTGCGGTACCTAGCGCCTTTTTTTGGTAACTAAGTGCCCCGCACTATACAGTAAGAAAAGAGGTGGGAGAAAATTTGTAAAAGTTCACAAAGTATCAGAACTGGAGGAAGGCATATTTAAAGAAGTATAAGAAGGCCTCAAATTAGAAGAAATTGTCTCAATCAGGGGAAAGCATCCTCTGACATTATTTATTTATTTAGTACCCTCCCCATGCCTTAATGCAATACGGGTATTGCTGCTGTGGGAAGTACCATAGATACAACCCACAACTGCTATGAAAATAATCAAACAGCATGCTAGTGGGTCTTCGGATGTTCGGTGGCCTTCTTCATTCTTCTCTCCTACCTCAAGTTGAAGTGGCTTGGACCAATCTGTTCCTTCCACCCGTATACAAATGCTTTGTAGTGCGGGTAGTTTTGTTTGGATATAAAATTAGGGATATCCGGTGTCCCTCAGGAGCTTCATTCTCAGTGCCTCATAAGCGGCGCAGGCCAGGAGAATATGCTCGGCGGTCTCCGGAACATCACAACTGGGACATAGGGGACCGATGTTTTTCCCATGCTTAGCGAGCTTTGATCGGAAGCCCCCTTGCCCAGTAAGGAACTGTGTGACCCCGTAGTCTGGGAGGATCCATGTATTTTCCAGTCTTGACGGTGGGAAAATACTTAAATTAGCACCTTTTGGAGTCGTCACCCACCGACGGTTCCACTCTTCTATGGTGATCTCCCGGAGGATTCTTTTCCATCTGCTGGGCTCCTCATTGATCCTCACTCTAAGGGTGTTCCAGTAGATCCGCCAGACCTTCTCTCTTGAATTTATGCCGGTAATAATCCTCTCGTAGGAGAATGTCTATATTTATTTCTCCTGCTAATACCTGCACCGCCTCATGAGACACAGTTCTGTACGCTCTGGTGACCCTGAGTAGAGCTATTCTCTGAATTGTGGACAACCTACTTTTCTGTCGGTGCGAGAGGTTTTGATTCCAAGCTGGGGACGCATACCTCAGGCTACCCAAAACCACTCCTTTGTATGTTTAATGTTATATGGTGGGCTCTGTCAGTCGCACCTCGCAAGAGAATCGTCTGTGTCTTGGCTGTGGCCATCTTTAACTTAAGCATCCTCTGACATGTCCATAACATAGAGTTCACAGATTGTGAAGCTAACCTGTCACGCTAACGAAAGCCACCAAGATAGCCCCCTCCCCCCTCCCTCCCGCTCTCCTAATATCCATTTCCAGCCCTCCCAACCCTCTCCTAAACAATACTCCTGCATTCTCTGACATATGCATTACGTAGAGTTAAAGATTGTTCACTCTTTGGTCTGTATCAGGGTGACTCCGGCGGTCCATTGGTCTACTTGGACCCTGCCACCAACAGGTACACTCAGGTGGCTTTGGTCTCCTACGGAGGTGACGAATGTGGAAGTGACCCAAGGCCTTCGGTCAACACAGATGTCTTTGCCTTCAACAGCTGGATCAAAAAGGCAATCGAAAGTAAGACTAGATACCATACATGATGAATAATTACCAAGTTACATCATATACAAATAGCTAAACAACTGTTTTACTTTCTGCTTAGGAAGCCACCCTGAAGTACATGTCTGCACAAGGGCCTGAGGCAGTGGAAACACTGATCGAAAATACACTCGATTCGAATGTGTTTAAATAAAAATAAATCCATAGAAGTATTTGTCATCTTCTTTATAATGATATCCTCTTACCTCTGAGTCTTGTGAGTAATCTGGATCAAGGATGGTGGCCGTTACTAAATTTATGTGTTATAGGTTCTTATATCCCTCTTTATATAAAATGATAACGGGATTTTGGTTTCCGCTAATTCCTTCTAAACCAATGAACGGATTTTGATGCGGTTTACACCATAATTTAGTGCATTGTTTCCTGAAGATTTATAAGTAAAGTACTTTGCTATTTAGCTTTTCTTTAAATACATTTTCTTTGACCAAGTCATGATACAAAATATTCATGCAATATAATTAGTGACATAGATCTATAACATACCGTTCGAAAGCACAAGATTTTAGAAAAGTTAATATGCAATAAAATAAGCCTGGAAATGTAACAGAAAGATACTATTAGCACATAAACCTGTGAACAAATGTTATTTGTAATGTTGTGGATGAGGGAGGTTGTGGTGATTCATGGTGATTTTTATTTAGTTGCGCGACAGGCCGTGCAGGCCCTGGGCCTCGCGTTGTAATCTCCTGAGAGATTACACCCGCGTTTCTCGATGCAATTTGTAGGGTAGGGTCATCACTCCCTACGCCTAATTTTGTGAGTGGCCATTTGGCTGACGGGTCTCACATACCCGGGGGAGAGGCTGTGAGTTAATCCCCATTTAATTACATCCTTATGAAAGCCCCGCGGGAACTGGGATTCGAACTCACAACTTTAGCATGAGAGACTAGCGCGCTAGCCACTCAGCCACGGGCTCCCCTGATTCATGGTGATATTACAGGTTATATTTCTCCAGAAAGATTGTTTGAAAACCTCAAAAGGTCATCAACGCCTACATCCATAAAGTAGTCAATATTTTAGAAAAAATAAATTATGTATCTAATCGTACTTAAGTTTATGAAATTAGGGAAAGGTTGTTATAAACTAATACTGTTAATAAAAATTTAAAAAAATAGTCTACCATAAACTAAATGGTACTCTCATAGAAACTAAATTAATTTTAATGCACTTGAATCTATTTAGAAAAATCCTTATGAAAATCGTTGGGTGCGCTTTGTAGAACCAGGATGAGTACCCCTATCCCATGGTTCCCCCACAACTAAAATAACAGAATTGAACCTACAACAGCTGGGTTCGAACTCCCTGAACTGAACTGACTCCCCCCCCCCTCCTTTCCCTCCCCAGGCGATTACATATTTCTCACTGATATTCTGGTCAACGTGCCATCCTGATTCTTGAAGAAAGCTTCTATTTGGTTTAAGAGTGTCAACTACAACGGTCATTTTTGCCTTACAGCGATGACTATTGAACAAACTGAAAACTTGGGTATGTTACAAGTGTTTCTAGCTGCTGGTGCGGAGGTGGATGTCAAAGGGAAGAATCAGAGACTGCGTGCTTGGACATCTTGCAGCGAAGCAAGAACACGTTAAAGTAGTCACAACCATCATCCAAGCTGGGACAGAAGATATGTAATGTCGGAATCAGTACACTGTCTAACATGTCGCAGCACGGGGAGGTCATACTGCAATAGTGGAAGCACGTCTTGATGGCAGATGGTGAAGTTATAAATTATGGAGCCACTGCGCCATATTGCTTACTCTACTTTGTCATTGTTGGCAGTTTCAGTCTGTTGGCGTCTTCTGTGTCAATATGTGTATTATAGTTATATTATAGGTCCTGCTTGATGGTGGAGTTGAAGGAACAGTTTCAAATCAGAGGACTCCGTTAGATCATGCAGCGTTGGGATCACTTGTAGCTGGGTGGCTAGCGAAACAGCCTCCCATGCTAAAGGTCACGGGTTCAAACCCGCAGGTGGTCCTAGGATTTTTTAATGGGAGTAAAAGTCGGAGGGGACGTTAAAAGGTGGTCCCGAGCCTGTGCGATGTCAGGTACTCGTTGAAGATCCCTATCCTAATAAAACCTGGATAGGCAAAATTTAGGACTCCCATTGTAGCATCGTCCGATTAGCCATAGTAGCATAAAGTGACGTTAAAAAAATAAACAAACAATCATGCAGCGTATTGAGGACACACTGAAGTTGTGACAGCACTGTTGGACCACGGGGCCGACCTAGCAGCTAGGAAAGTTAAGGCTGCACTACCTTGATATTAGTAACTTGGTTTGGCCGCTTGGCCATGGCGCTCCAACCGAAACCAAGTGTGATAATAGATGGACTGCCTTAACGTGGGCTACCTGTAACTTGAAGGAAAATTTAGCAAGCTACCTGAGGTCCAAAGGTGAAGCCAGCAGCCCATTTGTCTTTTAGTCAGAGCCTGCAGAACACTCCTCGGAATGGTTAATTATATTAATTGATATCCGATAAACAAGAAAAGTTTTATAAAGCCTAGTACACACTGGTAGACATGTTCCGCACTGTTGGTCTAACAGGCATGGCTCAGGATATCTACTTAGACATGTCTATAGACGAAACCTCGTCTCAGTGCTGGTTGCGAGATCAAAAATCGAAGGTCTACAGTCTTCTGATCAGAATGGGAGTGAATATAAATATGAAAATATGTGATTGTCTGGAGAGGCAGTAAATAAATGTTATGAAGTTGTTCATCATTCCTTTTAGCCTCATTTCGTTTTTGCCAGTAAAATGTGGGAGTATGAGAGAGGATGATAGGAGATGAAGGGTACTTCCAAAAAATAATAATAATAGGCTTACCGATACAATCAAACTTCGCCTGCACAGATTCGTCCAATGTTCACCGGTCAAGCCCAAGCCCCCGAAATCAGCTTTAACGCAATTCTCCCATCGCCGCTTCGGCCAACCTTTCGGACACCTACCAGTCGGATCAGCAAATACCAACTTTCTCGGAATCCATTCCTCACCGAGCCCAACAATTTTACTCGCACATTTGAGTCTCCGCGACGCTATCAACTCAATTATATTCACAGGATACAAGTTCCGCAATTCCGCGTTGTGGAACCTTCTAAACTCCACAGTTCACTCATCTCTCTTCGGACCAAATATTTTATATTTCCAAAAAAAGAGTCATGAAACGTAGGAGCTGTTCGAGGATAGAAATGTATTCCTCAAATTAGAAGAATGTGATTACTCTAGGTTGAGTTTTGAACAATGTTAATTATATAATGGTGTTTATACTTTATAACTTAACGGGAGATTTTCAAAAAATTTTGTAGCATCTGTTTGAACTCTGCTAGAGAGAATTTCTTTTTGCATTTTTAAATATTGGTTAATTTGTAACATAGATAACCTTATTAACCTCAATTTACCTAAATTGAGTCGTAAGAAATGCAAATAACAATTAGATTCTGTACACTATTAGAATTGATTGGCTGGTGAAAATGTTTGAATGCTAAATAATCTAGTTAGCAAGGACTAAACAAACATAGCAATGTCTCTCAAATTTGATATGCACGCTTATGAATTGTTTAGTCACTTAACTCTGTACCATTTTTTTTTCAGTCATCATTATTGTATGTACCTTCTACAATATTATAAATCAATAAAAAAATTTACTTTCACTTACCTAAATATGAAATATTGCGATCGTGAAAATTTTCGAATTCCAGTTTTCAACGGAAATACATATTTTAGGGTCCCCTGAGTCCAAATAAAAAGTCCGGCAAAAAGGTCTGTGTGTGTGTGGTAACTCCCGGGCGAAAACGAAAACTCCTATGAAACAGAAATTTCATATTTAAGATAACTATACGTCCGAGATGTAACAGAATATTTTTCATCAAAATCGGCAGACCGGAAGTCCTACTTTTTCCTATGCATTTAACACCTTTTTACGATTTTCCACAAATAAATGCAGATATTTTAAATGTTCTTCCTCTAAAGTACCTTTAATTTTGTATATTCTATAAATTCTATAAAAATAACCATATCATCTTATTACCAGTGATAAAAAGCAGGTAAATATATAAGTTGAACGAATTTTATACACAACTAAAGGAGAAAACTGATAAAATATTTTTTAATGTCATTGTTTCACCGCTTGGCCACTGGGCGGCGATATCATCGCCGAACGCTCCAAGTATTTCTAACACGGAGTGATAAAAAACGAAAAATATTACTGAATTTCGTAGATAATATTAATAAAACACATCTATCTATAAAAATCAAATGTAAATAATTCTTTAACAATTTATTTTTGTTTCTAAATTTTTTCAAAAATTCTTAAATTGATATTAATAACAAAAGGTCAGTGAAAGTCGTGTGTTGCGCGTACCAGATTTTTTAAAATGTCTTCACTTTTTCAATGGTGCTGTACTATAATAATATTTTGGCGTTAAAAAAAAAAATAATAATAATAATACTGACGCTCGATTCTCCCTCAGTTGTCACCTGCAGCATAGTGACTAGCATAACAGCTTTCTATAATCAGGATTACGGGTTTGAATGCGAAGTTAAAGTAAAAAAAATGTAGTTTTACTGTCCTTCGGAGGGGACGTAAAAAAGAGCCTTACAGGTACTCGTTAAATATCCCTATCGTGATTAAACCTATATAGGACTTCCATCGTTCCGATTAGTCACAGCAGCATAAAGTGACTTTAAATAAACAAAAAAAAAAAAATCCTTCATGAAGTGAGAATGGTTGACTGTGTGTATATATAGGAGAAGTTAGTTCAGGCTGCATTCAAAATAACACACAATCAAGTATAAAATTAATTTACTGGTGCCGACGTTTCAGCCTAAATTATAGGCCTTCATCAGGGCGAATGAGCGAGCGTCACAACAACCGTGAACATCATGAATAGAATAAGAGGATAAAACCTACATGATATTAAATCTAATCAAATTTTAGGCAAAGTTCGTAAAGCCGCATTTGAATAACTGTGAAAATTGCATAATGCATTATATTGGGTGGTGTCACATGAAATGTCCGTTTTCAAGGTAAGGGCTTTTTATTAAAAATACGATATGAAAACAAGACAATTTTATTCGAAGTATTTACCTTCTTTTTCTACACATTATTCCAAACGTGACACCAACATTTTTATCCCCGAACTGAAAAACTCTGAGCTTTGAAGTGAAACAAAATCTGAAAACGCACTTTTCACTTGATCATCATTTTCAAAAAGTTTTTCTTTGACGAAGTTGTCTAGATTCCTGAACAGGTGGTAATCTGTTACAGACAAGTCGGGAGAATATGGTGGGTGCGGAAGAACTTCGTAGCCCAGTTCTTTCAATTTTTGCACGGTATGTTTTGAAACATGGGGTCTTGCTGCCGCTCAGTGAGATCATAAGGTACCCATGTATCGAGCTTTTTTACTTTCCTAATACACTTTAAATGTCTGGAAACGGTAAATGCACTTGCATTTAGTTTTGCTGAGAGTTCTTAAGTAACTGTTTGGTAGGGGTTTCCTTCTACTGTATGTTTGAGGACATAGGTGTCTATTACGGACGGAGGTGTTTCTCGGGGCAAATTTTCCAAGTCGGTATCCCCAGCTGAAAACTTAGCAGACCAACGGTGAATGGTCCATTTATTAACAATCCCTTCCCCAAACGCCTTGCAAATATTTCTAGTGGCCTCAGCTGCTGAATGGCCGAGTTTAAACTCGTACAAAAATATTACTCGAAAATTGCATGTTTCCATGTTCATACTTGGAGGTATACTAAAAAAGAGGTAATTGATTGGGAAGCTAATGTTTATAATACAAAGGTAGAGGATTAGTAACTGTTTACTTTAAATATGTAAACATTCGGAAGAAAACAACAGAGACCTGCAAAATCCTTTATGTATTTCAGAAACTATAATTTAATGTATTTAAGAAATTTCATGTGAAACAACCCAATATAAAGTAGTTTTTCTCGTTCGCCGATTATGTTGAAAAAGTTGCGACAACTTCCCAGGCATATGTTTCTTTCAGTTTCGAATGACTTGTTGTTTTCAAGCTCGACTTGCGAGACTTAGGTTATTGAAAGGAATTCATCATAATGTTTACACTAATTTAAATTAAATCATTAGTGAAGAATAGAGAATCAGGCAGTAGGTACCGAATGAATAATTTATCAAAGAAATGTCGTTAATTATAAATGTAAACAAAGCAATGCAGTGAGGCAAATATAAATCCGCTATATATTGTCACCCTGCCGAATTGAAGAACCAGTTTCACAAATACGGCATCTGAATACCACCAAAAGTAAGTAGTTTATATTTTATTATGTTCCATTGAATTAAATTTAATATTTTTACGTTCACTTAGCAATATGGGGGTCACCTGTAGTGGCTAGTATAATTATTTGGCCGAGGTTGCATGTTCGAACCTGGCAGATGGTCTTACGAAATATGAGTTTCCACTCCTTTATTTACCTATTGTGTTGTAAAATAAGTTTGTAGTTGGGGTGGGCATAATCGAATAACGATTACCAGATCATTCGATATATTAATCATTCGAATTAATCGATTATCCTATTAATCGGTTTCAATAAACGAATGATCACCCGAACGAGGAGTTTGTAAGAGATTGGGATAATAACTTTTTTTTTGGAGCTAGGTTCAGCCATCTCAGGATTCATAGAGAGGGGCATTGTACCATATTGTCTTTCGGAATGCATATTGATCATTCGATTATTTAAATTATCGAAGTCCGATCATTCGATTATGCCCTCCTTGATCTTGAAACGCTTATATATACGCTTGTAACTACGTTATTTTCGAAGATAGAAAAAAAATTTCATTATTATTTTTTAACCGAAAAACCGCGAATAATTATAAAAATGAGAAAAAAAGAAAAGAAAATACTGAAATCTCGCTTACATATACGCTTGTGACTACGTTATTTTCGAAGATAAAAAAAAAATCATTATAATTTTTTAATAATTATATACAAATAAAAAATCTGGTGCGGGCAACACACGACTTTCACTTACCTCCATTTTTAAAATCAATGAAAGAATTTTCAAATACAGTTAGAGATAAAAATACGTGAAATTATTAAGGAATTAATCAAATTGAATTTATATAGAAACATGTGTTTGATTAAAAAATCTATTATATTATTATCTAAAATAATCAGTTAGTTTTATCTTCTTTTCATCACTCTCCATTAACTTTTAAAAGCTTGTGTATGAGATGATATTTTTTCTAAAATCTTTAGCTTTCCAACGGTATATCATACATGTATATTACTGCTCTTATGTTCAAAAACGATAAATTGCATTAAAAACATATTTTTTCTGTTTTCTCCTTTAGTTGGGTATCGAATTTATTCAATTTATATATTTACCAGTTTTTCATTAGCGTTAACAAGATAATCTAGTTATTATTATTGAATCTACAAAATTAAAGGTACTTTAGGGGAAAAAAATTCAAAATATCGGCATTTAAGCCCAGTCAGACCATTTTTATCCAAATAAAACCTACATGATATTAAAGCCCATTAAATTTTACATCGATATAGCGAGTTTAATCAAAATAGTGAGATTTTGAGAAAATCGAAAAAAGGTGCAAAATGCATGGTATAAAGTGCATCTTCTGGTAAGCTCATTTTGATGAAAAAAGTTTTGTCACGTCTCAAGCGTATAGTTGTCTTAAATATGAAATTTCAGTTTCATAGGACTTACCGTTTCCGCCCGGGAGTTACCACCACACACACACACACACACACACACACACACACACACACACACACACACACAGACACATACACACACACACAGACCTTTTTGCGGGACTTGGTTATTTGGACTCAGGGGACCCTAAAACGTGTATTTCCGTTGAAAACTGGAATTCGAAAATTTTCACGATCGCAATACTTCCCCTTACTATATATAGTAAGTGAAAGTAAAAATTGATATTCTTCACATAAATACGCTTATAACTCAGTTATTGGGCTGATGCGAAATTAATGCAGGTTTCCTCTATTGCAATATCTTAATTCCAATTGTGTAAACAAAGCTAATCCTAACATTGATCATTATTATACCAAAACAAACCTTATCTAATACCCTCTCTTTCACCATGAATTTGTTTAGTAAAATCGTTTTGTTCAGTGTGTTCAAAGGTCTTGAATCGAAAATGTCAAAGTGCGATTTTCGTCAAATTTATTTTTACGAATTTAAATTAGGGCGCAGCGCTGCGCAAACGGCTCGTAATATCAATGAAGTGTGGGGTCAGGGGGCTATTAATGAGTACACGGTGCAGCGTTGGTTCCAGAAGTTTCGCAGAGGAGATTTCGACCTCGAAGACAAGGAAGGTCGGGGCCGTCATCTTGCTCTGGACAACGACCAGCTGAGGTCAAAAGTGGAAGAAGACCCAACCAAAACCACACGAGAAATGGCGGCGGAACTCGGTGTGAACCAATCCACAGTTGTACGCCACTTGGAAGCAATTGGTAAGGTAAAAAAGTTGGCCAAGTGGGTGCCAGTAGTAACGCCAGACCTCACGTTGCACAACCGACGCTTCGACGACTGCACGAGTTGGGCTACGAAGTTCTCCAACATCCGCCTTATTCACCTGACCTCTCTCCTACAGACTTCCACTTTTTCAGGCATCTGGACAACTTTTTGAGGGAGAAAAATTTTCAAAACCAGGACGACATTGAAAATTCTTTTCGTGATTTCATTGAGTCCAGGGATTCGGATTTTTTTTCTGGTGGAATAAGAAAGCTTGTTGAACGTTGGCAAAAGTGCATTGATTCAGATGGAAATTATTTTGATTAAATATATATGGTTAAAGTAAAGATATGGCGTATTTACAATACCTACTAAAAACCTGCATTAATTTTGCATCAACCCAATATTTTTGAAGATAGAGAAAAGTGTGTATAGAGTTTTAGAATCAGTAAAGCGGGATAAACAAAAAAGAAAAAAAGTATTACATGTCAATAATACAATGAAAATGAAGAGAAACTTTATTAGCATCAAAACAATTATCTTGAACTAATTGTTTACGTTATACACTCGGTAACGACTAACTAAACTTTGCCATTCACAATGTAGATAGCAAATCAGGGCTCAAGAAGATCCCAGTGTTATTCTCCAAACATTTTTTGGACCAAATGAAAAAAGAATCATTGAATTTGGTTAACAACTAGCTTAGATATTGCGTTTTGAAATCAGTGGTAGTGTTATGATACGATGCTTTGAATTATTGCTTTTCATATCACTTAATTGCCTATCAACAGCCATATAAACAGTTATACCCCAATATTGTTATTTGGAAATAATAAACCATTGTGTAATAATTTGCAGCGTTTTTTTTACAAATATGTAAACATTATTGACCAAGTAAACATGATTTTATGAACACAGAGAGGATCAAAATGAAATATTGAAAAAAGGAACGAACTTACTTTACAACCCGATTTATTATACAATATTTAAGGCAAAGAGGTTGTTATGCTCTGATGTAATCGATGTTAAACTATTTAAAAGAAGAAACTATTTAATAAAACTGATTCGTATTAATGTTACTTATATATTCATTTGTTTCTCTTTGATATCCAGAAATGAAGGTGCTGTTGTTATGCCTGATGTTCGCCTGCGTTTCTTGGGCAGGCGTCCCTAAAACCTTCTCTGGACTCACTTGCAACTGTGGATGGAGGAATGCGGTAAGAAACTTTCTAGAGCTCTTGTCAGTTTGTATCTCGTTTTGCAATCCGTTCGAGAGCTAGTTTTTGTTTCCTTACGTTTTCGACGATTCATTTTAATACTACTGTTTAATTATATTTCTTTACTTATTGAAGGTTGCTAAGGATGCATCTTTTGTACGATCTAGTAATTTTTGTGCAAAGTAATTTTAGAATCATTTTATCCTCACACAAGACTGTAACGACAAAAAACTGCTCGAAGATATCGATTACTACAACGCTTACTTTTTTTTGAGAAACAATTCTTTATTGAGCAATATTACAATCTGTCCAATTCAGGACATTTTTAATAGTGATAACGTATAACATTCATACTACATTCATACGATATATACAAAACAATAAATTTATATAATAATAATAATACAATATACATATATACAAAATAAAATCAATAAAAATATATACAAAAGTCACTCATACCTATTTACAATTCACAAGCATACAGCACGTGAGTGGAGAATCTAGCCAATGCTAGAACTCCAATATACATGTTACAAGAGGTCACGAGGCCACTGCCGTTTCAACCTTCTAGGAGGATGGTAAGGATGTGTGGAGTTGGATAGGGATTGGGCTAGGGGATTAGGGTGATGGATAAGGTTCTGATGGAATTTAGAGAATTTTAATGGTATAAGGTCTAAAATAAATGGAATATTTAGGTCGCGGTGTAAGGTAAAGTTGGATACATAATAAGGGGCATTAACTATTGTTCGGAGGACTTTAGATTGGAAGGATTGAATGCGTTTGATGTTAGAAAATTTGGCTGTCCCCCACAGTTCAAGTCCGTAGGTCCAGATAGGTTTCAGTACTGTCTTGTATATTAACAGTTTGTTCTCGATAGATAGTTTTGAATTTCTGTTCAGTAGTCTGTATAATTGTCCAAATCGTCGATTAAGTTCTTGTCGTTTAAGTCTAGTATGCGGGTTCCAAGTTGGTCCTTTGTCCAGAAGGAAGCCAAGATACCGGACTGTGTCGGAGAAAGGAAGCGGAACGGAGTTAAAGAGAACTGGAGGGCAGGATTGTCTTCGAAGGGTAAAGGTGCCATGTTTGCATTTGGATTGATTGACTTTGATTCTCCAGTTGTTACACCAGTCTTCAATTTGAGAAAGGTGCGTTTGGAGGCCTATAGATGCAATCTCGGGATCTAAGTGTGAGGATAGGATAGCTGTGTCATCAGCGTACGTTGCTAGGAAGGTATTAGGGCAAACAGGAATATCAGCCGTGTAAATATTGTAGAGGATAGGACCAAGGACACTGCCCTAAGGAACACCGGATTCGACTGGATAATAATTGGAATATTCTGCACCACAGCGAACTCGGAAGGAGCGCTTTGATAGATAGGATCGGAGGACTAGGTATAAAGATTAAGGTAAATGGTTTTTGAGCTTAAAGAGTAATCCCGGGTGCCACACCCGGTCAAATGCTTGACAACGCTTACTAGACGTTCAAAACTCCCAGTATATTACAAAAACTCATTTACATCACTATTATCAGACCTATTGGGACATATGGAATCGAGCTTTGGGGCTCTACAAAACCATGTAATTCCTCTCGCATCCAGTCCTTACAATACAAAATCCTTCGCAAAATCCTGAATGCCCATTATTTTGTTACAAATCAACTCATTCATAATGACTTTAACATCCCATTTGTTGCAGACATAGCCCGTGATACATACTCTTCTTTTCATTCTAAACTCCCTGCCCACACAAACCCACTTGTCCGTAATTTATCTACCTTAGATATCCCTAATAACCCTCCGAGGCGACTGAAAAGAAAGTGGCCTCCGGACTTACTGATTTAAAATAGTTCGTGAAGTGATACCACTGGGTAGTTCTTTCTCAAGACATTTTCATGACTTTTTTTTTTCATTCCTCATATTTACTTATTGTGTTCTTTAATACATTTGTAAATTACTATAAATAAATTAAAAAAAAAAAGAATCGAATTAAAAAGAATTAATTGTTCCAAATAATATATTCATAAAAAAGAATCATTTTAACAGTAGACTATCCCAAACATTAAATGTAGGTAAGTGAAATTACTAGATCTTACCTTTATGAACAATTCTTATTCATTTCTCGGTTTATAAATGCTAAATTAACTGTTAAAAGATTCCAACAAGTTACAATTTTGCTTATAACAAAGAAATGCACAGTATAAAATGAAACGGCTACCTACTACCAGATGTGCAACATCCTTAAAGGTGATGTTCAGTGAGAAATAATTATCATACACTCTCACATACTTTCAGCGTATTATAATAAATATTCAATTACCGTATTTTCTATTAAACTTCATAATTTATTTGCTCTAGAGCCCATGAAAGGTCTTGGGTTCAGCACATATAGAGATTTGTACAATTTCTAGGCCAACGGCCGTGCAATGAGGTGATTCTGTCTGAAGATCACGCTCAGCCGCCAGGTTTTTCCTTAATCTTGGGCACCCACCTTATTGAGGATGGAACTGCCTCCGGAGGGTCTCGATATCCTCACGGCTGAGGTAACCGAATAAATAACATTCTGCCACAGCCGGGATTCGAACTCAGGACCTAGAGGACGTCAGACTGGTGCTCTACTAGACCAGGCCGCTCCCTTATTTTTTTTTTAATTTATAATCTTGAGCGGGAAGTTAGTTCAGGGTGCAGTTAAAAGAACACGTAATCAAATATAAACTTAATTTACTGGTGCCGACGTTTCCGACTAAATTATAGGCCTTCTTCAGGGCTATAAAAAGTAAAAGATAACAACCAGTAGTTGAATACAATGTATAGATATGATAAGTAAAAGAAATATAGTGATTATCAAAAACAAAGTGAAATATTAGTTATGACAAATGACAAATATAAAAATAATTATAGACAAAAGGGACACAAGAAATTTAATAAAAGGTGAATAATTATATAATAGATTTTTTTTTTTTAAATATCAATATTTACAGTATGAAATATTGTAAAGATAAAAAAATATAATTTTAACAAAATGAGAAAAAGAGTTACAAATCTACGAGGCATGTTTCTAAAGTAAGTACCGTTTCAGAATTTTAAAAAAAGACGTGCAAAGATATCGCAATAATTTTATTTTTAAATGAAAGCCTGTACCTTAATCTACTTTTCTACATAATTTCCATGAATTTTGAGGCTCTTGTCATAACGCGGCACCAATTTTTGAATACCCTCCGAAAAGTTCTGCTGCCTGACTTGTTAACCATTGCATCAAAAATGTTTTGACTTCGATACAAAACACTAAGAGAATATTGAGGAAAGCAGTCAGACAATGATGAAATTGTAAAGCGTCTGTTTTCTCTCACCTTTTCGTCCACTTTCTGCACCAAATCTTCATTAACGGCCGAAAGACGCCCACTCCGTTCTTCATCATGTACATTTGTGCGGCCATCTTTAAATGCTCTCACCTATTTCCTAACCATTCCATTACTCGTAATGTTTTGACCGTAAATTTCAACGATCTCACGATGAATATCGATCGGTTTTACGCCTTTAACATTAAGAAATCGTATAACAGCCCGTACTTCACAATCAGCGGGACTCACTATTGTCAGAGGCATCTTAAACACTCGGTAAACAACATATACATTGAAGAATCTTATTGTAATGGCGTCAGTGCGTAGACAAGAGATGTATTTAACCAGCGCGCATGCGCGGAACGCCGACCGTAGCGCTGCAGCGGCGGAATCGCAAAACGGTACTTACTTTAAAAACATGCCTCGTATATCTAACGTACGAAATGGAAGAGTTGCTATTTACACTCCTCCACTAGTTTGGACCGTGTCATGTAGCTACCCAAAGCTCCGATAGTAGCTTGACTATCGCTATGTATAGAGTACCCTTACTGCATTATAATTAATTTCCGCAAACTTTGTAGGTTAGCGTACTGTATCCATGATTTACGACTTCCTTTTCCAGGGTAGGATCGTCGGTGGAAAGGAGACCAAGAAGAACGAGTACCCTTGGATGGTTTCCCTTAGCAACGGATGCGGAGGGTCCATCATCTCTCCATGGCACATCCTAACGGCTGCGCATTGCACTGACCACAAAACTCCTGATTCTATCCAAGTGTCCGTTGGAAGGCATAAGTTAACTGGGAGTAAGTAAAAATATATATCTAACCTATTGAATAATTAAGACTTTCATTTTCAAAAGGAACTGTATCCACTTAGGAAAAATTTACAGGAAACGCAAACATTGGGCGTTAATTTATTATTCAACAAATTTACTGGATTATTATTAATTTCACTTACTTTTATATATATATATATATATTATATAGTAAGGGACAGTAAAAATTTTCTATTTAGAATTTTCACCGAAAATACGAGTTTTAGAACCCTTTAAGTCCAAATGACCAAGTCCCGCGTACAGGCCTGTGTATAAAATCTAGCTCAAAAACGAAATGTTTTATAAAACTGGAATTTCATATTTTAGAAGCACAATATGCCTAAGATGTAACAGCAACTTTTTCGACAATATCAGTAGAACCAATTAAGTCCTTACATAAAAAGACCAATTTGCACATTTTTACGAATTTGATTAAATTAGCTATATCGATTTAAAATTTAATGGACTTTAATATTCTGTTGGCTTCATTCTGATTGAAATAGCCTGGCATTGAAATAGCACTTAAATGCCGATTATTTTTTTTTCTTTCAAAAATTAAATTTTCTTCGTACAAAGTATCTTTAATTTTTTTGATTCGAAAAAAAATCAGCCATTTCATTTTGTTAGAATTGATAAAAAAATAAAACTGGTAGAAATATATGATTATCAAAAACAAAGTGAAATATTAGTTATGACAAATGACAAATATACAAGATAAGTATAGATAAAAAAATATAACTTTAACAGAAAGAGAAAAAGAGTTATAAATCTACGAGGCATGTTTTTTTAAGAAAATACCGTTTTGGAATTAAAAAAAGACGTACAAAGATATTGCAATAATTTTATTTTTACATGAAAGCCTGTACCTTAATCTACTTTTCTACATAATTTCCATGAATTTTGAGGCACTTGTCATAACGCGGCACCAGTTTTTGAATACCCTCCTCAAAAAATTCTGCCGCCTGAGTTGTTAACCACTGCATCAAAAATGTTTTGACTTCGTTATCGTCTTGAAGACGCCGACCGCCCAGGTGTTTCTTCACCTCCATTGTGGTACCGCTCAAGGAAAGTCAATGCACTGCCTAAACATTGGATTTTGTGCAAATCCGTCAACATTTTTGGAACCCAACGGGGAACACAATTACCGGTAATTCAAGTTCTCGGTCACAATGCGATACTAAACACTACGAGAATATTGAGGAAAGCAGCAATGATGAAATTGTAAAGCGTCTGTTATCCCTCACCTTTTCGTCCACTTTCTGCACCAAATCTTCATTAACGACCGAAGGACGCCCACTCCGTTCTTCATCATGCACATTTGTGCGGCGATCTATAAATGCTCTACTCATTTCCTTACCATTCCATCACTCATAATGTTTTGCCCGTAAACTTCAACGATCTCACGATGAATATCGATCGGTTTAACGCCTTTAGCACTAAGAAATCGTATAACAGCCCGTACTTCACAATCAGCGGGACTCACGATTGTCGAGGCATCTTAAACACTCAGTAAACAACGTATACAATGAAGAAAATTCATGGAAATTGTGTAGAAAAGTAGATCAAGGTACAGGCTTTCATGTAAAAATAAAATTGTGGATGTAATTAGTTGACCGTTGAGAATTACTGGAAGGAATTAGTCCGGGTGGCGGTCATTAAATGAAACAACTAAATAGTTTCAACTATTTTATTGTTTGCCAACGTTTCGACCCCCTTTGTGGGTCATCATCAGGGCTAAAAAGATACAAAAGAATATAATTTCAATGACATTACATACAATATTATATAACCTATTTAGCTAGAGAACGTCGGTATTGAAAAAATAACAGAAGAACTGTATATGTAAAAAAAAAAAATGACAATGACCATATTACAATAATGAAAGTGTTATACAGAGAAAATAAAAATGTTCACTAAACAAAATTTACACAGGTATCAATAATTTACATGAAATATGAAATATAAAAATATGAAGTAGAGTGGAGATACGTACCGCATGGTGGGAGAATGGAAACTAGGTACTGTTTTGGTAGATGGGGGGTAGGTAGGATGGAAAATACGTAGGAAAAGGTGGAATGGAAAATACGTACTGATTTATGGACAGGGCCTGACAACAATGACTAAAATTCTTAATACTACCATACAAAGAATCAATGAAATTTAACTTATGATTATAATAATGATACAGGATAAAAAATTATGATTTAATTCTTGAAATATCACCTATATAATAGTAAGAGCAGTGATGGAAGATGTATATGGAGAAAAACTGACTGTACCTCCCAACTTAATCATCCCTAATTCTGTTTTAGGTATCCAAAGATAACAGGGTGGAAAAAATAATAATGGAACATTGTAAAATACATTAATTGACAAATCTTACAGGTTGATAAAAAAAAATTAAATAAACATAAATACAAGTTGGAATAAATTGAATAGTGAAGACATTTAGAAAATTTTAAATACATAAACAAAACAAAATAAATACATATATAGAATTATATGGATACCTAAAATAGATTTAAAAATATTAATAAAAACCAACAAACAATAATAATGAAAAACAAAACAATATATATGGTGGGATAGACAGAGAAAATATGCTACTTAATAGAGTTTAATATGTGGCTATATGTGGAGGAAATGCATTGTTTATCGGTTTTGTGGTTAACAGGATTGGATTGGAGGTGGATGTGGACGGATTCAGCGATTAGTCTTTTCTTATGGTTTGGAACATAATCTAAAATGGAGCAGTCGTCAAAGTTAAAGGAATGATTGAAATGTATGGAGTGTTCAGAAAGTTTTGAGGCTAGAGGGTTTCGAGAGGATACGGAGAGTTTATGTTGCGATATTCTGGTTTTTAAGTAATTTTTGGTTTCTCCTACATAGGATACATCACAATCTGTACATGAAATTTTATAAACAATATTGGAACGATATATAGGAGTGATCGGGTCTTTTGTATTGGTAAAAAGGTGAGAAAGCTTGTTCTGGGTCTTTAGTCCTAGTTTTCTTTCTTCTTAGTTATCTTTAGTCCTAACTAGGACTAAAGACCCAGAAAAAGCTTTCTCACCTTTTTACCAATACAAAAGACCCTCCACTACAAACATTGCCTATTAATTTTGAAAAAAAAATAAGAGACTTCTAGAACATGATAATGTAATTAACTATTAACTATGTATTATTAATGTGTATGTGAATTGAATAAGTAATGTATTATCCACTGAATTAATTATTGCCATTCGGCTTTTGGTTATTACATTTATTAAAATTCCAAATAAACAGTTCCTATTGACATCATGGATTTTGATGAACCCAATCCTTTTTTTTATATTAATTTTCTTGTTTCATCCAATCCAAAGGCGACTAGTTTTCATTTATTTATTGATTTTTCATCACAAAAGACTCCCAATACATCTATCCAAGTGATATAATAAGGACCAATGACGTTGACCAAATATGTTGTGCGGGTTTGCAGAGCAGAATAAGCCCACCTCTCTACACCTTGTGGTTTACAGAAAGGTTATATCTGTTTACAGAGGGTAGATTATGTTTTGGAAGGAAATGTTTTTAGTACCTTTTGGAACGAAATGAAATGTGGATTTAGTACCTTTTGCAATGAAATGCAATTTTCAAATACCTTTTTAAAAGATATTTCTTTTTTATAGATAAAATTTGATGACGGATTTAGATAAAACTAAACCATTAGAAATATGTCAAAATATCAATTTCAAATAAAATGTCCTTTAGTACCGTTTGGAAATCACAATTGATGATGTCATGTCAATAAATATTGTTTTTAGTATAATGTACCTGAAGATAAGGGAAGGCCTCAAAACGACATATTCAAGACTTATTAGAAACTATAAGTAATAAAATAATTATTGATAAATATTTTAATAAAAAAGAAGAAAAATTCTATAAAAATTCTTAAATTCTTCGCAAATCAGAAGATAAAGTTGATATATATGATGTGTTTCCGCCATTTTTCAGGAGGCCTTTTTGATCACGTTGTAGTTCACCGCGTAGCGAATATCCTCCAACACGAGGCTTACAACTTAAACAACAATAATCCATTCAACGACATTTCTATCCTCGTCTTGAAGACGCCGATAAAATTCACCCAATATGTCGGCCCGATCTGCTTGCCTAAAGATCGATTGGATGTTGTTGGAAAGTTCATCAAGGTTACAGGTATGGTTATTATTATTATTATATCTTGAATGTAAAAAATGATATAGCATGTATTATACATGGATGTATGAAAAATAATTTTTATTGTGGGACATTTTCTTCCCTAAGAATAATATACAATAAACAGAGGAAGTCAACTTTGTCTGGCTTCTTTTATATACATTTTTTTTTTTTAATTTATTTAAAGAAATTTACAACTGTATTAAATAAATATATGATAAGAACACATGGTAGTCCTGTGAAGAAGCTACCCATTGGTAGCGCTCCAATGTCTAATTTATGTTAGGAGGTCTCTTGGCCATCTTCTTTTAAGGCGCCTCGGTGGGTTCTCGGGAATAGGTATGGGAGAGTGGTCACGGATATTGTGGGTTTGAGTGGGCAGAGAGTTTGGAATGAAAAGAGGTATATCTGTAACGGGCCAAGTCTTCGACAAATGGGATATTTAAGTCTTTATGAATGGTTTTATTAGTAACAAAGTAAGGAGCATTGAGGATTTTACGAAGGATTTTGGTATGTAAGGATTGGATGCGAGAGGAATTCGAAGGTTTAGTAGACTCCCATAGCTCAATGCCATAGGTCCAAATAGGCCTGATATTTGTTATATAAATGAGTTTTTTGTAGTAAGTAGGAAGGTTTGAGCGTTTGTCGAGTAAGTGTTGTAGTAGTAATCTATATCTACGAGCAGTTTCCTGTAGTTTCAGTCTAGTATGATAATTTCATGTTAGGCGTTTGTCGAGGTGGAGTCCTAAATACCGAATCTGTTCAACAGGAGTAAGTAGGATATTGTTAAAGGATACGGTGGGGCAGGAAGTCATAGGTTTACGACGTAGAGTGAAGGTGATTCGATGGGTTTTGTTAGGATTTATTTTAATTCTCCAGTTTTGACACCATTCTTCAATGGCTGATAAATGGTTCTGTAGGATTTCCGATGCAGTAACAGGATCATTATTCACAGATAACACAAATGTGTCATCGGCGTAGGAAGTAAGGATAGTGCTTGGATGGAAGGGAATATCAGCTGTATACACCGTGTAAAGGATCGGACCCAGGATACTACCTTACGGTACACCGGCTGACTGAGTGAATACGGACGAGTAAGAAAGATTATGGTTAACTTTAAAGGTTCTATCAGAGAGATAGGAACGAATTAATAGGCAGTACGCTGGAGAGAGGAATTGACGGAGCTTGTATAGCAGACCTGGATGCCAAACTCGATCAAAAGCCCTTTTATAATTATTTAGTCAAGTAAATTATTAAAAGGTTAATATGAATAAAATATAAAAAACTAAACAAAAACGGATAACAACTTGAAATGAGTTTAGTTCAGTATTATCAGAGTCTAGATTTATTACATATGTGCGGAAGATTGATTTTTGAGGCGGTGGTTAAATAATTGGTGTGTGAATATGGTTATGGATGGTATTTTTCGGAGGGTGATGGGTAAAGAGTTCCAAAGAATGGTAGCACGGACAATAGGAGAGGAAAGGTATAGACCGATGGGTTGGGATCTTGTATTTAGGGTGTGCACGGAAGAGCACGGGGTAAGGAGGTCAAAGATATAGGAAGGTTTTCTGGTTCGCGACGATTGCAATAGGAAGATGCCAAGTAGGTATACTCTTCGGGATTCGGGATAGAGCCACCTTTGACCAGAATACCAGAGAGAGATGTGTGGCTGTCAAGAGAGGCCGTACATAAATCTTATAAACCTGTTTAGTAATCTTTTTAACCTCATCTCGTTTTCACCACTGAGTAGAACAAATCCGTTACCTAGGACTCCATCTTGACAAACGTCTTACATGGAATCCCCATACGCGACTTAAACGACAAGAAACTGCCCGTAGATACCGACTACTACAACACTTACTAGACAAACGTTCAAAACTTCCAATTTATTACAAAAATCTCATTTATGTTACCATCATCAGACCCATCTGGACATCTGAAATCGAGCTTTAGGGCTCTACTAAACCATCTAATTCCTCTTGCATTCAATCCTTACAATCCAAAATCCTTCGCAAAATCCTAAATGCTCCTTATTTCGTTACGAATAAAATCATCCATAATGACCTAAATATCCCATTTGCCGCAGAACTAGCCCGAAACAGAAATGCCTCTTTTCATTCCAAACTCCCAACCCACACGAATCCTCTTGCACGCAACTTATCATTCCAATCTTGTTGATGTAATCGATTTCATAGATCATATGTCGAAAGATGTAATCGATTGTAACCTAACCTCGATATTGTTGTGAACATGTGCTTTTGAAAATATACTTATAAATACAACTAATGTTATTGTGCTATGAAACTAATGTGTTGCATTTTATTAGTAGGATACGAATAACATAGAAACATGGTGTCAGGTTAACTGAACCTAAAAAATTGCTGTTTAACCGTTTAAGTAAACCGAAAAGTTCATAATGGCAAGTATTCCGGCACCTCCTACTTTAGATCTTTCGGACCCCGAGCAAGCCGGAGAAAATTGGTCTATATTCAAAAAACAATGGGGATATTATGAGATATTATTGGATGCCGGGAGCAAGAAGGATTTGTCTGGGAAAAAGGTACGTGCTGCATTATTTTTGTCATTATTAGGAACTGAAGGTTTAAAGCTACTGAGTAAACTAGGAGGTAGTGATTTGAATAAAGTTGAAGAAATAATTTGTCTGTTAGACAAACATTTTAAAACTACCCGTAACACTATATATGAAAGATTTGTGTTTAACTCGATGAATCAAAATATAGGTGAGTCCGTCAAGTCGTTCATAGACCGTTTGAAGCAGCAAACGAAGACATGCGGATTTAAAGAGTTGGCTGGGAAAGATGAGTTAGAGATAGAAGAAGCATTGATACATATAAGAACAAATTCAGTGTTTAATACATTAAAAAACGTTGGTACGCATTCACTATTGGCAGAATCGCCCATCAGCCCCATAAATACCGCTGGGAACTCTACTTTCCCAAGCAAACAGTTCCGATGCCTTGGAGATCACAACATCACAACATACGTTTAACTCGTTTCACTACTTTTACGATAATAACCTATTGTTACGTTGCTCCCTCAGGTTGGGGCGAAACCAAAGGCACAGGTGACCACAAAGTCCTTCGAGAAGTCGACGTCCAAGTTATCCATAACGATGTCTGCAGAAGAAGCTGGCCACTCACTAGCCAACCGACACAGGTCTGTGTCTACACTCCGAACAAGAACCCCTGCTTTGTAAGTATCTTCTGCTTCGTTATTAATTGTAATTTACCATGTTCTTCTTTACTTATATACGCATATCAAGGCCGCGCTAAACGATGATCATTTTTATGATAACGATATATGATAGATGATTGATAACGATTGATACATGCAGGTGAAAGCACCCTCGTTGTAGTAGGACAGGGAGTAGGCATGATAATTTTTAATGAAGTCAGATAGAAACTACTAATAACTGAGGCTTGGTAACAGAATAGACATAAACTCACCAACTGGCCATAGGCAGTACCATAAAATAGGGTGGATAGGAACAATGGTGTGAAAGGGAACAAATCTTCAATATTATTTCAAAGTTTCTTGAAAGCCACTTACTTTACCGTATATGAATTAATTTTGGTGTTATTTTTTGGCCACCCTGTAAATCAGAAACAGTTCTTCATTGATTAATAATACAATCAGTCCAATTTAGGACATTTTTTTTTCGTGATAAAGTACAACATTCACACGATATATACAAAACAATAAATTTATATAATAATAATACTATATACATATATACAAAACAAAATCAATAAAAATATATACAAAAGTCACTCATACCTATATACAATCCTCAAGCATACAGCACGTGAGTGGAGAATCTAGCCAATGCCAGAACTCCAATAAACATGTTTACAAGAGATCTCGAGGTCACTGCCGTTTCAACCTTCTAGGTGGATAGTAAGGAAGTGTGGAGTTGGATAGGGATTGAGCTAGCGGATTAGGGTGATAGATAAGGTTCTGATAAAATTTAGAGAATTTTGATGGTATAAGGTCTAAAATAAATGGAATATTTAGGACGCGGTGTAAGGTACGGTTGGTGACATAATAAGGAGCATTGACTATGGTTCTGAGGACTTTGGATTGGAAGGATTGAATGCGTTTGATGTTAGAAAATTTGGATTGATTGATTTTGATTCTCCAGTTGTTACACCAATCTTCTATTTGAGAAAGGTGTATTGGGAGGCCTATAGATGCAATTTCGGGATCTAAGTGAGAGGATAGGATGACTGTCATCAGCGTACGTTGCTAGGGAGGTATTAGGGCAAACAGGGATATCAGCCGTGTATATATTGTAGAGGATAAGAACAAGGACGCTGCCTTGAGGACACACGGATTCGACTGAATAATAATTGGAATATTCTGCACCACAGCGAACTCGGAAGGAGCGGTTTGATAGATAGGATCGGATGACTAGGTATAAGGATTGGGGTAAATGGTTTTTGAGCTTGAAGAGTAATCCCAGGTGCCACACCCGGTCAAATGCTAGCGTTATGTCCAGAAATGCACCCGGAAGTACTCCTTGTTCTCAAGGGCAGAGGAAATATGCCACCCTGTAAATAATACCCAAACGCCTTGCAAATATTACTAGCGGCCTCAGCTGCTGAATGGCCGAGTTTAAACTCGTACAAAAAAATTACTCGAAAATCGCGTGTTTCCATGTTCATATTTGGAGGTATACTAAAAAGTGGGTAATTGATTGAGAAGCTAATGTTAAAAAACGGACATTTCACGTGAAACAATCCAATACAAGCTGAGGTCAATTCTTCAGGAGAAGGCATCACCTCACATGTCATTACTAATGACTCTCCACTAATAATGAACAACCTATTAGTTCACTCTTTGGTTTGCATCAGGGTGACTCCGGCGGCCCGTTGATCTACTTGGACCCTGCCACCAACAGGTTCACTCAGGTAGCCGTGGTCTCTTACGGACCTATCCAATGTGGAACTGACCCAAGGCCTTCGGTCAACACAGATGTCTTCGCCTTCATCAGTTGGATCAGAAACGCTGTAGCAAGTAAGACTAAATACCATACATATTAATAAACGTAATTACCAAGTTCCATTTGATACAAAAGCTTAACAACTGTTTTATTTTCTGTTTAGGAAGCCACCCTGAAGTACAGGTCTGCACAAGAGCTTGAACAGGTGGGAACACTCATCGAAGGTATACTTGAATCGAATGTTTTTAAATAAAAATAAATCTATATTTATTTCTCATATTCTTCCTAACAATTCCCTCTTAACTCTGAGTGTTGTGAATAATCTGGATTAAAGTAATCTATACTAATATTATAAAGCTGAAGAGTTTGTTTGTTGAACGCGCTAATCTCATAAACTACTAATTCGAATTGAAAAATTCTTTTTGTGTTGGATAGTCCATTTATCGAGGAAGGCTTTAGGCTGTATAACATCACGCTGCGACCAATAGGAGTAATGAATCAGTGGAAAATCTGGGGGGGGACAGGAAAATTAACTTCGCATCCAATGATTCTAAATGATTACCTTAATTTTAAAATAATTCTTTTTCCCGTTAGGCCGTAACAATTAACAAATCACTGGGGCAAACATTTAAACAATTCGACAGGACGACCACAGCGCTGACAAGACAATGTACAGACCCTCAGACTAGACTGAGAAACCATAACTTGACTAACTGACTCAGAAAGACTAGTGAGCCCCATCACTAGGCGTGGCTCCCTTTCGCTCCCATATACCGAAAATTTTTGTATCCTCTCTCCCCTTTATAATGCATGTAATTCAGAAAAAGAGATCCCATATCCCTTTCTATATTTCCGATTTCCAACCCCAGCTCCCATGGGGCTTAGAAAAAAAAAATAAAAAAAAATTTAAACAATTAGGAATCGATTTACGTCAAGACTGGTTTTCCGACGGCCAACTATATGTTGCATTGTCAAGATCGGGTTGCGGAAAACTCGGCATGTTCTTCTACAACAAGAAAATAAAACTGAATATATCATTTACGTAGAAATACTTTAAAATATGTATATTTTAAAAACTTCTTAATCGCTATCATAACAGAAACTGACGCAGACGAAGTCGCGGACAACAGCTAGTCCCTCTATATATAAAATGATAACGGGATTTTGATTTCCGCTAACTCCTTCTAAACTGGACTGATTTTGATACGGTTTTCACCAAGATTTTGGGGATTGTTTCCTGAAGGTTTATAAGTAAAAATCCAATCTAGCTTTTCCTAAAACGGGAAAAATAAATTTTCTGTGACCAATTCATAAAAAAATTACTCCTGAAATATAAGTAGTAACATAGACGTATAATATACCGTTAGAAAGCGCAAGGTTTTAGAAAAGTCAACATGCAATCGAATAAGTAGGGAATTTTATAGGAAGAAGTTATAAGCGCATTCGTATTTATATTTGTAATCTTATCAGTTGGGAGGTTATGGTGATTCATGGTTATTGTACAGGTTATATACTTCATACAGTAGTAAAGATTTTAGAAAAAAAATCTGGTGCGGGCAACACACGACTTTCACTTACCTCTATTTTTAAAATCAATGAAAGAATTTTCAAATACAGTTAGAGATAAAAATACGTGAAACTATTAAAGAATTAATTAAATTGAATTTATATAGAAACATGTGTTTTATTAAAAAATCTATTATATTATTATCTAAAATAATCAGTTAGTTTTATCTTCTTTTCATCACTCGTCGTCGGAATCGTTTTCGATAAAATCGAAAAAAGGTGCAAAAAGCATGGTATAAAGTGGCTCTTCTGGTAATCTCATTTTGATGAAAAGGTTTTGTAACGTCTCGGCCGTATATTTGTCTTAAATATGAAATTTCAGTTTCATAGGACTTACTGTTTCCGTCCGGGAGTTACCACACACACACACACACACACATAAAGACCTTTTTATTTGGACTCAGGGGACCCTAAAACGTGTATTTCCGTTGAAAACTGGAATTCGAAAATTTTCAAGATCGCAATACTTCCCATTACTATATTTAGTAAGTGAAAGTAATATTATGTGCCAAATCGTACAGCACGTTTATCGATGAAATTTTATAGGGTAGGGTCATCACTCCCTACGCCTATTTTAAGCGTGAGAGACTAGCGTGCTACCCATTCAGCCATGGGCTATGTGTGTGGTGTGTGTGTGTTAACTCCAGCGCGTAAACGAAAAGTTGTACGAAACTGAAATTTCATCTTTAAGAAAACTATACGCTCGAGATATTACGGAAACTTTTTCATCAAAATCAGCTGACCGGAAGAGCCACTTTATACCATGCATTTTGCACTTTTTCACAGTTTTCTTAAAAACGACTCAAACGATTTTGATTAAACTCAATATACCGATGTAAAATTAGATGGGCTTTAATATCATGTAGGTTTTATTCTGATTGAAATAGTCTAAAAGGGCTTAAACGTCGATAATTAATATTTTCTTCCTCTAAAGTACCTTCAATTGCGTACATTCCAAAAGTTGGACGAATTTGATGACCAACGAAAGGATAAAAGAGCAAAACTATTTTTTAATGTAATTTTTGGTTTTTTGATAATAAGAACAGTAATATAGACGAATAATATACCGTTGGAAAGAGAAAGATTTTAGATTGACGAATAGGGAATAAACTTATTACTGGTTAACAATTTAATATAAATATATTATTTAATCTAAATCATATGTTCCCAACAAAAATAAATACACGTTTTATTAATATCAATTTAAAATATTTTTCAAATTGAAGTAAAATTAATAGTTTTTAAATTGATTTGAACAGTCGAGGTAAGTGAAAGTCTTATGTTGTCCGCACCAGATTTTTTTTATCAAAATCTAAAGTTGATTGTTTACTGAATTAACAAGTTATTCTTCTCAGTCCATGTTAAGCCTTGGAGCAGTGAGGATCTAAAGGAGCATTAACTCTCAGCACAGATAAGAGACTTTATTTTTATTCAAATATCTTTTCATTTTATCCTTTCATTTTTTTTTAAAATTAATTAGTCAAATTGTTATTATACATGATTGTCACTTACTATATATAGTAAGGGAAAGTATTGCGATCGTGAAAATTTTGGAATTCCAGTTTTCAACGGAAATACACATTTTAGGGTCCCCTGAGTCTAAATAACCAAGTCCCGCAAAAAGTTCTGTGTGTGAAACTAAAATTTCATAATTAAGACAACTCCGAGACGTTACAAAACCTTTTTCATCAAAATGAGCTTACCAGAAGAGGCACTTTATACCAAGCATTTTGCACCTTTTTTCGATTTTCTCGAAAACAGCTCTAACGATTTTGATTAAACTAGCTATATCGATGTAAAATTTAATGGACTTTAATATCATGTAGGTTTCATTCTGATTAAAATGGTCTGACAGAGCTTAAATGCCGATATCCCCTAAAGTACCTTTAATTTTGTAGATTCAATAAAAATAACTATATTATCTTGTTAACGCTGATTTAAAACAGCTAAATATGCACGTTGAGCGATTTTGAAAAGCAACTAAAGGAGAAAACTGAAAAAATATTTTTTTAATGCAATTTTTCGTTTTTTAATATAAGAGCAGTAATATACATGTATGATATACCGTTGGAAAGCTAAAGATTTTAGAAAAAATATCATCTCATACACAAGCTTTTAAAAGTTAGTAGAGTGGTGAAAATCCTATAAAACTAAGTGATTATTTTATATAATAATATAATAGATTTTTTAATAAAACACATGTTTCTATATAAATTAAATTTAATTAATTCTTTAATAGTTTCACGTATTTTTATCCCCAACTGTATTTGAAAATTCTTTGGACATGAAAGGAAAGGTTATATCTGTTTACAGAGGATATAGTACGTTTTGGAACGAAACATGGATATAGTACCTTTTGGAACGAAACGTGGATTTAGTACCTTTTGGAATGAAATGCAATTTTTAAATACTTTTTTAAAGGATTTTTATGTTTTTTAGATAAAATCTGATGACGGATTTAGATAAAACTAAACCATTAGAATACAAATATGTGAAAATATCAACTTTGAAAAAAATGTCCTTTAGTACCGTTTTGGAAATCAACGTCTCAATTACAGGTGAACCGGTCTAGTTTTCAGTCCCTTACACTGAATTTTATTCGGTAATTAAAGACTACTGTAAAACCGCTTGGCAAAACCAATATTCACTACCTTCGACAGGTCAATATTATAAATCAGTTTTTCCTAGTGTCTTCTGCAGGCGGTGGTTTTCAAAAATTAGTTTAAATAAAGAAGAAATAAAAATATTTCGCAGACTAACATCTAACCATGGTTTATGTAATAGTTATTTGCACCGTATAGGGATTTCAGAAACGGCCACATGCATATATTGCAACAGGCGTGAAACGCTGCAGCATATTGTTATGGAATGCGAGACTTATGAATCTCAAAGGGCAAGCTTCCAAGCTTTAAATAATACTAATCCTACATACAAAGATATACTCTCACAAAGCGGAAGTAAACAAATCAGCAGTATAGCGAACTATTTTGAATCAATAAAAAATCTGGTGCGGGCAACACACGACTTTCACTTACCTCGACTGTTAAAATCAATTTAAAAACTATTAAATACACTTCAATTTGAAAAATATTTGAAGTTGATTTTAATAAAACGTCTATTCATTTTCCTTAGAAACATATGATTTAGATTAAATAATATAACTATATTAAATTGTTAATCAGTAATAAGTTTATTCCCCATTAGTCACTTTATATTACCTTTTACAACTTCGTGTATCAGATATTTTTCTAAAATCTTTCTCTTTCCAACGGTATATTATACGTCTATATTAATGTTCTTATTATGAAAAACAAAAAAAATGGATAACAAAAATATGTTTGCACTTTTCTCCTTTAATTGTTTATAAAATTCGCTCAACTTTGATATTTAGTCATCCTTCATCAGTGTCATTAAGATGATATGATTAATTTTTTGGAATATACAAAATTAAAGGTAGTTTAGAGGAGGAAAATTTAAAATATCGGCATTTAAGCCCTGTCAGACTATTTCAATCAGAATGAAACCTACATGATATTAAAGCCCGTCCAATTTTACATCGATATAGCGAGTTTAATCAAAATCGTTAGAGCCGTTCTTGAGAAAATCGTAAATATGTGCAAAATGCATGTTATTAAGTGGCTCTTCTGGTTAGCTGATTTTGATGAAAATGTTGCTGTCACATCTCGGGTATATAGTTATCTTAAATATGAAATTTCAGTTCCGTACGATTTTTCCTTTTCATACTAGACCTAACCACACACAGAGCTTTTTGTGGGACTTGGTCATTTGGACTCAAGAGACCCTAAAACGTGTATTTCCATTGAAAACTGGAATTCGAAAATTTTCACGATCGCAATACTTTCCCTTAATATATATTTCATATATAGGTAATTGAAAATAAAAAGTTATCTAAAATACTACATAGCTTAAGTAAATTGACAAAATTAAATAACCAAACTTTACATCATAGCGGTATGGATTTATCCAATGCCAATAAAAGAAAAAAACAAATTATTTCTCTAAATTATTGCACTTTTCCATGACTTTTTAACAATATAATATGAATAAAGTACTTTTTGGAAGAATATAACGCGAGATAACAGTCATCATAACCTTCTTAATACATTACTGATAACTAACACCTTTATGTTAATTACTAAGTTATGTATATTTTCCTATTCTCACTCTGAGAAATATGATTCCTTGTAGGTTAATTACATTTACGGTTAAAAATAGTTAATCTTCAAACAGAAAGCGAATATTAAAAAAAAAAAATTATTATCTCAACCTCTTATGATCCCTCATTCAAAAATTCAGTTCGGATGATCATTCGTTTCTCGTAATTCCTAATCGATTAATTCGAATAACTGATACCAAGAATTTTTAAACAAATTTAGAAACGAAAATAAATTGTTAATAAATTATTTAATTTAATTTTTATAGAAAGATGTTATTAAACAATGTTATAATATTATCTATGAATTCCTGTAAGTTTTTTCGGCTTTTCATCACTCCGGGTTAAAATAAGGTGACCAGATTTTTAGATGGGCAAAGCGGGACAACTATGAAGAGGAGGGGGGGGTACCAACAAAAAATTTTCATACGGAATAAAAATAATTATATTTTAACATAAGTACAATCTATAAATATCAAAAATGTATATTTTATTCCTTGATTTTTTATTTGATTGAATTAGTTACATTAAATTGTCATTTTTTAAAATATTGTAAAAAATCTTCATAAGAATTTGTCAAACTATATTTGACACATAAAATGGATTTCAAAGTTTAAACACAACTTAGATTTTTCTGATGTCCACATTTGATTTACTGTATAAAAACTTATAATTATATGTTTTGATTCTCAAAGATAAATTCAAATTTTAAATTAATAAGGGATTATCTTGACTGTTCTTAAATTACAATATTATATGTCTATGAGAATTTAAAAAATTACTAAAATGTTATAAACACATACAGTACAAATATGCGTTTGGGTAAATTTCGCCGAATTAATTTGCCTTAAACATAATTTACATGAAGATATTTTATAACGAAATTAGTTTGATTTACATTTTATTCGTATATTTCTTTCTAAATTTTTTTAAGGTTAAGGTCGGGGATATAATTTTTGTCATCAATATAAAATAAGAAGACTACGATTATTTTAAGCTGAGTTTAGGACAATTTATGTATTTATGAAATATATAAATAAATTACTTACCTTAATTTTCTATGGTAAGTAGCAGATTTGTAATATTTATTTGTTTAATTAGCTTGCTATCACGCAATACGAACACGAAGTGTATTTTAAAAAACGGCGCCGTACGCGGGACAAATTTTGAAAAAGCTGGACGTCTGGTAACAGCGATGACACCGCCGTCCCGCGGCCAAGCGGTGAAAGAATTACATAAAGAATTATTTTAGGTCAATTCTCCTTTAGTTGTTAACCAAATTTGCTCGACTTGCATATTTTGGCTTTATTTATCAATTCTAATAAGATGATGTGCCTAAATTTTTTAAATCTACAAAATTAAAGATACTTTAGAGGAAAAAAATTTAAAATATCTGCATTTAAGCCCCATGAGACTATTTAAATAAGAATAAAACCTACATGATATTAAAAAGCCCATTAAATTTTACATCGATAAATAGAGTTTAATCAAAATCGTTAGCCGTTTTTTGAGAAAATTGTAGAAAGGTGCAAAAATGCATAGTTAAAAGTGGCTGTTCCGGTTAGCCGATTTCAATGAAAATGTTGCTGTAACATCTCGGGTGTATAGATGTCTTAAATATAAAATTTCAGTTTCGTACGACTTAGCGTTTTGTCGCTAGACTTACCACAACACAGACCTTTTTACGGGACTTGGTTATTTGGACTGAGGAAACCCTAAACCCTGTTTTTCCGTCGAAAATTTTCATGATCCCAATACTTTCCCTTACTGTATATAGTAACACTTTGTTATCTTAGTTTGGGAAAATTTAATTTGGTAAATAAAATAATTTAAATTACAAATTAGAAAGATGTTGATAGTGACTATGTTGAAGAGGTTATATAAAAGAAATACAGGTGATAAATGATACGATGATTATAATTATTTCATGTCAGATATCAATTTTATTTACTCTATTAAATAAATAACATACCAGTACCAAGTAGCCACATCCAAATTATTCATAACATCCTTTTATCTTTTAAGAATAACCGATCTATATCATCATAACTCCTTTGCAAGTTCAATGCTATTTTCTGCAATTATGGGTAAAGGCTTATTCCAGAAAAAAAAATTGTTTTTTAGGATCCGAAAATAAGTCCTTTAATGTTGTTTTTTTATTAACAAAAGATTAACACTTTGAATTATTCTTAAAAACTAATCATAATTGATGTCTATAGGAACCTACACACAAAACATGAATATGATACTCAATATGCTTAAATATATTTCTTATAAATAAGAATAGTATTTTGCTAATTAATTTAATTAAGATGATTTTGCTTCCAGATGGTTAGAAATTTGATTGTCATTCAAAAGAGTACTTAAAATTTTTCATGAAACCTATAGTAATATGTATTTTATTATAACTGGAAACTATGGAGTGAATGTATCTTTTATCCCATCCTCGTTACTTAAACCAGACAATACTCATAATATGTATTTTATTATAACTGGCAACAATGGAGTGAATGTAATTTTATAAATAAGAATGCACAGAAACTTTCAACACACACACTTATATTTGAATTAATAATCACATATGGAAATATATGGGAAGGTTACTGGGAACCAGTATTGCCACAGTTGAACAATAGAAAAATATATTTTTTAAACATTTATAATAGTAATAATAATAGATAAAAACAATCCTATCATTTAAGTTGTACCATAAAACAGATACTCTCGAAGTTTATCGCGAACATACATCGTGACACAAGATTTATATACATAGATATCCACACAATAAAAATCAATAGAACATGTATAGAAAACATGCATACCTATATACAAGCCACAAACATTCAGCACTGTAATAAAAAAAAACCTTTGAGTCATTGAATATACACTATCCTAGTGAGCAACATAATGTTTATGAAGGTATTTCAAATTAGAAAATCATGCTATTGGCTATACTCTCGCTGGAGGCAGCCAGAATATTGGGATCAGACAATCCCTCCCTTGGACACAATGTAATCCACTATATCTTGCTTTTTGCAGTAAATAGCCCAGAACAGGGGGGTCAGACCATATACATCTGTAGCGTTGATTCGAGAGCCATGTTGGACAAGCAGCTGCACCAAGTCCAAGTGTCGATAACTGGCTAATATGAGCGGGGTGTACTCAAGATCGTCTGTCCTAGCTGTCTGGTCTGCATTGTGCTCCAACAGCATTTTGGCCATCTCAACGCCGCCGTGCAGTGCTACGAAATGTAGGGGAGTCCAATTGGCTTGGTCTTTCACATTAACTTTCGCACCAGCATCGAGAAGAGCCCTCACCACTGCTACATTTCCAGACTGTATTGCGAGATGCAAGGCAGTCCATTTATTCTTATCTTCCTCATCTACCTCTGCCCCAGCATAAAGCAATAGTTTCACCACTTCTAGATGGTTATGAATAGCAGCACAATGTAAGGCATTATAACCAAACCTATTTTTATAATGCATCGCTGCCCCAGCATTAAGCAGCATTTCCACCACTGTTGCATGTCCTTCTTTTGCTGCACATTGTAAAGGTGTACAGATGTGGGCACAAAGTGTATTCACTGGTGCACCCGCAGCAAGTAGCGCCTCTACTGACTCAGCATCTCCTCTTGTAGCAGCAAGATGTAAAGCAGTCTGCCAGTATTGGTCTTGAACATAAACCGCCACACCAGCTTGAAGCAGCACTCTCACCACATCAATATGACCCTCTCCTGTCGCCTGATGTAAAGCAGTCTGCATGTTCTTATCTACTCTATTCTTTGCTGCCCCAGAATCAAGCAGTATTCTCACCACCTCAGCATGTCCTCTGTGTGCTGCGATATGTAAGGCGGTCCTACCATTCGAATCCGTATCATCCACTGACACTACGGCAAAAAGCAACATTTTCACCACCTCTGAGTTTCCTATATAGGCAGCATAATGAAAGGCAGTACTGTCACTACTATCTTTTATACGCACATTTGCCCCGGCATCAAGAAGTGCTTTCACCGCTGCAGTGTGTCCCCCTAGTACTGCTAGATGTAAGGGTGTTTTCTGGTCCTCATTTTGAAAATTCAACTTGGACCCAGCCCTGAGCAGTGCTGCCACCACACCAACGTGTCCTTTCTCTGCTGCAAGATGTAAGGCAGTACTGTTTCTCTCATCTTTCACGTCCACCTTTGCTCCGGCTTTCAGAAGCGACTTCACCACCTCAGCATGTCCACGGCTGGCCTCAAACAAGAGTCTCGTGGCTTCTGTTTCCTGATGGAGCATTCTTAAAATATTTCGGATAATTTATATCAAAAATAATTTCAAGGTGACAAAGTGAAATCAAACTGATGATTCTGAAACAAAAATATCTATTGTTAGAAAATAAAGTCTATATCGATTGTATGTATTAAAAATCCTGAGGAAGAAAGATAATAAATTATTAAATAATTTACTTTAAATAATATTGCTTTGTAGCTTTGAACACTCAGTTTTTTCCTCTAGAGTAAACTCGGTAAACCTAGGTCAGCAAAAGGAAAAGTACATTAGCAATTACCTGACTTATCGTTTTAAACCAGAACCTAGAAAGACGAAAGTCGCGTCTCACTGGTGTATGTCCAAACCTTAATATTTTAAATTTTATGACATTGCATTGGAGAATCAGCAAGGCACAAAAATATTTATATTTTTTAATATTCAATTTTCAAACAGGCCGCTGAACAACCTCTCTGTGGTAAAGTGGCTAGCATAACAGATCTGCGGGTGCGAACCTGGCAGGTGGTGTAAGATATTTTAATGGGAGTGAAGTCCTTCAGAAAGGAAGTAAATAGGTGGTCTCAAGCCTGTGCTGTTATGTCAGGACTCATCGAAGATCCCTTAAAGATTCAGGTTGTACTGAAGGAATACTGGAAACCAGCATTTCAACATGTTTTTGGAGGGACCCTAAAGAGAGAAGCTGTCCTCTTCCCTTAATGGACAGAATAACTCTGAGGAGGGTGACAGAACACTGTCAGGTTAATAAGCGTCTCCATAATATGGTGTTGGTGGCCTCACCGATCTGCAGGTCTTGCAAGAAGGAAAATGAAAATGCCTATCATGTGATGTGCAGTTGTCCAGAGATTGCTAGGATATGGTTTTACCATTTTGGCACTGACAGTACTTTAGATCCTAAGCTTTGTGAAGTGATTAACCCCTATAGTTTGGTTGGATTCACCAAGACAATGGTCCTGTATTAACAGGATAATGTACGGTGCTGCTCAACAAGTCTGGTTGAGGCTGCAGTGCATGGGATAAATAACAATCCCCCTATCTAGGACTTTCCGTATCAGCCTCATCTCTGGTTGTCACCATAACCAATAGAAAAAGAGAGGAGTTTCAAGGGGAGCTTAGAAGAATGATGGGCAGAGGAGGCTAGTGAAGTTTGAACGAGGAACGTTTGACTAGATGTTCCAAGCGATAAGTAAACCATTCATAGCCGTGTCATGTACTTATGATGTAATATTGTGTATTGATACATAGTAATTACGGCAATTCTGAGCCTCAGTAATCTTACATTATATAAGATCTAAATATTTTAAATGATAAAAATATGAATAATTTAGGGATCACTTGTAGCTGGGTGGCTAGCATAACAGCCTCTTATGCCAAAGGTCACGGGTTCAAACCCGCAGGTGGTCCTAGGATTTTTTAATAGGAGTAAAAAAATCCTTAGTTATGCCGTCCTTGGAAGGAATGTTAAAAGGTGGTCCCGAGTCTGTGCAATGTCAGGTACTCGTTAAAGATCCCTATCCTAATAAAACCACGATAGGCAACATTTTCTACTCCCACTGTAGCATATATATATATATATATATATATTGTTGTGATACATTAAGTAGGCATAAATAAAAAATCGTCTAGACTTTGCTGCTCAACATTTTTTATTTTAATGATTTTTTAAACAGATATTCTCTATTCTTTCATGAATAAAAAACCGTGGATAAATTTATTTTCTGGCACGTACTTGGTGTGTGTTTGTGCATGCATTTGGAAATTGTTATTGTTTCCAATAGTTAATTGGTTTATATTTAATTTCATTCAAAAGCAAACTAAAAAACATCTCATAATGTGATGAAATAAAAAATAAAAAAAATTTTAAAGCGCATTCAACTAACAGTAACCATTTGTTATTGAAATAATGGACGGCGATTAAAATAAATTGTGTAAGATAATCCAAGATAATAATTAAGAAAAAAAATAGCACCCGTTTCATCAAAAACATTCTTAATCTGAAAGAGTCGCATGGATTAACTTGTAATTTAAATATATCAAACTGCAATGATATTAAGTTATGGAAAAATAATCTAGTAACACTAAGGGTTCAAATACAAAAATATATTTATAGTCAAAATATTATTAAAGTTAGAAATTCCAAAACCTCTCCCTTTTATCCACATTATCCTTCTCTCCTTCTGAGTTATTCGTAGCATTTGCCAGTATTCAGGAAGACCTAGATAGAATCTGTGCCTGGGCAACCCTGAATAAACTTAGGCTTAATGCTGAGAAAACGCAGGCCATTGTTATAGGTTCCAATTCCCTCCTCAGATCCAATACTTCCTTTCCGAATCTAATCCTAAATGGTCATCCAATCACCTTTAGCTCCTCTGTCAAAAACCTTGGTATTACCATTGATCAAACCCTTTCTTGGAAACCCCATATTGCTAATATTTCCCGACGAACGATAAGCACTCTAAAGTTTTTTCATCGTTCCCGCCATCTTCTCCCTCTTCCCACCCGTAAGCTTCTCGTCTCCTCATTAATATTCCCCCACTTCGATTATTGCTGTGTGGTATATGGTGGCCTCCCAAAGGTGCTCGAAGACAGACTCAAGCGTATCATGAACATGTTCATAAGATTTATCTTCGGTCTTCAGTGACCCACTTATACAGCGAGTTGAAGTGGCTCCTACCTGTTACACGGAGGAAATATTTTCTCGGATCATACCTTTACCAAATCATAAACTCCCAGCACCCTCCATACATTCACGGCATCCTTAAATTTAAATCCTCAGTCCACTCTCTCGAAACTAGATCCCGCCATTCCGACCTTTACTTTCCCACCCATAGAACTAAATCTTTTGATCACTCCTTTTATATCTGTTCTGCAACCCTCTGGAATTCCCTACCTACTGATATTCGCCATGCATCTTCCTTTCTCTCATTCAAATCTCACCTATTCCAACATCTTTTGGCATCCCAAATAGATGCACAACAAATCTGCAACTGACTTATTTCTATTTTAACACAAGTTATAATTATCTATTTTATCCTAAAGCTAGTGTGGAATAATTAGTTTGTTTTGTTTTTTATAATTCCCTCAACCCTATCAGTAGCCTTTAGGAGATTTATCTTCTTTCTTTCTTTCTTTTTCTAATCTTGTGTGTTTATTATCCATACTTTTTGTACATGAATGTATATAAGTCTAGGTAGTGTTTAATTTTTCCTTTTTGCTCATTTGTAAATAAAAATTAATTTTATTGTTTTCTTGACCAGACATACATGAATATCTACTGTTCAATTCTGTTATTCTTAAGGGACATAGTCCCAGAATAAATTTTTTTTAATTATTATTATTATTATTATTATCTAGCCACAGTAAATTACATTACTGACTAATGTTCACTGGAGGTGATTAGATGGCTAATTAAAATCAGGGGTGATGTTTTAAACTTAAATTATAAAAATTTCATGCAAACAAATAATATATATAGTTTGTGTAATACAAATGAAATAGAAGATGTCTTTCACTTTTTGGCTGCCTGTCCGATACTTTTAGATTTTAGAAAAAACTATTTGAATTCTAAAAATCTAACTTGGGATCGAACATTAAGAGTTAATAAATGGAAAAGATTGGCTGGGGTTAGATAATTACTCCAGATCGGCTTTCTCTCATAGAATGTTGTTAACGAAAGAATTTAACTATTAATGAATTTCATTTCAATACATAAATAACATCAGAGGTATTGATATATTGTCTCTTATTTTGTTATTGATTATTATTTTAAAGATAAAATTTAGATTAAAGATTGATTATATTTATTGAAAGATTAAAGATAAAGTTTTGTCAATAAACACAGACTCCACGGGCGGTCAATAGACCATGTACTGCGTCTAATTTGTATTATTGTATTTTGTAAATTATTTATTTTTTATTTTGTTTATTTTATACTTGCTGTAAGTTTGAAAAACAAAAAGACTTTTCTATCTATCTATCTGTAATCCAAGATAAGTATTTGCTAGAGGTAGGCTCGATGAACTTACTACAAGTAGGAAAACATTGTTCTCTGTGAATTTCTGAAATGTAAGAAATACAATATAATTGTCACTTTACTATTAGTTACTATCAGCAATTTAATTTGTCATTAAATTTGTGAGTGATTCTTGTTACAAGCCTAGGATCCACAAATATTTTTCATGAAGTTAATTTTATAAAATTTTCTAATGACATCTCGCAGAACCCCTAGTCTGGAGCAACTGCAATAAATAATACAGAAGCTGATATAAATTTATGTATATGTATATATATTAGGTGTAGAAGTATGAAACCAGAATTTCCCTACAGATGGAGCTCGCTATCAGTTTAAAGACCGTAAGACCGCTTCTGTAGCGCCATCTTCTCTCTTCAACAGCTGACGAAGTTTGTCAACACACAATAACTCATTATTCTATAAACTCAAACATGTCGAGTTTTGAGCCTACCAACTATGATTTGCGAACAGCATTGGTTTTCTGCTATAATTTAAAGAAAACTGTTGCAGAATCGCATAGAATGCATGTCGAAGCATACGGTGATGCTCTTGGCCAAACTCAATGCTTTGAGTGGTTTAAACAATTTAAAAGTGGTGATTTTGATATGAGAAATGAGGGGCGTAAAAAAACACCGAAAAAGTTTGAAGACAAGGACTTACAAGCCTTACTTGTTCAGACTAAACAAGAACTCGCGAAACAATTAAATGTGATGAGCAATATCTCTTCATCTGGAAGCTGTGGGAAAATAGGTATGTGGTACCTTGAATTGAATGAAAGACCCTTGAAAAAACACTTGTCAAATGCGGCTCGCCAGATGTAAGAGAAAATCATTTATTCATTGAATAGTGACAGGTGATAAAAAGTGGATATACTTTCAGAATCTTAAGTGTCATTAACCATGTGTTAATCCAGGCGAACTATCAACATCCACTGCAAGACTAAATCATTTTGGAAAGAAAACAATGCTGTGTGTTTGGTGGGATCAAAAGAGTATAATATATTATGAGCTACTAAAACCTGGCGAAACCGTTATTTCTAATTGCTACCAACAACAAATGATCGATTGGAATCAAGATATGTGTGAAAAACAACCGGAATATGCAAAAAGGCAACATATAGTCATTTTTCTTCATGATAATGCCCCCTCACACACAGCGAAACGGGTCATGGATACGATCAAGGCGTTCAATTGGGAAATACTAGCGCATGCGGTTTATTCTCCAGATTTGGCTCCGTCTGATTACCATCTGTTCGCATCATTGGGGCATGCAATCGCCGAACAACACTTTGATTCGTATGAAAATGACTTGACAACTGGTTCTCTTCAAAGGAAGAATTGTTTTTTTGGTGTGGAATTCATAACCTGCCGAAGAGGTGTGAAAAATGTATAAATTCCAATGGAGACTATGTTGAATATAATTTTCAAATAACAGTCGTGCAATTTTTTCAAAAAAATTTCGGTTTCATACTTCTACGCCTGGTATATAAATAGATCAGTGGTTCCTAACAAACATTTTTTGCAGACCTCTTTGTCTAATCAGTATGAGGCAAGGACCCGCTAAATAAAAAATAAATCGCCAGTAAGAAAATTGGAGTTATTTTCTAAAGTTATCAAGTAAATATTAAATAAAAATGTAAAACATCTTCCATAATGTTAAAACAAATTATAGATTTCAATTAAAAAATAAAACAAGTAAATTGGTTAAAAAACCTAAATATTTTATAAAATTACTAGCTGTACTAGCTTCGCACGCGACTATTTCATTTTTAACTATGCCTATCTATGACAAATAACAGCTTAATTTACAATAACATACCAGCAGCAAGTAGCCATACCCATGATTATCTAATACCGACATTTTTGCTTTAAAACATAATCATTCTATACCATCGTAACTTCTTTTCTCTGGGGTGAGCCCTTCCAACTGAATAAGCTCGCATTTTTTTTAAGTACAAATATATTTTTAAAACTTTAATGGATTTTCAGTCTATTGGTCTTATTAAAAACTCATCAACAGTAAAACATATGAATTCGATAGAAACCTACATACGAAACGAAACTTGGCTATGAAACGAAATATACTTTAATATATTTGTTATAATTATTTTAGTATCTTTCCTATTACTGAACAGATTAAGGTGATTCTGCTTCCAGGTTATTAGAAATTCAATGATCGTTCAAATGGGTACTTATAGTTTTGCATACGACGTTTAGTTTTTGGGTCATTCAAAAACCAATTTTATTTTACGTTTTAGAAAAAAAAATTTTTTTTTAACCGATTTGCTTAGTCTCTCTTTTTATACATTCTTATTACAATATTATCATCTCAATTCTGTTTACTTCCATACTTTATAACTATCATCTTAATTTTGTTTATTTCCATACTTATAACTTTCATCTTATAATAATTTTACATTTAATTTTATTTATGTTCCCATATTATAATACTGTCATATTATTATTATATACCTAACGCATTATTAAGTCTATAATTACATCGGTTGTTATCTTGTTTCTTTTAGCCCTGATGAAGGCCCACATTGTAGGCCGAAACTTCGGCACATAATTAAAATAGCACTTGTTTTAAATGTGTGTTTCTAATGTATGACCGCACCCCAACCATCTTCCTCATCTAATTTCTCAACGGTCAACAAAAACCCCATCACTAACAAGTTTTAATACACAGTCCCGATCAAAATTTTGAGACCACACCTATAGTTTACATCAATTAATCTGTTTGAATTTTTTTTTTTGGCACTTAGGAACATGCCTGTGCAGTGAACTTGTAACAACTTAGGCAGTAGAAAATCAATAAATCAAAATAAGAATACAATTTATCTTCTCAATTCCCCTTCGGGAGATTATCAGACTTATTAGGCAGCGCTACACGGTAAGAAATAGGGTATGTGTAGGTGAGGTGAAAGCAAGTCTTGTGAGAGTTCACGAAAGTAGCAGGAGAGGGGGGAGGCTTATTTTTTAAAAATAAATTAAGGTAAAAAACATTTAGAAAAATCCTGTTATATCATAAAATATTATTTTTAAAAAACACTGAATCATTAAGTTATATCAAAACGAACGAGTTTTTTTAATTTTTTTATAAGTTTTTTTTTTTTTTATAATTTTTTTTATAACAATACTAATCATGAAAACATGTTTTTTTAATGTAGAAACTCGATTTTATGAAATTAAAATTATTTATAATAAAAGGTAAAAAAAAAAAATGATGTAGTATTGGGTTGTGTCACATGAAATGTCCGTTTTCAAGGTAAAGGATTTTCATTAAAAATACGATATGAAAATAAGATAATTTTATTCGAAGTATTTCCGTATTTTTCAACACATTAGGAAAAATCAATAAACTCTGAGCTTTGAAGTGAAACAAAATCTGAAAACACACTTTTCACTTGATCATCATTTTCAAAAAGTTTTTCTTTGACGAAGTTGTCTAAATAAAATATCCTGGGAGACTTTCCTCACAACGTTTCTCGATGAAATATAATAAACTGCTCCTGCGGCTTTGCTCGCGAATGTTTTATTTTGTCATTAATTAAATTTTCATAAATGGGTTTAATAGATAGTAGTAACTATAAAACGCATATGATACAGCAGTTGTTTTTTTTTTTCTTACTGGTGTGTTTTCTTGGTGGTTGCACCCTCAAACAATTTCTTTTTTAGCATTTAGTCAAAACGGTCAATAACTACTCCATTATTTTTAAGGCGTATACATTTTCAAGAAATATAATTATATTTTTAACAATTACATTTATCAAAGTTTTTTCCATGTGACAATATTCCCATTCGTTGAATCAATGTATATCAATCACATTTATGTTACAAACGTGACTATAAGAATTTATAGAGTAATTTTGGGTATGCCTACTTTTACTGGATCGCTATTGAATATTTGACAAAAAAAATCTGGTGCGCACAACATACGACTTTTACTTACTTACCTCTGTTGTTAAAATCAATTTAAGAATTTTCAAATACATTTAAAGACACAAATAAATTTTTAACAGATTAATTATTTTCAATTTCAATAGAAACATGTGCTTTATTAAATAATTTATTATATTTTGAACAACAACAATCAATTAGTTTTATCGGCTTTTCATCACTCTCCATTAACCTTGAAAATTCAATATATTAGATAATATTTTTCTATCTAAGGGTATATTATACATCTATATTACTATTCTTATGTTCAAAAACACAAAAATTGCATAAAAAAAAAATGTCTGCACTTTCTCCTTCTAGTTATTTATCAAATTCGCTCAACTTGCATATTTACCCGTTATTTATCAATGCTAATAAGATGATGTTCCAATTTTTTTTAAATCTATAAAATTAAAGGTACTTTAGAGGAAGAAAATTTTAAGCCCAGTAAGCCTATTTCAATCAGAATGAAACCTACATTATGTTAAATCCTATCAAATTTTACATCGACATAGGGTTTAATCGAAGTTGTTAGAGCCGTTTTTGAGAAAATCATAAAAGGTGCAAAATGCATGGTATAAAGTAGATCTTGCGGTCAGCTGATTTTGATTAAAAGATTCTGTAACATCCCGGACTAATAGTTGTCTTAAATATGAAATTTCAGTTTCATAGAACTTTTCGTTTACGCCCAGAAGTTACCACACCATGCACGCACCCACCCACCCAATATATAATAACTATAAATATCTTGTTTCTAATATCGAGACACATTAAAAAAAAAACAACTCATATTTTTGCGGTTTGTCGAAAATTGCTACAAATTACGAAAGATGTGACTATGTTGAGGTTATGATAAAAGAAATACAGGTGAATTGCAATGAGCTACTCTGTTTATGATAAATAAATATTATTTCATGTCAGGTATCAATTTTATTTACTCTATGTTACAATAACATACCAGTACCAAGCAGCCACATCCAAATTTTTTAATAACATTGTTTCGTTTTATCTTTTTAACATAACCATTGTATATTATCATAACTCCTTTGCAACTTAGATCCGTATTTTCTTCAATTGTGAGGGAAGGCATCCTCCAGAAAAAAAAAAAACAAATTTTTTTATGATTTTGTAATAAGCCCTTTTGTTTTGTTTTTGTGACACGAGATTTTTATATATATAGATGTAGAAGTTCTAAATATTTCATAAATCTATTTCTCTCTAATATTTCCCTTTGATACAAAAGATAAAAGTAAAAGATTTGACTTTAGTTAACAGTTCAACCAAACTATAACTACCAAAGGATCTTCACACAATATATTACTATGGCATGAGACCAATACAAATAATTTCAAAATGGATTTTTTTTTTTATGTTACTCGAATAAGCCATACAGTGAATGGTAAACAACTAATAAAGGCAGCGCTACACGGTGAAAATTCAGGTAGTATAGGTGAGGTGAAATTTGTGGCATTTGGTGAGAGTGAATTATCATAAACTTTCACATACTTTCAACATATTATAACTAATATTCAATTACCGAATTGTCTATTTTACTTCATCATTTATTATTATTTACCTTATATTATAAACAATGATTAATCTCTTAAAATTGAGTTTCAACATAAAAAAAACATGTTTTCATGATGTGTATATTACTCTGGTTTGTTTTAATATAACTTTCATCATTAAGTTTTTTATATATTTTTAAAAATATTATATTTATTGATATTATAGGATTTTTCTTAAAGTAATATTTGATGTCATTATCCAAATTTAGTAGAAAAAATAAGCCTCCTCCTCTCCTGCTAATTTTGTGAACTCTTACAATACCTGCTTTCACCTCACCTACACACGCACTATCACTATTTCTCACTGTGTAGCACTGCCTTATCCTTTAACTGTTAAGGTGGGATCTACGGGACCCCAGGGCTTCTTTAAAGTTTTGTGAATCCCATTATCCCGATCTGATCCGCTTGTGAAAACCTGACATTTCCTGTCTCGACATGATTGAGATATAACATCCATTTTTAGTCAGTTTAAATCCGGTATTGCTTAAGGACAGTGTTATTGGGGTCTATAGACCCCACCTCACCATTACTGATCGCATTTATTGAAAGTGTGTTTTTACAATTTGTTGAAAAGAAATATCTCGTGATCATGTTATTTAACGCACATTTTTAATTTTATTGAAAAACCGGGATCATCTTTGTTAAAGGATCATATGACCAGGTAGTCAAAAAATCCAAGACTTCCCCAGGAGCTTCGGTTTAAAGCTCAATCATTATTAGGGGAAAAAAAACAGAAGGATTAATAACACATATAGTCAGGAGACCCCTCTAAAGAAAAGGAGATGTTATATTTGTACAAGAAACAAGAATTGGAAGTCACCTATAGTTTGTATTACATGTGAACAATGTATGGTTTCTAATTCCAAAAACTTTGTGTAATTTTAGCTGTGCATACTTTCTTTACAATATAAAAGTTTGATTTCCTTTATCGATTTTTAAATATAATAAACTTCAACATAAGGACTCGTTTATATATTATTATACAAATGTTCACATTGCTTAGAGTATTACAAAAATAAAAAAAAAGGTATTAATAACATGCATTTAATAATATCAGGCATTTAATTAATTTTATAAGCATCCTTTCTTATGGTACCTATTGAAAACAGGATGAATTAACAGATTAAAAAATTCTAGATGTTTCAGGATTCAAGAAAATGGCGCCTGGGGTCTGAGAGACCCCACCTCACCAATTCTGACTATAAATTTCACCTCACCAGTTAAGGTTAATTATTAACACTAATTAAATAAAATAAGATGCCTATAATTTAGCCAACAGATCTATGCCTGTTTTCATTTATTCCTTTGACTTAAGATGCGATACAACACGGAAACAAAACAAACTCTGAAAAAGATATTAACAACAATCACAAATACAAACATAATTATATATTCTACAAAATCTTATTAATAAAAAATAACGTCTCACCTAAGTTCGAAATAAGATACTTTAATTACTAAAATGCTTCGAAATATGATTCTTTAATAACCAAAATGCTTGACCTTTACAGCTCAAGTACCTGAATAAAAAGGACGCTTAGCTTGTAGCGTACTTGGTAAGCTTTATCGAATATCCATAATCGATTAATCGATTATGGTCTGGAGCGAGCTACGAGGTTCTGATACTAAAAGGTGTTTATATAGAGAGAGGTGGGCTCAATTCAGATCTGCAGGCCCGCACAGCATATTTGGTAACGTCATTGGTTCTTGTTATGTTACTTGGATATATGTGTTACGATCCCTTTGTGATGGAAAAATCAATAAATAAACGAAAACTAGTCACATTTATTAAGAGAAACAAGAAAATTAATAGAAAAAAAAAAGACTGGATTGCATGATTTAAGAATAAGAACTGTTTATTTGTAATTGAACATAAAAATATAACAAATGTATTAGCCAAAAGCAGAATGACAATAATTAATTCAATTGATAATAAATTACTTATTCAATTCACATACTCATTAATAACACATGGTTAATAGTTATTTATATTATCATATTCTATGAGTTTATTTTTTCTTTTATTTTTATTTTTTTGCAAGATTAATAGGCAATGTTTGTTGTTTGAAGTAGATTAACTTTACTATAAACAAGGTCATCTGCCCAATAAACTTCTTCTATCTATTAGGAAGCCTCAATATTTCCTCTTTCCAAAATTGTTGAGACTAACATTCAAAATATTCTATGAGGAAAAATTTATGGAACACACCAATATTCAAACTTACAATAATCATAAATAATGAAGAGTTAAATATAATAATAATTACTAGCTATTTTTACGTTTGATTTGACCACAAGAACAAATAACTGCGTAAAATATGATGTATCTTCAAATAAATTGCAATTCATTTCACTGTTAAAGTAATGATTATTAGAATATATTTTATGTTTACATTTAATACGGAATGATATACAAATTATGCACTTATCTTTAAGTCTTTAAATTAACCAAATAATCCTATTTTTTCGATAAATATTAGGCCGTTTTACAAAAGAAATTCTTGGATATATATATTTATTTTTTTTAAAAACAATTTATTTAATCCAGTCATCGCAACGTTTCAGCCTCTAGGGCCATTCTCAAGCTTCTGTAATCAATTAAAGTTTCATTGCATTTATACATTTTCAACAATTTAATTACAACACATAATAAATTATTTTTAATAATTATGTCACCTACCATGCATATCCATCTTAATTATCTTTTCATTTACCGCTTTTCAGCAGCGTCGTCATAATATTTTTTAAATATCATTTTTCAAAAAAAAAAACACCTGTATTCAAAAATATCATATTATTTTTCATCATCAATTGAAAAAGAGATCTATTTATTCAAAAAAGAAAAGAAAATTTTTTATCAAGTTACTCAACAGATTTCGGCCGCCTTATAGGTGTTCTCGTGCGCGACTAAACTTGGGGTGGGGATGCCAAAGGATTTATATATTTACTCTGTCGATAGTACTTGCATAAAAGGTGTTCAGGTTGTCAACGTCTGTTTGGTGGTTCACTGATTTTTCTAAATTTTTTGTTATATAAATTGATTCAATGATCCTCCTTTTATTTATGTTTTCTTCCTTATGTAGGACCGAGATATTATCAAAATCAATAATATGTTTATATTTATCGCAGTGTTGTGACAGACCTGTAGCCAATTTTGATTTTGTGCATTTCGAGTTACAGTTTTGTTTCTGTTGCTGTATTCTCTTATGATACAGAGATATGATTTATTTGCACAATTTTTACAATCTATTTTATATATGACATTTGTCATCTTTTGTTTTGGTATTTCGTCCTTAGTTTTAGTATAAAGTTTTTCAATTTTATTTACAGTTTTTTTCCCGAATTTAATTTCGGTTACATCATATTTTTTAAATGTTTTTTCTACTTTATTAGTTAGATTTTTTATATACGTTACTGAATAATATTTTTTAGATGATGAGAAAAATCCTATTTTTATTTTTTCATCCATAAATTTTATTACATTTTTTAAATAATTCGAAAAGTGCACACTTTATATTAATTATTATGCACAATCAATTATAAACAGTTACTATATTCAAACCACAACCTTACCTGTGAAATGTTCTACTTGATAACTTATCACCCTTTTTACGAATTACAACCTCACAAGGTTTTACAGACATATGTTAAATTTAACACTGTCAAAGAGCACTATAAAGCAATTAAATAACACAGAAAACAAATCCTAAACACCTCAATAGCGCACTGGCCTACTACTCAGATCAAGCGCAACCATAAACAATAACAAAGAACCAAGGACCAGTGACGTAACAATTTCTCGCCAAATTGCCCTTTTTACATCGAGCCCACCTCTCTGTATGTAAAAACACTTGGTAATAGTATACTATTTTAACCTCCTTGGGAGAAATGAATGATCGATCATTTGAACCTAAAGTTATTTATATTAACATAATCAGTTCATTGAAGAGTATATAAAGTTCTAAATAAAGTGTGAGTTGTCTCTAAAACATGTTAATTTTTTAAAACACTGTCAATTTAAAAAAAAAAATGCACCTTTACAAACCATTAAGGGTAGGTTCAGTATATATAGAGATTCGTAGTATTTGTTGGCCAACAACCGTATAATGAGGTGATTAGGCCGAGATCACACTGCACACATGCTGCATGGTTTTATCCCCATTTTTTGGGTAGATATTTCAAAAAGGCTGGGTGTGCCCCAGAGTAGTCTTCATTAGGGGTGGGCATAATTCAATGACGATTATCGGATCATTGGATTATTTCAATCATTCGAATTCATCGATTATCGGAATAATCGGTTCGGAGAAACGAATGATCATCCGAAGTAAATTTTTTAACGATAATCGAGGGATTTGAGGAGCTCGGATAATGGAACGACCTTTTTTTTTTTTTTTTTTCCTCGACACATAAATTATATGGATACTTGTACCAAGGCTCACGCAGCTCAGCTATTATAGAGGCGGGAATTATAGGCATAACATCTCTCAGAAGCATACTAATCATTCGATTATTTAAATCATCGAAGTCAGATCATCCGATTATGACGATCATTCGATTATGCCCACCCCTATTCTTCATGCCCCAGGATCGCCCAACGATTGAAATTAAATAATAAATAATATTCTGCCACATGCGGGATTCGAACCTAGGACCTGGAGAACAGTACACTAGAGACCGCTCCTAATGAAAAGTAAACTAATTTTAATTACACAAGTTAATAACTACTTTCAATCCAAAAATTATACACGATAATGCTTTGCACCTAAAATTTAATATTTATACATTATTAAAGCATTAGATAATGAATGTGAACAATATATGAGGACAGGTTATGTCTGCTCCATAGAGATGGTGAGAGTGTGACTTTTTAAATTAATAACAGCACTAACTCGGAAATGTATAAGAAATAGCAGAAATGCATAAAGGCAGTATATATTAATACAAATACAAACCTTTTTTATAATTAGGACTTCATTGAATAATAAAATCATAAGAAATGAAGGTTTAGGTATGTAAGTGCTAGGTTTTTAAATATATTTAAATCTTAACCAGCTTCAAAGTTTTGTTTGTCAGAATTCAGTCTTATAATTATATAATACAAGAAATTCTGTTTCTACTTCAGTAAATATAATTAAACTTATATTTTGTATTACCTATTATGATACTATGCTAATATTGTAACAAAAGTAAAAAATCAAGTGCGGGCAACACAAGACTTTCATTTACCTCGAATGTTAAAATCAATTTAAAAACTATTAAATATACTTCAATTCGAAAAATATTTGAAGTTGATTTTAATATAACGTGTATTCATTTTAGTTAGAAACATATGATATATATTACATAATATAATTATATTATTTATAGTTATTTATACAGCTCTGTGTATCAGATAATATTTTTTCTAAAATCTTTATCTTTCCAACGGTATATTACACGTCTATATTACTGTTCTAGTTATCAAAAACACAAAAATTGCATAAAAAAATGTTTGCACTTTTCTCCTTTAGTTGTTTATCGAATTCGCCCTGCATATTTATCTGTTATTTATCAATTCTAATAAGATGATGTGCCTAATTTTTTTAAATCTAAAAAAATTAAGGTACTTTTAAAAAAAAATTCAAAATATCGGCATTTAAGCCCTCTCAGAATATTTCAATCAGAATGAAACCTACATCTTATAAAAGCCCATTATATTTTACATCAACATAGCGAGTTTCATCAAAATCGTTGGAGCCGTTTTTGAGACAATCATAAAAAAGGTGCAAAATGTATAGTATAAAGTGGCTCTTCTGGTTAGGTGATTTTGATGAAAATGTTTTTGTAACATCTCGAACGTATAATTGTCTTAAATATGCAATTTCAGTTTCGTAAGAATTATTGTTTTTGCTCTAGACTTACCACACACACACACACACACCACACACACACACCACACACACACCACACACAGACCTTTTTTCGGGACTTGGTTATTTGGACTCAGGAGGCCCTAAAACGTTTATTTCCGTCGAAAACTGGAACTCTAAAATTTTCACGATTGCAATACCTTCCCTTACTATATATTGCATATATAGGTAAGTGAAAGTATAAATGATACAAGCAAAGCTAACTTCATGGTGCAGTTGATTTTATTTAACCAATAATAAGTCTACTAAATAAATATAATAATTCATTGCCGTCACTAATATTGTTTAGTGTTAATAATTAAACTTCCACTGAACTCCTTATATGAATAATTGATAAAACCAATAATTTGTACGTTTTTGGTTTATTGTGTATTTATTTAACGTCCCTGTATGCTGCTGTGGCTAATCGGACGATGCTACAGTGGGGGTTCTAAATTTTGCCTATCCAGGTTTAATTAGGATAGGGATCGTTAACGAGTACCTGACATAGCACAGGCTCGGGACTACCTTTTAAAGTCCCCTCCGAAGGACGGCATTACTAAGGATTTTTTACTCCCATGCGATGTTTTTATACGAGTCAGCCATTTCATACGAAAATAAACGAGAGATCGTAAAATCATACCCGCATCTGCAGCATCGCTAGGTGAAAAGATACTGTTTTAGAACATTTCTTCATAAAATGTTCAAGTTTAAAAATTACAAAATAACACAACACCGAATCTCTCCACTTTTCGATGTAAATAAACACGACCTGGACATGTCTCAAGTTGTTCACAGCTGTTAGGTTTATTTATTGTTATTTATGCACAATAAATATAAATTAGACCTATATTTCTAATTTTCGTATACAATCCAAATCTATGATCAATTTGATAGCCTGTGAATTAATCTGAGAAAGTAAGTTTCTTAAATCAAATTTTCTATTTTATGATTAATTTCTGATAATAATAATATTACCTGTATTAATAATTAATTTAAGTCGATCGTCTGTTAATAGTTAATGCCCCTGTTACACATGGTAATTGGCCAAAAAGCGGAAAAAATTCAATATTTCGAAAACGGATTAACATAGAAACCTGGGATTGGTCTCATTCGACTCAGAATAGAAAAATACATCAAGTTCAACGGTTCATCAAGTTTATTGAAATTTTAAAGAAAATTAAATAACTAATTAGAAAATTAAAGCCTATTGGCAAGATAAAAATGTCGGACATTTTCGTGAAACTTATGTAAACCAGTTCAAACAAGTATTTTGAGTGTATATTGAAATTAAATAATACTTACAAATAAAAATTCCAGGAAGTTTAAAAGACTGGAGAATTTCGTAAATAATTAAACTAGAGATTCAAAGTCAAAGCTGGCTTAAATTGAAAAGAAACTTTCGATTTCAAATTCAAGGAAATTATATTAACAGTTGCTTAGCTGCATCACTGATTTCCAGGTGATTTTTCTTAGGTCGGGTCTCATGTTCGTTATAAAAGGATCTGAAGTATCCAGTAGCTAGATTCGAATTTTCGAAGATTTCGGAAACGTGAGTCGAAAAATATACATTAAAAAAATCTTTGTTGGAAGGAATCAGTCCGGGTGGCGGTCATTAAATGAAACAACTAAATAGTTGAAACTATTTTATTGTTTGCCAACGTTTCGACCCCCTTTGTGGGTCATCATCAGGGCGCATGGTGGGAGAATGGAAACTAGGTCAACCTTAGACCTTTCGACTCCTCGATCACCACCACAACGACCAAACCCTCAGTCGACCGCTCTTTTGGGTTCTTCTAGACCATCACACCGCTATCACACTAGGTTAAATAGTAATGGATTTCTGACTCACCTCCCAACTCAACATTATACTAAAACTCCCCATACACCTTCTTCCTATGTTACTTCTCATCTTTCAATTACTTCTCTGGATACATCTTTCTCCCAGACTCCAAATGTATCCTCTTCAACCACTTACCACCTTTCTCCAGTGATTTCTAATAATGACCACCATCATATTTTCTCCTCACTAAAATCGCGATTCCCCCAAAATAGACAAGCCTTTAACAATCTCTGCAACCTCCACAAACGACTTGCCAAAAAAACTGAACAAAGAATTTTTTTATTAAAATGTCGAACCCATTCTCTTTTCCCAAAATTCATTGAGAACTGCATTAGTCAAGTCCCTTTGTCAAATTCTCTTGCCTCCAAATTGACTCACTCCTTGGACAAATACAAAAGAACGTTACTGAACTTAAAAAATAGGGAAACCATATAACAAATTGACCACATAAACGACAATATCCGTTCCTTAAATTCTTCTTTACATCCTATTATAGGCGACCACAACATGGACAAACTGACTACAAGTATTCAAACAATTTTTGCTTTCACTAAAAAACAGACAAAACTTTCCCTCGTTAAAAAAATTAAAACCATTTATGAAAATAGTATTAATAAAAAACCGTATCCTAAAGGCTCTGATGATTGGATCAAAAATATTTCCTCTACCTCAGTCCCCCCTAATGTTAACAACATTTTGAGCTTAGGTCCCAATTTTTCTACCCCTTCTTCTAATCCTTCAAAAATGATTCCCCAACTTATCACGGATTTGGAATATATTTATAAAGATGATATTTTCAAAATAAGTGAGGACAAGGAAATCTCCCGTTTACGTATTAGTAATATGATCTCCAACCACCTCCAACGCCCCCACCTCAATCGTCTCTTTCCCCCCTCTTCTTCAAAGATCATTCCTTCACTCGCTCATTCCTCAGATCCAATGAACAACTTATAGTTACTAGGGCTGACAACACCTAGTTTCTATTCTCCCACCATGCGCCCTGATGATGACCCACAAAGGGGGTGAAACGTTGGCAAACAATAAAATAGTTGAAACTATTTAGTTGTTTCATTTAATGACCGCCACCCGGACTAATTTCTTCCAGTAATTCTCAACGGTCAACTAATTACATCCACAATGCTAAAAAAATCTTTGTAGTTACGTTTTATATAAATATAGCATATAGTTATCCAAGTCAAAAAAATTAAATAAATAAAAAAAAATATATTCCATCCAATTTAAGATATTTATAATAATAGGTATAATAAATAGTATGTATGTGCATAGTGTGTAAGTAATATCTAATATCTAATGACATTACGACCCTACAGCTCTATCCCCACTTTTCATGCGTGACCAGCTACTACTCAGAGAGCTGAAATTTTTTTATTTTTCACTATTGGGTACATTTTAGATCAACTCGAAAAAAATATGTATGGTAGCGAAACATTGGAGGTGTACCAAACCATCAAAACCAGAAAATATATTTTTTTTTAAATTCAAAAACATTTTTTGTCTAACATTTTAATGGAATAAATTTTAAAAAAATATTTTTTTAAACCTATTTCTAAAATATGTAACATATATTTTTTTCGTGAAAATCGGTTGAGCTGTTCTGGAGAAAACAACTTTTTTTGTATTTTCTTTCCCCCTCCATAACTTCCCTCCCATTAGAATTAAGGGGCTAAAAATTTGTGTAAGGTTGTAAGGTACAACATACAACTATCTATTAAGGCCATTGCGTGATTTAAACGAGGTTTGTAAAAATATAAAAGTTCACTTTATGATTATAATCGGGCTTTTTAATCTTTTTCATGCGTGTGTTTATTAAATTGTCTATAATGAACAATAATTAGCCTCCCATGCCAAAGGTCACGGGTTCAAACCCGAAGGTGGTCCTAGGATTTTTTAATGGGAGTAAAAAATCCTTAGTTACGCCGTCCTTCGGATGGGACGTTAAAAGCTGGTCCCAAACCTGTGCGATGTCAGGTACTCGTTAAAGATCCCTATCCTAATAAAACCTGGATAGGCAAAATTTAGGACTCCCAGTGTAGCATCGTCTGATTAGGCATAGTTGCATAAAAGTGACGTTAAACGAATAAACAAACAACAATAATTAAATCGCGAATTATTCACACATTGAGCATTATAAATAACTCGCTAATTCATTTAGTACTTGATTTAAAGATTAGGTGTTGAACCTTCTTATCGTCAAAATACAGTCAAAAAGGAGTTTTGGAACAAACATTTGAGTCTTTCCTTTCTGGTCAGCACCTGTGAGAACGTAAAAAACCTACTGCTTATGTTTTGCCTTATCTCTTTGGGTAAGGAGGAAACTGACATTTTTAAAAATTTAAACTAAATAATCACGAGAATAATTTTAATTGAATGTACGGAATTGTATTTCGATATCTATTGAAACATATTTTTAAGGTTTTAGAATAGTTGGGGATCGATTTATCTTCTTATCTTACGTACGTAGCGCTACAGTCGAGGTGTACCTTGGCTCTTCCTTGACATCTCAATTGTAACAAGTCTCCCTTTTCCACATCCTGAACCGAACGTCTCTGTGGTCGCTCTCTCCTTCGAGAACCATACATTTTCCAAGCATAAACTATTTTTGCACCCTTGAGTCATCCTTGCTCGTATGAAGCGGACAATGCCATAAGATCCATACAGTTCACATAGTTCGTTGTTCTTTCAGATTCTCCAGTTACTCTCTTACAACACAAGTCCGTTAAATTTTACGGAGAATTTTCCTTCCTTAGATTTTTAAAGCATTTATTGAGGAGGTGCAAAGTACCCTTCTTACTTGTATGCCATTGTTTAGTTGTGGTAGTGGGGTAGAGACACTTCTGGGATTCACCAAGACTTTGTAAATTTGGCACCGAAAAACTGAATATATCAAGACTTTAACACTTTGACGACCAGAGCGGGCGCATACGGCCGCTGGCATAGTCTACCCCTGGTTTGCTCCCTGGTTCAGGTGCAGGGCGAGAGGGACCACAGACGTATACGCCCGCTACACAATCGTTTTCCTCATCCACAAACCATTAGCCCAAAGGACCAAGCGCCCGCTAGATAATTGATTTTCTCTTGATAACCGACTGCGTTAGGTCCTAGAAACATTTTAATAAACTTTGGGTTGTACTTTTTCTCTCTTTTTTTTTATGATATTGTAAATATAGATACCAGTGGCTATTCTCGATGTTTAAACAAAAAAAAAATTATTAATTTATTTTTATAAAATTAATCATAGCAAATGATTATATTAAATAGTGTACAAAACAGTTATCTGGCACCTTTCCTATGAATTACTCTAATATACTTGAACAAGATAACTTTTAAAAAAATTACAATATGTAACAACTTTTTTCACTTTATTTTTTGTACATTTTGCTTCGTGAAATTTTAAATAGCACCCCTTACAGTATATGAATGAATGAATAAATGCTTTATTTACATAATATACAAAATAGTAATAACATATATATGCATTTTTTGAGATCAAAGCCCACAATGGCGTTAAGCCGTCTGTCGAGTTGCTCCTTTTTCTTTTTTTTTCAGTTTTGATAATAATAATTTAAATTTTTAGTAACGTTATGATTTATTTTTATTGATTGTAAAAATTTAATAATTAAAATGATGTACCAAAAATTCCTGTATTTGAATGATTTATTTAAGTATGCTGCAAATTTAACCCAATCTAGCCCATTTAGTCTATCTATTAGCTCTTCTGGAGTTAGCTTATATTTTCCCAAGTATTTCATCCTGAACTCCTTTAAGACAGGACATATTGCCAAAACGTGGTAGGTATCCTCTGGCACATTAAGGTTGCACATAGCACAGGTAGGTATCCTATCCCTCCTCCATGGCTGACAATTAAGTCCCATCAGTTCTCCTCTTGCTTTAAATATCAGAGATTTATTAAGTTTGTTGTTGTGAATGTAGGAAATAGCTACTTCAGGATCAAGTTTTGCATATAACATGATTACAGTATACTCTAACTTTATTAAATAGCCCTAGTTTTTAATCAAATCTGTGCGATTGAAGATATCGTCGACTAGCTGAAGGTGAAGGTGCGGAGTCACCAAGAGTACCACTAACGGGTTCGCCTTAACCTTGTGGAATAAGACGATATTTGGTCTGAGGTATCGATTGACGATTTTCCACTGTTAAAATCGACAATCATCCTTGGTTTTGTAATGGTTCTTCCACTTCGAGTCACAACTTCAGTCACTTCATCCGTGTGTTCAGTAGAAAGCATACGGACATCTGTTTTATTCTTCAGAGGGCACGCACGCCCTCTAGTAACTTCCCCGCGGGACCGCAGCGGGCGCAGGCGCCCGCTTCATTTTTTAATTATTTCTTTTAACTAAAAGTAACTTTTAGCACAATTTTTTTAATACTATGTGTATTTTGGGTGGAATAAAACACAAATAGCTGATGATAATGTTTTGGGCCATTAAACCAAAATAGCCAGTTTTGGTCGGTCCCAGTTGAAACTGCTGTAGCGGACTCATACGCCCGCTATGGTCCACAAGAGAAAGTGATCCAAACACGCGTGGTCTTTAAAGTGTTAAAGTTGTACATAAACAAGACCATATCATCACCTTGTACAACTGTTGGTCCAGTAGAAGTTTCCTATCGAAAAGTTTTATCTGGTTCCGCCAATTTCCACTATAGACTGCTTATGCTTGAATAATGAATCTTCCAGGATTTAAGGCTTAATTCAGACTCTTGAATGCTACTTTATCTGCATATGTGGCCGATCCTTCTCTCTGAAACGTCTGTAACGTGTTCTGTTTCAGCGAGGACTCCTGGAAGACAGCCATGTGCCAGAAGAGCGTGATCAACAGCCCGGAGACCGCGGTGAGCGAGATGCTGGAAGGAATAGGCTACACCTACCCGGCCCTCTACATCAAGCATGAGGAGGGGATCGTTCTCTTAGACAGGGCAAGTTGTATATGTAATTAGATAATTGTGTATATAATAGAATAATTGTATATAAGTTGTGTATATAGTACTTACCTATAATTAGAGACCGGATTCTAGTACAGTAAAAACCTCATAATATGCAAAAACGTATTGGGTTGATGCAAAATTAATGCAGGTTTCCTCTATTGCAATATCTTAATTCCAATTGTGTAAACAAAGCTAATCCTAACATTGATCATTATTATACCAAAACAAACCTTATCTAATACCCTCTCTTTCACCATGAATTTGTTTAGTAAAATCGTTTTGTTCAGTGTGTTCAAAGGTCTTGAATCGAAAATGTCAAAGTGCGATTTTCGTCAAATTTATTTTTACGAATTTAAATTAGGGCGCAGCGCTGCGCAAACGGCTCGTAATATTAATGAAGTGTGGGGTCAGGGGCTATTAATGAGTGCACGGTGCAGCGTTGGTTCCAGAAGTTTCGCAGAGGAGATTTCGACCTCGAAGACAAGGAAGGTCGGGGCCGTCATCTTGCTCTGGACAACGACCAGCTGAGGTCAAAGCTTTCTCAATCGAGGTGAGACTATAACTGCTGACAAGTACTGTCAAGAAATTGACAGCATGAATCAAAAATTGCAACGTCTTTGCCCAGCATTGATGAATCGGAAGGGGCCGATCCTGCTCCACGATAACGCCAGACCACACGTTGCACAACCAACGCTTCGACGACTGCACGAGTTGGGCTACGAAGTTCTCCAACATCCGCCTTATTCACCTGACCTCTCTCCTACAGACTTCCACTTTTTCAGGCATCTGGACAACTTTTTGAGGGAGAAAAATTTTCAAAACCAGGACGACATTGAAAATTCTTTTCGTGATTTCATTGAGTCCAGGGATTCGGATTTTTTTTCTGGTGGAATAAGAAAGCTTGTTGAACGTTGGCAAAAGTGCATTGATTCAGATGGAAATTATTTTGATTAAATACATATGGTTAAAGTAAAGATATGGCGTATTTACAATACCTACTAAAAACCTGCATTAATTTTGCATCAACCCAATAGATTAAAAATCAAATCATGTGTAAAAATCTGGTGCGGGCAACACACGACTTTCACTTACATCAATTTGAAAAATCAATGAAAGAATTTTTAAATAGAGTTAGAGTTAAAAATACGTGAAACTATTAAAGAATTAAATAAATTTAATTTATATAGAAACATGTGTTTTATTAAAAAATCTTTTATTTTATTATCTAAAATAATCAGTTAGTTTTATCTTCTTCTCATCACTCTCTATTAACTTCTAAAAGCTTGTGTATGAGATGATATTTTTTCTAAAATCTTTAGCTTTCCAACGGTATACATGTATATTACTGCTCTTATGTTCAAAAACGAAAAATTGCATTAAAAAAATTATTTTTCTGTTTTCTCCTTTAGTTGGGTATCAAATTTATTCAATTTATATATTTACCTTTTTTTCATCAGCGTTAACAAGATAATATGGTTATGTTTATATAATCTACAAAATTAAGGATACTTTAGGGGAATAAACTTTAAATTATCGGTATTTAAGTCCTGTCAGTCCATTTTAATCAGAATGAAACCTACATGATATTAAAGCCCATTAAATTTTACATCGATATAGCGAGTTTAATCAAAATCGTCGGAACCGTTTTCAAGAAAATCGAAAAAAGGTGCAAAACGCTTGGTATAAAGTGCCTCTTCTGGTAAGCTCATTTTGATGAAAAAAGTTTTGTCACGTCTCGGGCGTATAGTTGTCTTAAATATGAAATTTCAGTTTCATAGGACTTACCGTTTCCGCCCGGGAGTTACCACACACACACACACAGACCTTTGTGCGGGACTTGGTTATTTGGACTCAGAGGACCCTAAAACGTGTATTTCCATTGAAAACTGGAATTCGAAAATTTTCACGATCGCAATACTTTCCCTTACTATATATAGTAAGTGAAAGTAAAAAGCGTGCAGTAAAATTTAAAAAACGCTGCAAATTATTACTCAATGGTTTATTATTTCCAAATAACTATATTAGGATATAACTGTTTATATAGCTGTTGATAGGCAGTTTTTTATTTTCTTGTTATTAACATAGGTTCATTATTCTTCTTCTTCGTCTTTCCTCTCTACCACTACAGCAGTGTGAGGGACTCACAATGTAGAGGCTGATCCAGGCATTCCTATTCTGCGCCATTCCCCTCGCTGATCTCCAATATATATCCCTTTTCATGCAAGCTTTCCTGATCCCATCCTCCCAAGTCTTCCTCGTGGTCTCCTTCCCTCTATTTTGTCTTCTTCTACGTTGATTTTGCCACGCGATCCTCCGACATTCTTGAGACATGGCAGTACCATCTTAGCTGGTTTTCTGAAAATAATAAACCAAAAGCATTTATACTAGACTTTTATACTATTTTTTTTTCTTTTCTTTGCGACGATTGTAATAACAGCCACTTCAACCCACCATAAGCAAATTCATAAGCGTTTTATTTCTACCTCGAGATCCCCAGATACTCCACCGTATACGGTACAGCAATAGTCGTAATTGGGAAATATTAGAGAATGTTATGTCTAATTAGGGTGTTTAACAAGACAATATATATATAACACTTTTTATTGATGGTAATAAACGGACTATATACACAATGGCCGGCTTGACTACACTGCACTCTAAAAAGTAGGAGGAAGGAAAAGGTTACTTAGTTCTTGCTGGATCTGAGGTTCCTCTTGTAGTTCCTGGGGAGAGGTGGATGGTATTGAACTTAGTTCTAGCTGGATCTGAGGTTCCTCTTGTAGTTCCTGGGGAGAGGTGGATGGTCTTGAACTTAGTTCTTGCTGGACCTGAGGTTCCTCCTGTAGTTTCTGGGGAGAGGTGGATGGTCTTGAACTTAGTTCTTGCTGGATCTGAGGTTCCTCTTGTAGTTCCTGGGGAGAGATGGATGGTCTTGAACTTAGTTCTTGCTGGATCTGAGGTTCCTCTTGTAGTTCCTGGGGAGAGGTGGATGGTCTTGAACTTAGTTCTTGCTGGATCTGAGGTTCCTCTTGTAGTTCCTGGGGAGAGGTGGATGGTCTTGAACTTAGTTTTGCTGGATCTGAGGTTCTTCTTGTAGTTCCTGAGGAGAGGTGGATGGTCTTGAACTTAGTTTTGCTGGATCTGAGGTTCCTCTTGTAGTTCCTGAGGAGAGGTGGATGGTCTTGAACTTAGTTCTTGCTGGATCTGAGGTTCCTCTTGTAGTTCCTGGAGAGAAGTGGATGGTGTTGGACTTGGTTCTTGCTGGATCTGAGGTTCCTCTTGTAGTTCCTGGGGAGAGGTGGATGGTCTTGGACTTGGTTCAGGCTGGATGTTATCTGGGAGATTACTTTTTGGTTCCACATCATTGGCTGGGTTCTTCAGTAAACATAGACATATAATAGATATAAACATAGTAAACATTACTCTCTTCTTTGGTTCCATATTACTCTCAATGAAAAGTAAGTGATTAATGTGTCTTTTCATGGTATATTGTTACCAAGCCACGCTGGATTTGTTCTCCTATACTACACATCCGACGACTTCGTGAGGAAGCCGGGAGATTTTTCCGGAAAGGAGATCGGAGGAAGGAGAACTGTCACACAAGGACTTACGGTAATTGGGAGAGCGCTATTAACTCGCCTCTCAGTGTTGTGTTGTTGTAAATAGTCCTACTGGCCAGGGGAATAAGGACTATATAACTAAGCAATGTATATAGATTTAATAGAGGATATATTATATGTTTTTATTTTTAATTTGTCTAATTAGTGACTAATTTTATTTTAAAGTTTAAGTTTAATGTTTTCGTTATTTACATTAAAAAAATAACGTGGTGCCCTGAATAATAGACCAGGACAAATTTGAACCCACACCCTTCTCCACTGAGTGTAGGCAATCTATGACCCTCATCTCAATATTACAATATCCATTCATATCGAGTTTCACTATGTAGTGTAGTTTCCGAATTTTTTTAATTATGGTTCAAAGTCTCCATGTTGGTTTGCCAGTGTGGGGATACCACCTCGCTTGAATCCGATCTCCTACGCTTAGTTGACGTGTCCTCTGAGTGGTGCTGGAAAGAGCTGGTGTTTGTGGGGGTGGTTTCAGCAGGTTCAATTGAATCCGTATTCTGAGTTGCAGGTACAATTCTGCAGGAGATTTCCCACATGCTAGTGGGGTTGACCTATATCGCATTAATATTTCTTGTACTTTTCTTTGAAGGAGTAAGGTAGAATTTATCATTGCCTATAATTTCTGTTTGAAGGTCTGTATGTTGCGTTCTGCAATACCGTTGGAGGCAGGGTGCCCAGGTGCTATGAATTTTTGTTGGATGCCATGGCTGGAACAGAATTTTAGAAATTGTTCGCTTTTAAATATACTTGCATTGTCATTAACTAGAACTCTTTTTTTTTTTCCCCGGTATATCTTATGCACTGCAGCCTTATTAGGCTTATTGGGCGCCATCCATTCCGTTAATACAGGCCTAGTGCTTTGGTGAATCTGACCAAGCTATAGTGGTTAATCAGTTCACACAACTTTGGATCTATAATACGGTCGCTGCCAAAATGGTAAAACCGTATCCTAACAATCTCTGGACAACTGCATACCACATGTTATGCAGTTTCATCTTCCTTCTTCAAATCTTTAGCATGGCTGAGGGTTATTCCACAGACAGGTTCAGGTGTAGAGGGTAACTGAGCAGAACCTCTCCTTGCGAGGCTGTCAGCTCTCTCTCATTGGCTAAGACGCCTGAGTGACCAGGTACCCAATAAACTCGGACTTTATTCAGCAGGGAAAGCGCATTGAGATTTCTTTTGCACTCCTCTACTAATTTGGACCGAGTCATGTAACTATCCAGAGCTCCGATTGCAACTTGACTATCGGTATGGATAGTTATAAGCCTGTCTCTCATCCCTTCAGAAATTAGTGTTTGAGCACATATATTTATTGCCATTACTTCAGCCTGAAAGACTGAAGTATGTTTACCTAGAGAGATGGATATCCCTTCTCTGGATTTGTCCATTCTCCATATTCCAGCCCCTGAGCCTACCTCTGTCACGGATCCGTCTGTAACTAGGACTCTTGGTAGGCCATGAGTTAAGAATATTCTTGAAGATATTGAATTGATCTATCTGTTTTCGGTGCATTTTTAGAGAAGCGGACTTCTAGCCAGCGGGACTTTGCATCAAATAAAACAAGGAAAATGGTGGTCTTGGAATGGTCCTGCATAATCGATATGAACCCTATCAAAATTACCTGATGGCTCATCCCAGTGATGGATAGGTGCTTTGGCCGGGTTTTTTCTAACTTGTCCGCATTCCCAACAAGCTCTAACTCGATGTTCTATACCTTATCTAGATTTTTCCAATAGACATATCGGCGGGATAATTGCTTCATTTTTACAACCCCTGCAAGGTCATTCTTACATGACATTGCAACAACTACTCGTTGTCCTTTAAAGAGTATACCGTTTTGTAGTAGAGGTCAGTGTCATTATTTTGCCGTTCAAAAGGTCTGATTTTATTTTGGTTAGCTGCTCATCTCGAAGGTTTCTTCAGCGAGGGTTTTATAATTAAGCTCACCATTGGAAATGGTGTATATAGTTCGTTAGAAATTAATGAGACTTCCTCTTCGATATTTTTTTAATTGAAATATCCTCTTGAATAGAAGATCTTGATAAGAATTCTGCATGCACATTTCTCTGCCTTTTTATGTTCAATTGTAGCCAGGCTGCATAGCGTAGAAGTCTTGCAGAGTCATTGCTGCATGTGCATTTTCATGCAGTATGGTCAGTGGCCAGTTATCCGTATAAAGGATAAACTTCCTGCCATAAATATAATAATAGAATTTTACTCCAGCAACTCCAGGTGGTGAGGCATCAAAAGCTACTGAGAGAGGGAGGTCTGGATTAAAGGGTGTTAAATAAAAATTAACACTTAACTCTACACCAACTACATAGAGTGAAGGACTACATATCCACGGCACTAGAGCGAAAATTATACACTACTGCCGTATTTCTGGACGTGGCTTAAGCCTTCGAAAGAGTCTGGCACCAGAGAATGTTCTTCAAACTCAAGACTCTACTTCCACCTACTTACTAACTTATTATTCTGATTCCTTACTGACAAATTTTTCTCCTTCAGACAGAGATCAAAACTATCTTTTATTCGATCTATCGCAGCAGGAGTACGCCAAGGTGCAGTGCTTCCCCACTACTCTATACCATGTACACTCATGACATATCTTGCAGTTCTAACATTCTGATAGCGACATACGCAGACGACACAGCAATCGTAACAAGACGTAAAAACCCAACACATGCCTTACAGACCCTACAACATTATTTAATCAAACTACACGACTGTTTCAAACTCTGGAAAATCCGACTAAATCATGAGAAATCGCATCGCATCACCTTCACTCTACGACATGAGACGTGTCGTCCAGTTTTCTTTGACAACACACGAATCCCACAGACAGACACATTACACCACCTTGGTCTGACATTTGACTGTAGAATGACTTGGTTGGGGTCCACATATCACAATTGTTTCCCTGATTGACTAGCTTCAATCCTTACTGCTTCTTCGATTAGTGATAACCCTCCCCTAAAATTAAAAATATAATTTGATTTTGTACTGTTTCAGGATAGAGGTGATAAAGTGGCTCTGATCTGCGGATGTGCAGCGGGCTTCGAACCCTTTGCTGCAGGTATTTCAACCAAACACACATTTATACTTTCACTTACCTGTATATGGAATATATATTAAAGGAAGTATTTCGATCTTGAAAACTTTCGGATTCCAGTTTTCAACGGAAATACACGTTTTAGGGTCACCTGAGTCCAAATATCCAAGTCACGCGAAAAGGTACGTATGTGTGCGTAGTAAGTCCAGCATGAAAACGATAATTCGTTTCGTTCGTGTAAACCATGAATTTTGCACCTTTTTACGATTTTCTCAAAAACTGCTCTAAATAAAAACTTCTATATCGATGTAAAATTTATTGGATTGTCATATCATATAGTTGCATTCTGATTGAAATAGTCTTGAGAGGGCTTAATAAAGGCCGATATCTTAAATTGACTTCCTTTAAAGTACCTTTAATTTTGTTGATTCAAAAAATTAATCACATCATCTTGTTAGCGTTGATAACAAGAATTCGATATAAAGAGAAAAGAAATATTTTTTATCCAAATGTGTTTTTGAGCATTAAAAAAATTAATATAAATGTATAATATACCGTAGGAAAGCTAAAGATTTTAGAAAAAAATGTTGTCTTAAACACAAAATTGTAAAAGTTAATAGAGAGTAATTTAAAATATAAAACTAACTGTTTGTTTTAATATAATCGATTGATTAATAAAACACATGTTTCTATCGAAAGTCAATTTGATTAATTCTTTGACCATCTTACTCTCACTTAATTTTATTTTCATCTTTCACTGTATTTCAAAATTATTAAATTGATTTTAATAACGGAGGTAAGTTATAATCGTGTGTTACACGCATAAGATTTTTTTGTATAGGGAAAACGTGATAAGGAAATGAAAATTTCAATAAAATAACGTAATTTTATTCTACTTCTTGACACAAAGCTGTACCATAAGATAGAACCTACTGGCGAAGCGCTTGCTAAAAATAGGTCTAGTTTTAATGGAGAATGTGTTGTTTTTTTTTGGTTTTTTTTCACCACCACCTCCCGTTTTTAGGCTATACGAGGGTTTTCTCGGGCTAAAAGGGGAATTAATTACAGAGTTTAAAGCCCCCCAGGACCGAAACGCGAACGTAATTTTTTAATGGAAGGAATTAGTGCGAGTGGCGGTCAGAAAATGAAACAACTAAATAGTTTCAACTATTTATTGCTCGCCAACTCTCCACCCCGACTCCCCGCCGCAGTGCTAGAATACAAAATCGCAGACAGGATATGCTATCTAAATCTCAACAGCAGGCATTCTCATCTCAACAAGCCATTGCTTCTACACCCCAGGTGACTTACGCTTTTTTCATCATCACAATCCCAGCTCTAATAAGCCCTGATGATGACCCACAATTTGGGTCAAAACGTTGGCAAGCAATATTTTTTTATTTATTATATTTTATTGAAATTTACAACTGTATACTATAATACATCAAGTAAAAATGCTGATAAAAGATATGTACATGAAAAACGTGAAGAGAAACTGCCCATTGGCAGCACTCTAGTAATCAATCTAAACAAGAAGGTCTCGAGACCATCTTCTCTTAAGACGCCTCGGTGGATTATCAGGAATTGTAGAGGAAGCAAGGGTTGAAACTAGTGGTTTAGAGTGGGAATGGAGTTTGTCCTGGAAGGAATGATAACTGGTACGGGCCAAATCAGCTGCATACGGAACATGGAGGTCTTTATGAATGATTTTATTCGTGGCAAAGAAAGGAGCGTTGAGGATTTTACGAAGGATTTTGGATTGTAAGGTTTGGAAACGGGAAGAATTGGATGGTTTAGTAGAGCCCCATATAGGCCTTATGATTGCCATGTAAATGAGTCTTTTGTAGTTAAGTGAAAGGTTAGAGCGTCTATCTAGTAAGTGTTGGAATAGCCGAAAACGTCGAGCAGTTTCTTGTCTTTTCAGTCTTGTATGCGGATTCCATGTAAGACGTTTGTCAGGCAGGAGTCCTAAATAGCGGATCTGTTCAACCGGGACAAGCAGTATATCATTAAAGGAAACTGTAGGGTAGAATGTCATAGGTTAAGCTTAAAGGTAATTTGATAGGATTTGTTGGGATTGATTTTAATTCTCCAATTCTGACACCATACCTCAAGGTCTCTGATATGGGATTGGAGAGTTTGGCAAGCAATAAATTGTTAAAACTACTTAGTTGTTTTATGTACTGACCGCCACTCGGACTAATTCCTTCCAGTAATTCTCAACTGTCAACTAATTATATCTTCTGCTAGCTGTTGCGCGCGACTTCGTCTGCGTCAATTTCAGTTATTATGATCGCTATTAAGACGTTTTTAAAAGAATATATATCGGGTTGTCCGAAAAGTTCGTTGAGAAATTTGGACAATTAAAATTGAACAGCTTAAAATTTATTTATTTAATCTACAAAATAGTTACCACCGTCAGCGATTACTCTTTCCCAACGCCTTGAAAGGTCCATTATCCCTTTTTTCCAAAAATCACTGTCCTTCCTCCTAAAGAACAATAAAAGGTCCGTTCTGACGTCATCTTCTGAAGAGTAGGATTTCCCTTGTAGAGAATTTTTGAGGGAACGGAAAAGATGGAAATCCGAAGGAGCAATGTCAGAAAAGTACTGCGGGTAAAACCTGCCATCTGAAGCTTAATAACTTTTGCCGAGTCGTTAAAGACACATGGGGCCTAGTGTTGTCTTGGTGGAATAGCACTCCGACTCGCCAACTCTGGCTGTTTCTCTTCAATTGCTGCCATCAATCGATCTAACTGGGTCCGTATTTATAGTTTGGTTTTGTAGAAGGAGCTCAAAATGTATGGGTCCCTTCCAATCCCACCAAATACTGAGCATCACCATCCTTGGATGCAAGCCGGTCTTTGGTGTAGCGAGCGGCGTCGTTCTAGGCAATCCCCAAGATTTTTTTCGGCTGGTGTTGATGTAGAAAATCCATTTTTCGTCACCAGTAACAACTCGTTTCAAAAATGGATCCTTCACATTTTTTTTTAGCATCAAATCACAACATGAAATCCTGTCAAAAAGATTCCTTTCACTGAGCTCATGGGGAATACAAACGTCGTAATGACCGACGTACTTTGGATGATCAAAAACGGTCGAACAGTAATTCGTGGATTGTTTGTGATGACCGTCATAATATCCTCGATGTCAAGAGTTGAGCTCCGGCAAGCCCGAGGTTGGTCTTCCAAATTTAAATCTCCTTATGTTAACCGCGTAAACCACTTCTGAACCATGCTATCAGCCATTGAATTGCTGCCATACACTTTACCAATCTTTCTGGCAGTTTGGGATGCTTTTTTACCTTTTTTCAAAAAGAACAGCATAATATGCCGAAAATGAACCGAATCGTCACTCATGTTGGTTTGCAATAAACTACACTACTGAGCCTTAATAAAGACGAATTCAGTGTGTAAACATATTTAATTCCATGAGAATTAAAGGCATATAAAAAAACCTTAGCTTCGTGATTAATTTTTAGTGGACAAAATAAAAGCTAAATTTTATTTTTTAAATCTCTACGAACTATTCGGAAAACCTAATATTTTAAAGTACTTCTGCGTAAATGATATATTTGGTTTTATTTTCTTGTTGCAGAAGAACATACTGATTTTCTCCGCAACCCGATCTTGACGTAAATCGATTCCTACGTGTTTACATTTTTGCCCATGTGATTTATTAATTGTTACGGCAAAAGATAACAACGGGAAATTGAATTATTTTAAAATTAAAAGGTAAATCATTTAGATTCGTTGGGATGCTAGGTTGATTTCACCCGTTTTTTCCCAGATTTTCCACTGATTCTTCGCTCCTATTGGTTGCAGCGTGATGTTATATTGCCTATATCCTTCCTCGATAAATGGACTATCCAACTCAAAAAGAATTTTTCAATTTGAACCAGTAGTTTCTGAGATTAGCGCGTTCAAACAAACAAACAAACTCTTCAGCTTTATAATATTAGTATAGATGTAATTATTTAATCTTTAGAACTAGGAATTTTAGGTTGCCGGGAAACGGACGCTACTGTTCACTAACGTAAACACATTGAGCACCATGCCGAAACCGCACCAACTCCGCCCTCTCTCACCACACCATATGCTCGTATTTTATTTTCATTTTTAGAGTGATTTTTATTTCTCCTTTACCTATGATAATGAAACTAATTAGTTTAAATGGCTGAGTATAATAACCGTTAATGTTGCAGGTTACGTCGGAGAAGGGATGCTGACCGGCTACATCTCCGGGAAGTTGGGGAAGGCCCCTCGTGCTGGGGTAATTCTGTCGGTCATGGTGAGGCTAGCAGAACTCAACAAGGGTAGGTAGTTTGATACTGGATTATATTATAGCGTGCTTTTACTTTCACTTAACTACATAGGGAGCGGCGTGGTCTAGTGGGTAGGGAATTGGGTATCTGTTATCCGGGTCTCAGGTTCGTGTCGAACTACTTTTGTGGACCTCAGAATTGAATTTGTTGGGTTATTACGAAAAATGGAGAAGAAAAAAATAAAGATACGTCTTAATTCCCGGTAAAGAGCGGCGCCTTCACATTCACAGTCAATGACAGCTTCTGGCTTCTAGAGTTACAGTTTGTTATTCTGTTGTTATTGCTTTTATTACTTACGTTTTTTCGAGGTTCCTAGGAGGTCAAGTCTTTCTCGCTTTTCGTCCAAAGTGCGCTTCTCCTCCGTACAATATGTCAAAGAGAAAATACATTGCTTTAAATACAAAGTTCATGATTCTTCAAGAATTGAATAAAAAAATTGAGGCAAAATCGAAAATTGCGGAAAAATACAAGATATCAATCACGCCTCCATTGCGTCTTCAGATGTGCAAAAAAATAAATAAAATTTAAAAAAAATAGTGGATCTAGAGGTTCTAGTGGTTCCGACAAATGAGGACCTCAGGAATACCCATTTCAGGACCTATCGTCCTGGAGAAATCCCGTCGAATAGCTAATGAATTGGGCATCTCACCCTTTCAGTGCTCATCCGGCTGGCTTGGGCGCTTTAAGAAACGTCGTGGGGGTCACACTGATAGCGGCTCGGCGAAGAAAATAAAGTAAACGAAAGCCACGTCGATAGTTGGCTCCACGAGTACGCAAAATATGATGAAAGAAATGTTTTTAATATGGATAAAGCTGGTGCTTAGTGTTAAATGCTTTTGTAGTTTCTAATTAAACATGTGCCTCAAAGCGAATACTGTATTGAAAATATCTCTTTTTAACCACCTGAATTTATACCAAGACATATATGTAGATACAATATATTTTTCAATTATAACGAACAGAGAATTTGTTAGTCCCTTGGTGTTCGTTATACGAGGGTTTACTTCGAGGGAATTCGAACCTGGGATCCGTAGAACAGTAGCCCAATGCTCTATCCACTATACCACTCCGTTCAGAAGATAGAGGTAAAGATTATCAAAATAATACCCAAGAATATAAACCAAGTTGAACTTTTGTAACAGTATTTATGGCAGAAGTAGTTATATGATGCATCCATTATAATAATACTGTATCTTTTCATTTTAGGTGGTATCCTGATTTTGATTCTGAATTATGCACGTGATGTCTTAAATTTCGGCCTTGCCATCGAACGAGGACGGCTTTTAGGATTGAAGGTAACATTTAGGGCTTATACAAAAACCAACAATTTAGAAAACCGGTTTTAACCATGGTTACCATAGAAGTTACGGTGGTATAGAATGATAATGTTTTAAAGAAAAAATGTCAGTATTAGATAATCACGGTTATGGCTACTTGTTACTGCTATGTTATTGTAGATTAAACTCAATAAAATTAATATCTGACAATCAACAATAATCATTTATTTGTCTTACATAGACATAGTTAAAAGTTTACCTCACTTCTCAGATACATATATTTATATTGTATAACCTCACCTAAAACAGTTATTAATAAAAACTTCCTTAATTCACAGAAATTAAAAAAAATATAAAATAGTCGCGTGCAAAGCCGCGAGGTACAGCTAGTATTTAGATAAATAAAGACATGGTACATTACAAATATATCATTAAGTCATAGATGGCGTTGATTATCGCAGATAGAATCAGTCGTATTGGTGGACGATTGTTCTCGATGGAAGACAATGAGAGAGGAACAATCTTCAAACTTGTCTTTAAAAAAAGGCATTGCTGGAAGTGTTTTTGCGTTCAAAGTGAGTACTAGAAATTTCATTTTATTTTTAACATATTTTTTATCTTTACTTAAAAATCTAATTTATAAAAATATCCTGTCTTGGTGATTGTGGCCGCACTCCTTCGAAACGGCTCGACCGATGTTCATGCCAAATATATTTACGACCTATTCCCATAGCTACCAAATATACATAATAAAGATGTATATTTGGTAGCTATGGGAATAGGTCGTAAAGTATATTTCACACCGGGTTTTTTTTTTTTCACATTATTTTTGTTTGCTTAGCATTAAATAAAAATGCATTTGTCCCTCAATTTTCATCCTTCTTTCCTAACTTTCTCATTATTTAACCTTCACCGGCGAACATTGGACGAGTCTGTGAAGGCGAAGTTTGATGGTATCGGCATCGAACCTTCGGGTTCGGTAAGCCTATTATTATTATTATTATTAAACTTCAAAATTCTGCAATGACCCCATTATCTTTGGAAAAAATTGATTACGTAATTATTCCCAAAAATCTTAAGTAGTATTTCATACTTGAAAGTTAGTGACCACGTATTATAACCTTTTTTTATTTTATTGAACTTTACAACTGCATAGGAACACATCAAGTAAATATGCTGATAAAAGATAGTGTACATGAAAAACGTGAGGAGAAAGTGCCCATTGGCAGCGCTCTAGTAATCAATCTAAACAAGAAGGTCTCGAGGCCATCTTATCTTGAGATCACGTCGGTGGATTATCAGGAATCGTAGAGGAAGCAAGGGTTGAAACTAGTGGATTAGAGTGGGAATGGAGTTTGTCCTGGAAGGAATGATGGAGGTCTTTATGAATAATTTTATTCGTGGCAAAGAAAGGAGCGTTGAGGATTTTACGAAGGATTTTGGATTGTAAGGTTTGGAAACGGGAAGAATTGGTTGGTTTAGTAGAGCCCTATATAGGCCTTATGATTGTCATGTAAATGAGTCTTTTGTAGTTAGGTGAAAGGTTAGAGCGTCTGTCTAGTAAGTGTTGGACTAGCCGAAAACGTCGAGCAGTTTCTTGTCTTTTCAGTCTAGTATGCGGATTCCATGTAAGGCGTTTATCAGGCAGGAGTCCTAAATAGCGGATCTGTTCAACCGGGACAAGCAGTATATCATTAAAGGAAACTGTAGGGTAGAATGTCATAGGTTAAGCTTAAAGGTAATTTGATAGGATTTGTTGGGATTGATTTTAATTCTCCAATTCTGACACCATACCTTAAGGTCTCTGATATGGGATTGGAGAGTTTGGGCAAGCAATAAATTGTTAAAACTACTTAGATGTTTCATGTACTGACCGCCACTCGGACTAATTCCTTCCAGTAATACTCAACTGTCAAATAATTATATCTTCTATGTAATTATTTAATCTTTCGAACTAGGAATTTTAGGTTTGGCAGCACTCTATGTATTATAACCGTGCAGAAACTTTGAAAGATTAATAGTTTTTTTAAACGAACAATAGCGATTAAGTGTTTTCTCTATTTGTGAATCAAGTTGTATCCTATGTAACGTATTCTAAGGATTGTATTGCAGATTCTAGGCGCCCTGAGCTCGGCAGGAGCTTCCATAAACTTCATGGTGTCTGAAGCGAGGAACATCAACTCCCGCTTGGCCACCCTTAGCTTCGTCACGGAGCCCTTCTGCTACCCGGGAGAGAACCATCCAGCCTACACCCTCCAGCCCGGGGAAGTCGTCATTGGGATAGGCCTCAACGGCGAGCAAGGCGTCAAGAGCATCGAGGTATCGCAATTTTTCATTAGCATCATTCATTAGAAATAGAAGTCAAAAAGGTTCAAAAATCCCCGACGAGTGGGAGGAAACCGACTCAATTCCTCGTTCCAGACCTAAGCTGCCCTCGTAATTATTACTTATTTCATTTCATTATGTTATGTATTGAGGGTACTGAGGGGAATAAGTTCATTATTAAACAAGTTTGAAATTAGTTAAGTAAAGGTTTATAAGCCTTTGTCGGCAAAAGTTAAAAGGATTGTACCTACCCCCCATGAGATTTCCCATGGGCAGCGTGATATCCCAAGAACATTCTAGACCCCAGCCACTAAGCTGGACAAAGACTGGACTGGGCACTCCCATATCAGCCCTGCTTTCCTTTGTTCGATAAAAGATCGGCAAATTCCAAAATATAGGACTTTTTTTGGAAAAGAAGAGGGGATAGAAGTGACGAGGGTGTTCGATCCACAAGAAGAGGCGGTGGAAGTGAAGTGAGAAACAAGACGGGTCCTATCATCGAGAACAGCAGTTGAGGCGAGCCACGAAAGAGTCATGTTCGAAAAGAAGTCCGTCGGAGACCAGAGAGCAGAGCCGAGTCGCTGGGGTACGAAACTTAGTAGTAACCAATTCCACCATCTTCGGTAGCTGTGTTTTCAAGGTAACCTTTTAGTGTTATATTGTATGGCAAAGATAATAACGAACCTCTCAGTCATAGAGTTGGGCATTGTGTAAATAGGTTGGGTATGTATTGGCTAATATTAAAAAATAATGTCATTTATTAAAAACTGGTTAATTTAATCTTCCCCTGCATGCCACCCATTGGAATTGATAAACACGAAACCTCTGGAAAGGAAATCCAATAGTTCCAAAAGGTATAATATATAATTAAGTTAAATATATTATATATTATATATATAAATACTGTATTCTGTATTATATAAATATATATATATAATATATATAAATATATTATATATATAAATACTGTTTTGAAGTTACCGCTGCCTTAGAAAAGCAGCAGGTCAAAAACATAGCAATTATCTCAATTAAATTCTAACGAATCGATCTCTCTTCTTAATTCTACAACCCGTGAAGTGTCTTGCATCCTCCAACAGCCATTTGTCCATATACTGTGCTACGACCAACCAGTTTCGAACGTCCAGACTTTTCTTGTATCATTGGCCACACAATATGCCCAACGCAGAGCCCACCTCCCAACTCTATGCTGACTTCAAAGAGGTTCAATCGGAATTCCGTATGTAGATCCTCATTCTTTAAGCGAATGTCCTGCCCATCGATATCTTTCAAGCTTAATGAAGCGGAAGATGTCATACCCTATTGTTTATCCACATCCAATACCTTTAGCTCAACACTCTTTGCTCAAATATGAGAGTTTATCTCTGTTTGTTGTCCATGCGTCTGAGTCGTAGCATAAAACATATCGAATAATCAATGATAGATCTTTGCTTTTGTTCGCCTGATCACTTGATGGCAGCAGAGAAGAATTCGAAATCCAAAATAGCAATGGTTTACAGCCAACAATTTCTTATGGATCTTAACTGCGGTATCATTGCAACAATTGAGGCGTTGATTTCCAAAAGGTACTATATCCATTCTAGGAAATGTTACAGGAAGCGCGAAAATCTCTCATTACTTTATTATTAAATCAGTTAATTTCGGTATTTTCGCATTAAAATCTAGAATTGTATTTTTAATATATTAATACCATCATATTAAAGTTTTGAAATGAATTTTTTTAGTATGAATTGGAACGGAAGTAAATGCGTAATTAGTACTTTTAGAAAATGGCCGAATTTCTAAATCGCTTTTTTTTAAGGACTTGAGAGCTCATTAGATAAAATAAAATAGAAGATTTAGATTACAAAAAGTGATGAGAATACAAATATGTAAAAAAATCAGTTTCGTAAGAAATGTCCTTTAGTACCTTTTGGTAACGACTCATAAATCAACGACTCAATTGACCATAAAACCCAAGTAGATAAATTCGTAGATCTGTTCAAACTTATGTCATATGATTCAAAGGAAACACCGGTATATACCAAATTTGGAATTCCAATTAAAATCGTGTGCTAAGTCATAGATTCGCACACATGTCCTGTGTGTTTCACCACAGCTTCTAGAATATTATAATTCTCAACCACCGCTTGTCTGGACCATCCCAAAATATCTTTATCATGTGCGTGCGCTAACATTTGGTCTGTAGCTTGAAGACCCTTTTTTCACTGCTATACTAAAAAGTAGGGCAACTCCCTGCCTCTTTTCTCTTGCTAATAAGCACTCCGACGATCGCCGAACTGGTATTCAACCTCACACTCAACGCGGGTTATTGTCAGGCTCAATGTAGTGCTTTACATACAAAAAGGTGATATATAGCTACGTCATACTTTCGTCTTCTTTTAGTGGTACGTAAAAATCTAGATTATTTTAAATGCGAATCTAAGCTATCCCTCGGTCATTACTGAATTTAAAAATTTGGGTTGTTTCATATGAAATGTCCGTTTTTATAGTTTTTGAAATACATAAAGAATTTTGCAGGTCTCTGTTGTTTTCTTCCGAATGTTTACATATTTAAAGTAAACAGTTACTAATACTCTACCTTTGTATTATAAATATTAACTTCCCAATTAACTACCCACTTTTTAGTATACCTCCAAATATGAACATGGAAACACGCGAATTTCGAGTAATATTTTTGTACGAGTTTAAATTCGGCCATTCAGCAGCTGAGGCCGCTAGAAATATTTGCAAGGCGTTTAGGGAAGGAAGGGTTAATGGACGGACCATTCGCCGTTGGTCTTCAGCTGGAGATACCGACTTGGAAAACTTGCCCCGAGGAAGACCTCCGTCCGTAATAGACAACGATTTCCTCACACATACAGTAGAAGGAAACCCCTACCAAACAGTTAAAGAACTCTCAGCACAACTAAATGCAGTGTAACTAAAGTGTATTGGGAAAGTAAAAAAGCTCGATACATGGGTACCTTATGATCTCACTGAGCGGCAGCTAGACCCCATGTTTCAAAATATACCGTGCAAAAATTGAAAGAACTGGGCTACGAAGTTCTTCTGCACCCACCATATTCTCCCGACTTGTCTCCAACAGATTACCACCTGTTCAGAAATTTAGACAACTTCGTCAAAGGAAAACTTTTGGAAAATGATGATCAAGAGAAAAGTGCGTTTTCAGATTTTGTTTCACTTCAAAGCTCAGAGTTTTTCAGTTCGGGGATAAAAAAAGTTGGTGTCACGTTGGGAAAAATGTGTAGAAAAAGAAGGTAAATACTGGGAATAAAATTATCTTGTTTCTTGTTTTCATATCGTATTTTTAATAAAAACCCTTTACCTTGAAAACGGACATTTCATGTGACACAACCCAATATCTTCCTTTTTATTCACGGGCCAGAGCAAGGTTATTGTATATCGTATTGTATAACTTTCAGCAAACGTCAGCTCGAGACGTAGTGAGAGCCGTGATGTCCATAATTTGGGAGGAAGCGAACTTAAACAACAAGTCCGGGCTCTTCGTCATGGTCAACAGGTACAGCTCCATGACCGTCACCGAATCCTACATCATCGCCAAGGAGGTTTACCAATATTTAGGTAATGCCATATTCATTAGTTATATTATCTTCATTTCAGGGATATTAAGAGAATCATTGTTGACACACGACATGTTTGAATGATTCATCAAAAACTCTTAGATCCAGCAATAATACATTCCGTTTTTTCTATGTTTATTGACGGATGCACCAGTATTTTACTTTTATTTTATGTATTTATTATTTTTATTTTTTTCTGCTGCTAACCATATATGTGATGATAGATAGTTCCGATGGAGTCCAGGATTACATTTTCCGTCGAAATCGTGACATTCCTATTAATAATACTTAAGTCCTCTAGAAAGCTTCTTGTTGGCTTCGGGATCGTTCCACGAGACCCATATCATAACCTCTTTCACGGAGAACTCGGTCTCGCAAAAGGGCTCGCAGAACCTTTCTTTTAGTTTCTGCTTCATTAGTCATCTGTCTCATAATGGACTGTTAGGTCTAGGACTAATGCCGTTTGGAATGCGACAATGTTAGCATACCAACCAGAACCTTCTGCGTCAACACAATAGACCTTGTCAAAACAGGCGAAGTCTTTTGGAGCCTCACTAACTTGTTCTTGACCTTGTGGTGCCGGCGTGTTATGAATAGATTATTTTCGGGTCATTCTCCTAGGAAATGGATTGGTGTTTCAGACTCAGAGACCTAAATTCTCTCGCCTGTCCGCCGGCTCCTGGTACTCCTCACAGAGGTGCATAATTGATCTGCAGTTTTAGGTAATTGGATCATTGTCATCCCTAAAGGATCATTGTCCACATATGTATCTGTTGGCATTCAATGATTCTTTATAGTGAAAAACGGTCGTCGTGTGTGAGGGCAGACAACATCTATTTTCCCTTTCTCCACTCTGTACCAACTATACCGCGGAACTAGTTGGAATTTATAAAAGTTTGAATGTTATTCACCCTACTAACACAACCAGGATTATTTGCACAGAGTCCTTATCGCTCCTGCTCAGCTTAAAACGCCTTTTCTTCACCGACTCTCTTATTCAAAATATTCGTTCAGCAGTCCAAAATACTTTTCAATGATTCAGTTTTTTTCATCTGGGTACCGTGCTACTGCGGTATAGTGGGCAATAAACTCGCAGATCGTGCAGCCAAAGAAGCAATAACAGATGGGATTCCCTTTATTGGGGTGCCTGTTGGCGACTATGTTTCTACCGTGAAGCAGCAGATTCGGTCAAAGTGGGGACATATTTGGAATGACACTACTGACAACAAAGTAAGGGAAATTAGAAGGGACATATCCCATTGGCATTTGTCCCTACGACCAAAGCAAAGGGAAGAGGTTATCCTGGCGCGCCTGCGCATTGGACACACCCGACTAACTCACGGACATCTCATGGCACGGGAATCTCCTACGGACTGCCCAACATGCGGTTGTCCGGTTACTGTTAAACACGTTTTGACAGAGTGTAGGGCTTATGATACTCACAGAGCACATATTGCAATTGACATTGACTCACCAACCGTTTTACAAGACAACATACAGACAACTGCAAAACTTTTTGACTTCCTACGACAGACAGACTTGTACAATAGGCTATAATATTTAATCCGTTTATCAAAGTGATTTAAGGCGAAAATGACCCAAGTGGTTTACGCCTACGAGAAAAAAAAAAGTGACAACTACCAAATTAGACAGTCATTAATCTGAGGACCAATGTTGTACAGGAGCCTAACATTGGCAGCGAATCAGACTTCCTCGGTGCGCACAACACCGGGAGCCCGATGATGGCCTTTATATTTTTATGGATACTTACATCCATACAAACAAACAAGTGATGTGTGAGACATAAATTTCATAACTTTTTTGCCAGTCTTTTAATGACTGAAGATCTCAAACATGGAGTTTTTTCATCTTTCCAATAGCCTTGAGGAGGTCGTGGAAGGTTGATTTCCTAACATCGAAGTTTCCTGGAATGTTCTCGAATAGTTGTTCTAGGATTTTCCTCACTTATACTTCTCTTACTCTCCGTCGATGTTTCTAGCCGTTCAAACAGCGTTTTACCCGATTTCATACTTGTAAAATAAACTTTACGAATATCACGCTTAGTCACGAAATCTCAGTAATGACTGAATTATTTCATTGAATAGAAGCGAAATGATACAAAGATAAAGGAACATTTTCTTTTGGATGGGGTGTTAACATGTATGCAATTAAATAATCCAGCAAACGTTTAGGGTTTCTTAAATAAACAAGTATATAAAAAAAAAAATTAAAAAATGAATAAAATCCAACCTTTTTACTTTCGCTTAGTATATATATCGAATTTCAGATTTCAACGGAAATACACGTTTTAGTGCAAATAACCAAGTCCCGCAAAAAGGTTTGGGTGTGTGTGTGGTAACTCCCGGGCGGAAACGGTAAGTCCTGTGAAACTGAAATTTCATATTTAAGACAAATATACTTCCGAGACGTTACAAAACCATTTTCATCAAAATGAGCTTACCAGAAGAGCCACTTTATACCATGCATTTGCACCTTTTTTCGATTTACTCGAAAACGGTTCCGATGACTTTGATTAAACTCGCTTTATCGATGTAAAATTTAATAGGCTTAAACGTCATGTAGGTCGTTAAATGCCAATATATCTATGTCCATTCCACTTTGTTTCAAGGCATATGACCACTTACATTTACATAAAACAACTTAAATTTAATTCCAGAATCGATTATTCCTAGCACGTATTCCTGTTCCAGCAAAGAAGAAGGTGGGGATATGGCGCCTCCTGGTGAGCCAGTTCATGACCTCCTACGACGCTAAAGGGGCCCAGATCTCCATCCTCAACGCCTTCGGCAGAGGTTTGGAATGGCTCCAGATGTTAGAAATGGAAACAGAAGCTTACGGTTGGCCCAACACCAAACTCTCCTCAATCGATCCTGCGTGTCAAGTGTATGACTTCGAAGACGAAATCGGTCCTGAGATAAAGGCATGTGATCTTGTGAAATATTGAGATATATATTCAGAAATGAAATTTACCACTCAATTAATGATACAGTCATCCCTGTATCTCAAAAATAACAATTTTTGTGAAGATGAAATATTTAATGGAGGTTACCCTTACCTTGTTTATTTATTTTACGTCACTTTATGCTACTATGGCTAATCGGACGATGCTATAGTGGGAGTCCTAAATTTTGCCTATTCAGGTCTTATTAGGATAGGGATCTTTAACGAATACCTGACATCGCACATGCTCGGGACCACCTTTTAAAGTCCCCTCCGAAGGACGGCATAACTAAGGATTTTTTACTCCCATTAAAAAATCCTAGGACCATCTGCGCGTTTGAACCCGTGACCTTTGGCTGTTATAATAGCCACCCAGACCCTTACCTTGTAGATATGCAGTAAGACTAGGTTTAGGAACATTCTTTCTATAGGTATTCATCCCTTTACTGAGTTATCCAATCCTTCCAACATTTTCGACCTCTTGGACTTTATTTATACACGCTCTAGACCTTCAGATCTAAACAGAACGCCATTTCACCTCACCTACACATACCCTATTTCTCACCGTGTATCGCCGCCTTAATTTTTAACCAGTAAACCCGCACGACATATTTATATGACGTCATTGACCTTGCAACATTTCAATTTCCAATTTTAATTCTGTTGGGAAAAAAAATTAGAACCTTTTTACCTTTTTTGGGGGGAAAGGAGGGGAGGGGAGGTTAAATTAAAAAATCAAAAGAAAAAATTATTGGGTTCATCAAAATGTAAGATGTATTGAAGAAATATTAATTTATAATAAAAAAAAAATAAAACAGTTCCAACCTTAATATACAAATAAGTTATCACTTCCATACTTTTTCCTTCAAGGCTGGATCCCTAATGCATTTTTTATATTTAAAAAAACGCTGAAATAAGTACGTTTGTAGACATCCTAAATGATAATACTTTTAAGACAAACAACAAAGAAATGCTACAGAAGATTGGCAATTTTGACCAGCTCGTCGGTTATAGAGATGCTTCCTAAACAACAGATATAAATATCACTGTTGCTATTGGCAGTAACCTGTTAACCACTACCATCTAATACATTCCTTGCAATATAAGAAAGGACCTAAAAGAGCCTTACAATCCATAATGCATGTAACCCATGGATGTCGTCCTTCGGAGAGGACGTAAAAAGGTGGTCTCGACCCTCTGAGATATCAAATAATTGTTTAATGTATGAAGGGATCGGTAAAATGTATGACTCCCACTGTAGCATCGTCCAATTAGACGCAGTAGCATAAACTAACGTTAAGTTACCCACAATTTTGCGTCCGTGTTCATAATTATATTAATTTTATTTTTTTATCATTGTTATAGTCCCGCGGAGGTATGATGCTTGCTAAAAATGAAACCTGGGTTTTCCGGAAGGTGGTTGAGTCAGTCTGTAGAGCCCTCATGGACGCGGAGTTGGTCTTGAATCAGCTCAACGCCTATTACAGCAATGGCGGTTGTGGCACCAACCTCAGGCTCTTTGCATGCTGTAAGTGTCTCATATCTTAGGTAGTTATCAGTAAATTATGAGAACTAACAAGAAGAGGATTCCGAATGTGCCTCACCTATTTCTTAAGGTTTTTTTTTTTTTTTTTTGGGTTTTTTTTTATTGAGAAATATTACAATTTGTTGCATAATGAACAGTAGTAATAGAGATGTAGTACACATTCATACAATATATACAGCCAATAATGATAAAGTCAAATTACATAAAATCGAAAATAAATAAATTCAAATATATACAAAAAAAAGCAACAAGAAACAAATCAAAACAACAACCTGTAGTAGAGATAAATACAAGTTGGAAAATAAATAAAAATCATACAAGCAAACTTAACTATATACAATCAGCCAAAGGAACCCTAGACTCGGCTGCTCCCCCCACAAGTAGGGGGAGAAGCGGAACCCAAGAGATCCCAGCGCCTCCCACTCAGCGCTTCACTGGTGTACGCCAGTGGAGGCCGAGCCAGAGCAATTTCTTAAGGTAAAGCTAAATATTAAATATTAAACCATTATTACCATTACCAAGGTTCGGCAAAATACTAGGGGCCAACGATCCCCAGGAATCGAGAAAAAAAAATAGGAAAGTTTTCAAGCGAAAAACACATTGTATTTAATATCTCTATTTATATCTCTTCTAGTTCTAGTGATGGTAGAAAAATAAGTTTGGTGTCACAACTACCCTATTTCAAACCGAAATAATTAAAAGAATAAGTCATTAAAATCTTTAAGTTTTATAATCTCGCGAAATAGTACTTTTAGTGAGGTTTCTTTAAAACTGAGGAACACCACTACTAAAAAAGATTCTTAATTTGAGCAGAGTTTTTAGGTTTTTCAAAGTATTTATAACGAGATTATTTATATCTTTAGAGTTATAACAAACTTGTTACTTTCACTTACCTATATATGAGATATATAGTAAGGGAAAGTATTGCGATCGTGACAATTTTAGAATTCCAGTTTTCAACGGAAATACACGTTTAAAATAATTATATTATCTTGTTACCATTGATAACAACTTTTTTTTTATTTATTATAGAGATATTTACAACTGTATTAACACAAAAGATACATCAAGTAAATGTAAACATTGAGATATGGACATGATAGGCGTGAGAAGAATCTATCCAGTGGTAGCACTTCAAAGATTATTCAGATAAGTAGGTCTCGAGCCCATCGGCTTTTCAGCCGCCTCGGAGGATTATCAGGAATATAAGGAGATGAGAGATTGCGGACAAGTGGGTTCAGGTGGATTGGTAATTTGGAGTGAAAGGAAGTATATCTAATTCGGGCTAAGTCTGCAACTAATGGGATATTCGGGTCTTTATGGATTATTTTATTGATGACAAAGTAAGGATCGTTTAGGATCTTTCGGAGGATTTTGGACTGCAAGGATTGGATGCGAGAGGAATTTGATGGCTTGGTGGATCCCCATAGTTCAATTCCATATTTCCAAATAGGCCTAAGTATGGTAATATAAATTAGTTTTTTGTAGTAGGTGGGAAGTTTTGAAAGTGTGTCCAGTAAATGCTGTAATAAACGATGTCTGCGAGCTGTTTCTTGTCGTTTCAGTCTAGTATGAGGATTCCAAGTAAGTAGTCTGTCAAGGCGAAGTCCAAGGTACCGGATCTGTTCAACTGAGGTGAGTGGAATATTGCCAAAGGATATAGTGGGACAGGCAGACATAGGTTTGCGGCGAAACGTGTTTGGTGGGGATAAGCAACTAAAGGAGAAAACTGAACAAATATTTGTTTATGCATTTTTTGTGTTTTTGAACACAACAATAGTAATAGGGGTTAGGGGTTAGGGTATTGGAGTAGGTGCTCAACCTCTTGGTTATTAGCACCGAATAAATTTGTAGTAACAGATTTGTTTTACTCTTTTTTCTTTTTTTTTATTTATTTATTTTTCCTTCTATTTTTTTATTTATTTATTTTTTTTAATTTATTTATTTATTCTTTTTTTTTATTGTTTATTTTTTTTTATTATTCTTTTGTTGACACATTCTGAATTAGTGGATTTATTCCAATTTTTTCTTTATTTATTTATTATTTATATATATATATATATATATATATATATATATTTTTTTTATTACTACTATTATTTTTTTGTTTTCTTTCTTTCTTTATTTTTTTTTCTTATAGTTCCGGGAGCAGAGAACATTCTTTGACGAACCTAATCAGTGAACTAACTGTTTCACTAGAGTCCTTCAAGCTCTCACTCAACGATCTAGCTAGGTTAAGTTTATCCATTTGTACATGAAATTTGGGGCAGTTCTCAATTATGTGTTTTATTGAGAGAGGCACTCTACACAAGTCACACATTGGTACGGGCTGCCAGAGGATGAGATGGAGATGTGTGAGTTTGCTATGTCCTATGCGAAGTCTCGCCAAAGCAGTTTCCTAGCGGCGATTACTTCGCAATGATGTATTCCATGGATCAGGCGATTGCTTGATATTTCTTAATTTATTGGTGTTGTCAAGTTCCGACCACATCTGTTCCCATGCCTGATATATTTTGACCTTAAGGTAATTTTTTACGTCTTCCTTGATGTAAGTTGGGTGGATTTGGACGTTTGACAATGCAGCTTCTTTCGCAGCCCGATCCGCTTCCTCATTGCCATCAATGCCTACGTGGGATGGAATCCACAAGAACACTAGTTCTTTTTTCAGTATTTTTAAATCTCCCACATATTTTCTGATCTTATTAATTAGTGGGTTATCAATGCAAATATTATGAAGGCTCTTAAGGGCGGATAGGGAATCGGTGCATATAACGAACTTTGACTCATCACGTGACCTAATAATTTCTTTATTTATTTATTATTTATATATATATATATATATATATATATATATATATTTTTTTTTTTTTTATTACTACTATTATTTTTTTGTTTTCTTTCTTTCTTTTTTTTTTTTCTTATAGTTCCGGGAGCAGAGAACATTCTTTGACGAACCTAATCAGTGAACTAACTGTTTCACTAGTGTCCTTCAAGCTCTCACTCAACGATCTAGCTAGGTTAAGTTTATCCATTTGTACATGAAATTTGGGGCAGTTCTCAATTATGTGTTTTATTGAGAGAGGCACTCTACACAAGTCACACATTGGTACGGGCTGCCTGAGGATGAGATGGAGATGTGTGAGTTTGCTATGTCCTAAGCGAAGTCTCGCCAAAGCAGTTTCCTCGCGGCGATTACTTCGCAATGATGTATTCCATGGATCAGGCGATTGCTTGATATTTCTTAATTTATTGGTGTTGTCAAGTTCCGACCACATCTGTTCCCATGCCTGATATATTTTGACCTTAAGGTAATTTTTTACGTCTTCCTTGATGTAAGTTGGGTGGATTTGGACGTTTGACAATGCAGCTTCTTTCGCAGCCCGATTCGCTTCCTCATTGCCATCAATGCCTACGTGGGATGGAATCCACAAGAACACTAGTTCTTTTTTCAGTATTTTTAAATCTCCCACATATTTTCTGATCTTATTAATTAGTGGGTTATCAATGCAAATATTATGAAGGCTCTTAAGGGCGGATAGGGAATCGGTGCATATAACGAACTTTGACTCATCACGTGACCTAATAATTTCTTTATTTATTTATTATTTATATATATATATATATATATATATATATATATATATATATATTTTTTTTTTTATTACTACTATTATTTTTTTGTTTTCTTTCTTTCTTTATTTTTTTTTCTTATAGTTCCGGGAGCAGAGAACATTCTTTGACGAACCTAATCAGTGAACTAACTGTTTCACTAGAGTCCTTCAAGCTCTCACTCAACGATCTAGCTAGGTTAAGTTTATCCATTTGTACATGAAATTTGGGGCAGTTCTCAATTATGTGTTTTATTGAGAGAGGCACTCTACACAAGTCACACATTGGTACGGGCTGCCTGAGGATGAGATGGAGATGTGTGAGTTTGCTATGTCCTATGCGAAGTCTCGCCAAAGCAGTTTCCTCGCGGCGATTACTTCGCAATGATGTATTCCATGGATCAGGCGATTGCTTGATATTTCTTAATTTATTGGTGTTGTCAAGTTCCGACCACATCTGTTCCCATGCCTGATATATTTTGACCTTAAGGTAATTTTTTACGTCTTCCTTGATGTAAGTTGGGTGGATTTGGACGTTTGACAATGCAGCTTCTTTCGCAGCCCGATTCGCTTCCTCATTGCCATCAATGCCTACGTGGGATGGAATCCACAAGAACACTAGTTCTTTTTTCAGTATTTTTAAATCTCCCACATATTTTCTGATCTTATTAATTAGTGGGTTATCAATGCAAATATTATGAAGGCTCTTAAGGGCGGATAGGGAATCGGTGCATATAACGAACTTTGACTCATCACGTGACCTAATGAATTCAAGTGCATTTAATATTGCTACAAGTTCCGCAGTATATACGCTACTTAGGTAGTAACAATAGTAATATAGATGTATAATATATCGTTGGATAGCTAAAGATTTTAGAAAAAATAATATGTGATTCAGGGAATTGTAATGGGTAATGGTGAGTGATAAAAAGCCGATAAAACTAACTGTTTTTTGTGTTTCCAAAAAGGAAAATTCATGTTGACGGTGCTATAACCTGGCGGCTTGTCAATGAAGCACAGCGCACTAATTTTGTTTTTGAACATAAGAACAGTAATATAGACGTATAATATACCGTTTGAAACATAAAGACTTTAGAAAATATATTATCTTATACACAAGCTTGTAAAATTGAATAAAGAGTGATAAAAATCCGATTATTTTAGATAATAATATAAAAGAGTTTTTAATAAAACACATGTTTCTATATTAATTCAGTTTAATTAATTCTTTCATGGCTTCACTCATTTTTATCTCCAACTGTATTTCGAAATTTTTTAATCGATTTTAAAAACGGAGGTAAGTGAAAGTCGTGTGTTGCCCCCACCAGATTTTTCTACCTTAACTAGAACCAGAGATATTAAATAAATAGATAGATAGAAAATAATCTTTATTCTGGGACATAGTCCCTTAAGAACAACAAATATATACAATTAAAGTATACAGTGTATCTGGCCAAAAGACTAGATGGTCATGATTAATTCTTATTTACAATGGTGTAAGAAATAATAAATAAAAAAAAAGGAATATATCTATACAATAAAACAAAAGAGTAAAATAAATAAACTTCTTCAGATGCATACTTTTGCTGAACGAAACTAAATTTTAAAAGATTAATAAATTAAGTTAGGCATGATCAATAAATAATATTTTCTTTTTACATTCAAAATCTGATATTTGATATAAAACGTCATTGCTTTTGAGCGTCTGTTTGGGAATATTGGAACAGTTGGGACTTGAATGATGATAGAGATGAAGCATGGCGGATATGAGTAGGTAGGGAATTCCAGAGATTTGCAGAGCGGACAAGAGAGGAATGATCAAAAGTTGTTGTTCTATGGATAGGAATGTAAAGGTCAGAATGGTGAGACCTTGTTTCGAGGGAGTGGATTGACGATTTAAATTGTAGAAGACTGTGGATATAAGGAGGGAGCTAGTGTTAATGGTTTGGTAAAGGAATGATCCTAGGAAATATTGTCTAGGAATTGGGGAGAGGAGCTACTTTAACTCGCCGTATAAATGGGTCACATTAAACCGCTTCGGAGTGTCAATGAAGTGTAATGTGTCAATGAAAAATACAATGTGTTTTTTGCTTGGAAACTTTCAGATGTTTTTACGCGACTCCTGGGGAGCGTTGGCCATTAATATCTTGCAGAGCCTAATGATTTAACGTCTAGTTTCGCCTTAAGAGAATTCTTCTAAACCGGTGATACACATCTGGGATCCTCTCCTTGTAAGTATCCTTTGTCTTTCTGTTACAGCGGTCCTGCACGAGATGAACCTCCGGAACAACAACTACAGAGACGTCTCGCTGGTGTTCCAAGTGATGGAGCGGTGCGCCGAAGAGGTAATGGAGGGTGCGATAGGTTCTATATACTCCGCACTTCTCTGCGGGGCCAGCTGCAGCGCCAACAGCTGGCTGGAGTGCTTCCAGGGAGCCATCAACTTTTTTGGCATCAACTTCCCGATAGTGCGCGGCTACAGGACTATAGTAAGCAAAACATCAATAATCACATTACTTCTTTAACAATCCTCTCTAACGTGTAGTTGTACGAGTGCTTCCTTCTCCCAAGGCAGTTTAAATCTTCTTCAAGATCTACGTGGGTTAAACAAATATAAACGAGACTTATTTTTTAATTTTTTTACTTTCACTTACTATATATAGTAAGGGGAAGTATTGCGATCGTGAAAATTTTCGAATTCCAGTTTTCAACGGAAATACACGTTTTAGGGTCTCCTGAGTCCAAATAACCAAGTCCCGCAAAAAGTCTGTGTGTGTGTGTGTGTGTGTGTGTGTGTGTGTGGTAACTCCCGGGCGAAAACGGTAAGTCCTATGAAACTGAAATTACATATTTAAGACAACTATACGCCCGACACGTGACAAAACTTTTTTCATCAAAATGAGCTTACCAGAAGAGGCACTTTATACCATGCATTTTGCACCTTTTTTCGATTTTCTCGAAAACGGTTCCGACGATTTTGATTAAACTCGCTATATCGATGTAAAATTTAATGGGCTTTAATATCATGTAGGTTTTATTTGGATAAAAATGGTCTGACAGGGTTTAAATACCGACATTTTAAATTTTCTTCCCCTAAAGTACCTTTAATTTTGTAGATTCAATAATAATTACTAGATTATCTTGTTAACGATGATGAAAAACAGGTAAATATATAAATTGAATCAATACGATACCCAACTAAAGGAGAAAACAGAAAAAATATTTTTTTAATGCAATTTTTCGTTTTTGAACATAAGAGCAGTAATATACATGTATAATATACCGTTGGAAAGCTAAAGATTTTAGAAAAAATATCATCTCATACACAAGCTTTTAGAAGTTAATAGAGAGTGATGAGAAGAAGATAAAACTAACTGATTATTTTAGATAATAAAATAAAAGATTTTTTAATAAAACACATGTTTCTATATAAATTAAATTTATTTAATTCTTTAATAGTTTCACGTATTTTTAACTCTAACTCTATTTGAAAATTCTTTCATTGATTTTTCAAATTGATGTAAGTGAAAGTCGTGTGTTGCCCGCACCAGATGTTTTATTTTTACTTTGAACACAAAGAAAAGCACACCTAATTTTTCTACATAGTCTCCTGATTTGGAAATACATTTTTCCCAGCGCATAGGTAATTTTCCAATCCCGTGCTCATAGAATGAAGTACGTTGTGTCTTCAGCCAAATGAGCACGTAGGCTTCAACCTCATCGTCACTGACGAATCTCGGACCTCCCAAAGCTTCCTTGAGTGGGCCAAACAGGTGAAAGTCACATGGTGATAAGTCTGGACTGTAGGGAGGGTGTTCCAGCGTCTCCCAGCCCAGTTGCTCCAATTTACTCTCGTCAGGGCCGCAGTATGTGGGCAAGCATTGTCCTGAAGAAGAATCACTTCTCTCATCGGTAGATCCCTTCTTTTGCGGCGATATACAAGTCTGACTTCATTCAAAATGTCGCAGTAGAATGCGGCATTGATAGTCCTGCGTTCATGCAAAAAATCAAGATGCAACAAGCCACGCTGGTCAAAGAACACGGAAGCCAAAACCTTCCCAGCTGACAGCCGTGACTTGACTTTCACTGGTCCAGGTTCCCCTTTCAGTCTCCACTCCATACTCGCTTGTTTTGATTCAGGGGTGTAATGGTGCACCCAAGTTTCATCACAGGTGAGAAATGAGCTCTCTCAGCCTGAAATCTTGCAAGAAGACCTTCACAGACCTGCAAACGGTTCAGCTTCCGCTCAGCTGTGAGAAGTCGAGGAACCCACCTGGCACACACCTTACGAAACCCTAGCTCCTCTGTGAGTATGGAAAAAGTGCTTCCATAGCTTATCCCAACCTCACTTGCAATGGCACTGATGGTTAAACGTCTGTCACCTTCAATAAGCTGTCGAACACGGCTGATGTTGTCTGCTGTGATGCTAGAGCGGGGTCTGCGGTCATGGCTTTCATTCTGAACACGATCACGACCCTCCACAAACTGTTTATGCCATGCAAACACTCTGGCACAAGAAAGTGTCTCTTCCCCGAACTGTACAGTCAACCTTCTCAAGATTTCAGCCGGTTTTACACCTTCAGCAGCAAGAAATTTGATAATACATTGCGCAATCGAGGAGGATACATCCTGCTCAGACATCGTTACGACGGTAACTGGTGAGTTCGAGGGCATGCGCCCGCCTGCTTCACCCACTCCTAGCATTCCTACCCAACACCTCTAAACGCAGGAACGTTCCTTCACTGGGCTTCCAGGACAAAAAATCTCGTTTATATTCCATTCACCCACGTATATATCTTCTTTTTGTTAATCTTTTTTAACATCACAGCAACACAATGTTGTGCCTGATCCAACACTTTTCTATTCTCATTTAGAATTTTATTCAGATCCATTTTGTTCCCTTCTTGTAACACATAAAATTTAGTTAGATTTGGTATCAATTTTATTTCAGTGTTAAGTAAGTTACTGTTATATCTAATTAGGGTAGGGATGTGCCGATGGAACTGGATCAGGAACGGGTAACCTAATCTCGCTTTGGAACGTTACGGAACGGTTGCAGGGCTGTTCTGTTCCAAGAGTTCCACCGTTCCATATCAGTTCCACCGTTCCAGATCTGTTCCAAGCGTTCCACTTACTAATATAAGCAATATGGGAATATTGGTGGAATCTTGTGGAATTTATACAAGTTAATTTGTTAAATCTGTGTTACTTAATTATTATCAATAAAACGTTTTTAATATACTGCAATTGTTAAATGAAGTCAGGTGAAGCATTGCTACTGAAATTTCTTTCAATTTTGTCAGGATTTCAGCAAGCTAAGTATAAACAATGCTTAATCGTTTATCTTCTTCACTTGTTATTCTTTTATATATATGTATATATAAAATATATATATATATATTTTTTTTTGTTTGTTTTGTGGAACAGTATCGGTAATTTGGAACGGCTCCATTTTAGTATTGGAACGGGTTAGAACAGGTACAGTAAAAATAGGTAACGTCACATCCCTAAATTAGGGTATTTAACAAGAGAATATACACATAACACTCTTTATTGAAGGTAATAAACAGTCTATATCCACTATATCGGGCTTGACTACACTGCACTCTAAAACGAGGAAGGTTACATAATGTTATATTTATAATCGATATTACAAAGAGACAGTTACGCTCCGATTTTTCTCTGGGAATGGAGAATTTTTCATGATGAACTTTTCAGACTTGTATTGCACTGCAACTAAATCACACAGAGACGATTTAGGTGAGCGGTATGTATTGTATTTCGAATGAGAAATATACATTATCCATGCCGCCACCTCGCAGCCTGTTGGAGAGTTAGAACGCTCCCAGTGGTAAAAAAGAGAACTAGAGAGATGTAGGTTCTAGGTGTGTGAGGCATGGGCCACCAAGGGTTTTCCATTTCTTCATTCTATTCGTTTTACTTTCACTTACCTATATATGAAATAGATAGTAATGAAAAGTATTGCGATCGTTTAAATTTTCGAATTCCAGTTTTCAATGGAAATACACGTTCTAGGGGCCCCTGAATCCCAATAACCAAGTCCCGAAAAATGTTCTGTGTGTCCGTGTGTGTGTGGTAAGTCTAGAGCAAAAGTCGTACGGAACAGAAGTTTCATATTTAATACAGCTATACGTCCGAGATGCTACAGCAACTTTTTCATCAAAACCAGAAGAGCCACTTTATTACTGTGCATTTTGCACCTTTTTACGATTTCCTCAAAAACGCCTCTAACGATTTTGATTAAACTCACTATATCAATGTAAAATTCAATGGGCTTTAATATCATGTAAGTTTAAGATTTGAAAAACCGAGGTAAGTGGAAATCATGTGTTGCCCACACCAGATTTTTTAATGAAAACTTTAACGAAGCAAGTTATGAAAGTACGATTACAATTTTTAAAACTTGAAGATGTTTTGTCTCATATTTGTTTTTATCTTATTTTTTTTTCAGTTTGATGTTCTCGATCCGACTTTAGAAGAATTTACCGATCATTATAACCTCCTTGGCAAAGAATACTGGAGAGCAGCCTTACAGCTGGCCGTCGACAAGGCAGAGAAGACCTGCGTTGAAACCTACTCCATGAGACCCAAGTAATACTAAATTACTATTTATTTCAATTACCTATGTAGAAAATTTATCGTAAGAAATATTGCGATCGTGAAAATTATCGACTTCCAGTTTTCTCCGAAAATACACGTTTTAGGATTCCCTGAGTCCAAATTACCAAGTCCCGCAAAAATTCCTGTCTAGCTGGAAAACGATATGTTCTATGAAACTGAAATTTCATATTTTAGGAGGGTTTATGTCTGAGATATTATTACAGCAACTTTTTCAACAAACCAGAAGAGCTACTTAATGCCATGAATTTGCCATCTTTGCGCCATTTTCTCATAAACGGCTCTAACGATTTTGATTAAACTCGCTATGCTGATATAAAATTTATTGAACTTTAATATCATGTAGGTATCATCATGACTGAGCTTAAATTCCGAAATATATTTCCTTGTATAGCGATTCGAATGCCTTGTCGTGAGCACATGACCAAAATTGTAACGCATCTATACAATAATATAACAAAGACCAATGACTTCACAAAATATGTTGTGCGGATTGCGCAGACCAAAAAGAGCCCACAAGGTGTTTACATATATACAGATATGTATTATTAAAGAGTATGTGAATTGAATAAGTAATGTGTTATCAATTGAATTAACTATTTATTTGTACATTATACGTTTTGCTAATTTTTCAGGGGCGCGACAGGACCTCCTGGGAGATTACACTCACGTTTCTTTGTAGGGTCATCACACCTACGTCTAATTTTGTGAGTGGCCTCCATTTGACTGACGGGTCTCACATGCCCGGGGGACAGGCTGTGAGCGAATCCCCATTAATTAAATGCTTGAAAAAGCCCCTCCGGGGCTGGGATTCGAACTCACAATCTTTAGCATGAGAGACTAACCACTCAGCTACAAGCTCCCCTTTTTGCTAATAAATTTGTTATTACTTCCAATTACTATATATAGTAAGGGAAGGTATTGCGATCGTGAAAATTTTCGAATTCCTGTTATCAACTGAAATACACGTTTTAGGGTCCCTTGAGTCCAAATATCCAAGTCCCGCAAAAAAAGTCTGTGTGTGTGTGTGTGGTAACTCCCGGGTGGAAATGGTAAGTCCTAAGAAACTGAAATTTCATATTTAAGACAAATATGCGCTCGAGACGTTACAAAACCTTTTTCATTAATATGAGCTTACCAGAAGATCCACTTTATACCATGCATTTTGCACCTTTTTTCGATTTTCTCGAAAACGGTTCCGACGATTTTGATTAAACTCGCTATATCGATGTATAATTTAATGGGCTTTAATATCATGTAGTTTTCATTCTGATAAAATGGTCTGACAGGGCTTAAATGCCGATATTTTACATTTGTTCCCTGTAAAGTACCTTTAATTTTGTAGATTTTGTAAAAATAAATATACTATCTTGTTACCACCGATGAAAAACACATAAATATATAAGTTGAACGAATTCAATATCTAACTAAAGAAGAAAACTGAAAAAATAATTTTTTAATGCATTTTTTTATTTTGAACATAGCAATAGTAATATACACGTATAATATACCGTTGGAAAGCTAAAGCTTTTAGAATAAATATTATCTAATGAACAAACTTGTAAAAGTTAATAAAGATTGATGAAAAGCCGATAAATCTGATTATTTTAGATAATAATATAATAGATTTTTTAATAAAACACATGTTTCTATATAAATTCACTTTAATTATTTCTTTAATGGTTTCACGTATTTTAATCTCTAACTGTATTCGAAAATCCTTTCATTGATTTTAAAAATGGAGGTAAGTAAAGTCGTGCACCAGAGTTTTTATTTTTTTAATTCCAAATAAAGAGTTTTTATTTACATCATACATTTTGATTAATTCAGTCCCTTTTTTTTCTATTAATTTTCTTGTTGGTCAATAAAAAGGTGACTAGTTTTTATTTATTTTTCATCACAAAGGGCTCGTTACATATCTATCGCAGTAACATAACAAGGATCAATGACGTTGACCAAATATGTTGTGCGGGTTTGCATTTTAGAATGAGCCCACCTTTCTACATATAAGCGCCTTGGTAAGCCCATTTCTCTATATATAAACCCCTCAGGTTACAGCTAGTATTTCATATATAGGGTAAGTATAAGTAAAAATGGTAGCTTTCAATCTATCTGCTAATGAACTCCGTTCATCTCCCCCAGGGTCGGCCTTTACAGCGAGGGCCCGACAAAGAACATGGACGCGGGAGCTTACTCAGTGGTGGTGTGGATGCGGGCGGTCAACAACGCCTTGAAGAAGTTACTTCCGTACCGGATGCCGCCACCCGCGGAGGACGCTGATTGGCGCGATAGGCTGCAGTTCCTGCTCCTCACCCTCCGGCCTCCGCAGTCCGTGAGTCCTCTCAAGGAGAAGCTCATCCAGGTCCCCTTCATCAACCTCGAAGTCTGTGCCGAGGAGAGTGGCGAGGAGGAACAGAGTCTCGAACCCGTGTCATGATCGAATCCTTGAATGTTTTCACTTCCGTCTTCGGGATTAAATCTTTGAATCTATCTTAAAAAATTATGGGATTTCAACGCTTTGTATGTTTTTGTTTGTTTGTAAATAAAAAATGGTTTTAAACATATTGAATATTATATACTTGATCCTATGAAATGATATTAAGTATATAAACACCTCAGAGACCTTGAAGTATGGTGTCAGAACTGGAGAATTAAAATAAATTCCAACAAATCCAACCAAATTACATTTACCCTTCGTCGTAAACCTATGACATCCTGCCCTACTGTCTCCTTCAATAATACTCCTCTTGTCCCGGTTTAACAGATCCGATATCTAGGACTGCACCTTGACAAACGCCTCACTTGGAATCCTCATACAAGACTGAAACGACAAGAAGCTGCACGACGTTTTCGACTACTTCAACACTTACTAGACAAACGTTCTAATCTTCCACTTAACTACAAAAGACTCATCTACATGACTATCATAAGACCAATATGGACTTACGGAGTTGAGCTCTGGGGCTCTACTAAACCATCGAATTCTTCTCGTATCCAATCCCTTCAGTCCAAAATCCTTCGTAAAATTCTCAATGCTCCTTACTTTGTCACCAACAAACTCATCCATAAAGACCTTAATGTCCCATATGTTGCTGATTTGGCCCGTACGAGGTATCAATCCTTCCATGACAAATTCCATTCCCACCCTAATCCTTTCGTTTCAATCCTTTCTTCCTCTTTAATTCCTGACAATCCTCCGAGGCGTCTGGAAAGGAGATGGCCCCGGGACCTTCTAGTTTAGAATATTTTTAGAGTTCTTCCATTGGGAAGCCTCGTTACATGTGTTTCATGCCTTTTTTAAGTTTCATTCAAATTTACTTGTTATACCGTTGTAAATTCCAATAAATAAATATATAAAAAAAAGAAGAAAAAAGTACATAACACTGCAACTAAATTCTATGAAATTAGGAGTGGATATAATTGACCGTTGAGAATTACTGGAAGGAATTAGTCCGGGTCAGTAACTTTATACAACTAAATAGTTTCAACTACTTTATTGTTTGCCAACGTTTCGACACCCATTGTGGGTAATGATCAGGACTAAAAAGATACAAAAAGGGTACATTTAAAATAAGATTAAATATATTATTTTAAAAACTATTGCGCTAGAGAATATCAATATTATAACATAAAAGAAACAAGATGTGTAAAGAAATCGATTAATTAAATTACAATGTCAAAGGTATAATAATGAGAGCTATACAGAATAGATAATGACTAAAGATAATGTACAAATATATAAGATAAAAATACATGAAATAAAAAATCTGGTACGAGCAACACACGACTTTCACTTACCTCCATTTTTAAAATAAATTAAAGAATTTTCAAATACAGTTAGATATAAAATTGAGTGAAATCATTAAAGAATTAATTAAATGGAATTTCTATAAAAAAAAACATGTGTTTTATTAAAAAATCGATTACCTTATTATCTAAAATAATCACTTGTATCAATTCATTGTGTATGAGATAATATTTTTTCTAAAATCTCAAGCTTTCCAACGGTATATCATACATGTATATTACTGTTCTTATGTTCAAAAACAAAAAAAAAACATACAAAATATATTTTTTCTGTTTTCTCCTTTAGTTGGGTATCGAATTTATTCAATTTATATATTTACCTGTTTTTCATCAGCGTTAATAAGATAATTTAGTTATTATTATTGAATCTACAAAATCAAAGGTACTTTAGGGGAAGAAAATTTAAAATATCGGCATTTAAGCCCTGTCAGACCATTTTTATCCTAACAAAACCTACATGATATTAAAGCCCATTAAATTTTACATCGATATAGCGAGTTTAATCAAAATCGTCGGAACCGTTTTCGAGAAAATCGAAAAAAGGTGCAAAATGCATGGTATAAAGTGCCTCTTCTGATAAGCTCATTTTGATGAAAAAAGTTTTGTCTCGTCTCGGGCGTATAGTTGTCTTAAATATGAAATTTCAGTTTCATAGGACTTACCGTTTCCGCCCGGGAGTTACCACACACACACACACACACACAGACCTTTTTGCGGGACTTGGTTATTTGGACTCAGGGGACCCTAAAACGTGTATTTCCGTTGAAAACTGGAATTCGAAAATTTTCACGATCGCAATACTTCCCCTTACTATATATAGTAAGTGAAAGTAAAAACATTGAAAATGGAGCACAGTGGAGATACGTACCGCGTTGTACGTGATTTGTGAATGGAAACTAGGTACAATTTGGTAATAAGGAATATAGGCAGGTAGATAGGAAAGTACGTACAAAAGGTTGGATAAAATGGCAAATACGTACCACATTTCTAGACGGGATCTGACAACAATGAGTAAAATTGTAATATTAACATAAACATAAGTAATCAGATTAAACCTATAATATCAATAACATCATAATGGTACTAGAAAATGTTTTAACAAGTTTGTTGAAGTAAAAACAATATAATACAATAGTAAGAATAATAATCATAATGGTACTAGAAAATGTTTACTACATATACTTTATACATTATTTTTCTTACTATTGTATTATATTGTTTTTACTTTAACAATCTTGTTAAAACATTCTCTAGTACCATTTCGACCAAGGAGGGTCGAAACGTTGGCAAACAATAAATAGTTGAAACTATTAAGTTGTTTCATTTACTGACCACCACCCGGACTAATTCCTTTCAGTATGAAATTTGTAGTTCTCACGAGCGATATCTAGCACCTTTTTTGATAACTACATGTTCCATACTGGCCCCCTCTTTTAATTTTGCTGATTAACAGGTTGACTGCCACGCGTTTTTACAGTAAAATCTCCTTTAGGCCACGCGTACGCAGTGTATTCTGCTGGGTATTCTCACCCTTCGCAAGTAGTCAACCCGATACGGGTGGCGTGACAGTCAACGTGTTACATTACACTAGCAGGGCTCACCTGTGGTACTACACAGCCACTACGGCTATCATAACAACCTTTTCATCATAATAGCAATCTGCAGTAGGTGCTACGATTTTTTAATGGGTGTAAAAAAACTTTAGTTGCCATCCTTCGAAAGGGATGTAAAAAGATGGCCCCAAACCTGTGCGATGTCAGGTACTCGTTAAAGATCCCTATCCTAATTAAATCTGGATAGGAACAATTTAAGATTCCCATTGTTACATCGTCCGGTTAGTCACAGCAGCATAAAGTGACGGATTCATTAGGTATGATAAAATTTTGTATTGATATATTTTAATAATATTAATTCAATGCATATTATAACTCCATTTGGGGGTACCTCTTCAGACAACACCATTTTATCTAATAGGTTGGCAAGAAACTAATTTCGGTTTTCTAGTGTGAAATAAAACTTAATTGTTTATATACAAAAAAAGAACTTTAATCAGTCAAATATATTCTGTTTCATGTCTTTTTGCCACCTTTGTGATAACTTCATAATACCCCACTAATAGAACTGCTGGTCCTTATCAGCAAAAAAGTCAACTAGGTGTGACTTGTGGTCAACGTATCACTAAAAATTTTAACATTAAAAAAAGTTTTGTATACATCAAAATAAATGATACTCAGACGATGTTCTTTGATAACGATGGCTTAATAAACAAAACAAAATATTACAGTGAATCAATTTCCAAAGAGGTAATATAATTTGCGATGCTTTAATTTAAGACTTTATGTATTCTAAGAAATCTAATGGTTGGTAATACGAATATGGTTTCCATGGAAACATTCCCACTATTTGTCAGTTGGAAACAGAGCTAAGTTTATACAATTATTTTGAACTGATATTAAGTGATGGTGACAGTGTACATCAATGAAACGATTTGGAGAATATTTACTTTCAGTTGCGACCATATCAACATGCTAGGAATAGATTTGAAGCATCTGGCAGGGTGATAATTATATACAATTAGCGGTTTTTCACGATAAGGTATTTTCTTGAACATAATCAAAGAAAATGTCTATTTCGTTCACAAACTATGTTGGTTAATCATTTCACGTTTGATAAGTTTTATTGATTAGAACTTTCCATTAGGTTAGATAATATTATAAGTTAATAATAAAAATAAAAAGTTTATTTTGTACTTAATGAGAAATATATTTCTATTGTTGATAATGACTATGCATTACTTTGACGACTTCGTTACCTCTTCATCATCACTACTTTATCTGTATAGATTCTTCACCTTGGTTGGAGTAAGAACGTCAATCCAAGATATGGCAAAGAAATCTTTGTTGAAAGACACGAAGGAATGTATTCAAGAAATGATCGAAGGGATACTCGATGTTTATCCTGGGCTCTCCGCATTTCCAGATCAAGGCATTACTTTCCTCAACAAGGTAAAATACAAATCATTACTCTTTTTTATTATATATTTTTATAGAATATTTAAAAAGTTTAAATTATATTAGCCATTTACAAGAATTTGTATGTCATATTATAACATAACATGTTACTAATTGATGAAATCGGAAGCGACTGATGGAGTTTTATATCTACTTGGTCATAAGCTTAGATGTGAAGCAGGTTGAAAACATAACTAACGTATTCCAATTTGAGGATTAAAGTCATTCTTGTATGTTAAAATAGTTCATAATCAATCATTTTTTCCTATTACTACAAAAACAATTTTTTTAACCTCTTCCCAAACATATCTAAGGGCAGATGATTCCCTATTATTAGGTCTGCTACATTCTTGGGTAGACATGAGGCAGGACGTGCGCATGTAATAACTAGTCCTTACCAGAAATCAAGGAGTTAAAGGTTTGTTCCAACTCTAATTGCAGACTGTTGTTTGACTATAAGAACTGTAACCTCCTGCGTGTTAACATGTAAAATAGTATTGAATTATATTTTTATTCTAGGAAAAATAAAATACACCAATCACTCAATATTTACAAGAGCTATTTATTAACAATTTCTTATTATTGCAAACATTTGAAACATTATCCTAATACATATAAACATTATACACTAACTACATTATACACTAACTACTTAAACGTCACTTAATATACTAAAAACATTATACAAAAAACACGAATAGTGGTTAACCAAATAAAATTAACTTCCTAACCTGGCCAGGCATGCATATGTTAAAAGATGAGAAGAAATATATCTGCTAAACACTCTTGTTGCAAGCATCCGCACATCACACTGTTACCTCCTCTCTACTTTCTAGCCACCAGCTCTTCCCACCCGTTCTAGCCACCAGCTCTTCCAAAATGTTATCGACACTGTTATTAACATCGATTACCTTCGTTACAGAACGATCAGGAGGCTTAAGCACAGAGTTTTAAAAAGGAATATTAATATTTCAACTGAATTCACATTCACAGTTTAACACCTTTCAAGAACAAAAATCACTTATCAATCACCTCCTATCCGGTTTCCGAAATCACTTCTTAACACAATCCGCCTTATCGAAAATTACTCAAGACGTCCAATCTTCCATAGATAAACGTAAAATTACAATCCTTGTACTCTTCGACTTTTCCAAAGCGTTCGACCTGGTGAATCATGATACTCCTTTCTCAAAACTCGAAAAGCTATCCCTGTCAGTGTCTGAAAGTGGTCCCAATCCTACCTATATCCTCGTTCCCAAACAGTTGTTATCCCTGATAAAATAGTTCCTCTTCACTCTTACTATCCCGCGGTGTTCCAAAAGGATCGTCGCTCTCACCTACCTTGTTTTCTTTATATATAAATGATCTACCTGACTCTATTCATCATTCACATACCAATTATCTTCAGATTTACCTTTCCTTTTATAGCAGCGAGATTTTTGAAGCGATCATCAGATTCAAGAAGACATAGATAATATTAAGGCATGGGCATTAAAGAATGATCTAATATTGAACGTTGATAAAACTAAAGCCATAATTATAGGTTCCAAACATCTCGTTATTCCCATCCTTGTTATCCCTTACTATATCTTAACGGATTACCTATCCATTTCCCTTTTAGCGGAGGTGAGGGTGAAATGAATAATAGCTGCAAAGTGGCGTCAAAAATATTCTTTTATAGTCCTGTAGGTACACTTGATAAAAAACGAAGAATAAATTAAGACAGAAGAGAGACAACAATGAGGAGCGCACAATAAGAATACTAAAGGAGATAAATGACAACAGCTGGTGAGAGGTTGCAATGGATTTGTCACTGTAAAATAAAATAATCTTTCTATTATAATAAGATACAGAAAATAAAATAAGAAATAAAGACGAGCTTCAATTACATGTAAAGATAACTAAAATATAAACATGTTTGAGGCAGTGACAAATCCATTTCACATAACCTCTTTGCTCCCACCAGCTGTGTGTTTATAACCTCACTCCCTCACACACATCAGGCCGGTCACACCATAATATTCTTAGAAATCTTGGTGTCATCGTCGACCAAAACCTTTCATGGACGAACCATGTTTCCTATACCATTTGCAATTCAATCGCTACTCTTGAACTCTTTTCAAGATTGCGTGATGCACTGTCCTCCAAAGTTCGCCGGCTCCTTGTTTCTTTCCTCGTCTTTCCCCACTTTGACTATGACTGCCTAGTGTTCGGTGGATTGTCTGGCGGACTTGAGATGAGATTGGAAAGGCTTATGAAATGTTTCATTAGATTCATCTTCGGAGTCCCCAGACTCTCCAGCGTCTCCGAGAGGTATACCGAGTTGAAACTGGCATATATTGCTTTACTGGTTGAAACTGGCTCAATCCAGTTTCCCGCTGACAGTATTTCCTGGGGTGTTCCTGTTCCGTGCTTTTAATACCCAAAGTCTATCCAACATTCTAGACCTACTCATTCCTTATTCATCGGTACATTCGTTTAAAACAAAATCCCAGCCCACTAACCTCTATTTTCCTTCTCATCGAACATAATCGTTTAATTAATCCTTTAGTTTGCGTACCACCTCACTTTGGAATTCCATACCTATCTCTGTACGCAAAGCAACTTCTTTAACCTCATTTAAAGACAAATTATTCCATTATCTCCTCAGTTATCAATATTCCGAATAATTTTATACAAAATTAAGAATAATAGTCATATTTCACTCTAAAATGAGGAACACTACAAATATGTCAACAAAAACTTTTTTTTGTTTCTTTCTATGAATTAATGATATTAGTTTGAGGTACAATTATCTCTGCATGCACACGTGTTTATGTAGTAGATGTATGTCGTTCAAGTAATCGTATTTACTACTTTTATAAATAATATAAGTATAACCTTAAGTTTGTTTTTGTAAAGTTTTTATTTTTATGCAAGATACAAGACAGTTTTTGTACTTAACTGTTATTCTTAGGGGACAGAAGGTCCCAGAATAAAATTTACTTTTCTTTCTTCTTTCAAAAAATATTAAATTCGACACTAAATGAATTATCAAATTATAATGAACATTTTTTCAATATTTTTTTTATTTAAATAATGTTCATTACATTAAATTAAGTTAATATACTTATAAAAACCAATTTATTTAAACATTTCCTCTTTCCCCTTCCCCCTGCTTAAGCTCAAAGGTTGAAACTCAGACAAAGGATTCTTCTTGATCATTCAAGATTCGCCCACAAAGGCGACGTGGGAACAAACCTGTTAGTTACAATTATGATTTATATTTTTTCTTGTCTATTTCTTATTTCAGCTAATAGGTTTATTAGTGATTTCCAAAATCAATAAATCACAAAAAGAAGTTCATGTTCACTAACGATTAGTGCAAAAGCTTATCACATAATCATAATTAATTTATATTATCTCTATGCAGGAAAACGTATCTTTTATTTTTATTTTTTGTGTATCATATATTGCTTTATCTACTTTTTTTTCCTATGATAACATATGTATATGCAAATATAACATTAACTCCGGTGTTAACAGTTCTGCTCCCTCCTTGCATAGAGGTAAGGCAAGACATGCTCAGTAACTTTTTCCCGTTCCAACAGGATTAAACCAGAAGGAAAAAAATTACTGCTTATTCTCTACCAGATTCTTAAAAAAATATAAGCAACAGTGGAACAAAACCTAGACTCAATTTAAAATGTCACTGCACTATGATCTGCCATTTCTGAAAATAAAAAAAAACTATTGGAAGGAATTAGTCCGGGTGGCGGTCATTAAATGAAACAACTAAATAGTTTCAACTATTTTATTGTTTGCCAACGTTTCGACCCAACGTTTTGTCGGTCATCATCAGGGCTAAAAAGATACAAAAAAAAAAAACTAAAAAAAAAAAAAAACTATGATGGAACACATCTTGAAGTATAAATTTTGTGCCATTGGCAAGCCTGGAAACTATAGAAGACTGTTCATCGTAAATTCAATTCAGCCTAATAAGAAGTGGTTAATTTCATGGTACAGTTAAGGTTTGTTTCCTAGATTATGGGGTTTCTAAAATGGAGACAAGACCGCAAGTCCCGAATCTGAAGGGAATAATAAAGTTTTGAGTGGATGGTGTCATTCTTGAATAAGTATTTATAATATGTCTTTTTTGTTTATTTATTATTAGTTTGTTTAAATATTAATAACAAAAGTCGCAATCAACTCCCACTAAAAAATATTTCACTTTATTTAACACATCCTAGAATACATTTTTTTCGTTTTGGGTTTGTGGCACCATTATGACTTTTCTGTTGTACTTAAATCAAATGACAGGATGCTAAATGCCAATAAAAGATACAGACATTGTGAACTTACCCTAATATATATTAGACCATTGTTCAAATATGTATTCAAGACCTATTTGGATTTTGTCTCATATGTTTGTTTTAAATAACAAATGCTTCAAGTTTGTACTTCTTAAAATCTATTACATGACAGTTTCATCATCAGATCATTTTACATTTAATTTTATTTATGTTCCCATATCATATTACTATACTATGTATACTACACTATTACTTCTTATATTATATTACTATAGTCATATTATTATTATATATCTAACGCATTATTAAGTCTATAATTACATTGGTTGTTATCTTGTTTCTTTTATCCCTGATGAAGGCCTACAATGTAGGCTGCAACGTCAGCACATAATTAAAATAGCACTTGTTTTAAATGTGTGTTTATAATTTATGATCGCACCCCCAACCATCTTCCTCATCTAATTTCTCAACGGTCAACAAAAAAACAACATCATTATAAAATCTATTACTGTTTAAAATGTGACATATTTTAGTATGGAAATAAAGATTTTCATAAAAACCTGACATTATTTAATTATAAATAAGCTTACTTCATGGCAGTTAGTTAGCAACTGAAAACAATATTTTTGCTCAACTTATCTCTCTTTTACCTATTATGGGTAAAATCCTGGAAAGACTCATCCTTAAACGTCTTTATCCAATCCTGGAACTTAATCACATAATCCCAGACCACCAGTTTGGGTTCCGAGCATCCCACTCCACCATCCAGCAGTGCCATCGCGTGGTGGATGTAGTCTCTTCTGCATTGGAGCGCGGATTGTACTGCACGGGAGTCTTTCTCGACGTGGAACAGGCCTTTGACCGAGTCTGGCACCCGGGACTGCTGTACAAACTCCGTAAATTCGTCCATCCAACATACTTCCTCATCCTTCAGTCCTACCTCTCTGATAGAACCTTTAAAATCAACCACAATAGTTCCTATTCATCCACTTTTACTCAGTCTGCTGGTGTTCCTCAAGGCAGTATCCTAGGACCCATTCTCTACACAGTCTATACAGCTGATATCCCAACCCATCCTAACACATTCCTTTCTACCTATGCCGATGACACTTGCGTGCTATCAGTTAATAACGATCCTAGTATTGCCTCTCAAAACCTCCAATCCCACATCAGAGACCTTGAGGTATGGTGTCAGAATTGGAGAATTAAAATCAACTCCAATAAATCCCACCAGATTACCTTTACCCTTCGTCGTAAACCTATGACATCCTGCCCTACAGTGTCCTTTAATGATATTCCGCTTGTCCCTGTTGAACAGATCCGTTATTTAGGCCTCCTGCTTGACAAACGTCTTACATGGAATCCGCATACAAGACTGAAAAGACAAGAGACTGCTCGCCGATTTCGGTTACTTCAACATTTACTTGACAGACGCTCTAACCTTTCTCTTTACTACAAAAGACTAATTTACATGACAATCATAAGGCCTATCTGGACTTACGGAGTTGAGCTTTGGGGCTCTACTAAACCATCAAACTCTTCCCGTATCCAATCCTTACAATCCAAAATCCTTCGCAAAATCCTTAACGCTCCTTACTTTGTCACCAACAAAATCATCCACAAAGACCTTAATGTTCCATATGTTGCTGATTTGGCCTGTACCAGGTATCACTCCTTCCATGAAAAACTCCACTCCCACTCTAATCCACTAGTTTCAATCCTTGCTTCCACTTCAATTCCTGACAATCCGCCGAGGCGTCTGAAAAGAAGATGGCCTCGAGACCTTCTTGTGTAGATTTACTACTAGAGTGCTGCCAATGGGCAGTTTCTCTTCATGTTTTTTTTCATGTGTATTATCATTTTAGCCTATTTACTTGATGTATGAACATACAGTTGTAAATTTCAATAAATGAATTAAAAAAAAAAAAAAAACTTTGTTTGCAAATAAACAGGTTTGCCAATTAAATACAAAACCTTTTTCTGTACAAATTACCCATCCACCTGCTAGAACTCAGGTAACAATTTTTTGTTTTACCCATCTGTCCAATGTTTTTTTTAAATACATATTTCTGGACTCTACAATCCTGTTCTTTTACACTTTCCTGTTTTATATAATTGTCAATGAGACTGTTCAACTATAATAATACTCAGGCAATGATATTAGTACTCCATTCAAATCCTCAGATAAATACTCCTATCACATTTTAAAATCAAATGTTACAAGTTCATCCTTATCATCATAAAATTAAGTACCATAATTCTGTGTGAGCTATATTATATAGAGCAAGGGTTCCGCAAGAGGTCATTGGGAAATAATTTTAAATTACCTTAACATAAACTATTTGTGAAGCCTTAAGTTATTATAAGAACCACACATACTCTACACAGACTAATTCAACATCTCATTCCACGTCTAAACTGTTTAGATGCTACTGGAAGGAATTAGTCCGGGTGGCGGTCATTAAATGAAACAACTAAATAGTTTCACCTATTTATTGTTTGCCTACGTTTCGACCCCCCTTTGTGGGTCATCATCAGGGCATGGTGGATGAATGGAAACTGATTCATGTAATGTTGGAAACTGTTTAGATGCTAGTTATCACTGACTACTTTCGTTCAATTACAACCATCAAATTGATATTTTTATAACAGTTTAATATTATTGAGCCAAAATGATAGTTGTAATTTTCCTTAAAATAATGAATAATGTTTGTTTATGGGGTACGGGAAAAGGTTTTGTTTAGAACCACTGATATAGAGCTTGGACCAGATGCCTCTTTCTTGAACTAACTCTCTTCTCTTGCTCCAATCTATTGGACCTCCTGAAGACAGTCTGTCTAGGAGATGCAGAATTTTCCTTTCGACATTCTTTTCTATAGTCGCGTTTAGCGATTAAATCAAGACAAATTTGGCTGTTTTACGTAGGTGCTCTATTTAGAATAGAATAGAAATTGTATTTGTCTTTGGGGCTTCCCCCATACAAGTAGAGCCTAGCTTGGCTATAAATTACCATATTATGATTTTGGCACTTTATATACATATCGTTTAAACAAATAATAATGAAAATTTATTAACACATTCTGTTTTTCAAAAATAAATTACAGATTAAAGAATAAACAGTTACGAGTGCTATAATAGAAACAATAAATAAATAAAATATCACTTTGAAGATAAACTAATAATAAACACTGCATAGAAATAGTCTAGTATAAACAATTTAGCACTTTTTGAACTCCCATCATTTAATGGTACACTTTATGTAACTTATCTTCACTATCAATATTCAGTGTAGCATGGATACTTTGGTTAGCAAAAGATTCTAAGATGAAATGTTGAAGAAATTGTTGTCTATTTTCATTGTGTGCCGGGCAGTGAAGGAGAATGTGGTGTAGACTGTTGTATATAAATCGACTGCATAATATACACCTTTGTTCTGACTTGAACAAAAAATATAATTAACATACTTTTTTACTTTCCCTATACACTTTAAATGTCTGGAAACAGTAAATGCACTTGCATTTAGTTGTGCTGAGAGTCCTTTAACGGTTTGGTAGGGATTTCCTTCTACTGTATGTTTGAGGACATTGTTGTCTATTACTGACGGAGGTCTTCCTCGGGGTAAGTTTTCCAAGTAGGTATCCCCAGCTGAAAACTTAGCAAACCAACGGCGAATGGTCCGTTCATTAACAATCCCTTCCCCAAACGCCTTGCAAATATGTTTAGCGGCCTCAGCTGCTGAATGGTCGAGTTTAAACTCGTACAAAAATATTACTCGAAAATCGCATGTTTCCATGTTCATATTTGGAGGTATACTAAAAAGTGGATAATTGATTGGGAAGCTAATGTTTATAATACAAAGGTAGAGGATTAGTAAGTGTTTACTTTAAATATGTAAACATTCGGAAGAAAACAACAGAGACCAGCAAAATCCTTTATGTATTTCAGAAACTATAAAAATGGACATTTCATGTGAAACAACCCAATGTATACAAAGAATAACAAATTAAATTAACAGTGTTAATTTAATTATACTTGTTTTGTTCTCTTGGAGGTGTAACATTTAAGGAAATATTTACTGTAGTTACAGAATTCTAGTACTAACGGGTTTCCAGAAATTGTTTTTGTTGAAGTAGGTGATAGTTTGGGAATACGATATGTAATGAATATTTTATATCAATTACTATTATAGAAGAGTAATTTAGGATATGATTATATCAATTGGAACATTCTCTTCTAATTATGTTTATATGTATTTATTTATCAAAACATGTCAAAAATAAATCTTATTACGTTTCGAGGTATCCTATGCCTCATCTTCAGATTTTCAATATTATATTTATTTCCATATTGTATCTCAATATAGGTCATTTAATATTATAATTTATTCACATTAAGTTCATATATATATGAATAGTAATTCTATCAAATTCTAACTTTTCACTATCACATATTAATTTTTCCTGTGCACTTATCACAGAAAATCTGAAGATGAGGCATAGGATACCTCGAAACGTAATAAGATTTATTTTTGACATGTTTTGATAAATAAATACATATAAACATAATTAGAAGAGAATGTTCCAATTGATATAATCATATGTAATGAATATTTTTTTGTATTAATTTTAATAATTTGTAAGCATTTTTATTTTCTGTAGAAAATCTTTTTTTTCCAGTCATAAAAAATTCAAATTTATTATGTATTACTCAAAAATTATTTCATTTTATAAACAAAGTTTAATTTTTACAGTACCGAGGAAATAAAGTTGCCATTCTTTCCGGAGGAGGGTCTGGTCATGAACCTTTCCCGATAGGTAACAGTTTGTATGATTCTTTATCATTAAATTAATTAGTTTAAATTAAGATTTCTAAAAGATAATTTGACATCTTAGTATTCTAATAGTTTAGTTTTATCAAAATCCTTCATAAAATTTAATCTTAACAATGCATACAAGTCCTGTAAAAATACTCGGGAAAATTGCATTCTTTCCAAAATGTATTCATTTTGGTGTTTCATTAGGCCATCTTCTCTTTTATAATTTATTTCAATGTAATATTATTTGTAAAAATTATTAAGTTGGTAAAAAAAAAGAAAGAATAAAGGATGGAATGGGTGGTGGTAATTAAATTATTACAAAAAAAAGGGAAATCTATTGGAAACAGGAGTAACAAGATACAATATATAGGTATGTATAAATATTATAAATGAATAATTATGTCCAGTTGTAAAAAATCTGGTGCGGGCAACACACAATTTTCACTTACTCCCGTTTTTAAAATTGATTGAAGAATTTTCAAATACAGTTAGAGATAAAAATGAGTGAAACTATTAAAGAATTAATTAAATTGAATTTCTATAGAAGCATGCATTTTATTAAAAAATTGATTACATGATTATCTAAAATAATCAGTTATTTTGATCGGCTTTTCATCACTCTTTATTAACTTTTACAAGCTTGTGTATGAGATAATATTTTTCTAAAATCTTTAGCTTTCCAATGATATATTACTCGTGTATATTACTGAATCAAAAATCAAAATCCAAAAAATTCATTCAATTTTTTTTTTTCTTCAGTTTTCTCCTTTAGTTAGATATCTAATTCATTTATTATTAATGTGGTTTTAGGCGGAATCGCTCGACTATTAATCAAATATTTTCCTTACGTCAAATATTAGAGAAGAAGCTGGAATACAACGGTGTAGTCCATCAACTTTATACAGATTTTAAAAAGGCTTATGATTCCATAGACCGTCAGAAGCTATATAACATCATGATTGAACAGGGGATACCTAAAAAGTTAGTAAACCTAGTAGAGATGTGTTTGTCGGAAACATTTCATAAAGTTAGAATCGGTCATAATTACTCCGAGAGATTTGAGGTGCGATCGGGTTTGAAACAGGGTGACTCCCTTTCACCTGTTTTGTTTAATATAGCCTTAGAATATGTTATAGAAAAGGTGATGTGTACCGAGAAAGGCTTAAATATGGGTGGCAAGATTCCGGTTTTGGGGTATGCCGATGATTTGGTACTGCTAGGTGAAGACATGGAAACCATACAGCTAAATACAAGCGTGTTAATAAAAACCGGTAAAGAAATAGGACTCGAAATAAATACCGATAAGACGAAATATATGATTAGTAGCAGAAACGGGGGCGATTTTGGTGATATTAATATATCAGGGCATACTTTTGAACACGTAGAGAAATTCAAGTATTTAGGTTCAATGATTACAAGAAAAAATGAAATCTAGGAAGAAATAAAGTCCCGGTTAAAGGTGGGAAATGCTTGTTATTATTCAGTTGCTAAGTTACTTAGTTCGCGGCTTCTATCTAAAAACTTAAAGGTTAGAATTTATAAAACTATTATTCTTCCGACGGTTCTTTACGAATGCAAAACGTGGCCGCTTACTTTGAAGGATGAACGACGGCTTAAGGTTTTCGAGAATAAGGTACTGCGTAAAATATTTGGTCCGAAGAGACATGAGGCCACTGGGGAGTTTAGAAGGTTGCACAACGCGGAATTGCGGAGTTTGTACCCTGTGAATATAATTGAGTTGATAGCATCGCGGAGACTCAAATGGGCGCGTAAAGTTGTTGGGCTTAGTGAGGAACGGATTCCGAGAAAGTTGGTATTCGCTGAACCGACTGGTAGGCGTCCGAAAGGTAGGCCGAAGCGTCGATGGGAGGATTGCATTAAGGCTGATCTCGGGGGCTTGGGCTTGACTGGTGAACATTGGACGAGTCTGTTTTATTTTATTTTCTAAATTAATTAATTAATTTTTAACTTTATTTATATTCATATATATATATATATATATATATATTTTTTTTTTTTTTTTTTTTTTTTTTTTTTTTTTTTTTTTTAATTTAATCTGATATATGTTTATCTTTTGCTAATGCTGTTACATTTTTTCTTACTAGTGATTATTCTTATAGTTATTATTGTTGTAGTTCTTATTGTTTTCAACTATTTGTTGTTATTTGTTTTTTAGTAAAACAATTTTTCATTATTTAACCTTAAATTAGTTTCTAAAAATGAGTGTCTGGCACTGATGACCGAGATGTTTTGTGCCAATAAAATATAACAACCAACCAACCAACCTGAAATTTCATATTTAAGACAACTAAATGCCCGAGATGTTACAGTAACTTTTTGATCAAAATCAGCCAACCAAAAGATCCATTTCATATCATGCAATTAGCACCTTTTTACAATTTTCCCCAAAAAAGCTCGTTAACAATTTTGATTCAACTCTCTATATCAATTTAAAATTTAATGGGCTTTAATATCATGTAGGTTTCATTCTGATTGAAGTATTCTGGCAGGATTTAAACGCCCATAATTTAAATTTCCTTCTTCTAAGGTTACTAAATAGTGAGGTATTGACTATTTTTGTAACCATTCATTGACCGCTACCATTGGCTACCCTAACCATTCATTGACTGCTACCATTGGCTACCCTAACCATTCATTGACTGCTACCATTGGCTACCCTAACCATTCATTGACCGCTACCATTGGCTACCCTAACCATTCATTGACCGCTACCATTGGCTACCCTAACCATTCATTGACCGCTACCATTGGCTACCCTAACCATTCATTGACCGCTACCATTGGCTACCCTAACCATTCATTGACCGCTACCATTGGCTACCCTAACCATTCATTGACCGCTACCATTGGCTACCCTAACCATTCATTGACTGCTACCATTGGCTACCCTAACCATTCATTGACTGCTACCATTGGCTACCCTAACCATTCATTGACCGCTACCATTGGCTACCCTAACCATTCATTGACCGCTACCATTGGCTACCCTAGCCATTCATTGACTGCTACCATTGGCTACCCTAACCATTCATTGACCGCTACCATTGGCTACCCTAACCATTCATTGACCGCTACCATTGGCTACCCTAACCATTCATTGACCGCTACCATTGGCTACCCTAACCATTCATTGACTGCTACCATTGGCTACCCTAACCATTCATTGACTGCTACCATTGGCTACCCTAACCATTCATTGACCGCTACCATTGGCTACCCTAACCATTCATTGACCGCTACCATTGGCTACCCTAACCATTCATTGACCGCTACCATTGGCTACCCTAACCATTCATTGACTGCTACCATTGGCTACCCTAACCATTCATTGACTGCTACCATTGGCTACCCTAACCATCTCATCCTTCGTGCTATGCAAACTGTTAACCATTTAATGTTCAATGCAAAAAAAAATTCTGGTGCACACAACACATGACTTTCACTTAGCTCCATTATTTATATCAATTCAAAAATTTTTAAATAAATTTATAAATGAAAATAAATTGTTTAAGAATTATTTAAATTGGATTTAAATAGAAACATGTGTTTTATTAAAAAATGTATTATATTATTATCTAAAATAATCATTTAGTTTTATCGGTTTTTCATCACTCTTTTTTTACTTTTACAGGCTCTTGTGTATTAGATAATATTTTTTCTAAAATCTTTCTCTTTCCAACCGTTTATTATACATCTATATTACTGTTCTTATGTTCAAAAACAAAAAAATTGCATTAAACAAATATTTTTTCAGTTTTCTTCTTTACTTGCTTTTCCAATTCGCTCAACATGCATATTTAACTGTTATTTATCAATGTTAACAAGATGATATTGTTATTTTTATAGAACCTACAAAATTAAAGGTACTTTATAGGAAGAAAATTTAAAATATCGGCATGTAAGCCCTGTCAGAATACTTCAATCAGAATGAAACCTACATGATATTAAAGCCCATTAAATGTTACATTGATATAGGGAGTTTAATCAAAATCGTTAAAGCCGTTTTTAAGAAAATCGTAAGAAGGTGCTAAATGCATGGTATAAAGTAGATCTTCAGGTCAGCTGATTTTGATGAAAAAGATTCTGTAACATCTCGGGCGTACAGTTATCTTTTTTTTTTTTTTTTTTTTTTTTTAACTTTAAATCTTTATTCACACCTGTAAATAATACAATGAACAATCAGTGAATGTGCGGTCAATTTTAAGAAACATGGCGTGATAGGCATGAGAGAGAGCAGCACCCAGCGGTACCTACTCCTGGCATGAAATTAGTGTATATTACTAAAGGAGAAGGTCTCTCATCCAACTCCTCTTCAGCCTTCTGTAGGCATTTCCTGGCATGAGTGTTGTGGCCATGTCATTGATTAGTGTGTTAGGGTGACCTTGTAGTTTGTCGTGGAAACGTTTGTAGTGTGTCCGTATGTGCTCATTGACGGTTGGCATCTTAAGGTCAGTATGTAAAGTTATGTTGCTAACGTACCACGGTGCTTTTGTAATTGTTCTAAACGTTTTAGCCTGAAAGATTTGAAGTTTGTTAATGTGAGTCTTTTTAGCTGTCCCATATAGCTGTGATGCGTAAGTCCAAATAGGTTTCAGTAGGTAAGTATAGGTGTTTAATTTCTGTCGAAGTTTTAGTTTCGAGTGTTTTGAAAAGAGTGAGTAAAGAAGTCTCAGTCTTTGGTTAAGGGTTTTCTTTTTTTGGTTAATATGCGGGCCCCAAGTCATTCTTCTGTCAAACGTCAAACCAAGATAATGTACAGTGTCCGTCTGTGGAATTTGTGTGTTGTCTAAGAAAACGGGAGGACTCGTGTCATGTCGAAGAGTAAAGGTGATATGGTGTGATTTGTCATTATTCAATCGGATTTTCCAGAGTTTGAACCAGTCATGTAATTTTATTAGATGTTGTTGTAGGATCTCTGAGGCGTGGGTTGCAATTTTATGTTTTGTTAAGATCGCCGTGTCGTCGGCATAAGTCGCTGTTAGAATATTGGGGCTGTAAGGTATGTCATGAGTGTAAAGAATGTAGAGTAACGGAGCGAGCACTGCACCTTGGGGTACTCCTGCTGCGATAGATCTCATGGCAGATAGCTCTGATCCCTGTCGAACGGAGAAAAATCTGTGAGAAAGGAAAGAATGAATAATGAGGTAGTAAGTAGGCGGAAGGATAGTCTTGAGTTTGAAGAGAAGCCCCTGGTGCCAAACTCTGTCGAAGGCTTGAGCAACGTCGAGAAATACGCCAGTAGTGTATAACTTCTGCTCTAGTGCGGTGGATATGTAGTCCGTCACTCTGTGTAGTTGGTGCAATGTCGAGTGATGTCTTCTAAATCCAAATTGATGATCTGGTACGATGTCGTTGTTAGTTAGTACATCAAGAAGTCTTTTATGTAGTAGATGTTCGAAAATTTTGGAGCATAGCGGAAGTAAGCTTATTGGTCGGTATGATGAGGGAGTATTTTTGTCCTTGTTGGTCTTGTGAATCATTGTAATATGTGAGTATTTCCATTGAAGCGGGAATTTGGTTGTCCTCAGTATCGCGTTATAGATTGAAGTCAGAAACACTAGAGCTTTCCTGGGCATTTGCTGGAGTACCTCAGCGTTAATTAAGTCGTGTCCAGGGGCTTTCTTTTTAGGCAACTTTCTGATTTGTTCAGCGACTTGAGCAGGTGTAAAGGAAGGAGGAGGTAATGTCAGTTGTAAAGGTTCATCCAGAGTTTTAAGTACAATTTTATCATGTTCGATGTTGTTGAATTCTGTGTGTGGTGTAAAGATAGAAGATAGATATTCGGCGAACAGTTCGGATTTTTCTCCGTCAGCCATGGCCCAGGAGCCATCTTCTTTTCGGAGGGGTGCAGGCACTTCCCGATGCTTAGTAAGGTTTTTAGTATGCCTCCACAAGCTGCCATCATCAGTCGAAAGTACAGTTATCTTAAATATGAAATTTCAGTTTCCTAGGACTTTTCGTTTTTGCCCGGGAGTTACCGCACACACAGACCTTTTTGCGGGACTTGATGATTTGGACTCAGGAAACGCTAAAATGTGTATTTCCGTTGAAAACTGGAATTAAAAAATTTTCACGATCGCAATACTTTCCCTTACTATATATTTCATATATAGGTAAGTGAAATTAATAAATAATAGGAATTAATGATAAAATATCAGTGATAAATTTACATAACATAAAATATGTGGTAATAATCTTAGTTAATAGATGATTTTTTTTTTTTTCCCTTCTCATTTCCGAACAGGGTTCATCGCAGAAAATATGCTGACTGGATCTGTGTCTGGTGGTATATTTACATCGCCATCAACACCACATATTTTTACTGCGATTCGTGTACTTAGTAACTTGAATAGAGGTATTTATATTTGTCCATTTTATTTATTTATTGTAAACATAATAATATTGACTAGCCTAATAATATATGCATGAGTTGTGTATAGGGGGGATTCTCGTCGCTGTATTGAACTACACTGGAGATCAACTAAACTTTGGGCTGGCCATTGAAAGGGCGAAAAGTAAAGGAATCGAGGTCAGTAATGATCAATCCCAGCTTAAATTTAATTATTAATTTATTTTTATTTCTATTGAAGATGTATAGTCGACTGTAGAAACTATTATAGGTGGAATAATCAGGAGTCAGCCTTATTATAAATATTTTTAATTTTGCCGACGTTTCGGCTCAAGCTCGTGAGCCATCATCAGGGTTACAAACATCAGAACAAAAGAGATACTCGTACATATTAATGTGATAATGAAAAATTGTTTGCATGTAGTTACAATGATAACATTTAAAATAAAACAGAAAATATACCAACATACTTAAATATTATACATACAAATAATGATAATATGATAAACAATATGATGATGATAAGCATAAAAATAAAACTTTAGACTTTAATATAGAAGTAAAAATTATATATAAAACATACCATTACTGAGCCATGTTCAATCATAAACTGAAAAAACCGAAAACATAGGTAGTATGGGGAGGGGTTCATATAAAAACCCCTGAAGGTTTTTCCCTCTAAATATAAATACTACAGCTTATCTTTGTTTTAAAAAGTTTTACAAAAGTATACAATGGAAAAACAAAACAAAATATGTATAATAAGGTTCAACATTATTAACTATAAAAGACTGCCAGAATAGATAGGTTCAGTATCTCCTAATATGTATTTCTTTGTTTTGATGTTTGTAGCCCTGATGATGGCTCACGAGCTTGAGCCGAAACGTTGGCAAAATTAAATATATTTAGAAAAAGACTGACTCCTGATTATTCCACCTATAATATTTTTATTTATTTATTTAGGCCCCTCTCACGGTAAAGAGAGTGAGACAATTCTTGAAGGAAAAGTCTTTTGAGGAGTGGAGCCAGTGCAAGTGGCAAGGTGTAGGCATGGTCCATTTTAAAGCCAACCCGTGCGTAAACAGGTTTATGTTCGATCGAAAGATGTTAACAGGATCAGAGTGGACCAACGCACTCAAATTGAACATAAGCTACGCACCACTTCGTGGAGTCCCTAGATCAAGATGCCAGGGTAACTAGGCTGTTGGACCCCTCTGCCGCATATGCGGTCGAGAGTTAGAAACCCCTTCACATGTGTTGGGAAAATGTCCACATAACGTGCTTCTTATTACCCGCCGGCACAACCGCATAAAGAAAGAAATAGCAGAACTTTTGGAAGTGAAAAAGTATAAATGTTTTCAGGAAGTTTTTTGCCTTGATACAGATGGGTCGACAAGATTTGTGGATATCTTAGCATTTAATGCCACAAAAAATGAAGCACCAGGAAATGACCAGGAACAAGGCAAGAGGATTCAAGAGGAGAAAGAGAACATTTATACAAAATGTATTCCATACCTGAGGGAAAAATTTCGTGAGGAGTTCGGCGAAAGGGAATTTAAAGTCGTGGGACTTTGGTTCGGAAGCAGAGGGACCATCCCAGTAGCCACTGGATTATTTTTAGAGAACTATGGATTCGGAAAAAATGAGATGCAAAACATGGCGGAGACCATAATCTTGGACTCACGGGGAATCCTTCATCACCATATATATTGAGGCTGGTCTAGATTTTCAGATGTCCATGATCGATTTCAAAATTAGTAAAATATATGTATTTCCTATTTGGCAGAATCTCTCTCTATCTTTTTTCTTTAAGATTGTCTTCGGGATTGATGCGGTATGCTGTGTACTGTAGCAACTCAGCGAAATTGAGCAGCAGATCCAAATTGGAATTCCTCCTATTCGGTTTCCAGTGAAAGAGAAATGCTTTATTTTTTTGGCAATGCTGCCCAAATACATCGGGTTGCTAAAATAACACAGCATACTGTTGTGATATATTAGAATTGAGGAAGATCAAGAAGGCGTGAGGTGATCGGCCAATGAGAAAAATGAATCAAAATGCGCAATAGAGCACACAAAATATGGCGTTTTTTCCGGCAATGGCTCTTCTATCGTCGTGCAGAACAGACGTTTGAGACACATGAATTGATTATGCCACCTACCATCAAATCACTTATGATTTCAAGCCATCATGATGATTAGTGCACTAATACGTTGAAATTAAGGAATTAAAATACATCATTTTGAAGAATAAGAATGAAGAATCAACAGAAGAAAACAAATTGAGATAATTTATAAATTTTTTTAATATATTCAAATTTAAGTAGTTTAAGTTAATTTAAGTTTATGTTTTTATTTTGTGGTATGTTTGAAATAGAATATAAGTTTTTTAACCTTAGCCAAGACTCAGAGTTATTAATTTGAAAACCCTAAATTACCATATCATTATTCATTTGAAAAATAAAATGTAACATTACTTATCAATCCCTTATGGACATTTGCATGTACATTTACAATTTTTTTATTTCTTAGTCTATTCTAATACTAAATTTCTAATAATTACAATTTTTTTTATTCCTCTTTAGTTATTTACATTTTTAAATTTGTTTAGCTATTTATTTCTCTCTATAGCTACATTTAAAATTTAAACTTTAAACCTTTGGTGCGCACATTATATAATCAAAATATAGATAAATTTGCTCCTTAATTGCCATGTAGGTGGTGGTGGATAATCCCCAAATAGTCTAAAATTACATTTTTCGCCAACACCGCTACATCTTTGATATTGATACCCAGGTCTTCCAAAACGCTCCTTATGCTTCTAGGGATTGCTCTATTATGATATTATGCTAGTAGACTTTTTAATGTTCATATTTCCTGTTAAATTAATGTACAATCTCCTTTTTTTACCTTTTACCTATTTTAGTTATTACTTTCAATTTATTTTTAATCTATATTTGTAAAAAAATCTGGTGTGGGCAACACATGACTTTCACATATCTTGGTTGTTAAAGTCAATTTAACAACTAATAAATAGATTTTAAAAAGGTTTAAAGAATGGTATTTATTTATTTTCGTAGGAAACATATATTTTAGATTAAATAATTTAACAAAATAAAATTGTTATCTACTAAAATTAGTTAATTTTATCTGCTTTTCATTACTCTCCTTTACAGTTTACAACTTTGTGTATAAGATAATTTTTTTCTAAAATCTTCGGCTTTCCAACGGTATATCATACATCTATGTTACTGTTCTTATCTTAAAAAAAAATACATTAAAAATTGCATTAAAAAATACTTTTGCTCTTTTATTTTTCAGTTGACTGTCAAATTCATCAAACTTATATACTTAGCTGTTTTTCATAGACGCTAACAACAAAAAATGGTTAATTTTTTCGAATCTACAAAATTGAAGATAAGATTTTAGAGAGAGAAAATTTAAACTATCGGCATTTAAGTCCTGTCAGGATGAAACCAAAACCATATGAATGAATGAATGAATAAATGCTTTATTTACATAATATACAAAATAGTAATAACATATATATACATTTTTTTTAGATCAAAGCCCACAAGACAAAGGCGTTAAGCCGTCTGTCGAGTTGCCCCTTTTTCTTTTTTCTTTTTTTCAGTTTTGATAATTTATATTTTTATTTTAGTAACGTTATGATTTATTTTTATTGATTGTAAAGATTTAATATTTAAAATGCTGTACCAAAAAATGTCTGTATTTTATCTTCACAAAATTCCGCGACTTTAATTCCTCTTTCATCTATTTTACTGTCTTTTGAATTTCTGATTTCAGTTGTTAAGTTTGTTCCCTCTAAAATTTCATTAGGACATATTTGCAATTTTGCAGTGTGAGCATTCCAGTCACCGATAAGAACAACATCACAATTTCTAGTCAATTCAATTAATTCTATTACTTCATCAAATTCACTATTCCAATTACTGGTATTTAAATAGATCGGAACCAGATATATTATGTTTTCATTAATTTTTAACTTAATACAAATTTTATTTTGAATAATGCAGTATTCAACTTGATTTTTATTGAATTTTGTTTTATTAAATCCATATAGATATCCCCCACTGGCTCTTCCCATTATCCCTCCCTTTTTAGCACCTATAAACTTCAATTCGAAATCTAAAAATTTTTGTTTATAAAATAACACATTTTCTTCTACTAGAAATGTCTCTACCAACAAAAAAATATCAAATTCAAAAAAAACATTTTCTTTAGATTTAATTCCCCTTATATTATAAAATAAAATATTTATCTCACCTAAATAATTAATAATAGCTTTATCACTCTCACTTATACCATTTTTTACACTAACTTTCCTTCGTTTTTTGAACTAGCACTGGAGGTAGACGGTTGACTGTTATTGGGGGCCGCCTCACCGCTACGGAGATCCTCTTCAAGAACTGCTTTCATGCTCTTCATCACTTCTTCGGAAAATCCATATTAAACCCCATTAAATTTTACATTGATATAGTGAGTTTAATCAAAAATGTTTTTGAGAAAATCGAAAAAAAGTGCTAAATGCATGCTATATAGTGGCTCTTCCGGTTGGCCGATTTTGATGGAAAAGTTCCTATAACATCCCTGGCATAGACCCTCTTATCAAATTCATATTTTACAGTACAAGATGTTACAATAACTTTTTCATATAAATCAGCTAACCATAAGAGCCACTTTATACCATGCATTTTGCAGCTTTTTATGATTTTTTCAATAACGGCTCTAACAATTTTGATTAAATTCCCTATATTGACATTAATTAAGTGTGGACTGTAAGGTACATTATGTGCTGGTAAATTAATGATAAAATAAACTGTAACCCTAAAATAAAAAAGTTGGATAAAGGATAATAATTGCCTGGTTGGTGTTAACAAAAAAATGAAATTGTCTTTAATTTATGTAAAAAAAAATTTATAATGAATAAAAAAAAAAACTTATAACAGATAAATAAATAAATGTCTTGAGCTCAAAAAAAATTAAAAATTAAATTCTTGGTAACAAATAAAATTCTATGCATGTGTTAGTTAAACAATATAAGTGGAGTAATGTCTTTAGTGCGCAATACAATAAATAAGTATGATTTTTTAAAGTCTATTACAGATAAGTGATAGAAACTTAAATATAGAACTTAACTGCGTGGTGAAGTTACGTAGGTGCCTGTTTACAGCCTGCAGGATCCAGCGCATACGGTTGTTTTGTCTTCCTCTTCCAGCTTCTCAAAAGAAGTAGAGCTACTCCCAAAAATTCGTCTTAGGCATAAATAAGATGTCTGACCTTAAGTGCAGAAAATAATAGCTTCCCGTGGATGTGCTTGCTGACCCAGTCAGTACGTAATGGGATAAACTCTAATTACTACAGGTCCTTGTGGCTACTGAAGTCTTACTGACTTAGTGACGAGGGAAGTGTTGGGGAATGCGTAGATAAGGCTGATAATAGGCTTGAAAAGATCGGGAAATGCAAACACATGAAAGATAAATATTTACATTGTTCAAAGAAAATTTAATTACCATGCATAATTAATAAAACTAAAATTAAATTCTTAAAATAAGAAAAAATAAAGGTCATCAACATTTGATGTAAAATTTATAAATTTTCTCAGTTTTCCCAAAAATCGCTCTCACGATTTTGACTAAACTCTCTATATCAATGTATAATTTAATGGGCTTGTATAATCATGTAGGTTTTATTCTGATTAAAATAGTCTGGCAGGATTATAATGCCCATAATTTAAATTTCCTTCCTCTATAAAGTATCTTTAATTTTGTAGATTCAAAAAAACCAACCATATCATGTTTTTAGGATTAATAATAAGTAGCTAAATATTGGGTTGATGCAAAATTAATGCAGGTTTCCTCTATTGCAATATCTTAATTCCAATTGTGTAAACAAAGCTAATCCTAACATTGATCATTATTATACCAAAACAAACCTTATCTAATACCCTCTCTTTCACCATGAATTTGTTTAGTAAAATCGTTTTGTTCAGTGTGTTCAAAGGTCTTGAATCGAAAATGTCAAAGTGCGATTTTCGTCAAATTTATTTTTACGAATTTAAATTAGGGCGCAGCGCTGCGCAAACGGCTCGTAATATTAATGAAGTGTGGGGTCAGGGGGCTATTAATGAGTGCACGGTGCAGCGTTGGTTCCAGAAGTTTCGCAGAGGAGATTTCGACCTCGAAGACAAGGAAGGTCGGGGCCGTCATCTTGCTCTGGACAACGACCAGCTGAGGTCAAAAGTGGAAGAAGACCCAACCAAAACCACACGAGAAATGGCGGCGGAACTCGGAACTCAAAAATTGCAACGTCTTTGCCCAGCATTGATGAATCGGAAGGGGCCGATCCTGCTCCACGATAACGCCAGACCACACGTTGCACAACCAACGCTTCGACGACTGCACGAGTTGGGCTACGAAGTTCTCCAACATCCGCCTTATTCACCGGACCTCTCTCCTACAGACTTCCACTTTTTCAGGCATCTGGACAACTTTTTGAGGGAGAAAAATTTTCAAAACAAGGACGACATTGAAAATTCTTTTCGTGATTTTATTGAGTCCAGGGATTCGGATTTTTTTTCTGGTGGAATAAGAAAGCTTGTTGAACGTTGGCAAAAGTGCATTGATTCAGATGGAAATTATTTTGATTAAATATATATGGTTAAAGTAAAGATATGGCGTATTTACAATACCTACTAAAAACCTGCATTAATTTTGCATCAACCCAATATAAATGTTGAATGAATTAGATCAACATCTAAAAAAGATAAGAGTAAAAATATGTTTATTATGTAATTATTACATTATTGAACATAAGAATAGTAACATAGATGTATAATATACCTTTCGAAAGCTAAAGATGTTAGAAAAAATATTATCTTACATACAAAGTTGTTAAAGGTTATGTTAAGTGACAAAATGGGCATAAACTTCCAACTGATATTTAGACGTATTAATTTAATATTGTTATATTATTTAATCTAAATCATATGTTTCCATAGAAACTGAATTAACGTTTTATTTAAACTAACTTAAAATTTTTTTGAACTTTAAGTGTGTTTAATAGTTCTTAAATTAATGGTAACTGCCGAGGTAAGTGAAAGTCGTGTGTTGTCAGCAACAGATTATATAAATATATATTTATATTAAGTTTCTGTTGTTCTCAGGTTTCAGTCAATGAATAAACAATTTTTCTATGCGACGTTTCAAGAATTTATTGTTCTCATAATCATGCCTTAACAATGGAAAAACAAAAAAAATAAAACATTAATATTATTATACAATAATTAATATATGATGTCATTGTTAGAGATATAGAAAAGAATACATTGAACAATGAATACTCATACAGGAGGTACATAGATATTTTAATTAGGATTTACATTTAAGATATTATTATAAAATTAATTACAATTTTGGACAAAATAGTGTCTTAATTAGACATGTGTAGTCTACAAACATTGAAAGAACTCTGAAATAATGAAAAAGGAATAGTCCAAGTATGGAAGATTTTTGTAGGAATTTATGATGACGTCAGGAGCCAGGCGTATTCTCCTATTGTTGAGTTGTTTTCATTTTATTTTTTATTATTATTAAGACGTTTATTTCATTTTTTTTAATTTGAATATGTGTTTATCAAATTTGAGTAACATGCATTAAGGTTTTGGACATCGGATTTTTTATTTATGGTGCGATTTTTATATTTCTCTATGGTAATCATTTCTTTAAAATTTCGTTTGAAGCTGTTTTTTTCATAATGAATAATTTTGGGTGAGTGAAATTTGAATGAATGTGCCGTTTTTCTGAAATGAGTAGAGAGGAAAGTTTGGTCAGGTTTATTAGGTTTTTTTTTAAATTGAAGTGCAGCTATATTTGTATTGGTATACTCTCCTTTTTAAATATTGTTCAGATGTTCCAAAATAAGACTTTCCGCATTTGTCTTCACAAGGTATTTCGTATACTACATTTGATAGAAGGTCTAATTTGTCAGAATCTTTAGTTTTTGTAATTAATTTTGATAAATGTATCATCAATTATCAATTTTGATAATTGATGTTTATTCATTGACTCAAACCTGAGTACAACAGAAACTTAAATTATCAACAGTCGAGAACTGATCAAACAATATATATTATTTTATTTATATAATATATATATATATATATATTATATATATATATTTTTTTTTTTGTTATTCAGGTTGAGAAAATATCAATCAATGATGACGTAGCGATGCTAGGAACTGACTACGCAGCAATCAGCGGCAAACAGAGGAATTTTAGGATGTACATTTGTTTTCAAGGTATAGAAAAACAGGTGACGGTAAAATCATTAGTACTATATTTATATATATATATGTACGGGCTGACCCAAAAACGTTGTTTTGCCTTATAAATTATTTCTAGTGTATAAAAAAAAAAAAACTTGTAAGTGTGTAAGAATGTGGTATATGAGTGAAAGAGGCATAGAGCGCTGTGAACGATGAGGGAATATAAAAATAACAAAACACCAACCATTAATTTTTTAAGTGAGAGAAATTGGTTCAGGGTGCAGTCAATTTAACACCCAACTAAGCGTAAACTTAATTTATTGGTGCCGACGTTTCGGCCTAAATTATAGGCCTTCTTCAAGGTGGTTGTGTGAGCTGAGGAGGCATCAGTCAACCACACTCAGTCACAAGGTTGTTGATTCATCGCCGAGTGAATTGATTTTTTCTTAAAAGAATATTTTTTTTTTAAAATAAGTATATTATAATATAATTCTCGTGTCACAATGTTAGTTACCATACTCCTCCGAAACGGCTTGACCGATTTTTATGAAATTTTATATGCATATTCAATAGGTCTGAGAATCAGCTATCTATTTTTCATACCCCTAAGTGATAAGGGTTGTCTACCCCTAACATTATTTTTTAATTTATAGGACAAAAATATACTTTATTATTTTTTTATAAAGCTGCATTAAAAAATACATAAAGCCCTAAATGTTCACCCTTCTCTCACCAACCCCTATTTTTTAATAGTCTTTTTAGTAATTTAATAATTTATTATCCAGCTTGATATCTGATGAATTATGACTCTGTAAGTTATCCCCCAGGTAGACCTACCACCTGTCACACCTCAGCCAGCAAACAGCACGGAGTAGAGATGGCACCGAAGCCGTTCTCCTCTTTCTCTCAGACAATAAGCCTTCTCTCACTCCCTCCACATCAAGCGTAGTAGTAACCTTCAAAATTATCATTTTACTATCTCAGTGTAACTCATGTTTTTCACATGGACAATTATACGTAGCATGCTTTCGACTGGGTAAACTAACCAGTTTGTTTAGCTAAAGATGGACTAACAAAAAATATTGTTCACACTATAGCATTAAGAGATTAATATTGTTTCTTAGTGTATATTATGAAATTAATTAATGATATATATAATTTTCAAGAATAAATTAAAAAAATTAATCATGAAGTCACAATGGTTGACTGTGTGTATATATGAGAGAAGTTGGTTCAGGGTGCAGTCAATTTAACACACAATTAAGTGTAAACTTAATTTATTGGTGCCGACGTTTCGGCCTAAATTATAGGCCTTCTTCAGGGTGGTTGTGTGAGCTGAGGAGGCGTCAATCAACAACCTTGTTGACTGAGTGGTTGTTGACTGGTTTTTTTAATACATTCGATTAAACTCACTACTTCAATGTAAAATTTAATGGGCTTAAATATGATATATGTTTCATTCTGATTGAAATAGTATGACAGGGCTTTAATTGCGAATTTTTGTATTTCCTTTCACTAAAGTATCTTTACTAAAAGGAATTAGTTCAGGTGGCGGTCGGTGAATGAAACAAACAGTTTATTTTTTGCCAACGTTTCGATCCCCATTCACGGGTCATCATCAGGGCGTGTTGTAAGCGAATCATTCATCAATTGTTTCATTCACCGACCGCCACCCGGACTTATTCTTTATAGTAATTTAGTAATTTTCAACATTCAACTAATTATATCCATTAAAATTCCTTTTAATTAATAAACAATATAATATTTTATTTGCCTGGGCAATCCTGAATAAACTAAGGCTAAATGCTATGAAAACTCAGGCGATTGTTATAGGTTCCCATTCCCTCCTCAGATCCCATACAACATTTCCGAGTCTATCCCGAAATGATCAGCCAATCACCTTCACTTCTTCTGTCAAAAACCTAAATATCACCATTGACCTAACCCTTTCCTGGAAACCCCATATTGCCCAAATCTCCCGAAGAACAATAAGTACTCTCAAATTTTTCCATTCCTCCCGCCATCTTCTTCCACTATCCACCCGTAAGCTCCTTGTATCCTCAATTGTTTTCCCCCACTTTGACTACTGGTCTGTGGGGTATATGGTGGCCTCTCGACTGTGCTCGAGGACAGGCTAAAGCGAATTATGAATACATTTTTAAGATTTGTCCTTGGCACACCGAAGAGGTCTCATGTGACCCATTTATACAGTGAGTTAAGGTGGCTCTTTTCCTCAAACTGCAGACAATATTTCCTTGGATCAAATCTTTACCAAACATCAACTCCCAACTACCTCCCTATATCCACAGACTTCCACAATTTAAATCGGTCCGCTCCCTCCAAACAAGATCACGCCATTCTGACCTTTATATTCCTGCCCACAGAACAATAAGTTTTGAACATTCCTTTCTTGTCTGTTCTACTACTATCTGGAATTCCCTATCAACTCATATCCGCCATGCTTCTTCCCTATCATCATTCAAGTCCCAGCTGTTCAAGTACTTATTGTCATCTCAAACAGACGCTCGACAAGCCTGATATTTCAAATCAAATATTATTCAAAAAGAAAATTTATTATTTATTGTTCATGTTTCTATATGGATCAATTATTATGAATCAGTTTCAATGTGAAGTTTTGTTCAACATATCAGAAGTTATTCATTTATTTTACTCTTTTAGTTATTTTATTCTTTTGTTTTATTGTATCCTACTTTTCTTCTTAAAGCTTTGTAAATAAGAATTAATTATAATCCTTTGGTCTTGTGGCCAGACACATTGTATATATTAATTGTACATATATTGTTCTTAAGGGACCCAGTCCCAGAATAAAAATTATTTTCTATTCTTTCTATCTATATCTTATCGCCCTAAAACACTACCTACCTACCTCTAATAATTGAAAGAATTTAATTATAATTAACTAAAGGAGACTTTTTTTGTTTAATTTTGGGGTTTTTGAACATAAGAACAGTAATATAGACGTATAGTATACTGTTGAAAAGAGAAAGATTTTAGAAGAAATATTACGTTATACACAAAGTTGTAAAAGTACTGGAAAGTGACGAAACCTGGATAAAACTAGCCGATTTTTTGCAGACAATAATATAATTGATCATTTAATGAAACATATGATTCTATTAAAGCTCAGTATAATTACCTTTTTTCATCTCTAAATTTATTTAAAAGTTCTTAAATTGATTTTAAAAATGGAGGTAAGTGAAAATCGTGTGTTTTTAGACATCCCATTAAATATAATCACCATAATGACCTAAGTATAAACACAGTTATATTTAAGTACCTAGATTTATAAAAGAAAAGACTTAATATTTAACTTTTATAATGATAATGATATGTTTTGGCTAGTAGCTCCTCGGCGCTATGTCCGAAGAGGAAAGGAGCCTCCATGAGCTGATTAACGTCTACAAGGAGATAAACAAACGGGTGGCATCGATGGGAGCGTGCTTGGTCCCCTGCCGCCTCCCGAATAGCAGCGACCTCCTGTTCGACCTGAAGGAAGACGAGGTCTCCTTCGGTTGTGGCATCCACGGAGAAGCTGGAATATCTACGGCTAAGGTAAGGATGGAATCGTTGTTGAACGTTGAGATTATGTAACGGTGAAGTTGGTAGGGGGGTGCGGTCATCAAGAAAGAACACAACAATAAGACAAACGTGTTTAATTTGTGTGCCGACGTTTCAGCCTACATTGTTGGCTCTCTTCAGTGTTAAACAAAGCAAGAAAACAACCAATAGTAGTAAAAGAAAAATTTAATAAGATAACCTTTACCTCTACAAGCTATGAAGGGTCTTGGACTCTGTATATATACAGGGTGTCTAGCAAATCAGCTTTAAGAGATTCCCTGACTTATCCATATTGTAAGAAGTCTTTTACCTGGCCGAATCTCGGTGAAAATTGACACAACAAATAATAATTATAATTAATATGGTATACTAGATTAAAAATATATATATATAAAAAAAAAACCTGCTCAACTACAACCCATCAAGAGTTTTGGGCTCAGTACATGTAGAGATTTGTACTGTTTCTAGGCCAACGGCCGTGCAATGAGGTGAATAGGGCTGAGATCACGCTCAGCCAACAGGTTTTTTCCCCATTTTGGGTACCCACTTTAAAGAGGCCGGTTCTGCCCCAGGAGGATCTCCATACCCCAGGATCGCCCCCCTCTCTTCCCCCGACTGAAATAACAGATTAAATAATATTCCGCCATTTCTTGCATTGGGAAGAGAGTTGCAGTATTAAAAAGTGTCCTTTTTAGTGTGGTAATCCTAGTTACCAGTGAATTATTTCGGTTCATATCCTTTTAAAAGGAGAATCGAGTCATAAATGGTGGTGCTCTTCCATTTTGAACCGTATCCTGGTTACAATAATGGTGACTTTCACTTAGAATAAAAAAACAAAACAAATTAAAACAGTCCTTAAAATATGAAAATCGGGCATATCCTTTGAAATATTAAAATTAGTCCTTTTTGTGCATATAAAAATAAAATTAATAAACCAATTTTTTCATACTATAATTTTTTTTTTTAAATTGTTAATTTTAAAATTAAATTTTCTATTATCTAATTATTCACCTTTTATTAAAATGTCTTCCCTTCCCCTTTTGTTTTTAATTAGTATTATATTTATCAATTGTCATAACTACTATTTCACTTTGTTTTTAATTATCAGTATAATTTATTTTTCTTATCATCTTTATATATTGTATTCTACTACTGGTTGTTATTTTTGTGTTTTTTGTTTTTTTTTATAGCCCTGAAGAAGGCTTATAATTTAGGCCGAAACGTCGGCACCGGTAAAGTAAGTTTATACTTAATTATGTGTTCTATTGACTGCACCCTGGACCAACTTCTCCCATAACATGTTTAAACTATGAGTTTTTTTAATAGTACTTATATTGATTTTAACACCCGAGAATAGTGAAAGTTGCATGTTGCCTGCACCAGATTTTTCTAATACGAATGACATTTAAATCATTTAGATATTGACAATAATAATATAACGATTAAAAAATGTAAGTACGGAGAAAGGATGAAAAAAAAAACAAACTGTATTGGGACACCCGAATCACCAAGCTGCAGTAAAATTAATTATACTTTAGGACCGATTTTCTTACCTACCAAATATATATAAAAAATTCCTAAAAATCAGTCGAGCCGTTTCGGGGGAGTACAGCCACAAACACCGTGACACGAGATTTTTATATAGTAGATATTTTATATAATACTAGCTGTTGCGCGCGACTTCGTCTGCGTCAATTTCAGTTATTATGATCGCTATTCAGACGTTTTTAAAAGAATATATTGGGTTGTCCGGAAAGTTCGTAGAAAAATTTGGACAACAATTAAAATTGGACAGCTTAAAATTTGTTTATTTAATCTACAAAAATGGGGTTGGTCTTCCAAATTGAAGACCCTCTAAACCGCGAAAACCACTTCTGAACCGTGCTGTCAGCAATTAAATCGCTGCCATACTCGGAACGAATCTTTCTTGCAGTTAGGGCTACGTTTTTCCCTCTTTTAAAAAAGAACAGCATATTATTTAGAAAATGAACTGAATCGTCACTCCTGTTGGATTGCAATAAACTACTCTACTGATCCTTCATAAAGACGAATTCAGTGTGTAAATATAGTTAATTCCATGAGGATTAAAGGCATATAAATAAACATTAGCCTTGTGATTCATTTTAGTAGAAAAAACAGAAGGTAAATTTTATTTTAAAAACCTCTACCAACTTTACGGACGATCCAATATTTTAAAGTATTTCTGCTTAAATAATATTTTGGGTTTTATTTTCTTGTGGCAGAAGAACTTACTGATTTTCTCCGCGACCCGATCTTGACGTAAATCAACTCCTACGTGTTTAAATGCTTGCCCATGTGATTTATTAATTGTTATGGCAAAAGATAAATTAACGGGAAATTGAATTATTTTAAAATTAAAAGGTAAATCCTTTGGAATCGTTGGGATTCGAGGTCAATTTTCCCTGTTTTTTCCCATATTTTCCACTGATTCTTCGGTCCTATTGGTCGCAGCGTGATGTTATATAGCCTTAGCCTTCCTCGATAAATGGACTATCCAACACAAAAAGAATTTTTCAATTTGAACCAGTAGTTTCTGAGATTAGCACGTTCAAACAAACAAACAAACTCTCCAGCTTTATAATATTAGTATAGATAAGAGATATCAGAAACTCAACGTAATGCCTTAAGCTTTTTTTAACTCTAGCTTTATTTAAACATTCTTAAATTGATTTTAAAGTGAAAGTTTAGTTATGTACACCATATTTTTTTTTATACGTCATTCATTAGATGCAATGCATTGTGAATTTAAATATATTTTACTATTACTTACTCAATACGATTAAAATTGGTTGCAGATGAGTAGGGTAGAAGATATAGTGGCAAAGATTTTGGAAAAGATCTTTGACTCGGACGTGATAAGGCCTGGGGACAAGATCTGCGCTCTTATCGGGAACCTGGGATCCTTGACTCCCATTGAGTGTTATGTCATCGCCAAGGAGGTTCAAACCCAGCTAGGTTAGTACGGTATAATAATAATAATAATAAATAAATTCTTTATTATTCTGGGACAAGTGCCTTTAGAACAACATTAAGATAATATATAAATTGGACTTCAGAGTCTTAGAGTAATTAATTATTTATAAGCATGTTAACTAAAACTAATCGAAAACAGACATATCCAAATATCTTCTTCTTCTTCTTCATCTTTCCTCTCTACCGCACAGCAGTGTGAGGGGGTCGCTTGTAGAGGCTGATCCAGGCATTCCTATTCTGCGCCATTTCCCCTGCTGATCTCCAATCTATATCTCTTTTTCGGCAGGCCTTCCTGATCCCATCCTCCCAAGTCTTCCTAGGTCTTCCTCTTGGTCTCCTTCCCTCTACTTTCAGCTCATATGTTGCTTTTGCCACGCGATCCTCCGACATTCTTGAGACATGGCCGTACCATCTTAGCTGAATTTCTTCAACAATATCCTCGGCCGGTCTGACATCGAGGTTGGATCTTATTATGGTATTTCTCATCCTATCTCTCCTCGTCTTACCCTCAACTTTCCTCAAGTAGCGCATCTCCATAGCCTGGAGTTGGCTTTTATGTTGAGTGGTGAGGGCCCAGGATTCGCTGGCATACGTCAATATAGGTAAGAAGGTTTTAAATTGGGCTTCAGAGTCTTAGAGTAATTAATTATTTATAAGCATGTTAACTAAAACTAATCGAAAACAGACATATCCAAATATGTAGAAAATAAAAAAAATAGAATCTTATTTACAATTTTGTTATGATTGGATGGTCATGAGATGAATGAATAATCGGGATTTGAATGTAGGAAGAGAGTTGGAATGATGGATAGAAAGAGGAATAGAATTCCATAGGATTAAGGATCTGATAAGAAATGATCTGTCAAAATGTGCAGATTGGTGGGCCTAGAGTGTGTATAGCGGGAATGGACAGAGGATTTGAATTGTAGGAGGTTGAAAATGTATGATGGACGGCTGGATTGATTACAAGTATACAGCCTGCGTTCACAATTACAAGAAAATTATTAATTTTAATTGGTGTTTTTTATAGGCGTTCAACTACGGGTGGTCATCAACGCCTTTTATTAATTTTAATATGATGGAATTATGTTGTTATGAGAATATTTGAGGACGTAGATGGTTGGGAGTGGAGTCATCAAAATTAACGTTCTGTCCTACATTGTAAGCCATCATCAGGGCTAAGACAAACAAGATAACAACCAATACAAATATAAAATTAATAATAAGTTGGATACAATAATATGATGACAGTAATACAATATAAAAACAAACATGAAACCAGATTAAAATTTGCTCTTAGTACTGTTATAGATAATTAATGAAAATGAAAAAAAGAATCATTGAAGTTGATTAAGAACTAGCAGATATAGATATTTTGAAATTAGCAGTGGTGATATGCAATTTCCTTTAAATTATTCATTTCTACTAAATGTCTATCTACAGCTTTATAAACAGTTAAACCCTAATATTGTTATTGGAAATAATTAAACATTGTTTAATTATTTGCAGCATTTTTATTTAAGTTCAAATTCTTTTAACTTGTATATTTATTTGTGTTTTATTAATGATAACAGGATGAAATGGTTATTTTTTTTTATATATATATTAAATTATAGAGACTATAGAGCAGTGATACCCAAATGGTGGTCCGCAGACCACAAGTATGTAATAAGAAGATGGTTATAAAATATGGAAGCCAACATAAAATTAAGATGATAATGTTGGAATCAGAATATTCGAAGACTATAAAGCTAAACTAAGCAAATAATTAAAATTAAAAGGAGAACAATATGAACAAAAAAACAGTATATATATATGTGTATAATAAAATTGTTTATTCATTGACTGAAACCTGAGAACAACAGAAACTTATGTTTATATTGTCCCCTTCAAAGTAATCCCCCTCAGATACAATACACTTATGTCAACAGTTTTTCCAATCCTCAAAGCACTTTTCGGTATAGCCTTGAGCTCTTCCAGCGATGCAGACTTTATCTCCTCAACCGTTGCAAATCTCCGTCCTTTCGTAGGTCTCTTTAGTTTTGGGAACAAGAAAAAGTCACATGGGGCCAAATATGGTGGCTGAGGCATGATTGTGATGTTGTCAAAATTTAGCAATTTTGGAACAAACTTCGCTGACACACGTCTCATGCCCAAAACGTTGAAAAAAATTTCATGGCACGAGCCAAGCGATATACTGACATCCTCAGCAACTTCTCTGATAGTGATTCGACGATTTTCCAAAACAATTTTCTTCACTGCTTAAACGTTTTCATCAGTTGTTATCGTGCTTGGGCGTCCAGAGTGAGGCTCGTCATTGGCATCTTCCCGGCCATCTTGGAAGTGTTTGTACCACTTGTAAACCATTTGTTTACTCAAAACAGTTTCACCGTATGCCACTGTCAACATTTCAAGTGTTTCGGAGCACTTTATTTTATTTTTTACACAAAATTTGATGCAAATCCTTTGATCCATATTTTTCGATAGCAAAAAATCGCCGAGCACGCAATACACTTATAACCTTTACGCCTCTCACAACCAAACAAAAATTGCTATACACTGAAACTTGGTTGAAAATTGTATAAGTTAATGGAATGTGATGAAAAGCCGATAAAACTAACTGATCGTCAGAGATAATAATATAATAGGTTATTTATTAAAACACATTTTCCTTTTGAAACTCAATGTAATTAATTCTTTAACAATTTCTTTTCATCTCTAAATGCATTTAAAAAAGCTTAAAGTGATTTTAACAATGGAGGTGAGTGAAGATCGTTACCATATTTTATTTTACTTTCAGTCATATTTTAAGGACTGTTTTAATTTTTACTTTCACTTACTATATATAGTAAGGGGAAGTATTGCGATCGTGAAAATTTTCGAATTCCAGTTTTCAACGGAAATACACTTTTCAGGGTCCCCTGAGTCCAAATAACCAAGTCCCGCAAAAAGGTATGTATGTGTGTGTGGTGTGTTGTGTGGTAACTCCCGGGCGAAACAGTAAGTCCTATGAAACTGAAATTTCATATTTAAGACAATTATACGCCCGAGACGTGACAAAACTTTTTTCATCAAAATGAGCCTACCAGAAGAGGCACTGTATACCATGCATTTTGCACCTTTTTTCAATTTTCTCGAAAACGGTTCGACGATTTTGATTAAACTCACTATATCGATGTAAAAATTAATGGGCTTTAATATCATGTAGGTTTTATTTGGATAAAAATGGTCTGACAGGGCTTAAATGCCGATATTTTAAATTGTCTTCCCCTTAAGTACCTTTAATTTTGTAGATTCAATAATAATAACTAGATTATCTTGTTAACGCTGATGAAAAACCGGTAAATATATAAATTGAATAAATTCCATACCCAACTAAAGGAGAAAACAGAAAAATATTTTTTTAATGCAATTTTTCGTTTTTGAACATAAGAGCAGTAATATACATGTATGACATACTGTTGGAAAGCTAAAGATTTTAGAAAAAATATCATCCCATTCACAAGATTTTAAAAGTTAATAGAGAGTGATGAAATGAACATAAAACTAACTGATTATTTTAGATAATAATATAATAGATTTTTTAATGAAACACATGTTTTTATAGAAATTTAATTTAATTAATTCCTTAATAGTTTCACGTATTTTTATCTTTAACTGTATTTGAAAATTCTTTCATTGATTTTAAAAATGGAGGTAAGTGAAAGTCGTGTGTTGCCCGCACCAGATTTTTTTATTCTAAGTTAAAGCTGCCATTCTCTTTTAAAAGATTCTTAACAATTGACATTTATTGTAACTAGGATATGATTCAATATGGAAGAGAACGACATTAGTTTCATATTCACTACAAGTAATCCTAACACGCTTCATGGCTTTTGTACATTTGCTAAGAAAGACTTACTAATATTACTTTCAATTAACATTATATTAACTCCCCCCTTGCCCCTTCCCTCCAGTATTCTCAACCCAATAAAATATTCTAAAAACACAAGATCGAAAATATGGCTGTGTAATAAATTTTAAATTGTTTATTTAGAGCAGAAAAGAATCAGAATAGAAAGGTTGTACGTCGGGAAAGTGATGTCAGCGCTGGACATGAAGGGGTTCCAGGTGTCGGTGCTCAACATCAACCAAAGAGAGAACTGGCTCCAGTACCTCGACAGCTCGACCTCTGCCTTCGGCTGGACGGGAACCTCTCTCTCATACTCTCGTCAGAAGCCTGTCGTTGAATCCTTGTCTCGTATCTGTTCAGGCGAGGAACAGGTAATCATTTTTTTTTTTTTCAAATCATTTATTTTTATATCCACATCTCTCACTCAGCCCATGACAAATAAGCGGAGTTGATAACAATTGGTATAAATGGCATGTCAGACTATGGTGGAGGTAGATACCCATTGGCATCTACTCCTAAATTAAATTTTAAATAGGCTTTACTTTAGAAGATCTCTTAGCCAGCTTCTTTTCACAGCCTTCTGTAAATATTTTCAGGCATATCTTGCATGGCCTTGTTTTTTATGAGTTTGTAAGTATTTCGATGAACTTTGTCAAAAAATGTTGTGTATGAAGTCTGAATGTGATCTTGTACCATTAATATGTACAAGTCTGTATGTTCAAGCCAGACCAGACTTAAAATTTATTTATTATAATTCAATTGTGATTTGTTTAATTTTTTATTTAAGTTTCTTTAAAACTTAAATTAAAAGAATAAAGTACAAAATTTAAACATTAAATGTAGCTATACAACAGTCATAATTCAATTGTTTAAAAAAAATATATATGGTTGATAGCTTCGTCTCCACATTGGATTCCCTCTCCTCGCTCAGTCTTTGCCCCAGCAAGACCTCTTCTACATTCTTTAATTATTACACAATGCAGTGTGTTTGTTTTTAAAACTGAGACAGTAAAGCCAACCCGGCCTACAATATACATCACCATAGCGACCTTTTGGGAGTGCAGCGAGTGGGCCACCTACCTAGTGTATCAACCGTCATCGTAGATCAGTATAGACATTTTTTTTAATATAATTTTTTCTGTTTAATTTTTAAACTCAGCCATTCAGCAGCTGAGGCCGCTAGAAATATTTGCAAGGCGTTTGGGGAAGGGAGTGTTAATGAACGGACCATTCGCCGTTGGTTTGCTAAGTTTTCCAGCTGGGGATACCGACTTGGAAAACTTGCCCCGAGGAAGACCTCCGTCCGTAATAGACAACGATGTACTCAAACATAAAGTAGAAGCAAACCCCTACCAAACAGTTAATAAAGGACTCTCAGCACAACTAAATGCAAGTGCATCTACCGTTTCCAGACATTTAAAGTGTATTGGGAAAGTAAAAAAGCTCGATACATGGGTACCTCATGATCTCACTGAGCGGCAGAAAGACCCCATGTTTCAAAATATACCGTGCAAAAATTGAAAGAACTGGGCTACGAAGTTCTTCCGCACCCACCATATTCTCCCGACTTGTCTCCAACTGATTACTACCTGTTCAGGAATTTAGACAACTTCGTCAAAGGAAAACTTTTTGAAAATGACGATCGAGTGAAAAGTGTGTTTTCAGATTTTGTTTCACTTCAAAGCTCAGAGTTTTTCAGTTCAGGGGTGAAAAAGTTGGTGTCACATTGGGAAAAATGTGTAGAAAAAGAAGGTAAATACTTGGAATAAAATTATCTTGTTTTTAAATCGTATTTTTAATAAAAATCCTTTACCTTGAAAAGGGACATTTCATGTGACACAACCCAATATTATTTTTTTTCTTTAATTCAACACCATTTAGTTAAGGTTTTTGGTTTATAAGTATATTTTTATGTATTTATGTTATGTTTATTTATATTAAAAAGTGTATATCAATAATTTCTGCTTTGTTTCATTAATATTATAATAATTATTCATTAATGAATAATTATAATTAATGAATTATAATTATTAATACTTATGAACCAGCATTTATTCTAGGGAAGAAGGATAGTGGTTGATATTATGACACCGCCCCTTCCCCTACACTGTATGTAAAGTTTTGTTACTGACATACTAGGGTGAATAAATGATGGGTCTTAAAAGTTTTTGATTGAAAAGTCTGGATTTTTTTAATCCGAGTCTGTTTCACCATTTCATAGATTTGTGAGGCGTATATTCATATGTTTTTTTTTCACTCAACATTTTATTCATACCTGTAAAAAATTACAATAACCAATGTTCTAATCTGCTTAATAGTCACCTTGTTTGAAACAAGGTGACTCCCTTTCATCTGTTTTATTTAATATAGCATTGGAATATGTCATAGAAAAGGTGACGTGTACTGAGAAAGGTTTGATGAATCTGGGTGATAAAGTTCTGGGTTTTGGGATATGCCGATGATTTAGTAATGCTAGGCGAAGACACAGAAACTATACAACTAAATATAAGTGCGTTAATAAAAACAAAAATAAATAGGGCTCGAAATAAATACTGATAAGACAAAACATATGATTAGTAGTAGAAACGGTGACAATCTTGGTGATATTGATATATCAGGACATACTTTTGAACATGTAAAGAAATTTAAGTATTTAGGTACAATGATAACTAGAAAAAATGAAATCCAGAAGGAAATAAAGTCCTGGTTAAAGGCTGGAAATGCATGTTATTATTCAGTTTTGAAATTACTTAGCTCCTGGCTTCTGTCTATAAACTTAAAGGTTAGAATTTATAAAACTATTAATTTTTTGACGGTTCTTTATGGATGTGAAACATGGCCGCTTACTTTGAAGGTTGGACAATGTCTCAAGGTTTTTGAAAATAAGGTACTACATAAAATATTTGGTCCAAAGAGAGATGAGACCACTGGAGAGTTTAGAAGGTTGCACAACGCAGAATGGCGGAACTTGTACCCTGTGAATATAATTGAGGTGTTAGCATCGCAGAGACACATATGGGCATTCAAAGTTGTTGGGCTCAGTGTAGAACGGATTCCTAAAAACTTTGTATTCGCTGAACCAACTGATAGGCATCCGAAAGGTAGGCCAGACCGTCGATGGAAAGATTGTGTTACGGTTGATCTCGGCGGCTTGGGCTTGAACGGTGATCATTAGGGGGGGGGGAGTCTGTGGAGGCAGTATTTAGAGGTATCAGCGTCGAACCTTTGGGTTCAGTAAGCCTAGTATTATTATTAAACTAGCTGTTGTCGCCTGCCACAATTTCAGTTATTATGATCGCTATTAAGACGTTTTTAAAAGAATATATTGGGTTGTCCGGAAAGTTCGGAGAAAAATTTGAACAGCTTAAAATTAATTAATTTAATCTACAAAATAGTTACCACCATTAGCGATTACTCTTTCCCAAGCCGTTGGTCCATTGTTCCATGGTCCTCCTGAAGAACAATAAAAGATCCGTTTTGACGTCATCTTCCAGGCAATTCCCAAGATTTTTTTTGGCTGGTGTTGATGTAGAGAATCCATTTTTCGTCCCCAGTACAACTCGTTTCAAAAATGGATCCTCCACATTTTTTTTTCAGTAGCAAATCACAACATGAAATCCTTTCAAAAAGATTCCTTTTACTGAGCTCATGGGGAATCCAAAACGACAGACGTAGCCAGCCTTCTTTAGATGATCAAAAACGGTCGATTTGCAGGCTCTTAACTCCGCAGCTATCTCACGAATAGTAATTCATGGATTGTTTGTAATGACCATCATAATATCCTCGACGTCAAGAGTTGAACTCCGGCCAGCCCGGGGTTGGTCTTCCAAATTGAAGACCCTCTAAACCGCGAAAACCACTTCTGAACCGTGCTATCAGCAATTGGATCGCTGCCATACATGGAACGAATCTTTCTTGCAGTTTGGGCTACATTTTTATCATTTTAAAAAATAACAGCTTATCATGCCGAAAATGAACTGAATCGTCACTCATGTTGGTTTGCAATAAACTACACTACTGATCCTTAATAAAGACGAATTCAGTGTGTAAACATATTAATTCCATGATGATTAAAGGCATATAAATAAACATTAGCCTCGTGATTCATTTTTAGTAGAAAAAACAGAAGGTAAATTTTATTTTAAAAACCTCTACCAAATTTTCGGATGACCCAATATTTTAAAGTATTTCTGCTTAAATGATATTTTTGGTTTTATTTTCTTGTGGCAGAAGAACATACTGATTTTCTCCGCGACCCGATCTTGACGTAAATCGATTCCTACGTGTTTAAATGCTTGCCCATGTGATTTATTAATTGTTATGGCAAAAGATAACTTAACGGGAAATTGAATTATTTTAAAATTAAAAGGTAAATCATTTGGAATCGTTAGGATTCGAGGTCCAATAGGTCGCAGCATGATGTTATATAGCCTATTGGTTTTAATAAATAAGTGTATACATTAAGTTTCTGTCTGGTGGGTAATTTAGAACATCTATATAGTATCGAATATAAAAGTCTCCTCCATATGGGTTTTAGTAAGTATGTACTAGTATTAAATTTTTGTCTGTTTTTTAAAGAGCAGCGTTTGTGCAGCAGAGAATATAAAAGTCTTAGTTGATTGTTGAGATTCAGCTGCTTCTGTTTAATGTAAGGATCCATGTCATCCTTCTGTCAAAAGTGAGTCCTAAGTAATGAACTGTGTTGGTTTGTTTATCGGTAAGTTGTTTATGTAGACTGGGGGCAAGTGTTGTGTCGTAGGGTGAAGGTGATTTGTTGTGATTAGTCACAGTTAAGTTTGATTTTATATTTTTACTTTCACTTAATATATTGTAATATACCCATTTTTTATATAAATTATACAATTATTTATTTATTTATTATTTAAATATTATGTTAGGCAGTCTAACAATTAGATTCAAAATAGAATAAAAATAAAAATTAACAGCTCCAATTTGAATGTTTGTTTGTAAACATAACTTCCATTTTGGATGCAAGGGACAACCCAGGTAAAAGCCCAGGTAACAGAAAGATACCTGGGGATAGTCAGTTTTCAGGGAGTTGGGGTGATGAGCTGAGGGAGGTATGAGCAGCTGTCTGAATATGAAGAAACATTGTTAGCCTGCCTGCATATTGTTTGTATTATGTTTGTAAGTTATTATTATAATTAAAAAGTTAAATAATAAAAATGTGCCTCATTGTCAAGAACCCATACCATACCCTGAGAGATAAATTGAGTTTTAATTAAGTAAATATTATGTGATAATTAATTTTTTTTTCTTAAAAGAATAATTTTATGAAAATAAGCATATTATAATATATAGTAAGGGAAAGTATTGCGATCGTGAAAATTTTCGAATTCCAGTTTTAAACGGAAATATACATTTTAGGGTCCCCTGAGTCCAAATAACGAAGTCCAAATAGAAAGATGTGTGTGTGTCCTTGTGTGGTAATCCCGGGCGGAAATGGTAAGTCCTATGAAACTGAAATTTCATATTTCAGAGAAATATACGCCCAAGATGTTAAAAAACCTTTTTCTTCAAAATGAGCTTACCAGAAGAGCCACTTTATACCATTCATTTTGCACCTTTTTTTGATTTTCCCGAAAACGGTTCCTACGATTTTGATGAAACTGGCTATATCGATGTAAAATTTAATAGGCTTAAACGTCATCTAGGTTTCATTCTGATTAAAATGGTCTGACAGGTCTTGAATGCCGATATTTTAAATTTTCTTTCCCTAAAGTACCTTTAATTTTGTAGATTCTATAAAAATGACCAAATTATCTTGTTAGCATTGATAAATAACAGTTAATATGTAAGTTGTGCGTATTTAAAAGACAGCTAAAGGATAAAACTAAAAAAATATTTTTTTAATGCAATTTTTTTATTTTGAACATAGCAACAGTAATATACACTTATAATATATAATATATGCCCGCACCAGATTTTTTAAACTAGTCTTCTAAATGTTTTAAATAATGCTAGAGTCTGTGAAGCCTGAATTATGTCCGCATGCCTGGTGAGAAAAGCTATGTCATCAGCGTAAGTTGCTACTAACATGTTAGAATGTGTTAGTATGTCATGTGTATAGATGATATAAGGGTGCAAGAAGTGAGACATTTATTTCCAAAAGGTACTAAAGGACATTTTTTTACAAAATAGATTTTCTTACATAATGTTATAATATTTTATTTTTTAAAAAGTTTATGTCCCTATTTGGGTGCCAAATGTTATAATATTTTATTTTTTAAATGTTTATGTCCCTATTTGGGCGCCAAATGTTATAATATTTTAAATTAATAATGCGTGGTAATTTTATGGTTTTCAAATTAATAACTCGCAGTCTTGGCTAAGGTTAAAACAAACTCTTGAAGAAATATACTACAATATAAAACATGACTTAAATTAAAAACTTAAACAATTAAATTTTGAATATATAAAAAAAATTATAAATAATCTGATTAGCTGTCTTCAGTTGATTCTCCATTCCTATTTTCAAAATAATTTCTTCAAATTCCTTGATCGAACATATTATTGGTGCACTTATGATGGTATGAGATCAAAATGATTTGATGGTTGGTGGCATAATCTAATCACCTCATTGCATGGCCTAGAAACAGTACGAATCTCTATGCCTACTCAGCCCAAGACATTTGTTGTATTGTTCAGGGTTTTTTTTTTTTTAACTTTATATTTATATATTTTTAAATATGTGTGTAAAAACTTTCTTTGAATATCTTATGAATTCAGAATATAATTGATAATTAAGTTTTTAAATACTTTCATACCGTATATTATAGTTGGAAGGACCGAAATTGAATGATAAAGAAGGGAATATTTTTAAGACCGCCGTAATTGCTGCTTGCAACGCAATAAAAGATAACAAGAAGAGATTAGACGAACTCGACAGCGGGTGCGGTGATGGTGATTGTGGTTCTACGTTGGGGTTTTTTGCCGAAGGTAAATATCGAATTATTTTAAAATTATATTTTTGGTGCTTTTATTCTATTTCGCCTCATACTGCTGTTATTCATCATGATTTGATATATAATACAAAATAAACTAAGTGCCTGAATTTATCCAAAGCACTCGACATATTCATATTTATATTCATAAGAACCACCATATTTAATCTCGCCTTATGTTTCAGCACCAGGAAGGGGTTCACAATGAACTTGCCGTAATAATAACCAGCCACCGAGTTATGGCTCGTGAAAAAAAGTATATAAAAATAGTAGGCTCTGGTAGCTGTAAATAATAAGATATATAGCAGTATATAGGAAAAACACACAAAAACCTTTCAAATAGTACTTGTTTTTATTAATATCCAGCGAAATAATAATAATAGTAATAATTAAAGAGCTCTTTGCAAAAAATAAATTATAAGGTTTTACTTTAACACGTTCACCCCAGGGCGAATATCTACGTTTTTTCAAGTGGGGCCGGCCATCCTGGGGTGAGTGTTGCAAGTTCCAACATGTTTAATGCGAGATCCCAACAGTTGAAGGCTTCCAACGCGCTGGGAGGTTGTAACAGTTTTGACTTACACATATGACATGAAGGAGAAATTATGGAAATACTTAAAAATGATTCTTATATCATTATTATTATTATTATTATTTTTATTGCACATTTTCTTGTTTTTACCAGAATATTTACCTACCCGGACCAAAGTCAAGGGCTAGGCAAAAAATACTATACTATATTTAAAAATTTTCTGATGATACTGGCTGTACCGAGGAGAACTGCTTTCTGTCCTTCTTCCAGAACCTTTTCGGGCAGTTTTAAGTTTTTAGTTGCTAAAATGGTGTCATCTGGAATGAGACCGTTGCATGAGATGATTATCGGATATACCTTGATTTGTTCCAGCTTATAGACTTGACGTAGTTCCTGGCACAGATCTTGATATTTCCGTATTTTCTCAGCAATAGTTTTGTCGATATTGTCATCATTCGGGACAGCAATATCAATAACATAGCCGCATTTTACATTTAGATCCATAAGCCACTATGTCCGGCTTGTTGTTTAATATCATGTGATCGGTAATAATGGAACGATCCCAGTATATTGTTTTTTTTTCACCTGAGAGTACCTGTTTTGGTTCGTATCGGTAATAAGGAACCTCGTCTGCTATCATTTGGTATGATAATGCCAGCGATTGGTGAATAATTTTTGCCAAGTTATTATGCCTCATAAGGTATTCTCTCCCTGCCAATGCCTGACACCCAGATGATACATGTTGGATAGACTCTATAGCCGTTTTACAAAGACGACATCGTTCACTTATATTCTCCCCACAAATGTATTTCCTATAAGCATTGGTTGAAATCACTTGATCTTGTATGGCCAAAATAAATCCTTCTGTTTCGGGAAACAAGTGACCTTTTTTAAGCCAGAAGGAAGAAGCTTCCCAATTTACTCCTGATTGGGACATAGAGTTGTGAAATCGACCATGTAGTGACTTACTTTTCCAATTTTCAATCAGAGTTTCTTTGGTAGGTCCCTCTTTATGCTCTTCTGAATTGAGGTTTAGAGCTGTGTATCCAATGTCTAACGCTTTTATTGCAGACCATATTGGAGAATTATTATTATTATTGTGTATTATATTATTATTTCATATTATGAAAAGAAAAATATGAAAAGAAATCACGCAAAGCTAAATAAAATTCTTAAAGAAGAGTAATCAATTGAAATTAACAGATAAAATTCCTTTGAGGTGAGATGTAGAAATTATTGAAATATTTAATAAATAAACCCTTATGCTTATTAATTCCTACAACATATAATTTTGAGAAAAAATAAAATAAACTTATTTTTTTAACAGCTTATTTTCTGAAAACAAGTGACTCACCTGTGATGTATGTCGCTCCATGGGATAGTAAGCGTGAACCACTAGTGGGTCACCCCACCCCACGGAATAGTGATAATATTGGGTTGTTTCACTTGAAATGTCCGTTTTTATAGTTTCTGAAATACATAAAGGATTTTGCAGGTCTCTGTTGTTTTCTTCCGATTGTTTACATATTTAAAGTAAACAGTTACTAATCCACCACCTTTGTATTATACACATTAGCTTCCCAATCAGTTACCCACTTTTTAGTATACCTCCAAATATGAACATGGAAACACGCGATTTTTGAGTAATATTTTTGTACGAGTTTAAACTCGGCCATTCAGCAGCTGAGGCTGGAAAAGGAAATTTCTCGAGAGATTAGGCAACTAATTGTTTATAATATTGGGTTGTTTCACTTGAAATGTCCGTTTTTATAGTTTCTGAAATACATAAAGGATTTTGCAGGTCTCTGTTGTTTTCTTCCGAATGTTTACATATTTAAAGTAAACAGTTACTAATCCTCTACCTTTGTATTATAAATATTAGCTTCCCAATCAATTACCCACTTTTTAGTATACCTCCAAATATGAACTTGGAAACACGCTGCTGAGGCCGCTAGAAATATTTGCAAGGCGTTTGGGGAAGGGAGTGTTAATGAACGGACCATTCGCTGTTGGTTTGCTAAGTGTTCAGCTGGGGATACCGACTTGAAAAACTTGCCCCGAGGAAGACCTCCGTCCGTAATAGACAACGATGTCCTCAAACATACAATAGAAGGAAACCCCTACCAAACAGTTAAAGGCCTCTCAGCACAACTAAATGCAAGTGCATCTACCGTTTCCAGACATTTAAAGTATGTTGGGAAAGTAAAAAAGCTCGATACATGGGTACTTCATGATCTCACTGAGCGGCAGCAAGACCCCATGTTTCAAAACATAACGTGCAAAAATTGAAAGAACTGGGCTGCGAAGTTCTTCCGCACCCACCATATTCTCCCGACTTGTCTCCAACAGATTACCACCTGTTCAGGAATTTAGACAACTTCGTCAAAGGAAAACTTTTTAAAATGATGATCAAGTGAAAAGTGTTTTTTCAGATTTTGTTTCACTTCAAAGCTCAGAGTTTTTCAGTTCGGGATAAAAAAGGTTGGTGTCACGTTGGGAAAATGTGTAGAAAAAGAAGGTGAATACTTTGAATAAAATTATCTTGTTTACATATCGTATTTTTAATAAAAATCCTTTACCTTGAAAACGGACATTTCATGTGACACAACCCAATAAATAATGGTATTAAAATCTATGTAAAAAGAAGATGTTCTTGAAAATAAAATAGAAATAAAACAGAATTAAAATCCAAAGAAAAGTTTAGTGGTGTTTGCAATTAAATAATTTGAATAAAGTAAAAACGTATCTGGTTCCTGGCACATATAGGAAGGCTTATGTAAAAAGATGTCGTTAAGCGAGATAGATGGTCTGTAGAACGACTACTTCGGTGCACTCGCTGCGAAGCACACTGACTGCCTTATCGAGGATTAGGCAGTAACAAAAGAACCAGTAATAATACCGCTTAGTCTAGTTTTGATTATTATCAATAATAAAAGCACTTAATGTTGCATCAACACCTTATAAGTAGCAATTCTACAATCAATCTGTTGTGGGGCAGGTATCCTGGCCCAGAAGGAGGCGCTGCCTTGGAGGTGGGTAGGGAGCTGCCTGATGCAGCTGTCGAAGATCGCGGAGCTGGAGATGGGAGGCACATCGGGGGCAGTGTACTCCCTTCTGCTGGCGGGAGCATCGAGGGGCATCTCCAGGTCCTGGCAGGAGGGCTGGGTCACCGCTCTACAGACGCTGTACAACCACTCTCCGGCCAGGATCGGCCATCGCACGCTTGTGAGTAGTCTTAGAGTTTGTATGTATATTTGTCATTTCATTAACTAAATTAATAATATTCGTAGAAATAATCTGTAGTCAGTCGTGTGAAAAATATTTTAATTTTGGCTCAGAGATGTTTTGGCCTATCATGGGGATGGGTTGAGACATCTTAAAATCTGAACAATCCTACATTCAGTACGCATCCAGCTGTTGTAGCGTGAGGACCATGCTGTGAGTGCTCTGTGAGTTGTCAAAATATGTCCTGTAATAGAAAATCCTGCCACTTGTGAAATGTGGTCTGTGATTCGGCTTTTTTTGGCTCGAAACAACAGCCATGCAAAATAAGAATCAGGGAAAACTTATCACCAAGCTGTTGTATTCTCACAACCACGCACATCCAATCGTTCCCGGCAACTCTTGGATGTGAAGTGTTTAACCATCCACCATACAGCCCGGAGTAAGCACCTAGTCATTACCACCTCTTGTTAGCGATGAAAAATTGTTTTTTATTTCACGTCTATTACTTTCTGGACAGCCCTCATATTATACATGTTTTGTGTTTTTTTTTTTTTTTTTTTTTTGCTCTTGTGTAGAATTAAAAAAAAAATTTCAAGGCAAGCTGTAGTATTTATATTTAAAGAGAAAAACCATTAGGGGTATTTAAAACAACCCCCTCCATACCATCTATTGTTGTCTTTAGAATTTTCCTTAGTTTATTAAAAAGGATTAGTTAAGTGAGATACAAAACTTAGGGCTGATATTCTTATATTTCTTCCCAAAACTTTTTTATGTCACATTAACATTGCATGACCACAACCGAGATTCCTCATGCTTTAAACTGTATTTTGCTTGGTCATTTTCGTCATTTAATGATTTTTTATTTCCAAAAAAGGAAATCCGCTGCACAAAATTTTGAGTGTGTATCGCGATGATTGTTTGAGAATAATGTCTCTACCAGGTTTACCAACAATAATAACATAATAAATTTTAATAATTGATAAGTATGTATATGTATTTTTTATATATGTTGGTATATTACGATTGGTTTAAAATAAAACAGGTGATATATTGCCTGTTATATAGATAGACGCCCTGGCCCCGGCCTGCGAGGCGTACAGTAGCTGCGTGGCGACGGGGAAGCAGGGCTGGAAGCACTGTCTCAAGCAGGCGGTGATGGCCGCCAGGACGGGCTGCCACAACACCTCCACCATGCAACCCAAGTAGGTCCTTCCATCGCTTAGCTTTTACTTTTTACCTTTATCCAAACTTAACCTCAAAACGGCCACAGGGTAAACAATATATATTGTATGAGGAAGATGGTTGGGGGTGCGGTCATAAATTAAAAACACACATTTAAAATAAGTGTTATTTTAATTATGTGCCGACGTTTCAAGTTTTTGAATTTTTCAAGATTTTGAAAATTGAGCCTTCACGTCGAGTCAAGTATGTATTTTTTTCTTATTGATAAGGATCTTTTTTCATCGCCCATTTCTTTCTCCCCCTTTCCATACTCATATCTTTCTCCGTTACATATCCTGACATATAATTATTAGTTTAATATTACATTATTTTAAAATTTAAATTATTTTTTATTCATACTGTTTCTCTTTTGTAATGACTATATTCTTTTTTTATGTTTTACCTATACTCTTAACTATGTTTTTAATATATTACCGTCATATATCAACTCAAAATTGTTAATATTTAAAATTTTAATAGTTCACATATTTTTCCTTTGTCATTTTTTCATTCGCTTAGTCTCTCTTTATATATTCTCATTACAATATTATCATCTCAATTATGTTTACTTCCATACTTTATAACTATCATCTTAATTTTGTTTATTTCCATACTTTATAACTGTCACCTTATTTCCATACTTTATAATTGTCATCTTATTATCATTTTACATTTAATATTATTTATGTTCCCATAATTTATTACTGTCATATTATTATTATATACCTAACGCATTATTAAGTCTATAATTACATTGGTTGTTATCTTGTTTCTTTTAGCCCTGATGAAGGCCCACATTGTAGGCCGAAACGTCGGCACATAATTAAAATAACACTTATTTTAAATGTGTGTTTTTAATTTATGACCGCACCCCCAACCATCTTCCTCATCTAATTTCTCAACGGTCAACAAAACTCCATTATTATAATATATATTGTAATATTCTTATTTTTCTAAATATTCCTGAGGAGGAATGAGAGAGAGAGAAATGCTTTATTACTTTCACTTACTATAGTAATACTAATACTACTATACTATACTTACTATACTATAATACTATAGTAAGGGAAGTATTGAGATCATCAAAATTTTCGAATTCCAGTTTTCAACGGAAATACATGTTTTAGGGTCTTTTAAGTCCAAATAACCAAGTCCAGCAAACCCTGTTGACTTACCAATGGATTATGATGAACTGGAATACTGCTGTTAGTAATAATCAATATTTACAAATCTGCCTACAAATTATTTACAATCAATATATCCATGTAAACTTTTAGCGCTTTTCTTTAATGTTTGAATCTCTGCAGCCAAATCTTCAGCTTTCTGAAGAGCTTCTTGGAGCAGTTTTGCTTTTTACTTTCACTTACTATATATAGTTATTAGTTGACCGTTCAGAATTACTGGAAGGAATTAGTCCGGGTGGCGGTCATTAAATGAAACAACTAAATAGTTTCAACTATTTATTGTTTGCCATTTGTACAGATTGTTAAAAGCTTGTCTGTTTTGGGGAAATCGCGATTTTAGTGAAGAGAAAATATGATGGTGATCATTATTAGAATTTACTGGAGAAAGGCGGTAAGTGGTTGAAGAAGATACATTTTGAGTCTGGGAGAAAGATGTATCCAGAGAAGTAATTGAAAGATGAGAAGTAACTTTGGAAGAAGGCGAAGGCCTATGGGGAGTTTTAGAATAATGTTGAGTTGGGAGGTGAGTCAGAGATCTATTACTATTTAACCTGGTGTTATAGTGGTGTGATGGTCTAGAAGAACCCAAATGAGCGGTTGATTGAGGGTTTAGTCGTTGTGGTGGTGATGGAGGAGTTGTCACCCTTTTAGAGCTGGAATTGTGGTAATGAGAAAAGTGTGAGTCACCTGAAGGTGTAGAAATGATGGCTTGTTGAGATGTAGATATTATGTCCTGCTTGTGATTTTGTATTCTGGCACTGCAGCGGAGAGTTGAGGTGGATCTTTTTGTTGTTCCCGTGTTCTTTTTATCATTGTGGATGTAATTAGTTGGCCATTGAGAATTACTGGAAGGAATTAGTCCGGGTGGCGGTCATTAAATGAAACAACTAAGTAGTTTCAACTATTTATTGTTAGCTCAAACAATAAATAGTTGAAATATTTAGTTGTTTCATTTAATGACTGCCACCCGGACTAACTCCTTCCGATATAAAAAAAAATTGTTAATTATTTGAAATATTGTTATTTTGTTAGGCAGGCTAGCAATCCTAAATCAAATATTATGTTATGCAGGCTGGCAATCTTGTTCAAATATTGAAAGATCTAATTTGTATGTTTGTTTTCAAACATGGTCACCATTTTGGAAGATTGTTTGCAAACATGTAGGCTCCTCCATTTTGCAAAGCCACTGCCTGATCTATCTTATAGTTCTAAATTATTAAAATCCACAACGGTATATTATACATTTATATTACTATTCTTGTGTTCAAAAACATAGAAATTATATTAAAAAAATATGTTTGCACTTTTCTCCTTTAGTTGTTTATTAAATTTGCTCAACTTGCATATTTAGCCATTATTTATCGATGCTAACAAGATGATGTACCTAATTTTTTTAAATCTACAAAATTAAAGGTACTTTAGAGGAAGAATATTTAAAATATCAGCATTTAAGTGCTATCAGACTATTTCAATCAGAATGAAACCTACATCATTTTAAAGCCCATTAAATTCATCAATAAGAGAGTTCAATCAAAATTGTTAGAACTTTTTTTTTCTGTCTGACTTGGTAGTTTTGTCTAAGGGGACTCTTCAGGTTTAATTAGGATAGGGATCTTTAATGAATACATTACATTGCACAGGATTGGGACCACCACTTTACATTCCCTCCTAATGTAACCCACCTCACCCACCCTAATATAGACAGTTAGACTTAAGTTATTTCGGATCGCTTCTTGCATCGGGAAGAGAGTTTCTATATTAAAAAGTGTCCTTTTTATTGTGGTAATCCTAGTTACCAGTGATTTATTTCGATTCGTATCCTTTTAAAAGGAGAATCGAGTCAAAAATGGAGGTTCTCTTCCATTTTGAACCGTATCCTGGTTACGATAAATGTCAATTGTTAAGAATCCTTTCAACGAGAATGGCGACTTTAACTTAGAATGAAAAAAACAAAAATTAAAACAGTCCTTAAAATATGAAAATCGGGCATATCCTTTTAAATAGCAAATTAGTCCTTTTCGGGCGTAACCCACCTCACCCACCCTAATATAGACAGTTAGACTTAAGTTATTTCGGATCGCTTCTTGCATCGGGAAGAGAGTTTCTATATTAACAAGTGTCCTTTTTATTGTGGTAATCCTAGTTACCAGTGATTTATTTCGATTCGTATCCTTTTAAAAGGAGAATCGAGTCAAAAATGGAGGTTCTCTTCCATTTTGAACCGTATCCTGGTTACGATAAATGTCAATTGTTAAGAATCCTTTCAACGAGAATGGCGACTTTAACTTAGAATGAAAAAAACAAAATAAAATAGTTAAAACTATTTAGTTGTTTCATTTAATGACCGCCAGCCGGACTAATTCCTTCCAGTAATTCTCAAACGGTCAACTAATTACATCCACAATGATAAAAAGAACACGGGAACAACAAAAAGATACATCCTCAACTCTCCGCCGCAGTGCCAGAATACAAAATCGCAAGCAGGACATACTATCTACATCTCAACAACAGCAGACATTCTCATCTCAACAAGCCATCATTTCTACACCTTCAGCCCTGATGACGACCCAAAAAGGGGGTCGAAACGTTGGCAAACAATAAAATAGTTGAAACTATTTAGTTGTTTCATTTAATGACCGCCACCCGGACTAATTCCTTCCAGTAATTCTCAAACGGTCAACTAATTACATCCACAATGATAAAAAGAACACGGGAACAACAAAAAGATACATCCTCAACTCTCCGCCGCAGCGCCAGAATACAAAATCGCAAGCAGGACATACTATCTACATCTTAACAACAGCAGACATTCTCATCTCAACAAGCCATCATTTCTACACCAGCCCTGATGATGACCCACAAAGGGGGTCGAAACGTTGGCAAACAATAAAATAGTTGAAACTATTTAGTTGTTTCATTTAATGACCGCCACCCGGACTAATTCCTTCCAGAAAAAAACAAAAATTAAAACAGTCCTTAAAATATGAAAATCGGGCATATCCTTTTAAATAGTAAATTAGTCATTTTCGGGCCTAAGGGAACAGGACCTTAACACTTTTACCACCGCCATCTAGCAGACACTTTCATAATTAGTGTCATAACAACGCCATCTAGGTGCAGCCAGAGGAAGTGACCCTCTGCTCAAATTCGCAGGTATTGGCAAGACCCCCAGGCAAGTCAGCATTGGGTGAGAGACTTGTAGTGAAATGAGCACATGTGCCCAACAGTACAAGACATTTTTCATTCCTCATTACATTAATACTTACTTCATCATGGAGGAGTAAGTCATAGGAGCCCGCCTACCGATGGGCCGAGAAGGGAGAGGACGAAGGGAAGAGGAACCAACTAGAAAATACAGATATGTACTATAGATTAAGATACTAACCCCTCCGTACCATATGTAGCAATAGCAACAAATATAACCCATTTAAATATACAGTCCACGATTCATTGAAAAACCCAGCCCATCAATTAATTTATTATTATCAAAAGTCCCCTGGAATGCCCCAGGTAATAAACACCAAAGGATGGCATAACAAACGATTTTTTTAGTTTTAGTTATTTTATTTGCGTGTGTTATAGTTTCATTCTTAACATTCCATCTTGTGATTGTTTTCAGAATCGGACGAGCTGCGTACGCCGCACCAAGCAGATTAAAAAACTTCGACGCAGGAGCTTTTGCTGTGACTGTTTGGCTACAGGCGATTTACCTATCTTTAGAAAAAGTTTAAAGTTATTTTTGTCGCATGGATTTATAAAAAAAAATATTTATTTTTTCGGATAACCCATACAAGACAATTTTAAAGTGAAAATAAGGGGTGTATGCTCATTGTTAAATTATTAGAGGAAATAAGTTATGATTTTTGTTTATGGATAATGTTGGTTATAATTTGTATTAATTAACACTATTTGATTATATTGTCATGGTAATTTTTATCACATTTTTTTTTTTTTTAAACTATTTAATCTAAAGAAGGATCTATATATTGCTTGTAAAGATTGCTTTTTCAATAATAAACATATATTGTACAGAAATTATTATGTTGTAAATTAGTTATCATATGGGTTAGTACATATGATGTAGAAAGAATTTTTACTTTCACTTACTATAGTAAGGGAAAGTATTGCGATTGTGAAAATTTTCCAATTCCAGTTTTGAACGGAAATTCACGTTTTAGGGCCTCTTGAGTCCAAATGACCAAGTCTCGCAAAAAGGTCTGTGTGTGTATTAACTCCAGCGCGTAAACGAAAAGTCCTATGATACTGAAATTTCATATTTAAGACAACTATACACCTGAAATGTTACAAAAACTTTTTCATAAAAATCAGCTCATCAGAAGAGCCACTTTATACCATGCATTCGCACCTTTTTACGATTTATTTAAAAGCTCCTCTAACGATTTTGATTAAACTCGCTATGTCGATGTAAAATTGAACAGGCTTTAATACCATGTGGGTTTCATTCTGATTGAAATAATCTCATTGGGCTTAAATTCCGATATTTCAAAATTTCTTCCTCTAAAGTACCTTTAATTTTGTTGATTTGAAAAAGTTAACCATATCGTCTGATTAGCATTGCTAAAAAACAAGTAAATATAAAAATTGAATAAATTTGATATCCAACTAGCCGAGAAAACTGCAAAAATATATTTTTAATGCAATTTTTTTTTTTTTTAACTATACATGTATAATATACCATGGGAATGCTAAAGATTTTAGAAAATATATTATCTTATACAACTATTGTATTAGTTAACGGAGAGTGATGAAAAGCCGATATAACAAACTGATTGTAGTAGATAATAATATTGTAGATTATTTAATAAAACACATGTTTCTATTAAAATCCAATTTAAATAATTGTTTAACAATTTATTTTTGTTTATAAATTTGTTGAAAGTCTTGTGTTGCGCACACCAGATTTTTTCTCTCTAAGAGAAAAAATCAACTCAGTACGATTAAGTTAGCTAACCAGAGTGGTCGACGCCATAGGTTATGCGAGAAAAATGAAGTGGACTTGGGTAGGCCATGTAATGAGGAAGTCAGATGATAGCTGGGCAGAGTGCTGTAGAATGGATCCCGCTGGATAAGAAGAGAAGCAGAGGTCGACAACGAAAGCGCTGGGTGCCCTCTGGTTCCTCGAGAAGAAGGAGGAAATTCAATCCTACAGCTAGTGTTATACTTAAGACTACTGATGCCGCTTCGACATCAGGCAAATCTAATATCCTGGAGCCTAGGGGAAGGCCAGCGGGGTCGGGTGCTGAGGCCCTCCATTCTGGTGCAGGCCCTATATGAACCTAAAGCTCTAGGACCTTACTCATCTGTTCTTGTTTCAGATTCTAAGATGCCTCCTGCAAGGGGCAAGATAACAGGTATATGAAACGAACCTGCGAACATATCTGTGAAGCCCCAAGGGAGAGCCGCATTACAAGCAAGCGTTTCTAGCAAACGCCTTAGGTCATCTCCAAGAACCTCGGCGCCAGCTGCCAAGAAACCAAAGGAGACTACATCCAGTTACACTTCTGCTGCGAGGAACCTGTTTGTTGCGGTGGTCCCAGAGGGCTATCCCCAAGTTCAGCTTACTCATGAGCAAAGCGACACGTTGAAAGAACTAATCGCCGACAAGGTAGGTGAATTAGATGCTTTTGGAGAACACCATCCTGCCTTCGATGGAGCCAGCTTCAAGCTGGGAGGCTGCATTGCATGCTGTAAGGATGAGGCCACTAAAACATGGCTTGAAGCCACTATCCCGTCTCTGAACTTGTGCGAGGGAATGACCCTTCGTACATGTGCTGCAAGGGAAATAACTAAAACCGTTAAGGTTGGGGGAATGAATCGTATTTTGGTCCAGAATTACAACATTGATGGAATTCACTCCTGGACCCTTACTTTACCTTAAGGAGCTTGATAAAGGCTTCTAGCCATCTTTAAAGTTCCAGAGACGAGCGTGGACAGCCTCAAAATCAAGATACTCAACTTTGGCATGCACAGTATTACAACCAGGATTCTAAAATCCAGGAAGAAGGAAGAACCTACTCAGGATCAGGGAGAGCCGACACGAGCTGAAGGTGATGTCGAGGTGGTCTCCAGGATCCTAGAGGAAGTGGAAATGGACGTCGATGGTGATCAATCCGGGTTGGGTGACGGCTGTAGGAGGCGGGGCGAAGCGGAAAGTCTCTGCTGCGCCTGGGACTGAAAGCAGACCCATTCCACTGGACCGAGCCCTCCCGGAGTTAAACAGTCGAAGCCTAAGGGGAGACGTATGTTCTCCAAAAGCATCTAATTCACCTACCTTGTCGGCGATTAGTTCTTTCAACATGTCGCTTTGCTCACGAATAAGCTGATCTTGTTGAACAGGTTCCTCGCAACAGAAGCGTAACTGGATGTAGTCTCCTTTGGTTTCTTGGCAGCTGGGGCCGAGGTTCCTATAACATGAAACACTACTCATGCTTGCGGAATCACACTTTCCCAATTGTAAGGTTATAAACTTAGACAACAATTATGTGGTATACCCTACTGAGCGAGCCAGCAAAGAGTCCTGGCATACGGCCAGAGGAATCATTACCCCAAACACGCATGAATTGGCAATTAAATCATTAGCTCCATTTAAGTCTCCAGGCATTGATGGCATCTCTCCAGCTTTATTGCAGAAAGGCCTTTCAATTATCAAACGATATCTTCTCTTACCACTCAGAGGTAGCTTAGCATTAAACTATATACCAGTTAGTTGGAGGGAATCCAAACTCTGCTACATCCTCAAACCTGGGAAAGGTACCTACACGGACCCTAAATCATTCAGACCTATATGCCTGTCCTCATTCCTGATGAAAATTCTCGAGAAAATCTTGGACAAACATATAAGAGAACATCTATCACTTAACAGACCATTATATTCACTTCAATTCTCCTACCAGGCAGGTAAGTCATGCGAATTAGCCTTACACATTCTAGGAGAATCGAGACATCCCTGGAACAGAAAGACTGGCACCTTAATCGATATTGAAAGTGCTTTTGACCGTACTCCCTATAACACTATCCTGGGTACCCTAATTGACTGTGACATAGATCCTGTCATCAGAGGATGGATAATGGTTATGCTTGAAAGTAGAACCTTAGTATCGGAATTATCTAATAGTATACTAAGGATCAAACCATATGGTGGCTGCCCTCAGGGTGGTATTTTATCACCACGACTTTGGTGTTTGGTGATTGATCCGCTCATCAAGAAACTAAACTCCCAAGGTTTCTACACACAAGGCTACGCAGATGATGTTGCAATACTAATAGGGGCAAACATCCTCCTTACTCAAACATGTGATCTATATTCTTTGTGATTGGTGCAAATCTTCTGGACTCAACATCAATCCACATAAGATTGATGTCTGCACATTCACACACAAAAGAAAGGTAAATATGAACTTACCTAGTATAAACGGCACACAACTCACCAACTCAAAAGAAGTAAAGCGCTTTGGGGCCATTCTTGACCACAAATTGCGGTGGGACAATCATAACTCTTACAATACTGGTAAAGCTTTAAAATGCCTTTGGGCATGTAAAAATGCTATTAATAATGTTTGGGGACTCAAACCCCAAATCGTCTATTGGCTTTACACAATGGCCATTAGACAAATGCTCATATACTCCTCCGTTATATGGTGACATAGGGACATAGGGAGCAATAAAAATGTACTTTGTAAATTGCAAAGGCTCGCTTGCCTTATGATAACAGGGACTACTCCAACATCTGCGATGGAGACAATGCTGAACATCATGCCTCTAAACTTGGAGGTGGAAGCGCATGCACTAAGAACCATCTACCGCTTTACCAAACTAGGGAAGTGTTTCAATAAGTTTACCTACCAAGGTCATTGTAACTTACTTAGCAGGCTTGATGAAAACAATATCCTGGCTATACCCTCAGATTTACAAATCCGGAAGTTTATCAGTGTCAAGATTGATAAATCAAGGAAACACAGACCCAATCATGGTATGAACTGCTACACTGATGTCTCACTAATGGACAGTGGCTCAGGTGCAGGGGTCTGGAGGAAAGACAAACCGAACTCTAGAGCTATCATTCCACTAGACAAACACACAACAGTTTTTAAAGCTGAACTTCTTGCTATGCTCCATTGTGCAACTGACTTATGTGTCGAAAATACAAGTGGTAAAAATATAAGTATTTATACTGATAGTCAGGCGGCACTTGGTGCCTTGAACAATCTAAAAAGTCATTGAGGCATATAATCTGACCCTTAACAATCTTGCTAGAACAATATTGTTAGCATTGAATGGGTACCTGGACACAGTGGCTTCAGTGGGAATGAGAGAGCTGATGAACTAGCTAGGAAGGGATCAGCAACAATTCCCATCACACCAGAACCCCTATGTGGAATCAGTTTAATTTCTGCCTTTAGGACTATTAAACAATCTTATTTAAACAACTCTCGTATTTCATAATTTTCTCTAAAAAACCGGCAAACCCTAGTTAGAGCGTCTGTCCAGTAAGTGTTGAAGTAACAGAAAGCGGCGAGCATTTTCTTGTTTTAGTCTCATGTGCCGATAGTTAAAATTGAATTTAATAAGGTAGGTAAGTAATTTTCTTTGTGTGTTCCAGATTTTTTCTCTTAATGACAAATTACCAAAATATACATATCATGTACTGAAGAGACAAGTTCATGGGAAGTGAAGGAACAGGTTCTGTTTTTTTTTTTTGTTTTTTTTAATTTTTACTCCTTTTATAAAAAAAACAACATGATTTTGTAAAACTAATTTAATTTTAAATAATAATATTACTTTTTTTTTTAAAGGAATAAATTAAACATAGTGATATAAATTAAAAAAATAAAAATACTTAATAAATATTAAATAATACTGAAATATAAATTTATTAAAATACTTATAAAGATGAGTATTTCAGCCTAAGAGAGATCGATCATTCACTAGACTACAGATTGGCTTCAACCAGTAAGCATCAGCTTGAGCCACTCCACCTCAGTGCCCAGCATAGCTAGCATCTTTCCGTAGATCTCTTACTTTCTACCTCAAGTAGAAATTACAGTTCTGTGCCGTTTTCTAAAACCGCGCGGCCTCCAACATCATAATAATCAATGCCAAAAAGAAAATCAGGCAATTCAAGCTCCATTATGAAGATTAATTATTGAGCAGAGGTTGCAAGTTCTGGGTGTTTCTCCCGAACGTGCCTTTTCAAGTTTCCTAACTGAGCGCACCTGTAATCACAGAACATACATTGATGCGGCTTCACTTCGGTATGGTTGGCCGCCATGTGCCTTCTGAGGTGGCCGGCACTGGCCGATTCGTAACCGCACACGCTGCATCTGAAAGGTTTCTCATTAGCGTGATGAACCATAATGTGGCGTTTCAGCGCGCTTACAAACACGGTTTTGTAATCGCACAACGTACATAGATTAGGTTTCCTCTTAGTATGATGAACCATGGTATGGGTCTTTAAATGATTGGAGTTTGTGGTTTTGTAATCGCATAGCGTGCAATGGTACGGCCTCTCGTTGCTATGGTTGGCCATGAAGTGCTTTCGCAAATTGCTCGAATAGGCAGTGCTGTAATCGCATTGGGGGCACTTGTGAGGCTTCTGATTAGTGTGCCGAGCCATCGTGTGCGTTTTCAATTCGTGCGGATAGGCAGTTTTGAATTCGCACAAGTTACAAACATACGGCTTCTGGTCCTTGTGATTGGACAGAATATGGTTCTTGAGGTTGGTAGGATGCACCGCCTTATAGTCACAGTACGGGCAGTGGTAAGGTTTCTGGTCCGGGTAATGTTCCATGATGTGCTTCTTCAGATCGTTGCTGTTTGACGACTTGAAATCGCACACCGTACAATGGTAAGGCTTTTCCTCTTGATGAGCATTTCGCATGTGCTTTTTCAGATCGATAGTGCTATCTGACATATAATCGCAGAAACGACATTGGATTTCGGTTTCTGATAACTTATGCAAATGTGTTACTTTAATATGTAATTCCAATTCTTTATAATTGTCAAACATTGCACCACAAAAGGAACATGAAAATCCCAGGCTACATTGTCCATCTGAAACAAATAAAAAAAGTCTGAAAAACAAATTAAATCTAGAACAACCTAAGAAAATATATTTCACCCAATACATAATCTCTAATTCATATAAACATCTTACATAAGTTAAACGACCAAAAATGAAAGACAATATTTTCAAAACAGGTTGTAAATCAAAAGAATCAAGTTAAACTTGCAAAAATTACATAATTAAACCTGAATCATTAGCATCACTACGATCCATTTTGGTAGTATTATTTGTCCATTTGCTTGACTCCCTGGGAATTATACACCATCACATTTACTCATAGCGGTTGAATGAGGGTTGCTGGAAGGACATGGGTGCGCATGTTTTTTATTTATATTTTAATGTTTTATTTTGTTAGTCCCTCGCACGGATCTCATTACCGCGTATGGGGAGCGTCCCACGGGTGGCGGATGTGGGAATGGTCGGTGGAATTTCCTCGGAAGCTCCTCCCGGCTAAGTCCTATGGACTCGCTGACCAACAATGAGAGCGGCCCCCCAGGCTTGCTGGAGGGTGTGACGTAGGTTCGAACGCCCTACTCACATATTTTAGTTCACAAAATATCACCAAAAGTCATGGATTCCTCTGAGGTAAAACGCTCATTATCCGGAGGTAAACTAGTCCCCCGTTCGGGTCTCCGGGTGGGGACTGCTTCAGGGGAATCATGGCGCAAGATGAAAATTAGAGATCTAACAATAGGGACGTGGAACGTTAGAAGTTTAAATACGGCAGGTGGGTTAAAGTCGGTCGCGAATGAAGTTAAGGGGTACCATTTAGATATTGTTGCATTACAAGAGGTTCGCTGGCCAGGGGAGGGTTTGTTAACAGAAGGAAAGTATACTATTTGGTACGGGGGGAGCGTTAATTATTGTCTAGGTACCGGGTTTCTGATTAGGAATAGATTTCTTTCCGCATTACGGGACGTGAAAGAATATTTAGTGAAAGAATATCGGTTGCTATATTTCAAGGGCGTTGGTTTAAAATCGTGTTTATAAACATTCATTCTCCCACCGAAGACAGTGATGATGAAGTAAAATGCGAATTTTATGATAAACTAGAGTCGGTTTACGATAAGTTACCGCGAAATTACATTAAGATAATACTAGGCGACGCGAACGCAAAGGTTGGAAGGGAAGAAGTATATCGTCCTACAATCGGTAAAGAAAGTTTGCACGAATATAGTAATGATAATGGGACCCGACTAATAAACTTTGCCATTTCGAAAAACCTAGTAATCAAAAGCACTACATTTAAACGTAAGGATATTCATAAGTATACGTGGACATCACCGGATGGACAAACGCGGAATCAAATCGATCATGTTTTAATACAAAACAGATGGCAAAGTAGCATAATTAACGTGAGATCGTATCGAGGTGCAGAATGCGGTTCTGATCATGAATTAGTAATCGCGAAACTTCGACAAAAACTAAATACAAAAAAGAGAACACCGAACTATATTCGTCCCGAGAATTTTGATTTAGTTAAATTGAACAACCTCGAAATTAGAAAACAATTCGCGATAGAAGTAAAAAATCGGTTCGAAGCTTTGGAATCTTCAGACGAGGAACACAAAGATGTAAACAAACTATGGGAAGGGATCAGGGATAATATTAAAGAGGTCGGTAATTTATGTCTTGGAAAAAATCGAAAATAAAAAGAACAAACCTTGGTTCGACAGGGATTGTCTAAATATGTGCGAAAAAAGAAAAACCGCTAAACTGAATTCCTTAAATAATCCAAGCGATAATAATGTGGCTTACTTTCGGTTAGTAAAAAACGAAACTTCAAAACTCTTAAAAAATAAAAAAAGAGAGTATCTTAAAGGCAAAATATTAGAAATAGAAAAACACAGAAACGAAAATAACGTAAGAGAGATGTACAAAGGTATAAACAAATCGCGTAAAAGATTTGAACCTCTATTGAATGCGGTTAAAGATGCAAATAACAATATAATTGCGGATCCTTATAAGATATTAAATAAATTTAAACAACACTTTGACGGCATCTTAAATACGGAAAATAATAATCAATCTCCTCTCTCTGAATATCAGAGCGCTGAACCATGGATAGACGCACCGAGTAAAGAGGAAGTCGAAATGGCGATAGGAAAATTAAAACGTTATAAGGCCGCAGGAAATGATATCACGAGTGAATTAATCAAGGCGTCTGGAGAAGCGGGCGTTTCCAAAATACATTTTTTAGTTAAAAAGATCTGGGAAACTGAAAAAATGCCCGAAGAATGGAAAGAATCAATACTTATTCCGATTCACAAAAAAGGACCGAGGTCGGATTGTAACAACTATCGTGGGATCTCTCTTCTCCCAGTATGCTATAAAATATTCTCGTCAATTCTAACTAGTCGAATAACGGAATACGCTGAGGAAATTATCGGAGATTACCAATGTGGTTTTAGGCGGAATCGCTCGACTATTGACCAAATATTTTCCTTACGTCAAATATTAGAGAAAAAATTGGAATACAACGGTGTAGTCCATCAACTTTATATCGATTTTAAAAAGGCTTATGATTCAATAGACCGTCAGAAGCTATATAACATCATGATTGAACAGGGAATACCTAGAAAGTTAGTAAACCTAGTAGAGATGTGTTTGTCGGAAACATTCCATAAAGTTAGAATCAGTCATAATTACTCCGAGAGATTTGAGGTGCGATCGGGTTTGAAACAGGGTGACTCCCTTTCACCTGTGTTATTTAATATAGCTTTAGAATATGTCATAGAAAAGGTGATGTGTACCGAGAAAGGCTTAAATATGGGTGACAAGATTCCGGTTTTGGGGTATGCCGATGATCTGGTACTGCTAGGTGAAGACACGGAAACCATACAACTAAATACAAGTGTGTTAATAAAACCGGTAAAGAAATAGGACTCGAATTAAATACCGATAAGACGAAGTATATGATCAGTAGCAGAAACGGTGTCGATTTTGGTGATATTGATGTATCAGGTCATACTTTGGAACACGTAGAGAAATTCAAGTATTTAGGTTCAATTATAACTAGAAAAAATGAAATACAGGAAGAAATAAAGTCCCGGTTAAAGGTGGGAAATGCGTGTTATTATTCAGTTGCTAAGTTACTTAGTTCGCGGCTTCTATCTAAAAACTTAAAGATTAGAATTTATAAAACTATTATTCTTCCAACGGTTCTTTACGGATGTGAAACGTGGCCGCTTACTTTAAAGGATGAACAGCGGCTTAAGGTTTTCGAAAATAAGGTATTGCGTAAAATATTTGGTCCAAAGAGAGATGAGGCCACTGGGGAGTTTAGAAGGTTGCATAACGCGGAATTGCGGAGTTTGTACCCTGTGAATTGAGTTGATAGCATCGCGGAGACTCAAATGGGCGCGTAAAGTTGTTGGGCTTAGTGAGGAACGGATTCCGAGAAAGTTGGTATTCGCTGAACCGACTGGTAGGCGTCCGAAAGGTAGGCCGAAGCGTCGATGGGAGGATTGCATTAAGGCTGATCTCGGGGGCTCGGGCTTGACCGGTGAACATTGGACGAGTCTATGCAGGCGAAGTTTGGTGGTATCGGCATCGAACCTTCGTGTTCGCTAAGCCTATTATTATTATTATTTTGTTAGTATTATTATATCTTACTTAGTTATTTTTATTATATATGCTAGAGATTCGATATTAAAGCAGAGTGTAATATGGTTGCTGATCATTGATGAATCTTATTAATATATTTGATTTTTTTTTATATATATATATATATATATATATATATATATATATATATATATATATACATATACATATATATAAATATTTAAATTGTTATGAGAAATAAGCAAGAAAAGGAAAGCCAAAAAGAATAAAAGGAGTTAAATCATTTTTAAAAAATATTAAAAAAAAGAAAAAGTTAAAGGAAAAAAAAATAGTTTAATTTATTTTTTTTTTTGTAAATTGTATGTTAAGATTTATATTATATTATTACTAAAAATTGTCCAATATGGAAAAAAAAGTAGGCTGTGTGAATAGCAACCCAATCAAGTTGGGAAGCATCTCTTGTTTGTTGTGTTTTATCATTAAGGCTGAGCTACACTATGAGGGAAGAGGTAGGTGAAAATTTGTGAGAGTTCAGAGAAGGTCTTTTTTTAATGAATTCGGATAACATCAAATATTACTTTAAAAAAATCCTATATCATTAAATATTATTTTTTTTAAATATATAAAAAATTTTATGTATTAAGAATCCTGAGGAGGAATTAATCCGTTATTAGAATATTTATCAAATAATTAATAATAAGCCTTTGTAGGCAAAAGTTCAAAAGGTGTTTACCTCCACAGGGCCCCAGAGCGATACCTTGGGAAACTTCCTAGACACCAGGGGCACTTCCCATATCAGCCCCACCTTCCTTTGTCCGATAGCAGATAGGTAATTTCCAAAAATGAGTACTTTTAGAAAGAAGAGGGGGTGAGGTGATGACGGTGCGATTTTAGAAGCAGAGAGGTAAGTCGTTAACCATCCACTAGAAGAGTTTACTAAGAAGGGAAGAGTCAAGTTCCTTCTTGAAGAAGAAAGGGGAGGTCCGTCGGGGGTCAGCTGGAGGATGAAGTCTAAAAGGGGGGCCTAAGATTGATTCCACCTTCGCCAGCCAACTAAGTGTTTTAAAGGTATTACTCTGTTTCTAATATTGTATTATCAGGCATAGCTTAAATAGATTGTATATAATGATATATAATAATGCCATTTATTAAAACTTCTTTACTTTAATATTCCCCTGCATGCCTCCTAACACCTACTGGGATCGGTAAACACGATACCTTTGGAAAAGAATTCCAATTTTTCTTAAAAGTATCGTATATAAATACATTTAATATATCAATTAAGCTAGTTTTTGAAGGTACCGCTGCCTTAGAAAAGCAGTCAGCCAAAAACATAGCAAAACTAAATGATGAAGTTAAATAAAAAAAACAAGTGTAATATACACATCATGAAAACATGTTTTTTTAAATCTAGAAACTCCATATTTATAATAAAAGTTCAAAAAAATAAATGTTGAAGTTTAACAGAAAATATGTTAATTGAATATTTATTATAATGCATTGAAAGTATGTGAGAGTGTATGATAATTCACAATCACTTAACATGACGAAATTTTCACCTAACTCTTCTCTCACCGTGTAGTGCAGCCTAAAGGTTAGTGTATAAATATGTCTTTTGTTCATCTAATTTTGCAATTATTTGGTTAAAATAAAACAAAAATACGCCGCAAATTATTACACAATGGTTATTATTTCTAAATAACTATATTACGGTATAACTGTTTATAGGCAATTAACTAATATGAAAAAGAATAAATTTATCAAAGGGGATTGGCCTACCACCACTTTAAAAGACTATATCTCTGCTATTTCTTGACAGATTTCAATGATTCTCTTTTTTTTTTTAGGAAATTTAATTCTCTATTGAATAGAACTAACAACTTCATTTAAATAATTCAAATAAAAATCACTGGTATTTTTGTAGCAAATATAGAAAAAGTTGGTCCAGTAGTTGCGTATAAAAGCCACAGATGGCAGACAGATTGTTTTTCATTCGTTGTTTGTTTATTTATTTATTTAACGTCACTCTATGCTACTGAGGCTAATCCTCCTAAGTTTTGCCTATCCAGGTTTTATTAGGATAGAGATCTTTAACGAATACCTGACATCGCACAGGCTCGGGACCACCTTTTAATGTCCCTTCCGAAGGACGGCATAACTAAGGATTTTTTACTCCCATTAAAAAATCCTAGGACCACCAGCGGGTTTGAACCCATGCATGACCTTTGGCATAGGAGGCCGTTATGCTAGCCACCCTGCTACTGGTGATCCCTTTTTTTCATTCGTTATTCAGGTTTTAAGTATCTTGAAACGTAAGTCTTCAAATTTTAAGGTGGGGTAAATTTTTTAAAATTTGTCCCATCAATTACATACAAAGGTTCATAATTGAAAATAATAAACCTAAATAGTTAATTTCTCTGCCTAATCATTTGGCAGAGAAGTAACACCACAAATACAGAGAGAGATCAATTTCAAAGTTATTATTAATCATTAACTTTACCATTAGCTGACAAGTTGATATTGTTTTCATGTTCAGTTTCTTTGCTACAGTCATCCTCAGCATCATCTTTAAAAAAAATAATAATATTAATTAGAAAGTAATGTTAATTGAATTGTAAATATTTTTTTTTCAAATAACTAATCTCTTACCTTCCGTTACAGGTAATGTTTCATCTTTGATTACTTCAATCTCCTCGTCTTTGAACAACTGAGCATGAGCTATCAAAAAAAGAAGAAATCTTAAATATGGGACATCAATCAAAAAAACTTTTTATTTCATAGTGCTATGATAAAAACATACATATTTCTTCGCTTTCTTCCTCTAGCAAAACTTCAAGCGGCTGGTTACCTGTAAATAAATTAAATTATATAAATCATATACTAATGATGTTATCGTGAGGTGAGAATGGTTTACTGTGTGTATAAATGGGAGAAGTTATTTCAGGCTGCAGTCAAAAGAACACACAATCAAGTATAAACTTAATGAAATGGTGCCGACGTTTCTGCCTAAATTATTGGCCTTCTTCAGGGCGATTGAAGGATGCAAGTCACAACAATGGTGTTATGCAAATTGTTGTGACTCTCACCCTTCAATCGTCTTGAAGAAAACCTATAATTTAGGCTGAAACATCGGCACCATTAAATTAAGTTTATACTTAATTGTGTGTTCTTTTGATAGCACCCTCAACTAACTTCTCCCATGAATGATATTAATTTGATAATAATACTAAAAATGCAGCAAACTATTCTACGATGGCATATTATTTCCAATTAACAATATTAGGATATAACTGTATATAAAGCTGTTGACAGGCAATTAAGTAATATGAAAAGCAATAAATAATTCAAAGGAAAATGGTATATCACATATAATTTTTGGTATTTATTTCTTTATTATGAGAAACAGATTTTTTTTTTTATTCGTTATTCGGGTAGTACACATCTTGAAACATAAACCCTCAAATTTTGAGGGGTGGTAATTTAATAAAAATTAAAAAAATAACTTTATAACTAACTTCAACTTGTTTTTCTTCTTTTTTTTTTTGTTTGTTTATTGTGTTTTGTTGTGATAAGATTTTGGTGTTGGGATATGCTGATGATTTGGTACTGCTAGGTGAAGACACAGAAACCATACAACTAAATACAAGTGTACTAATAAAAACCGGTAAAAAAATAGGTCTCGAATTAAATACCGATAAGACGAAATATATGATTAGTAGCAAAAATGGTGGCGATCTTGATGATATTAATATATCGGGTTCGGTAAGCCTATTATTATTACTATTATTGTGTTTTAATGATTCTGAAACTCTATACATATTTTTCTGTATCTTCAAAAATAACTTAGTTATGACCGTATTTATGGATACAATTTCAATTTTTTTTCTTTTCTTTTTTCTCTTTTTTATAATTATTTGTGGTTTTTTGGTTTAAAAATAACTGAGTCATGGCCGTATTTATGGATAAAATTCCAATTTTTTTATTTTATTTTTTATGATTATTCACGGTTTTTTTGTTAAAAACACAACTACATTTTTCCCTATCTTCAAAAATAACTGAGTTATTGAATGAAATCACTTTAAATCGGCTGCCATTTTAAAATTAACCAGCTGATATCAACGTCTAGGTATTAGGATCATCGTTGCATGGCCTAGTATTTTTGAAGCTAATATCAAACAATCAGTACAGCAGACAAACAGATTTTCTTTTTTTTGTAATTTGGGGAATACCCATCTTGAAACGTAAGCCCTCAAATGTTTAGGGAAGAAGGGGTAATTGCAAAGGTTCATTACTGAAAATAATAAAGAGAACTATATCTTTACAATGGAGCGGTGTGGGCTAATGGAATAGAACACTGTTCTCCGGGTCCTGTTAAGAATCTCGGCTGAGGCAGAATTAATTATTCTGTTATTTCTACCGTGAAGCGATCCTGGAGTATGGAGTGGTCTCCTGGACCACACCCAGCCTCTATAAAGTGGGTACCAAAATTGGGGGGAAAACCCTGGCAGGTGAACGCGATCAAGGCCTAATCATCTCCTTCCAGTACAAATATGTACTAAACCCAAGAACCTTCATGGGATGTAGAGGAACAGGTTTTATTTTTTCCCCAATATCTTTAAAACCTATGAAGGGTTTTTTGTTAAGTAAATATAGAGATTCATACTGTTTCTAGGCTTGATGGCCATAAAAAGATGTGATTAGGCTGAGATCACGCTCAGCGGCCAGGTTTTTGTGCTTTTTTTACCAACTCTATAGAGACTGGATGGCAAATGGATTCCGCTGGATAAGAAGAGATGCAGAGGTCAATAACGCAAGGGCTGGGCCGACAAACTGTAACGTCTCTATTTACGTTATATAATTATTTATTAAAATAAGTGCTAGCCCAGCGGAGAGGGAGTGAGTAGTAACCATTTTTGACTTGAAATTTCTTTATTTTCACATCAGGTAATTGAACCTAAAAGGTTACAATACAATTTTATAATAAATCACATTTAGAAAGTTTACTGTACACAAAAAAAAAAAAAAAAAAATACCAAATGTCAAAGATAAACTTACCCCTACGGGTTCAATATTCATTAATAAATCAAAATCAAACTAATATAATTAACATGTATCACAAACTGAACAAGACTAAGATACATAACCAATAACACCATCAATCTTTTTGTAACCTCCCTTAATTTAAATACTTTTTAATTAAAAGATCAGCTGATTTCATCAGAGCGAGGGTTTGTTCCAACTCTAGTTTTTGTCAGCTGTGACGAAACTCACCAAAGCCAACAGCTCTTTATGGATGAGATTAGCAAAAGAACGAAAACTATGGAAAAATAAGTTCTAGCTACTCCAGATTTAAGATTTGGCTAGTCTCCGTTTAAGACTATGATCTCCCTTCAGGGAACGTCTATATGTAAATAAATTGATTGTAAATAGTAATTATAATAATAGTAATATAACATCGGGGTAGGTCTATAAGTCAGTAAATTGAATGTAAACATTTATTTTCTCTATTTACTTAAGGAAGATATATCTTTTATTTTTATATAAATAAAAACTTATTATATTATAGAGGCTGGATAAGCCCCAGAAGGGTCTCTCAAGCCCAAATTTGTCCCACAGCTGAAATAAAAGAATAAATAATAACTTTGCAACAGCCAGTGTTCAAACCTGGGACTAGGCTACACTACCCTTTCAATAACATCAAGAAAAAGAAAAATAAATAAAAAAAAGAGTTTGGGTTGTTGTTTAGTCATTACACTTTCGATTGTATGACAATCATGACTCAGAGGTACTCCGTACCTCCACAGCAAAAAAAAAAATAATAATAAAATAAAATTTTGTATTGAAACATTACTTTTTATTTAATACTTATTTACTATTGATATGACCTTATCTTTCTTTCCACATTTGTTCTTTCATTTATTATATAATATCTTATTCTTATTTTTTTTTTTTAATTACTTTTTTTTTTTTTTCTTATATTAAATGACCATAGAATTATTTTCTGGATCGGGCGCTAATGACCTAGATGTTTTGCCCCTTAAACATAAAAACAAACAAACAATAAAAAAAGAGGATTTTTAGAAAAAAAAAAAGAAAAAAAAAACCTGTACCACTACAACCCATGAAGGGTCTTGGGCTCAGTACATATAGAGATTCGTACTGTTTCTAGGCCGACAGCAGTGCAATGAGGTGATTAGGCCTTAATCACGCTCAGCCGCCAGGTTTTTCCCCAATTATTTGGGTACCCACTTTATAGAGGCTGGATCTGCCCCAGGAGGGTCTCCATACCCTAGGGTCGCCCCCCGACTGAATTAACAGAATAAATAATATTTCTGCCACAACCGGGATTCGAACCCAGGACCCGGAGCACAGCAGACTAGTGCTCTATCCACTAGACCACGCCGCTTCCGAGGATTTTTAGAGCAACGTTAAAAAAAAAATCCAAATTTTAGTTAGAACCTTACTAAAATTTTAATTAATACTAGTTTAGCAAGATCAATTTTAATCTTAGAACATTGTGTTCCACTTAGAATCGTATCCTACTTACAAGATATGTCACTTGTTAAGAATCCCATCAAGGGGAATGGCAACATTAAAAAAAAAAAAAATTAAAACAGTCCTTAATATATTAAAATTGGACATAATCCTTTTCATGAGTAACGCAACCTCCCGATTTAATATAGACAGTCTTATGCTATTTCAGACCGATTCTTGAATGGAGAAGAGAGTTGCGATATTAAAAAGTGTCCTTTTTAGCGTAGTAATCCTAGTTACCAGTAAATTATTTCAATTTTTATCCTTTTAAAAGGAGCATATTTGAAAATGGTGGTTCTCTTACATTTTGAATCGTATCCTAGTTACAATAAATGTCAATTGTTAATAATCCTTTTAACGAGAATGGCCACTTCAACTCATAATAAAAAAGAAATAATCAAAACAGTACTTAAAATAATAAAATCAGGCAGCATATCTTCAAAATAATAAAATAGATTTGAAGGATAATCAACTTGGAAGCTATGAAACATTTCAATAATAAAATTAAGCCGAGGGACATAACCTAGTTTATCGGAATAGCAACGTAGTCAGCATAAATGGTCCTAGAGGCTGTTAGTGTATCAATAACAATGCTTTGTTTGGTACAAACAACACCAACACTTCAAATGCAACTATTTATGAAAACATAAAATTATATCTAATTACCAGGTGACAGAGGAATGCTGTCAAATTCATTTTTTACTTCTTTCATATCACGATCTTCACCATCAGCAACTGAAAGCAAATTATTCTAAATTAGTGAGAAATTATATGCTAGCGATAATTTTTTTTTTTTTTTTTTTTTTTAAGACCAGATTAAATTTCTCTATTAAAACACCATAATTACATCATTAATTATTTAATAAGAACAAATATAAATCAATTTACTAAGTATATTAGAAATTATCTCTACTTAACAAAGATATATTAACATCAACAGTTTATCATAAATAATAGTATCTATAAAGGATGCGGAGCAATGTTGGGTTAAAATTAATTTTAAGATGACTGGTCTTTTGATATTTCTAAACTCATCTCTTAATAACAAGCTAAGGGTCATAATCAATTCTTATCAACAATTATATAAGAAGAAAAAGGAAAAAGAAAAAAAAAAAATATATATATATATATATATATATATATTATAATATGCTTATTTTATAAAATATTCTTTTAAGAAAAAAATTACTTCACACAATATTTACTTAATTATAACTCATTTTACTCTCAGGGTATGGTATGGGTTCTTGACAATCAGGCAAATTTTTATTATTTAACTTTTTAATCATAATAATAACTTACAAAGTAACACAAACAATGTGCAGGCTAACCAAGATCCCTCTTCATATTCAGCTCCACACTCTCCAAGTTCCCAGTCAAAACTGACCATGCCCAGGTATCTTTTTTCTACCTGGGTTTTTACCTGGGTTGTCCCTTGCATCCAAAATGGAAGTTATGTTTACAAACAAACATTCAAATTGGAGCTGTTAATTTTTATTTTTATTCTATTTTGAATCTAATGGTTAGCCTGCCTAACATTATATTTAAATAATAAATAAATAAATAATTGTATAATTTATATAAGAAAATGGGTATATTACAATATATATATTGCATAATCAGTTTTCGACTATTGATAATCTAAGTTTTCAAATGTTCTTAGGTTTCAGTCAATAAATAAACAATTTTATTTATGCAACGTTTAGAGAATTTATTGTTCTCATATTCATACTTTAATAGTGGAAAAACAAAAAGTAGAACACTAATATTGTTGGAAGATCAATTTTTGGATCTCTGACAACACTGTATTAGATCATGTTTTACCGTCTTATTGTTTTGTAACCTTACTTACTATCATGTAGTTGTTGTACCCTAATGTACTTGTGTGTGTCAAGTAAACTTCTGTATGAAAAGTCTATGACCTATTTTATTTATTCTATGCCCTAATCTGTGAATGGGGAATCACAGATTCAACAAATATTTGTATACAATAATTAATATATGATGTTATAGTTAGAAATACAGAAAAGAATACATAAAAGAATAGATATGCAATAGTTAAATAGATATTTCAATTAGAATTTACATTAAAGTTATTATTAGAAATTTACTTACGATTTTAGATAAAATAGTGTCTTACATAGACATATGTGTATACTATAAACTTTGAAAGAACACTGAAGTAAAGATGGTAAGGAATAGTTCAGGTATGGAGGATTTTCCAAATTTATGACGTCCGGGTTTGCTCCTTTTTTTTATTTTGTATTTATTATAATTATTCAGACGTTTTGTTAATATGTGTTTATTGTATTTGAGTAGCATGCATTACGGTTTTGGAAATCAGATTTTTTATTTATGGCACGATGTCATTGCTCACAGATGCTCTGAAGATGGCACACAAATTTGAGCCGAAACGTCAACTAAATTAAAATTTCCAACAGTCGACTATTCATCCTTAATATAGCTTACATTTTTCTCTATCATCAATAATAACCGAGTTATTAGGGAGTTACATCTCTTATAAGTTGTGGTTTTACCATTTAAGATTTTTTTTATTTCTCTTTGTTTATCGCGTCTTGTCTCATGCCATGATCTCGAAAATATTTTAGATTTTTCTCTATCTTTAACAAAAACGAAGTTTTGGTGGAATTGCATCTATTATAATATGTGACTTCAATATATACATTACCTTTTTTTTTCTGTATATCGTGCTTTATTGATTCCAAAACTCTATATATATTTTTCTCTCTTCAAAAATAGCTGAGTTATGGATAAAATTTCAATTTTATTCTTTTATTTAACTCTTTTTTTTTTTTTTTTTTATAATTATTCATGTTTTTTTTTAGTTAAAAAACACAACTAATTTTTTTTTTTAATCTTCAAAAATAACTGAGTTATTGAATTACATCACTTTTAATCAGCTGCCATTTAAAAAATAACCAGCTGCCATCAATGTCTAGGTGTTAGGATCATTGTTGCATGCCCAAGAATGTTTCAGAAACATTGGACAAACAGATTTTTAAAAATTTGTTATTCAGGGATCTGGAAATGTAAGCCCTCAAATTTCATGGGCGGGATTAATTTTTTTAATTTGTTTGGTCGATTACAAAGGTTCATTATTAAAAATAATAAAGCAAAAGGAACACATATGGCCGTTACCTTCCAGATGTGGCGCATCTTAATCAATATTCAAGCAATTAATAATTATAAGAGATTACAGTCTTAAACTGCTTTATCCAAAACTATGCTTTTATAAAATAATTTTAAAAAGCACAAACCTCCACCATCTTCGCTTTCTTCTTTGATGAAGACACAGCATGGTGTAACCGGATCAGCTGCCGATTCTGAAAGATAATTCAAAAATTATAACATGAGAAAATGTATTGACTATTATTTATTATTATGCCTTTTATATCTACACGATCACCGAATAATAATTTATCACTATCAACAATGGAGAAATTGGTCATCAAGCAACCACACTAATAAGGCAAACTTATTTCATTCGTGTGCCTATGTTTCGGCCTACATTGTGGGCGTTCCATCAGGGCTAGGAAAAACAAGATAACTATCAATAAAATTTAAAGTAAAAATAATAATAATTTAACAGTGTAATAAATAATATAAGTAATAAAATTTTGAAACAAGCAGTATTACTGGATTCAATTGCTGATAGCACAGTTCAGAACTGGTTTTTGTGGTTTAGATCAGATTTCAATTTGGAAGACCAACCCCGGGCTGGCCGTAGTTCAACTCTTGACATCGAGGATACTATGACGGTCATCGCAAACAATCCACGAATTATTGTGTCTGTGAGATAGCTGTGGAGTTAAGAGCCTGCTAATCAACCGTTTTCAATCATCTAAAGAAGGCCAGAGTTGGCAAATCGCCCATGTGTCTTTAAGGACTCGGCAAAAGTTATTAAGCTTCAGATGGGAAGTTTTACCTCACCCGCCATACTCTCCTGACATGGCTCCTTCGGATTTCTACCTTTTCGTCATCATCCCTTGAAAATTTTCTACAAGGGAAATCCTACTCTTCAGAAGATGAAGTCAAAACGGATCTTTTATTGTTCTTCAGGAGTAAGGACAGTGATTTTTGGGGGAAAGGGATAATGGACCTTCCAAGCTGTTGGGAAAGGGTAATCGCTAACGATGGTAACTATTTTGTAGATTAAATAAATAAAATTTAAACTGTTCATCAATTTTAATTTTTGTCCAAATTTCTTTACGAACTTTCCAGACAATCCAATAATAGCATAAAGGTAGAGATATATATGTGAAACTAGTACATTTAAATTGATAAAAACAATGGTATTTTACTTATTATATAATATTTAAATAAATTGTTATAATTATTAATTCAAATCCAATAGTTACACAAATATATCTCGATACGTTTTTATTTTATTTTCCCAATTTGCATAACTTCAATTAGTTGCTTAGTTTCTCATTATAAAATCCAAATGTATTCTAACCATTATTATAATTTTATATTACAACTTGTTTCCAAATTTTATAAATGTTATCTTATTGTTATACTATCAATTAAGAATTTCTATGTGAAGTAAGAGCTAAAAAAAGTTTAAAGAATGACATTAAGTTTCAATGGAAACATTTGTTTTAGATTTAATTATATAAAACTAGAAATTATTTATATGAGGAAGATGGTTGGGGGTGCGGTCATAAATTAAAAACACACATTTAAAATAAGTGTTATTTTAATTATGTGCCGACGTTTCGGCCTACAATGTGGGCCTTCATCAGGGCTAAAAGAAACAAGATAACAACCAATGTAATTATAGACTTAATAATGCGTTAGGTATATAATAATAATATGACAGTAATAAATTATGGGAACATAAATAAAATTAAATGTAAAATGGTAATAAGATGACAATTATAAAGTATGGAAATAAGATGACAATTATAAAGTATGGAAATAAGGTGACAGTTATAAAGTATGGAAATAAACAAAATTAAGATGATAGTTATAAAGTATGGAAGTAAACATAATTGAGATGATAATATTGTAATGAGAATATTAGTCTCTCTTTATATATTCTCATTACAATATTATCATCTCAATTATGTTTACATCCATTCTTTATAACTATCATCTTAATTTTGTTTATTTCCATACTTTATAATTGTCATCTTATTACCATTTTACATTTAATTTTATTTATGTTCCCATAATTTATTACTGTCATATTATTATTATATACCTAACGCATTATTAAGTCTATAATTACATTGGTTGTTATCTTGTTTCTTTTAGCCCTGATGAAGGCCCACATTGTAGGCCGAAACGTCGGCACATAATTAAAATAACACTTATTTTAAATGTGTGTTTTTAATTTATGACCGCACCCCCAACCATCTTCCTCATATAAATAATTTCTAGTTTTATATAATTAAATCTAAAACAAATGTTTCCATTGAAACTTAATGTCATTCTTTAAACTTTTTTTAGCTCTTACTTCACATAGAAATTCTTAAAATGATCTTAACGACAGAGAAATTTTGTTTCTTGCAATAAGTTTTTTTATTGTATTTTATTTTATTTATTTATTATTATTATTTTTTTTTTATATGAAGTAAAACAAACTCCTTATTATGGGTGTTAACTGTTTTACTCCCAACTGGTAAGAGATTGTTTGAAAATCACAAATCTATTAAAATAATACAACAAAATTAAATTTATAACCTCTTTACTTTCACTTACCTAAATATGAAATATACAGTAAGGGAAAGTATTGCGATCATGAAAATTTTATAATTCCAGTTTTCACCAGAATACACGTTTTAGGGAGGGTCCCCTGAGTCCAAATGACTAAGTCCCACAAAAGGTCTGTTTCTGTGTCCGTGTGTGGTAAGTCCAGCGGGAAAACGAAAAGTCCTATGACACTGGAATTTCATATTTAAGACAACTATACGCCTGACATATTACAGCAACTTTTTCATAAAAAAACAGCTTACCAAAAGAGGCATTTTATACTGTGAATTTTGCACATTTTAACAATTTTCTCAAAAACGGCTCTAACGATTTTTATTCAACTCAATAAATCAATGTAAAATTTGATGGACTTTAATATCATGTAAGTTTCATTCAGATTAAAATAGTCTGACAGGGCTTAAATGCTGATATTTTAAATTTTTTTCCTCTAAAGTACATTTAATTTTGTATATTTCAAAAAATTAGACACATCATCTTATTAGCATTGATAAATAATGGCTAACAATGAAATTTAAGCGAATTTGATAAACAACTAAAGGAGAAAAGTGCAAACATATTTATTTTATGCAATTTTTGTGTTTTTGAACACAAAAATAGATATATATTATGTAATTGAATAGGTTAAGATTTTAGAAAAAATATTATCTGATAAATGGAATTGAATAGGGTAATGAAGAGTGCTGAAAAGCAGATAAACTAACAGATTGTTGTAGATAACAATATAATTGATTATTTAATAAAACATATGTTTCTATTGAAATTCACTTTAATTAATTCTTTAACAATTTATTTTTATCTCTACAAGTATTTAAAAATGATTCAATTGATTTTAACAACGGAGGTAAGTGAAAGTTGTGTGTTGCGCGCACCACATTTTTATGATTAATAATAAAGAACATCTTTTATCTTATTATATTAATGTAACATCAATGAATCAAATCCCACTGACAATACATAAGTACATACATGTATATAATATTTCAGCCGGGATGACTGGCAATTTTATACAATACAATTGAATACTTTTGATTATTGGCTTGATAACCTCTTAGGATGAAACTATTTTTCAAAAAAATATAAAAATAATATTAATTTAAAATGTTACAATTTAAATAGATACATTTATTATAATATCAATTCCTACAATTAGTTTTTAATTTGAAATTAAGAGTTCATGAAAAGAGCAAACAATATTATCCAAGAATATTAAACAAAACAATCCAGTAACTATAATAAAAATCAAACTTCATTGTTGGCAGTTTAGGTAATATATATCTATAAAATTATATTGATTCACTAAAACTGTGCGCATTTTATTTATCAGACATACTTTGTGGTATGATACCACTTCTAATGAAAAATGTACTAAACAATTGAGACGTTGATTTCCAAAAGATACTAAAGGACATTTTTTACGAAATTGATTTTTTTACATTTTTATATTCTCCTCATTTAGTTTTATCTAAATCTTAAATTTGATTGTATCTAATGAACACCCATTTCCTTTAATAACGTGATTTAGAAATGCTATTAATTTCTTAAGATACTTATTACGTATTTAGTTTCGTTCAAAAACTATATTGATTCGTTCTAAATCATAACAGAAAATTTTATTTCATAACTTTAATATGGTTTTATTAATATAGTAAAGAAATAATTCTAGATTTTAATGCGAAAAGAATCAAATTAGCTGGTTTAATAATATAGTAATGAGAGATTTTCGCGCTTCCTGTAAAATTCCTCAGAATGGATATAGTACCTTTTGGAAATCAACGCCTCAATTGTAGTAATTTATCACACTTTGATAGTTCCAACAGCTAAACTGTGATTTTACTAATGAATCCAACTAATAGTTGATATAAATAAAACTCAGTAAAGTAACATAAAAAAAAACAAATAATTGTAAATGAAACAAAAAAATAGAGATAACTTAATAACATATTTTTACAATTGAATGAAAATCAGTAGAAAAAATATATTGATGAAAAAAAAAAAAAAATTGCAATTTTAATTTAAAATATGCTTTCTATTAACTTGTGAAAAAAACATCAAATATCGCACCTGTTTCAGCCATCCTTTAATTAATATTGTAAAATAAATAATTGAAGAATAACTAAAAACTGACACTGAAACTTTGAAGTATATTTCTTCACTATAAATGATACATTTCTGGATCTTGTTGAATGCCAAAGAGGTCCAAAAACTGTTAACGGGTCAGAATGGGAACTTCTGAAATATATTTTATCAGAATCTAATTACTTTTAGTTTAATAAATATGTTTTATATTTGCATATAAACATACGAAAGTGTATATATTTCCCCAATTTTATCAATAAACAAACATTTGTATTATTAAAAAAATATAGTGCGCGGAACACACAACTTTCACTTACCTCCGTTGTTAATATCAATTTAACGATTTTTAAATACATTTAAAAATAAAAAAAAATAGTGTAACTAGTAAAGAATTAATTTAATTGAATTTCTATAGAAACATGTGTTTTATTTAAAAATCTACTATATTATTATCTAAAACTATCAGTTAGTTTTACCGGCTTATCATCATTCATTATCTTTTACAAGCTTGTGTATAAGATAATATTTTTTCTAAAATCTTTAGCTTTCCAACAGTATATTATACATGAATATTACTGCTCTTATTTTCAAAAACACAAATATTGCATGAAAAATTATTATTTGAGAGAAGTTGTTCAGGGTGCAGTCCAAATAACACACAATTAAGCGTAAACTTAATTTATCCATCTAGCCCTGTCAGACTATTTCAATCAGTATGAAACCTACATGATGTTAAAGCCCATTAAATTTTACATCGAAAAAATAAGTTTAATTAAAATCGTTGGAGCCGTTTTCGAGAAAATCGTGTAAAATGCATGGTATGAAGTGGCTGTTTTGGTTTGCTGATTTTCATTAAAAAGGTTTTGTAACGCCTCAGGCGTATATTTGTCTTAAATATGAAATTTCAGTTTCATAGGACTTTTCGTTTTCGCCCAGGAGTTACCACACACGGACATACACACACAGAACTTTTTTTGGAACTTGGTTATTTGGACACAGAGGACCATAAAAAGTGTATTTCCGTTGAAAACTGGAATCCGAATATTTTCTGGATCGCAATACTTTCCCTTACTATATATTTCATATATAGGAAAGTGAAAGTAAAAATTCTAGTCGGTGTTCTGTAAAAAGGTTTGTTCCCACCACTTCCCTTCTTAGGCTTATGCTAATTACTTTCTGGGCATGCGGTAACTATACAATAATTCCGTAGTTGCGTTAAAACTAATGTCTAACTGTAACTGACCCGAAGTTGCTAGTACGTGGAAAACCAAAATGTGCATATCCTGCTTCATCGGTAAGGGAACGAATCATATGATATTTAATAGGAACAATGGTGTCAATAATATTCAATATTGATGAACGTGACAGTACTTATCTACAATCGTTAATCTTCTGGGTTGAAGATAGTATACTGACAATTTTTTTAATCAAATGAAGAGAAAGAAGAATTCCTCGTTTAGGTTAATGTTTTGTTTTAAGAAAACGATAGTTACGTATTTGAGTCGGACAACCGTTCAATATGATAATTTTTTGGTAATGACCTTTGACTTTGTCAATCATCGTTTGAAAAGACAAACAAATATAAAATGTTAACCCTATCAAATATTGATATTTTAAGTTTCAAGATATATTGACAGTAAAATAATTTTTTAAAAATCTGGTGCGCGCAACACACGACACTGACTTACCTTGTCCTAAGTCTATTCTGCGCATTCGTATAGCAGAGTAAATAATCATGTAGGAACAGACCTAATATTTTAAATCGGATATATAGCCCAAAACCCTCTAATGTTCACAAACGTATGTAGTGCTCTAAGCAGATATTATATATATAAAATAATAATAATAAGAGGCCTACATAACCCGAAGGTTGGATGCCGATACCACCAAATACCGCCTACACAGACTCGTCCAATGATCACCATTTAAGCCTAAGCCTCCGAGATCAGCCTTAACGCAATTGACGCTTCGGCCTACCTTTCCGACGCCCACCAGTCGGTTTAGCGAATACCAACTTCCTCGGAACCCGTTCCTCACCGAGCCCAACAATTTTATTCGCCCATTAGAGTCTCCGCGATGCTATCAACTCAATTATATCAACCGGGTACAAGCTCTTCAGTTGCACGTTTTGCAACCTTCTAAACTACCCAGTTTTATATGTATAATTAACAATTTTCATTAAAATGGCAGTTTTATTTATGTTTTTTTGCTATAACAACATTCTTTTTAACACCTCCGCAGAACCTTCGTTTTTTGGTTGTTTCGTGGACGATTACATCCAGCCAAAGCGTAACAATGAAAGCGCCAGGATCAGGTAGATTGTGTGAAACTTCCATTTTCGCCTCACCATGTTTCTCAAGCCATGTTCTGTGGAATAAAATTTATATTTTGTGGAAGTTAAAGATATTACCATATGTTCTTAACCTAACAATGTTAAACTTATTTATTAAAAAACTAATTACTAAACTAACGTTACATGGCATAGGCTATTGTTTGTTGGTTTATTTAACGTCTATTCAAACGGACGATGCTACAGTGGACGGTATAAATTTCGCCTATCCAGGTTTAATTAGGAAAGTGATTTTTAACAAGTACCTGGAGACCACTTCTTTACGTCCTCTCCGTAAGACATTCTATCTAAAAATTCCTAGAATCATCTGCTGGGTTTGAAACCTGTGACCTTGGACATAGAAGAATGTTATACTAGCCACTAAACCACAGGGGACCTTAAATCGCCATTTTTTTCTAATCATTAATTAGAACTCCGAAAACCACCACACGAACCAACTTTCAGGTTTATCATATTATGCAGTGCTTCCCTACTAGAGGTCCATGAACCCCTGAGGGTCCACAAGATGTCGTTGGGGAAATAATTGTAAATTACCTTAAAGTAAAATATTCGTGAAGCCTTGGCTTTTAATGTAAATCACACGTTCTTTAGGGACAAATTTAACATTCTAAGTGATATAATTGCTTGTGTTTATTGCTACTTTTTACAACCACATATTTTCTAACATTTCGAAACTAATGAGCTTAAATAACAGAAGATTTATGATGTATCGCAGAAGATTAGGAACAATATTTTATTTCTTTATAAGTATTAGAATAAATAACTTCTTGTATATGTTTTTTGTACAACTGTACATAGTACAATCTACCCAGCGGTAGCACTTCAATGTTTATTCGATCAGCAGGTCTCGAGTCCACCGACTTTTCAGACACCTCGGAGGATTATCGGGAATATATGAGAGGATACGGTCAAGCGGGTTTGTATGGTCGGGTAATTTGGAACGAAAGGAGGTTAATCTTTTTTGGACAATTTCTGCAACTAGTGGGATGTTCAGGTTTCTATGGATGAGCGTCGAGGATTAGTCGAAGGATTTTGGATTGCAAGGATTGGATGCCAGAGGAATTAGATGTTCTAGTGGAGCCCCATTGCTCAATGCTATCGGACGATATTAGAATGGAAGTCCTAAATTTTGTCAATCCAGGTTTAATTAGGATGGGGAACTTTAACGAGTACCTGACTTACCACAGGCTCTGCACCACCAAACCACCATTTTACGAAGAATTTTTCACTTCCTTTTAGCGATCCTAGGACCATCTGCCAGGTTACATTAAAATTTAGTTATTCATTGTTTCGCGGACTGAAGCAAATTCCTAGATACTGGTGATTTTATCTTCATTTCCATTTCGGAAACTAGGCCATTTCTAGAATATAGAGGGATCACTTGTAGCTGGGTGATTAGCGTAACAGACTCCTATGCCAAAGGTCACGGGTTCAAACTCGCAGGTGGTCCTAGGATTTTTCAATGGGAGTAAAAAATCCTTAGCTATGCCGTCCTTCGGAGGGGACGTTAAAAGGTGGTCCCGAGCCTGTGCGATGTCAGGTACTCGTTAAAGATCCCTATCTGGATAGGCAAAATTTAGGACTCCCACTGTAGCATCGTCCGATTAGCTATAGTAGCATAAAGTGACGTTAAATAAATAAACAAACAACAAATCTAGAATATAGTGTTTCAGTAGAGGTATTTCGCACGCAATGTACATGATCCGTTGTAACCCATTAAAAATCTGAATGTATACCTAATATTTAGGATTTAGGGGGTCCTTGCCATTGAAATGTTTGCATGAAGGGATCACCAATTTTTTTTTATTGGGAGCCACTGATGTAATATAAACCATTGCGAAGTATCGGAGGCGTAATTAAGAAGGATATAAGCAATACTGCACATATTGACTTAAGCGATATAATGAGAGTAGAGTAACCTCTATCTAAATCTAATTGTATACTCATTGATTAGACCCTAATAAATATTTGTTTCGTTGTACTTTGGAACCATATTTTTAGTTTTTTCACAGGTTTCCTTAGCAACAGCTGTGGCGTTCTTTAATGCTTTCACCCAACAACGTGGTCCGGTTTCGTACATCACTGCCTTGAACGCTCTGTAAGCTGGAATCAGTGAATCCAACTGTAACATAAAAACATGTCCAAGTTCAATATTTACTTGTATGTGCATAGAACATAGCTTTTTAATTAAACACTCTTATATATTTGAGTCGGAAACATTTCATAAAGCTAGAATCGGTCATAATTACTCCGAGAAATTTGAGGTGCGATCGGGTTTGAAACAGGGTGACTCCATTTTACCGGTTTTGTTTAATATAGCTTTAGAATATGTCATAGAAAAGGTAATGTGTACCGAGAAAGGTTTGAATATGGGTGACAAGATTCCGGTTTAGGGGTATGCCGATGATTTGGTACTGCTAGGTGAAGACACGGAAACCATACAACTGTGTTAATAAAAACCGTAAAGAAATAGGACTCGAATTAAATACCGATAAGACGAAATATATGATTAGTAGCAGAAACGGTGGTGATCTTGGTGATATTGATATATCAGGACATACTTTTGAACACGTAGAGAAATTCAAGTATTTAGGTTTAATGATAACAAGAAAAAATGAAATCCAGGAAGAAATAAAGTCCCGGTTAAAGGTGGGAAATGCGTGTTATTATTCAGTTGCTAAGTTACTTAGCTCACGGCTTCTGTCAAAAAACTTAAAGGTTAGAATTTATAAAACTATTATTCTTCCAACGGTTCTTTGCGGATGTGAAACGTGGCCGCTTACTTTGAAGGATGAACAACGGCTTAAGGTTTTCGAAAATAAGGTACTGCGTAAAATATTTGGTCCGAAGAGAGATGAGGGCACTAGGGAGTTTAGAAGGTTGCACAACGCGGAATTGCGGAACTTGTATCCTGGGAATATAATTGAGTTGATAGCGTCGCGGAGACTCAAATGGGCGAGTAAAATTGTTGGGCTTGGTGAGGAATGGATTCCGAGAAAGTTGGTATTTGCTGATCCGACTGGTAGGCGTCCGAAAGGTAGGCCGAAGCGTCGATGGGAGGATTGCGTTAAGGTTGATCTTGGGGGCTTGGGCTTGAACGGATGACATTAGACGAGTCTGTGTAGACGGAATATGGTGGTATCGGAATCGAACCTTCGGGTTCGGTAAGCCTATTGTTATTGTTATTGTTATATATTTGAGAATTATATATTGATTTTAATATAAATATACCTTGACTATTGATTTTAATAGTCGAAGAAAGTGAAAGTCGTGTGTTGCCCGCACCAGATTTTATACATTAATAAATATTATGTGTAATAGAGAAATTATGATTACCAGAGTGCGGTGGCCGACCCTGGCAGTGGTGTACATGGAGAGTGTGTCGAGAGCGTGCTTCCAGACGGAATCCCAGTGGTGGCTGCCCTGGGCGGCTCCGGTGAACAGCACGGCCAGCACCTCGCCCAGGATGGTGTCGATCTCCTCCTCCGCGATCTCGGCCATCATGATGAACGTCTTCGACATGTCCATCAGCAGCGAAGCTCCTTTGATGTCTTTCAACGCCCCTGAAGAATGTGAACGCGAGAGTCACTGAAAGTTCACTTATTACTTTCAGTTGTTATATATAGTAAGGGAAAGTGTTGCGATCGTGAAAATTATCGAATTCCAGTTTTCAACGGCGATACACGTTTTAGGGTCCCCTGAGTCCAAATAACCAAGTCCCGCAAAAAGGTCTGTGGGTGGTAATCCCGGGCAAAAACGAAAAGTAAACTGAAATTTTATGTTTAAGACAACTATGTGCCCGAAATGTTACAGAACCTTTTTCATCAAAATTAGCTGACCACAAGAGCCACTTTATACCATGCATATTGCTCCTTTTTATGATTTTCTCAAAAACGGCTCTAATGATTTTGATTAAACTCGCTATATCGATGTAAAATTTAATGGGTTTTAATATCATCTTGTTACCAGTGATGAAAAACAGGTAAATATATAAATTTAATGAATTCGATACCCAGCTAAAGGAAAAAACTTAAATAATATTTTTTTTTTAATGCAATTGTTTCACTGCTTGGTTACTGGATGGCGCACTCATCGCCGGACGCTCCAAGAGTTCTAACACGGAGTGATGAAATAAAAACATACTGAATCTTATATATAATACTATGACATATTATTTAATAAAACACATCTTTCTATTAAAATCCAATTTAAATAATTCTTTAACAATTTATTTTCGTTTCTAAATTTGTTTAAAAATTCTTAAATTGATATTAATAACAGAGGCAAGTGAAAGTCGTGTGCTGCGCGCCCCAGATTTTTGTTAAATAAAATGAGATGTTATCTAGGATACTGAAAGGAAAAAGCTTTGAATATATTATTATAATGAGAAATACGGCCATTGTATCTATTTATAAATACAAAAAAAAAATACATGATATTAAACATATTATACCTAAACTTACTTATGCATTGATATTACTTACTGATTGCGAAGGCTTTTAGTTTTGTTCCAACATCCCAGTTCGGTAAACGGCGTCCATAGCATTGATTTCATGTTCGTTCTTTTTCAGAGTAATGCAAGTGGCTTGAATACAATCACCGAAAACGTGGGCTTGTCCATAGTTCAACTTCCAGCCGTCCCGCTACCGAGGACAATAAAAAATTTACAGATATTGAAATAAATTCTTTAAAGATAAATATATAATGAATGGGAAATAACTAAATAATCAGACGATACAATAGGGAGAGTCTTAGACATTGCCTCTCCAGGTTTAAAGATAGGGATCTTTAAAGATTACTTGACATTAGACACGCTCTCGGGACCTGTTTACGTCCCCTCTAAGGGACGGCATAACTAAGGAATTTTCACTCCCATTACAAAATCCTAGGGCCACCTGAGGTTTGAACTTTGGGCATAGAAGGCTGTTATGCTAGCCACTACGCTATATGTAAAGTCTTTATTATTTCAATATTTCTTTTTTTTAATATTATTTTGGGACGCATTGTTGTATAGTGTATACATATTCTGGAACAAAGATATATCTAATGCCCGAAATATTTTAGAGATATCTTCTTCATATAACTCCTGTGTGCCGTTAAGCGCGGAGTTGCAGTCTCTATCCATTGAGTCCACTTCTTTCTGTCCCTGACAAGTCTTCTCATCCTCGGAATGGTACGTCCTCTTGCTGCTCCAAGTTTTCCAATGTATTCAGTATACACACATCCGGGTCTGCCACGAGTCGTCTTCCTTCCGGTTTGGCTTCCAAGTACCTTTAGTGTGTCGTCCCATTCTACAGAAAATGCCCATACCATTTAAGTTACCTTTCTTCCAGGGAATTCACAGACTGATCTGACACCCAAATCCCCACGTACTCTTTCATCCCTGATTCAATCCCTCCTTTCCTTTCCTACTATTCTTCTGATGTGATCTTACTCAGATGCATGTGAGGGTTGTCCAGCTTTCCGCTCTGTCACAGGAGCACCGGGAGAAACACAGATTTAAATAGCCTAATTTGGCCTCCTACTAACTACCAGCTTGCCTATGATTGTTTTTGAGATCTGGGTAGTATAGTCCATTGGTCTTCGTCACTCTATTTAGACCTCCTGATCTATTTTACCATCACTACTTGTAATAATCCCGATGTACGTATAAATATTCGTTGATTCTAGGGTTCTCCATTACATAAAATCACAGGCTCCGCATTTTCTCTTCCAACACTCATCACTTTGCTTTTAGTCGGGTCTATATGCACCTCTCTTAACTCTTAACCCTCTTAACTTTGGGACGCATTGTTGTATAAAGTATATCTGTGAACAAAGATATATATAATGCCGGAAATATTTCAGAGATATCGATTGCTAGTATTCTGAACATTATTACCATTGGAAAAAGCCTTCTGTGTTGTTGATTCCCTATGTCCCAATTCATGTCTATTTATTACGTGTAAGTGTAGTTGTCCACGTTCAAAATTAAATATTTATATTTGACATTACTTGTCTATTCTATGATATATTTACTACTGCAATTATCAGGAACATAATGTGAACAAATATAGAAGGAATCACCTTCAGGAATTGGTAATTCCTAATGATAATAGGTTCATGTTCGATCCTACGCGTTTGAAAATCTGAAGCTTGAAAGAGGGCCACGCGAAAGCTTCCGTTCCAAATTCCATATACGTAGCCAAGATTCGTTTGTGGTGACATTGGTGATGCTGATCTGGAACCCCTTCATATCCAAAGAGGTATAGAACTTTCCCACTATCGTCTTAACCACCAGCACTTTCGGAGCTGAAAAAAAATGAATTATTATTTTAATGTCACTTTATGCTACTGTATCTATGCTCAAGTTGGAATCGTAAATTTAGCCTATCCAGGTTTAATTAGTATAGGGATCATTAACTAGTACCTGATATCGCACAGGCTCGCGACCACCATATCACGTTCCTTCCAGAGGACAGCATATCAAAGATTTTTTTATTCCCTTTGAAGCATTCTTGGACTGTCTGCACGACCATTAGAAAGAACTATCATTCTGTCACTGCACCACGTGTGGTTCATGTAATTGATACAGTGCTCCATAGGGGTGGGCATAATCGGATGATCAGACTTCGATGATTTCAATAATCGAATGATTTCGTAATCGAATGATCGAATGATTAATAGGTGCAAATAATGATTTATGTGATGAGAAAAAAAAAGTCATTTGGCTATCCCTCGATTATTGTTATAAATTCAGTTCGAATGATCATTCGTTCTCTCCGAACCGATTAATTCGAAATTAATTGAAATAATCGATTGATCTGATAATCGTCATTCGATTACGCCCACCCCTAGTGCTCCATGAAACTGATGAAAGCGTTTATAAAGCATAAGAAAAAAAACCAACAGATAGAAGACACGAAATGGTCGAATTTGGAAACTAAACTTTCAGAAAGGGCAAAGCAGTTCAAATATTTGGGTGTTCTTGTCACATCAAAGAATGAACACTAAGAAAAAAATTGAAACTGGAATAGCTGCTAGAAACAAGTACGATTACGCTCTTCAAAAGACATTCTAATTCAGATGTCCTGACTAACAGAGCTAAGGTAATCTTATAGAAAACAGTCATTAAGCCGGTGTGTCTTACGGGTACTTTCCAAAGAAGATAAGATGTTTAAAGTTGTGGAAAGGAAAGTACTCATAAGAATATACGGACCTGTCTACGAATTGCAATTAGAGTAAGAATGAGGACCTTAAAGATGTGTTCCATGAACCTTATCTAGTTTCCTTTGCTAGAAAGAATCAGCTGAGGTGGCTGTAACATGTACAGCGGTTCCGGCGTGTAGAGCGAGTATAAAACTAAAAGTTGCTGGATGGTATGCCAGGAGGAGAAAGAATTAGGGAACGTCAGGGTAGATGGTCAGATAGTTAGGAGAAGGTATTGAGGAGAATGGGAGTCAGAGGATGGAGGAGACTCGACTAAGAGTGGAGTAGGATCGTAGGAGAGGCCCGGAAGAAGTAACAAAACAGGTGACCTCCCAATTTATATGTTTTATATTAAATTTTTGATCAAGAAATGAAATATATTATAATTATTAAATAATGTAACGTATTATTAAATAAATTTAAGTGTTTAATCATTTCTAGTTGATTCTACAAAAAATAAAATAAACAAATGTTTTTTGTTTTTTTCATCATTGGCCTGAGTTTTCATTTGGTTCAATATTTGTAAGATATATATTTGGGCCGACAGGACGGCCGATGAAATGTTGATTTGACACAGCAAGCAAATTAGGATGACTCTGCTGATTAGGGGTGGGCATAATCGAATGACGATTATCGGATCATTCGATTATTTCAATCATTCGAATTAATCGATTATCGGATTAATCGGTTTGGAGAAACGAATGATCATTTAAACAGAATTGTTTAACGATAATCGACGGGATTATAAGGAGCGTGTGGATAATCGAACGACCTTTTTTTTTTTTTTTTTTGCTCATCACATAAATTATGTGCATATTTGTACCTAGGCTCGGCCAGCTCAGCCATCATAGAGACGGGCATTGTGGCATATCGTCTCTCAGAATGCATATTAATCATTCGATTATTTAAATCATCGAAGTCCGATTATCCGGTTATGACGATCATTCGATTATGCCCACCTCTACCATGAAGCTCCTCGACAAATGTCTTCTTGAAAATTTCATCCTCGCCACGTGACCCCCATCGGAGTATACCAATCTTGATCCACTTGAAGACATCAGGATCGCCATACAGCCTTGAGAGTTCTTGGTTCTTCCTCTTGGTTCTTCAAGGTCGATCGAATGATTAGGATCATTTGATTATTTAAATCATCGAAGTCCGATCATCCGATTATGACGATCATTCGATTATGCCCACCCCTACTGCTGATGAAGCGGTGTAAGAATATATGTAGATATATATATGCATGATGCTTAGAAATGGCCCTAGTGTAAAATTAAATTTAAAAAAAACATATCAATAATCTTCTTTTGTGAAACGGTCAAATATATATCTTACAAATACATGTTGTAATTTATATATAATATTACTATACAATCGATTGATGGAATTCATACCTAGTTGTAGTTCGACCTCTCTGGCCAAGATGAACATCTCCGTTTCGGTGCAGACTCCGCAGTTGTTCAGAAATAAAAGAACTTTATCACCAGGTGAAATTATTGAGACGTCGAAAATTTGTTGAAGCATTAAAGAAACGATGTAATTTAATGGTCCCATCTAAAAATTGCCAGAAAGTTTTAATGATAAAACTCGATACAATCTAGTATATTAGGATAAATTAATAAGAGCTATTATAAAAAGTGCAAGATGGATTTATGACATATTGAGCAATATGGCGGAGGAGTCCAGTGACGTAATTGGCCCTAGTTCGGTTATGTTAAGGTGGGTGAGGGCAGCGATTTCTTGCTATGGATCGTCGCGAACCTCCCTGCTTTGATAACCGACGTGTTGGTGAAAAACGCCAACGTTTTACGCCTATTCTTTTCGGTATCTTGAAAATAATTTTATTCATGAGTCACCTCAAACTACTTATTTCGGCAAGGATTGTTTAAACCCTTTAAAAAATTCTTTGGCACCTGCCGGGTATGAACTCGCGACCATGTTAACACTATGTTTACGGGACGCGTCATTTTGACGCATTTCGATATTTATAAGAAAAATAACAAATGCCGTTTGCATTTTTATTTTATCTTTTGTAATGACTTTTATTCATTGATCGAGATAAATATTAAAGTATATTTTTTTCAAAAGCGTTGAAATGTTGAAGTTCTCTATGTGGTATACCCATCACCACTGTTATGCGTCAATTTGACGCTATCGTAATTTAGACAAAATTTTGAATAAACATTCAAACATTACATCAGTAATAAATAGGAATGTACTGACAATACTTCGATCCGTTATCCAATATCGTTATCTCAGATCGAACAAGCGAACAAGAACTGGTTGTAAGAATGACAATAAACAGTAAGTATGTAACGCAGAATATCAATTGATGTCAGAGTGAGATGCGCGAAACAAGTGAAGAATATTTAAATAATGTAAAATAAAATTATTGAATAATAAAAACTTTCCATAAATATATAAATCATATTTTCATTTTTTCTTTTAGTACAATTGCTTTTTAAGTGTTGTTTTATGTATTCGTTAATGCATTAAATTGACGCGTGTTTGTAGAGGTAGTTACATAAGAAATGTCCGTAAACCTAGGGTTACAGACTATTATTCCAGCCACTACATGACAGGTGACCCCACTATTATTCTAATTATTTGTTAAAGCCCCGAAAACCACCGCCTAATCAAACATATCCTCCATTAAAATTACTCTCGTGTTTCGATAGTAACCAAGAATCGATATTGATTCACCAAAATACTACCTCGACTCTCTTGAGACCTTCCTCTGCGTGCGCTCCCGTTCCTATGACCACTTCGTACCCTGAGATCTGGAGGACCGGCCGACAAGTCTTGGGCACCTGGCAGCAGACGTAGCAGGCCGAGATGGTGGCGGTCCGCAGGTTCACCATCGTGCCGTGGTGGTAGATCTGCTCCAGGCTGAATCCTGCCGTGGACATTCCTCCAAGTATCTTAAACAGAACACAATGTCCTAAGATATCTTTTAAAAAAAAATTATTCTTAATAGCGTTATGGTCTGTGAGTGCCTCTGGCCTCCTCCAAATTTCTACTCAAGATTGTCTTCAATCACTCTTCCTTCTCCAGACGAAGTCAGATAACTATAAAGATTGAGGAAGTATAGTCGACTGTTGAAATTATAAATTATTACGGAAACAAATATTTTAAAAAAATTATAAAAACTAATAAATTTTTTGACACAATTAGCGAGCGCACCGTGGTCAAACATCAAATTTATTTGCTAAAATCTAAAACTCCCCTATATTTTACGTTTGAAGTCCCAAAATACGGGGAAAACAATACAAAAAATCTAATTATGACTCTGGAGTTGCTAAAATCTGCTAATAGATGTATTTTATATGGTTTAGAAATTCTTGAAATTATAGATTGTAAAATTTTTGATTCGTAGTGTTGTGACTGAAAAAAAAAAAATGATGTTTCACCCAACACGCGTAAAATCGCACAAATTCTTTGTAATATCTAAAGACTAGAAGGATTGGTAAAACAAATCCTACAAACAAATCCTTGGGGTAACTTGGGGGTTATAAAGTAAGGGCGTACATTTACAAATTGCTAAATCAACTCTACAGGTGAGATTGCAATTTATATTCAATAATGAGTTTGGAAATATAATGTCTTACCTGTCTCAGCAATGTCCATTGTTAAATAAAAGCAAAAACACTTTGCTCTAAATACACCTTAAACAAAATAAATGACCATCGAATAAAAATAATCCCACTGTTGGTTATTAGGCACTTGTGTGAACAGGAATGATTCATTCATTTACTATTTATTTGTAAACACGGTATCGTGGGAAATATTAGTATTAATGGTCTTGCCAAGTAATAATAAAAAGGTGAAACACTGGAAAATTCCAAACTTTTGACTTGACTTTTGTCCACCTAATTTGGTGATTTAGCCCACTGTGCGACGTTTCGGTTCAAACTTCTGAGCCATCATCAGTGTTACAAACATCAGAAATACAATATAATTCAAGAAATAATCTCTCCCGTATAAGCAGGGGGTTGGAATGATAAGAAGTATATTTACATCGGACTAAGTCATCAAATGCTGTGATATTTAGGTCTTAGGTAGAGTTAATTCAGGGTGCATTCAAAAGAACACACAATTAAGATATAACTTAATAAACTGGTGCCGACGTTTCGGTTCCATTATTGCTTCATTGTTCTGACGCTCTCCTTCAAGCGCCCTGAAGGTCTATAATTTAGGCCGAAACGTCGGCACCAGTTTATTAAGTTTTATCTTAATTGTGTGGTCTTCTTAAGGGAGCGGCGTGGTCTAGTGGGTAGAGCGCTAGTCTACTGTGCTTCGGGTCCTTTGGGTTCGAATCCCGGCTGTGGCAGAATATTATTTATTCTGTTATTTCAGCCGGGGGGCCATCCTGGGGTATGGAGACCATCCTGGAGCACACCCCGCCTCTATAAAGTGGGTACCCAAAAAAAAGGGAAAAACCTGGCGGCTGAGCGTGATCTCGGCCAAATCACCTCATTGCACGGCCGTTGGTCTAGAAACAGTACGAATCTCTATATGTTCTGAGCCCAAAACTCTTCATTGGTTGTAGTGGTACAGGTTTTTTATTTTATATCTTAATTGTGTGTTCTTTTGACTGCACTCTTAACTAACTTCACACTTACTCACACAGTCAACCATTCTCACTTCACTATATAAATTTTTGTTTGATTATAAACAGTTTTTTGTAAAAAATAGAAAATTTTGAGTATTTTGTGAGTAAGTGTTGTAGTAATCGGCATCTACGAGCATTTTCCTGCCGTTTCAGTTTTGTATGAGGATTTCATGTTAGTCGAGATGAAGTCCTAAGTACCGGTTCTATTCAACAGGAGTAAGATATTGTTAAAGGATACAGTGGCAGCTGGATCTCATTAGTTTACGATGTGATTTGATGAGATTTAATAAGATTAATTTTAATTTTTTTTTTCAGTTTTTACACAGTTCCTCAATGGCTGATAGATGGCTCTGTAGGATTTGGATTGCATCAACAGGATCATTATTCACAGATATCACACATGTGTCACCGACATAGGTAATAAGGATAGTGCTTGGTTGGATGTGAAAGACTCATTTACAGCCCCATCATAAGGTCTATCTAGGGCTTCGGGGCACTACTAAACCATCATATTTTTCTCTTATAATGCACCGACCTGGCGGTCAACTCCAGTACTACGCACGCTCATTGAGCAAATTAAATAGCCTGAGCTTTCCCGACTTCCTGTTACACACTTCCGTTCCTTTTTGAGAAACTGCTTCCACAAATTGCAGGAAAACAAGAGGAAAGATGTTACACATCAATAAAATAATTTTATCTTATTAGTGTGTTTTCTTGATGACCGCAGCCACAACCAACTTCTCAATCATATACATACATAACATAATTTACGATGGGATATTTTTTAATTAATTATACTAACTTTAGAACAGACAATGACCCCACAAAGACCTCTTTTCATTGTCATATTTTCGTGGACATATTTAAATTCGTTTCTCTCCAGGGCACAATCATCTGTCATAACGACCATTTTCACCTGAAAATATTTGAACAACTATAAATTAAAACTAAACACGTCTGTATGACTAATAGTTATTGAGATATGGTTCTTATAAAAAAAACGGCATCCAATAAACTTCTTATTTTTATTATTGATTTGGTTAATAAAATGGAAATGGCTGTTCCTAACAATATAATGGTCATAAACTACTTTACAAGGCATACAATTATCTTTAATTTGAGCAGTAATAGAAATCCGTAGGATGGGTCAGATTTGTCACTAAAAATCGAAATTTGAAACGCGTTGCCGCGGCTTCCCATCCACTTTTGTCTGACCGACTAGTGTCAATTGATTCCTAATTTTACCTAGCATTATGAGATCAAAACGAAAATTGCGGTCAAATAAGTCAGAATCTAGCTTTACCATGATATATTTGGGTAAAATTCGTTGCATTTTTCGTTACTGACTCACGGAATAAAATGTTATAGTTCAAAAATAAGGTACTGCGTAAAATATTTGGTCCGAAGAGAGATAAGGCCACTGGGGAGTTTAGAAGGTTGCACAACGCGGAATTGCGGAACTTGTATCTTGTAAATATAATTGAGTTGATAGCATCGCGGAGACAATGGGTGAGTAAAGTTGTTGGGCTCGGTGAGGAACGGATTCCAAGAAAGTTGGTATTCGCTGATCTGACTGGTAGGCGACCAAAAGGAGGCCGAAGTGTCGATCGGAGGATTGTGTTAAGGCTGATCTCAGGGGCTTGGGCTTGACCGGTGAACATTGGACGAGTCTGTGTAGGAGGAATATGGTGGTATCGGTATCGAACTTCGGGTATTATCGAAATAATAAATCGAAATACTATCGAACCTATTATTATTATCTCTGTTATATACAAAGTTGTGTAATGAAATGGAGAGCGATTAAAAGCAGATTAAAATAAAAAGCATTTTCTTAAATTAATTTAAGAACTATATTTATTTTTTTTTAAAGTTATACCTCCAAAAAGGTATATGAATAACATTAAATATATTTATATTAATCGTTACTTAAATAATATAAATTAATAATAATATAAACCTTTATGCCTGCTTCCATCGCCCTTTTAGCAGCGAGTCGAAAGTTTAGAGAAATGTTTACATAATTCAGGGCGATTATCATGATACCTCCTGAAAAATATATGTATTACATACGTCCATACGCTCTATAACATCCAGATATTGGTTTAATCTATAATATAGAGTTTTTGTCTTATCAGAAATGGGTCGTTCGCGATTGATACGTGGATTTACAGTTAAAAGTTAAAAAGTACAATACAGTTAAAAATCTGGTGCAGGCAACACACGACTTTCACTTACCTCCGTTTTTAAAATAGATTAAATTATTTTCAAATACAGTAAGAGATCAAAATAAGTGAAACCATTAAAGAATTAATTAAATTGAATTTATATAGAAATTTATTAATTAAATCTAAAATAATCAGTTAGTTTTATGTTTATTTCATCACTCTCTATTAACTTTTAAAATCTTGTGTATGAGATAATATTTTTTCTGAAATCTTTAGCTTTCCAACGGTATATCATACATGTATATTACTGCTCTTAAGTTCAAAAACGAAAAATTGCATTAAAAAAATATTTTTTCTGTTTTTCTGTTTAGTTGGGTATCGAATTTATTCAATTTATATATTTACCTGTTTTTCATCAGCGTTAACAAGATAATCTAGTTATTATTATTGAATCTACAAAATTAAAGGTACTTTAGGGGAAGACAATTTAAAATATCGGCATTTAAGCCCTGTCAGACCATTTTAATCAGAATAAAACCTACGTGATATTAAAGCCCATTAAATTTTACATCGAAATAGCGAGTTTAATCAAAATCGTCGGAACCGTTTTTGAGAAAATCGAAAAAAGGTGCAAAATGCATGGTATAAAGTGCCTCTTCTGATCAGCTCATTTTGATGAAAAAGTTTTGTGACGTCTTGGGCGTATAGTTGTCTTAAATATGAAATTTCAGTTTCATAGGACTTACCGTTTCCGCCCGGGAGTTACACACACGACACACACACACACACACACACCTTTTTGCGGGACTTGGTTATTTGGACTCAGGGGACCCTAAAACGTGTATTTCCGTTGAAAACTGGAATTCGAAAATTTTTACAATCGCAATACTTTCCCTTCCTATATATAGTAAGTGAAAGTAAAAATACAGTTAAAATGTCTACATACACCACAATATTTTATTTATGAAATAATGTGCATCATTTGTGTATTGATTAAAGTTATTTTTTATTTTATTTTTTAATTTAATAAGGCCTGTAGAAGATTAAATCGTGCTTATAATATAATTTCGGAATTGAATACATACAAAATGTTTCATGATAAATGTTTACCACTGTTTGTTACCACTAATAAGTTCACATACACCTTAGTGTAATCATTTCAATGTCAACAAACATTTGATTTGTTTACATTAATATTCCATTAAAATAGTTTTATTTCCTAATTTAATCAGTTAGAGCAAAAGTAGGGTGAAAACAACTGCTCAAAATGGAAATTTCTCGAGAGATTAGGCAACTAATTGTTTATAATATTGGGTTGTTGAAATGTCCGTTTTTATAGTTTTTGAAATACATAAAGGATTTTGCAGGTCTTTGTTGTTTTCTTCCGAATGTTTACATATTTAAAGTAAACAGTTACTAATCCTCTACCTTTGTATTATAAATATTAGCTTCCCAATCAATTACCCACTTTTTAGTATACCTCCAAATATGAACTTGGAAACATGCTGCTGAGGCCGCTAGAAATATTTGCAAGGCGTTCGGGGAAGGGAGTGTTAATGAACGGACCATTCGCTGTTGGTTTGCTAAGTGTTCAGCTGGGGATACCGACTTGAAAAACTTGTCCCGAGGAAGACCTCCGTCCGTAATAGACAACGATGTCCTGAAACATACAGTAGAAGGAAACCCCTACCAAACAGTTGAAGGACTCTCAGCACAACTAAATGCAAGTGCATCTACCGTTTCCAGACATTTAAAGTGTATTGGGAAAGTAAAAAAGCTCGATACATGGTTACCTCATGATCTCACTGAGCGGCAGCAAGAACCCATATTTCAAAATATACCGTGCGAAAATTGAAAGAACTGGGCTACGAAGTTCTTCCGAACCCTCCATATTCTCCCGACTTGTCTCCAACAGATTACCACCTGTTCAGGAATTTAGACAACTTCGTCAAAGGAAAACTTTTTGAAAATAACGATCAAGTAAAAGTGCGTTTTCAGATTTTGTTTCACTTCAAAGCTCAGAGTTTTTCAGTTCGGGGAAAAAAAATTTGGTCTCACGTTGGAAAAATGCGCAGAAAAATAAGGTAAATACTTGGAATAAAATTATCTTGTTTTGATATCGTATTTTTAATAAAAATCCTTTACCTTGAAAACGGACATTTCATGTGACACAACCCAATTAAACCGCAGAGAAATCATGCGAAATTGCGAAAAGTGTTTCGACGGTTCAGACTGTTATTAGAAATTATATGTTTTCTCTATATTTACAAAATATTGTTCACTTGGTAAATAATGTTTACATATTCTAATAAAGAAAGGATCAGTTAAAGTGCTTTTATGCATCAATTTTAACCGAGATTTCTTATCTAATCTATTTAGGTGGTATTTTTTTTGTTCAAATTGGAAGAGGCATTTCATCCTTCAGAGATCTCAACCATAATCCGCAGGTTACCTTCCCGCAAAGCTCCTGGACACGATCGCCTGGACAACAGATTGCATTGCAAGTAGGCCGAGATCAGGACGGCCAAAATGCTTCAGCGTTACCATGAGCGTGCTATTTTAAGAAGTATTAATGAAATTTCAAATTGAAATTATTGCGGGATTACAAAATTGAAGTAACACCTGAAACGGTACGTAATTTACTAAATCAAAAATCTTGGATCGCGAACGGCTCGAAAGAGCAAGTTAACCGAGCTAAGCGTTTGGCATTTGCGAAAAGTAACCTTGATAAGCCTACCAGTTCTTGGGACTAAGTAATTTTCACAGATAAGTCCAAATTTAATATTTCCGGTGCTGATGGCAACGTTGGAGTGTGGAGGAGAAAAAAAAACGAGCCCATGAAATTGAAAAACTTATGTCCGACAGTTAAGCACGGCGGAGGAATCATGGTTTGAATGGCAACTTGAAGTTCATCGAGGGAATAATGGATCAATATTTATACATAGATATCCTAAAACGAAATCTGCGACCCAGTGCTATCACGTTAGGCCTAGGATCAAGTTTTGTTTTTCAACAAGATAACGATCCTAAACATCCTGCCAGAAGGGTCGAAGAATTGTTGCTGTAAAATGTTCCACGTCAGTTAAGAACACCATCACAATCGCCTGATCTTAACCCCATAGAGTACCTCTGGCGGGATCTTTAAATAGCTGAGGCTTCGCGAAATAAAAAAATAAACTGCAACTCTCAGAGGCCCTTAAAGAAAAATGGTTGAAAACGGATCCAACTTTTCCAAAACAAATATTTACCTCGATGAATAATCGTTTGAGAGAGGTGATACAAAATGAAGAAAGTCCGACAGACCATTAGAAAATTCTTTGTTTATTATTTATATTGATAATTATTTCCATATACAAAACATATTTGCCGTGTATGCAGTCTTTTTTTGTGAAAACGTGTCGTCACTTTTTCTATAAAATTTTCTGTTGTGTTTATACAATTTTTAAACGACTTTAAAATGTACTAAATTAAACAAAAGGGCCTGTATTTGAAAGGAAAAAATAAATTGTTTCATCTGTTTTTCCCTTTTGCTTTTAAATTCACATCTTCAAATTAATCATAAGTGTATGCAGACTTTTTTTATTAACTGTATTATATAGGAGGCATTGACCATATAACAGAAGTATATATTTGTTAAAATATATATACGGCACTGGATCTAGAATACTAAAATTAATATATATTTACCACTGTTCCACTTGCTCAAGTTGAATATAGCGTTCAAGATCTGTGGCACCGACGGCGCATTGTATATAGGTCCAATAACAGCCCCAGTCAGGAAGTTCTCCCCAACGAAACCTAAATTATATACAATTATTTTTTTTTAAATAATCTTTCTTTATATTCATTTATATACTACAACAATAAATTTTAATTATTATTACATTATAAGTATACTAGCTGACTTGGCAAACGTTGTTCTCTCGTATAAATTAATTATAGTGAACATTTTAGTAGGTAAATAACGAATGTTTTTAAGTATGTGTAGTTGGGACCTATATAATATAAAAGGTATAAGAATTAGATTTCCAACTAAAGAAGAAAAGATCAAAAATATTTTTTTGAACATTGTTTATTTATTTAACGTCACTTTATGCTACTTTAGCTAAAATGTTTTTTTCAGTAAATTAGAGTGAGTGTCAAAAGTATTCGGAATTCCCATTTATTTTCATTTAATAAGTATATTTTACAACTATGAATTTATATTAGACGAAACCGATAAGACGAAATATATGATTAGTAGCAGAAACGGTGGCGATCTTGGTGATATTAATATTTCAGGTCATACTTTTGAACACGTAGAGAAATTCAAGTATTTAGGTTCAATGGTAACAAGAAAAAATGAAATCCAGGAAGAAATAAAGTCCCGGTTAAAGGTGGGAAATGCGTGTTATTATTCAGTTGCTAAATTACTTATAGCTCGCGGCTTCTGTCTAAAAACTTAAAGGTTAGAATTTATAAAACTATTATTCTTCCAACGGTTCTTTACGGATGCGAAACGTGGCCGCTTACTTTGAAGGATGAACAACGGCTTAAGGTTTTCGAGAATATGGTACTGCGTAAAATATTTGGTCCGAAGAGAGATGAGGCCACTGGGGAGTTTAGAAGGTTGCACAACGCGGAATTGCGGAGTTTGTACCCTGTGAATATAATTGAGTTGATAGCATCGCGGAGACTCAAATCGGCGCGTAAAGTTGTTGGGCTTAGTGAGGAACGGATTCCGAGAAAATTGGTATTCGCTGAACCGACAGGTAGGCGTCCGAAAGGTAGGCCAAAGCGTCGATGGGAGGATTGCATTAAGGCTGATCTCGGGGGGCTTGGGCTTGACCGGTGAACATTGGACGAGTCTGTGCAGGCGAAGTTTGGTGGTATCGGCATCGAACCTTCGGGTTCGGTAAGCCTATTATTATTATTATGAATTTATATTATTCTTTTTCACTCATAAATCTTTAAAAGAGACTCTCATAAAGGAAAATCATTGAACAGATAACCGAAAAGTTTATTGTTTTTAAAATTATCCGGTTAATAATGTAAATTACAAGACCATTCAGTGTTAAAAGTATTCGGAAATCGTAATATCCAGTTGTTTAATGATTTCAAATGTTCATATTTTCATTAATCTTCGACATATCTTTATGTTCTAAACAATTCTTCTCCCTCGTGTAACATACACCCTTCCTTGGAAAGATTTTTTTTTTTAAATAAGTCCTAAAATAAAAGCCTAGCCGATCGAAGAACGGCTATTCGAATAATTTTCCAAAGAGATATAGTTGAAATTATTAAATGAACTTAATATCTAATCTTAATGAAATTATTTAATTTATTGATGAGAATATGTGGATGGCTATGTACAGTGTAAATAATATAATAATAAAATATAAAAGCAAAAAAGGGAGCTTCCAAAAAATATTCTATACAAAACTTTTCTTTTTTTTTCTTCTTGAGTTTTGCAACTTGCTTCACATTTCGAAACTTAGTATTTCTGAACGCGAGTGCTCCCTATCCCTGCCGTACTTTGCATTTTTCTAACTTCCACATTAGGTATTCTTTGCAGCCTGGATATGCCGCAGACTCTTCTCCAAAAGTACATCTCCAGAGCCAACAATCTCCTTTCAGACGATTTTGGCACTATCCATGTTTCTGCCCCATATAAAGTTGTCCCTAAGAGGAAGGAATGGTAAATCTTTTTTTTTTTTTTTTTTTTCGTAGAAATAGACATCTGTGTATAAAAATCAAATTATTTATTTTCCTTTTCGTATTTTACAAAGGATACAATGGGTTTGTGATAACGAAAATAATACTTTTGATTGAATTTTACTTGTATATCTAGAAAAAACAGCATCAATTGTAGTTCCGTATTTTGTTGCACTTTCATTTCTATTATTTGACACATTTAAATCCAATCTGGTCTTTGAAAAATTTTTGCTTTAATGTTTCTTGTGAAAAGTCGATATTAAAATCTCCACCCAACATCATGGGCATTTTATCCAAGTTCCGATAAATTAAATAAATTTAAACAATAAACGATCTGTTGTAATATGAAAGTTAATTTTCTTGAATGAATTAAATTATCAACACTTTGATCAGGTGAGATGTAAATGACAACTATTATGATGGGTAATCCATTTTCTGCTTCACATTTTGCAACATAAATTTCTCCATTAGATGATTCATTAAAACTGTATGATTGAGAATTCCTAAATGCTACATCCATCTGTGAAGTCATGATGTTTGTCGTGTCTGTATTACTTTTAGATATGGCACTGAGGCCGCTTAAAATTTAGTAATACAATGGAAGTTTGGAATATCGATGTTATCTTTGTTGTTCAACCATGTTTCAAGACCCAGAACATGTGCGCGAAGACTTGGACAATTTAATGAGTATATTTGTATTACATTTCTGTAGGAAATAAAGTATATATGTGAAATTACTTAACTATACCATTGAATCAATCTTTATAGTAAAAATAACAATAGTTATGTTTTTTATAATGTTTAATGTTTTCCCACTTTATAATGCACCACTAACATTATACACTAACTAACCTCATAATATAAACCAAAAATGTAAAATAAATTATTGTCAAAATAATAATAATTACGACGTATTAATAATAACTATTAAAAACTACTGATAATATTAGTTGATAATAATTCTAACACAAACACAGCTACACAATGCATATGTCGATTATCTTTCTCGCTTGGTCAAACTCGGCGCACAGTGGGCAAAATCCCCAATTTAGGTGGACAAAAGTTAGGAATTTTCCAGTGCTTCACCTTTTTATTATTAGTTGGCAAGACACTTAATACTAATACTCCCCGCTATACCGTGTTTATAAATAAATAGTAAATGAATGAATCATTCCTGTTCGCACAAGAGGCTAATAACCGGCAGTGAGATTATCTTTATTTGATGGCCATTTGTGTTCATGGTATGTTTAGAGCAAAGTATTTTTGCTTTTATTTAACGATGGACATTGCTGAGACAGATCAGACATTATATTTCCAAGCTTGTTATTGTATATACATTGCAATCTACTTGTAGATTTAATTTAGAAATTTCTAAATATATGCCCCTATTCAATAACGAAAAACTATATAACCCACAAGTTACCCCAAGGATTTGTTTCATCAATCCTTCTAGTCTTTAAATATTACAAAGAATTTTTGCGATTTTTTTCAGACACAACACTCCGAATCAAAAGTTTTACAACCTATAATTTGAAGAGTTTCCTAAATGATATTAAATACATCTATTTGCTGGTTTCAGCAACTCCAAGCCATAATTCGATTTTTTGTATTATTTTTAAATGTAAATATACTTCTTATCATTCCAACTCTCTGCTCACGGGGCCTCATTAAACGGGAGAGATTATTTCTTGTATTATATTGTATTTCTGATGTTTGTAACACTGATAATGGCTCAGAAGTTTGAACCGAAACGTCGCACAGTGGGCTAAATCACCAATTTAGGTGGACAAAAGTCAAGTCAAAAGTTTGGAATTTTCCAGTGTTTCACCTTTTTATTATTAGATGGCAAGACCCTTCGTACTAATATTTCCCACGATACCGTGTTTACAAATAAATAGTAAATGAATGAATCATTCCTGTTCACACAAGTGCCTAATAACCAACAGTGGGATTATTTTTATTCGATGGTCATTTATTTTGTTTAAGGTGTATTTAGAGCAAAGTGTTTTTGCTTTTATTTAACAATGGACATTGCTAAGACATTATATTTCCAAACTCATTATTGAATATAAATTGCAATCTCACCTGTAGAGTTGATTTAGCAATTTGTAAATGTACGCCCTTACTATATAACCCCCAAGTTACCCCAAGGATTTATTTGTAGGATTTGTTTTACCAATCCTTCTAGTCTTTAGATATTACAAAGAATTTGTGCGATTTTACGCGTGTTGGGTGATACATAATTTTTTTTTCAGACAGAACACTCCCTATCAAAAGTTTTACAACCTATAATTTGAAGAGTTTCCTAAATGATATAAAATACATCTATTTGCTGGTTTCAGCAACTCCAAGCCATAATTCGATTTTTTGTATTATTTTTCTCATATTCTGGGACTTCAAACGTAAAATGTAGGGAAGTTTTTGATTTTAGCAAATAAATTAAATGTTTGACCGCTGTGCGCTCGCCAATCGTGTCAAAAAAATAATCAGTTTTTATAATTTTTTTTTTCATTTTTTTTTCCCGTAATCTAGGACTCCAAAGGTTAAGTTTCAGTATTTTGTCCACCTAAATCGGTCATATTTTCCACTGTGCAGCGGTCCGAGTTCAGCCGATCCAGCCGTTTACTTCAGAGCGTGACGATCAGCCTCACATGCAGCCTACAAAAATCTGTGTATGGTGAGCCAAAAGAAGTTTAGACTTCAACGAGTAAATTCTATATATAGTCATTTTTTAATTTAAAAAAAAAAAGTCTAAAGAAGCATTTTGGACTTCTCTACACCAATATATTAAATATTTTTCATTATTATAAATCCATACCCATGGGGAAAGGCTCGTGTCCGAAACCACAACCGGATAGGACTGCTACTCGATCGTCTCGTTCCTGAACAGAAGAAGAGAGCAATTATTGAAAAAATAATATATTGGTAACATTATATTACTATTGGGTTGTTTCACATGAAATGTCCGTTTTTATAGTTTCTGAAATATTGGGTTGATGCAAAATTAATGCAGGTTTTTAGTAGGTATTGTAAATACGCCATATCTTTACTTTAACCATATATATTTAATCAAAATAATTTCCATCTGAATCAATGCACTTTTGCCGACGTTCAACAAGCTTTCTTATTCCACCAGAAAAAAAATCCGAATCCCTGGACTCAATGAAATCACGAAAAGAATTTTCAATGTCGTCCTGGTTTTGAAAATTTTTCTCCCTCAAAAAGTTGTCCAGATGCCTGAAAAAGTGGAAGTCTGTAGGAGAGAGGTCAGGTGAATAAGGCGGATGTTGGAGAACTTCGTAGCCCAACTCGTGCAGTCGTCGAAGCGTTGGTTGTGCAACGTGTGGTCTGGCGTTATCGTGGAGCAGGATCGGCCCCTTCCGATTCATCAATGCTGGGCAAAGACGTTGCAATTTTTGAGTTCCGAGTTCCGCCGCCATTTCTCGTGTGGTTTTGGTTGGGTCTTCTTCCACTTTTGACCTCAGCTGGTCGTTGTCCAGAGCAAGATGACGGCCCCGACCTTCCTTGTCTTCGAGGTCGAAATCTCCTCTGCGAAACTTCTGGAACCAACGCTGCACCGTGCACTCATTAATAGCCCCCTGACCCCACACTTCATTAATATTACGAGCCGTTTGCGCAGCGCTGCGCCCTAATTTAAATTCGTAAAAATAAATTTGACGAAAATCGCACTTTGACATTTTCGATTCAAGACCTTTGAACACACTGAACAAAACGATTTTACTAAACAAATTCATGGTGAAAGAGAGGGTTTTAGATAAGGTTTGTTTTGGTATAATAATGATCAATGTTAGGATTAGCTTTGTTTACACAATTGGAATTAAGATATTGCAACAGAGGAAACCTGCATTAATTTTGCATCAACCCAATACATAAAGGATTTTGCAGGTCTCTGTTGTTTTCTTCCCAATGTTTACATATTTAAAGTAAACAGTTACTAATCCTCTACCTTTGTATTATAAACATTAACTTTCCAATCAATTACCCACTTTTTATTATACCTCCAAATATGATATCTTATGTGCAAACTGTTTGTTTTAGAAGATAGCAACGAATGAAATCTACACATTATTTGGTGTCATAAGTATGAACGTAGTTACATATAAGAACTAATAACGTTACCCTATTCAGTAGAACCATTTTTTTATCTAAAGATATGAAGAGTCCCGCGTGGGCAGCTTTCATTCCTTTTAACGCATCGCTCGTGATTGTGTTTTCATCGTTGCAGAAAAAAACTCCAGGCATTTTTCTATCAAAGATAAATAAAAAAAATTACAATTAAAAAGATAGAAGATTGAATTTAAAAAGAAAGAACAAATGTATAGACAAGAATTTGATGTATCACTAATTAGTAATATGACTTACATTAAAGAACAGATATTGTTCAACTTAATCAGAGACCAATTATTAGTTTTAATTAATTTAAAAAAATTAATATTTTAGTAATAATAAGTCCTCATTGTATTATTGTGTTCTCATAGCATTATTATTATTATTGTTTATATTGAAAAATATTGTAATACGAGTATATCTGAATAAAATTGATCTACACTTTCAATTAGTCCCTTCCCACAACACACATAAATCTACTAGAACATGCTCAGTAAATTATTTTCCATTCCGCTTGTTCGATATTATGAATCTAGCTAGCTGACATTCGTTCCAACACAGCTTCCGCATCGTCAGTGGGTCGCACCGGACTGAAAACATGAAATGACCCATGGTCCGTGATCAGTCAAAGAGATCGAATTGTTTGTATGAGAAGGAAAGTGGTAGAGAACCTTGTTTGTTTATTTATTTAACTTCCCTTTATGCTACTGTGGGGAGCGGCGTGATCTGGTGGATAGAGCGCTAGTCTATTGTGCTCCGGGTCCAGGGTTCGAATCCCGGATGGGACGGAATATCATTTATTCTGTCATTTCGGCCTGAGACCGATCCTGGGGTATGGAGACCTTCCTGGGGCAGACCCAGCCTCTATAGAGTGGGTACCCAAACTTTACTTTTTACTCCCTTTAAAAAATCCTAAGGCCACCTGCGGGTTTGAACCCTATGGACCTTGGGCATAGGAGGCTGTTATGCTAACCACCATGCTACAGACAACCTCTAGAGGTAAAGAACCCTATAATTCTATATTATCTAGACCCGCCTTGGCCAGGTTAGAACCAGTGCTTTTTTCAAGAAGTTGTCAAGGCGCCAAAGCCTTATATATCTCGGCCTCCATCTGTTTATTTCTTAACCACTTAATAAAAGACAATAATGGGAAACCATATGTTATTTAAATTAAGAAACATATCTCGGAGGGAAAAAAAATGGTTGGTGCATCGGAAAAAACAGTTCATCTTTATATCACAAAAAATAAGTATGAATAGTACTATGAATGAATTGTTCATAGTGCATTTTTTCCAACCGACAACAAGGAATCGCGCTTCTGTTCCAATAAATTCAGAATTGTCATTTGCTATCGTTGAAATACAGACCCAAAGGGGAATGAATTGTAGCTGGGCGGCTAACATATAAGCCTCCTATGCCAAAGGTCACGGGTTCAAACCCACAGGTGGTCCTAGGACCACAAACGAATCTTGGATACGATATATGGAATTTGGAACTGAAGCTTTCGCGTGGCCCTCTTTCAAGCTCTCAGATTTTCAAACGAGTTGGATCGAACATGAACCTATTAGCATTAGAAATTACCAATTCCTTCTATATTTGTTCACATTACATTCCTGATAAGTGCAGTACTAAATATATCATAGAATAGACAAGTAATGTCAAATATAAATATTTGATGTTGAACGTGGACAAGTGCACTTATACGTAATGAATGGAAATGAATTGGGACATAGGGAATCAACAACCCAGAAAATTCCATTTAATATAATAGGAGAGGGCAAAAATTACTTGTTTATTTAGCGCATCTTTAATAATAATAATAAAAAATGGTTATAATGTTCAGAAAAATAGCATTCGATATCTCTGAAATATTTCCGGCCTTATATATATATCTTTGTTCACAGATAAACACTATACAACAATGCTTCCCAAAGTAATACTAAAAACAAGAAATATTGAAATAATAAAGGGGTCACATGTGGCGTAGTGGCAAGCATATCAGCCTTCTACGCCTAAGGTTCAAACCTGTAGGTTTCCTATGATTTTTAAATGGGAGTAAAAAGCCTTTCTTCGGAGGGCACGTTAAAAGGTGGGCCCGAGCCAGTGCGATGTCAGGTACTCGTTAAAGATCCCTATCCTAATAAAACCTGGATAGGCAAAATTTAGGACTCCCACTGTAGCATGACGTTAAATAAAGAAACAAACAGACCCAAAGTAAGTGATTATGAACTCAGATGGATCTAGGTAATGACCTATTAGTGTATTTCTTAATCACTACTCCGCGGACTGTGCATGCGCACTTTATATAAACGCATACATGATAAAAGTTTGGGACAATACTGCGAATGAGCAGCCCGTGAAATATTTGTGTGAAAACGAATGCATTAGTAGTTCGTTTCGTTTATTCGTTTAACGTCACTTTATGCTACTATGGCTAATCGGACGATGCTACAGTGGGAGTCTTAAATTTTGGACCAGGTTTTATTAGGATAGGGATCTTTAACGAGTACCTGACATCGCACAGGCTCGGGACCACCTTTTAACGTCCCCTCCGAAGGACGGCATAACTAAGGATTTTTTACTCCCATTAAAGAATCGTAGGGCCACCCGCAAGTATGTATGCATTAGTAGTTATAATATAATGTATCTAACAAAGAGGTATGTGCAAAGAGATAATAGATAGATAGAGAAAATGACGATTCTTGTCATTTTTCGGCTCTTCCATATATCACAGTTAGTTATATTCTGATATTTTGTATTCAAAATGTCATGTTATATTCAACCATACCATAATTACAAATAACGAATTTATTTCTCAAAATGCCATGTGTTTTCTTCACCGAACGACAGTTATTATCGATTTGTTATAAAATTCGTTAGCATAATTAAATATTTACGTGCACAAGAAAAGTAAGAAACAAGGTTAATTTACTTACTTTTACGAATCTATTTCCTTTATTAAAACAGAAATTTCGTTTAAGCACTAATTGCCAAAATAACATTAGATTACATAAATATCGATTTCATTTAAGCAATTTAAAATTAGTTTATCTTTCTCCACATGATTTGTAAATTTTCATGTGTTACTTTGGACTCGTTAATTCACAACATGGTTACGAGATATAATTATATATTTGGGTTTATATTATTGTTAAAAACTTATTCTATTAAGAGGTTTTGTACTGTTTTTTAAGGATGTTGATAACCATGGATCATCTTAATATTCCCAACAACGTAAGAATTTCTAACACAATCTTCCTTTGTCCAAAACTGACTCAATCTATTGCTGATTCCAAAGATTTTTACTTCCTTCTTTTGGCAGTACTCCATCTTTTATAGTGACTCCTCCCTCCATTGGCAGGCAATATTTACTAGGATCATGTCTTTAAAAAATCAATTATTCCCATCATCCTTCCTACATCCTTGGTCTCCTTCAGTTCAAATCTTTAGTCCACTCACCTGAAACAAGACCTGACATTCTGACTTTTACATTACTACCTGCAAAACTAAAACTTTTGAACCTTCCTTTCTTGACCACCTTTCTTCTACCCTCTGGATTTCCCAACTTGCTCATATCCACCATTCTTCTTCTTTATCATACAAGTCCCAGCTGTTCCAATAATTTCTATCTTCCTAAACAGATGCTCAACAATTCTGATATCATCATCATCATCATCATAATCATTCCCCCTTCTACCGCTGTTCGGTGTGAGGGTCCTGCTTATAGAGTCTGGTCCAGTTGTCTCTCTCCTGCACCAACTCTGCTCTCCTGTCCCAATTTATTCCTCGTTTCCTGAATGCTTCCTTTACACTATCCTCCCAGGAGATGCGCGGCCTTCCTCTGGGTCTTTTTCCTTCCGTGCGGGTCTCGTAGGTCTTCCTGGCATTTCTGTCTGGATCCATCCTAAGAAGATGTCCAAACCACCTCAGTTTTTGCTCCTCCAGTATGGTCTCTGCCGGTTTGACATCGAGATTAGCCCGTATGGTGGCGTTCCTTATTCTATCTCTTCTTGTTTTCCTCTCAATTTTTCGTAGATACCTCATTTCCATCGCTTGTATCTGACTCCTGTGTTTTGTGGTGAGGGTCCACGATTCTGAGGAGTACGATAGAATAGGGAGGAATGTCGATTTATAGACTGCCAGCTTGGTCCGCTTTGTCACTTCTCTTCTCCCAAGGAAACCTCGTCTGACCATACAGAACATCTTGCCTGCTGCTCCAATTCTTTGGGCCACTTCCTCGTCTATGTAGCCACTCTCATTGAGATGAGCTCCCAGATATTTAAAACTGTCAACCTGCTCTAATCTCTCTCCTCCAACCCGTATTACTCTCATTATCCTTCGGGGTTTCTTTCCAATACGCATGCATTTCGTCTTCCCCGGATTGATCTTCATATTTATTGCGGATAATTCCTCTTGGAGGACATTTATGTTGTGTTGGAGGTCTCGATCGTTGGCAGCCAGCAAGACAATGTCGTCAGCGAAGGCCATCAGGGAATATCTGGTAGGGTGCAAGTTCCTGTGCCCCAGCTGGAATTTCCTCATTATAGGCTTAGTTCTCCTTAGTGCCAAGTCCAGAACCATGATGAAGAGCAAAGGACTCAGGCTACAGCCCTGTCGGATACCCAGTGTAGTCTCAAATTCTTTTGAAATGTGATTTCTGGTCCTAATCACATTCCTCATCTTTTTATAGAGACTCATCACTGCCAAGGTTGTTCCACGGTCTACACCTCGCTCAGACAGTGCCCTCTCTATATCTTCTTTCTTCACTCTGTCAAAAGCCTTCTGGAGATCAACGAAACAGACGGAGAGCTCTTTGTCCTTCTCAACAGTCTTTTCTGTTATTTGTCTCATCGTGAAGATGAGATCCTGCGTGCTTCTCTGATTCCTAAAGCCATACTGTTCTTCTCCTAGTTGGCAATCTACTATTTTCCTCAATCTTGATTCTAGAATTCTAGAGTAGACTTTTGCCGGCACACTGAGGAGTGATATTCCCCTATGGTTACTGCACTCTCGATTGTCCCCCTTTTTGTGAATGGGCACAACTACCGCTATTTCCCAGTCTCTGGTAATCTCCTTCTTCTTCCAGATGAGATTTAAAAGATGGAGAAACATCTCCTGGCCTTTGCTGCCCATGTACTTGATCATTTCCGGGGTGATTTCATCAAGTCCAGCTGCCTTGCCAAGTCTTATCTTTTCGATTGCATCTTGGAGCTCTTCTTCGCTGATGTAGTCTTCCTCATCCCAAACGTCCTCTGCATCGTTCAGAGTTACGCACGCCTCAACGTCTCTCCCCTCTAACAGATCTTTAAAATATTCTCTCCATCTTTCCATGATGCACTCCTCTTGCCAAATGATGTTCCCGTTTTTATCTCTTATTCCTTTCAGGGTAGTTGGCCGGTCCTCCCTCATTCCTTTGAGCACTCGGTAAAAGATTTTCTGGTTTTCCCTTGCATTTTGTTCCAGCTTCCGACCAAAATCCTCCCAGGATCTTCTCTTCTCCTGAATTACTAATAATTTGGCTTCCCTTCTCCGAGTTTTGTATGTCTGGTAAGCTGTTGGGGTTTTTTGACTGAGGTAATTCTTCCAAGCTGTCTTCTTTTCTTGGATCGCCTTTTTCACGTCCTCATTCCACCAATCTGTTCTCTTAAGACCGGATCCAATGCTTTTCTCTCCGCAGACCAATTTCGATGCATCTAGGACGATTTTTCTAAAAGCTGCCCAGCTCTTCTCTATGTCGTCGTTGTCCCAGGGTCTGTTACAGTCTAGTGACATTCTTTCAATTTCCTCTTGGTAATATGCAGCCATTTCCTCTTCTTTTAAGCGGTAAGATTTGATTATTCTTTTCTTAGGATTCCTGTGTTTCTTTTTGGTTTTCACTTCCTTCCAGAGCCTGTTTACCAGTAGTAGATAATGGTCACTTCCGATTTCATAGCCCCTTTTGACTCTCGCATCACACAGGTCCCTGACATCTTCTCTCTTCACCAGAACATAGTCTATTAAGGATCTTTCATTTCTGCCCGGTTCCTCTCTGGTGTATCTATGCTTTTCTTTATGTGGGAACAGTGTATTAGCTATTGTAAGGTCGTTTGCCACACAGAAATTTAGGATTCTCTCTCCATTGTCGTTTAGAAAGCTTTCTCCATATCTTCCTAACGTTCCATACCACTTCTCATGTTCGCAGCCAACTCGGCCGTTCAGGTCTCCCAAGACCGTAGGTGTGCCCTCGCAGTCATCCAATTCCTTTTGAAGGGAATTAAAAAAGGAATCCTTTTCTTCCATTCTCGTTAGGTCCGTAGGCGACAATGTATGAATGAATCTTTTCTCCCTCCACAATGTCCAATACCATGATTCGGTCGTTCACGAATTTCCATGCCTTTATTACTGAAGCAAGGTCATTATGGAACAAGAACCCGACTCCACCAGCTGCTCTTTCATTCCTGTTAACCCCCGAATATAATAGTGTGTAGTCTTGGATTTTAAATTCTCCCTTTCCTTTCTTTTTGGTCTCGGTCATTCCAAGCAGATCCACTCTTGCCCTCTTAACTTCTTCCACAAGCTCATTCTCCTTTCCTGTTAGGCCTCGAATGTTCCAGGTAGCAATTCGAAAAATCCGTTTACCACGCCGTGTCGCATTTCGCAAAATCAGTCCAGCTCTATTCGTTCTATTCTCTGTAATGTTTTAGGGTTTAAGGAGAAGCAGGGTATCAGCCCGATTCTCCCGAGTCAGGTAGAGGGGCTGCCTCTTTGGAGCACCCTGACTTACTCCCCCGTCCGGGGCGGCTACCTAGGTTAGGTGATCCTAGGGTATGTACTGACTGTGACCTTATGTTAGTATAAGTGATTTGTGTACTGTTCTGAGTGTATTAGTGCAGTATACTGAACTCGGGAACCGGAGGGACGTTAATCCCCACTAGCTTTGCACTAAACTAGTCCCTGCGGAAACAATTCTGATATTTTAATCAAATATCAGACAATGAGTGAATTATTCATTGCTCAAATTTAAGTTAGTTAATCAATTAATTTATTTTTGGTATTTTTCAACACATTTATCTACCAGAACTTATTTATTTATTTCATACCTTTTTTTCTCCTTTTGTCACAATTATAAATAATCATTGAATATGTTCCTTGTGCCAAACACATTGAATATTTAACATGTAAATACATGTTATTCTTAAGAGATCCAGTGCCAGAATAAAAGTAATTTTCTATTCTATGAAAGGAATGGCATGGTCTAGTGGATAGAGCACTAGTCTACTGTTTTCTGGGGTTCTAGGTTCAAATCCCGGCTGGGACAGAATATTATGGGTTCTGTTATTTTGGTCGAGGGGCGACCCACGGGACAGACCCAGCCTCTTAATGGGTACCACAATTAATGGGGGAGGGGGAAAAACCTGATCTCGGCCTAATCACCTCAATACACGGCCGGCCGTTGGCCTAGAAATAATAAGAACTATATATGTGCTGAGGCCAAGAACCTTCCTGGGTTGTCATACAGGTTTTTTTTTTTTTTTTTATGAAGATACTTGTTTTGTTGAATTGTTCAATATTTATTTACAATGTTTCCATGATCTTGATTAAACGCTAAACTTATCTTCACAGTACGGCTTGGTACCATAATCACATGAACTTTTAGAACATTAATATGGTGCAAGGTCACTGAAAGCTCCAAAACAAATGTTATAATTGAATGAGGCTGTGTTTGTGGTATTAAGCCTTATTTTGAGCTTTACTTGATTTTACATTAAGGTAATGTGCCTAGCGCACCACATTTTTTTATCTATCATTTGCAGTAAACAAAAATTAAATCAAAGTAAAGGAATTATCTAAAAAAAAGAGAGAAAGTTAATACTGTAGATGTTTAATAAGGATGCAATCATATAAAAAATAGCTTTTATCCAACAATTTCGTAGTAAAGTGATTGAAAATTTTATCAGTAATGTAATTCTTAATTTTTGGTGAGAAATAATTGTTTACACATTTTTCAATAATAATAAAAAATATAAGTTAAATGGAAGATTTCAGAAAAAAAGAAATAAGCTTTTTACCACCACTCAAAAATTCGAAAAAATTCCTGAGTATAGAGGAGTATGAATGACATTTTCTGACAAAAATCGGTGATTGACACTTTTCAAAAAGGTTAAAAAAGTACATATTTTGTTTTTTTTTTCTTCTGCTAAAAATTGGCTTTTCGTTTAAGAATCATGATCATATCATTTTTTCATACTTTCACACTCCTGAGAATCAAAGAAAAATCATCAAAAATTAATTTCAAATTGTACTATTAAAAAAGAAAATCGAAAAATGAGGTTTTTAAAAATATCTCGCAAACCATTTGAATTAAAAAGCTAAAAATTCAGGTAAATTATTTTTGTTCGACATGGGGAGCCGGTGTCTGAGTGGCTAGCGCGCTAGTCTCTCACGCCAGAGTTGTGAGTTCGAGTCCCAGTCCCAGCGGGACTTTTATAAGAATATAACTAAATGGGGACTCACTCACAGCCTCTCCCCCGGGTAGTGAGACTCGTCAGCCTACTGGTGGCAAGGAGTGATGAACCTACCCTAAACATTTCATCGAGAAACGTGAGTATATTCTCCCAGGAGTCTATACCACGCGGCCATGGGCCTACACGGCTTGTCACGCCAGAGAAAAAGAAAAAAAAAAAAATTTTGTTCAACAACAAATTGATCCTAAAGTTTGAGTAAAAAAAGCCACAGGAGCATATTTACCATCCTTACCCGGCTATATCCTTTACTCATTCAAGTTTGATTTATATGACAGCAAAACCTCCAACCCACTCCTTAAACGGTCAACAATTAAGAATTCATTTCCAAAAGCTATTAAAGGACATTTTTATAAAATTCATTGATATAGTTGTAACCTAATCCTTTAGTCTTATCAGAATCCATCATATGATTTAATCTAAAAAACACACACAACATGTTTGAAAATTGCAGTTCTGCTCAAAATATACAAAGTACATATTTGATTCCAAATCATATTAGAGGAGTGGTGTGGTCTAATGGGTAGGGCACTAGATCAAGGCTCATTTTGCTTTCTATACCTTGATAAAGAAGGGATCTTCTTAAAGACAACACTCTTAATAAACATATATACTTTATTATTTTTTATTTATATGCTTTTTTTTTTTTTATACATCATTCGTTGTTTAAAAGAGCTTACAATATCTTCTTTGGGTTGATATTTCAATCTTCATCCTTTAAAAAAAAACAGATAAATAAATAAAGATGCCTAAATACATTTTCTCACAGCCTTTACGAAACATCTCGTAATTATCTGATACCGCTGCTCCAAGTAATAGGCGTATTATTAGCCTAAAAGGAAAATCCGATGCGGATGACATTTATTAGTGTCTATTTTTTAAATTCATTTTATAATCAATACTTTTCATCAACGGACATCTCGTTATCGTAATCGGGAACTTGTGGAAGTAACGTGGATTCCTTAATGGATACCCTCAGGTCGTATTGCTGGTCCAGGCCGAGGTAAGTATCAGATAAAATGTATAAAGTAAAAATGGCTGGTCCTGAAAAAAAGAAAAAAGAAAATATTAAATTTTGATAAATTATATAATAAAAAAGGCTTTATTAATCTTAACCCTTTAATGTCCGACTACTGCTGAGGTAAAGCAAGCTTGCTGGACCGGCTAGTAGTGAAGGCAACTGTGCCCGCTGGAGCGACTACTTTGTGACTCCGCTATTATGTTTTTTTTGTTATATGATCAACAGTTAAATGATTTGGATATTGTTCATAATAAATCTCTATTAAAAAAATGGAAGGGTGAAGAAAGGAGGGTGAAAATTTGGAATTATAGGTGTTTTTTTATTTAAAAAAAAAGAATACAAAACACATTTTTGTGAAAAAAACAAAACAAATATAAACTTTCTGGATAGAGACATCTGAATCAACCAGGGGTATAAAATATACATTAGGACCTATTCTCATAAATACCAAATATACATTAAAAAATTTCAAAAAAATCAGTCAAGCCATTTCGGAGGAGTACCACCACAAACAAGATTTTATTATATTAGATTGATAAATATTTTAATAATGACAAAGAAAATTTCTATAGATTTAATTGATGTAATTTTAAATAATTTAAGAAATTAAAGAAAAATATTAAATTATCACTAATAGTTTAAACGTATTAATAAATTAATACTTTATTAAAAGAAATTCCCAGAACTTTATTAAAATATACATAGATATGTGACATCTAGAATGCGTACCTGGTTTAGAAGGAGCACAAAAGAGTAGCGGAACATTAGTCTTCCTTTGTTGGAACGTAACCCTGCGCATCGCCAGCAGTTCTCCAGTTTCAATATTTCCAAGAGTCAAAAACCAACCTTCTGTTTTAGCTTTGTGATACCTATGCAAAAAAAAAGAAATTAGCACAATTTACAAATAGAGAAGACCCATCCTATTCACCATAGAAACAATGAGGCTCAAGTTGTTTGGGCATGTGATGAGGATGGGTAAGGTTCGATGGCCTAACAGAATTTTTGAATGGATACGTCGCAGAAGACGGAAGGAGGGTCGTCTGAGGAGACGCTGGTAAGAAGGCGTTAAGGATAGTATGATGACCAGAGGTATAGCGTGGAGGTGACTGGCAGGACAGCAGAAGATGGTAAGGTATTATTTCTGGTGATGACATATGTCTGTATGTTGCAAAATAAATGTTGTTGTTTTTTTATATATGTTTTTTTCAATATTAGTTATTTATTTGTGTTAATTTATAAATATGTAACGAGTTTTTTTCCGCTGTGATTTCGTCCGTCCTGTGTCATGATCTGTGACCTTTAGCGCAAAGCGACAGTTTGTCCAGGTCTGGTGAAATTAAAATTTATTCTATTACCTATGTACGGCATCGCTATCAACTATTATAATCAATGACATATTGGAACCCACCATTTTAAGCACTCTCATACCAAATAGATTGACAGTACTACCGAGGATGTATACAGTACTGTGTACTTTTGCAGTTAAAGGTTATTTATTTTAATTATTCTTTTATTTTGTCCAGTGAAGAAGTGGCCAAAATTTTATTATTTTTCATAAATTTTGGGACTCAGCGGTAAGCATCTTAAGTTGAATTATTGAGTATTATTCAATATTATTTTTCTTTTGTTATCTGATTCACAATTAATTTTTAGTTGATGTTAACGACTTTTAAATTACAATAATATTATATATCTGTATGTCATGTTAAATTTGTTTAACTTTTATACCTATGGATTTTCGTTTTTTATTTTGAACCTGTAAGGACTTCCGGACCGAAACCAAAACTGTCACAAATAATAATATATTTATAAATTACTTATTAGATTAAATATCTAAAACAAATATATTCACCAGTGATAGCCACGGTGTATTAAATAAAAGAACTAAAAACAAGCAACCAAACCTACATAATATTGATGAGCATTTAATTATTCATCCATTTAACCAGTTTAATGAAAACTTATGTTAATAAAAAACATTTTTTAAGAAAAATGTTAAGCTTTTAGGTTAAAAAAGTTGCTCTAACATCCTACTAATAAAGCTATATACATTAAAGAATATAAATAAATTACTTTGGTGCGTATGCTCTCCTGTCCATGGGCGGGTTTAGCCTCTCGAGGCTGATGTTGAGGGTGTACTCTTCGTCCGTCGACAGCACCACTTCTTTGCTGCCTTGAGGGCTTCTGTCGTCGATCCCGTCGCCGGATACACGCATGCTCACTCGCAAAATAGGAAGTGATTTCAGGGTCCTGTACACCTGGAAGGATATTGTTAAGAATAAAAATAAGCATATTTTTATATTCCAAAATATGTAATTTATTTGTTAAGTTTCTTTGTTTTACGAGGCATGTTTTTTAAGTAAGTACCGTTTTGGAATTAAAAAAAGACGTGCTAAGATATCCCAATAATTTTATTTTTACATGAAAGCCTGTACCTTAATCTACTTTTCTACATAATTTTCATGATTTTTGAGGCACTTGTCATAACGCGACACCAGTTTTTGAATACCCTCCTCAAAAAATTCTGCCGCCTGACTTGTTAACAACTGCATCATAAATGTTTTTACTTCATTATCGTCTTGAAGACGCCGACCGCCCAGGTGTTTCTTCAAGTGCAGGAACAAATGGTAGTCGCTGGGCGCCAGATCAGGGCTGTATGGAGGATGATCTAGAGTTTCCCATTTAAATGATTTGATGAGATCTTTGGTCCGATTAGCCACATGTGGACGGGCATTGTCATGCAGCAAAACGATACCCTTACTCAACTTGCCACTTCTTTTTAAGACAATAACGAAGTAAAAACATTTGCGATGCAGTGGTTAACAAGTCAGGCGGCAGAATTTTTTGAGGAGGGTATTCAAAAACTGGTGCCGCGTTATGACAAGTGCCTCAAAATTCATGGAAATTATGTAGAAAAGTAGATTAAGGTACAGATTTTCATCAAAAATAAAATTATTGCGATATCTTTGCACGTCTTTTTTTAATTCCAAAACGGTACTTACTTAAAAAACATGCCTCGTATTTAATAATAGGATTAATATACTGAAAACAAAAATGTCTGAAATGCTATTCCACACTTGACAAAGCATACATTGTGTTCGTGATGTGTACTCCATACACCTTGGTCCTGTAATAAGATACCATTATTTAATTTTGGTTTATTATTTCCAATAATGAACCTTTATAATTAAATTCAATAACTCAGTTATTTTTGAAGATAGAGAAAAAATTATAAAAAAGAGAAAGAAAAAAGTTTTAAAATCTATATTAATATATGCTTATTTTTAAAAATTATATTCCTTATGGAAAAATTAAATAAACACTATTTACTAAATTAAAATTCATTTCCTTTCAGGGTATGGGTTCTTGATAATCAGGCACAATGTTTTATTTAACTTTTAATTATAATTCTAACTTACAAAAATAATAAAACATGTTCAGGCTAACCTGATTTTTCTTTATATTCAGGCAGCAGCAGGTCCTCCTTTCCAGTCCAAACCCCAACACAGACTAACCTTTTTCCTACCTGCCCCCTTTTTTTTTTTTGTTACCTCCTAGGATTTTCCCCTAGCATCCAAAATGTTTGGATGATGATGCTATGTTTGGAAACAAACATTCAAATAGGAGCTGTTATTTAATTTTTTATTTTACTTATTGTTTGCCTGCCTTACATAATATTTAAATAATAAATAAATACTTCAATTTTTAAAAATGGGTATATTACAATATATTCAAGTCACAAATTATAATGGATATAATGCCACCAAAACTCGATTATTATTACAGGTGAAGAAAAATCGAAAATATTAGCAGCTATAAATAGTTATTTGGAAATAATAAACCAGTGTGTAATAATTTTCAGCGTTTTTATAATAATTTATACCATTATAATTTATTAATATTATTTATTATAATATTTCCAGTTGTATATAACAAATAATTTACCTGATCTATTTGTCCTTCATCTAATTCTGGAGAGAATATGCTGGCGACATTGGAATATCCTCCGAGGGCAGCGTGTACCGCCGCAGGAAGGTTCCCCCTGGGCTTAGAGTGGAGCGTCTGAGCCATGTAGGGTTCTACGCAGGGCAGCGTAGTGAGGGGGGAGTCGCTGAGCCAGCGGCCCTGGATGAGCATCTGCATCAGCTGCTGGAGGCGCAGGGTCGTCGCCAGCCAACCGCACTCCCCGCACACGTCTATCATCCCCTGCGAGCACAGAGTAAACAGGTCAACATACTGTGGCCATCTTACAAGTAAAGAATCCCAAATGTGTCTCACTGATTTAGATAAAAATTTTAAAGGTAAAACTAGACATTAAACCATTCGACTATGCAAAATATTAGGAGCCAACGCTACCCAGGAGTCGCATACAAAAATCGGAAAGTGTGCGTGCAAAAAACACATTTTAATTAATATCTCTACTTCTAGTGAAGATAGAAAAATAAGATTAGTGTCACAGTTACCCTATTTCAAAGTGGAATAATTAAAAAAATAAGTCACTAAAATATTTAAATTTTATGCTTAGTAATAACCCTAAAAATATAAATAATCTCGTCAAAACAGTACTTTTAAAAAGGTTTATTAAAAACTGTGCTCAGATTGATTCTTTTTTAGGAGGGAGGAACACAGTTGCTAAGAAAAAAAAAAATAAACCTTTACCTCTACAACCCAAGAAATGTCAAGGACTCTGGACACATAGAGATTCGTACTGTTTCTAGGCCAACGACCATGCAATGATCTGATTAGGCTTGATCACGCTCTGCCGCCAGGTTTCTCCCCTCTTCCCCCAATTTTTTTGATACCCACTTTATAGAGGCTGGGTCTACCCCAGAAGGGTCTCCATACCCTAGGGTTGCCTCCCGACTGAATTAACAGAATAGATAATATTCCGCCACAGCCGGGATTCGAACCCAGGACCCGGAGCACAGTAGACTAGTGCTCTATCCACTAGACCACGCCGCTCCCCAGTTTCTAAGAAACCTTATCAAAAGTACTGTTTTGAAAAGAATATTTATATTTTTAGGGTGATTATCCCCAAAAAATTGGGGGAAAAAATCTGGTGGCTGAGCGTGATGATCAAGCCTAATCATCCCATTTTTTTTTTTTTTTTCTTTTTCTTAGTGACTGTGTTCCTCACTCCTAAAAAGGAATCTTAACCTGAGCACAGTTTTTAAGAAACCTTATTAAAAGTACTGCTTTGACGAGATTATTTATATTTTTAGGGTTATTACAAGCATAACATTTAAATATTATAATGGCTTATTTTTTTAATTATTCCGCTTTGAAATAGGGTAATTTTGACACCAGACTTATTTTTCTACCTTCACTAGAGCCAGAGATATTAAATAAAATGTACTTTTAGCTCACAAACTTTCCGATTTTTTTACCCAACTCCTGGGGAACATAGGCCCATAATATTTTGCAGTCTAATGGTTTCAATGACTAGTTTCACCTAAAAAAATTTGATCATTAAGTCACATTTGGGATCCTCTCCTAATTAATTGGGGTAATACTGATGATGATAAGGTACCTGTAGGACCCTGATGGCCTGGTCGAGGACTGACTTGAGGTCGGTGTAGTAGTCGGTCGAGGGCAGCTCCAGCCTGCTGAAGTGCGACTGCAGCAAGAGGTAGGTCTTGATGTGCGGCGAGTCCAGCTGGAGGGGATCCACTGGCCACGGGCACTGCTTCGCAAGCTCTCTGTTCACAGCACCAATACAATATTCATTAATATGAATTTATATAAATATTAAGTATTTAGTTCATTAGGATAAAACATTTTAAATAATAACATTATGCCTAGTATATACTATTTAGGATTATCTTTAACAATTTATTTTAATCGTGGTCCATTATTTCAACGACAAATGATTACTATAGGTGGAAATAATCGGGAGCCAGTTTTTTAAAAAATATTTTAATTTTGTAGACGTTTCGGCTTCAAGCTTGTAAGCCATCATCAGGGCTCAGTTCTAGTGTTATTTTCTGATGATATGGCTGTGATTGTTGTTGGAGATGACGTAACAGAGTAACATTGTCTCATCACATCACATCTGAGATATGTATTCTTCACCTTTTAAATGTACCACATCTCTTCATACCAAAACAACAGGTTCATCATCAGCATCACCTTCACAACATCCGGACAACCATACATTACTTTCTGTTACTTTATCTCCAACAACAATCACAGAGCCATCATCAGAAAATAACACTAGAACTGAGCCCTGATGATGGCTCACAAGCTTGAGCCGAAACGTCTGCAAAATTAAAATATTTAAAAAAAGACTGACTCCAATTTATTTCCACCTGTAATAGTTTCTACAGTCGCCTATACATCCTCAACAAATGATTACTGTTAATTATATGCGCCTTAAAATTAAGAGGATGATTTGCAATAACTACCATTGTATATCCATTTTAGGAAATATTCAGGAATTTTATTTTTAACTGGATTATTTTTGCATTTAAATCTAAATTTTTTTTTTGTTTTTACTAAGTTATGGTAAGAGATGTTTTAGTATGCTTTTGGATGAAATTAAATATGAAAAAAAGCATCTTTTGGAAATAAAAGGATAAAACATTTTAAATAATAACATTGAAATGGCTACTGACCCATTTAGATTCTCCTCGTTGTGGCGAACGGGTAACTGGCTGTATTCGTAAACGTGACACATGACGAACAGACACTTCTCAAGCGTTAAATTAGACGTGAGGTTCTCTCGTAGCTGCGTCATAGTTTGATAAGCTAAGTAATAATATGCTGCTATACGACCCATTGATGTCGTACTCAACGTTCTTTCATCCTGTAAATATTGAGGAAAAAAAACACATACTATTAATAATAACTACAATAAATAAATGAACAAATGGGAAGTAACTCTAGAACAAAACAATGAGAAACCATACAGAGCCAAATGGTCTGCAGAAAGAAAAGAGAAGTTCAGCCAAAGAATGAGACAATACTGGCAAGACAAAAACAACAAGAAATAAGAAAATTGAGTCATAAGTGCTTAGCGCCTTCCTTTTAGGGAGATATCGCACTAATAATAATAACAACAACAATAAAACAATATAAATTACAGTGTTAGTGTAACAGGGAATCCAAATTTCAGAAGTCCAAACACTTCAGTAATCTGAACTTGTGAAAAAAAGATTATAAAAAAATAGCAATTAGTGAATACAATGACATTGTCTATGATAGCCACTTAATCATATACATTTTTAGAATATGATTTAATATCATCATCCTATTTCCTTTAAAATCTTTCAGTAAATACACAATTAAAAGAACAAAAATGCTTTTGCTACCTTTGGTGGACTCGGAAGCAATTAGAATAAACATTATCCCTCAGTTTAAACACCAGTGTTTTAATAAAAAGTTAATATAATCATTTGACAAAATGTTCTTTGAAAGACTGTGGCAACAAGTTCTCTAACGCCTGAGAGAAGCAGCAGTGTGAATAGGTTTCTGTAGAAGTCAGCAGAAAAAAAATAAATAACTGACTTCTTTGAAAAATATTAATTTTTTTACAATAATGGAGTCGAGTTGACCGTTGAGAAATTAGATGAGGAAGATGGTTGGGGTTGCGGTCATTAGAGAGAACCAAACATTAAAACTTAGGGCTATTTTAATTGTGTACCGACGTTTCGGCCTACATTGTGGGCCTTCATCAGGGTTGATTCTGAGACGGGGTCTAAAGAAGTGACTTCCGACTGAAAGTACTTACTCTCTTTTATCAGAATCATCAAAATTAAAAATTAGACAGAAACTGAATGCATATACATACATACCTAAGCCAATGTGGACTTCTGCTTCACAGATTTTTGGTTCAGCAAAAAAGACTCACATATAAAAACTGCAATCATTTCAATTCAAAATTTTGAGACTCATAACGACAGCTCCTTGGTATGTAAACAATAGAAACCTATATACGGACTTACAACAACCAACAGTTGACCAACAAATACAAACACTCTATTCTCGTTTTCACAGTAAACTTAACGGACACGACAATAGACTGATTAACAACATGTCAATAGCTGAAACGCCAGTCAGAAGAAGGCTAAAGAGAGGCTGGATGAGGGACCTCCTCGACCTAAATTAAAGCCTAGGAAGGGGTGCTGCTGGGCACTTTCTTTTACCATGCCTATCATGTCTGATCTTACATTTGTACAGCACATTTGCTCATTGTCAGATAGCTTCTGACAGGTGTGAATAAAGATGTGAAGAGAAAAAAAAAAATATATATATATATAGATTTGCCAATTCAATTTAAATTAGTTAAACAAAACATATAGAAACAATTAATTAAATATAATATCTTACATTGTGGTGCACTTGTATATTTAACTTTATTATTTCATTAATTTTACATCAATACAGTAAAGCACTATTAATTAAAATTTCATGTATATGTACATATCTTTCTGTTCTATCTTTTGTCTAGTTTTGTTATTAATCATTATTATTAGAAGCTACCTTTTAATTTATCACTATTGTACACTTTTTGTTTTATTTTTATTTCTATTATTATTTGTTTGTTTCATGTTTGTACTCTAAGACACTAAAGTTCTTTTTGTATGTTTTGTAAAATTATTCAAAAGGGACTTGTCCCAGAATAAATAAAGAATTTATTATTATTATATAATATTGTTAATATTGGGTTGTGTCACATGAAATCTCCGTTTTTGAGGTAAAGGATTTTTATTAAAAATATGATATGAAAACAAGATAATTTTATTTGAAGTATTTACCTTCTTTTTCTACACATTTTTCCCAATGTGACACCAACTTTTTTATCCCCGAAATGAAAAACTCTGAGCTTTGAAGTGAAACAAAATCTGAAAATGCACTTTTCACTTGATCATCATTTTCAAAAAGTTTTCCTTTGACGAAGTTGTCTAAATTCCTCAACAGGAGAATATGGTGGGTGCGGAAGAACTAATTTTGCACGGTATGTTTTGAAACATAGGGTCTTGCTGCCGCTCAGTGAGATCATGAGTATAATCAGTGTATCGATCTTTTTTACTTTCCCAATACACTTTAAATGTCTGGAAACGGTAGATGCACTTGCATTTAGTTGTGCTGAGAGCCCTTTAACTGTTTGGTAGGGGTTTCCTTCTACTGTATGTTTGAGGACATCGTTATCTATTACAGATGGAGGTCTTCCTCGGGGCAAGTTTTCCAAGTCGGTATCCCCAGCTGAAAACTTAGCAAACCAACGGCGAATGGTCCGTTCATTAACACTCCCTTCCCCAAACGCCTTGCAAATATTTCTAGCGGCCTCAGCTGCTGAATGGCCGAGTTTAAACTCATTCAAAAGTATTACTCGAAAATCGCGTGTTTCCATGTTCACATTTGGAGGTATACTAAAAAGTGGGTAATTGATTGGGAAGCTAATGTTTATAATACAAAGGTAGAGGATTATTAGTAACTGCTTACTTTAAATATGTAAAGATTCAGAAGAAAACAACAGAGACCTGCAAAATCCTTTATGTATTTCAGAAACTATAAAAATGGACATTTCATGTGAAACAACCTAATATAAGTTTTACATTAAATAGAATAAATTTGATTACCTCCTCTAAAGTGACACAGCCAGCGTAATAAAGGGTCAATAGAGTCTTGTCGACGAGGTGAGAGAGGTAAGTATTCACATCCTTCGCCTCCAACGACTCTAGGCCGTAAAAAGTTGGGTTCTTTAATAACCTCCTGCAAAACAGCATATTAAACTACGTAATTTAGAAATCTTTTTTTTTTTAATTACAACATATAAATGTTATTCCATCACCAGAATGATTTTTTTTATTACTATTTCAGTTTATTATTTTCAATCGTATGATGGTTTATTGCAATTAGACTAATAGTAATTCAGTGGGATGCCATTATAAATTTTTTAAATAAAATTGAGGATCACATTTTGTTATAAAAATATTTGAAGATTATAAAGAGAAACTAAGCAACAATTAAAAGTTATGCAAATTAAGAAACTAATGGCGTGGTTATATAGTGGAACTAGTATGACTAAATTAATAAAAATAATGATTGTATTATATAAATATATTATTTTTATCAATTTAAATGTTCTAGTTCAACTTATTTATCTTTCATCATTTGATAACTTTTATATTATAATTTTTAAATATTTTTCATATCAAAATTAACATTTCAAATTACTGTTCATTTCCATATTTTATTACTTTTATCTCGTTATTGTTGGTTTATTATTTTCAATAATGAATCTCTGTAATCATCCCCCAAAAAAAAAAAAAAAAAAAATATCCCCCCACAAAATTTAAGGTCTTACGTTTCAAGATACACAGAATCAATATAACGAATACAAAAAAATCCATCTGTTGAAATTGTTACCTACGTGCACGCCCTTAGCTCAGTTATTTTTTAAGATAGAGAAAAATATGTATAGAGTTTTAGAATAAGTAAACAGGGATAAATAATGAGAAAAATAATTGGTGAAGCCACAACTTATAAGAGATATAATTCCCCGATAACTCAGTTATTATTGAAGATTGAGAAAAAATTTTAAGTGTCTTGAATCAGGATTTTTTATTTAAATTTTTACAATGAAAATTAAAAGGAAAGGAAATAGTATAGAAGCCTAGTATCAATACTTTTGGTTTATTATTTTTAATAATGACTCTACCGAATCAACCAAAAAAAATTACCCCATCTCTCTCAAAATTTAAGGTGTTAATTTTCAAGATGTGTTCACCATTCACCTCACGAATTTATAATTACCTTAAATTTTTACTTTCACTCACCTATATATGAAATATATAGTAAGGGAAAGTATTGGGGTCGTGAAAATTTTCGAATTCCAGTTTTCAACAGAAATACACATTTCAGGGTCCCCTGAGTCTGTGTGTGTGTGTGTGGTAAACTTTAGCGCAAAAATGAAAAGTCGTACGAAGCTGAAATTTCATATTTAAGACTACTATATGCCCAAAATGTTACAGCAACTTTTTCACTAAAATCGGCTGACCAAAAGTCCTACTTTATCCCTTGCAATTCGCACCTTTTTACGATTTTCTCTAAATCGGCTCTAACAATTTTTATTAAACTTGCTATAACAATGTAAAATTTAATGGGCTCTAATATCATGTAGGTTTCATTTTGATTGAAATAGTCTGATGGGGCTTGAATGTAGATATTTTAAATTTTCTTCCTTAAAAGTACCTTTAATTTTGTATATTATATAAAAATAACCGTATCATCTTATTACCATTGATAAAAAACAGGTAAATATATAAGTTGAACAAATTCGATATCCAACAAAAGGAGAAAACTGAAAAAATATTTTTTTAATGCAATTGTTTCACGGCTTGGCCACTGGAAGGCCCTGTCATCGCCGGATGCTCCAAGTAGATCTAACATGGAGTGATGAAAAAAATTTACTGAATTTCGTAGATAATATTATAACTTATTATTTAATAAAACACATCTTTCTATAAAAATCCTATGTAAATAATTCTTTAACAATTTATTTTTGTTTCTAAATTTGTTTAAAAATTCTTAAATTGATATTAATAACAGAGGTAAGTGAAAGTCGGGTGTTGCGCACACCAGATTTTTATATTTATAACTACTATTCAAAATATAATTGAATAACTATAAAACAAAAAAAGAATCATTGAAATTGGTTAAGGAATAGCAGAGATGTGTATAGTAGAGTATGCCATTTTCCTTTATTTGCCATTAATTTATCACTTTTCATACGGGTTAATTGTCTGTAAACAGCTAAATAAACTATTTTACACTAATATAGGTATTTTTTCAAATAATAAACCACTGTTCAATAATCTGCAGTATTTTTGTTCACTGAATTACAACAAAGAAATAGTTAAAAACTACCTGAAGAAATAAGTCCAGGTGAGATAGTCCAATGCTTCTTGTTTCGTCTTGATTGTTCCGGCAACAATCTCGGCACTCAGGTGATCTGGAAGCACCTGAAGGAGGTGCGACTCAACAGGGAACGGTTCATATAAGAATCGTCTGTAAAAATTCTTCTTGACGTCGTGAACCTAAAAAAAGGAAAATGCAGTTAAGTAAGTTATAAGCATTGATTAAAGCTCGATTTAAACTTATAAGTAAAGTGATTAATCTATTTCAATGAAGTTAAAAACCAAAATCTTTGCGTTAAGGAAGAAATATTCTATCCTAGAGAGCACTATGTCGTAGGAAAACAAACCCTTCAAACAGACTCAAGCTTTTCCTACTTCACATTGATGATAAATGAAACTCCATCATCCTTTAATAGTGACAGCAGAGACCATAAAGGACCAGAAAGCACAAAGGAAAAGAGGTTCGAGGACAATCCACCCGAATAAGAAAACAGGTGATCTCTGAGCGAAGGATAGAAAGGAGAAGCACAGCTAGGGGATGGTCATGTACTGGCCCCAAACATCAAAGCACAATGTCAGCCGATAATTTGAATGACCTGGTCCTTAGTTGGCCTATTTATGTATGTATATATATTGTAATATAACCATTTTTTATAATTATTGTAGTTAATTATTTATTATTGATTATTTTGTTAGGCAGGCTAACAATAAGATAAGAAGTAAAATTTAAATTTAAATATCAGCTCCAATTTGATTGTATGTTTACAAACATAGCATCCATTTTGGGTGCTAAGAATAAAGGGTGCTGGCAGGTACCTACCAGGTAAGAGAAAGGTAAAAAAGGGTCAGTCAGAGTTGGGGTTATGAGCTGATAGGAGTCAGTAGTTTTGAGTGGAAACTTGGAGAGTGTGGAGCTGAATATGAAGAGGGATCTTGGTTAGCCTGCATATTGTTTGTGTTATTTTTGTAAGTTATTATTATGATTAAAAAAGTTATATAAAAGATTGTGTGCCTGATTGTCAAGAACCCATACCATACCCTCAGAGATAAATTGAATAATAATCAAGTAAATATTGTGATAATTTATTGTTTTTTTTCTTAAAAGAATATTTTTTAAAAATAAGTATATTATAATATAAATATATATATATATATATATATATATATATATATATATATATATATATATATATATATATATATATTACTCCTACTCAAGGTGAAGAGGAATATAGCTGCCAATAGAACTTACTGTTCTCTAGATCAGTGGTTGCCAACTAGTGGTCCGCACACCACTGGGGGTCTGCAGACCATGTCCACTTCCTTTGTGAAGCCTCGGCTTGTAAAAGGAATCAGTTTATAAGTTTTTTTTTTTTTTAATTTATATTTAACAGGGGAAGAGGCAGTTGCTCAGATAAATGCCCTCTCAATGATAGCCAGGAAAACAGCCCTACAAATCTCCTCTGAAAAGACAGAACTAATGACCACAGATTCAAAATACAAGAAGGCGGTCGACACCGTATGTGGAAAGATAAGGGTAACCCAAAAATTCAGATTCCTTGGAGAAGTCATCTGCAATAACAGATTGGACCAAGAAAGCTTTATGGGAAAAGTCACGAAAATCAGAGAGCTTGTGATTCGACCTCAGGAACATCTACTACAAAAAAACCTATCAATCAAAGCCAAAGTCCAACACTATAACACCGTGATCAAACCTGTGATATTCTATGAGACTGAGACCTCCAGCCTCCCTAGCATAGAAAACCTTCTGAAGGTGGAAAGAAAAATACTTAGGAAAATCTATGGGCCCAACAAGACACCTGAAGGACACAGGCTAAAGACCAACATCAGGGTAAGAAGACTGAAATTCTATGGATACATGATGAGGATGAGCTCTGAAACGGGAAATCTTCTGGCGATTCCACTAGTGTAAGAACATGACTGTTTGTTTTCAAGCAGATCAGGTTTGACATGGATTCAACAGGACTGAAGGATTCAGACTGTCAGGATAGAGAAACCTACAAAAGGTCACTGAACAATACGAAGGTCTTCGTGGACAAAGAACGTCCAAAAAGGTGTTATGCGTGGTTGGAGGAAAAGAAGTGCAAACATGTAGAGCTCATGAGGGAAGTATGGAATAAAAGGAAGTTGAGGAAGAATACCTGAACATGATATCTGCTTGGTCTTTAAAGGCCTTATCAATTATTAGTATTACAATGAACTTTTATAATAACTAAAATATGGTGGGAAAAAGTCTACCAAAAGTTAAAATTATTAGTTAGATACTGACCAATATCACAGATATTCCTTGATTGTCGTATTGAGGCCTGCCAGCTCGGCCCATCATCTGAAGCACGTCGGTGATAGGCATGTCTACGTAGCGCTTGGTCTTGCCATCGTAATATTCCGTTCCTTTGACGATAACCAGGTGAGCAGGCAAGTTCACACCCCATGCGAGGGTACCTGTAGCAATCAGCACCTGGAAATTGGTACATTTAATCTGGTTAGTTTGGAATAAAACTGAATCAAATTTTAAATCAAAAGTATGATATTCAAGATCCATTTACATAATAACTATAATATTAATTTTTAATAGAAAAACGCATTAATTAAAGAGTAGGAAGGAGGAGTAAACATAATAATTAAACGAGAGGGAAAACAGTATCCAAATCCATCATGTGGTTTAGGAGTTATGAGACTCATGACATCATTTTATATATAGAGAGAATAATGGGGTGAGTAAAAAAACAAAACAAAAAAAAAACACCTTTTTTTAAAATAATTAAAATATTTATTGACATTTCTTTCTCTGTTGTTATTGGTATCATTTTAATCCAAATACTATATTAAATCATTTTGTAAACATAAAGCCTCCCTGTGAGACCCAGTGTCTGTTAGGCATTCTTTCAACCAAAATGACACTAAGTTACAAAATTGAGGTCTTATTGCAGCATTATTGGAAACAAAAATTTACAGTTGCCGTAACCCCGCATTTAATACTTAATAAGAGGAACTTCACCTAAATGAATGTAATTGTGAGAAGGTGTTTTGCTAAAGTTGAAAGTGGCCATAGAAGCTCACAAAGGCAGTCATGCTGAGGGAAAATGTTTTGGAATTATGAAGGAGTAGTTCACCATGAATTTGTGTCAGGTGGGTGTTCTGTTGATTCAGTGCTCTATTCAGAACAGCTGCAACTGATGTACGAATTTTTAGAGAAGCGATACTCAGCTTTGGTGAATCAGAAGAAAGTTTTATTCCAGCAAGACGACACCCAGCCACACACCTCTCGATATGCGAAGTAGAATCCTGCTGAGATGGATGCCATCGAACTTCTACCGCACCCAACATATAGCCATGATCGTGCACCATCAGACTACTAGAAGGGGTTCAGAGCAATGGCTCACTTCTTTAAGGGGAAAACTTTTCGTACATTGGAGGAAGTCAAAATTCTGGTAGATAACTTTTTCAATTCAAAACCCAAAGCTTGGTATTGGCAGAGAATTGAACACCTGGCTTCTAGATGGCAAAAAAACCATTAATCATAAGGGACTGTACTTTGATGCCTAAAACTTATTTGAAGTAAATAAAAAATCAAGTTAATTTTAATAATTAAAACGGTCATTTTTTTTTTTACTCACCCCAAAAGGAAAGCACAGTGTGGATTGATAAGTATATTGCATTAAAGCAAGCTGATGTATTCGGGTATGCCGAGCAGAATTGCTTATAATAAATAAAACATTATATTCTGGTAAATAATTTGCCGAGAATCCACAAAACATTTTAATCCTCCATAAACTTTAATAAGATTTTAAAAAATCAGATTTTTTAAGTGAGAAAATCCACAACATAATAATCAATAATGCATTATTCAAAACAAACTGACTTGTATCTTTTGGTTGACAAATAGCTCCTCGACCGTCTTCCTGTCTCTCTCCTGGAGACCTGCGTGATGGATCCCGATCCCGAAGGCCAGCGTCAGCCGCAAGTTGGAATCCTTTATCGTCGCTATTATTTGGTCCATTTCCTTAATAACAAACAAATTAATTCAATTATAAAGTCATTTAATCAGCTGATACAATAAATAAGAAGCAAAAATAAAATTATAGAACTAACTTAAGCTATAATTAATTTTTTTTTATCTTCAATGGAAAGTAAATGCTGACCATTATTTATTTTTTCCGACTCAAATATTAGAAACATGGAGGTCAAGATATACACTGCCAGTCAAAAGTTTGGGACTACTCATGGTTTACATAAATAAGTCATGGATAACCTCTATGAATACCTAAATAAAATATAGCTATCTTATTATTATTTGTATTTATAAACCAATTTGTTAATTATGAGTAAAAAAGGTTTGTCGATATCATAAATAACAAGAAATAATTTGATTAAATTTAATTATTACAGAGGTTTCTGACGTGATAAAAATAAATAAGAATGAACAATGAGATTTTTTTGTTGAGAACTTTCAGTTGAATTGTGTAGTGCAATCCACATAACACACAAAGAGAAAAAATCCTAGCTCCAAAAAACTTTAAACATATTTATTGATGTAAACCATAGGTGGTCCGAAACTTTTGACCGGCAGTGTATATACATTAAGAGCATGCTACATAATGATAGAGACAAGAAGGTAAAATCTGAAAGTGTGTAATATGGCACTATCATGATGGATGTTATTTCACTCACTCACTCACATTCTGGCACTACATTCCATATGTGACCTTGGCCTCTATCAGCAACCTATTCCATTCGGCTCGATCAACAGCAAACCTTCTCCATCTGTGCACGTCCAAAGCCTTAAGGTCTCTTTGACATCATCCAGCCAAAGCATTCGAGGCCTCCCGCGTTTTCGTCTACCACCTTCTGGCTTCCAGTAGAGCAATTTTTTTGGAATTCTACCCGGATCCATCCCAGGACCCAGCCATCTCAATCGTCCAAGCCGGATGTAAGATTCAATGCCTCCTTCCCTAAACAGCTCCTACAGCTCATTGTTGGTTCAGGTTCGCCAGGAATATCCAGCACTCACTTTCCCGAAGATTTGACACAGAATTTTTCCCTCCCAGAACTCACCTGTTTTCTGCTGTTAGCGTCTATGACTCTCTGACAAAGGTAACAATCGGCATTACTACTGTCTTATATATCGTCACCTTAGCCTTTCTTGAAATGCTTTTGAACCTAAGAGTTTTCTGTAAGACCAACGGTTTCCAGCAGCGATTCTGGTTTTTATGTCAGGCTCCATCGAATTATCTGTGGTTATTAGGCTGCCAGGTACCTGAATTTTTCACAGCTCTGTATTTGGTATTCTCCGAGATGGATAGTCCGCTCTTTTCATTATCAATGTATTAATAATAAGTATATAACAAATGTATATTCAATTTTACAATAATATATATTTAATTTTAACAACAAATGATACTTAAATTTTATTTGTATTTTAATTTCAGTGGTACCATCCTCTGGAGGGGAGGTAATAAAATGGTGGTGCAAGCCTGTGCAATGTCAATTATTAGTAGAAGATCCCTATCAAGATTTATGATGAATAATTTCTTGAGGCACTCAACTCAAATACAAGAAATATGATGGCCTTATCATCATAAAACAGGTTTAATGAAAAAAAAGAAGAAGTTTTTTTAAGGTGTTGTTAAAAATAATCACAGCTTTTCTCATTTTCACACACTTTCACCTGCCTCTATCATTGTGCAGAACACACTTTAAAAGTAACATATAATATAAACCTGTTCAGAAGTGTGCATCCACATCTTTGGGTTGTCCTCTCCCGCCAGGTAGGCTATCAGGTCCAATGCGGTGAGTCGGGTCTGCCGTCTAGAAGAGACGAAGACCATCGACGGCTGGCTCGGGGAGTGGGTCAGGATCGCCTGGAACACTGGTCTGTTCATCGTAGCCATCCGAGGGCAATAGTGCTTCCCAGGGAACCCGTGGATGTGGACTTCCAGGGGAACAGGGCGCACAGACGGACGGAAATTGTACAATCCCATCTAAAACAAATTATTTCATGAAAAAAAAGAAGTATAAATTAGAAATTAAGTGAAAGAATACAAGAATTTAATGAATACTAAGTATACGTGCCAATTTTTTTTTTTTTTTTATTCTGATATACAGCAAATGGTCTCAATGGACAATAATAATATTGCTACAAGATCACTTTCATACAATATTTACAGTATAAAAAAAAAAAAACCTGTACCACTACAACCCATGAAGGGTCTTGGGCTCAGTACATATAGAGATTTGTACTGTTTCTAGGCCAACGGCATTGCAATGAGGTGATTAGGCCTTGATCACGCTCAGCCGCCAGGTTTTTCCCCAATTAATTTGGGTACCCACTTTATAGAGGCTGGGTCTGCCCCAGGAGGGTCTCCATACCCTAGGGTCGCCCACCGACCGAATTAACAGAATAAATAATATTCTACCACAGCCGGGATTCGAACCCAGGACCCGGAGCACAGCAGACTAGCGCTCTAACCACTAGACCACGCCGCTCCCTATTTACAGTATAAACAATAGGAAAATCAAATTAAATAAAATAAAAATAAATAAAGGTATATAATAACAAAATTTAAATATAAAATAAATACAAGATTAACAAAAAAATGAACACCCCCATATCTATATACAATATTTACAATCTGCTAAAGAACCCCGGACAGGGCTTGTCCCCCCACTTGTGGTAGGACAAGCAGAGTCCAAAGGTGAGAGCCAAGTGCCTCCCACTTGTGGTAGGACAAGCAGAATCCAAAGGTGAGAGCCAAGTGCCTCCCACTTGTGGTAGGACAAGCAGAATCCAAAGGTGAGAGCCAAGTGCCTCCCACTTGTGGTAGGACAAGCAGAATCCAAAGGTGAGAGCCAAGTGCCTCCCACTTGTGGTAGGACAAGCAGAATCCAAAGGTGAGAGCCAAGTGCCTCCCACTTGTGGTAGGACAAGCAGAATCCAAAGGTGAGAGCCAAGTGCCTCCCACTTGTGGTAGGACAAGCAGAATCCAAAGGTGAGAGCCAAGTGCCTCCCACTTGTGGTAGGACAAGCAGAGTCCAAAGGTGAGAGCCAAGTGCCTCCCACTTGTGGTAGGACAAGCAGAATCCAAAGGTGAGAGCCAAGTGCCTCCCACTTGTGGTAGGACAAGCAGAGTCCAAAGGTGAGAGCCAAGTGCCTCCCACTTGTGGTAGGACAAGCAGAATCCAAAGGTGAGAGCCAAGTGCCTCCCACTTGTGGTAGGACAAGCAGAATCCAAAGGTGAGAGCCAAGTGCCTCCCACTTGTGGTAGGACAAGAAGAATCCAAAGGTGAGAGCCAAGTGCCTCCCACTTGTGGTAGGACAAGCAGAGTCCAAAGGTGAGAGCCAAGTGCCTCCCACTTGTGGTAGGACAAGCAGAATCCAAAGGTGAGAGCCAAGTGCCTCCCACTTGTGGTAGGACAAGCAGAGTCCAAAGGTGAGAGCCAAGTGCCTCCCACTTGTGGTAGGACAAGCAGAATCCAAAGGTGAGAGCCAAGTGCCTCCCACTTGTGGTAGGACAAGCAGAGTCCAAAGGTGAGAGCCAAGTGCCTCCCACTTGTGGTAGGACAAGCAGAATCCAAAGGTGAGAGCCAAGTGCCTCCCACTTGTGGTAGGACAAGCAGAATCCAAAGGTGAGAGCCAAGTGCCTCCCACTTGTGGTAGGACAAGCAGAGTCCAAAGGTGAGAGCCAAGTGCCTCCCACTTGTGGTAGGACAAGCAGAATCCAAAGGTGAGAGCCAAGTGCCTCCCACTTGTGGTAGGACAAGCAGAATCCAAAGGTGAGAGCCAAGTGCCTCCCACTTGTGGTAGGACAAGCAGAATCCAAAGGTGAGAGCCAAGTGCCTCCCACTTGTGGTAGGACAAGCAGAGTCCAAAGGTGAGAGCCAAGTGCCTCCCACTTGTGGTAGGACAAGCAGAATCCAAAGGTGAGAGCCAAGTGCCTCCCACTTGTGGTAGGACAAGCAGAATCCAAAGGTGAGAGCCAAGTGCCTCCCACTTGTGGTAGGACAAGCAGAATCCAAAGGTGAGAGCCAAGTGCCTCCCACTTGTGGTAGGACAAGCAGAATCCAAAGGTGAGAGCCAAGTGCCTCCCACTTGTGGTAGGACAAGCAGAATCCAAAGGTGAGAGCCAAGTGCCTCCCACTTGTGGTAGGACAAGCAGAATCCAAAGGTGAGAGCCAAGTGCCTCCCACTTGTGGTAGGACAAGCAGAATCCGAAAGAGCCAAGTGCCTCCCACTTGTGGTAGGACAAGCAGAATCCAAAGGTGAGAGCCAAGTGCCTCCCACTTGTGGTAGGACAAGCAGAATCCAAAGGTGAGAGCCAAGTGCCTCCCACTTGTGGTAGGACAAGCAGAGTCCAAAGGTGAGAGCCAAGTGCCTCCCACTTGTGGTAGGACAAGCAGAATCCAAAGGTGAGAGCCAAGTGCCTCCCACTTGTGGTAGGACAAGCAGAGTCCAAAGGTGAGAGCCAAGTGCCTCCCACTTGTGGTAGGACAAGCAGAATCCAAAGGTGAGAGCCAAGTGCCTCCCACTTGTGGTAGGACAAGCAGAATCCAAAGGTGAGAGCCAAGTGCCTCCCACTTGTGGTAGGACAAGAAGAATCCAAAGGTGAGAGCCAAGTGCCTCCCACTTGTGGTAGGACAAGCAGAGTCCAAAGGTGAGAGCCAAGTGCCTCCCACTTGTGGTAGGACAAGCAGAATCCAAAGGTGAGAGCCAAGTGCCTCCCACTTGTGGTAGGACAAGCAGAGTCCAAAGGTGAGAGCCAAGTGCCTCCCACTTGTGGTAGGACAAGCAGAATCCAAAGGTGAGAGCCAAGTGCCTCCCACTTGTGGTAGGACAAGCAGAGTCCAAAGGTGAGAGCCAAGTGCCTCCCACTTGTGGTAGGACAAGCAGAATCCAAAGGTGAGAGCCAAGTGCCTCCCACTTGTGGTAGGACAAGCAGAATCCAAAGGTGAGAGCCAAGTGCCTCCCACTTGGTAGGACAAGCAGAGTCCAAAGGTGAGAGCCAAGTGCCTCCCACTTGTGGTAGGACAAGCAGAATCCAAAGGTGAGAGCCAAGTGCCTCCCACTTGTGGTAGGACAAGCAGAATCCAAAGGTGAGAGCCAAGTGCCTCCCACTTGTGGTAGGACAAGCAGAGTCCAAAGGTGAGAGCCAAGTGCCTCCCACTTGTGGTAGGACAAGCAGAATCCAAAGGTGAGAGCCAAGTGCCTCCCACTTGTGGTAGGACAAGCAGAATCCAAAGGTGAGAGCCAAGTGCCTCCCACTTGTGGTAGGACAAGCAGAATCCAAAGGTGAGAGCCAAGTGCCTCCCACTTGTGGTAGGACAAGCAGAATCCAAAGGTGAGAGCCAAGTGCCTCCCACTTGTGGTAGGACAAGCAGAATCCAAAGGTGAGAGCCAAGTGCCTCCCACTTGTGGTAGGACAAGCAGAATCCAAAGGTGAGAGCCAAGTGCCTCCCACTTGTGGTAGGACAAGCAGAATCCGAAAGAGCCAAGTGCCTCCCACTTGTGGTAGGACAAGCAGAATCCAAAGGTGAGAGCCAAGTGCCTCCCACTTGTGGTAGGACAAGCAGAATCCAAAGGTGAGAGCCAAGTGCCTCCCACTTGTGGTAGGACAAGCAGAATCCAAAGGTGAGAGCCAAGTGCCTCCCACTTGTGGTAGGACAAGCAGAATCCAAAGGTGAGAGCCAAGTGCCTCCCACTTGTGGTAGGACAAGCAGAGTCCAAAGGTGAGAGCCAAGTGCCTCCCACTTGTGGTAGGACAAGCAGAATCCAAAGGTGAGAGCCAAGTGCCTCCCACTTGTGGTAGGACAAGCAGAATCCGAGAGAGCCAAGTGCCTCCCACTTGTGGTAGGACAAGCAGAATCCAAAGGTGAGAGCCAAGTGCCTCCCACTTGTGGTAGGACAAGCAGAATCCAAAGGTGAGAGCCAAGTGCCTCCCACTTGTGGTAGGACAAGCAGAATCCAAAGGTGAGAGCCAAGTGCCTCCCACTTGTGGTAGGACAAGCAGAATCCAAAGGTGAGAGCCAAGTGCCTCCCACTTGTGGTAGGACAAGCAGAATCCAAAGGTGAGAGCCAAGTGCCTCCCACTTGTGGTAGGACAAGCAGAATCCAAAGGTGAGAGCCAAGTGCCTCCCACTTGTGGTAGGACAAGCAGAATCCAAAGGTGAGAGCCAAGTGCCTCCCACTTGTGGTAGGACAAGCAGAGTCCAAAGGTGAGAGCCAAGTGCCTCCCACTTGTGGTAGGACAAGCAGAATCCAAAGGTGAGAGCCAAGTGCCTCCCACTTGTGGTAGGACAAGCAGAATCCAAAGGTGAGAGCCAAGTGCCTCCCACTTGTGGTAGGACAAGCAGAATCCAAAGGTGAGAGCCAAGTGCCTCCCACTTGTGGTAGGACAAGCAGAATCCAAAGGTGAGAGCCAAGTGCCTCCCACTTGTGGTAGGACAAGCAGAATCCAAAGGTGAGAGCCAAGTGCCTCCCACTTGTGGTAGGACAAGCAGAATCCAAAGGTGAGAGCCAAGTGCCTCCCACTTGTGGTAGGACAAGCAGAATCCGAAAGAGCCAAGTGCCTCCCACTTGTGGTAGGACAAGCAGAATCCAAAGGTGAGAGCCAAGTGCCTCCCACTTGTGGTAGGACAAGCAGAATCCAAAGGTGAGAGCCAAGTGCCTCCCACTTGTGGTAGGACAAGCAGAATCCAAAGGTGAGAGCCAAGTGCCTCCCACTTGTGGTAGGACAAGCAGAATCCAAAGGTGAGAGCCAAGTGCCTCCCACTTGTGGTAGGACAAGCAGAGTCCAAAGGTGAGAGCCAAGTGCCTCCCACTTGTGGTAGGACAAGCAGAATCCAAAGGTGAGAGCCAAGTGCCTCCCACTTGTGGTAGGACAAGCAGAATCCGAGAGAGCCAAGTGCCTCCCACTTGTGGTAGGACAAGCAGAATCCAAGGTGAGAGCCAAGTGCCTCCCACTTGTGGTAGGACAAGCAGAATCCAAAGGTGAGAGCCAAGTGCCTCCCACTTGTGGTAGGACAAGCAGAATCCAAAGGTGAGAGCCAAGTGCCTCCCACTTGTGGTAGGACAAGCAGAATCCAAAGGTGAGAGCCAAGTGCCTCCCACTTGTGGTAGGACAAGCAGAATCCAAAGGTGAGAGCCAAGTGCCTCCCACTTGTGGTAGGACAAGCAGAATCCAAAGGTGAGAGCCAAGTGCCTCCCACTTGTGGTAGGACAAGCAGAATCCGAGAGAGCCAAGTGCCTCCCACTTGTGGTAGGACAAGCAGAATCCAAAGGTGAGAGCCAAGTGCCTCCCACTTGTGGTAGGACAAGCAGAATCCAAAGGTGAGAGCCAAGTGCCTCCCACTTGTGGTAGGACAAGCAGAATCCAAAGGTGAGAGCCAAGTGCCTCCCACTTGTGGTAGGACAAGCAGAATCCAAAGGTGAGAGCCAAGTGCCTCCCACTTGTGGTAGGACAAGCAGAATCCGAGAGAGCCAAGTGCCTCCCACTTGTGGTAGGACAAGCAGAATCCAAAGGTGAGAGCCAAGTGCCTCCCACTTGTGGTAGGACAAGCAGAATCCAAAGGTGAGAGCCAAGTGCCTCCCACTTGTGGTAGGACAAGCAGAATCCAAAGGTGAGAGCCAAGTGCCTCCCACTTGTGGTAGGACAAGCAGAATCCAAAGGTGAGAGCCAAGTGCCTCCCACTTGTGGTAGGACAAGCAGAATCCGAGAGAGCCAAGTGCCTCCCACTTGTGGTAGGACAAGCAGAATCCAAAGGTGAGAGCCAAGTGCCTCCCACTTGTGGTAGGACAAGCAGAATCCAAAGGTGAGAGCCAAGTGCCTCCCACTTGTGGTAGGACAAGCAGAATCCAAAGGTGAGAGCCAAGTGCCTCCCACTTGTGGTAGGACAAGCAGAATCCAAAGGTGAGAGCCAAGTGCCTCCCACTTGTGGTAGGACAAGCAGAATCCAAAGGTGAGAGCCAAGTGCCTCCCACTTGTGGTAGGACAAGCAGAATCCGAGAGAGCCAAGTGCCTCCCACTTGAGGTAGGACAAGCAGAATCCAAAGGTGAGAGCCAAGTGCCTCCCACTTGTGGTAGGACAAGCAGAATCCGAGAGAGCCAAGTGCCTCCCACTTGTGGTAGGACAAGCAGAATCCGAGAGAGCCAAGTGCCTCCCACTTGTGGTAGGACAAGCAGAATCCGAGAGAGCCAAGTGCCTCCCACTTGTGGTAGGACAAGCAGAATCCAAAGGTGAGAGCCAAGTGCCTCCCACTTGTGGTAGGACAAGCAGAATCCGAGAGAGCCAAGTGCCTCCCACTTGAGGTAGGACAAGCAGAATCCAAAGGTGAGAGCCAAGTGCCTCCCACTTGTGGTAGGACAAGCAGAATCCAAAGGTGAGAGCCAAGTGCCTCCCACTTGTGGTAGGACAAGCAGAATCCGAGAGAGCCAAGTGCCTCCCACTTGTGGTAGGACAAGCAGAATCCGAGAGAGCCAAGTGCCTCCCACTTGTGGTAGGACAAGCAGAATCCAAAGGTGAGAGCCAAGTGCCTCCCACTTGTGGTAGGACAAGCAGAATCCGAGAGAGCCAAGTGCCTCCCACTTGTGGTAGGACAAGCAGAATCCGAGAGAGCCAAGTGCCTCCCACTTGTGGTAGGACAAGCAGAATCCGAGAGAGCCAAGTGCCTCCCACTTGTGGTAGGACAAGCAGAATCCAAAGGTGAGAGCCAAGTGCCTCCCACTTGTGGTAGGACAAGCAGAATCCAAAGGTGAGAGCCAAGTGCCTCCCACTTGTGGTAGGACAAGCAGAATCCAAAGGTGAGAGCCAAGTGCCTCCCACTTGTGGTAGGACAAGCAGAATCCAAAGGTGAGAGCCAAGTGCCTCCCACTTGTGGTAGGACAAGCAGAATCCGAGAGAGCCAAGTGCCTCCCACTTGTGGTAGGACAAGCAGAATCCAAAGGTGAGAGCCAAGTGCCTCCCACTTGTGGTAGGACAAGCAGAATCCAAAGGTGAGAGCCAAGTGCCTCCCACTTAGACGCGTCACTGGTGAGGGCTTAATACTAATATAATAATAATAGTGAAATACCAGTAATTATGGGATGAGGAATGCTGAAGAAGAAGAGAAATAAGGAACTCTAAGAACTGCTCCAGGTAAAGACATGACCTTTATTAGACTGGGATGCCTTGGGTGGGGCATGTTGCACGTATGAGTAATGGCGAAATGCCTAAAAGAGCCATGGAATAGGAAATCCATTGTTCAAGAAGAGTCTGACGGCCCAATCTTCGGTGGATGGATGGTATAGTATAAGACACATGAGACCTGCTTGGAGTTCGAAATTGGAAGGCAGCAGTCCACAACCGAGTTGAATGGCAGAGGCCCTTAAAGAAGGCACGCACCTAACATAAAACCCATCACAGGATTTTAGCGCCATCTGACAGATAGATAGATTCATACTAATTCAGTATGAAATTCACATTTTAAAAAGTTTTATGAAATAATTAAAGAAATGGCCAAAGATACAAATCATTACTTGTCATTGGCTATCCAAAACAAAGTTCCAATAAACAAGGAAATACATTATAAATACCATATTGTTTATTTCATTCTGATGGACGAGATCCATAAAGTCTGGAAGCAAAGAACAGCATGATCCGAATTAGGAAAATGGAAGATGCAGACAGTTCTAGTGAAGTACCTCCAATATACCGATGATATTGTTCTAAAAGCGGGCACAAAATAAAACCTACTACAAGCCCTGGTGGAATGGGAGGCAGAACTACTATGTAAAGGAATGTCCATCAACGACTCCAAAAGCAAGGTTCTAGTTCTCTCACGGAATGAAGATCCTAGAAGTGGTGAATGAATTCAAATACCTGGGAACCATTATAGGCAGGTCTGACCAAGAGATAGGAAGTAGAATCAATAAAGTGAAACAGGTGTACTACCAGATCAACAATATCATAATGGGACACTGTGAAGTAGGGCGACCTACCGGTCTTTACATATGGACGGCGAGAGCTGAGTGATGCTTGACAAACATATCAGCTGAATCACTGCTGCTGAAATGAAATTCTTATGTACAGCAGCGGGAAACACTAGATACCACCATTGAAGACAATCATGAAAAACAGGCAATCAAAATGGTTCGGACATGTTTGTCGAATGCATGAAGTAAGGGAACCCAGAAGGACACTGGAAGCCAGACATACAGGTAGAAGACCATGTGGCCCACCTAGAATCTGCCATCCAGAGGATTGGGGGTAAAGGAGGTAAGACACTTCCAGAAATGAAATGACTCAGCAGAGACCAAGATAACTGGCAGCATTGGATTGAGGCATCTCTACACCAACAATGGCTCCAACAAAGAACATTATAATATAATATAGAACTTGTACATCTCATTAGGGGTACTCACTACGTTTGCTATAGCATATTTTTTGTGCTATTTTTCTAAACCCGTCTAGTTATTTCCTGTAGAAACTCTATGAGTTTAGCAAAATAGCACAAAAAATATGCTATAGCAAACGTAGTGAGTACCCCTATTATTTACATAGCGCTCACTGGTGCCTGTTCACCGAGTCCCTTTATAATGAATGGACATCAAATGACTGTGAGCATGTCATTTACTACAACTGTCAGTGAGTTGAACTAAATCAGCTGTTCAGAGAACTTAACCTTAACTAAACCAGCTGTTGAGCCTAAGTTACCTCTTTGATGCCGAGCCAGTTGGCGAGGTCCCTGGCGTTGGCGAGGGCAGTTGAGAGGGCAACGATCCTTATTGGTCTCTCGGTGTGAGCTGAGATGAAGTTAGTACGAGAGACGATCACCTCCAGTACCGGTCCACGGTCTTCTCCGAGCAAGTGAACCTGTTCACAAAAATAATATATAATTTTTTATTTTACTTTCATTAACCATTACATTAGATACATAGTAAAAGAAAGTATAGCAAAAATTTTAGAATTTGAGTTTTTAATGCAAATGCACCTTAGAGTTGCACAAAAAAGTGTGTGTGTTTGTATTTGTGACACGTGAAAAGTCTAGCTCAAAATTGAAAACTCATACCATACTGAAATTTCATATTTAACACTAAAGGCAACTTTAACAACAAACCTTAAGGACCGATTTTTAAAAGTTTATTCAACTAAAGTACGTTTAATTTTTATGAAATATGAAAGCATATGATAACCAACTGAAAGAGAAAAAAATATGCATTACCAGAAATATTCACTAGTGTCTATAACTCGAGAATTATCGCTTTCACGAGCGGTATCTAGCACCGTTTTTGGTAACAAGGTGCTCCAAGCTTGATCCATTTTTTATATTATTACCACGCTAGACAGTGAAAGAAGAGGTAGGTGAAAATTCTGAGAGTTCACGAAAGTAGAGGGAGAGAGGAAAAATATAGATTTTAAAAATAAATTCAGATAATAACATCAAATATTACTTTTAAAAAAAAATCTATATCATTAAATATTATTTTTGAAAAAACTAAGGAATCTCTTATGGCTAACAAATAGAGAGAAGTTTAGGAAATTTTTTTGATCTGTTTCAGGATTTTAGTACAAAGAGAACTCCTTAAAAACATCAGTTCATGAAAAGAAGCAAAATAATACTTTACCTCGTCGAGGACAATAAGGGCAACTTCTTTGACGTAACCTCTTGTCTGCCAACTTCTTGAGATACCGTCCCACTTTTCAGGAGTTGTTACTATCACGTCCGCTTGCTTGATAGCTTGAACGTCAGGAGTCACATCACCTAAGGACAATATCAATATTAAATAAAGGAATCTTAAAATTTTCAATAATCAAAAGGTATTTAGAATATTTTGGTAGCATTAAGTTATAATCGTAAAGAAGAAATCCCAAAAATCTATACTATTACAGAGCTGAGAGTTTGTTTGTTTGAACACACTAATCTCAGAAACTACTGGTTCGAATTGAAAAATTCTTTTTGTGTTGGATAGTCCATTCATCGAGAAAGGCTTTAGGCTATATAACATTACACTGCAACCAATAGGAGTGAAGAATCAATGGAAAATATGGAAGAAAAAAAAGGGGGAAAATTGACCTCGCATCCCCATGATTCCAAATGATTTATCTTTTAATTTTAAAATAATTTTATTTCCCTTTAATTGATCTTTTGCCGTAACAATTAATAAATCACAGGGACAAACATTTAAACACATAGGAATCGATTTACAACATGACTGCTTTTCCCATAGCCTACTATATATCGTATTGTTAAGACCAGGTTGCGGAGAAAATCAGTATGTTCTTCTGCCACAAGATAATAAAATTAAAAATATCATTTATGCGGAAGTACTTTAAAATATATTCTTTTAAAAACTTCTTAATCGCAAATAGAATAACAGAAATTGACGCAGACGAAGTCGCGGGCAACAGCTAGTCATTTCATAAACATAACGGAATGTTATTCAATTTTGACAAAGGCAGCTTCAATATCACCTAGTGGGGTGATAAGATAAGATAAGAAACAATAATAAAAACTGTTAAGGATTGAAATAGTCATATTTCCTATAGAATTTCCTATGGTAATTTTTCAGACATCAAAATTTAAGAAAATTATGAGGATGCAAATTTAATTTTTTGTTCTCACAATCTAAAATCTTAATAGTTACAAAAATGGATTGCAAGGCAGCAATATTTCTACTCAGCAAACAGACAAATCCTTCAAACCCATGAATTTTTTTTTTAGAGATACTTTATCACGATTGCGAAAACTTGAATTAAATAAGTAATTATTAAATGGATACAAACCTGTCAATTCCACAACTGGCCTCCTCAGATTTTGTTCGATCCTAATTTTCCAATCTTCTATACGTTCCCTCACCAAAGCCTTCAAAGGAGCCACGTAGACTACCTACAAAATTATCCAACAAAACTTAAATTAATTAGAAAAAATATAGATCAAAAATAACAATATACATAAATATATTATATATATGAAATGGAAATAGACAACGCCTTATAGATTTTTTTATAGACAATGATATGCTGGTGAGAAATTCTTTCTTTCCACACAAAATAATATGGAAAATAACTTTCTCGAGCCAGGAAAGAAACTGCATTATAGACTATTTTGTATATGACCATAGATTAAGACGCTATTTTACTGATTAAAAAGTTGTAAGAGGCAGTTATTATCTATTACTATAGCTACCTGAAAGTGAACATACGAGCTCTAGACAACCCAGAAAAAGAGAACCTCCTACACCAAAACACTGGAGGGAAGATTAAGAACCATTAACCAAGAGTGGGATATAGAACAACAGTGGTGCTGTTTAAAATCCTGATTCCTGGAAACTGCTCGGGGAGTTTGCGGCTTGTATAATAATAATACTAGGCTTACCGAACCCGAAGGTTCGATGCCGATACAACCAAATTCCGCCTCTACAGACAGCCCCAATGATCACCACTCAAGCCTAAGCCTCTGAGATCAGCCTTAACGCAATCCTCCCATCGACACTTCGGCCTACCTTTCGAACGCCAACCAGTAGGTTCAGCGAATACTAACTTTCTTGGGATCCATTCCTCACCGAGCCCAACAACTTTAAGCACACATTTGAGTCTGCTCGATGCTATCAATTAAATTCACAGGGTACAAGCTCGGCGATTCCGCATTGTGCAACCTTCTAAAATCTCCAGTGGCTTCATCTATCTTCGGACCAAATATTTTACGCAGTACCTTATTTTCTAAAATCTTGAGCCGTTGTTTATCCTTTAAAGTAAGAAGCCACATTTCACATCCGTTAAGGACCGTCGTAGTTTTATAAATTGTAACCTTTAAGTTTTTAGACAGAAGCCGCGAGCTAAGTAATTTAGCAACTGAATAATAACGCATTTCCTGCCTTTAACCCGGATTTCATTTCCTCCTGGATTTCATTTTTTCTTGTTATCATTGTACCTAAATACTTAAATTTATCTATGTGTTCAAAAGTATGTCCTGATATATCAATCCATGCGGCTTGTATAAAATATCAACAAAAGGGCACAGAGTGGTGGAATTAGGAAGTATGACATATTCAATCAAAGAAGAAAGCATGGAAATTCTATCTTCAAGACAAAACAACCAGAAAGCTAGATGAATACCACCAAGCCTGAAATCGCAGTTCAGCAAGTGAAAAGAGAGTCATGGGAAAGATTCAGAAAAAGTCTAGATGAAGATCATCGGGAGAGTATTAAGAAATTTTGGCGTCAAGTAAAGATGATAAGAAGAAAAATAAATAAGGCACTGAGAAATGTCAAAGACTAATGGCAGCATGATTACCAAATAAGCGAAAATTCTTAAATGATGGAAGGAGTTTTATCCAAGACACTTCTAAGAAGGAGGACCAACTGACCTACAAGACACACACTTTTCCTTAGTGGGAAAGTGACTTCTATTTGCACTGTAAAAATGTATGTAATTTATTTTATTTGAATAAAAAGGTTATAGAAAAAAAGTTAATAAAGTATTGAAAAGTAGTTTCTTGTCTTTTAGTCTTCAATGAGAAGCCAAGTTAGGTGTTTGTTAATATGGAGTCTAAGGTATCGGATCTTTCCAACAGGTACAGATAGAATATTATTAAAGTATAATGTAGGGCAGGAAGTCATATAAACATGTTAAAAATAAATTTCTTCCATGCCAAAGGTCACGGGTTCAAACCCGCAGGTGGTCCTAGGATTTTTTAATGGGAGTAAAAAATCCTTTGTTATGTCGTCCTTCGGAGGGAACGTTAAAAGGTGGTCCCGAGCCTGTGCTATGTCAGGTACTCGTTAAAGATCCCTATCCTAATAAAACCTGGATAGGCAAAATTTAGGACCCACTGTAGCATCGCCCGATTAGCCTCAGTAGCATAAAGTGACGTTAAATTAATAAATTAAATTAAAATAATTTTAAGATAAAATACTACAAAACGACAGACCTTACAGCCTGGGTACTTCCTGAAGACCCTGAACATGGCAATCTCTGCCATGATGGTTTTCCCTGACCCCGTAGGAGCTCCGACTAGAACGTTGGAGTCCGTGTGGTAGAGGCAATGGAAGATCTGAGTCTGGATCGGATTGAAGTGAGTGAACTTGTACAGGCTTTCGAACTCTTTGCTTTCTAGGGCTTTCACTGGCAACGGCTGCAAGTCCAATAATTCTGAAACAAAATTTTAGAAAAATTATTGTAAATTATAAAAAAATTATAATGGTCCATTTTTTAAGACCCATGGTTATTATTATTGCTTTACTTAACCACAGTTTATAATGAACAGCAATAGGGAGCTGTAGAGATCCAGGAAGAAATCAGATAATAATAATTTTACTTTCACTTACCACCAACTGGACTAATTCCCTGCTGTAACCATAGTTACTAAATATAAACTTTATTAACTTTTGCCTTACCTAAACATGTTTTGTTTGTTTATTTATTTAACGTCACTTTATGCTACTAAGGCTAGTCGGACAATGCTACAGAGGGAGTTCAAAATTTTACCTATCCAGGTTTTATTAGGATAGGGATCTTTAACGAGTACCTGACATAGCACATGCTCGGGACCCCCTTTTAACGTCCCCTCCAAAGAACGGCATAACTAAGGATTTTTTTCTCCCATTAATAATGTGAAACGTGGCCGCTTACTTTAAAGGATGAACAATGGCTTAAGGTTTTCGAAAATAAGGTACTGCGTAAAATATTTGGTCCGAAGAGAGATGAGGCCACTGGAGAGTTTGGAAGGTTGCACAACGCGGAATTGCAGAGCTTATACCCTGTGAATATAATTGAGTTGATAGCATCGCAGACTCTAATGGGCGCATAACGTTGTTGGGCTCGGTGAGGAACGGATTCCGAGAAAGTTGGTATTCGCTGAACCGACTGGTAGACATCCGAAAGGTAGGCCGAAGCGTCGATGGGGGATTGTGTTAAGGCTGATCTCGGGGGCTTAGGCTTGAACGATGAACATTGGACGAGTCTGTGCAGGCGAAGTTTGGTGGTATCGGCATCAAACCTTCGGGTTCGGTAAGCCTATTATTATTATTAAAAAATCCTAGGACCACCTGCGGGTTTGAACCAGTGACCTTTGGCATAAGAGGCTGTTTTTCTAGCCACCCAACATATCGATAAACACATATATAAAACACAAACATTTTTTCCTGCTTATGACTTGCACTGCAGCCTTATTATGCACTTATTGTTTATTATCCTTTTAATACAGGCCTATTGCTGCGGTGATCTTACCAAACTGTAGAGGTTAATCAGTTCACATAGCTTAGGATCTAAAATACGGTCGCTGCCAAAATGTTAAAACCATATCCTAGCAATCTCTAGACAACTAAATAAATCACATGATAGGCAGTTTCATCTTCCTTCTTGTGTAATGTCCAAGTCGGAGAGGCGACCAGCTCAATATTATGGAGTGCTTATTAAGTAGACAGTGTCCTGTGTACAGTCCTCTCAACCTCCTCAGAGTTATCCTGTCCATTGAGGGGAGAGTACAGCTTCTATCTTAGAAGGACCCCTCCAAGACCATCTTAGAATGATGCTGCTTTTCAGTATCCCACCAGTAGAGCCCGGATCTATTGCCAGCAGCCGCCTTGATCACACCTTTAGCATAGCTGAGGCTTATTCCACAAATAGGCTGAAGTGTATCTGATCAGAACCCTTCCTTACCTAGGCTGTCGGCTCTCTCATTGTGTACAATGCCTGAGTGACCAGGCACCCTCTGTAATAGGACCTTATTACAGAGAGAGAGAGAGTGTTAAGATGTCTACCCAAAACTCCAATAGTAGCTTGGTTATCAGTATGGATAGTCAATCTCACTCACCTTCTGAGATCAGAGTTTGAGCACAAATGTATATTGTCATTACTTCAGCCTGAAAGATTCCCTGGTTTTATCCATTCTCCATATCCCCACACCTGAGCCTAATTATACCTGGGATCCACCTCAATAACTAATTTCTAAATAATACATCTTTATGTATCTAATTAACACACATGCATCTACACATAAATATTTAATGATAATATATACCTGTATGAGGAGGATGACTTTCGGGTAAGATAAGGTTGTGAACGTTGATTGGTAAGACGTTGGTACAGCCTAGCCAATGGTCATTGGTGACCTTGATCATGTATTGAGAAGGCATTGGCTCTACTAATGGCATTGTCATAACCAGTTCCTGAGTTTCGTTATGAATTACCTGAAATCAAAATAAAATGAATAAAATATTTCTATTAAGAAAAAAATAAATTCTATAAAGAAATGACTAGTTGACGGTTTTAAATCAGAACAGGTCTTAGGCAAGAGGAAAGTTGAAGAGGAGGAATAAAAATGAGACAATACAAATATTAAATTAAATAACTGGCGTGTTCACAAAAAAATAATAGAAAAATATCAGAAATTTAGATGTTTGTTTCCAAAAGATACGTAAAGACACTACTTACAAAATTAATATTTTGACATAATTGTATACTAATTGTTTAGTTGTATTAAAATCTGCAAGTAAATTTCAACTCGCTTAGGACGGATTTGACAATCACAGCCTCTATTCAGACCATTTCGATACTTAGAATAATAAACATAATAAGACAATTCAAGAGCACTTGGTTAGAGCAGTGAGAGGGTCACTAATCACATCTTTAAAAACTTAAGTAGAGTATTAGTGGAAGTTTCCAGGAGAAGGCAATAGAGAAAAAAGGCACACAATTAAGACGTTGATTTGCAAAATATAATATGAACATGTTTACTGAAATTAATATTTCAGTTGAATTAAAATATGTCATTCAATTTCATCTAAAACAAACATCTAAATCCTTTAAAAAAATTCAGTAATTTCAAAAATATACTTGGAATATATATATATTTCCAGATCATACTAAAACAATATTAAAATAAAGTTAATAATATCGTAAATAAAACAAATCTAGAGTTAACTGTGAGAAGAATAAAATAAATTGATTTGATGACAAATCAAACAGAGATTTTTAAGCTTCCTGTTAAATTTCTTAACATGGATAGGGTACATTTTGGAAATCATTGTTTTCAGAGTACCTGATAATACATAAATTATCAATTAGATGAGAACAGTTATTTCTCTCATCCTAAACAATTCTTTGAGTTTGGAAAAACAGTAAATTTTTATGGTTTTCTGGAAAAAAATTATGAAAAATTCTTATTATAAGTTATACAATCAAATTTGCTATACCTGTCGTCGGGTGATTAAAAAATATTCAGAATGGTAGATATTGGTGTCGACGGGATCCTCAATCCACACCCAATAGGCTTCGGAGGTCTTCCCGTGCACTTTGTCGTTCCACCTACAAAATGATTCTTATAGTATTTTCAATTTTAAAAGTAAGTCATCAGGAACATATTATAAATCAAAGTAAGTCATCAGGAACATATTATAAATCAAAGTAAGTCATCAGGAACATATTATAAATCAAAGTAAGTCATCAGGAACATATTATAAATCAAAGTAAGTCATCAGGAACATATTATAAATCAAAGTAAGTCATCAGGAACATATTATAAATCAAAGTAAGTCATCAGGAACATATTATAAATCAAAGTAAGTCATCAGGAACATATTATAAATCAAAGTAAGTCATCAGGAACATATTATAAATCAAAGTAAGTCATCAGGAACATATTATAAATCAAAGTAAGTCATCAGGAACATATTATAAATCAAAGTAAGTCATCAGGAACATATTATAAATCAAAGTAAGTCATCAGGAACATATTATAAATCAAAGTAAGTCATCAGGAACATATTATAAATCAAAGTAAGTCATCAGGAACATATTATAAATCAAAGTAAGGCTCAACTTGAAAATTATTTATAACTTTTAAAACAGTTGCAGTGACATTTGCACAATATTCATGCTGTAAGAAGAAAAATACAAAGTCATTGTGATAAAATTAGTAAGAGATCCATGTAAAAAAAATCTGGTGCGAGCAACCACGACTTTCACTTACCTCGTTTTTAAAATTGGTCAAAGAATTTTCAAATACAGTAAGAGATAAAACTGAGTGAAACCATTAAAGAATAAATTAAATTGAATTTTTCTATAGAAACATGTGTTTTATTAAAAAATCGATTAGATTATAATCTAAAATAATCAGTTAATTTTATCGGCTTTTCATCACTCTTTATTAACCTTTACAAGCTTGTGTATTAGACAATATTTTTTTCTAAAATCTTTAGCTTTCCAACAGTATATTACTGTTCTTATGTTCAAAGAGAAAAAATTGCATTTAAAAAATATTTTTTTCAGTTTTCTTCTTTTGTTGTTTTTCAAATTCGCACAACTTACATATTTAGCTGTTATTTATCAATGATAAAAAGATAATATGGTTATTTTTATAGAATCTACAAAATTAAAGGTACTTAAGAGGAAGAAAATTTAAAATATCGACATTTAAGCCCTGACAGACTATTTTAATCGGAATAAAACCTACTTGATGTTAAAGCCTATTAAATTTTACATTGATATAGCGAGTTTAATCAAAATCGTCGGAGCCATTATTGAGAAAATCGAAAAAAAGTGCAAAATGCATGGTATAAAGTGGCTCTCTGGTAAAATCAGTTTGATGAAAAAAGTTTTGTAACGTCTCAGGCATATATTTGTCTTAAATATGAAATTTCAGTTTCATAGGACTTTTTATAGGAACACACACACACACACAGACCTTTTTGCGGGACTTGGTTATTTGGATACGGGGACCCTAAGACATGTATTTCCATTGAAAACTGGAATTAAAAAATTTTTACGATCGCAATACTTTTTCTTACTATATATAGTAAGTGAAAGTAATATGAAAATTAAACTATCTAATAGTTATTAGACTTTAAAGTTATTTAAATATGATTATATTCTATAATGACTATTTATACATAAAACAGCTACTAATAAACAATAAATAGGTTCAATAAACATTAGATATATAATGATGTGAGAATGGTTGACTGTGTGTAGATATTGAGGAGAAGTTCATCGGAGTGCAGTCATCTAATACACATATTTACAACACAATACATAATACATATATTTATATATTTACCTATACACAATACACATATATTTAATCAAATTTCCATCAGAATCAATCCACTAAGAAATATTTTAGTATCCTTGTCAGTTGGCAAGTTAAATAAGATTGTTAATACTCTTGTTTTCATCATTTTTCTAATCATAATAATTTTTCTAATGGAAATGAGACTTAGAAGAATGAAACTGAATTATAAAAGAGACGAGGGAAATTGAAAGAAAAGGAAAAAAAAACATACTTAAAATCAGGGTGATTTGTAGACGCACCCTCAAAATAGTCCTGGTGATTGGATGAAGTGACGCGGAGAGCTCTAGCAGAGGAAACTCGAAGGCACATTTCTTTACGAGTGCAGCCATCTTAGTGTTCCTCAAGAATATACCTAAAAGTGAATATAAAATTTCAAGTTAGAATAAAAACTACATTAGCAGCGTCTTAGTCCATCACCTTAATATTGATTTCAAAAAAGCATATGGTTCCATGGACCATCAGAAGCTGTATAACATCATGATTTTATAGAAAACCTTGTACCAAGTAGAGGCCTTTGATAGAGCCTGGCACCCAAGACTGTTGTACAAACTCCGTACATTCCTCTCTCCCACATAATTCCTGATTGTATAATCCTATCTCTCTGATAGATCCTTCAAAATAAATCACAATAGTTCCTATTCATTCCTTTTTACTCAGTCTGCCGGTGTTCCTCAAGGCAGTATCCTGGGACCCATTCTTTACATAGTCTATACAGCTGATATCCCGGACCCATCCTAACACTTTCCTTTCTACCTATGCTGATTACACCTGCATGTTATCAGTTCATAAAGATCCATTTATCGCCTCACATCTCCTTCAAGCCCACATCAAAGACCTAGAAGCATGGTGTCAGAACTGGAGAATAAAAATGAATTCCAATAAATCCCACCAAATAACCTTAACCCTGTAAACCTATGACTTCCTGCTCTAGAGTATCCTTTAATAATATTCCGCTTGTTCCAGTTGAACAGACCCGAAACCTAGGACTCCTTGACAAACGCCTAACTTGGAATTCTCATACACAACTAAAATGACAAGAAACTGCTCACCGTTCTAGGCTATTTCAACACTTACTAGACAAACAGTCAAACCTTTCTCTTAATTACAAAAGGCTCATCTACATGATTATTATAAGACCAATCTGGACATACAGAGTAGATCTATGGGACTTGAAAATAAATCAACTTCTTTTGGGAATAGCCAAAAATATATCTTAAATAGTAAAATTAATTGTGCCTGGTTGTCAGGAAAATCTACAACCTGAGATCAACCCATTCGAAACAACGATTTTTTTCAAACATGGTCTCAGGGAGCTAATTTTTTTTTTTATTTCTAAGAAAGGCTTCAGGTGATTTTTAGATTTGTTGGTACACAGTGAAACCAATGCCAACAACTGATAATAACAGATAATTCAGAATAACTGATAATTGGACATCACTATTGTTGCACACACGGTGTGCAATCGGTCTGGAATGTTCAATATTATGTAATCAGCTTATATGGGTACCTGGACACACTGGCTTCAGTGGGAATGAGAGAGCTGATGAACTAGCTAGAAAGGGCTCAGCAACAATTCCCATCACACCAGAACCCCAATGTGGAATCAGTTTAAGTTCTGCCTTTAGGACTATTAAACAATCCTACTTAATCAAATTTAAACAACTCTGGTTAAATAAGGGACTTAAACACCCACTTAAATTTTTAGACGGTCCTAGCATTAGCAGAAGGAAGTGTCTACTTAGTATGAGTAGGCAATGCCTAAAAACCATTACTGCTATCTACACAGGGCACGGAAAACTCAATTAGACATGTTGAAACTTGGTATCTATAATACCCCTTTATGTAGACTATGTGGACAGGAAGATGAAACATCTTTCCATATAATCTGCCACTGTGACAGGCTAGCAAAGTTAAGGTTCACTCTATTTGGTGAGGTCCACTTAGAACACCCTGTGAACAACAAACTAGTCAATCCAAATAGCCTTCTGAAGTTTGCTATTGCAACAAAAGACTTGGTCGCAGTGCTAACCCCATGCCAGCTTAAAAAAAAAAATGAGCTACCTATCTCCCTGGAATCCATCTCCCTGATGCCCTGGATGGAGAGGTCCCTCTTCTCTATCTTCTCGATGATGTCGTGGCCGAGGACGGTGAACTGACGCAGGGGGGACTCCCACTGCCATTGCTGGTGTTCCATCATCAGAGCCATCTGGTGGAGTTTGCCGGCGAGCAGCGAGTTGTTACTGCGCAGGTTGATTTCGAATAGGGCGCGCATTATCCTTACAGCATTCTAAAATTTAAAATAGCAAAAAAATCAAATGGGTTTGTTTTTACTGTGTTTACGTTTAAAAATCAAAGCAAACATGTATAAGTGAGCTTAAGCTAGGTCTAGCCTAGTTCCAACTGAAAGCACTGCAAGAGCAACTGTTACACTTCTATATTATAAAATATGTATGTTTCATAATACATGACTTTGCTCACAAACATTTCATTTTTCACAATTCAGTCACTACAATACATGGCTACAATACAATTATTTACTCCTTCAACAATGCAAAACGAATAAAGTTATTATTTAGTGCTAGATGTTAATTTTATTGTGTCAAATTATAGACAATTGAACATCATAAGGTGATAATTTGCAACATCAATATAAATTAATCCCATCCATAGGTGAATATTTTCCCCTTACAAAATCTGGTGCGGGCAACACACGACTTTCACTTATCTCCATTTTTGAAATCAATGAAAGAATTTTCAAATACAGTTAGAGATAAAAACACAATCACAATACTTTCCCTTACTAAGTGAAAGTAATACGTGAAACTATTAAAGTATTAATTAAATTGAGTTGATATAGAAACATGTGTTTTATTAAAAAATCTTTATCTAAAATAATCAGTTAGTTTTATCTTCTTTTCATCACTCTCTGTTAACTTTTAAAAGCTTGAGTATAAAATAATATTTTTTCTAAAATCTTTAGGTTTCCTACAGTAATATACTGTTATAATATACATGTATATTACTGTTCTTATGTTCAAAAACAAAAAATTGCATTAAAAAATATTTTTTGAGTTTTCTCCTTTAGTTGCTTATCAAATTCACTCAACTTATATATTTAGCTGTTATTTATCAATGCTAACAAGATATTATGGTTATTTTTATAGAATCTACAAAATTAAAGGCACTTTAGAGGAAGAAAATTTATAATATCGGCATTTAAGCCCTGTCAGACTATTTTAATCAGAATGAAACCTACACGATATTAAAGCCCATTAAAGTTTACATTGGTATAATGAGTTTAATCAAAATCGTCGGAACTTGTTTCATATTAAACATTTTCATTATATTCTATTCCAATAACTCTGTTCTTTAAAATTAAATATAATTATAATTAATCATACTATATACTGTTACTGTTTGTTATTGTACTTTTATTGAATTGCCGCAGGTGAACTCCTTTCCCACACACGAGCTCGCCTTAGTGGGATAGTGACTTCTACTTGCACTTTAATATGTCTGTGTTTTGATTCAAATAAAGAAGTTTATAAAAAAAAAAAAAAAAAAGTACAATTTATTTTTATTATGTAGACACTTTAGTCTTTTTTATAAATTATCAATTCTAATGTTAAAATGTCTCATAGTTTAACTTTTAAATATTCTATTTCGAAGGAAGGAAGCCGGCGGTATGTTTAAATAGAAACAGTATTAGTCTGTTAACAATACGCCGGCATATCTTTCTCCCCAATTGTCATTGGACGCTCACACACACAGGCATACTTAAGGGTCTCCCTTCATAATATTCCTTAGGGAATAGTTGTTGCTAGACGCTCTATGCGAGCACACACAGGCGTACCCAACGGTCTCCATTCTAATATTCTTTCGGGAATATATTTTTCTTCTTCGCTCTATACGATTACTTGGTGCACTATCACCTGATGGTCTGAACGCATACAGCAACCATCACGCTTTTTACAATTGAACTCTTAAATACCCTTTTCTTTTTTTCTTTTTTTATAATTGTGTTAGTTTTATTTTTTACTTTCACTTACTATATATATTAAGGGAAAGTATTGCGATCGTGAAAATTTTCGAATTCCAGTTTTCAACGGAAATACACCTTTTAGGGTCCCCTGAGTCCAAATAACCAAGTCCTGAAAAAAAAAGTCTGTGTGTGTGTGTCGGTATGTGGTAAGTCTAGCACGAAAACAAAGTCGTACGAAACTACAATTTCATATTTAAGACAACAATACGCCGGAGATGTTACAGCAACTTTTTTATCAAATTCAGTTAACAAGAAGAGCAACTTTATACCATGCATTTTCTTTTCAGATTTTCTGAAAAATAGCTCTAACGATTTTGATTAAACTCAACATATCAATGTAAAATTTAATGGGCTTTAATATCATATAGGTTTCACTCCAATTGAAATAGTCTGACAGAGATAATTTAAATTAAATCTTCCCCTAAAGTACCTTTCATTTTATAGAATCTATAAAAATAACTATATCATCTATTTAGTACTGATAAAAAATGGATTACAATATCCAACTGAAAGAGAAAATACCAAAAATATTTTTTTATGCAATTTTGGTGTTTATGAACATAAAAACAGTAATGTAGATGTACAATACATAGTTGGAAAGCTTAAGATTTTAGAAAAATTATTATCTAATACACAAAATTATAAAAGTTAATGAAAAGCCGATAAAACTAACTGATTGTCATAGATAAAAATATAATAGAATATGGAATAAAACACATGTTTCTATTGAAATTCAATGCAATTAATTCTTTAACAATTTATTTTTATCTCTAAGTTAAAAATTCTAAAAAACTATTTAAATTGATTTTAGCAACGGAGGTAAGTGAAAGTTGCGCACACCAGATTTTTTTTTCTTGTTTTGAGGTCCTTGATTCAATCCTGAAGTCTGGCAACTTAATCCTGGAACACCCGTATAGCCGAGAAATCAACTATATTTTATGTAACGAATATGCTGTTTTTCTGAGGAAAGGTAAAACATTAAGAGTAAGACATAAAGATAGACAACTAACTAATACTCTGCAGTATAATACTGAGACGCAATGAGTTATCATTACCTGAGTGATGTAAGAGAGATCTGAGATCAAAGAGAAAGAGTTGACCCTCTGTCTCGCGAGGAACGACTGGATCAGAATGTTCACTTTCCCGTGCAGGTTTTCTTTACCGCCGGCCACTTCATACTCGCAGATGTCACATAAATTTTCCAATTCGTCCATTTCATCATTTCTTACCTGTAATTTCAAATGAATTACTAACAAAAAATTATAACCATCTTGTAATGATAAAATTTATTACATACAAGCTGAAACTTGCAGCTTTGCTTCCAATTTGTGTTGATTCAAATTCATATACGTGCGCTTATAGTAAGAGTATATATAATAAGTATAACTTTGCTACTGTTCAATCAGTTTTAATGAAAGACCTTAAATTTTTCTTACTAAATTTACTCAATTAAAAAAAAATTGACTAATTAATATTCATTTAAGTAATACATAAATTCGAACTAGAAGAGGTAGACATAACCATAATCACTTAATATATTATAGCTTTTAGACATAATTATTGTAAATTCTCATAACTCATTGCAATGTGAATCAATCCCATTGGTGAGATAAAATATTCAAATAAACAACTAATAGTGTTTTTTATTTTTTACAATTAATTATGTTAGAATATTTATTGACTAACAGCTCCCCATTTCATAAGATCATAAACATAAAAAGAGAGGAATAAAATAAAAATAAGAACATGAATATATACTACCTGATTATCTAATGGCCTGGTTCATAATTGCACCTGGTCCTTCAACTACATAGTTCCCTATCTATTTCAAATAAGTACCAAATCCATAAACTACCAAGCTCGAAATATGACCAATTTCTCGAACTACTAAGTATTCTAATTACCAAATTGATAATAGCACCTAATACATTAAATACTAACTTAATAATAGTTCCTAGTTATCCATCTAGTACATAAGAGTATGTGGTCCTTAACTACCTATCTCATAATAGTGGTTCATAATCCTAACTAGTTCTTTAATTGAGACGTTGATTTCCAAAAGGTACTATATCCACTCTAGGAAAATTTACAGGAAGCGCCAAAATCTTTCATTACTATATTATTAAACTAGCTAATTTAGGTCTTTTTGCATTAAAATTTAGAATTATTTTTTTACTACAATAATAACATCATATTAAAGATATGAAATGAGTTTTTTTAGAATGATTGGGAACAAAAATAAATGCGTAATTAGTACATTTAGAAAATGACTGCATTTCTAAATCGCGTTTTTTAAGGACTTGAGAGTTCATTAGATAACATCAAATAGAATATTTAGATTAAACTGAATTATGAGAATACAAATATGTAAAAAAATCAATTTCGTAAAAAATGTCCTTTAGTACCTTTTGGAAATCAACATCTCAATTATCTAAATATCTAGTTCTCTAATTAAGTAGTTTCTAAAAATACCTAGTTCCCTAAAAATCTAGTTCATAATAGTATGTAGTTCCCTAAAAAGCTAGTTTACAATGGTGCCTAATTTATCTACATAGTTTACAACAGCACCCAGTTATCTATCAAGTTCATGATAGTACATAGTTCCCTACAAAGCTAGTTCATAACAGTACCCAGTTTTGAATATGGTTCATAATAGCATTTAGTTCTCTATCTAGTTCATAATAGTACTTAGTTCTCTGCCTAGTTCATAACAGTGCCTTTATATACCTAGTTTTTTAACTAGTTCATAACAGTATCCAGTTCATAATAGTACTTGGTTCTCTGTTATAGTTCATAATAGTATTTAGTTCACTGCCTAGTTCATAACAGTGCCTAGTTCTTTATATACCTAGTTTTTTAACTAGTTCATAACAGTATCCAGTTCATAATAGTACTTGGTTCTCTGTTATAGTTCATAATAGTATTTAGTTCTCTATCAAGTTCATAATAGTACTTAGTTCTTTATCTAGTTCATAATAGTGCCTAGTTCTTTAAATACCTAGTTTTTAAAATAGTTCATAACAGTATCCAGTTCATAATAGTACTTAGTTCTCTGTCTAGTTCATAATAGTATTTAGTTCTCTGTCTAGTTCATAATAGTATTTAGTTATCTATCTAGTTCATAATAGTGCCTAGTTCTTTAAATACCTAGCTTATTACCTGGTTCATAACAGTGTTTAGTTCTCTATCTAGTTCTTAATAGTATTTATTTATCAATCTAGTTTATAATATCATAGGTAGAAATATTCAGGAATCAATCGTATGAAAAATATCTTAATTTTGCCGACATTTCAGTCCAAACTTGTGAACCACCATCAGGGTTGCAAACATCAGAACAACTAAAGAGATACATATCAACACAAAATAATAAAGAAAAATTATTAATGAAATTAAAAATATTACAGATATATACAGTAATATTCTAAATGCAAATAATAATAACATGTTAAATAATAAGATGGTGATAATTATGATATCAAGTTTAGAACTAAATAGAGGTAAAAAAACAAAAACACACAAACAACAATATATATATATATTTACCTCTATTTAATTCTAAACTTGATCTCATAATTATCACCATCTTATTATTTAACATGTTATTATTATTTGCATTTAAAATATTTCTGTATATATCTTTAATCTTTTTAATTTCATTGTCACTACATTCTTTTGCTACATCTTTTGTTGTTCTGATGTTTGCAACCCTGATGATGGCTCACACGTTTGAGCCAAAATTTCGGCAAAATTAAAATATTTTATCACACAACTGCCTCCCGATTATTTCTTCCAATGATAATTCCAAAGTCGACCACGCATCCTCAATATAGTTCTCTATCTCGTTCATAATAGTACTTACTTCTCTATCTAGTTCATAATACTATCTATTTCTCTATCTAGTTCATAATACTACTTAGTTCTCTATCTAGTTCATAATAATACCTAGTTCTTCAAATACCTCATACGCAAAAGTACTTAATTCCCAATTAGGACAAATTCATTTTTATAAAACTAATAATAAGAATAATCTAATTCTTGAAAATCCAGATGTGAAGAGCTGCTGAATTATTTCAAACCAACATCAATACTGACCTTTAACTGTTGGAATTCCTGCGCATGCGAGACCATAGCCAGGATTTCAGATTCGCCCATAACATTAGTCATCATGTCATTGAATACTTCCACGGTGTCGTATTTAATGTAGAAATTGCTAGCGATTCTTCCCAAATCTGAAAATTTAAGTAATAAGTATTTAGCATTTTTGGCAAGCCTGGATCCCACATTATCACTACTGTCTAGAGCAGTGGTCAGCACACCACTAGGGGTCCGCAGATGGTGTCCAGGGGATCCGTGAGATATCCTTAATTTAAATAATTTTAAATTACCTTAATGTAAAACATTTGAGAAGCCTTTGGCTTTTAGTAAAAATCACATGCTTAAAACGGACAATTTTAACATTCTAACTGATATAATTGCATGTGTTCATTGCTAATTTTTACGATTATAACTTTCTAATCAATCATTTTCCAACATTTCAAAACTAATGTGTTTATTATCAGAAGGCCTGGGGCGTTCTAGGGAACTCCTAATAATGATAAAGTTAAATTATGGATGGACTGGTTTCTATCCCTTATTCATTTGTTTTTATCTCATTTGCTGGTTGTCACAATAATGCTAAAAGGTGCAAATTAATAAATAAAGTTTAAAAAAACAGAGGTAAGTGAAAGGCACCATATATTTTTTTTTTTTTTATCAGGCCAAACAGCTGATATAAAGAGAGGGTCACAGCCCCTTCCAGCCTAGCCAATGTCCTATCTAGTTCTTATTTCATTTGTTTTTCTATTTATTTAACGTCACTTTATGCTGCTGTGACTAATCGGACGATGCTACAGTGGGAGTACTAAATTTTTTATTAGGATAGGGATCTTTAATGAGTACCTGACATCGCACAGGCTCGGGACCACCTTTTAATGTTCCCTCCGAAGGACGGCACAACAAAGGATTTTTTACTCCCATTAAAAAATTCTAGGGCCACCTGAGGGTTTGAACTCATGACCTTTGGTATAGAAGGCTGTTATGATAGCCACCCTGCTACAGGTGATCCAATTGAATTATTGTGTTCATTAATATATTTACAAACTTATTGTTTTCTGAGTTCTTTATTCATTGGGCATTCTATCAAAAAGTGATATATTACTATATAGAATATAGAATATATTGAACTAACCTGTGATGGCCAAGTCGCCAGTCCTAAGGTTGAACCTTATCATCCTAGCTTTATCTAAAGCTTTGGCCGATATAGTAATCAGTTCTCGTCTTCGCTCTTCCAATCTCGGGTCGTCCTAAGAACAATTTTTATTTTATGTTTATAATCATAATTAATGCATATAATAATCATATAATTAATGCATATATTTTTCTGTAGATACCTAATTTTGCCATAAATAATGTTACAAAAGCTGAACTTTGTTTACATCTTTGGATATTATTTTGATAATCCTCTCCTCCATCAGGTTATTTTTTTTACATATGAGGATAATAATCCCAATTAGTTTGTATTTGTCTTGCCCCCAGTTAAGGTAGAGTGGGGTGATAAAGAAAACCGAATAGTAGTGATTGCTTTACACAAAGTTGGGAAATGTAGGTCAGAGATTTTCAACACTTTAAAACCTTTCAGTGTCAGCAATATGTTCGTGTACCGCACTCTAAATAGATATAATGAGACCCTATTTGTATGTGACAGACCTCGACCAGGCCGTCACCGCACTGTAAGAACGGGCAAATCCAGTGAGAGCAGTGGCTGCTCAAATCAGAAGAAATCCCAGTCGAAAACAAATCATGTCTCAGGAAATGGGAATCTTTGTCAGATCAATGTATTGCATTATAAAAAGATGGGAGCATTTCAAAAAATGGCAGGACAAAGGCTAACCACTTCCCTAAAACAAATTAGAATGAATAGATGAAAAGTGCTCCTTGGCTGTTAAATTGAAAAATTTAGTTTTGCGATGCAAAACTTTTTACAATTGAACAAAATTTTAATCATAAAAATTATCTTGTGTATGCACACAGCTCTAAAGAAGCCCAAGAAGTCATTGGAAGAGGTAGCCACGCTTTCTCAGTGATGGTTTGGTGTGGGAAGTTTGCTTTGATGGCACCACAAAGCTCCATTTATGAGAAAAAAAAGAGTTAAAACAGCCACTAAAAACTGTCAGGACGGTGTTTTGGAATCTGTTATCAAGCCTCTAAATGATACTCTGTTTGCTGGAAGTCATTAGGTTTTCCTGCAGGATTCAGCTCCAGCTCGCAGGGCCAGTTCAACTCAGCAGCGGCTGTAAAAGAACATTCCAGTGTTCATCTCTGGCTTGGGTTGGCCCTCAGGAAATCCTGATCTCAAAACCCACTAGATTTCTGCTGCCTGCCACTGAGCACACAATAACTTGCAAAGCCTCACACAATCTCTGGTCCGAGCAGTTGAGTGCTTTCCTCAACAAGTGCTGCGTGCTGCTATTGATGGCTGGCCAGGGAGATTATATGTCTGTGTCAAACGGCAAAAGGGGAACATTTTGAGTAATTTATTTTTTGTTTTTATCTCTATAAATAAAACTTTTATTTTCTAAAAAAGTTTTTTTAAAAAATAATTTTTCTGTTGAAATCTACATATATTTTCTTGTAAAACTATTTATGGCAAGACTAGGTATTTTAATGTTGTGACAATGGAGCTTCATGTGCTATAGACAAGTCTTGAAGTAACCAATATATGATGAAAAAATTACACATCAATTATGACAGATGTATAAAAAAATATTGAATGTTTACAAAGAAATTGTCCCAAAGATGTTGGCATTATATTATAACTTATGTGACTTTAGATAGTAAAATTATTTGTTGGAAAAAACAAATTACCTAATTATGAAACTGATTTCCATATTTTCATAAAATACTGGCCATTTTTATTTACATAAATAACTAAATATAACTTACTAAAACATCTTGAACGGTCATTCCGTAGACCAATGGGTTTATCCTCATCCTGACAAAGAGGTAAGTGTAGCTCAACCATTCGACAGCCTCGTTGACGTTTGAAATAGTTCCAAGAGATATCTAAAACAGCCAATATTGATAATATAGGTATTGACTGAAGATTCATGTTTTTCCTTAGAATAAATATTAAAATAATTAAGACGATGATTTCCAATAGGTACTACATCCATTCTAGAATGAATGGATAAATGCTTTATTTACATAATATACAAAATAGTAATAACATATAAATACATTTTATTTATGAAATCAAAGCCCACAAGACAATGACAATAGGCTGTCTGTCGAGTTGCGCTTTTTTTTGCAGTTTTGATGATAATAATTTTCATTTGTAGTAACGTTATGATCTATTTTCATTGATTGTAAAAATTTAATAATTAAAATGCTGGACCAAACAATTTCTGTATTTGTAAGATTTATTTATCCATTATAGAAAACTTTACAGGAAGCTCAAAAACATCACATTAATTTATTATCAAACCAATTTAATTTATTCTTGGGCAACAGACATGCAAGGAGGTGATCAGGCCTCAAATTACGCTCAGCTACCAGGTTTTACCCTAAAATTTTGGGTACCGACTTTTTCATAGAGGCTGGGTGTGCCCCAGGAGGATCTCCACAGCTAAAATAACAGAATAAATAATTTTGCCTCAGCCAAGGTTTGAACTCAGGACTTAAAGCAGCAGTAATAGTAGACTATCAGCCTCTCTACTAGACCATGCCACTTCCCAGTGTCTTTTAAAAATAACTGTAATTTTCAAATGCATTCATGTTGTTTGTTTATTTATTTAACGTCCCTTTATGCTACTATGGTTAATCAGACGATGCTACAGTGGGGGTCCTAAATTTTGCCTATCTAGGTTTAATTAGGACAAGGATCTTTAACGAGTACCTGACATCTCACAGGCTCAGGACCACCTTTTAACATTCCCTCCAAAGGACAGCAAACTAAGGATTTTTTACTACCATTAAAAAATTCTAGGACCACCTGCGGGTTTGAACCCTTCCTATAGCTTTGACCTCCTTACTCCGCGTTCTTCCATTCACACCCTAAATACAAGATCTTAACCTATCAATCTCTATCTACACTCTCATAGAACAGCATCCTTTGAAAAGTTTTTTATCATCTGTGCTACCGTGCTTTATAACTCTTTATCCATCTCCCCAGGTGGCCCTAGACCTGCGGGTTTGAACCCAGGACCTTTGGCATAGGAGGCTGTTATGCTAACCACCATGCTACTGGTAACCCCCCAAATGCATTTATCAAAGACTTATATATTTTTTAGATGAAATCAGATGACAGATTTAGAATAAAATCAAACAATTAGAATACTAATACCTCAAAATATCGGTGTTACCTGTAGCATGGTGGTTAGCATAACAGCCTCCTATGCCCAAGGTCCCGGGTTCAAACCCGTAGGTGGCCCTAGGATTTTTTAATTGGAATAAAAAATCCTTAGTTATGCCATTCTTCGGAGGGGGAGGAGGGAGGGAGGGGTTATAAGGTGGGCCTGAGTCTGAGGGATGTCAGGTACTCGTTAAAGATCCCTATCCTAATAAAACCTGGATAGGCAAAATTTAGGACTCCCACTGTAGCATCGTCCAATTAGCCACAGCAGCATAAAGGGGTGTAAAATAACAAACAAACCTCAAAATATCAAATGAGTAAAAAATGTCTTTTATTACTTATTGGAAATCAAAGTCTCAATTGTCATCAATCAATCCATTAACTATTTTATTTTAAATAAAGTGTATCAAATGGTTCCAAAAGCAGAAAATATAACAAGAACATTAATCATTTTTATAGGTTTTAGAAGCTAGGAAATGACACTTACTTCAGCGTTGAGGTTGTCAGCAAGAAAATTAATAAAATTACTCTCGATCGGGAACTGGTTAGTGAGGAGCGATAGATAATGCGATAGCTTGTTATGGGTCGTGATTATGATTCCGTGACCAGACGTGTCAAACTGAGGCCTTCCAGCACGTCCGAATATCTGAAGCACGTCCAGGATTCCCAAGTCGATGAAGGAACCGTGTTTAGCATCATAAATCTCAGTTCCCTAAACATGTTAAAAACAAAAAAAAAAAAAATTTAAATAATGTTGTAATTATTATTATAAACTTAATATATATTTCATCTAAAAATAAATGAAAGTAAAAAATTTAATTTAAATTATGTATAAGAATTTATTAATAAATAATTAAATTACAAAAGAAACAATTTCATTAATAAAATTATATGCTAACTTTATAAAAAATAAGAAGGATGAGATAGTTCCAGTGGCTGTCAATAAATCATCACAAAAATAGTAAAAACTATTTACTATTAAACCATTCATAAGTCCCATTGGTCTCACAATAAATAGTTTTCACTATTTTTTGATAATCATTTACCGCCATCCGAATCAGCTCTTCCTTCATTACATACATCCAGTCAACTATTCAATATGACTTTCTGAAAATATTATTTAAATAACATCTCACTTTAGGTAAAACTTTAAAATTACTAAAAATTATTTCCCAATATTAAAATTAAAATTCATTTTCTAACAATACTAATACTATTTCTAATATAATACTAGCTCTCCCATACCCTGATAATGACGGCGTGTGCAGGAAGATTGACACCCCAGGCGAGCGTTGACGTACACACAAGCACCTTGATCATTCCAAGTCCAAAATACTTCTCAACCAAGGACCTAATTATAATAATGTTTAATTAATTTCAATTATGATATTTATAAATAAATTATTTAAAAATAGAAGGAAAAATCTTTTTAAAAAACAAACTTAAACTAAACCAAGAACAATAGAGATCAGGAATTGGAACTTTAAGGTCCACTTAGTCCAAATGACAAGTCTCATAAAATTATGTAGAATCAGCTAGAGATATATTGGGTTGGGTAAAAAAAAAAATTAACTTGATTTTTTCATATTAAAACAAGCACAATATTCTTTCATCTTTATTATTATAACTAGCTAGCGACTTCGTCTGCGTCAATTTCTGTTATTATGATCCCTATTAAGACGTTTTTAAAAAAATATATTGGGCTGTCCGGAAAGTTCGTAGAGAAATTTGGACAACAATCAAAATTGATGAACAGCTTAAAATTTATAGATTTAATATACAAAATAGTTACCACCATTAGCGATTAACCTTTCCCAACGGCTTGAAAGTCCATTATCCCTCTTTTTCAAAAATCACTATTCTCACTCCTGAAGAACAATAAAAGCTCCATTTTGACGTTATCTTCTGAAGATTAGGATTTCCCTTGTAGAAAATTATGTATGTAAACATAGTTAATTCCATGAGGATGGATAAAATTGATTCCTACTTGTTTAAATGTTTCCCCAAGTGATTTATTAATTAATATGACATAAGTTAACTTAACAGGACATTGAATTATTTTAAAATTTAAAGGGAAATCATTTGGAATCGTTGGGATGCGAGGTCAATTTCCCCCGGTTTTTTTTTTTCAGATTTTCCACTGATTCCTCAGTGCTATTGGTCGCAGCGTGATGTTATATAGCCTATAACCTTCCTCGATAAACGGACTATCCAACACAAAAATAATTTTTCAATTTGAACCAGTAGTTTCCTAGCACGTTAAGAGATTAGAGATTAGAGATTTAGAGATTAGCGCATTCAAACAAACAAACTCTTCAGCTTTATAATATTAGTATAGATTACTATATAATTCATCAATATTAGTCAACGTTTCGGGGCTTTCTCCTCATTATCAAGACTAAAAAGGTTTAAAACATTTTGATTTTAGTTACATTTATTAAATTTTTTCTATATGTGTATATACCAATTGACCATAGAGTCATTAATTAAATAAAATTTTCATTTTAAACAATTAACTATAAATTACCTTATTTATTGATACATATTATTTTTTGTAGCTAACAGCTACTTTCACTTATAAATTCACTTATAAAAGTCATACTAATAAAAAAAACTTGATTTTTTATTTACTTCAAATAAGTTTTAGGCATCAAAGTACTGTCCATTATGCTCAATGGTTTGTTGTACTCTAGAAGCCAGCAGTTCAATTCTCTGCCGATATCAAGTTTGGGTTTTGAATTGAAAAAGTTTTCTACCCCTATTTTGACTTTCTCTATTGTACAAAAATTTTTCCCCTTAAGGAAGTGAGCCATAGCTCTGAAGAGGTAGTAGTCTGATGATGCACGATCATGGCTAAATGTTACGTGCGGTGGAAGTTCAATGCCATCCATCTCAGCAAGATTCTGCTCCGTATATCAAGAGGTGTGTGGCTGGGCGTTGTCTTGCTGGAACAAAACTTTCTACCGATTCCTCCGACATACATCCATTACAGCTGTTCTGAATAAGCGCTCATCTGGCACAAACTCATTGTGAACTACTCCTTTAAAATTCCAAAAAAGTTGCCCACAGCCTGACTGCCTTTGTAAGCTTGTACGGACACTTTAAAGTTTTGCAAAACCACCTTCTCACAGTCCGTTCATTTAGGTGAGGTTCCTCTTCAATTTCCTCGATTAAATGTGTGGTTTCAAAGGCTGTGAATTTTCGTTTCTAATAGTGCTGCAATAAGACCTGAATTTCATAACAGTGTAATTTTGGTTGAAGGAATGCCTAACAAACACTGAGCATCACAAGGAGACTTAATGTTTACAAAATGATTTAATACAGTATTAGGATTAAAATGATACCAATAACAATAACATTGGAAACTGAAAGAAATAGATGTCAATAAATATCTTGAGTATTAAAGAAACGGTCATTTTTTTGCTCACCCCAATAAATAAATTAAAAAAAAAAAAAATCTTAGATCAATTTTTCATATCTGCCATTCTATTGATTTTTCAAATTACATTTAAAAAGTCTGATAAATTATATAATTTTACAATGCTATGCAGTAAATTGAAGTGTTTCTATGACGGCAACCCCAAAAAACTTCTTACAAATAACCTCATTACTAACTAGTAACTAATTACTAAATAGGTAACTACCTGTCAGGCCTGAAGAGGCCAGCATGGTGCACAGAGAAGCCAGCGTTGAACAGTTCTGCCAACTGTTTGGATTTAGCCTTGGAGAATGCCTGGAGGCCGCCGGTGAAGGCAGCAGAGCTCTCGGGGGTGAAAGATCCTATATCCCCTTTCTGCCGAGCCATTTCCAACAAGACGTTTGCAGTCCTAACTGTAGCGTTCCTCGCGTGAACGAAAATCATTACCTGTAACAGAGGCATACTCATTACAAACTATCATAAATGATCTAAAACAGATGCATAGTCATTATTATTTATAATAAATGATAAGAGAGGCGGTGAGGGTTTCAGTGTTCAATAACATTAACCTACCACCCTCTTTGAGCTGGCAAGGCAGTATATGTACATTTTAAGTTACAATAATAAAACATATATACACACTATTTTTGCACCAAAAAAAACACCAAACAAAACCAATAAAAACTTAAAAGTAGTTATACAATAATCAAAGTCAATTATGAGTAGTTTTCAGATGTAAAAAAAATGAGAGAGAACGCGAATTTACACCGGAGGAAGAGACTGCATTTTAAAAAAAAACATGGACACAGTCATCTATCAAGAAGATGAACATGTTCTTTAATAAATACACAAATTGTAGAATTTAGGAGAAGTAAGTGCTGTCAATAGCTCTGTTCTTGTATATTTAGACCAAATAGGATTTGTTACCAAATCTTATGAGTAATCTGTTAGAAAAATAAATAAAAGTCAATTACGTAATATTTTTGTACGAGTAATAAAGAGAGAGAGAAAATATGTAATATAAATATATATAAATTGCACATTGAAGGTTAACTTTCAATAATAAAGGTTCTTATTCTTAAAATGTTATTCTGTTGTTTCACATGAAATGTCCGTTTTATAGTTTCTGAAATACATAAAGGATTTTGCAGGTCTCTGTTTTTTTCTTCCGAATGTTTACATATTTAAAGTAAACAGTTACTAATCCTCTAACTTTGTATTATAAACATTAACTTCCCAATCAATTACCCACCTTTTAGTATACCTCCAAATATGAACATGGAAACACGCGATTTTCGAGTAATATTTTTGTACGAGTTTAAACTCGGCCATTCAGCAGCTGAGGCCGTTAGAAATATTTGCAAGGCGTTTGGGGAAAGGAGTGTTAATGAACGGACCATTCGCCGTTCGTTTGCCCCGAGGAAGACCTCCATCCGTAATAGACAACGATGTCTTCAAACATACAGTATTATATTGAGGGTGTATAGTCGACTGTAGAAACTATTATAGGTGGAATAGTCAGGAATCAGTCATTTTTGAAAAGTTTTTAATTTTGCCAACGTTTCGGCTCAAGCTTGTGAGCCATCATCAGGGCATTACTGAGCCATGTCCAAGCATAAACTCCTTAGTTCCGTAGTTTATGCTTGGACATGGCTCAGTAATGCCCTGATGATGGCTCACAAGCTTGAGCCGAAACGTTGGCAAAATTAAAAACTTTTCAAAAATGACTGATTCCTGACTATTCCACCTATAACAAACATACAGTAGAAGAAAACCCCTACCAAACAGTTAAAGGACTTTCAGCACAACTAAATGCAAGTGCATCTACCGTTTCCAGACATTTAAAGTGAATTGGGAAAGTAAAAAAGCTCGATACATAGGTACCTCATGATCTCACTGAGCGGCAGCTAGATGATCAAGTGAAAAGTGTGTTTTCAGATTTTGTTTCACTTCAAAGCTCAGAGTTTTTCGTTCGGGGATAAAAAAGTTGGTGTCACGTTGGGAAAAATGTGTAGAAAAAGAAGATAAATACTTTGAATAAAATTATCTTGTTTTCATATTATATTTTTAATAAAAATCCTTTACCTTGAAAACGGACATTTCATGTGACACAAACCAATAGTTCAATATAAACAGATATTTCTTATAGATTCGGTATTTGATGTGGACAATATCTGGAAAAATGTGTTAATTCTGAATTTTTTAAACTGATTTCAATTATTCTTTTTATTGTTTTGTAGGAAATTTCATTTTCGATTGAATAGCACTAACAGCAGAAAAAATTTTGGGTATTACTTTATTAATTAACAAATGGATTTTTTTTATTCCTTATTCAGGTTCTATGCATCTTGAAACATAAGTCCTCAAATGTTGAAGGAGGTGGTAATTTTTTATTTGGTCCATTACAAGCTTTCATTATTGAAAATAACAAAACAAAATAACCAAAGCACGACACAGCTCACATAAAAGTAGCAGGAGGAGAGAATTTTCTATAACTAGAATGAGAAATAGACATACACGTCCAACTCACGAATTTCTTAAAATAAGAACCACACCAACACCTGCAGATTACAGCTAGTGTAGTATAAATAAAAAAAATTATAACAGAACATGAAATAAAAATACCTGGTGACCCTTGCGAACCATCTCTACCACCTTGTCATAGCAGACCATGTCCATGTCGGCCATCTGCTGGAGGGCTTTGGTGGACTTCACTCCGATGAAGGTCTGGCGCAGCGGCACCGGGCGGAAGCGACTGTCGAAGTAGAACAATCCGACTTGAGGGTTGACGCGGAGGAACCTCGCCACGTCGATGTAGTTGGGCAAGGTAGCGGAGAGGCCGACTATCCTGATCATTGTTTGCGAAGATTCCACCTTAAGATATAACAACAGAGGTAAGTGAAAGTCGTGAGTTTCACACCAGGTTTTTTTTTTTTTTTTTTTTTTTTTTTAATTAATATAAAGTTTTAAAATTCTGTGATACCTGACGTAGCGTCCTGGCGACCAGTGCTTCAACGACCGGCCCACGGTCACCATGGAGAAGGTGAACCTCATCTATGATAAGGAGCTTTACTAACCGAGTAAGGGCAACATCACCTTTAAAATAAAAAAAAAAACAATAATTAATCATAAGAATTATTGACTGTAGAATAGAATAGAAAATGATTTTATTCTGGGGCATAGTCCTTTCTTTAATAATAACATAAATGTTACAAATAAAGATATCGCATCTGGTCAGAATACATTAAATAGATTGAAATTATTAACAAACTTAATTATTTACATAGGTAATGGAGTAAAGAAAAAAATCATATATATACAAAACATAAAAAAAAAAAAATAAATAAAAACAATAGAATGAGAAATTAAAAACAACTAATTTTGAGAAAAAAAAACAAGATATTCAGTCATTATAATGATTGAATTCTTAAGATAAAAAATCAAATTTAATATCAACAAGCGTTTGTTAGGGATAATAGGTGATGGAAAAGGAGATATTTTAATGTTGATAAGGAAGAAGCATAACGTATATTGCAAGGAATGGAATTGAAGAGGGAGAAGATGAGTTTCTGACTGCCGTCTATATCTTTTTTTTCTTCTTCACTTTATATCACAACAATATATTATAATATGATACCACCAGATGCTGCCTACACAGATTCATCCAATGATCACTGTCCAAGCCTAAGCCCTCAGATAACACAATCCTCCATCGACGCTTCGGCCTACCTTTCGGACACTTACCAGTCGGTTCAGGGCAACCCAACTTTTTCAGGATTCGTTCCTCACTAAGCCTAACAATCAGGGGGGTAAATGGGTAGGGCAACAGGAGGACTAGAGAGGGAGATTGGTGCGGGCATCTCCCCCACTCTTTGTGAAATTTATCAAGCTAGAGTGCCCTACCCACTGCTGTGATAAACTTCCAGTCCTCCCTATCCCTACCAACGCCTACTGTCACCTCCAAGTGGTGCCCCCCGGGGAGTCCGATGGGACTCGCGGACGACAGAGGCGGGGGGTTGGTCATTTGGCGACCACCCTTTCATACACCCAAGCTAGGTGGAGGGAGCTCGAGCTGCGGCTGAATGGCAGGGGGTGTATAAAAATACACTGTCTTTGATCGACCCACTTGGGGGCACCTGGCGCACCTTATTGCCTACTGCAGGGAGAGGGGGTAGTACCTGTAGTATTTTCACACCCCCATACTCGTGGGAACCAAAATGTCCGTTAACAATGATACCTTAAAAAACCTCTCATTTTCAGATGAGGAATCTGAAAACATTCCCAAGGAAGACTTGTCTTCCTTGGTGCCAACACGCACCTCGGCGATTTCGCCTGAGGACCTTATTGATGAGTCGAGTGTGAGCAGCCTTCTCGAAACCCTCACAGGTGAGATTGAGGGCTGTCGCATTGAAACTAACCAGGAGTTGTTGGTTGCGACCTCTGCGAAAGCAGATACGAACGCCCAGACTCCGCAAACAAACAAGGCCCTTGAGCCCAAACCCTCCAGATCTGAACCCCAAGACCAGGATGGTCGATCCGAGGAGGATAACCCCTCCGCCTGGGTCCCCTCTAGGTCTTCGAGGAGGAGGAGAAGGAGGAGACACAATCCTACTGCCAGGATCATATTAAAACCTACTGATGCCACTCCGACATCAGGTAAACAGACAACACCAGTGCCTGGGAGGAGTCAGGCTGAGTCTGGTGCTGTGGCCCTCCATCCTGGAGCAGGCCCTGCACCTGGCACGTCTGGCTCTGGACCCAAGGCCTCAGGACTCAAACCAACTGGTGATGCTCCAGTCACTAAGATGCCTCCTGTAAGGCCATCGGGCAGAACTGTGGGGTCTCGCAAGGAACCTGCAGGCGTGCCCGAGAAGCCCCAAGGAAAAGCAACTACTCAAACCAGCGTTCCAAGCAAACGCCCTAGGTCATCTCCGGGAACCTCGGCCCCAGTAGCCAAGAAACCTAAGGAGACAACCTCGAGTTACGCTTCTGCTGCGAGGAACTTGTTAGTAGCGGTGGTCCCTGTGGGCTATCCTCATGAGCAACTCACTCGCGAGCAGAGCGACATACTTAAAGAAAGGATCGCTGACAGGGTGGGAGCACTCGATCCTTTCGGAGATCATCACCTGCCTTCGATGGAGCCAGCTTCAAACTGGGCGGCTACATCGTTTGTTGCCAGGATGAGGCGACCAAAACATGGCTTGAAGCCACCATCCCGACGATGAGCATGGGTGAGGGCATGTCCCTTCGCACTTGTGATTCGCGGGAACTCACCAAAACCGTTAAGGTTGGTGGTTTCTTTCCCGGCCGGGTACTCACCGAGGCCGAACTCCTGAATCGTATTTGGGTCCAGAACCACAACGTGGATGGTGTACATTCCTGGATACTAACATACTTAAAGGAACTTGACAAAGGCTTCTACGCCATCTTTAAGATACCTGAGACGAGTGTGGATAGTCTTCGTGTCAAGAACATGGCACTTAACTGTGGCATGAACAGTGTGACTCTGAGAATTCTCAAAACCAAGAAGTCAGAAGAGTCCACTCTAGAACCAGGAATGCCGTCTCGAGATGAGGGTGAAGTCGAGGCGGTATCCAGAATACTCGAGGAGGTCAGAATGGATGTTGATAGCGAACATTCCGGGATGGGTGGCAGATCGGTGGTGGCGGTGGCTGGTGGGGCGAAGCCGAAGGTCTCAGCCTGTATACTATGCAAAAAATCTCTAAAACTGCTGCCTCTTTGGCAATTTTGTTCCAGAGATCTAGCAGTAGCAAAATTCAACCCGAAAGGGAATACAAGACTTAGGGAGCTGACCATTGCAGCGGGATATCTGCCGTACGAGGAGTCAGACCCTACCAACATCATTGGCACAGCCCTGGAGTGGTGCAATCATAGCATCATTGCAGGTCTGGATGCCAACGCACACCACAGAATCTGGGGAAGTACGAACACCAACAAAAGAGGTGAGCTTATCCTAGATTACATTATAGAAAATGATCTCATCATTCTGAATAAAGGCAGGTCACCCACCTTCTTCAATAAAAACAGATCTGAGATCATAGACATAACTTTAGCCTCTAATTCGTTAAGGGCTCACATTACAAACTGGCATGTGGCTGACGAAGAAACATGCTCAGATCATAAATATATTAGGTTCGATCTTAAACATGATGAAAACCTACACTATTACATACAGAAACCCCAGACTAACAAACTGGGATTCCTTTGCTTTAAATCTAGCTGAGGCTGCCAAGAGTTGTCCTACCAGGATTGACAATTCATGGAACCTTGAATGTCTCAACTCCTCAATATCGGATGCCTTAATGCATTCCTATCTCGAAAGCAACCCTGTAAAGAGGTCCACAAACAACAAAAAGGCTCCCTGGTGGAATGACAGCCTTGACAGGCTGAGAGTCCTTACCAGAAGACTTTTTAATTCGGCAAAGAAATCTGGCAGATGGGATACCTATAAAGTTGCTCTAACTGAGTATCACAAATCTGTCAGACACGCAAAACGACACGCATGGAGGAACTTCTGCAGTGACATAGATAACTTACCGGCTGCCTGCCGAGTTAAGAAAATCTTATCCAAACAACATGACCAGGGGCCACTTGGAACCCTGAAGATACATGACAAACAAACAACAATGAACACGAAACTCTACTTATGCTTGCGGAATCACACTTTCCCAACTGTAAGGTTATAAACTTGGACAACAGCGATGATGTCTACCCTACTGACCGTGCCAGCAAAGAGGCCTGGCATACGGCCAGAGGAATCATTTCCTCTAACACACTTGAATGGGCAATCAAATCATTTGCTCCATTCAAGTCTCCTGGCATTGATGGCATCTTTCCAGCTTTATTGCAGAAAGGTCTACCAATCATTAAACGATACCTTCTCTTACTATTCAGAGGTAGCTTAGCTTTAAAATATGTACCAGTTAGTTGGAGAGAATCCAAACTCCGCTACATCCCTAAACCAGGGAAAGGCTCCTACACGGACCCTAAATCATCCAGACCTATATGCTTGTCCTCATTCCTGATGAAAACACTGGAAAAAATTCTGGACAGACATATCAGAGCACATCTATCTCTTAACAATCCGTTACACCCACTCCAATTCGCCTACCAAGCTGGTAAATCTTGCGAATTAGCACTACATCATCTTGTCACCAGGATTGCAAGATCCATGGAACAGAAAGATATAATGACGGGCACCTTTATCGATATTGAAGGTGCCTTTGACAGAACTCCCTATAACACTATCCTGAGTGCTCTGATTGACTATGACATTGATCCTGTCATCAGAGGATGGATAATGGTAATGCTTGAAAGCAGAACCTTAGCATCGGAATTATCCAATACCATGCTAAGGATCAAACCAAATGGTGGCTGCCCTCAGGGTGGCGTCTTATCGCCTTTACTTTGGTGTTTGGTGATTGATCCGTTGATCAAGAAACTAAACTCCCAAGGCTTCTATACACAGGGCTACGCAGACGACATTGCAATTCTGATAGGAGGCAAATATCAATGCGTTGTATCCTCGCTATTAAAACATGCAATACACATTCTTTGTGATTGGTGTGGATCCTCTGGACTAAACATCAATCCACAAAAGATTAAGGTATGCACCTTTACACACAAAAGAAAGGTAAACATGAACTTACCTAGTATTAACGGTACACAGCTCACCAACTCTAAAGAAGTTAAGCACTTAGGGGTCATTCTTGACCACAAATTGCGGTGGGACACTCATATCTCTTACATTGCCGGAAAAGCTCTAAAATGCCTTTGGGCATGTAAAGGCGCTATAAATAATGCTTGGGGGACTCAAACCCCAAATCGTCTATTGGCTCTACACTACGGCCATTAGACCAATGATCACTTACTCCTCCGTAATATGGTGGCACAGAGCTCACATAGGGAACAATAAAAAGGCACTTTGTAAACTGCAAAGGCTTGCTTGCCTCATGATAACTGGGGCAATTAAAACCACTCCAACAGCTGCGATGGAGACAATGTTGAATATCATGCCTCTAAATTTGGAGGTGGAAGCGCATGCGCTGAGAACCATTTATCGCTTTACCAAAGTAGGTAAGTGTTCCAACAAATTCACCCACCAAGGTCATTGTAACTTACTTAGCAGGCTCAATGAAAATAATATCCTTGCTATGCCTTCAGACTTACAAATCCGGAAGTTTATCAATGCTTACTACAACGTTAACATTGATGAATCAAGGAAGCACAGACCCAAACATGGTATCAACTGCTACACGGATGGCTCACTAATGGACAGCGGCTCAGGTGCTGGTGTCTGGAGGAAAGACAAACCACACTCCGGGGCCAGTATTCCACTAGGCAAACACACAACAGTTTTTCAGGCTGAACTTCTTGCTATTCTCCACTGTGCTACTGACTTATGCATTGAAAACATTCGTGGCAAAAATATTTTTATCTACACTGACAGTCAGGCAGCACTAGGAGCCCTAAACAATCACACAACCACCTCAAAAGTCGTTGAAGCATGTAATCTGACCCTAAACTGTCTTGCTAAGAAGAACATCGTTAGCATTGAATGGGTACCTGGTCATTCAGGGTTCAGTGGGAACGAAAAAGCTGATGAATTAGCTAGGAAGGGATCGGCAACGATTCCCATCACACCAGAACCCCTTAGTGGAATTAGTCTAAGCTATGCCTTTAGGTACATTAAACAATCCTATTTAAACAAACACAAACAACTTTGGCTAAATAAGAGACCTAGACAATCACTCAAATTCCTATATGGTCCCAGTACCGGCAGAGGGAGGTGTCTTCTTGGTATGAGTAGGACATGCCTGAGGACATTGACTGCTGTCTGCACAGGACACTGCAAACTTAACTACCATATGTTTAAACTTGGTATTTCCGACAACCCTCTATGCAGACTATGTGGCATGGATGATGAGACATCATTTCACATAGTCTGCCACTGCGACAAGCTAGCTATGTTGAGGTTCACTTTATTTGGTGAAGACCGCTTAGAAAACCCCACTAACAACAAACTTGTTAATCCTAACAGCCTTCTGAAGTTTGCTTCTGCTACTAAACTCGTGTTTTAAAATTAACATCGCGTGATTCTATGGCGCACAATAGACCGTTTGGTCGCGGTGCAATCAAAGCCAGCTAAAAAAAAAAAAAAAAAAAAAAAGCCTAACAATTTTACACGCCTATTTGGTTGGCCCAAGTTTTTTTTTTTTTTTTTTTTTTTTATGGATGGCACAGTGGCCTAACAGGTCAATTGTGCGCCATAATATAAAAATTCATACATTTATTACATAAGTTTTGTTGCAGTTACGAACTTAAAGAGGCTGTTAGGATTGATCAACTCATTTCTTAATGGATGCTCTAATCGGTCAACAACAAAAAGAAAGGCTGTACTCCAGCCTTGAGAGCCTATCGCACCAGCAGATTATATGAAATGATGTTTCATCTTCTTGTCTACATAGTCTAGACAGTGGAGTGCTTGAAAGTCCATATTACCCTTTGATCACTGGTTAGAATCACTTGTAGCCGGGTGGCTAGCACAACAGCCTCCTATGCCAAAGGTCGTGGATTCAAACTTGCAGGTATTTAATGGGAGTAAAAAATCCTTAGTTATGCTGTCCTTTGGAGGAGACATTAAAATGTGGTTCCGAGCCTGTGCGATGTCAGGTACTCGTTAAAGATCCCTATCCTAATAAAACCTGGATAGGCAAAATTTAGGACTCCCAGTATAGCATCGTCCTTAAATAAATAAACAACAAACAGTGTCCCATATAGATAGCGGTGACTATTTTTTATGAGATCCTACTGATATTTAGTAGGCACTCACTTCTATTAAAACTGGAACCATCAAAGAATGTGTTGTCTTTTGTTTAACCGAAATTGTTTAAATTTCATTTTGTAGGTTTGTTTAATTTTCTTAAAGGCAGAGCTTAAGGTAATACCGCATAAGGGTTCCTGTGTTATAGGAATAGCTTCTGAGCCTTTCCTGACCAGTGAGTCTGCTTTTTCATCATTGTCCCTGATTCTGGTATGTCCAAGAAGTACCAATTTGATGCTCGCTTTATTATTTCAAGCAAAAAGAGTGGGTGGCCATGATAATATCAATTCAATTATACTATACATGGTACAAGCTCCATAATTCTGTGTTGTGTACCCTTCTAAATTCCTCAGTAACCTAATCTCTCTTTGGACCAAATATTGTACATAGTGCCTTATTCTTAAAAACCTTAAGGAATCATTCACCCTTCAAATAAGTGATCACTTTTCATACCAGATATTAGTGATATAAATTCTTAAAATATGATTCATTAAATGTAAAAGTCACTTGGCCAACTTACCAGTTCCCTTTCTTGTGACGACATCCCACTTTTCAGGAGTTGTAACGATCATTTGCGTTTGAAGTATTTCGTTCTTTGTCAGCTGCATATCCCCTGTCAGCTCTCGAACAGTCAATCCCAAGCAGCCTAACTTCTTGTTGAAATTCGCAGTCATTTCTGCAGCTAGGGCCTTCATTGGTGCTACGTAAACTATCTGCAACAAAACATCATCCCAGGGTGATAATTAAAATAATTCAAATCAGGAATTTATTTATTAATACTTTAAGCACTTATGGTTGGCAGCACAGTTTCGCATAGCAGATTACCTGCATCAAACAATCCTAAAACACTATAATTTTTCACACTTAAACAAGCACACCCCAACTTCCTTTTATTATATATTTATTTTCTTTCATAATTTTTTACATCGTTTTTCAATGTTTCAGGGTTTCTTTCCCCATTATCAAGACTTTTTTTAATATATCACTCATATTTCACATTTATAGCTTACTGTTGTTCGTCTAAATCAAATTTTATTGGCTTATATCGAAGATTTTTATTTACGTAATCAGAAAATTCAATTTTTAAATATATACCAAATTTCGAATATTGGCCATATGTGTCTGCACCAGACACAAGACTCAGTTTTTAAACTTTACTGTTACTCTTAGGGGACTGAAGCAGATCAGAGTAAATGGAGGATAGCAAGTGTCTTGGTTTGAAAGTCTGTTGTAAGTTTGCCTAATGGTATTACAGCTCCAATGTTTGGTTTGTCCTTTCTCCAGACTCCCGCACCCGAGCCACAAACCGCATTAGTGAGCCGTCAGTGTACCAGTTTATGCAATGATTACGTCTGTGATTTCTGGACTTATCAATGATCACATTATATCCAGCGTAAGTAAATCCCCTGATTTGAGTATCAAAAGGCACTGTGTTACAGTTACTCTTATCACTAACGCAGAAATAAGTAAATAGGGTGTCTAGCAAATCAGCTCAAAGAGATTCCCTGAATTTTCCATATTGTAAGAAGTCTTTTACCTGGCCAAATCTCGGTGAAAATCGACAAAACAAAGAGTAATTATAATTAATATGGTATACTATATTTAAAAAATATATAATGACTAATTACTTTACGATAAGATTCAACTATATCTACCCGACACCAGCTGAAATTGTAGTTGTTTAAGTTGACTTAGCAATGAATTATGATGAACTTGGATAATGCTGTTAGTAATAATCAATATTTACAAATCTGATTACCAATTTATTTACAATAAATATATCTATATAAACTTTAAGAGCTTTTCTTTAATGTTAGAATCTCTGCAGCCGAATCTTCAGCTTTGTGAAGAGCTTCTTGGAGCAGTTTTGCCTCCAATTCCTTCACCCGAAGGTTGACTTTTCTCTTCTCCACAGCCCTCCTGTCCTTTTATGATATTAAATATTAAACTCGCTTTATGATATTTGCAACATCACAACAAGTAGGCATATTGGAACTTTTGTCTGAGTGAAGAAGAAATGATGTTATCTAGGGACTATTTTCCCTGACCAAAGAACATATTTCCTGACTTTTTCATATGTTTTTAAAATCCCTGACTTTTACCAGTTTTTCCTGTTGCTAAACACCCTGGTAAACAAACAGAAAATTAAATATTCCTGAGCAAAGCCATGGGATAATGCTGGCATCAATATAAAATAGTTCATTTTTATAATAATAGTAATTCATAGTTGCAATAGTTAATACTTTTTTTTTTTTTTGTAAACATAAATTTCCTTCTTTATTTATCATTTGACTTTGAACATAACAAATAGCAATTATTTTGAATAAGCATCAATATAATTGGCTTTGAATGATTTATTTAATATACAATATACCTAAGTTATATTCCTAAAAGCTAATTACCTTGAACTGATCTTTCTTGATAATATCATTGACTATATTCTGGCGGATGGTATGTACGACTGTGAGAAGAGCTATGTTGGTCTTACCAGCACCGGTCGGGGCACAGATGAGCAAGTTCTCATTGGTATTGTATGCCGTCGGGAACACTACGGACTGAATCCTGTTCAGGTGGGTAGTGCCAGAAAAGGCGAGTTTACCGTACTGTAAAATAACAATTAAATAAGTTTTTATTAAACAAAAAAACTGCACTATATTCTATTCAGATGTAAAACATATGGAAAGAAAAGAGAAGATGTATAGGATGGACAAATAAGTCCTGTCGGTTTTTCATGGTGAAATAAAACTCAATGTATTAATAGCACAAAATTTATTTCAATCAAAAATATATTGATCATCGTTTAATATGACTTTTTCTCATCTTTCCACTAACAGCATTATGCCATTTTTATAGAATGTCTGGAGTTTATTGTTAAAAAACTGATCTAAGTAGTTTTCAATGTCCTCTTTCTTTCCATTCGTGGAGTTCTGACTTGGAGCTAGGTCTGGTGAATAGGAAGGGTGGGGCAAGAGGTTCCATCCAAGGCTTAATAATTTATTGCGAGTGACCAATGTGGTGTGGGTGTCTAGAGTTGTCATGCTAGAACATGACACCCTCCCGATTTGCCAGTTTTGAGTTTGTTTTTTTTTGATTGATTGATCCAATTGTGAAAAGTATATAGTTGAATTAATAATTTGTCCTGACGGCAATAGCTCATAGAAAATAAGTGTTAATTTGTTCAATCAAAAACATATGTTTCCAACGAAACTAAATATTTTTCATAAAACCTTTTTGATTTTAACAAACAAGGGAAGTGAAAGTCGTGTGTTGCCCGCACCAGATTTTCGTAATACAAATGACATTTAAATTATTTGAATATTGTTTTTACAAAAATACTAAAATCACTATTAAAAAATGCAAGAGTGGGGAAATGAGGGTAAAAAATATGGTGTTATATGTATTTCAATATGCCAAATTAAAAAAAAAATTACGTGAAAAAAAAAGTCTGCATAGGGACACCCAAATCACCTTGCGGTATGAAATATACATTAGGATCGATTCTCATACCTACCCATAAAAATCTGGGGCGGACAACACACGACTTCCACTTACCTCTGTTTTAAAAATCGATTAAAGAATTTTCAAATACAGTTAGAGATAAAAATTAGTGAAACTATTAAAGAATTAATTGAATTGAATTTCTATAGAAACATGTCTTTTATAAAAAATCTATTATAATCAGTTAGTTTTATCGGCTTTTCATCACTCAATTAACTTTTAAAAGCTTGTGTATAAGATAATATTTTTTCTAAAATCTTTAGCTTTCCTACGGTACATCATACATGTATATTACTGTTCTTATGTTCAAAAACAAAAAATTGCTTTGTAAAAATATTTTTTTCAGTTTTCTCCTTTAGTTGTATATCAAATTCGCACAACATACATATTTAGCTGTCATTTATAAATGCTAAGAAGGTAATATGGTTATTTTTACTGAATCTACGAAATTGAAGGTACTTTAGAGGAAGAAAATTTAAAATATCAGCATTTAAGCCATGTCAGACTATTTTTATCAGAATGGAACCTACATGATGTTAAATCCTATTAAATTTTACATTGATATAACGAGTTTAATCAAAACCGTCGGAACCGTTTTTGAGAAAATCGAAAAAAGGTGCAAAATGCATGGTATAAAGTGGCTCTTCTGGTTAGCCCATATTGATGATAAAGTTTTTATCATATCACATACACCCCTGACACGATATTCTTATCCATTAGATTATTTTTATTTGTTATTTATTAAAAGTTTTATATCATAGGAGAATTTTTTAAGAATTATTGTATTAAAGAAATTATAACAAAAAATGTTGGCAACTGAAGGTGGTGTTTTAGTATGAGTACTAAGATGACAATCTTTTTATTTTACTAATGAAAAATACTAGTGATGCACTTACATTATCCAATGAAGATATAGGTATCAGAGTATTGCCCACGGTCAACGGGCCAGGCGAAGATATTGGAATGTCTACTTCCTCGTACTGTTTATTATCAACTCTCTTTACATCTTCAGGCAGCATTATCCTACTACCGGAGATATAGCCTAAAAAACAAATGAATATAGTTTTAAAAAATAAATAAATAAAAGGTAATGTCTTCATTTGTTTTTGAGTCATGTTAAAAATGAATCCTCTTAAAGGATAGCAGGGTGAGGATTCAAATTTTTGAAAATAATGGCCTAATAACTGGGTCATAAACTCCATTATTATTAGAGTTCTCAAGATCTCTCACCTGAATTACAGAGGCTGGTTCAGGTTGTTTCCTGGTTCACAGGTCAAAATATTAACCGTCTAGCATATTTATCTATTTATTTTAATGATTGTTAATTTCATTTGGTATTGTATTAAAAAACAAACAAAAAAAACAACAACACACAAACATAAGATTTGTTGCAGTTTCTTTATGTGTAAATATGTACACAACCAAAAGGTAGACTTAATGAAAGATGATAGGTTATCAAAAATATGTCAACACATTTAAAAAAAATATTCCTTGAACCAGAGGGTCAATGTGAAGTACAATTGGTATAGGCAACTTATTAATAAATTGTTAATTATAGACGCGGCTGACATATTAAATATCAAAAGTAAAGCCTTATTTGAAAGGGAATTAAATAACGCTATTGAAAAATTCAATAATCATAATCTTTCCCTACATATTCAGGCTATTTTACACTCAAAATTTAATCCTAATTTTAGGAAAATTAGTAGCTTAAATATGGGGGAATATTATTTGAAAATAAAGGGACCTATGAGGAAACATAGATTGATCAGTCAACCAAGACTATGTAAACTGTAAATAAACTGAAAGTAACCAGTTACGGATTCCAAAATGGTTATTCGGGTAGCAGTGTTGAATGCCTTATTTGTAATTCAGGCGAACCCAAAGATCTAAATCATTTTTTGTTACAATGCCCAGTTTACTCCCCGTCCAGAAATAAGTACTTGAGGACATATATTAATAATATGTCAGACAATGACCTCATAGTACAACTTTTGTTGCAAATAGAAAATAATAAGAAATTTGAAAATTTATTTTATTATGTAACAGAATGTTTAAAGCTAAGAAATTTGTATCTGTCTACTCAAGAATAATTTAAGCACATTACTAAAATAACAATACTTGAATCGGTTAAACCATTTATGATTATTTCATTTGTTTAATATTTCTACAGTTACAATTCATTTTGCCTTTTATTATGTATTTGTTTTAGTTAAGGAAGCGTATTTTGTTTAGTACAGTTGTAATAGATTTCTTTGATTTATGTTTGACTGTTTTGTACAACTCAACTCCATTTGTATGGGCTAGCCCGAAAACAAATAAAGAGATTTATTATTATTATTTATTTAAGTACACAACATTGACGCAGTTGTTATCCTATTAAGATGCCGCAAAGTAGTTCAATATGCACTAGTCATATTTGAGTCTAGGATTCCACATCCAAGATATAATGTTAAACTGGTGAAGGTAGCACCATATATAATTGTTAATTATTTATTGAGTATCAATTTGCAGAATATAATGTTGTATTATAAGTCCTACCGAACAATAAATAATTTATAGTGAAGTGAGAATGGTTGACTGTATGTATATATAAGGGAGAAGTTGTTTCCAGGGTTAAGATATAAAAACACTAAATCAAGTAGAAAATTAATTTATTTGTGCTTATGTTTCGGTCTAAATTTCAGTTCTTCATCAGTTTTAAAACAAAAAATAACAACCAATAGTAGAATACAATGTATAAAGATGATAAGTAAAAGAAATTATACTGTTTATTAGAAACAAAATAAAATAGTAGTTATGATAATTCACATGTAAAAAAAAAAAATAAATAAATAAAAAACCTGTAGCTCTACAACCCATGAAGGGTCTCGGGTTTAATACTTATGGAGATTCGTACTGCTTCACGGCCAATGATCGTGCAAGGTGGTGATTAAGCACTTGACCACCAGGTGTTTTCCCTAATTTTGAGTACCCACTTTATAGAGGCTGGGTGTGTCCCACTCCACACCCCAAGGTCGCTCCACAGCTGAAATAACAGAATGAATAATTCTGCCTCAGCCAGGATTCGAACCTGGGACCCTGGAGAACAATAACTAAATGCTCTATTCACTATGCCATGCTGCTCTCGTGATAATTAACAAATATTATAATAATTAGAAACAAAAGGGCAAAAGAATAATTTAATAAAAGGTAAATAATAATCAGATATAGTGTGGAAAAAAAATGTTTTTTTGAAAATTTACGTTTATGAAAAAAAAGAAAAAAAAAAAAGAGTTACATATATATGATGTACAATTTTATACGTCTTTTGGCCTTTTGTTTCTAAATATTATAATATTTGTTAATTATTATAACTACTGTTTTATTTTGTTTCTAAGTATAATTCCTTCAACTAATTACATTCACAATGATAATTTATTTTACTTATCATCTTTGTATATTATATTCTACAAACGGTTGTTTTCTTTTGTTTTATAGTCCTGAAGAAGGTCTGAAATTTAAAACTGGTGTCTGAAACATTGGCAGAAATAAATTAAGTTTTCTACTTAATTAAGTGTTTTGGTGACTGCACCCGGAATCAACTGTATTTACCGTTGAGAATATATGATGTATAATAGAAGTTGGTTCAGGAAACGGTCATCAAGAAAACACAATAAGGTAAACTTATTTTGTTTTCAGCTGATGTTGTTGCTTATTGAATTGGTACCTGGACATACCGGAATCGGTGGCAATGAAAACCAATTCACTGGCCTGGAAAGGCTCAGAAGCTATTCCTACAAAACTGGAACCCATATGCGACATTAGCTCAAGCTCTGCCTTTAGAACTAATAAACTAACCTACAAAATGAAATTTAGGTTAAAAAAAAATACAACACTCACTTAGATTTTTAGAAGGCCACAGTATTAATAGAAGCAAGTGCCTACTTAGTATGAGTAAGACCTCTTTAAAAACAATTATTGCCATCTATAAAGGACACTGTAAAATCAACTAACTAATGTTTAAGCTTTGACTTTCAAGTTATGCAGACAAGATGAAACATCTTTTCATATAATCTGCTGGTGTGAAAGGCTCTCAAGGCTACAGTGCACACTTTTTTGTGTTGAACATCCATTAAGAAACAAGCTAATCGATCCCAAAAGCCTTTTGAAGATTGCAATTGCAACTAAGCTCATGTAACTACTGTAAAACTTTTAAACTATGGCTCACAATAGACCTGTTTGGCCGCAGTGTTTTTATAAATTCCATCCAAAAGAAAAAAAAAAGTTGATAGATCACTTTTGGGATAATCTCATAGAGATGAAGGGCCACAATGTAGGCCAAAACATGAGCACACAACAAAGTAAGTTTTTCTTATTAGAGAGTTTTTCTTGATGACCTCACCCTCTTTATGGCTTCTCCACCATAAAACTTATTTTAGTGAATAGTCTATTAGTTGTGCACATGAGATAGGTTTCAATGATTGAATTTTAGAGCCAAATGGATTCCAACCACTCCGTTTAGGATTTCACACTGACAGTGGTTCCATTTTGGATGGAGTCATTGGATTGAAGAGATCTTCAGAGACTTCCGTATTGAATTGGGTTTAAATGCATAAGAAGCTGAACTGGACTATGAACAGGAAAAAGCCATCAAGGATTTGTAGATTGGAAGGAAGTCATTATTACATCGATAATATAGAGGCATTTTCTTATAGATGTTTAAGGAGGCTATTATGTAGGGTTATAATGGGTGACTTAAAGGGAAAGAATCTTAGCATAAGTATTTCTTTGAATGTTAAACTGTATTCATGGCTGGATGTTACTTACCTATGATAGTATTTTAGAAATGTCTTATACTGGAATACTTTGAGGGAGAACTTTCAAATAGCGATAGGGTTCTACCTGGAATACTGGGTGTTACCAATGCTGACTGTGTTAAATAGGTTTGCTAGGGTCGCAAGCAACAGCGAAGAGATGTTAGGTCTGCTAGCAAGGAAAATGCCTACTGGCTATGACAGGAACTAAAGAGGATGGAATATCCTGAAGTGTAGAAGCTTTCAGGTGCAGAGAGGACACTCATAGTGTCTAAGGGGAGAAGGTCCGACACTGCTGTTGGAAGGGTTGGCTAAGTAAAAGATCAAAAATTAAAATAGACAATAATAATCAAGTTGTCTTGAAAATAATGCAGAGTTGCGGTTTTAAAATAAAAAAATGACTTATACCTGTTTTCATAAATCCAAAGTCTCCATTACTTTCAGTACATTTCTGACAAGTTGACACATTTGCTTACCCTCCTAATAGAATTTGTAATCCTTTGAATTTAATAATTCAGAAAATCAATTTTCAAAGGCAGTGGTTCCCAACTAGTGGTCCGCAGACGATGTCCAGGGGGTCCGCGAGGTGTCATCGGGAAATAATTTTAAATTACTCTAACATAAAATATTTGTGAAACATTGGCTTTTAATAAGAACTAACACGATCTATATGGACAAATTTAACATTATAAGTGATATAATTATTTATACTATTTATAATCACAAAATGCCCATTTTTTTTTTTAATATTTCAAAAATAATGAACTTAAAGAACAGAAGATGTATGATGTATGACAGCCTGCTTGAAAACAGACTAAACCGCATTATGAACATTTTGTTAAGATTTGTCTTCAGCACTTGAAGGAGGTCTCATGTTACCTACTTATATGGTGAATTAAAGTGGCTCCTTCCCTCCACTCGCAGACAATATTTCCTTGGATCATACCTTTACCAAACTATTAACTCCCAGCATCCTTCCAACATCTACAGTCTCCTTCGATACAAATCCTCAGTCCACTCACATGAAACTAGATCGTGACATTCTGACCTTTACGTCCCTACCCACAGAACCAAAACTTTTGATCGTTCCTTTATTGTTCGCTCTACTACACTCTGGGATTCTCCACAAACTCATATCCACCATGCTGCTTCTTTATCCGCATTCTAATTCCAACTTTTCCTATACCTTCTGTCATCCCAAATAGACGAACATCAAATGTGATATGTCAATTATATCTAGAAATCTACATTGAATGAATGAAGATTACTGGTAGTGCCCAAATTATAATTTCATTTTGTTAAAATAAGATTTAATTTTTTCAGAAGAGAAAATTTAGAAGATATGTATTTTTTTTTTTTTCTTGATTTCTTTGTTAGTTTTTTATGTATGATATTTCTCCTTATTTTACCATAATTAATCATGTTTATTTTGTCTATTGGCCAGACATATTACAATTGTACATAACTGTTATTCTTAGGGGACGTAGTCCAAGAATATAATTTTTTTTTTTTTCTATTCTATTTTATCACATAAGATAATGAAAAATATATGATTCCATTATGACTGTTTAAATAAATACCTTCTTGTATAAGTTTTAAATTTTGGTTTATTTTTATTAATTTAATGTCACTTTATGCTACCGTTGGTATCGGATGGTATTAAAGTGGAAGTTCTCAATTTTTCTTATCCGGATTTAATTATGATAGGGATCTTTAATGAGTCCCTCACTTTAATGAGTTCAAATTGTTTTATTTTGTCATGCTTCAAGAAGCGAGTTTGGGAATTACATGAAATATGAGCTATGAATCAGTGTTTTAAATATTTATATTATTATATCATTATCATATTATTATAAGTGGTATTATGAGAAATTATCTATCCTATATAACTGGTGAGAGTACATTATTATTAATTATAAGCAAATGAATATTATGTCTATTAATGGATTATAGTAAAAGAAAGAAAAGAAATATAGCGTTTGATGGGATAATGAACTAGGAATTCATTATATGGAGGGGGAAAAAAGCTGGTTAGGAGAAGGTTGTAAAAAAATGTTGTTATCTGGTTTCCACTGCTTTTCCTGTTATGTGGTCTGCCTAAGGCTCTCTCTTTAATAACCTGGATAGAGTTTCAGTCAATATTCATCGATCAATCAGGGTCAATATACCTCGTATCATTTATTTATTATTAGGAGACTTCAGTATATATTAAGATACTTACAAAGAGCATTTGAACATTAAGTTAAAAAATAACAATAATATTAAATGGAAAATCTTGTTTTGTATGGATGGTGACTTTAGAGCAGGCACTGCTAGCGCTATCTGTGAGCGAGCATGAGAACCAGGTCGGCTAGTATCACTTCCTTAAGATCTTCCTCGTTTGATACAAAAGGCCATCCACGCGGTAGATTCTCTAACAACATATCTTCTGAATAAAATTTGGAAAACCAACGATGAATGAATTAGAGCACTCTTTGTTAAAAGTTTTAACATTCTTTCCTGTCTGGGCAAAGCAAGTAACTGCATCCTATCGGTTCGGGACTACCATTTTACATTCGCTCTAAAGGATAGCATGACCTAGGATTTTGTACTTCACTTAAAAATTCCTCTAATTAGTACCTTTTGAAAATAATGTAGTTCTGAATTGCGTTTTTTAAGATCTTGATTGTTCTTAAATGAAATCGGATGGCGGACTTTCATAAAACTATCTTTCTATCTCAGGGATGGCGTTGGACCTGAACTCCTCTATGAGCCTCCACCATTCGGCTCTGTTTTGGGCTACTGCCTTCCAATTCTGACTCCAAGCAGGTCTCATGCTAGGCCATCCATCCGCCAGAGCTTGGGCCGTCCGACTCTTCTTGGACAATGTATTTCCTCTTCCATGACTCTCTTAGGCATTTCATCGAGACTCTTCCGTGCAACATACCCTGCCCATTCAAGTCTTTAAGGCAAATGATTAGTTTATCAACTGCTACACGAAAAATGTCCTCCTGTCCTCCACCACGCTCTGCAGAATCGGCTTCAACAAGTTATACCATTTCTTATATGTCCCAAATATTCCAGGTTAGGTGAATTTATTAAAAGTATCAGGTCCTTGCCCTTACCCATTCTTTCTAAGACCCTAAGATCGGTGATATGATCAGTCCATGGGATTCTTAAAATACATTGATATAACGACATCTCGAACGACTTAAGTTTTGCACAGAAAGCTTCAGTTAGAGTCCAGGATTCGACCCCGTAGTGCAGCACTGGGAAAATATAACATTTCAACAGTCTAATCTTTGTTGCTAATGATAGATCATGGCAATTGAATAATCTTGACATAAAGATTTAATAAAGGTCACAACATCTATATCCTGGAGCAGCTCATAGAGTTTCTTATTTCTCCTTCTCCTCTAGCCTTCCTCATCCCTTACCGGCACAAAGATTCTTCGAAGGATCTTCCTCTTGAAGACCAGGAGATCCTGTGTGGATAGAGTCCATGCCTGGGAGACCCATGTAAGGGATGGGCCTGATGAGGGCTTTGTCTAGATGGACCTTTGTTTTCCTGCTAGTTAGCTTGTTTCAGAACTAAATGATAAAAATACAAAAAAGTCAAAATATCGATTTCATGAAATATGTTCTTTAATACCTTGTGGAAATCAATGTCTTAAATATTTAACTGATCATAATTTCCTTAAAGCTCAGATGAGAGCTTTATACTTCCATATTTTGAAATCATAAGTGAAAACTAATAAAGTGATATCGGATAAGTTTTATTCCAAGTGAGGTTCCATTAGACGAGTTAATATTGATTTTGGGAACAGGATTCTGTGAATCAAACCTCCTTGGAAGTAAATCAAATGAAACCTCCTAGGAAGTAAAGGATATTAGGTAATTATACTTATTACAGAAAAAGTAAGCTGTTACGTTTTCACATCATTCATTTCGTAATCCAACACTCTTCATTACATTACAAAGGATCATGGCGCTTTCACCGCACACCAATCTCAAGGCATGCCGCAGAATGAGGGAGGAGGGGGAACAATCATTAATGGAAATTATTATTCCAAAATAAAGCTACTAAATAATAATGCAAATAGAAATTTTGTAGTAAAATATTTATTAAGAAAATGATACATACTTTTTATCACATCAATTGGACGGAAAAAAAAAATTGAGCTGACAAGTAAGGATTAAAGAAAAAAAAGAAAGAAAAGAAAAAAAAATGTAAATTAAAATAAAGACCATAAATTTTGAAGATAACTAACAGATAAATCAACTTGGTCATGTTCCAGTTTTAATCTGTGTAATAAGTAATATTGAATTTACTTTCAGAACTGTCAGAATACCAACCTGTGAATCAAACAGACTTTAATAAATCTATAGGAACCAAAATATTAATATCTTCTTTAAGAGCAATTACTCTGAAAAAATGGTCAAGAGGGGAGCTCATAGGTGAAAGGGATACAAATACATACGGACTACGTATTAAAGTAAAAAATATAACTCAAAATAAATAAGTAAAACTTCATACCATTAAAATTCACATATTTTTATTAATCAACACTAATTTTTATTTTTTTAAAATGTATTTTATGAAATATATTGAGGATGTATATATAAAAGTCGGCTGTAGAAACTAATATAGGTGGATTAATCAGGTGTCAGTCTTTTTTTAAATATTTTAATTTTGCCGATGTTTCGGCTCAAGCTTGTGAGCCATCATCAGGGCTACAGACATCAGAACAAAAGAGATACATATTAATGTGATAATCAATTTTTTTTTTTAATGTAGTGACAATGATAACATTTGAAATAAAACAGAAAATATACCAACATACTTAAATATTATAGATACAAATAATGATAATACGATAAACAATATGATGATGAAAGCATAAAAACAAAACTTTAGACTTTAATATAGAAGTAAAAAGTTATATATAAACGTAACATTACTGACCCATGTCCAAACATAAACTGAGGAAAACCGAAAACATAGGAGGTCTGGTGAGAGCATGTTGTCTGTGGTATGGGGAGGGGTTTATGTTAAAAACTCCTGACAGTTTTCCCCTCTAAATCTAAATACTACAGCTTGTCTTTTTTGTTTTGTTTTTAAAGTTTTACAAAATTATACAATGTAAAAAACAAAACAAAATATGAACAATAAGGCTCAACATTTTTAACAGAAAATTATAAACACTAGAATCTGAGGTATTTAAAAGATCCATGAGGTATATAAAAAAATAAATAATAAAAAAGAAAAATATACAGTAAATAAAATATAAATTATACAATAAAGTAAGAAAGTTATAACTTAAGGAGACAGAAGATGTTGGCATACGAAGGAGAGATTATTTCGAGGATGTATAGTCGACTGTAGAAACTATTATAGGTTGAATAATCAGGAATCAGTCATTTTTGAAAAAAACAATTTTTTATTTTACGTTGGCAAAATTTGAAAAATTTCAAAAAAATGACTGATTCCTGATTATTCAACCTATAATAAGAGATTATTTCTTTGTCTGTTTTATAATTGAGGGGTACTCGATCGGATGTGTATAGCTTCGGAGTTATACTGTATATTTAAATGTTATCATTGTCTCTACATTAAACAATTTTTCATTATCACATTAATATGTATCTCTTTTGTTCTGATGTTGGTAGCCCTGATGATGACACAAGCCGAAAAGTCAGCAAAATTAAAATATTTAAAAAAAGACTGACTCCTGATTATTCCACCTTTATATTTTATGAAATTTATTACTGTATTAAAATAAATATATCAAGAAAATTGAAAGGAAATATTAAACAAAGGCATTATACAGAAGTGGAAAAACAATCAATCATTGGCACAACAACTCATTACTGAGCCAAGGCCTCCTGGATAAGCCTACGCCACGTGCCCCGGTCCTGTGCAGCCACCATCCAGTTCCACGCTCCAAGCTATATCCGGGAGTCGTGTGCAACATCATCTTACCCAGAACAGCTTTGGTCTTCTGTTTCTCTCATGTCCATGAATTTCTTCAAGGAAAATTTTTTTCATCGGCGAATCTTCATCCATCATCGCCAGATGTCCAGCCCACCTTAACCTATTTAATATCTTGTTCCTTAAATAGAGAGTACAGTTCCTGGTTGGTCCTTCGACGCCATTCCTGTTCTTCCATAATATAGGCAACAACGTCAGCACACAATAAAATAAGTTTACCTTATTAGTATCAGTAATTGTTTTTAAAGAGGTCCTACTCATACTAAGCAGGCACTTGCTTCTATTGATACTGGGATCATCCAAAAATCTTAGAGAGTTGTCTTTTTTTTTAAACCAAAATTTCATTTAGTAGGTTTGTTTATAAGTCCTAAAGGCATAGCTTGAGCTAATGTCGCATATGGGTTCCGGTGTTATAGGGATAGCTTCTGAGCCTTTCCAGGCCAGTGAGTCTGCTTTTTCATTGCCGCTGAGGCCAAGTGGATTAGCGTGTGTTGCTCAGATAACCAGAATCTTAGAGTATGCGTCTCAGTGCTGGAGGGCTTTTACAACTCGGCATTCATCCCCCGCCCTCTCCCCCTGGCCCCAGAAATCCTCATATAGCCTACAAAGGCAAGGTAGCGATGGTATAGGTATGTGAAAGTAAAACTGGGTGAGTATATGAACAAAATTAACATCTAATTAAAAGAGAAAACAAACCAGATTATTTGTTTATTTCTAATATAGACAATCATAACAATTCAGAAAAAAATTCCCAGATCCAAATAATAGGATTTTTAAAAACAAACACTCTATGGTATAATTTCCTATAAATGTAATATTAAATGTAAATTTAAAATAAACAGGAGACAGTTTGTGGTATGAAGTTTAACTTATAGGTTGTATAAAAAAAATAAAATCAAACTTCTAGCTATTGTGTGATAAATATAATAGAGTGAATACCTGTCTGCGATTGAGCAGTTTTCATGGAGTCGTAAACGTGTGGGTAGGCATCTTTGGGTTCAGGTTTCTTCTTCTCTAGCGTAGCCCACGTGTTCTGCTGATTACTCAGGGCAGCGATCCTGCAACCAAACATTTTAATATTATCTCAATTTTAAAATTGAAGCATTTTGTCCTTCATTGCTATACAATGTACGATTCTTAAACAGGGTGTCTAGCAAATCAGCTCAAAGAGATTCCCTGACTTTTCAATATTGTAAGAAGTCTTTTACATGGCCAAATCTCGATGAAAATCGACAAAACAAAGAATAATTAATATGGTATACTAGATTAAAAAAAAAAAAATATATATATATATATAATGACTAATTACTTTACAATAATATTCAACTATATCTACCCGACACCAGCTGAAATTGTAGTTGTTTAAGTTGACTTACCAATGAATTATGATGAACTTGAATCAGTATTCTGTCTGTTAGTAATAATCAATATTTACAAATCTGACTAAATTATTTACAATCAATGTATCCATATAAACTTTAAGAGCTTTTCTTTAATGCTTAAATCTCCGCAGCCAAATCTTCAGCTTTCTGAAGAGCTTCTTGGAGCAGTTTTGCTTTTTTTGCCTCGAATTACTTCACCTGAAGGTTGACTTTTCTCTTTTCCATAGCCCTCCTGTCCTTTTATGATATTAAATATTAAACTCGCTTTATGATATTTGCAACATCACAACAACAAGTAGGCATAGTAGAACCTTTTTCTGAGTGAAGAAGAAATTATGTTATCTAGCGATCATATTCCCTGACAAAAGAACAAATTTCCTGACTTATTCATATGTTTTTAAAATCCCTGACTTTTTCCCTGTTGCTAGACACCCAGGTATATCTTTCGTAGGATCGTCCTCTCAAATATCTGAAGCCTTTTCTCATCATTTTTTGTTATTGCTCAGGCCTCTGAGCCGTATAACAACACTTGCCATACCAATGTTTTATAGAGGATTAGTTTTGTCTTCTTAGAGATAAACCTGCTGTTAAACTGCATCCTGAACCTGTAGCAGCACCTACTAACAGCATTAATTCTCCTTCAAACTTTCAGTGAAATGTTATTTAGTTCGCTGATTTGATTTGAATTAGCCAACTTCGAAATATTCGTCTCTTTCTTCACTCCCTCTGATAGGCATGTACTTCGTCTTGTCTGCGATGACCCTAAGCCCAAGTTGCTAGGCTGCCACCCCCGATGCAAGGATTACTTCCTTAAGTGCTTTTTTGGATCTTGCTATAATGTCAAGTTCATCAGCATAACCGAGAATTTGGACCAGTTAGTTAAATACTTTTCCACCAACCTGGTTCCCGGAGTCCCTTATTGCTTTTTATTCTGCAAGATTGAAGAGTAGGCAGGCAAGGGCATCTTACCCCTTTGTCAACACTAAACTCTTCTGAGAGATCAGATTCGATTATTCATAAACTGATCCTAAATAAGTCAATCAAAAATGAATAATGATTTTACCAAAAAGGATTATAAATCTGAAGAATCAAGTTCAACTGCGAAGATGAAGTAACTAAACTTTAAACCTGAATCAGTACGATCCGATCCATCTTGGTAGTATTATCTTTCATTTGGCTGGGGTATGAATACTTTTTCTTCCTACTCTATATTGAATAATAATTAATTAAATAATCCATAAAACAAAGTAATATAAACATACCTCTTATTTCGCAGTTCTAAAGGGTCAAACTTGTCCTCATCTTGCAAAGTTTCTTTCATCGCCGCCTGCTTTGAAAGCCTCTTCTCTTCCTTCCTGGCGAGCTTTTCAAGCTGCTTCTCTTCCTGAGACTTCACGGTCACTTGGCTCATGTAACCTTCACATTTCCTGTCATTAATATTCCCTGAAAATTAAGAATTCGTTTAAAGGTCTTCGTCAACATCAGTCTTAAATTGTTTCTAAAGGCAGTCATCCTCCTCAGAGCCACCAGGCTGGCTCCTCCTTCCGGGGCTGCTACCTTGAGGAGGTGAGCCTATGGTGTATACTGTATATGACCTTGGTCTGTAGCGTATGGGTATTGTAGTGTGCTGTGCTTGTGTATTGTATGAGAGTCAGTGCTGGTGTTCTACCAACCTGGTGGGCCAGAGGCTGATTTCAGTCTTTAGACTGGACGACAGGATCGCCACACCCCTATACCATACAACTTTGTATATAAGATAATATTTCTTCTAAAATCTTTAGCTTTCCAACCCTATGTTATACATCTATGTTGCTGTTCTTATGTTCAAAAAACTAAAATTCCTTAAATAAAAATTTTCGCTCTTTCCTCCTTTGGTTGGTTGTCAAATTCGTTCAATTTTTACATTTAGCCATTTTCTATCAATCTTAATAAGATGATATGGGTAATTCTTATGAATCAACAAAATTAAAGTTAATTTACAGGAAAGAAATTCAAAAATTCTGCATTTAAGCCCTATCAGAATATTTCAATCAGGATAAAATCTACATGATATTAAAGCCCATTAAATTTTACATCGATACAGTGAGTTTAATCAAAATCGTTAGAGCCGTAAAAAAATACAAAATGCATGGTATAAAGTAGTGCTCCCGGTCAGCTGATTTTGATGAAAAAATCGCTATAATATCTCAGGCATATGGTTGTCTTAAATAGGAAATTTCAGTTTTGTACATCATTTTGTTTTTGCACAAGACTTACCACATACAGACAGACACACACACACACACACACACAGACTTTTTTATAGGACTTGGTTATTTGGACTCAATAAAACATATATTTCCGCTGAAAACTAGAATTTCAAAATGTTCACGATTGCAATACTTTTCCTTACTATATATATTACATATATAGATAATTGAAAGTAAAAAGCAAAGTTTACGGTAAACATCTTAGTTTTTAGATATTCACATAAAACTTATGACAAATCAGTTTTCTTTTTACTTCTCTTCCTCTTTTACCAATTATTTATGGAAAGGATAATGAGCAATTTATAAACAATTTCACAGAATCGTTAAAGTTTCAGCTTTCTTTTTTCAAACCTTGGGTTACTACACACATTGTTTTTTGTTGTTTTTTTTAAGAAACTTAAATCTTTTACAAGGTTCCATAAAAATAACACATATGAACAAGAAAAATAAAAGATACCCTACTATGGCTTCAAGACTTAGGCTATTAATATAGATTTTGATTTACCCTCACCAACTACCCAAATCATTCACCAGCTCATAAAAAATTACCAGAATAGAGGGTTGTAGGTTTGAGTAAAGTACCAATTAACCCAGGATGGAACAGAGTAAACAATGGACTGTGGAGAAAACTTAAACGTGACGTAATTGACCTTATTAATGGTAACGTAAACCTATCATGCGTATTTAAATTTCTAAATCATTTTTCAAAAATCCTACCTACAAATAATAAAATCCATTATCTCAAAAATGTAAAACTTCTGCAATAATTCCTCACCACTTGCTTAATAAAATTATTCCCTTAGAAAATTTATTCAACACTTTGAGTAAAGCTCTTTTTTAACACATATTAAAAATGATAAAATCATAAATATTTTATAAAAATTATATTAAAACGTACCTAAAGACTTCAGCAACAGCTTTTCATTTTCCAGCTTGGAGATCATCACGATATCTTTCCTATGTTCCAAGAGCAGCAAGGTCAATTCAAAGTTATCGTAGCCTAAGAAATCAAACAGCTGAAACAGATGTTAATTGTTTCATTAATGAAGTAAATAAAAAGCAAACACCTCAGACACATATATACACTCCTAAAATGTGAAAGTTTAGTTCTATACAACTTATCGTTTTCTACTATGCAAATTATTGAAAACAATTTTTTATTTCTTAATAATTATATCATGGTTTCACAATAACTCAGATGCATTACATTCAATAATCCAAAGAGCTAACGAAAGATGAACCAGTTAAACCATCAATTAATATTCAAGGAAAATTTGCATTCACGACTGATGAGTTCAAATTGCTATATATCCACTATTTCTCAACTGATGCTAAGTATTCTTTTTTTCATTGAGTAGTGAATTAAATTATCTATTGATAAAGAACATCTTTGATATTCTTAAATTTGTATGGTAGACAGTATACTATGATTAAAATTGTAAGTAAATTTGTAGTATTATCTTTTAAATGTATTCACAGTACTAGAGCAAAGATTAATTTCAATTATGATATTTACTTAACTACTCTATATCTATTCACAATAAATTCATTGCATTCTTAAGTTTATTAAAAAAAAAATGTTCTCTTTGTTTTCTGTAACAGTAATGTTAACTACTAATTGTTGTTTGTTTATTTATTTAACGTCCCATTATGCTGCTATGGCTAATCGGACGATGTACAGTGGGGGCCTAAATGTTGCTAATCCAGTTTTAAACCCCTCCGATGAACGGCATAACTAAGGATTTTTTACTCCTATTAAAAAATCCTGTGGGTTTGAACCCAGGACCTTTGGCATAGGAGGTTGTTATGCTAACCACCATGCTACAGGTAACCCCTGTTAACTACTAATTATTGTATGTTGTTATTGTTAATTATTGTTTCTTCTTTCAACTGTTAGGTCATTTATATGAGAACAATCAATCCCCGAAACGTGTCGTCTGAACATAGTTGCATATTTATAAGCATTTAATAATTAATACGTGCATGTTGAATTTCATGAGCAATTTATAATAGCTTAGGTGACTATAGATAATAAATTATAGGTGGAATAATCAGGAGTCAGTCATTTTTTTAATTTTTGCTAACGTTTCAGCTCAAGCTTATGAGCCATCATCAGGGCTACAAACATCAGAACAAAAGAGATACATATTAATGTGATAATGAAAAATCTTTTTTTTTTCTTTTTTTAAATTTAATGATGATGATAATATTGTTTATCATATTATCATTATTTGTATCAATAATATACAAGTATGTTGGTATATTTTCTGTTTTATTTCAAATGTTATCATTGTCACTACATTAAAAAAAAATTCATTATCACATTAATATGTATCTCTTTTGTTCTGATGTTTGTAGCCCTGATGGTGGCTCACAAGCTTGAGCCGAAACGTTGGCAAAATTAAAAAAATTTCAAAAACTGACTGACTCCTGATTGTTCCACCTATAATAGTTTCTGCAGTCGACTATACATCCTCAATATAGATAATAAAGTTGTTTGATGGAAGATGTTATTGATTCACGTATCTATTAAATGAAAATTAAGATATATTTCAAACAAAAATTATAGATTAATAAGTAATTATAATAATAACGTAACATACATCGTTTTGTAGCTCGTCGGTTGATTTTGGACAGTTGAGCATCTCTATAATGGAATCACAAAACTCTTCGTTGGAGACTCCCATCGGATTCCCGGCCGGGAAACACTTCTGCACCTCCTTCACCATCCAATTCTTGTTGTACTTAAAACAAAATATTTATGGTTAACCACAACTTCTATCAAGATTGTTTGTATTTCCTAAAAGAAATAAACTAAGGATGATATGGTTTCAGAAGCACTAAAATGAAAGACTAACAAAAAAATAGTGAAAACTATTTATTATGACAGCAATCTTTGTAGAAGCACATTCATTAGTCTTCATCAGCTCAAAAAAAAAAAAAAAAAAAAAAAAAAAAAAATATTAGGTGATCATGCAAAGCCACCAGGTTTTTTCTCCGATTTGGGTACCCACTTGAAAGAGACAGGGTCTGCCCTAGGAGTGCCTCCATACCCTCCGGTTGAATTAACAGAATAAATAATATTTTGTCATAGCCGGGATTTGAACCCAGAACCCAGAGAACAGTGGACTAGCACTCTATCCACTAAATCGCTACCATTCAGCAGCTCTAAAAGGTAACATTAGTCTTCTCAAGTCGTAGAAGAACAGAAATTTTACTTTCACTTACCTATATACTGTAATATACCCATTTTTTAAAATAAAATATAAATATATTTACTTATTATTTAAATATGATGTTAGGAGGCTAACAATCAGATACAAAGTAAAATTGAAATTAACAGCTCCAATTTGGATGTTTGTTTCCAAACATGGCATCCATTTTGGATGGAATTGGAAAATCCTAGCATCCATTTTGGATGGAATTAGAAAATCCTAGCAGGTACAAAACAAAATAGGGCAGATAGAAAAAAGATTAGTGAGTTGGGGTTTGGACTTAAAAGGAGAAGGATCTGCTACAGCCTGAAGAGAAGAAGAATGTCATGATTGTTAGCCTGGTTATTTTTGTAAGTTTATTTATAAATAAAAAGTAAATATAATAATTGTGCCTGATTGTAAAGAGCCCATACCCTGAGAGTAAATAAATTTTAATTTATTAAATATTGTGTCAATTAATTTTTTCTTAAGGAACATCAAAATAAAAAATTAGAACATCATAATATGAAATAATAGTAAGGAAAAGAATTGCAATCGTGAAAGGTCTGTGTGTTTTTTTTATTGTAAAGGAAAATCTTTCATATAACGAAGTGGCTCTTGAATCCACAACAGAGTGAGATTCTTACTCACTAAATACCATCTACATTCTCTGCGATGCCACACCGCGGAACTGCTTGCAGGCATTACTTCGCGGTGGACAGGATGGCTGAGCACCTACTTCTCTACCTCATACTTCACGATACTTGACCTCTTCTCGCTCGCTCCTGGGTTTTCAGTCTACTTCCGACTCACACAGCATAATATAAAACAGCATTCCAGTTTTCTTGACTGGTCAAACATGAGCTGTACCAGATTTTCTGGCGTGGATCTTCCATATCTAGCTGTACCTTCTCCACGGTAAATTTCTTGCATGCAAAGAAAGCATGTTCCACTGTTTCATTCAAAGGAGGACAGGTGGTACATGATGATTCTTCTTCCAGCTTGAACCTGTGGAGATATGACCTGAAGCAGCCATGTCCAGAGTTCAGTTTAGTAAGGTAATAATCAACCTTGCCATGTTTCCTGGTCACCCACGATGTTATATCTGGTTGTGTTTGTGCACTTAACGACAGAGGTAAGTGAAAGTTGAGTACCACGCACCAGATTTTTTAATTTAATAACTGTTACTATTGATAAACTATTAGGTTATTACTTTATTATTCCTTATTAATGTTTTCCTAATTTTACTGAGTACTGTTTTTAATCTTCTTATTTTAATTTTGCATCACAATATTTCTTCATCTTTCTGTATACAAAACTTTTTATGTTACCTTGTTACTTATTTAGCACTAATAAAGACCATCAATGTGGACTTTGTTTCACAACAAACAGTTTTCACTATTTTTTCTAATCATTCATCGACAGCCACATGCAAACCTTTCCATCCTTCACTATAGAGATAAAGTCAACTATTCAATAAAAAATTCAACTTACTAAATCCTTCTCCGGAGATATTTCTTTTTCAACAGGTTTATTGTAAACCATAGAAAAGTTTTCAATAATATTCTTTTGTTGATTAAGATCGGTAAGGAAGCTAGTATCCAGGGGAACCCATTTGGTAGGAGGATTGAATACGATATGGCCTCCCCACAGCGACTTCTCGTTTTGACGCTCATCATCGCTTTTGTTCTCGAATCCTCTTTTGATTTTATCAATGCACTCGTCAGTCAGCTCATCTACAACCTGATTCACAACCTGAAAAAAAAAAAGAAGAATTAAAATGTAAGAAAGTTATTTGAAAAATAAAAAATTATACATAATAGGTTTGTTCGCCGGACTGTGAGAGACGAGCTGGTGCGGCAACGAAGAGTGAAGAGAGACTTCTCTACCCGTCATTTGGGCTGGGAACAGAATAGTACTCACCCAGTCTACGTCAGCGAGGCGATGACGTCCACCAATCGCCACCTCTACTGGCTAGCCCGTCAGAAAAAAATACCAGCCAACATAAAATACATTTGGTTCAGCGGAGGCAGGGTCAGGTGTAGGAAGGCTGACGGTCATCCGGCCATCATAATAAATAAACCATCCGACTTAGATGTATTCAGCTGAATTACGAGATCAAGTCACCACAAGACTATTTTTTTTAATATATTTCTTATCATTTTTCGCACTCAGAATATTTTTTTGTTATTAATTTTGGTAATAATAAGGCACATCAGTAGTATTAGTTTTCTTTATTATAAAGCAATAATAGTTATTTTCAATCTAGACTATTTAAATAATAATGTACTTTTTATTTATATGCACACTAATTACGGCTATCTACATGTTTTATTTGTCCGAGTAATAATATTTTCTGTTGGAAAAACCAATCATTTCATTCAAATTATCAATAGATTTTTGACCTATTTATTTCATCTAACACTATATAACTTCATACCGACTGTTCTTGAAATTATACATATCTTTAAAATTCGCTATAACCTATTTCCTAATCACCAACCTTTTCACTGCTGTCCCATATCCTACATTAGTTATGACTAATATCCTTACATCCTGTCACATCAATGCACAATCCCTTATTGCCCACTATGATGAATTCCAACAGTATTTTCTAGATAACTTTTATCATATTATAGCAGTATCCGAAACCTGGCTTAAACCTTACATTCCTTCCTCTCAAGTATCCCTTACCAATTATTCCTTCTTTCGCCACGATAGATCTGATCGCAGGGGTGGTGGCGTGGGGCTGTATATACACGACAGTCTCAAGGCCAAAATCCTTCTTCAATCTCCATCTCCCGACTATCCCCACATTGAATACCTATTCGTGGACATTTTATCCTACAAAACTCCTCTTCTATATATCCTGGTATACCGACCTCCACATGTTCCATTCGATAACCTGTTTGAATCTTCCCTTGTCCAATGGGTCTCCAGTTATACTAATGTTATCATCTCTGGAGATTTTAATACCAATATGCTTGCGGAATCCTATGATAAATCTTTCCTAGTTAACCTAATCTATTCTATGAATCTTCATCTCGTTCCTTACCTTCCTACCCATCATACCCAATTTTCCGACACCTGGCTCGACCTTCACATTACTGACTCTCCTCTAAAAGTCCTTTCATCCTCCCAGCACCCAGTTCCGTTCCTTTCATCACACGATCTTATCCAGATCTCATACAGCCTACCCGTGAAATCCTTCACTCCCAAAGTGGTCTCCTATCGTAGTTTGGACTTCCTCTCTTACGAATCCCTTCAAACCGACCTTGAATCACTCCATTGGGACACTATATACTCCTCTAATTCTCTAGATCATATGATATCCACTCTTACCTCATACCTCAAAACCTTACTAGACCTTCATGCACCTTTGAAAACCCGAATGTTTCGCCGTCCAACCGCGCCCTGGATAACTCATGACCTAAAGGAGATGATGAAAAAAAGAGAAGCAGCAAGAAGAAAATTTCGACGCACTCGTATGCCGTCTGATTACGAATACTTTAAACAATTACGCAACAGAACCCAGGACGCGGTTCGACGAGCTAAATCCCTACACATCCATAACTCACTCTCCAATGCTCCTGACTCCAAATCCAAATGGAAAATTATCCGAAAATTATCTATCCTAAAATCCAATAACCACACTCCTCTCCCTGTTTCTCCAGACGAGCTCAACAATCACTTTATATCCTTTGCTCCTGTTTCTTTTCCTGCCGCCGATATAGGCCATCAGAGTTTCAATCCAGATAGCTTCTTTTTCTCCCACCTCTCCTATGATGAAATACAAACAGCTATCTTTAAATCTCATACCAATGATTATGGACCCGACAATATTCCCGTAAAACTGATAAAAGCTTGTCTTCCCGTTTTAATACCAGTGCTATACCATATCTACAATTTTTCTTTTCAAAATACCATATTTCCTAATTCCTGGAAAACTGCCTTAGTTCGTCCATTAAACAAAGTTCCAAATCCTACCTCACCTTCTGATTTCCGTCCTATTTCTCTCCTTTCTAATTTATCCAAACCCCTAGAACGCCTAGCACAAATCCAGTTATCAAATTTTTTAGAGGAACGTTCCCTTATTAACCCTTTCCAATCCGGCTTCCGACCGGGTTATTCAACCCAATCCGCCCTACTAAAAATAACTCAAGACCTCCAATCCGCTATAGAACACCAAAAACTAACCATCCTCATCCTTCTAGATTTCTCTAAAGCATTTGATACTGTAGACCATAACATCCTTCTGGCCAAACTACGAAATATTCCTCTATCGAACAGTGCTCTGCGCTGGTTCAAATCCTTCCTCTCCAACCGCTCACAGTATGTAGTGACCCCAGGTCAACCTCCTTCCAGAACCCTGCCTCTATCCTGTGGTGTACCTCAGGGATCATCATTATCCCCTTCTTTATTTGCAATTTATATTAATGACCTTCCCCTCCAGATCAATCACTCCCAATACCATATCTATGCAGATGATTTCCAAATCTATCTATCCTTTCCTCCTTCCCACCTATTACAAGCCACGGAAATGCTTCAAGAGGATCTGAATCGAATCAGCATTTGGGCAGCGGACAACAAGCTTAATTTGAACACTAAGAAGACCAAGGCAATTGTAATAGGTTCCAATCCCCTCCTTAAGACACTTCCACCGATTCCCACTATGTTTCTGAATAATAATCCAATACAATTCCATCTTTCCGTTAAAAACCTCGGAGTTACCCTCGATCAAACCCTTTCCTGGAAAAATCATGTTTCCGAAATCTCCCGTCGTACATTCTCCACCTTAAAACTTCTGAATTACCTCCGTCCCCTTCTTCCTATAGAAACCCGTAAGCTTTTGGTAAGTTCCTTAATATTTCCCCACTTCGACTACTGCTGTGCGGTGTATGGAGGTGTCTCTGGGGATCTCGAGGCAAAACTAAAACGAATGTTTAACTGCTTTATACGTTTCATCTTTGGGATATCCAGAGACACCTCTGTAACTCGTTTTTACGAAGAGTTGAAGTGGCTTTTCCCTTCCTACCGCCGTAAATACTTCCTGGCATCCTTCCTCTACCAAGTTATCCAATCCCGGTGTCCGTTTTACATCTCAGATCTCCTTATATTCAAATCCTCCGTTCGTTCCCGTTACACCCGCTCACGGCCTTCAGATCTGTATATAACGTCCCATCGATCCGCAGCTTTCGATAGATCTTTCTTAATACGATCCGCCTCCCTATGGAACTCCATTCCCCATAATATCCGTGACTCCCAATCTCTCTCCACATTCAAATCCTGTCTATTTAGCCATTTCCTATCAATCCAATTTCTAAATAATCCCAAGTAGATGCTAATTTCAAGAATAATTAACTAATAAATAATAGAACAGATTTACTTATTTAATTATCATCTTCAACGGTAAATTCAACAGAGAATATTTGAAATCATTATCTTTTCAAAGTTGCAAGATCAAATTGTAAATATGTTTAAAGAAGAATAGTAATTTCCTTTGTTTTTAAAAAACTGTGTGCATACATGCATATGCTGGTGTGTGTATGTGTGTATGTATGTACGTATGTATGTGTGTGTATATATGGATATATATACGTGTGTGTTTATATATATATGTATATATATTTCTTTTATCTGATTAAATTTTTTTTTTTATATAATTTTTTGTTTCTCATGTTAACATACTTTTATTTTTCTGGTTTGTACATTTTTATTACAATTTAGCTTTTAAGTTATTTTATTAGTTCATGTTATTAGTTTAATTCTTTTCTGTTTTTTAGTCATTTTACTCTAAGACTCTAGTCTTAAGTCCACCTTTTTATTTCCTGTTATGTTATTCTGAAGGGACTTGTCCCAGAATAAATAAAGAATTATTATTATTATTATTATTAATAAGCAATTCAGATTAAATCATAAAGATATAATATAATATGTAAAAGGCCGAGATAAAGCTAAGCCACAGATTTTTTTTTTACTTTTTTTGTTATTACTTCGTATAAAATTAGTAATAATATAGTTGACCGTTGAGAATATTAGACGAGGAAGATGATTGGGGGTGCGGTCATCGGTGTGGTGAACTTCTGGAGATACCTTATCTCAGTCAGTACGTATTTTCTTTCTTATTGATTGTGTTCTCTTTTCACCACTTATTTCTTTCTCCCTCTTTCCCTATTCATATCTTTTTCCGTTATATATCTTCAGATATAAATGTTAGTTTGTTTATTTATTTAACACCACTTTATGCTACTGTGGCTAATCGGACAATGCTATAGTGGGAGTCCTAAATTTTGCCTAACCAGGTTTTATTAGGATAGGGATCTTTACCGAGTACCTAACATCGTACAGGATGGAAACCACCTTTTAACGTCCCCTCCGAAGGAACGGCATAACTAAGGATTTTTTATTCCCATTAAAAAATCCTAGGACCACCTGCGGGTTTAAACCCATGATCTTTGGCATAGGAGGCTGTTATGCTAGCCACTCAGCTACAAGTGATCCCTCTAGACATTATATAAACAGAGTTTAAGTTTAAAATCTATGTATTAGTTATCTGTAATAATAATTGCTCTAATTGAAACCTGTTTAATTCAATCTTTCCCTGCATGCCACCTATTAATATTGGTAAACACTACACCTTTGGAAAAAAACTGCAATGATTCCAAAAAGTATAGTCCTTAAATACTTTAAATATATTAATTAATCTAGTTTTTGAAGCAACCACTGCCTTAAAAAAGCAGCCATTTAAAAACAGAGCATATAAAATAGAAATCAGTAAACTTCGATTCACGACAATTCATTTTAAACATAGGATATATTTTCATAGGAGACTATAAATATTATTAACAATATCATAGCAAACATATGAGATAACAAATATAATTAACAATATCATACCGAACATATCTGGTTGACAGTGGTAAAGCTGACGTTGCCATAGAGCTGTTTGATAAGGGTGCAATGTTTATTAAGAGCCTTCTTCTTATCCATAAATAGGCGAAAAAGAAATGCTGCAGTTTCGTCAACTATTTTTTGCTCACCACCTACGGTAAAAATTACTATTAATATAAAGATAGATTTATTTATTTAAATCTCCTAATAAATAGAGCCTCACTTAGTAATACAATTATAAACACAATAGTAACTAAAGCAATAGTATTGATATAATTCAAATATAAATAAACTTAATAGTTTCAATAGCTATACACTTTTTATAACATAAATCATTTTAAAAAACATTAAATTAATAATTAAAGGTTAATGAATTGATTGAAAATTCAATTTATATACATACACATACATATATTGCCCAACAATATATTATTTACAAATATACTTTATATACGTGGTTCGCCTTTCTGTTTACACAATATGTTTATACAAGCCAATATCAGTTGTACATAAATAAACTAATGTTGTTATTCATTAATAATGAATGGTCTTCTTTTAAGACAGTTAATAATATAACAGTAAAGCTATTTTCATTGTATTGTGTCTTGTACAATAAATGTTGTATGAAATTGTTTTTTGTTAAGTCATTTACGTGTGGGATGTAGTAGTTTCTAAGTGAGCTGTAGATAGAAAACTATGCGATTAAGTGGTGACATTGCACAGATTTCCTTTAGGTTGGTGTTTTAAATGTGATTTTTGGAAGGATAAACTTAAAGTTGAATTTACTAGACAGAAGGGCTTGAGCTATTATTTTTATAATAATAAATGAGATATTATCTATTACACTATATGTTTCAATGGGTAAACATGATGAGTATATATTATTGTAATAAGAACTTTATGCTCTTGTTTGTAAAGATTAGATGTTGTCAGGGATATTTCTATTTAAATTTAATAGACTTTTGAAATAGTTAAATTCAACTTTTTCAATGGCATCCAAGTACCTTAAGCTCCATATTCCTATGCTATAATTTGTTTAATTTATTTATAGAATTTATTAATTATACTTCTTTCGACAGTTCTATACATCTGTGAAACATGGTCGCTTACTTTGAAGGATGAACATCGCCTTAAGGTTTCAGAAAATAAGGCACTGGGTAAATTATTTGGTCCAAAAAGGGGCGAGACCACTGGAGAATTCAGAAGGTTGCAAAACGCAGAATTGCGGAGCTTGTACTCAGTGATTATAATTGAGTTGATTGACTGGTAGGTGTTCAAGAGGTAGGGCGAAGCATCAATGGGAGGATTGTGTTAAGTCTAATCTCAGAGGCTTGGGCTTGAACAGTGATCATTAGATGAATCTTCATAGGCAGTATTTTGTGCTTTCAGCATAGAACCTTCGGTAGGCCTATTATTATTATCAAAAAAATATTATTTATTATGATGGATTTATTCATTAGTTTCATCAGCTTCAAGATTGTTTGTTGAATTTTGATTGTTAATTACTGATGATTAATTAATAAATAGTTAAAGGCTTCAATAATAAAAGTAATTAAATATAAGATACATTGATTGAAGAGAAAAAAATGTCAATAATGCTAGAATTAGTCTCCCCGGATTAATAATAGCATAAATAAACATAAATTTTATAAAGAATATGAGACAAAAAAAAAAAAAAAAAAAAATTCAAATATATATATATATTCTATCAGAAGTGGCAAGCTCTGTCTTAGGTGTCTATACTCGCCCCCCGAATCTCTCCATCCCTCGACAGACTTCTCTCAGATCTCTGAAGGCCTCTGTGGATGGTCCTCGACTCTTCTGTCTCTGAAATACGACTGACCTCTTCTTGTGAATAGAACACAACTAGTCACCTCTATCTCCTCTTTTTTTGAAAAATACTATATTTTGGAAATTGCCGATCTCCTATAATGACAAAGGAGGGAGGGGGGCTGATATGGGAACTGTCCGAAGTCGGCGGTCCAGCCTTTGGATAGTCCCAGTTCTCTGGGTTTGGGCTAAGTTATGACAGAGCTTGTAAAGCTACAAAAGAACAGTGAGTATCATTATTATAATCTCTTGTAAGATTTATTATTATTTATCTTTAAGATCCCATGTTTGTATTGCAGATTTCCCAATTTTCATCACTTTTAAATGCTTATAAATAAATATGTAGGTGCAGTTAGTTGTAATTTTTGTAGACTAAAGTAGCCTTTGCAGCACGGTGGTCTAGTGGATAGGGCTCTAGTCTACGGTTATTTGAACCCAGGATGATTCTGGGCTACTGAAAATACATCAAGTAAATTTGATAGTTATATTATACAATGACATGAAATAGATGTAGAGAGGCTTCCCGTTGGAAGCACTCTAAAAATATTCTAAATTAGAAGATGCCGAGGCCATCTCCTTTTCGGACGCCTTGGAGGATTATCAGGAATTGAAGAGGAAGGAAGGATTGAAACTAGTGGGTTAGAGTGAGAATGGAGTTTGTCATGAAAGGATTGATACCTTGTCTGGGCCAAACCAGTAAGATTGGGAGCATTAAGGTCATTATGTATGAGTTTATTCGTGACAAAGTAAGGAGTTTTGAGGATTTTACGATTAGATAGTTTGGTAGGGCCCCGTAGCTCAATTCCGTAAATCCAGATTGGTCTTATAACAGTCATGTAGATGAACCTTTTGTAGTTGAGAAGGTTTGACTGTTTGTCTAGTAAGTGTTGAAGTAGCCTAAACCGGCGAGCAAAAATAAGTTTGTACCATTTTTCAATATTTCAATTTAATCCTCTCTCTACTTATAAAATCCTGTTTACGTGATCAATGATGTTTATATATTCTAAAAAAGGATTATTTAAGGTGCTTACATGCATCAGTTTCAAACAAGATTCCTTATCTTTAAGCGGTATTTGTTTTACACAAAATGGAAGAAAAAAAAAATTATTTCGTCATTAATTTACAAAAAGGAAAATTTGCTGGGAAGATATTTAACATTTACAGTGTACAGTGATGATGCCTTAGGAGAATGCACCATCTAAGTAAATGGTTTGCTCAGTTCCGAACCGGAAATTTTGACTAGGAAACACAAAGTGCACGGGTCGTTCTTTAACTGTTGATGGTGACCAAATTCAAGCAAAATTTATCAAAAATATTTAATTTTTGATTAAATAAACAAATACTATAATTGATTAAAAATATTTACAAGAAGTTTTTATTGAAATTACCTGATTGAAATAAAAACATTACAAACTTGTTATACAACCCAATACTCATTAAGCTATAAGAAATGCATTTAATCTCATTACAAAACAAATTTTAAAAAATAGCATTTTGCAAAATTTTTACTGAAATATTTCATCAACATACCACAGATTGTTTTTGCCAATTCCTGTAAATGGGTGAGGTCTTTCGACGCCTGCGGTGACATGCAAGAATGGCGTTCAATTATCTTCTTAAGATCGGACCATGAAAATTTACTGGAAAAAAAAAATCACTATTATTAGTACTGGTGTACAATTAAATTATAATTATAAAATATTTATAATGAATATAATTAGTTGACCGTTGAGAATTACAGGAAGGTATTAGTCCGGGTGGCGGTCAGTAAATGAAACAATTAAACAGTTTTAATCATTGTGGATGTAATTAGTTGACCGTTGAGAATTACTGGAAGGAATTAGTCCGGGTGGCGGTCATTAAATGCGGTACGTATCTCCACTCTACTTCATATTTTTATATTTCATATTTCATGTAAATTATTGATACCTGTGTACATTTTGTTTAGTGAACATTTTTATTTTTTCTGTATAACACTTTCATTATTGTACTATGGTCATTGTATTTTAATTAAGTTTTTTTACATATACAGTTCTTCTGTTATTTTTTAATACCGACGTTCTCTAGCTAAATAGGTTATATAATATTGTATGTAATGTCATTGAAATTATATTCTTTTGTATCTTTTTAGCCTTGATGATGACCCACAAAGGGGGTCGAAACGTTGGCAAAAAGTTGAAACTATTTAGTTGTTTCATTTAATGACCGCCACCCGGACTAATTCCTTCCAGTAAACAGTTTCAACTTTTTATTGTCTGCCTATGTTTGTAATTCCAAATTGTGCGTCATTATCAGGGCTAAAAGGATACAAAAGGAATACAGTGAGTGTATAGTAACATATATAAATGTGAAAGAACAATTAAAGAGAATATAGAAAAAAAGGTGTATATAATATATATATAAGGTATATATAAAAATATATTTACATCCTTTAACTCAGTAGAATATAAAATATTGTTTTTAATGTTATTATAATTTTAATAATTCTTACACCCTTTTTTCAACATTCTCTTTAATGGTTCTTTTACCTATATATATTACTAGAAGGAATTAGTCCTGGTGGAGGTCAATGAATGAAACAATTAGGTAGTTTCAACCATTTATTTTCTGCCAACTGTTTGTAGGTCCACCTTGTGGGTCATCATTAGGGCGTATTGTTCAGTTTACATTCGCCTACAATACGCCCTGATGATGACCCACAATGAGGACCTACAAACGTTGGCAGAAAATAAATGGTTGAAAGTACCTGATTGTTTCATTCATTAACTGCCAATTAATTACTAATTCCAGACTAATTCCTTCGAGTAATTCTCAACGATCAACTAATTATATCCAATATATATATATATATATATATATATATATATATATATATATATTACTATACACTCATTGCATTCATTCCTTTTGTATCTTTATAGCCCTGATGATGACCCAAAATGTGGACCTACAAATGTTGGCCGATATAAATAGTTAAAACTATTTAATTGTTTCTTTTACTGATCACCACTCGAACTAATTCCTTCCTATAAAATATTTAATAATTTTGTTTTATTCTTTCTTCATCATCTTCATTATATTCTTAATCTCAGTTAATACAATCAACAGTGGGTTATTTATTCTTTATGAATAAACTGGTCTTCAACAGACCATGAAGAAATACATTTTTCAATTCAGGGTGGGAATGAAACATGGGGATCAAGAGGTCAGAATATCAATCAAATTATCAAACATTGATATTATAATTCAGTGGAGGCTGAGTAAATATACACAAGATAACGAAAAATATATGATTTCGTAATTTTATTTTATATTATTTATATCTGGAAGTACTAATTAATGATGAGAGACAGCGAGAAAGACCGAGCTTAAGATGGGTGGATGGAATCGCTGCTTATACTCAAAATATCATAGGCATCTACAAATGGATATTAGCAGCACAAGACCGTGACGAATGAGGAGTTTGTTACAGGAGTTCAAGACTCAGTACCAGGTTAGATAGACTACTTCCTTACACTTACAAGGAGAGGGTCCTGAATGTGCCTCACTGATTTTGATGACATTTTTTAAAGGTAAAACTAGACATTAAACTATTAGGCTCTGCAAAATATTAGGGGCCAACTTTTCCCAGGAGTAGCGTAAAAAAAAAAAAAAAAAAAAAAAAATAGGCAAGTTTCTGCACAAAAATTTTATTTAAATAAGATACATTTTATTCAATATCTCTACTTAGGACTCCCACTGTGGAATCGTCCGATTAGCCACAGCACCATGAAAGTGATGTTAAATGAATTAACAAAAAAGTAGATAAGCTGTTAGTATGACTGATAATAATCAAGCTTTATCGCACTTGCTATCAGACCCTTTGAACCTGAACACTATGTTGAAAAATTTAAGCACTGCCGATAAGGTAAGCGTGATGATGGCAAGGAATTCAGACAAAAAAAGGTTGTTAAATACACAAATTAAGATAAGTTTGTAATGGAAGATGAGGATTGGTATAAAGATAACACAACAAATGTTGAAAGATTTCATTAAGAGAAAAAATATCATCAGAATACATGGAACTAGATGAAATCTTACAAACTTATCCTTTAAATTTTTGTACTAAAATAATATAAGTACCAAAGAAACCAATATGGATTTCATTAAAATATTTATTTAATTTCTTAACATTAATGCATTCATAAAGGAGAGGTAAGTTGCATCCAATTCATATTGTCAAGACTCCAATATATAAAAATCAAAGGCACATTCAGGCTTGCAATGCACAATTTTGATAAATGCAATAAAATAAATCTATAATTTCTGAATTACATAAAAGGATTGAGAAATAAGAGGAAGGTGTAAATGCCACCTGTAGGAAGTCATGTAGTTCAAGGAAATCAAATGATGTTTCTCTCTTTGAACAAGAAATTAAGAAAGAGATAAAAGAATAGAAAAATGAAAGATATGAGAGATGGCATTTGTAAATAATGGTATGGGCAGGTTTATCATAAAATATTTACAAATGTCCTATGACAAAACATCAAACTGTTCATTTTAAAGAGAATTCTTAAAAACTTCACTTAATAATATAGGTTTTAATACAATAAAGAAATGGACATATGCAAGAGAAAATTTACTTATGTCTTTCCAAAGGCTTGACAGAGGCATTGTCAATAAGATCCTTTCTTGGTTCTAGACGTGTAAAAGATCTTAAGTATCTTGTTAATCTTGGAAGAGGTTTGGCTTCTATTCTAGAAGAGAACTGTTTGCAGTCAAAGGTTGTCATTAAACCATCCATTTTAAATCGTCTTGATGAAATTGATTAATAGTTCATATCCAAATTGAGAAGATGATATTTTGTTAATATAAATAAGTGAAATAAAAGAAAATATGGATGTAAAACTCTCTATAACATAAAACGGACAACCAACTTAAAACATAAGAACCTTCTCCTTGCAACAACATCTAATTCGATTTAAATCGTAACTCAATTATTTTATTAAACATATCAATTCGGAAGATACATGAAACATTGGTTTGCTTAAATTTCCTTCAGACCTTATTTATATTTTTTAAAAACCCAAATCTTCCTACTAAATGTGCTGAAAAATAATAAATTATAAATATTAAGCCTTATTTGATTAATCGAAATATAAAATCGAATTTTTGACATTTCAAAATTTAACCAGTGAGTTACCTTCCACCTGTTAAGCGGTGTAGTTATATGAACTATTCCTATCATTTTAAGTTTAATAGTGTTAATTAGTTTATATTTAATAACTATTTAACATTGCCATTTGTTTGCTATCCACATATTCTTTACATCATCTCTGAAATATGAGTGATTCGGAAGAGATAGTCTTGAGCCAAAAAACATGGGTCAAATCAATGGAAGCAATAGAAAAAGTACTCTCAATATCATGTGAAGAAGATATTTATTCATTTTGATTCTCACATTTAATTTACCTTTTATTTTAGGATGGATTCAGAGAAGGTTTTGAAGCTGGAAGAGATAAGAATTACCAAAATGGCTTCGATGTTGGTTATAAAGTTGGGTTTGAGCTAAGTTATGACAGAGCTTTAAGAGCTACTAAAAAACTGTGAGTATCTTTGAATAATAAATGAATATAAGCTGCTGTCGGATCTATTTATTTTTTATCTTTATGATCACATGCTCGCATTACAGAGTTGCTTTCCTTCTTAAGACAGCGCTACACGGTGAGAAATAGCTTTTTAATGTAGAAACTCAATTTTAAGAAATTGAACATTATTTATAATAAAAGGTAGGAAAAAATAAATTATTAAGTAACATAGAAAATTTGGTAATTGAATATTTATTATAATATGTTGAAAGTATGTGATATTCACTTTCACCTACGATTCACGAATTTCACCTCACCTACACATACCCTAATTCTCACCGTGTAGCGCTGCCTTTGAATGCTTGTGAATAAATATATAAGTGCAGTTAGCTGTACTTTTTGTAGAGTTTAAAGTAGCATATGACGAGGTAAACTGAAACTAATTATACAAAATCTAGAAGATATGATTATACTGAAGAATCTCATTTGACTTGTACAAATGATGATGCGAGGATCCTAGTGATCTCTTAGAAGAGTTCAGAGTAGACAAAGGGGTTATGCTCTTGCCTACCTACTAGGCTAGCGCACTAGTCTCTCATGCTACAGGTTCAAATTCCCAATCCTGGCAGGGCTTTTTTAAGGATGTAATTAAATGGGGATTTACTCACAGCCTCTCCCCCGGGTTTGTGAGACCCGTTAGCCAAATGGTGGCCACTCACAAAATTTGGCGTTGGGAGTCATTACTCTTGGGGGTCATTACCCTACTCTACAAAATGCATCGAGAAATGTGAGTATAATCTCTCAGGAGATTACACCATGAGGCCCAGGGCCTGCACGACCTGTTGCGCCTCTGGAAGAAGATGAATGTAAGATATATTTTTGACTGTTTCTGAAAGAAGTTGATTTATTTTGGTATTTTACAACTCATCTACAAGTATATGTCATGCACATTTTTCTACATATAATCTTTAACCGCTTCATCTGCAGTGTCCTCTAATATCATTTACTCAACATCTCATTGCCCATCCTATAGGGCTTCTATACATGACTCAAAGCCCTATATTATGGCCGATAAGATGTTGATAAGTAAAATTAGATGACACTGCTGGTGAAAGATTCTAAGTGCAGAAATATGCATGATAAATACTCGAGGATGGTCCTAGAAGCCCAAAAGTTGTAAAATACAAAAATAAATCAACTTCTTTCGGGAATGGCCAAAAATATTGAAACAAAATAAAAATTAGAACTATGGTGAGAAAATTATAAATAATGTTTAAGTTCTCAAAAATGTGTTTCTCAATTTAAAAAAACATGTTTTTATAATGTGTTTAATACTATTGAGTTGTGTCACATGAAATGTCCGTTTTCAAGGTAAAGGATTTTTATTAAAAATACGATATGAAAACAAGATAATTTTATTCGAAGTATTTACCTTCTTTTTCTACACATTTTTTCCAACGTGACACTAACTTTTTTATCCCAGAACTGAAAAACTCTTAGCTTTGAAGTGAAACAAAATCTGAAAATTCACTTTTCACTTGATCATCATTTTCAAAAAGTTTTCCTTTGACGAGGTTGTCTAAATTCCTGAACAGGTGGTAATCTGTTGGAGACAAGTCGGGAGAATATGGTGGGTGCGGAAGAACTTCGTAGCCTAGTTCTTTCAATTTTTGCACGGTATGTTTTGAAACATGAGGTCTTGCTGCCACTCAGTGAGATCATGAGGTACCCATGTATCAAGCTTTTTTACTTTCCCAATACACTTTAAATGTCTGGAAACGGTATATACATTTGCATTTAGTTGTGCTGAGAGTCCTTTAACAGTTTGGTAGTGGTTTCCTTCTACTGTATGTTTGAGGACATTGTTGTCTATCACGGACAGAGGTCTTCCTCGGGGCAAGTTTTCCTAGTCGGTATCCCCTGCTGAAAACTTAGCAAACCAACGGCGAATGGTCCGTTCATTAACACTCCCTTCCCCAAATGCATTGCAAATATTTCTAGCAGCCTCAGCTGCTGAATGGCCGAGTTTAAACTCGTACAAAAGTGTTACTCGAAAATTGCTTGTTTCCATGTTCATATTTGGAGGTATACTAAAAAGTGGGTAATTGATCGGGAAGCTAATGTTTATAATACAAAGGTGGAAGATTAGTAACTGTTTACTTTAAATATGTAAACATTCGGAAGAAAACAACAGAGACCTGCAAAATCCTTTATGTATTTCAGAAACTATAAAAACGGACATTTCATGTGAAACAACCCAATAGCAGTAACCAAAAACTATTCAACCTCTTCAATAGCTAGAATTTGGTTAAGATTTTGGATATGTTGATGAGATGAAGATCCTAACCATAGAAATTTGTGGTACAAGAAAGAAGTAGACCGAATTTGTAGATTTAGGTTTTTGTAAAAGATGCAAGAACATTATTCAAGAGGGTATAAAGAAACACTGTGCAGGATAGAGCCAACAGGCGAGGGCTATTGAAGCAGCCCGCACTCGGTGACGACTAGTTGCCATGGACAATGGTTTTTGAGGTGATTCGACTCTTGATATTTCCTAGAAAGGCAGTTTGGAAACATTTTTTAATTCAATATTTTCCTGATATTCATCATGAACATGTTCATAAGACTCATCTTTGTTACCTCGAGGAGGTCTCCAGTCACCTACTTACTACGGCAAGTTGAAGAGGCTCCTTCTATCCACAGTATCCTACAATTTAAATCCTCAGTCCATTCTCTTAAATATAGATCACACAATTCTGACATTTACATTCCCACCCATAGAACTAAATCTTTTGATCATTCTTTTTATATCTGCTCTGCAGCCCTCTGGAATTCTCTGCCTACTCATATTCACCATGCTACTTCCTTCTCTCATCCAAAACCCGCCTTTTCCTACATTTCTTGGCATCCCGAACAGGCGCACAACAAACGTGAATTTGCAACTAGCTTATCCTAATTTCAATGTAAGTTATAATGATCTATTTTTCCCCAATCTTAGCATTGTGGAATAATTAGTTTATTTTAAATGTCCTTAACCCTAGTATCTTTTAGGGGATTTATTTACTTTTTATTTTGTTTATAATCTGTATTTTTTTTTTTTTTTTTTAATATATACATATAAGTTTTATTTTTGTTTATTTATTTGCACATTGTAAATAAAAATTAATTTTATTGGTTTATCGGCCAGATATATATACTAATATATACTGTACAATATTGTTATTCTTAAGGAACATAATACCAGAATACTGTTTGTTTGGTCTCACCATCATTATGAAGAATGATTAGGACTAGACCAAGTGGCAGTTAGAACTAGTGGACTGTATTGAACAAGTGAAAAAACTGGCTAGGATTAAATATTGGTGTATTTGTAATGCTTTAAACAGATGGGAAAGGTCATGGATTACAATTTAGGTGGGCTACATAATTACTTCTTGGTATATTATTCCTCTCAGTTGATCTATTTGTTCTCCCTGCCTTGTCGTCCAACCTAGGGCGACCTTTTCTTCCTCTACTCCGTCCTTATATCAGCGTACTCAGTAGAAAGGAGAAGGAAATGGTATGTGGCATGCTCGCTTCTGCTGTTCTTAGGCTATATTCCTACCATATGTTTTTTGTAACAAAAGATGGCCGCTTGTGGCACATTGATTGCATTGAGCTTAAAATTTAACTTACTATAACAGCTTCATTTCTAAATAGTGCTTTTTACCTTTGATTACTATAATTTGTATTTTTAATTTATAATTATTGAGAACATTGATAATTTTTATTTATTTTTCAGGATAATTGAAAAGGCAGTTGCTCTTTATGAATCCCCTAATGAAAACTGTATAATTTGTTCCATGAATGATGAAGATAAAATGATGGACCTTCCTTTAGATGACATAGTAAAAGAGCAAAGACTTTCACTTTTAGAGTCTTGATTAATTTATCTGTTAAGAAATAATAAATTAAGAAAGTAATTTTTTTAAATATAAAAATGATAACTAAGTAAAGGCAATTAATAAAATTATTGGCACTGGAAATTAATGATGTTATTTGCATCTTGTTTTTAGACTTTTAGAAGTCTAATTGTAAATGATGAGGTTATGAATCTAAATTAAAGTTAAAAATTAAATAAAAAAATAAATATGAAACAAAATAGAAAAAGGATTTTCCTATTAAAAAAAAAGAAACAAATCTGTGATAAAATTATTGTGATAACTAATGAATTTTATATGTAGGTAATAAATGTAATACTAATTAAGGTAAATAATTAAATATGGAATCATTTATATTTTAGAATGTTTAATAACATAAGAATAATTTCTTCTTTAATAGAAGAATGAGAGACATTCTTAATTTTTACTTTCACTTATATATGATTTTTTTTTTTTAATACAGATTTACTCTTCAAATGTATTTATGACAATTTTATGTTAAAATAAAAAAGATTTTTAAAACTATTTAAACTGTAATTATTTTTCAGTATACATAGGTTTCTTATCTCATATTTATGTATTTAATGTATGAATAAAAACTACTTATTTTTGCTTTTAGTCAATAGCCTTGTTTTTCTATAGCTGTCTTCTGTTACACATTTCCTCTTCTTCTCGTCTTCAATAAAATCAGAACTGTTGGATAAGTAATTAAATATGAGATATTTTTTATGCATTTCTCTCATTATATTACTTAAATTTTCAACTGTCTAATCATTCTTAATATGTTGTTTTCATAATTGTTTTCCTTTACCATTATATTCCAAATTTTCATAACTTATTACCATATTTTATTATTATTATCTTTTTATATTCTCTTTTATCGTTTTTTTTTTTTTTTTTTTCTTTTTCTTAACCCTAATAAAGGCCCAAGAAAATTAACAGAATACAAAAATATTCATTCAGATGTGTTTGAATTTTTCCTGCTATACTCTGTTTTTTAAGTATCCTTAAATTCTTCCGTAACCTTCCACTATCCAACTTGTAAGCTCCTTGTATCCTTTCTTGTTTTCTCCTACTTTTGACTATTGCTGTGTGGTGTATAATACAATTCCAGAATGGGTTTGACAGACTGAAGCGGATTATGAACTTCTTTTTAAGATATGTCCTCAGGACCTCAAAGAGGTCTCATGTTACCCACTTACACAGTGAGTTAATGTGGCTCCTTCCCACCATCCACAGAAAACATATCCTAGGAGCATACCTTTACCAAACCATTAACTTCATGCATCCTTTCTACATTTTTTTTTACAATTTAAATTGACCTTAACGCTCCAACTGGCAGAACTAAAACTTTATTATTCCTCTCCAGTCCTCTACTACCCTCTGGAATTCCTTACCCCACTCATATTCGCCATGCTTTTTCTCTCTCTATTATCATTCAAGTCCTAGTTGATCCAAATCTGTCTTCCCAAAGAGATGTTCAACAATTCTGATATTCCAAATAGAAAAATCAAACTTAAAATGAAACAAAATAATAAGTTTTGTTAACTAATTCATTTATTTTTTTACTTTTTCATAATATCTTTCTACTAAAGTTGTTTTTATTTTTTGTACCTTTTTTTTTTTTTTTTTTTCATATCATTTTATTGTCACATCATCATAAACAAAAAGTAATTATAAAGGGAAGAAGTTGATTCTGGGTGCAGTCAGCAAAAGACTTAATTAAGTAGAAAACTTAACTTAATTTGTGCCAATGTTTCGGCCTAAATTATAGGCCTTCAACAGCGCAATTGAAGGAGGCAGATACCAGACATGACAAAAATTAATTAAGTTCCTTTAGCCTTTTGGCCAGACCCATAGTATATTTCAAATACATATTTCTTATTCTTAAGAGACTAACAGAAACCCCAGAGTAAAAGTCTACTTCTATTTGTAGAAAGAAAGGGGACTGTGTTTTTCTAAATCTAACCAAATTGACTGTTCGATCAATAATTGAATCATAGGAAAAGTGTTTATAATAAAGTAAAAAAAGTCTACATATATTCCAATATAAAAGACAGATGTAAATTAAATACAAATTGACACATTGATAAAAATTATTTATTAACAAAATTATTTACAATTAAATATAGAAGAAATCACAGAATGCTGGCATATTTCTTTACAATGCTTTTATAGTAGTCAAATATATTTTGAACAGCAGATTTACAAATCAAAACTGCTTTTTCATAAACTTCTAAACTGCATTCTCCTTCGACATGGGCTGCGACAATGTTATACTTGACATTTTCAAACCCAAGAGTAATCAATATTTTTGCTTTCTGAAACATGAAAAAGTCATTAGAAAAGCAATAGCGCTTACAGATACGGAATACATAAAAGAAATAAAAACCACCACTTATAAAATACTTTTAGAAAATTTCTACCCAAGAAAATTAATAAATATCTGGTATTCTGAGTTTAAATATAAATCTGATAAGAACCCTGACAATAGTATTGGTAACAAAATACAGCAAACAGTTAGAATAATTAAAGATATTGGTAGAATGAGTGAGAAAAATAATAAACAGAAAACCATTACAGATTTTTATAAAAGCGCTACAGATGAAAAAACAACAGATGTTAATAATCAAAATATTAAAGATGCTGAAATAAATAAGAGCATAAACATCAAACAATTTTTCAAAATGCAATATATACCACATCTTACTAGTGAAATAAATAAAACATTATTAGCTTATGATTTACCCAACATCAAATTAGGCCTTTATAACCATAATAAATTACAAAAATTCCTCACTAGTACAAAAGACCCTATAAGTAATGAAGAAAAATTAAATGTGGTATACAAAATAAATTGTCTAGACTGTGAAAAATGTTACATAGGGGAAACGTCCAAAAAAGTTAGTACTAGAACTAAACAGCACAAAAGTAATTGTAACAACAGTAAAAATATAAATACAACTGCTTTATCACAACATAGCATACATTTGCAACATAAGTTTGATCTCAATAGACCACAAATTTTGGAAATAGTAAAAAATAAACAAAATAGAAAAACCATAGAGGCTATATATATATCAATAAAAATATAGATAAAACCGTGAATTTTAAAACTGACTCAAGACATTTAAGTTACCACTATTCCGATTTAATTAATAAATTAAAAATATAATATAAATAATTAATAATAAATTTTTAAAGAATTTCACAATATGAAATAATAATAACTATATACAAGTTAAAAATTGGTCTAATCCTTAATCCAGTTGAGGACAAAGATCTGAGCAATACTCTTGCTCAGATCTGAAGTGTTTAGAATTTGACTTCATTTTTATTTTTTTACCTGGCTGAAGGTGTGACTAGTAAAATGTTGGATTACAGAATATATAACGTGGTAACTTTATAATATTTATTTATTTATTTAACTAAGTACTGTGCAACATTGTTAAATTTTTGCTTTTATTGCCTCCATATGATTTTAAAATTTGTTAATTAATAGTTTTAAAATGTTTGTTATCAATTGACTCCTAATTTAAAAATTGTTTAAACCATTCACTTCATTATAGTGATTTTTAATGTGATGGTAAATTGCTTAAAAAAATTTTTTTGTAGACTTCTGAAGATGGGAGAATATCCCGAAATGTCATGAAATAAATGATCAGTATTAATGGAAGAATTATTCAGCCCTAAATCAACCTTAATAATTAAATGAGATCTTCCGTGTTTAGAACATATTGATATAATGAAAAAGTCAATGTTAAAAGAAAATCAAGGTAAAAATAATTTGGTCTGCAACTGCAACCATTGTTCAAGGTTGCTTGAAATAAATAGAAAATGTCCAATCGGATTACAACAGTCAATAATGCTAAAATCATTTAATGTATTATAGAGATGAAAGATAGATACAGAATGAGAAAATTATTGCATTACTATGCTAGTTACAATGGTGAATCTAATCTAAACAAGACTTTTGGTCCTGAAAGCCTTGAGAGAAGATGGAGTGTCCACATTGCAAGTCAAGGGATCAATTAGAGTAAGCAACAACTCACGGCTGGTAACGAGGGACAAATTTAGTTATGTGGTTTCTGTGCATGTATGTTTTTGTACAAATCATATTTATATTAAATTTTTTTCTACCACAAATTATTTTATTTCATTAGAAAAAAATATTTGTATTTCAATATTTTAATTATTTATTTTATTTTTGCTTTATATAATTCTTATTGTATTCCTTCCAAAGGGAGAAGCTTTAGTCGATAAAGGCATTATTATTATAATTGGTTCACACTTGCATATGTTTAATAGAATACCATGTCTAACGATCTAAATGGTAGTTAATAGAAACAGTTCATAAATAAAACAAAAACACCTGTACCTCTAAAACTCATGAAAAGTCTCGGGTTCAGTACTTATAGAGATTCGTACTGCTGCTAGGCCAACGACCGTGCAATGAGGTGATTAGGTCTAAATCAAGCTCGGCCGCTAGGTTTTTCCCCCAATTTCGAGTGCCCACTTTATAGAGGCTGGGTGTGCCCCAGGAGAGTCTCCATACCATAACCCAGGATCCTGGGACCCAGAGAATTGTAGCCTAATGCTCTATTCACTGAATTTAATATAAATGTATACTCACTCAATTAAAAACAAAAAAAAAACAAATGCTTGAAATGGACAACTTAAATGTGAAAATAAATATTTTTACCTCGGTCACTTTCTTGTCAGGATCGATGATGAAATTATTGCCTTCGTCGACGGCACACGTAACAGCCGCCACGAGGCAGCTCATTTCCAGCCCTGAGTTTATCACCGCTAGGCATGCAGCATTGATAGCTGCGGCTAACATCTGGTAAATAAAGTTTAATTATTTATTATATAATCAGTTTTAAATTAAAGTTAAATTCTATAAAATGACATAAAGTACATACTACAGGCAAGATTAGAAACCTCTCTGTGACATAACAAGACATAACAATTGAGATCAAACTCTTTTTTTGATATAAAATTAATTGGCTTTAATTCCAAGAAGGTTTAATATTGAAATTGTCTGAGATGGCGTAAACCACTAATTTTTAAAGTTTCTTAATCTAAAATATCCATAATTAATTTTGTTTATTTGTAATAATTGACCATTCCTTCTTTAAAAATTGGTAAATATGAAAGGATTTCATAACAAACGAAGGAGAAAACAACAAAAATAGTTTTTCACGTCAACTCTTTTTTTTTTTTTCCTGTTAAGAAGAATAGTCATATTGATATATTATATATCGTTGGAAAGTGAAGGATTTAAGAAAAAATGTTACTTACACACATTGTCATAGAAGGTGATGAAGAGTGACAAAAAGAGCACAAACTTTAGTTATTGTTAAAAATAATAATATCTACTGTTATATAATTTTATCTACATATGAACATATACATAATCTACAATAAATAAAGTAATTCCAGTCAAAATTTCTTTAATGGATTTTAAAAACAAAGGTAAGTGAAAGTTGATTATCTCTTAAGCAAGTGCAGCAATTATATTACATCAAAAGATGTAGTATAATTAAAGCAATAATAATTGCGGTAAGGCCCAACTCTAGCTATAAAGGACCAATGGGGATTTTCTTCTTTTGAATGGTATACTGGTAATGAGGTATTCAGCTAAAGTGATACCATCAAATAAAACCTGTATATATACGTAAAAAGTATCATGATAACAGAATACTTAATACTTACCGATCCTGAATCTTGCATTTCTTGAATCACAATGGAGATTTCATGACGACAGAATGGTTTGGCAAATATTAATGCTTCACACGAGCTTTGAATAATAGATTCAATTGTCTTGTCATATACTCCTGTAAAAAATATTTTGTCTTAGATACAATGATACAAATTTTAAAAGACAAAATTGATTAACCAAAAATATAAATATAATAAATAAGCAAACTATAATTTTATTATGTATTAGTGACCTGCCTTACCTTCGCAAGAGTGTAATTTGAAGTTGGTATTGCTATGTATCGAGAATACAGGAAGGAATAGAAATAATTTAGAATCATTTCAAATAGAAGTTTCCGGGCTACAAGCAAAAACGTTTCTTAGAAGGGCTGTGCAAAAAATAAACCCCCCCACTTCTAGAGCAGGGATAGCGATATACCTGAAGAGAAGTCTCAACCCGGACGAGAGAGGAAGCGGAAGTCCAGCCACGGACGGAGGAAGTTGGAGGCCAAGTCAGGGAAGAAGTTTGCAGTCATGTCCAAATGTTATATTATGAGGTAAATCTCAACAAACCTCAGAGTTCTCGATAATGAACAAACAACTAAATTTATGTGTAATATGTACCCTTTTATAAATAAATGTGTATTTTAAGATAATTAAGTTATTCTCCTTTATGCCACCTGATCCCAATAATGAATTGATAAACATGATACTTTTGGAAAAGAAATCCGACAGTTTTACATAATAATATCCAAAAATTTCTATATTAATACAGTTTCGGAGTCACTGCTGCCTTAGAAAAGTAGCGGCCGAAACATAGTAGTATCATTTAGCTTCAAACAATTTAAACCATAAAGCTTTCGAATTAGATTATCAAGATAAAAAGTTAACCAAACAAGAAAATATTTTTTTATTTTCTGAGCTTTATTTATTATTATTTTGGTTTATTGTTTTAAATCGACCTTTGTAATCAACCAAAACAAATTAACCCCATCAAGATTTGAGGGCTTACTTTTCAAAATGCATAGAACCCAAATAATGAATAAATAAAAAAATCCGTTTGTCTCGCATTTCTCCGACACTATTGGACCAGTTTTGGAATTCGCCACAAAAATACTAGGGCATGCAAACTATGATCTTAACACCTAGACGTTGATATAAACTAGTTATTTTTAAAATGGTGGCCGATTAAAAGTGATTTAATTCAATAACTCCGTTATTTTTTAAGACAGAGGAAAATTTATTGGAGTTTTTTTAACCCAAAAAATCACAAATAATTATAAAAAAGAGAAAAAATAAATTGCAATTTTCCCCATAAATAAGACTATAACTCAGTTATTTTCCAAGATAGAGAAAAAACGTATTAGTGTTTTTTAACCAAAAACCACAAATAATTATAAAAAATAGAAAACAATTGAAATTTTACTCATAAATATGCCCATAACTCAATTATTTTTGAAGAGAGAGAAAAAAAAAAAAAAAAATATATATATATATATATATATATATATATAGAGAGAGAGAGAGAGAGAGAGAGAGAGTTTTAGATTCAGAAAAGTGGGATAAATAGAAAAAAAAATCTATTTATTTAAGTCAAAAATTATAACAGATGTAATTCCACCAAAACTCTGTTATTATTGAAGATGGAGAAAAATCGAAAAAATTAGCCGTTATAAATAGTTATACCCTAATATAGTTATTCGGAAATAATAAACCATTGTATAAACATTTGCACCATTTTTAAAAATAAGCATTAATGAAATACATAAAAAATTGGTTGAATTTTATTGGTATGTTATTTTAACTTGACACATAGATGAAACTTTGTCAACAGTACTCAGTCTAAGAGGGCACTGTTTAATCATACACCTGGTGATTTGTTGTTAATGATTATAATTTGACTAACAATGGACAGAAATAAATTAAATAATAAATAAATAGTCACCTTGCTTGCCAGACTTTGATCTGTAAGTCACAAAAACTGGAATGGCATCATTTTGAACTTTTTGATGTTTTACCTCTAAAGGTCCATACAAAGCAGCTAATATCACAGTATCACCTGAAAAATCAATAAAATTAAATTAAATGGATACGTAAAGCAAATGAGAGAAGACAGAAAAATTAAAAGTAATGGACGAATACTGCCAAGAGAGAGAGAGAGCATACACAAAAAAAATTTAAATAGACCAATGTTCTTGCGGGAAATTAAAAAAAAAAAAAAACCTAAAGAGTACTGCGTGGTCGGAGAAAAGGAGGCAAATGAGCGGAGATGTGAGGGAAAACTACTGGGAGAAAAGAAAGGCGAAAATTAGGGAGCAAAAATAACAATAATCGCATGGTCTTAAAAGGTTGTTTCGTGTAAAAAAAATAAAATACATATTAATTTTACATGATGATAATACTAAGCTGTATAAATTAAATTCCTCACAACTACAAATAAAAAAGTCACACTGAGGTCGAACTTGCAAAGAAAGGTTATATACTACGAATTTATTAAATTAAAGCAATAATTAGGCCAAGACAAAAAAAAATTCTACATTCATACTTCAGCATCTATAATACTTACTTATTCCAACAAAAGTCAAGTTTAACCGGTAATAACCATTCCTGATCACTATTTATAAATGTGGGAGCAGGAACAAATCATAAAAAAAAATATTTATACACTAGTGACCTGTCCCAGGTCACAAAGGTGCAATTTGAATGTAGTGTCATGTTTAAGAAAGCACTGTTTAACCAATTTAAATTCATCAGAGAAGATGAGATCTTCTAAAGTTTATAGGCTTACAACAACTTTCTTTTAACGTGAATGACTTTTCTTTTGCATATTAATATTCCTAAAGTCTTGAAGGTTTGAATGGTATACTATACGTTTAAGCTAATACTCATATTTTAGGAATGATTTTTTTTTTTTTTTTTTATGCCTTCATTACTGAAAATTTTATTTTACCATTTTAAGAAAAACGTAATTGCAATGAATTCTACTTAGCCACCTTCAGGTAAGAATGCCCTAAATGATAAATAAAATGGTACCAAAATTGGTATAATGGTTTCGAAGAAGTTAGGAGAGACCAAGAATTCTAACACCATTTTATAAAGAGAGAGAAAAAGAGAAGAGAAGACATAAAACAGAAATCGCCTAAATCTACTGATTTAATTTACTAATACCGTTTGGTTAGATTGGATTTTAAGGCTTACAACAGGTTGGTCTTCAACGCCTGGAATATACTTATACTTGTAATACACTATAGCTTTGAGAATCTTACAGTACCATCCTGTAGACTTTTTATTATTATTGTGACACATTGCAATTTGAATTGGAAGATTGAGGAGTTTAGAAAACAATATATTTTATATTGAAAATGTTAGTAACTTAACATTCAGATAAAAAATGCAGCACTTTAATTTTCTTGGAAACAAAACAATGTCAATAATCTTTTATTCCAAGAATTTAGATAATTATTTTATTTTTTTCATAGAGGCCTTATACATCTTGTTCAAGAGATAATCTCTTAACTTGGGTTCTTGGTGTCATAGTCATTGAAGGTGTTCTAAACTATCATCCAAACAACAAAGAAATAAAAAGCTAATATATTTAATTCATCTATGGCTTTGGACAGCTACCGACAATTAAACAAAAACCAGATTTAAAGAATCACAATGTAGGAACTCAGTATCTAAGGATAGGCGGAACTACAGTGTCTTTTTGAGCCTAAAAATATCACATAATCAGAAACAGCAATTAGGAGAAAATAAGGTTGCTCTTAAAATACAGTATCATAATATGAATAATTAATGCGAAATGGTTTCTAATTTTTTTTCTTTATAGAAAAAGAGAGGTGAACCAAATAACTTAACCGTGAATACATATAAACAACAGATATCAAGTTCTATATTACCTTGAGAAAGCATAGCAGAACCATCTGCTTTGCTTAAAACATTTAGTTCACTCTTCATGGTCCTAGCAGTTAAACCAGGAGACTCTTCCATTTTCAAATAAAAAGAATAGAAAAAACTCAGAAATATTGATAGATAGCAAAAGAAAACCTAATAATTCATATTAGAGGGAAAAGGCAAAATTAATTGGTATTTTTCAAGATAAAAAAATGAACCCAAATTTATGTAGGTAACAAAATACAATAAGATCTTGAATTTAACCGTGACCATTTACTTTATACAATTTTTTTATAAACATGCTTCACTGTTATTGGAAGTTTCTACTAAGAAGGTTATGATGCTTGTAACAAAGAGCTATATCATAATACAGCACTATTTGATACCATAAATAAATTACAGTTTGAAGAACCAGGGATCAGTCAAGTCGAATTCATAATATTTTTGCTATCGTTCTAGCTTAAGAAGAGAGCCACCATGTCAGTGATTTCTTAGAGATCAGCACTATAACTAAAGTTGGACCACAAGCTTGAACTTAAATAACAGCAAAATTAAATATAAATTGTATGGTTTATTCCTCATTATTCTTCTTATAATTTTACCCGAAGTCAACTGCACATCTTTATAAATTACAGTTTGGTAGTACTGGAAACTAAGTTCAGGAAAATAAGTTGTCTTGTTATAAGAATGTAAGAATATTTTTTGCATCAATCTCTTTCAATATATTCAACCTTGAAGAGAGAGGGGGATTTATCTACTTACACTGTTAGTATATATACTTAGTTTACCATTGAGAATTACTAAAAGGAATTAGTCCGAGTCGCGATCAGTGAATGAAACAATTGAGTAGTTTCAACAATTTATTTGTTTACCAACGTTTCGACCCCCATTGTGGGTCATCATCAGGGCGTATTGTAGGCGAATGGAAACATTTTATAGTAGTTTCCATTCGGCTACAGCACGCCCTGATGATGACCCACAATGGGGATCGAAAAGTTGGCAAAAAATAAATTGTTGAAACTACTCAATTGTTTCATTCACTGACCGCCACCCGGACTAATTCTTTTTATTAGTTAAGTATTTAATTAATGTTATCATCAATAAGTTGATATTAATAATAACATAGACGTTCTTTACAAAAACGTTTCCGAACGCTTATTTGGACCCTAGAAACAAAAATAGGTATTGGATCCTTGATCAATAATGTTCTTCGAAATCAGTTAACTTGCAAATTTACAACTGCGTGTTTAAAGGTACAATGAAGTAACTGTAATGGTGTGTCCTGAATAAATAATTATTCGGTAGAGTTCAGTTTAATTCGTTGAAAGGAATTAATTTACAGCCCTATAAGTTAATATTAAAATTGAATTTTACTAATTTAGTTACTGAAATTTGAATAAACCGCTGAAAGTATTAAATGGAACATATTGTTAAATTTAAACGGAGTGGTAAGAAATAATTGAGTTTTAATGAATGGCTGATCCCCACAGAAACAGGAAAAATTCCATCCCATCTGATAAATAATACCCTATGAAGAAAATAACTATTCACTCCATTTACTAAATAACTAATAGTGCCGATTCAAGGGCATGATGGCCGACTGCGCAAATCCGTAGAAACTATTTTATTTTTAAAATGTTAGTAACAACACAAGTTTTCAAATAAAAATGACAGCACTTTAATTTTCATTTGAATCAATACAATATGAATAATATGTTATTCTATGAGTTTACATGATTATTAAGTAACCATAGCACGTTTACACAGAGGCCTAATAAGGCTCGTTCAAGAGAAAATCTTATCTGTTGACTTTATTTCCTTTCAAGTAGAGTCATATTCATCAAAGGTCTTCCCAATACTAAGGAAAAAGAAAAAAGCTAATATATTGAATGCACTGATGGCTTTGGACAGCAACCAACAATTAATCTGGATCCACAGAGATTTAGGAACTCGGTACCTGGAGAAAGGTGGAGCTACAGAGTCAACTGTAAAATTCCACCCCTCATAATGAAAATTACCTTGTAAATAAAATAATTGTTTATTTAAAACAAGACTACATTTACTAAATAAGTAATAGTACCGATTATGTAGGACATGTGTTGGCCGAACGCACAAATGCGTAGTAACTTTGTGGTGCCGGTTCGGATCCGGTATTGCCTTAATAAAACTTTATTTTATTCTGGTTCCACGGAATGAATATTGAAAAAGATATTTTGGTATTGAATAGGTTGGATATCAATATAGTAATCCGTCCCGTCTGCCATTACTAGATACGAGAGAACATATAAATCTCGGAGAAAAAAACAACTACTATTAACGATATTTATTAGTAAATATAATAATTTAGCTAGAATAAATTGGTAAACTCATCTTTTTGGTCATAATTGGATTTTGAATAGACGTCAAACCCCATAATTTCCTATCTCTAAAAAACGTTCACTTGAAAACTTTGATAGGATCCGTCCCTGGTTTTGATGTATATCTCTTTTTTATTTATTATAATTAAGTTACCTTATTCAAATGGGGTATCTTTGATGACTGATCTCCCAGCCAACAATTATTCTACCATTAGAAAAAATATAATAATGTTTATTACATTTATATAAAAAAGCATTAAGGAATTTATAAGATAAATATTATAATAATTAAAGACAATATTTCATGATGTCTTGCCCAGAGAAATTACTACAAAATATCGATAGTCAACTCGTTGATTCTACCTCTATGTAGTTCCCTCCCATTGGTGCTATTGTGGGGCGACGCATTTGTTGTGTTCGTTTGCCGGTGTCACATTGTGTCTTGTAGCGTGCGTGCTCAGATCCCCTCGTCATTTACATTTTTATTGTTATTTCATTTCTTAACTTCTATTATTAATACCTTCCTCCGTGAAGTGAATTCATTCGCCGAGAGGTATTCACTATAGCAATTTTTGAAAATGGTAAGTTTGTTTACAAATATAACCTCTCTTACCCACGTGTTTGTTCTGGTTCTCAATAACTTATTTTTTATTTCAGACTGACGAAGTTAATCCCAAAGCTTACCCATTGGCTGATGCCACCCTCACTGCTAAGATATTAAATGTTGTGCAGCAAGCTCTCAACTATAAGCAGTTAAGGAAAGGTGCTAATGAATGTAAGTATTCTATATTTTATTCAACTGTTTGCTTTGAATCAGTATTTATTCCTGTGTAACATTAAATGTGTCAGAAATGGAAGTAATACCTTGCTCAGGTATGGTAGATCTTTTGTTTTGTGAACAATCATCTTTCTTAAGGACTTAATAAGTATCCAATGTCATAATTATAAAGCTCTACCTAATGTATATTTGTTCACTCTTGGTTTATTTTTATTTCTATATTGTGTCTTAAATTTGTTTTTCTTGATATTAATATGCTTATTGGTTATAACATGCCTTAAGGCTTTGTTTCTGACATGTTCAGTAAGCGATTCTATTATTATTGATTCAATGTCATTATTCCAGTTTAGAACTTATTCAGTTCTTTGTTTAGCAGAGTTTTCAAATCCAAAAGCATGTGCCATGTGCTGTAACATTATGTGTAATCTCATGCCATAATTCAATACCAATGTGACTAATATTTATCTGCTCACACATGGCTTATATTTTTTCTCTTGTCCAATAGTTATTACAGCAAGACTTTTATTCGTCTACTTTAACTTGCGACTCAGTCATCTTAAACTCAATACTTCCTCTTTTAAAATACTGAATCAGTTATGCTTTTTTTTTAAATTGGTTTAGTTCTTAATAGTTTAAAATTATTAAATGTTTTTCAAACCCTATTTTGATTTCACATGTAGACCATGTTATGCAATCTTTTAATAAAACTTTATTATAGCAGTTATAATAAAACGCTGCTGAATCCCTGCAAATTTTAAAATGTTTATTTTATTAAGATGTTCCAATATTCATTGTTTAATTAGTCTTTGTTACCACATGTGTATGTCAAATTAATAGTGTCAAAAATGTTTCATTGTTAGTTAAAATGCTTTGTATCCATATAATAATAACTTACTATTACTTATGATTATTGTGGTAGTTTTTTATTTATTTTAAGTCATGAGATGACTTGTTTTATAACTGTCACAGTTTTTTAAATCAGCATAAATAATAGAAAGATAGTTTTAGGATATGTCAGTCAGTTAATAATTACCCATAATAGCTTAAACTATTTAATTTACTAAATCGGATAACATTTTATTGACTGCCACAGAAACTACTTCATCTTTCATTGAACACATGTGCAGTCAACAATTTATTAAAGAATGCTAATAATTTCTAAAGCAGATAAATTGTATCCTGTTCTTTTGAAATTTCATAACTCTTGTTCTAGCTCTTCTTAACATAATTATCAGCTATAAAATTATTATTAACACATTTTACTGAAATCTGTTTGTTAGAATTTTAGTTTAGTTGTAACATGACAGATAGTTACTCTACTCGTTTCCTTCCTGTATTTCTACTTAAGAAAAAGGCTGAAATTTCCCATAATTACTTCTAACATTCAACTATTTGGTTTAATAATATCATTATTGATATACAGTAAGAGACTAGATCTAGTCATAAACTTCTTTTGTTTTAAACTATAGTTATCATTTATTTATTTTAACTTTCATTATTAATAATGTTAAATTTATTAAAATGGAGTTGTTACATCATAAAAACACGTTTTCATGGTGTGTATACTACACTTGTTTGTTTTGATAAATCTTTATCCTTTTTAAAAAGATATATTTGATGTTATTATTCAAATTTATTTTTAAAACAAATTATGGCTTCTCTTTCGCTTCTTTCGTGAACTCTCACAAGACATGATATTTTACCAACCTGTTTTCTCACTGTGTAGTGTGCTGCCTTAACTTGTGAACAAAACATTATTTTGAACGATTTAATCCTATATTATCAGACTTATGCATCTAAGATGGACAAATTAAAAATTTTAAACTCATGCTGCGATGTTTGACACAAAGATTTCATTTACTTAAAAGTGTAACACTTTTAAACAGAAATTGGCCTGAGATGGAACAAAATTTGCTTTATAAATTCAAGACAGACTTTTTTAGAAACTTAGACTTTGACTTAGACTCACTGATCTCAAGATGAGCAGCATAGTTAACTGATGTCTTCATTTTATTTATTTATTTTTTCATTATTTTTCCTGAAGTGTTTAAATTGAGATTTATGAATTTTATTCAATATTTTGATCATTTTATGGAATGTCTTTTACTATTGTCTGATCAATGTAGTCTTCATTTTCATAATGATAGCAGGTTAAGTTAGCCTGCAATTAAACTTAATTTTAAAAAAAATCCTGATTTGTTAGTTGTTTGATAATAATTGTTATTTATTGTTTCTATTTTTTTTAGCTACAAAAACTTTGAATCGGGGTTTGGCCGAGTTCATAGTGATGGCTGCGGATGCAGAGCCATTGGAAATATTGTTGCATCTTCCTCTGTTATGTGAAGACAAGAATGTGCCATATGTTTTTGTCCGCTCCAAGCAAGGTATATATAACTATCTTTTGGTTTACTTTTAATTGTCAATTAATTAAACCAGGTGTAAGAGGCCGCCCATCAAACAACACTGGAGTGTGATATACCCTAACTATGGTTCTGACCACTTAAGGACTCTAAAAAATACAACTTTCAATAAGAGTATTTCAATATGGCAAATTATGCATCGTAGTTATTTTCATAGAAGTATGCAGTTATCTAGGTAATTTTTATGAAAGCTAATCCATTCCAGTGTCGTTCTAAGGTTGACATCACATTTACAATTAAATGGAATTAGTTTTAAACTACAAAAAAAAAAAAAAAAAAAAAAAAAAAAAAAAATTCAATTAGGTGTAGTGTCCATTATTCAAAAAATGAGTTTTATTCATTAATATTTTGTGCTCCATGATATAGTCTGCTTAGACACTACCCTTCCATTTCCCCGGATAGGGTCATCGATATTCATTTGACTATTATTGTAAGCTGACAAGCCTCTGAGGGTTGAGTCCCTCCGCCTTCCCTAGGCTGTGTGTGAGATAATCCCATTCTAAGAGTTCTCCATTAAAAGTTTAGGTTGGGCTGGGATTTGAACTCAGCCTGTGTCTTGTAATTTACATTTGCACATAAAAAAATAGTTCTGTTTTCAGTTCATAAAGTGTTATGAGTTACTTTTTATTAAGTAAGAGTTTTTAAACAGTCTCATTTATTGGTCTATCTGGTATTTGTATTTTTATTGTACAATAACTTAGGAACAAAAAATAGTGATAAATAGTGCTTTTTTGATATAGGCGAAATTATATCCTAGAAAAATTAAATTAATAATTTGCTGTTTTGAATACACATTTTTTAATTGCTTCATTTTATTGTAAAGCAGATGCAGATAAATGATTTTATATGATATGGTGTATGATATAAATTTCTTGATACAAAAAGGGGTTTCATTTAATTGTCTTATTTATCTATGTGGTATATATAGGTGAAATGATCAGAAGTCAGTCTTTTTCTAAATATTTTAATTTTGTCAACATTTTATGCTTGGACATGGCTCAGTAATGCCCTGATGATGGCTCACAAGCTTGAGCCGAAACGTTGGCAAAATTAAAATATTTAGAAAAAGACTGACTCCTGATAATTTCACCTATAATAGTTACTACAGTCGACTATACACCCTCAATGTTTGGTATATAATAATATTTTTGTGGAATAACACTGATATAAATTGATAAGTTGGCCATATGTTTACAATTAAAAGGATGAGATAGTTAGGGGTTGATTTGAATGAATGAATTATTATTTTAAAAAATAATGAAAGATATTTATTGTGCATCTACATGAGGGGTAAAAATTAACTAGATACAATATTTTTTCAATCATCATATATACAAAGCTATTATTATTCTATTTTATTTATATCTATATTGATTTGATACTTAATCTTCTAGCTCTTGGGAGAGCGTGTGGAGTGTCCCGCCCGGTCGTTGCCTGCTCGGTGACGCTCAACGAAGGATCTCAGCTCAAGCCGCAGATAACCAAGATACAACAAGACATTGAGAGGCTTTTAGTGTAAATAAATAAAAAAGTTGTTTTTGTTTTTAATACTTTATAATTATATAAATATGTTATGATACGTTTCAATAAAATATCATAGCATTTTTTAAGTTTATCTTTTATATTCAACCTGCCTTCCTCTATTGATACAATATACTCAAGTTAGGTTTAGTGGTGTGACAAAAATACTTCCTGTACCTGCATCTATTTAACTCTTAATAAATTAACTCCTTCTGAGTTACATAAGTACATGTTCTCACACACCATATTATATATATATATATATATATATATATAATATATATATATAATATATATATATATATATATATATAATATATGAAATGAAATCAAAATAAATTTTATTCTTGGATGAGTAGTACCCTAAGAATAACAAAAATGTACATTGCTAATGTTATTTGTCTGGTCTTTTAAGACTTAAGTATAAATATATAACAGACAGAGTATTAGACAATGAAGAGTTAAAATCTATAGCTTGAGATATTACATATTTTAAAAAGATTGATGTTTGAGGAGATGGAAAAATAGTTGATGTTTAAAAGTGGGTTAAGATAAGGATTTACGAATGGATATGGGCACGGAATTCCAAAGTAGGGTAACACGAATGACAGGATTTTTTGAAAGAGGTGGATCTGTGGGAAGGCATACACAAGTTTATGGGTTGGGATCTTGTGTTTACTGAATGGACTGAGGATCGAGTGATTAGCATATCAAGAATAAATGATGATTTTTCATCTATATCCGATGAAACAATTCATAAGTCTTATGAGTCTCATATCAAATTTATGCTATATAAGAAGCAAACTGGGAAAAAATGAGAGAAGAGACCAGTAGCATACGAATTTTAGGTGGGATAGAATCACTAAATGTTAGGAATTGTTTTAGGATAGCAATGGATTTTGGAATGATGAGTTACTTCCTGTAAAATCCAAGAATATCAATAGCATTAACCACTGGCTTGAATCCAGCGAAAACAAAGGCAATGCTTAATTGAGTCAAAAACTTTCCTCTATTCACTTCCTTACTACCCATTACTCTTTCTCAATAAAACTCCTATCCAATTCCCAAAACTCCATAAAAAATCTAGGAGTTATGTTTGATCCAAACTTAACGTGGCGTAACCATATTTCCCAAATTACCAGAAAACCCATCTCCATCCTCAAACAGCTCCTACGTTTCTGCGACTTTTCCTAGAAGTACCTATCTTCCCTCATACTCCCCACCTTTGACTATGGATGCCTAGTAAATAGGGGAAAACAAGATCAGGCTAAAAAGACTACTTAATAGTTTTATAAGATTTGTGTTTGGCCTCTCCAGACAGTCACATGTCTCTCACTGGTATTGTGGTCTAAGGTGGCTCTATCCCGAATCCCCAAAGAAATACCTACTTGGCATCTTTCTATTCCAATCCATGCAAGCCAGAAAACCGTATGTTTGTTTGTTTAACGTCACTTTATGCTACTATGGCTAATCGGAAGATGCTACATTGGTAGTCCTAAATTAAGCCTATCCAGGTTTTATTAGGATAGGGATCTTTAACGAGTACCTGACATGACACAGGCTCGGGACCACCTTTTAACATCCCCTCCGAAGGACGGCATACAAACCACCTGCGGGTTTGAACCCTTCTTATATCTTTGACCTCCTTACTCCGCGTTCTTCCATTCACACCCTAAATGCAATATCTTAACCTGCCGATCTCTATCTATCCTCTCATAGAACAGCATCCTTTGAAAAGTCCTTTATCATCTGTGCTACCGCGCTTTATAACTCTATCCATCTCCCTCCGAATAGTCATGCATAACCACTTTCAAACACCATTTATTTATCTGCCTCAAAAATCAGTCACATAAATCTTGACTTCGATAATAAATAACAAAACTTATTGGATGTTGTTATCTGTTTTCATTTGTATATTTTAGTTATTTTCACTTTATTTAATTTACTATTTGACTAAATAATCATATATCAAATGAAGCCAAACCAATTGGAATTCTCCTGGTCATAGCACATTATTCTTAAGGGACGAAATGTCCCAGGATGAAAATTATTTTTCAATTCATTTCAATCTAGCTAGCATTGCATGGTTATTTGTTAAACATAAATAGACACATAACACAGTAGGGAAAAATAAATTCATTTCAATCTAGCTAGCATTGCATGGTTATTTGTTAAACATAAATAGACACAACACAGTAGGGAAAAATAAATTCATTTCAATCTAGCTAGCATTGCATGGTTATTTGTTAAACATAAATAGACACATAACACAGTAGGGAAAAATAAATTCATTTCAATCTAGCTAGCATTGCATGGTTATTTGTTAAACATAAATAGACACATAACACAGTAGGGAAAAATAAATTCATTTCAATCTAGCTAGCATTGCATGGTTATTTGTTAAACATAAATAGACACAACACAGTAGGGAAAAATAAATTCATTTCAATCTAGCTAGCATTGCATGGTTATTTGTTAAACATAAATAGACACATAACACAGTAGGGAAAAATAAATTCATTTCAATCTAGCTAGCATTGCATGGTTATTTGTTAAACATAAATAGACACATAACACAGTAGGGAAAAATAAATTCATTTCAATCTAGCTAGCATTGCATGGTTATTTGTTAAACATAAATAGACACAACACAGTAGGGAAAAATAAATTCATTTCAATCTAGCTAGCATTGCATGGTTATTTGTTAAACATAAATAGACACATAACACAGTAGGGAAAAATAAATTCATTTCAATCTAGCTAGCATTGCATGGTTATTTGTTAAACATAAATAGACACATAACACAGTAGGGAAAAATAAATTCATTTCAATCTAGCTAGCATTGCATGGTTATTTATTAAACATAAATAGACACAACACAGTAGGGAAAAATAAATTCATTTCAATCTAGCTAGCATTGCATGGTTATTTGTTAAACATAAATAGACACATAACACAGTAGGGAAAAATAAATTCATTTCAATCTAGCTAGCATTGCATGGTTATTTGTTAAACATAAATAGACACATAACACAGTGGGGAAAAATAAATAAAACATCAAAATTATTTAGAATTACTGATTTATTTGTTATACAAATTATTTTTGTTATTTTGAAGGTTGGCCCACAATCGAGTAATATATATGTGTAATCATAATAATTAGAAATCTTCTAAGAATCGTTCAATTATATTTGTTTTGGTTAAATAAATTAACATAAAATTGAGAAGGCACTTTATACATACATTTAACAACGAGGAAGACGATAACATATTGTGATTAGAATTTTGTTATATCTGCTTTTAAGAGATAAAAGAAACACATTCTTTAAAAAAACTTAAGCAAATTATGTATTACAGTTGATCCATAATATAAGTCTGAAGTCGATTTTAAATTAATAAGTCTAATTAATATAAAATATATCATATTTTTATAAATATTTCAATAAACTGGAAAGTTGGCAAGTTTAGGCATTCAATTATTACTTTGGTAATGGCGGATGTTAAAACAGTTAATCACAAAATGATTGGAAAAAGTATTTCTGTGTTCAATTTTTTAGTAAGTAAAACAGACAAAAGTCAAGTAAACTAATTCATGTTATTTAACTTTAGATAAGAAAGGTCTAGTAGCATCATAAGCTTTTTAAGTAGGTTTACATGTTAAAGTTTATTGCAAAAACCCTTTAACATTTCGGCACACTCTTTAGAAAAAATAATCGAGGGAAAAATTAATCAGGGTGGTAATTACAAGGAAAAAAAAAATGAAATAGACCTTAACTATTAGGTTATCATCAGGGCTAAAAAGACACAATAAGGGTAAACAACATGTAAATTATTTGTGCACAAATATATTTAGTCACCACTGAACTAAGAAGATTACATAAGGACTGTTACAAGTGTAATATTTCAATTATTGTGTTAATATTTTTAAGAAATTAAAGGCCAATATTACATGGTAAGTGAAGAGGTAGGGGTAAAAATTCGTGGAAGCCAGTGTTTGTGAGAGTCTACGAAAATAGAAGGGAAGGGCATAATTTTTTTTTATAGTGAATTCGGGTAATAACATCAAATATTACTTTGTAAAAAATAGTATATCGTTAAATATTATTTTTAAAAAAAATATAACAAAACTAAGTCATAAAGTTATATCAAAACAAACAAGTGTAATATACACATCATGAAAAAATGTTTTTTTAATGTAGAAACACCTTTATGAGAATTTAAACATTATCTATACTATCGTGTTTTTTTTTTGTTTGAACACGCTAATCTCAGAAACTACTGGTCAAATTGAAAAATTCTTTTTGTATTGGATAGTTCATTTATCGAGGAAGGCTTTAGGCTATATAACATCATGCTCCAACCAATAGGAGTGAAGAATCAGTGGAAAAACGGTGGAAATTAACTTTGCATCACATTTATTCCAAATGATTTACCTTTTAATTTTAAAAGAATTCAATTTCCCATTAATTTCTCTTTGGAATATTTTTGTTGGTAACCACTGACCCACAAACATTGACAAAACAAATAGTGTTAACTGTTTTTTTTTTGGCATTTAACGCCACTTGCACTAATTTCCTTGTGAATCTTTTAAAAGTCAGCAATTGACATTCATTAGAAACAACAACGATAACTTTTTGTACGCGCATGACTTGAAAATTTTATGTTTTGGACATTATATAACCAATTGAAATAGTTACTTATTTGACAATTTTATAGTTGACCACATGTGCATAAAGAAGGGCGAGATGATTCAGATGTTTAAAGGAATTATTTATTTTTTTAAACAAGAAGGCACTACTAGAACTACCTCCCAAAAGATTTTTTTTTTTTTAAATTACATTAAAAATATATTTATAATTCTATTATGATCAAAATTTTCTTGTTGTAGCCATTATAAATCAAACTTTACATTATTCAGTATTGGAACACATTGGACGGACCTAACTGTAAAAGTTGTCAGAAATAAAATTTTATATAAAAATAAAATAGTTCCATGTTTTTTTTTTTTTTTTTTTTTTTTTGTGCTTGATAAATACCTAAACTTGCCTTATATAATAGTTCTATATATTTATATGTTTTTAAAAGACTAATTACACAGTATATAATAATATACATACAATAGCAATAATACTGATTGGTGTTTCTTTGTTGGAATAAGGATCAAGTGTACATAAACCTTATGATAAGCTAACATGTACATAACCTTTTTTTTTTTCTTTTTTTTTTTATTAAATATTTTGATTACATGATATGCTATATTAAAATAATAGAGGCACAAAATAGGTGTTACAGTTTAAAATCTCCAAATAGGAGCATCGAGATAGCTATAAAGTTTCTTAAATAATTAATGTTCCCTGTCGTGACATATATTTCATTATATCAGAATACAAAGTCGAATGGATCGAAATTTAAGTAGATGAATAGAGATTATAAATTCGAAACCATAAAATGGTTAAAATATGTCTGCTATTAATAGTATTGCCATTATTAGAACATCAGAATCATTATTGTCTTAAAATGGTTCTTTATTTCTTTTTTAAATTTAATTCAACAAATATACACGATTAATGGTTTTTAATTTAATAAAACCTAACAGTGGGAACACACCTTTACCAGGCAACGGCTATTTTGAAGGCGAACCCTATTGGCGATTGATTGAACTAACCTGACATGGCGGATATACAAAATTTGTATCATAAAGATGTTTACGATTTTAAATTTTTGTTTATTCTAAAATCGAGACGTCGATTTCTAAAAGGAATTAAAGGACATTTTTTACTAAATTAATATTTTGACATGTTTGTAATTTCATCATTTAGTTTTATCTGAATCAAATAGAAGATTTTATTTAATGTAGTATGAAATACAAGTAATTTTATGCTGTACAATCATTGTAATACATTTGAATAGTTCAAATTTAAAAACTGTACATAAGAGAGTAATTTAAAATAAATATAACCTTTAGACTCAGAAAAGATGAATAACATATTCAAAACATATATTCAGGGACACCGTCATATCATGCCCGTTAATAGCACAATAGAAAGTAGAAATTTAAAGTATTCCTCTTTCTATTTTTATTTTCTAATACGTTTGTTAATAATGCACCACAAGAAATATTTTTGGGAGAAATTAGTTCAGGGTGCAGTTAAAAGAACACATAATTAAGTTTATATTTAATTGTTTGTTCTTTTGACTGCACCCTGAACTAACTTCTCCCATATATACACACAGTCAACCATTCTCACTTCAAGAAATATTTTTGTGCTTGAATTTTAAAAGAACACTTTTTTTCATTGTTGAGATCAAAATGAACATAATGATGGGTTGTTTGTACGCAAGTGACTAATTTATTCTTTAACCTTAAATCAATTGTCATACGCTATATGAGACAATTGTCATATATTTGTATGAGACAGAAAAAAGTTCATAATTCATAAATATATGGACAACTTCACAGATGTTTAGAAATTACTGTCACTAACAAGGAGGATTCCAAATGTGTCTCACAGATTTTGATGAAATTTTTGAAAGTGAAACAAGACATTCAACCATTAGACTGCAAAATATTAAGGAGCCAACGCTCCACAGGAGTGGCATAAAAAAATCAGAAAGTTTTTTTGTGAAAAACACATTTTATTTAATATCTCTGGTACTTGTGAAAGTAAAAACATAAATCAAAATTACCGTTTTTCAAAGCAAATAATTAAAAAAATAAGCCATTAAATTATTTAAGTTTTATATTGTTTTTTTATTTGTTTAACGTCACTTTTATGCTACTATGGCTAATCGGACGATGCTGCGGTGGGAGTCCTAAATTTTGCCTATCCAGGTTTATTAGGATAGAGATCTTTAACGAGTACCTGACAATGCACAGGCTCGTGACCACCTTTTAATGTCCCCTCCGAAGGACAGCATAACTAAGGATTTTTTACTCCCATTAAAAAATCCTAGGACCACCCGCAGGTTCGAACCTGCGACCTTTGTCATAGAAAGCTGTTATGCTAGCAACCATGCTATGGGTGACCCCATTTAAGTTTTATGCTTTGCTATAAAATTAAAAAAAAGAAGTGTTAATTAACATTTTTTAGGAGTGAGGAATCTTGATATTTTTAAGAAACCTTATTAAAAGTACTGTTTTGACAAAATTATTTATACTTATAGGGTTATTATGAAGCATAAAACTTAAATATTTTAATAACTTATTTTTTTCTTCTTCATTATTTAGCTTTATAAATCGAATAATTTTGACACCAGACTTATTTTTATTCCTTAACTTGAACCAGAGATATTAAATAAAACCTTTCCGATTTTTTTACATACCATTTTCCTTTGAATTATTTTTTTTCTTTTCATATTAGTTAATTACCTATTAACAGCTATATAAAAAGTTATACCCTGATATAGTTATTTGGAAATAATAAATCATTGTGTTAAGGTGGTGATACACGGTGAGAATTATGGTATGTGTAGGTGAGGTGAAAGCAAGTATTGTATATGTTCACGGAAGGCTTATTTTAAAAAAATAAATTTTGATAATGACATCAAATATTACTAATAGAAAAATCCTACAATATCATTAAATATTATTTTTTTTAAAAGATACTAATAATAAAGTTATATCAAAACAAACAAGTGTAATATACTCATCATGAATACATGTTTTTTAATGTAGAAACTTGATTTTAAGAAATTAAACATTATTTATAATAAAAGGTAAATACAAATAAATGATGAAGTAATATAGAAAATTCGGTAATTGAATATTTATTGTAATAAGTTGAAAGTATGCGATATTCACTTTCACCTACGAATCACGAATTTCACCTCACCTACACATTGCCGGCTTAATAATTTGCAGCATTTATTGTTTTGTTTTTCCAATCAAAACAATAACATCTGTGAGATTGACCATATTTTTAAAATAGCATGCATAACCTAACATTTCATACTATAAATATTTATGAATATTTTATATTTGAATATAATTTAGATAAATTATTTTTTTCTATGACAACTACAATATCACTCATCTCTTTACTTTCGCCTCACTTTTAATTATTCAGTTAGAATTCAACTATATATATTTTTTTTTTTGTTAAAAAAATTAAGTAATACAATACAAATAAATAAAAAGTTAAATGAATTTTAGATTTCTGAATGTGCGTAATGATTTATCTTATAAAATCTTATTTGTAAAGTGCCATTAAGTTTTGTTTTTTTATCTTTTACTATTTTATTATTTTCTTTACAGGGTTTTAAAAAATAAGTTCTTCCGGCTACGTTAAAACATTAAAAAGACTGATTTGTCAATTCGATAATAAAATAATATATATATATATATATTTTTTTAATTAATAAATTTTAAAATTCATATCGTCTAAATTCTTAAAAAATTTATTTACAAAAATGTACGTAGATAGAAAATTTGTTGGGCCTGTATCACGCATACTAATAGATGAAATAGAAATTTATACAGGTCTATGTGTAAAGGTATATACGTGCCAATTCCTATACTAATAGCTAAACTAATCCTGATTAACAGTTATGGTTATAGATATAACAGGTTATATATTCTAACCAGCATAAGGTCATGTTTATATGGGAAGCGATCAGCTGATCAGCTAGGAGGGCAGTGGGTTACTGACGATAGCAAAAGTGATACTTAGGAATGTTTATAGAGTGAGGGTCCAGAAATTTGTTTTATAACCTCCATGTCTGCCAGCAAAGTGTTTACATATAGAGAGGTGGGCTCATTCCAGAAAGGGCAACATGGCAGACAATCCTGATGACGTCACTGGCCCTTTGTTCTGTTTATGGCTGTTCTTGGTCTGGGTACTAGGTCAGTGGGCTATCAAGGTGTTTGGAATATATAGGTGTTCTGTGACAGAGTTAAGCTTATAATATATCTGTAAAACCTTGTGTGATTGCGATTTGTAAAAAGGATGATAAATTATCAAGTAGAACATTTCACAGGTAAGGTTATAGTTGGAATATAGTAATAATATAGTCATAAAAAAATAACAATAATAAGACAAATCTAATCTATTTATGAAGCTAAGTTTCGGTCTATATTATGGGCCTTCTTCAGGGTTAAACAACGCAAGATAACCAACACAATTAAAAGAAAAAATATTGATTAGTTAACTATAATTGTTATGAAAATATTTGAGGGCTACAATGAGAAACTAAGCAATGAATAATAATTATTCAAAGTACAAAAATATAGTGGAAAAGATATACATGGAACTATAATGTTTAAATTAATAACAATACAATTAAGAAGTAAGTTTGTATAAATAAAATAAGTTTGTCTTATATGTGTGATTTCTTGATGAACCAACTTCTATATCATGACAATAATTAATTTTTTTTTAATGTTATTTCAAAATTGTGAATATATACGTTTTCTTTTCTCCTTTTGTTTCATGTTATTAGTTCAATATGTAACACTTATCATTATCTATTAACCCTAATAGTCCTACACATATGAAGAGTCCACAGAAGAAAGGAGGAGAGTAAATTTTTTTCCGAATTGTAGATGTATATGCATAATTGTTCGTCTAGTTGAGTAGAATATGTTGGTGAAAAGAAATAGTCAGAAAAAATGATAGTCGGTTGGTTACAAGTGGTGGAAAGAACCATGTACTTAGGGGAAAGGGGGAATGTTTTTTTGTTTTTTTCAATTTTTAATAAGAATTATTATTATTTTGTTTGTTAAAAAATTCAATCAATCAAGACCATTGGTCATAACAAAAAATAATTATTGCTATTGTGTAAATCTAAATATAGAATATCAAAATATTAATATATGGATTGTGTATTAATATCAGCATTTCATCAATAAAACAGGGAAGAAAAGGGGAGCGTCCAGGACTATCCCCCTTTCTTTTATGTTTATATTGTTTGTTTTTTTTTTGTTTTTTTTTGTTTTTTTTTCCGGCATCGAACCTTCGGGTTCGGTAAGCCTATTATTATTATTATTAGTTTTCTTTGTTTTTTTACTAAAACATTATTTTTTAAGAACATATGTCTTTTTCGGGCAAATTTATTATTTCGACAAGCAAAACAAAAATAAAAAGGACATATAAAAAATTGAAGAAAACTGATAAAACATATTTAAGTAACTAAAGATACAAAACTAAAAACTCAATTTTCTCAGAAAGCACTCCAAATGACATCCCCCTTTTATTGTGTGGACTCTTCATATATTTATTTATTTTAAATTGGTTGGTATCTTGTTTTTTTCATAGATCTGAAGATGGCCTAAGCTTTAGGCCAAAACATCAGCACAGTGAATGAGTTATTTGGAGTAGTTTAATGATAGCAACCCCTAATAACCAACTTCTCATGATAATTTTTTTTTTTTTAACTTTCGTTGAATTTATGACAATTAAAAAAATAATTCTGAATAATAAGAAACTTCAACAACGGCTTAAATTCTAACCTCAAACCGCTATCGTCTACCCTGCTAACAATTCGCTTCCGATATAAACAATTCCAAAGAGATAGGAGTATTTTAGAATGGCACTTAATAAGTTATTATTAATAATAAATAAAATGAAACACAAAGCAGCAAGACGTAAGTCAACTTTTAATAGTTATAATCCCATTGGTAAATATAGAGACATTTTTTTTAATATACAAATTTCCTTAAAATTCACTAATGGATATAACGAAATGGAAAAATATATTATTTGATTTGAAATTTAAAAGAATTGTTTTCTGATCCGATACCGTTGGCACTTAATGAAGATTAAAAAATTTGCCAAATTCTAGATACACTAAAACTTGAAATTTGGTAAAAAGTGTTTAAAAGATTTTTTTTTTTAATAATTAAATCATAAATACTTTAAAATCATCAAATCTACAAGGAAATTAACAAGATAAAAATTACAAATAACAGTAAAATATTGTTGATCTTCTCAGTCAGCATTATAAAATAATACATATATAAACAAAACAGCTAAGAACAAACTATACTATGTAATATATATTTATATTTATATATATATATATATATATAAATTCATATACATATCTACTGGTTTCTTATCAGCAAGATTTCTACACCTGCGTAGCGCAGGTGTAAGCTCTCCTGCTCAGAATATACTAAACTCATGTTTTTTTTTACAATAATCTATTTCTTTAATTTAAAAAAAAAAAAAAAATTCACCATGATTATATATTTTTTCTTTTCTAATGTTATTAAAAGAAAAACCCTGGAAATCCAAATATATGAAAACTTTGTAATAACCATCATAAAAAATATAATAAAAATACATTATTAATATGACTCATTAGTACTAAAATATAAGAGCATTTAACACTAATTGGCGACAATGTGTTGGTGGGTTAAATGTTGGATCGATCAATGATGAATCGAAAAAAAAAAAGTGATTATTATTTTAAAATGTTCTCATAATAAAAAGAGTTAATAAATTATTGTGTGAGATAGAAGTAGAGTTTTTTTCTCTCATTTGGTTAAATATAAAATTTTATCGAACAGTTATTAAAACTTATAAGATAATGATGAAAAGCGTATTAGTAACACATAGCAAAAACAAAACATTATCACTTTTGAAAGTGATAAAGATATAAGTTTTGTATAAAATAATAATGTTACATTATAAAATGGCACATTTCCTCTTTGAACTGTTGTGCTGGGGCTTCAACAACGGCCTCTCTGAAGCTTGGTACTTCCTCACGATCCGCACCAGCTCGTGGAAAGCTTGGTCCACGTTCATGCGCAGTTTGGCGCTGCACTCGATGTACGGGATCCTCAATTCTCTAGACATGTTTTGGGCTTCTTCGGCTGGAATCTAAATTGTTTAAAAAAAACAGATTAACAAATGACAAGTCCATGCTGTTCTTCACAAATTTGACTATAAGTCTAAACGGTTATTAAAAGTTATTTCAGTGCTTTTAAAAAAAGTTATACATGCTGATATCATTCACAGAAATGGAAAAACCATTTAAAGAACATGATGGAAAGAGTTGAAATTTAAAAAATGCTCTCCTGGAAAAAAATCAAAAAGTGACTAATCATGTTGACTTTTCAAATATATAAAACCTTCATTCATTAACACGTTCACACCGGGGTGACCCACTGGTGGGTCATACTTGTCTGTTCCATGGAGGGAGGTGACCCACTGGTGGTGGGTCATACTTGCCTGTTCCGTGGGGCGGGGTGACCCACCGGAGTGTCATGCTTATTTATTTATTTTTTTTTTTTTTGAGCTGGCATAAGGATAGCACCGCGACTAAGTCGGTCTATTGTGCACCATAGAGTCAAAAAGTGGTGATTTTAAAACATGAATTTTGTTGATATAACAAACTTCAGAAGGCTATTTGGATTGACTAGTTTGTTGTTCACAGGGTGTTCTAAGCGGACTTCACCAAATAGAGTGAACCTTAACTTTGCTACCCTGTCACAGTGGCAGATTATGAGGAAAGATGTTTCATCTTCCTGTCCACATAGTCTACATAAAGGGGTATTAGAGATACCAAGTTTGAACATGTGGTAGCTGAGTTTAAGTTTAGCTTAAGTAGCTATGTTAGTCCTACCTCATGAGAAAAAACGTAGATATTCGTCCCAGTGTGAACGTGTTAAAAAACTAAATACGGATTAAGTAAATCGCTTTTTCATCTCTTTATATCTTTTATTATCAGTCCATTAAAAAATTATTATATTGGGTCTCCAAAATAAATATTTTAAGCTTCACAAATCAACAAAAAACCGTTATGTAAACAATATTATCTATTGTCATAATATTGAAGGATGAAGGCAGCAGTTAATGAATGATAACAATAAATTATTTATTGTGGAAACAATAGCAGGTTTTCTTCAGGGATAAACAGCTGTTTATTAATTTTAATTTTGCATCACAACATTTATTCATCTTTCTTTATACAAACCTTTTTATGTTACCTTGTTACTTTTTTAGCACTAATTAAGACCGGCAATGTGGAACTGCAAATGTTGTTTTCACAACAAATAATTTTCATTATTATTTGTAATCATTCATTGACCACAACCTGAACTGTCACACCTCCATTATATACATACGGTTAACTACTATATTCATTTAAAAAAATATTCCTACATATAATAACCTACAAACGGGTTCAAAACGTTGGCAAACAATCAATAGTTAAAAACTATATAGTTCCTTTTTTGTTTTTTTTTACTTATAGCCACCACAACAGACTAACTTCTTCCAATACCTCTTCTTAACAGTCAACTATTAAAATCCATTATAAATGGGTTACCTGTAGCATGGTGGCTAGCATAGCAGTCTCCTATGCCCAAGGTCCCGGGTTCAAACCCACAGGTGGCCCTAGGATTTATTAATGGAAGTAAAAAATCCTTAGTCATGCCTGCCTTCGGAGAGGGTGTTAAAAGGTGGTCCCGAGCCTGTACTTGTTAAAGATCTCTATCCTAATTAAACCTGGATAGGCAAAATTGATGATTCCCACTGTAGCATCATCCGATTAGCCACAGCAGCATAAAGGGACATTAAATGAATAAACAAACAACAAATCCATTTTTTTTTTTTTTTTGTTCTCCCCTACCTCGCCTTTGAAGGCTATACGGGGTTTCTCAGGCCAGGGGTGATGGCAGAGCCCTCCCACAGCACCGCGTATCAAACTTGTAATTATTATTTTCAAATTATTTGGTCCTCAGTGTTGTGCTAGCCCGCTCAGCTATCCCGCCCCCCAACAAATCCATTATAATATTCACTCACATATTTCTCTACACAAACCCTTTCATCATATCTTGTTACTTTTTAGCCCTAATGGATAACTGCAATGTTACCTGGATGACCTACAAGCAATAATTTGACAATAAATAGTTCTTCACTATTTTTTTTTTTTTTTCATTTATGTCTGCCAACCAAATCATCTCATCCTTCAATATATAATATTCAATATGTTTTTTAAATAGTTTCTAAACATTCTTATAATAAAGAAAATTAAATATGAATGGTGCTAGTTATTATTATATAAAAACAATGACATAATCATAAATAATTAATATTTATCATAGATACATAATAAAACAACCCACACGAAATAAAATCAGTCTAAAATATAAAAAGTCCAACATAAACATTGGTAGTGTCCAAGAGTTTGATTAATGCTATAGAAATTCGTGATACTTAAAAACATTAAAAAACGTGTTTTTAAACCTTTATACGTTTTTTATTTATAAAAGAAGGATGATTTGGTTCAGATGACGGTCAATACATGACTATAAAAAAATATTAAAAAGTATATATTGTCCAACCCACGTTTGTAAGTCCTCGTTACGAACCTTAATCTGAGCTCAAATGTAACAAGATACAATTTAGAGGTTTTGTTTAGAGAAAATAAATGAATAAATATTAAAATAAAAAAATTGAATCAATTATTTATGGCAATCTTCATTCAGTTATTACATTCATAAAACCTTCATATTTTATCTTGTTATTAAAAAAATAAAATAAAATAATAATAACATTAAATACGATATTTAATTTTTTAAATATTACTGTTAAGATCCACATTGTGATTCATCATCAAGGAAAAACATTAACAGGATACAGCATAAGGGATTTCATATAGAGATAATAAATGATAAAAGATAGTTATGAAAAATTAAAAACAGTATTGTACTGTTATTTTCTTCCTTTAATAACAAGAGATATAATGTGAGGGTTTGTACAGAGATAATAATTGAATTAATGACTCACGAAAAATGATTTTATTTTTATTGTGATATTTATTTTATCAATTAATACCCTTACACAGTATCTTATAACTTTTGAGTCCAGATAAATACATTCAATGTGGACCTAAACATTGGTTTCAAAATAGATAGTTTTCACTATTTTCTGTACTAATTCATTGACCGCCACCCAAGCTATCTCATCCTCCATTATATATAAGATCAACAATTTATGAGGTTGGAGGCTTAGGGCTGATATCGTTAACGTTATATTTCTTCCAAAATCTTTTCATTTTTACAGGAAAACTAACAAAAAAGACGATTCAGTTTAGGACAAAGATCTGAGGCATTGTCTTACTTAGATCTAGTTTAAATACGCTGACTTTTTTTATTTTTACTGTAAAAATGAAAAGCGACAAAGTTTTTGATCAACAGATATAATAAGAAATTAAAAAAACCGGGATCCTGAAGACAGGTGTGATAACCCAAAACATTGTTTATTGATGTTGATGTAAAATATAAAGATTTTGGAAGAAATATAAGAATATCGGCCCTCAGCAGTTTTTTACCTCAATTTCTTCCGGTTACGAGGAATATAATAATAAAATCAACAATTTAATAATTAATAAATCTTTAAACTTACCAGCCTTTGGTGATCCAAATCTGCTTTGTTTCCAACCATGAGCATTGGAAATTCATCCCTATCCTTGACCCTTTAATATCTGTTTGTGAAATTTGTACATCTCGTCGAAACTAGCCCTATCGGTAACAGAAAATACCAACAGAAACCCTTCGCCTGATCTCATGTATTGTTCTCGCATTGCACTAAACTCTTCCTGGCCAGCGGTATCAAGAACTGAAATTATTATAAATTAACCAAAATGAAAGAGCAGAAATATCATGTTCATAACAACTGAATAAAACTTCTTACTGTCCAGTTTCGCTGGTACATCATCGATAACACACTGTTTTGTATAAGAGTCTTCAATTGTAGGATCATAATCAGTAACAAAATAACTCTGTAAAAATTTAAAACAAGATAATGACCTAGAAATGAATATTACCAAAAATAGGCAAAGAGATTGGTTAGTAGTTGATTGTGTGGGTGTTGAGAACAATGTTCAACAGATCAGAAATTGTTTTAGTCTTTTTAAAACTTCAATTTTTATATTATAAAGTTAATAAAAAACGTAGTTGAGAGAAGTAAATCAATTGAGTTTATTATAGAACATATACATTAGATGTTTTAATTCAAATAAGCTGTTTGGGGAATTGTAAATATAGTTTAATAAAGTTATTATTAATGAACTTTGAACTCACTTGAATAAATTGTATTGTTATTGCTGATTTTCCTACACCACCACCCCCGACAACGACTAATTTGTAAGTTTGAGCGTAGCTCTGCCTTTCGTTTGACCTAGACATCTTAGAAGACTAATGACTAACAAGACATTTCATCAAATCTATCAACACGGAACAGTCTTGGGACGCCTTTTCATTAAGACCATTCACAATCACTAAGCCTACTTCTAAAGTGGGCAGTGAGATTTCTCCTTACCCAACTGACACATATAACAAGGCCATCTAGGGTAAGCATAAATAGAACAATCGCCTAATATGAGCAAATATTATTCTATAACAATCTATAATCAATTACGATAACAACATGTATCATACTTCATTACTTTGATAGTTAAAAGAAAATGGCAATTATATCTTTTTTACAAGAGTGGTAATTACAACTTTAATAAATAGAACTGAGACCGATATTACGTGGTCTGAACGGAGCGCGCGCAAAGCAACAAGTTTAAACGTCCTCATTTAAAGTTCGTAAAATTTCTATTAAATTGAATAATTTTTTTCCCTTAAAATTCTATGCGAAATGTAGTTCCTAAATTGTTCTTTTTTTATAAGAATTCAAATGTTCAAAATGATTATCTACAAACAAAATATAAATATTATTTTTTTTAATTCGTAACTCATTGGCGTTTGGTACTTTCCCACGCCTTATCCCAGAACTATCCTGATTAAATTAGTGCGCATGCTCGAACTTTGAATATTCACGGATCTGGATCTGTGTGCCAAATTATATTGTACTTCTTTCTCAGCGCAATCATCTAAACGTTTAGAAGTTATATTAGGAAAAACGTTTGACCCATTGATTTCTGATCTGCAGTTGTTATGCCTTAATAAACGTACTGCGCATCATCATGTCTGATATATGAGCGTTGAGATTGTTTGTTTATGCTGCTTTGGCTAATCGGACGATGCTAAGTGGGAGTCCTAAAGTCTGCCTATCCAGGTTTAATTTAGATATGGATCTTTAACGAGTACCTGACATCGCACAGGATCGGAACCACCTTTCAATGTCCCCTCTGAAGGATGGCATAACTAAGGAATTTTTTCTCCCATTAAAAATTCCTAGGGCCACCTGGGTTTAAACCCGGGACCTTGGGCATAGGAGGCTGTTATGCTAACCACCATGGTACAGGTTACTCCTGAGCGGTGAGAGAACGAACCTTGTAATTTTAATTCCTTAACATTTATTTTTTAGGAATCCGGCAGATCATGCACATTTCTTCGTTCTGGTCGGGAACTGATGGATGGAAAAAAACACTGCATATTTTCTGCCTGATGTTTAAGAGTGAGGGAAGAAACCCAATAGATTTTTTCCAACGCCTCTTCTCTGAACCATAACTTTTAAGGGCATGCTCGAACTTCGAATATTCGTGGATCTTGGTGTTCTAATGTGTGCTTAATTATTTTATTTGTATTTATGTCTCAGCGCAATCATCTAATAATTTGGAGGCTGTGTAAGGAAAAACGTTCGACTCCTTGATTTATGGTCCACAAGCGGATCTTCTATGATTCTTCAAATCATCGCGGATCTTGAGTGTATCTTCTTAAGCTTACTCGGGTCTTTAGTTTTCTATCCATACGTAATTCACTACAATTTAGAAGTTGTGTTGTAACGAATCTCTGAATCTTTGCTTTCTTGCAAATAAAAATACTATGCATGTTCTGGCAGAGTTTTAAGTTGCGTGGAAGTGAATCTTTACAATTATTGTTATTTATTATTATTATTTTTTATATATAGAAGGAAATGATAATAACAGATAACCCTAAAACGTAGTAAGAGTTTGCACTCAGCCATCCCAGATTCAATTTAAGCCATGGATATGATCATTTTTCTCCTTTCGAAATAGACTGTTTATTCAACTCACCTTGGATCTATAGTCAGAGGCTATGTACAAATGAAATATAATCGGAGCTCCTAAATGAACTCAAGATATAGAAATTTTGTTCAAATTAAGTACGGAACGCCGAAATGTGTTATTATAAATGAATAACAATGTTTTAATTTTACATTTTATTGCATTAAAAAGATGAGCAGAAACCAATTAGTGTATTGGGCATTGCAGTGAAATTTATGAGACTGATTCCATTTGATTGCACTTCCTTTGAGTATAATCATTTCCTTTGAGTATAATCATTGAGTATAATCATTTTAAATTTCTGTACATGGTCCAAGATCGCAATATTTTCTTTTGTTAGGCATGATAGAAGAGTTCTCATAGGATCAGAGTCTACCCATGCTACTAAACTAAATATAAATTACACAACACTACTTAGTTCTAAGATCTGAATGCCAGGCAAATGGAGCTATTGGACCCCTCAATCGCACAATGTCCCGTAGGTGTAACAACATTAGTAAACAAATAGTTTAAATACTCGAGAACAAAAACTGTAAATGTTTCATAAGTCTTTTTGTCTAAATAGAGATGTTTTTACAAGACTTGTAAATATCCTTGTAACAGTGGAATAATAACAGTCTTACTTTAGACTCAACACCAATTATCAAGTCTAAGGCATTGAAATACAATAGGAAAAATAAATAATAATAATTAAAAAAAAAAAAAAAGTATGTTCCTATCATTTATAGAGGTATTCGGTGAAAGACATTTTTCTGTCAAAAGTAGAGGAATAATCGCTTTTGCTAGAATTGCATTCTTGGGAAGCTTGATCTTAATAAGTATCTGTTCTGGTGGGCACTGTTATTCTGGATCGTATGTACACTATCATCTATGTTAAGCCCAGGATAGATTTGTCAATTTCAGGACTAATTTTGATGTTTTGCAATATGGCTTATTATCTTTTATCTTGTACTTTCCCATTTCCTTATGTATATTTTAAATCATCTTTTAGATTGATCTGGTGTGTTTAGAAGTATGTGTTTATAGTAGCATTTCAGCGAAGTTGAGTTGCCTCTTGTATTTGGGACATCTACCTCTTTTCGGGCATTAATGAGAGACATGAAAATAAAATCAATATGTTCATAATCAGTATACTACTTTAAATTATACATTATTTAAATTAATTTAAATTATAAATGTGAAGTACCTCCACATTGTTTGATTACATAATAATAATAATTATGAGCTGGAATTTTATCATAGAGAATATATTTGATTTCAAATTGGAGTTCAGGACACCTTTGGTGCAGAGGCTAGCATAATAGACTTCTATGCTAAAGGTCTCGGGTTCGAACCCGAAAGATGGCCCAAGGGAGTAAGATAGTAATAAGGGTAAAAATAGCTTGTTTATGCCATCTTTCGAAGGGGACGTAAAATGGAAGTTCCGAGACGATCTCAGATGTCAGAATTCCTTAAAGATCCTTCTCCTGATTAAATCTGAGCATGCAAAATTTGGAACCTCCACTGTAATATCGTTCTATTAACTAGAGTAGCAAAAAGTTATGTTCGTGAATATCATAAGAAACATAAACAAATAGGAGTTATGTTATCGATTTCTAAACTTACCTCACTGCTCTTCATGTTTAAACTGATATCATTTTAACCAGTATCCAATTTGAATTGTTTTGGGATGCTCAATTTAGTAATTTGTAAATAAAGAAATTGTTTGTAAAGGAACATTGTTTTTAACCGATTTATTAACTTTTTCTACGCGAATTCCATGGTTGAACGTTGCCATTGAATTGGATTGGTATATTATTTTTAACTTTGTTTAGATGCCTCTAAAATGTTCAGCTATGCCAAAACATTTTAATGACAAACCAGGCTGTAGTAAACAGATACCCAGCTTAAAGTCTGAAAAGGAGTATCAAACTGATATCAAAACATTGACAAAACCTCAGTTACTAGAGTTATTAGAAAGACAAAATAGAGTTATAAAAAGGTAGAACCAATGCCATTTCTTTTGTATTTTTAATTATTTTGACACAATTATTTAATTCTTTGAGTTTATTATTATATACTTTCATTATATTTTAGCCTACCTTTAGCAAAGTTGCCGGATAAAGGAGAAAAAGTACTAAGATTCAAGAAGGAAATTGAGCTAGAAATCGAAAGAAGGGATAAAACTGAGGATATCAGCGATGTTTTGACGAGATTAACAATAAAAGAGAATAAAGTAGATGTACTTGAATGGGGTGAAAAAAATATAGAACAATCAGAAGGGAAAGATCCGCCTCATGATGAAGTTATTGAAGATGAACAAAATCCATTTGCAATTTTAGCTACTCACAGTGGCACTAGTTACAACCAAAAGAAAGTCACGTAAGTTTCATTTCTTTGATTGATTATTTAGTATTTACCTTTAAATATTGGCTAATTTAAGGTAAATATAGTGAACAAAATTAAGAATAATATCATGGATTTTTTTTTTTTTTTTTTTTTTACCCAATGGTATTGCTGCTTATTAGATTTAATACAGATTGCAATAGATATTTTGCCTTTTATATCTGAATTACATTATTTTAGAATACATATCTTTTCAATGCTATAGTTAAAGCATTTCATGCCACAGCAGTCATTCTGGATATGACTGCTTGTCTTAGAAAAAAAGTGTTGCTACATACAATGTCGGAGTACATATAAGTGTTGAATAAAATTTAAATGTTTAGAAAATAGCAGATGTACACTGGTGTTCTCGTGGATTCTTAGTCAAAAACCTTAAGTTATTTAATGTGTTTTTTTTTCACTTACTGCTCCCCTTAACAAACTTCTTTTCTATTCATTTCATAATAATAGTAGAAAAATTATTAGGTATCAGTCAGGGATAATAACACCTGGACTTGTGTGAAGATATATGCTTTAACTACTTAAATTTTATTTGCGGAGAAAGAGTAATCGGGAATAAGTCTAAACTGTCATGTTTTGCCATTTCAAAAATTTGCAAGCCATAATCACTAAAATTAAATCAAAAAAATCAAAATATCCCTACCATGTTTAGGCAAAAGTGTTACCAAAATTAATAAAATTATTTATTAATTCCTGATTATTCTTTTTGTTATTGATCTCTGTGGTGTTGGATTTAATTTTAGTTAGCTTTAATTATATTCTTGACTCATGCTCATTCATTCATTCATAACTCAAAAACTGTCTGTAAAAACTAAGATTATTTATTATAAATGTTTTTAAAAAATGAAGAAGTGATATAATAAATAGGATTATTGTATATTTATAATTTTATGATAATTTAATATATCCAACGTATCAAACACTTTTAGCTTTCACTTGCCTGTCTTTATTGTTGTGTAGCACTTCTACACTTCTTGTTCTGCAGGCTTCCTTTATTTTGAGAAGTTAATATTATCATCAGTTTTTAATTTTTTTAATCTATACATTCTTTTCTTTGTCATCAAAAATAACTAAGTTACAGGCATGTATAAGTGAAGTTTCAATTTTTCTCATCTTTTTTCGCTCATCACAGTGTTCTATTCCTAAAACTCTTTTTCCTTATTTGGGTTCTACATATCTTAAAACTTTTAAATTTTATGAAAGGAGAGAGGGAGTGTTATTTATTTTTATTGTCCATCATAAAGATTCTTTTTTGAAAAAAAATTATTAAATTATTAATTAATTAAATTACAATGACTAAGGTATAATAATGAGAGGGCTATACAGAGCAGATAATGACTAAAGATTTAGGGTGGTTAGCTTAACAGCCTCCTATGCCAAAGGTCACGGGTTAAAACCCGCAGGTGGTCCTAGGATTTTTTAATGGGAGTAAAAAATCCTTAGTTATGCTGTCCTTCGGAGGGGACGTTAAAAGGTGGTTCCGAGCCTGTGCGATGTTAGATACTTGTTAAAGACCCCTATCCAAATAGAACCTGGATAGGCAAAATTTAGGACTCCCACTGTAGCATCGTCCGATTAGCTATAATAGCTTAAAGTGACATTAAGTAAATAAACAAACAAAACTAAATGTATCTCTTTTGTATCTTTTTAGCCCTGATGATGACCCACAATGGGGGTCGAAACGTTGGCAAAAAATAAATTGTTGAAACTACTCAATTGTTTCATTCACTGACCGCCACCCGGACTAATTCCTTTCCTAAAAATATTTTTGATTTATTTTCAATTCATGAACATAATGAAATAGTCATGTATATTTCCAGAAGAATTGCAATTAATTTATTTTAATGCAGAAATGACTCTGTGAAATGTATTACGCCAACTTATCATTGATTTGGGGATTGATATATACATTAATATTCAAATATTTATTTTTTTTGTGCCTTTCCTTTTTATTTTCATTTTGACATTTTTTATTTTTTAGAGTTGAAAAGGAAGAAGAACCTCTTATAACATTAGCTGATATTGAAGAAGTCTATGCGATTAACTTGAGTAATAAAATTGATAAAGTTGAACCGAAAAAGAAATTTCTACCTCACAAAACATTGGTCTCAAATCCCTCCGAGACGAATAAAAAAGTAAGAGACCTTTCTGCCGCAACACCGCCTACCCCAGTTTACGGCGATGCCAAATTGATATCTTTGGAAGAATCTTTGAAACTTCAATATGAGCAGACGAAACACTTGAAGGAAGTTCAACTTAAACACGCTACAGAGAGGTTGAAGTCCATGAGGTTTACGATAGGAGATGCTTTACCGCCTGTACAAAGTATTACAACTTATAGGGATCATGTTGATCATTACAGTGAAGAAGAAGAAGAAAGTGAAAACGAAAATGAGGAAGCATAAATCTGTGAAGAGCTGCTTACTTGATTTGAAGTAGCTGGGATATTGAATTTCAATATTTATATTTATTTTTACTTACGATTTGCTTTTAATTAATAAAATTGTTATTTTTTTATTATGTTGTGTTTTATTATCCTATAATTGGTCATAGTTTTCACTTATTTTTTAGGTTAACCAATGATTCTCTATATATTTCTGTAAGCAGTTGCTATGGCAACTTGTGCTTAGGCAAAGACAGCTGTGATATCATTTTGATTCAATTATCATCTATATCAGCTTTGGTTTATTTCATGAAATTCCCAAAATATTTGTTACAAATAACATAAACTGATCATGTTATTTTTAAATATAAAAGAAAAAACAAACAAAAAATCATGAGAGAATGAAATTCTCATAGATTTTCAATAGGTCTATAAGACATCACAGCATGCTATAAGAGTTATTGTTCTCATAATATTGCCATGATAGCAGATGAGAAAGGTACATGTAATAAAAATTATATAAATATCGGCTTATAATAAATAACATTATTAAATATTACTTTCAATAAAAAGCTAAATTTATTCTTAATAAAGGCTTTAAAACTAAATGGTGAAGGTAAATGAAAATGAACAAATTAAATATTTGTAATGCAAGTCTAAAAAGAAATATATATATACATATATATATTTTTTAAATAATCATACTATATTAATATTTTTATTCCTCAATTCAATTCATCTTTTTTACAGCTTATAATTATGTTATCCATAACTATGTACCTGTAAAAAAATGTTAGTATCTCTTTGGTATTCTTGATTGGTTCTAGTCTTGATGATAGGTGAAATGATTAGGCCGAAATATTGGCAAAATTAAATAAACTATCAAGATTGACTACAGTTCATTCTTCATATTATATAAAATGATAAAGTTATATTAAATATGGAATTATTATAATATGCTGATTGTGTGGTATTATATTATAGTGGACAATCCTCTTCACTTTCACATTAGTCTTGGCATTCAATATCATTGTATGAATAGAATTAAAACAAATCTTCAATTCTAAAATTGGTAACCATCGGTATATGGAATTTCAAAATCAATGCTTACAATTATTAAGGAGTTGAAATTAAAACAAGCTGCAAATAAAAAAAAAACAATAATATTTTATTATTTATAAATAGGTGTATATCTAAAATATCTTATGCGTCCCATTTCAGAACATTTATAGGATTTGAAAGTCACAATTTTGGTCAAACCCAAATTCTCCTCGTTAGAATCCGAATTTCAGTCATACAGATAAAACCTTACTTCTTTGAAGAAAATTTCAGAAAAAACAATCTAAATTCAGGTATTACAGAGGTGATAATGATGAAATAATTTTATTTAAAGTTAAAAACTGAGCACACGTATATGTACACGTTTTTATTTTAATTATATACATTTTAGTCAATATGACCACTTTTATATAAACACATAAAACAATGTATTTACAAGTAAATAAAAAAAAAAAAAAAAAAAAGGATTCCAAAATTTTGGGATAAATAGCTTAGATTAATATTTCCTCCTCTTGAGTATTTCAGGTCGCCAATGAATCGGATGCGATTCCTCCGTCTGTAAATAAAAATATAAATCAAATATAATAAATATTGTTCTTAAACAAAATATTATTTATGATAAGCAGTTAGTATAATTTAATATAACCAGATAATATAAAATAAATAATTAAAAACTGTTGTCAGTAAAAGAATTTGTTCAATTAAATCAAATCAAATTTGAACTATTAATTAGATTTTTAATGAATATTTAAAATAATTTATTAAATAAATTCAAACATAAAAAATTGTAATGAATTTCTCAATAGTTTACTATTGGGAAATTCCAAAATGCAAATTGGCTACTGTCCATTGAAAATTCTACTTTTTAATTAATTAATAAACACTGGTGATGTTAAAGATTCACCTAAAGACTAAACAAAATTCTGTTCAAACGATACCTTCATCTGACTAATTGATTCTGTACTTGCCCGGAAGAAAATATCTCACCAACATATAATTCATTAAACTTTAATTAGAAAAGAAATTATAGGTCTATTAATATTTGCTAGCATTTTGTGAGATAGCTGATAATGAGTAATTATATTTATGACTTTTGAAATTTAATAAAAAGATACATTAGTTCATTTTTTCAAACTCGTACAAGCTTTTGGCCATAGTATTCTATATGGTCAAGGACCAGTGATTATAAAATATGTACAATAATAGGTAAGGTGGAGGGTTTTAAGTCTATTTATATAGATTAGTGGATGTAATGGACTTTACCCTTCCAATTCGCAAGTATTTCCTTGCATCATTCCTTAACCAAGTTATCCAATCCCACCGTCCATCATATATTTTCGACCTTCTACAATTCAAATCCTCTGTCCATTCCCGATGTACACGCTCTATGCCTTCAGATTTATACACACCGGCCCACTGTTCTGCACCTTTTGACAGATCGTTTCTTATCCGATCCTCAATCCTGTGGAATTCTATTCCTCTTTCTATCAGTCATTCCAACTCTCTTCTACCTTCAAATCCTGCTTATTCGTTCATCTCATGACCATCCAGTCATAATAAAATTGCAAATAAAACTCTATTTATTTTATTTTCTACATATTTGCGTAAATCTGTTTTCAATTAGTTTTAGTTAACTTTTTTTTATAAATAATAAATTACTCTAAGACTCTGAAGATCACTTTATATATTATGTCAATGTTATTCCAAAGGGATAATAAAGAATTATATTGAGGGTGTATAGTCGACTGTAGAAACTATTATAGGTGGAATAGTCAGGATCAGTCATTTTTAAAAGTTTTTAATTTGCCGATTTAATTTTGCCGATGGCAAAATAAAACTTTTTAAATGATGATTCCTGACTATTCCACTATGATAATAAGAATTTATTTATGTGGAGGTGAATAACTTTTGTTTGTCTAGTCCCTCCATATCATTCGAGAATAGTTTAGTGTTTTGCACATTTAATAATAGTAATACATTAGGGACTTCTATTTCTAATTTTGACTGTTTGTTAATGGCACATAATACAGCATATACCAGGTGTAGAAGTATGAAACCGGAATTTTTTTTTGTAAAAATTGCACATATTTCATTTGCACATTTATTCAAAATAGTCTCCATTGGAATTTATACATTTTTCTCACCTATTCGGTAGGTTATGAATGCTACACCAAAAAACAATACAAAGAACCAGTTGTCAAGCCATTTTCGTACATTTCCATACGAATCTAAATGTTTTTCGGTGAGCGTATCTCCCAATGATGCGAACAGATGGAAACAGACGGAGCCAAGTCTGAAGAATAAGCCGCATGCGCTATTATTTCCCTATTGAACGCCTTGATTGTATCCGTGACCCGTTTTGCTGTGTGTGAGGGAGCATTATCATGAAGCAAAATAACTTTTGTTGTCTTTTTGCACATTCCAGTCGTTTTCACTTATTGCTCAATTCAAATGGATCATTTGTTGTTAATATCATGATCAGTGTTAACGTTTCAACGGTGTTAAAAACAAACTGTTAACGGTTCTCATAAATATATTTAATGTAAGAAATTCATAATATATTATACTCTTTTGATTCCACCAACCGCACACCATTGTTTTCTTTCCAAAATGATTCGGTATTTCAGTGGATGTTGATAGTTTGCCTGGATTCACCTATTATTTATGATACTTAAGATTCTGAAAATATATCCACTTTTCATAACCTGTCACTATTCGATGAAGAAATGATTTTCTTTTACATCTGACGAGCAGCATTTGACAAGTGGTTTTTCGATTTTCTTGCTGTCTTTCATTCAGTTCATGCGGTGCCCATTTTTCCACTTCCTGAATCTTTCCCATAACTTTCAGATGAAGAGATACTGCTTTTTGAGTCCATTTAATTGTTCCCAAGTTCTTGTTGAGCCTGAGTATTGTCTTCATCCAATTTTCTGCTCCTCGTTTCTCAAATCAAAATCACAACTTTAAAATTTTTTAAACCACTCAAAGCATTGATTTTTGCCAAGAGCATGTTTACCTTATGCTTCAACAAGCATTCAATGCGATTCTGCAGCAGTTTTCTTCAAATTATAGCAGAAAGACAATACTGTCCGCTAATCATAGTCTGTAACCGGTGTATGAAACTTAGGTTATTGTGTGTTGACAAACTTCGTCTGCTGTTGCTACGGAAGCGGTCTTATGGTTTTTAAACTGATAGCGAGCACCATCTATAGGGGAATTCCGGTTTCATACTTCTACATCTGGTAATTTGTGTAACCAATTGTATTTCTAGGTCTGTATTTATGGGTTAATGCATTTCCTTTAGTATTAAAGCATATTTTGGAACTCAAGTCATTTTTTAGTTTCAAAATTTTATGAATCCAAGAATACTTATAGTTAAAAATGAGAGTAATACTTACAGCGGTATCATCTTCCTTGTATATTTTGATAGTCTTATCAGCTTCCGTCGTGATAAGCCTGCTTCCGCTCTGGTCGAACGTCATGGAGAATATTCCGGACTCACTGTCCATAGATCCTGGCTGAACTGGTGCCTAGAAAAATAATTTAATTAAATAAATAACTTATTTATTGATGAGGCATTTAAATTAAAATTGTAAGCCCATGCACTATGCCCAGTAATAAGTGGTCATTTGAATGTTTGTTTATATTTATTCATTTAACATCACTCAATGCTACTGCCGCTACTCAGACGTTGCTACAGTGGGAGTCGTAAATCTTGCTTATCCAGGTTTTATTAGGATAGGGATCTTTAACGAATACCTGACATCACACAGGCTCGGGACCTCCATTTTATATCCCCTCTGAGAGATGACATAACCAAGGATTTATCCCTCCCTTTACAAAAATAAACCTAGAGCCATCTGCTGGGTTCAAACCTGCGACCTCTATCCATTATGTTCGATAAATTAATAAGCTGTATGCTTCCTGAAAACTATCTCAATGAATAATTATTTTGGCCACACTATGCCATCACATTTTTGGAATTGGCTGTTAAGATAGCCATTACACCACAAGAGGCCCCGTCATGTAAATAACTAAGTCTATTAAAAAAATTAATGTCTATTACAATAGTGAATTTATTAAAAATTGAATTCTGACGAACCTTCTTAAGATTATTAACAGGTTTATGGGCACTTTGGTTTAATGTTATTTTGTTTTAAATGATTTATATTTAAAACTTTAAACCCTATAGCACTGCAACCTATAAAAGACATAGAATTGAGTGCATACTATTCATGCAGTAAGGATCCATACTGCCCCAAGGACAACAGGTGCGCTGGCATAATTTAGAGATCATTCAAAACCAATTGGTTTTTTCAGCCGATTCATGGGTACTATCTTTATAGAAGCTAGCTGAGCAAACTGTGTAGATGAACATACTTTTTTTGTTTTCTATACTTATTTTTTTTAAATTGTAAATTATTATAAGAAGACATTTCTTGAGTTATTATGATCATTAATTTGTATTTACTGTTGGTTTATATAGTTATTTGTTATTTTATTACATGTTACTATAAGTTATTTTACTAAATTCCACTTTCTATTAGCTATAATATTATTCTAAAGGGACTTGTCCCAAAATAAATAAAGAATTTATTAGTATTAATTTTTTTTTATAGAATTAAAAGTAGAACCATTCTCTTCTCACAATTTTTTATTATTTATTCACACTGTAATGTATTCATAAGGATGTGTTTATATTGCACGTGTTTTGGGGTGGAAGTGGGTTCTATATAATTCTAGAATATTATGATACAGCCCCAAAAACCTGTGCAGTATTAACATGCTTTAACAGTTGACATTTCAAAATTACATGCTACAAACTTCCATATATAACAATTGGACAGTCCAAAAGAGCAGTAGTTGGGAAATAATTGTTTAATATGTGATACTGAAAAGAGAGAACCTTTATGTAATAAGATTATATCAAATAAATAGACTACTTTCATTAATGAATATTTTTAAAAACAAAAGAAAAAATTGTTTTTAATAATTATGGACTTATATTAATGTTAAAAATTCTATCAATTTTGAAAATGAAACATGTATCTTCGAAATATAAACTGTTATAAATATGTTATAGAGCGAAAAAAAAAAAAAAATTGTGAAATAAAAACATATACTCTTTATATTATTAACTTTAATATTAATAATTAGTATTTATATTATTTTATATCTCTGGAATGTCTGTCGGGTTTGAGTCTTGACAACTGCTAACAAGTTTGCACCGAAACGTTGGCAAATTTAGTAACATATTTTAGACTGATTTCAGATTATTATGAATGAATTAGAAATCTAAATTGATGAGAAAGATATTGAAAGCTAACCTGTAACCGCTGGAAGTTGTATCCCGTCCTCCAATCCCAGCAGTGCAAGGTTCCGTTGTCAGCTCCCGAGACCAGGACCCCTTCCGGGTTGATGGCAAGGCAGTTGACGATGGCGTTGTGGCCCGACAGGTTCTGGATGAACACTCCTTCTGGGCACTTCCACTGTTTTATGTTGTCGGGGCTGGCAGATGCGAACATATACCTATAAAAAAAAAAAAATGAAAGAAAAATTTAAGTTTTCAAAGAAAATTCTACACGTAATAAATTAGTAACTAATGTTCTTGGGGTGTATAATTTTCTAGTTATTTAGAAAACTTTTGAATAAGTTTTATTATTGACTTAAAGAAGACAAGTTTTTTTTTTTTTTTTTTTTTTTTTTTTTTTTTTAAATTAGCATTATTGCACTTCTAATCAATAATCTTTCCTATATATAAACTAAGGCCCTATCCTGTTTCACACAGATGCAATTTGAATATTTATTTGTTTTCAGGGTAATCCCCATACAAAAGGAGTTGGTCAGTACAGTTCAAATGTTATAAATACAAACATAAAAACCATTGGAGATTATTTACAGACATTGTGAATATACAATAAACAAATAAAGCGTATTTTTTTAAATCAAATACAAAAATGAAAAAAAAAAAAAAACAAACATACAAAACAAAAAAAGAACAATTGAGGAATTTAAAGTTATCCTTAGTGAAAATATAAATGTTTCAAATTTATAATATTGTGTAAATTATTCTAAACAATGCTAATAATTATTACAAGTAAAAGAAAAAACAAATAAACACAGTAATATCACTTCAAATTTTAATAAAAATTTAATGGGGCATTAACCGGAAAATCTATATCATGAACTTTATTCATTTATTATAAATGATCTAATTTTTAAACTACCCACTGTATAGTAAAAAACGTCATTTAGTTTCTGCACATTATCAATTGTTAGTAGATTTCCTAAAATTGAATTATTGTTCTCATTAATATATTTATGTATATAGTGCTTCCTAAGGTCTTTATACATTGGGCATTCTATCAAAAGATGATATAGATTTTCAGGCTTTTGTAAAATGTGGTGTATACTAAAAAAAGCGCTATTTGACCGATTTATAGTTTATCGTATCATCTGCAGAAATGAAAAACAATCGGATCTAATAGCTTTTGGTGATTTTAAAGTAATTTTTAAAGTAATTACTGCAAGTAATTATTCAATGACTTTATGTGCACTGATTACAGATTATGTACATAACATCATTCTGTAATGAGTGGAAGTAATAACAAAGCTTTGACAACGACAAATGAAATCACCCAAAGCTATTAAACCTGCAAGCAGTAGACAAATTTTCATCCATGTTTTACTTTAAAATAAGAAACCAACAAACAAACAATTTCGATTTATTGACACATATATATTTTTCATTTCTGCTGCCGATGTATAGATTGCAAATGTAAATGGGTAACTTGCTTTCATAGATATATATTAATCACAATTCTACCAAAAATATTTAAAAATTTTGATTCATGCATATTTTAAACATATAAGAGATTAGGGGTTGGTCAGGAGCATCGGAAAATGAGAGCTCTACGGCAGTCGCTGCTAGAAAACTCGTTTGAAGAGTGGCCCAACTGTAGGTGGCAGGGAATTGGTGTTCACTATTTTAAAGAGACCCCGAAAGCGAATAAATTTATATATGAAAAGCAAACACTTTCCAGGCCTGAATGGTCTAACGCATTATAGCTTAACATCGATTATACACCCCTGTGTGGAGTAGGAGTAAAAAACGTAATTATATTATCATATTATATTACTATTATACATAATATTATAATTATTTAAACGAATTGTAGAATGCTGTGTTTTGAGCAACCCAATATAGTTGGGCAGCATTACTTTATAAATAAAGTATTTTCTCTCCTTCCTAATCACAGACAAAACAATCTATACAAAATCTATCATTAACATATTTACAAAATTTTAACAGAATCAATACTCACAAAGTAGGATGAAACGTAACCGCTCTAATACTTTTTTTATGATTGGTGAGAGTAGCGATGGACTTCCCTGCAGCCAAGTCCCAAAGTCTAATCGTACAATCATGACTACCTGTAATTACCTGAAAACACCATATGAAAAATTAAAACTGAACAATCTTTATGATTATAATGTTAGAATACATTCAATGCCTTGAAGAAAAAAAAATCCTTGAGAAAAAAAAAATAAAGGTCAAACTTTATATAAAAGATACATTTAAAAGTGTAGTATAAAACCAGAAGAAGTTTTTTTATTCACCTTTTAAAATGATACAATTGAAATATTTAACAAGGAACTAGGATTAACACACTATAAAGGACATTTTTTAAAATAGAGACTCTCTACCCGATGGAATAATCAGTCTGAAATAGCGTAAGTCTAAGTGCTATGTCAGGGAGGGAAGATGGGTTCACATGAAAAGGACTGTTTTGTAGAAAACAGAAAAAGAACTTGTGTACAACAAAGGAGAAAATATTTATTAACGTAAGGAACATTGAAATAAATAACTATGGTTTATATCTGTTACCCTGAAAGACTGACATTAGGGAATGTCAACACACACCAAATCGATCGGTAAAAATTCAAATATTTCATAACATTCTTGTACATTCAGACTCACACTGGTGTATGTCGACAATCACAGATATGGTGGAGGTTGAAAAGAGAGGAAGTTGAGGTGTCCAGAGAAACTGGAAAAGGCTGTAAGTAATCAAATCCTTTGTTCTGCTGGGAGTCTGTCCATTAAAAAACGAAACTGTGATGGAGAGATAAATATGAAAAATATTTTCAATACCTGTGGTTCAGCTGCTTGTGAGATGACACTTGCGATGGTGTTGGTGTGTCCTGTCAAGGTGTGGACGTTGGCCTTCGTTCTCATGTCCCACACCCTCGCGGTTGCATCTCGACCAGCGGTGATCAAGACGTCTATTGTAGGGTGGAGGGCGAGGGAATACACTGCGCTCAAGTGCCCATGGTAATGTCTGATAACCTGTGAATCATATCCAAAAGTTGCTGTGAAGTAGCATTAAGAAAAAACAAAACAAAATGGGCAAGCTTAATTAAATTTAAATTAATAATATTTGTACACCTATTTATGGCAATGATCCTCAAAACTGGTTACTGATCAAAAAGTAGTGAAAAATCAAACTGGTACATGATTTTTTTCTGCGGCTTGAGGGCAGGCTACACAATAGAGACAGGCAAGCTAAAGATGTAAGTGTCTGATAAGACATTTTCATGTCTGTATTCCACTTTCAATATATTGAAATTAAAAATGCTAGAACGAGTCTCTTCAAATCTCTTAATCAACTTCCATCATCAACAATATATCATTTTTAAAATTGTGTTTATAGTCTCAGAAACAAGTTTCCCTTATATGTTTGTAAAAACTAATTGTTTTGATGTAACTTTCCAATTAATTTTTTTTAACTTTCATTAAAAATTATATCTATACCAATATTATAAAGCTGAAGAGTTTGTTTGTTTGAACGCGCTAATCTCAAAAACTACTGGTTCGAATTGAAAAATTCTTTTGGTGTTGGATAGTCCATTTATCGAGGAAGGCTATAGGCTATATAACATCACGCTGCGACCAATAGGAGTGAAGAATCAGTTGAAAATGTGGAAAAAACGGAGGAAATTGACCTCGCATCCCAATGATTCCAAATGATTTACCTTTAAATTATAAATTAATATAATTTCCCGTTGAATTATATTTTGTCGTAACAATTAATAAATTACAGGGGATAGGAATCGATTTACCTCAAGAATGCTTTTCACACTGCCAACTACAGTGAGTGTTAAAAGTATTCGGAATTCCTATTTCTTTTCATTTAATAAGTATATTTCACAACTATTAATTTATATAATCCTTTTTAATTCATAAATCTTTAAAAATCACGAACCGGATAACCGAAATGTTTATTTTTTTTTTTTTAAGATTAAACAATTAATTTTGTAAACTTACCAGATTATTCAGTGTCAAAAGTATTCGGAAATCGTTTTGTTGTTTAAATCGGAAATCCTATGTTGTTTAATGGTTTCAAATGTTCAAATTCTCACTGAATTCCAAATCGGAAACCAGTTTATTCCGAATACTTTTGAAACTTCTATTTTTATATTTTTCGTAAATTAACGTTGAAACCGCTAAATATAAAATGACTATTATCGTGATTTTTGGGTTCATCTGATGTATACCTTCCTCTTGACATTATAAAGTGAGTAACAACTCTTTAAAAACAGAAATAATAACTCTAAAGGAAGTAAATTACATAATGATAGTGAATTCCAAATACTTTCAAAACTCACTGTATATGTCAAGATCGGGTTGTGGAGAAAATCAGTACATTCTTCTACCACAAGAGAATAAAACGAAAAATATCATTTATGAAGAAGTTCTTTAAGATATATTCTTTTAGAAACTGCTACCCGATCATCATAGCAGAAATTTGCGCGGACGGAGTCGCTGGCAACAGCTAGTTTAATGATATAACTTTATTAAAAAGTAATATTTAAACTTATATGCCTCTTTTTTTTTTTTTTTAATATTTGATCATATCTTTCTCTCTCTCTCATGCTACTATCATTAGAGCACTTCCAGAACTGAAACTATCATCGAGTAGCATCGCCTTTAGATAGATTGGTCAATCCCTTAGGAAGGTTACCCAAAAGATCATCCTTTGTATAATAATTCTTCAAGTTGAGCATTTAATAATTATTAATTATAATAACCTAAAATACTTAACAAAATCAAGAATCACACTTATAAATCAATAAATAACAAAATTCCTTATAATTGAATAAAGTAAACATATGATATTTACAACATACTTTATTATATTCGAGATCCCAACACTTGACTTGCCTATCCTCTCCACAGCTGAACAAATAAGGATGCCTAGGACTAACAGCAAGACCACGCACGCTACTGATATGTCCGGTCAGCGAAACTTTCAATTTGCCCGTAGCCAGTTCCCAAACCTAATTGAAAAAAATTTATTAAACAGGGATTATGGTATACTTGGTCATTCACAAGCATAAAATAAAATAAATGCGATCCTTACTTTTATAACTCTGTCAGCAGACCCAGTAGCAAACCACTCATTACCAGGTTCCACAGTGACGCAACGAACCCATCCCAAATGACCAGATATCACTCTGTATAACTTCCAAGGAGCATGCCATTTCGGTTTGGGCATCGCTGGGGCTTTCCTTGGTATTATGGCTGTAATTGAAGTATTCTGCTGTACGGCCACAGTCCCTCCACCGTTATATGGCACCACAGATGTTTCGGTTTGATCTTGTACCTCAGTATTCCCATCTAAACATCAATGAACAGCATGAAAATTTCAAAATAAATAATTTTACCTGTAATAAGAAATGTAACAATTTTACCTGATTCGAATAATCGGTCCTGTTTGGCTTCAATACTGTTACTCCTGATTAACTTACTCTGTTTGACTTTATCTAATACAAGACTGTAACTGTCACGGGCCTTTATGCCTCTTTTGAGTTTTTCCCTGGAATCAACACACCATAACAAAAATAAATAAAACAGTTCTTAATCATTGTGATTCCATTATTCAATTAAAAATACTCACGCTACTTCGTCAACTGGAGGAAGACTTCCTTGGCTGCTTAAAAACATGTCATGTGTCCGTTTTAAAGAACGGAAAACAAGTGTATGAACCGAATGTCTTTGAACTTCCTAAAAAAATGAAAAAAAACAACATTATAAATGTCAAAATATAGCAATAATAAGTCTAAAATAACGAACAATACAGACCTCTGTCATCTTGAACTTTTGTCAACAAACCTTGCATTCGGCTGGGAATACACAAACTGATACGGCTTCGGCAGTTTACAAACATGCAGGTTATCCATGTTCATTACAAAGTTCCCTCGTTCAATTAAAATTTTCCATTTTTTCTCTCTAACATTAATACTAGATTTAGTAACATTTAATTAATTTTATAAATATTTTAGGTTAGTCAAATAAGCATTTTACGCCAATAGGAGCCAAAACAAATCAGGTTTGAGTATATACTAAACAAATTAAAGTCACATACATGATATTAAGACCACATTTCCTTCTTATTTTTCCCACCGTTTAGAAATCTGTCAGAAAATGGGTGGTACCTATCTACCGTTCCAACATTCCTTAGACCATAAATCAAGGAATCGCACATTTGTTCCAACACAACTTCCGAGAGTTGGGCATAGACAGAAACTGAAGACATGCACAAAAGTTGGAACACAGACCCAAGATCCGAGATCAGTTAAAGTTCGACACACGCGTAGAAAAGTAATCACGAACGAGGAAGTGGAAAAGAACCTGTTTTCCACCTTACTCCTCTCCATCATTCTAAATATTTCACCTTAAAGGCGTTTTCATAAGATCCGATATTTGGTGTGAGATAAGATTTCGGTAAGTGTTTCATCCGATCAGGAAATTGTATGGCGCGGATTCAACAGCCCATCACCATTTATTAAATTCATAATGTCTTATTCAATTTTATAATGTCCCTGATAAAGTTAGCGAAAACGTTTTCGAAGAACCTCGAACTTGCTAAACTATTCTAGCTTTATGTGGATACATTGCACTAATTATAGTAGTATAATCCCTACCCAGGCTAAACAATGGATGATGTACCAGCATATGAGGAACCAACACTTCTAGCACCTATTCACTGCGTTACCAAAAACTGTTTTCGCTGTAGATAGGTTGTTTCCAAATGTAATACTTCAGTCAAGGAACTTTAGAGGGCCATGTCAACTTCTCTTGTCTTCATTTTAATAACTCCCATAGAAGTGTTGTTCCATGTGAATTTGAGGTAGTTCAAATTCTCAACAGTTTACATAGAGTAGAACTAAGAAACGATTTCCATCTTGTGCAACGCTCTGCTAAGCGGTCAGTAATTCTTGATTAAACGTGAGGATTTTGGGTATATTGTTGCGGAAAGGGCCGAAGTTATATCATAGTCTCTTATAGCACATAAGTACATTTTATATGGGATCACTTGTAGCTGGGTGGCTAGCGTAACAGTCTCCCATGCTAAAGGTCACGGGTTCAAACCCGCAGGTGGTCCTAGGATTTTTTAATGGGAGTAAAAAATCCTTAGTTACGCCGTCCTCCGGAGGGGACGTTAAAAGGTGGTCCCGAGCCTGTGCGATGTCAGGTACTCGTTAAAGATCCCTATCCTAATAAAACCTGAAAAGGCAAAATTTAGGACTCCCACTGTAGCATCGTCCGATTAGCCATAGTAGCATAAAGTGACGTTAAATAAATAAACAAACAAACATTTTATGATCTTTAAGCGTTGAATATTTATAAATAGTAGAGGATAGTGTTCTGTAATAAAATAAGTTTCTCTGTGGAAAAGAAGTACCAATATTTTGATTTTTTTTTTTTCTTTAGCAAAAGAAGAAAGGTTTCGCAAAAAAACTGTATCACGAAAGTTTGAGGCTGCCACCAAACTTTCTCCTATTTCATAGTTTGACTTGACTTAATTGGCGTTAGCTTTTGTGGAAAATGTATTTAAAAAATAATGGAAATCGTTAGAGTTAAAAAGTTTCAATATATCAGAGGGATTTCTTTCTCTCATTTTCTTCCAAAATATCTTTTCCAGTGAAGGCTTTTGGGTGACAAACAAAGTTGCAATAGCCACTTATTTTTTCGACAAACAACTTTGTCATTGGAAAGTGTGATCCAGTCGGTGACACTGATAAATATTAAAGAGTTAAAAAGAAATTTTAACGTTGAATGACGTTAAATAGAAATAGTTTTGATAGAATAGAAGGTGTGCAGAGAACTATAGTAGCGGTGCGGTTTGGGATAAATTCTCAACCGTTCTTGTTCATTTTATATTTGCATTGTATGGACCCTAGAAATAAAATCCTGAGACGCTAGTTTAAAAATGTCGGAACCCTCTGATTGATCATCAACATGGTCCTTTTTAATTTTACCATAAAAATTAGTCAGTATCAGGAAGTACATTGGGAAACTTAAAAATAAGGTCTATACCTCCATATGTTCCAACAGGTTCCAATCAGAACAAGAAAAAAATACACTGTACACGATCTGCTAGTCTCTTAAAAGAAAATGGTGAGGAAACAGGCCTATAACAACTAACCGGAAATGAGGTTCCTGTCAATTACATTGGTCATTTTAAATTAAGCCGGTTATATCCCAGCTCTGACTAGTTATTTTTCAGAGCTATACTGACCATAGAATTCTTTTTTTCTTTTTCTTTGTAGTGAAAACGTTAAAATGATATTAAACCAGTAAAATGCTAATTAATTTCTACACATATTAAGTATTGAATAAAAAGTTTGTTTATAAAGGTTACAATCGGAGTTATGGTTACAAAAGTTTTATCGGAAGGTTTTGTCAGTGTTGTAATTGTAACCTGAAGTATGTTTAATTTTGAAAGTCATATTTGTGTAAATAAATGTTTTATCATTTAGAGCTGAAAAAAATAAACCTTATGTGGATAATATGAGCTGCAATATTTATTAATACAAAGTATGAGATTTCTGTATACTAGCTGTAGTTTCCTACTGAATTTGATTTATAATATTTTTATGTATGCTTCAATTTATTGAACAGCTAATAGTAAAAGTTATCCTTAGTTCTTTATAATCTCTGTTTCAGATAAACCTTATACAATATGTTAACTGTCTATTACATTGCGGCCACTTGGCTTCAATCGTGGCGTATTAATTCTATTTTGCAAAAAATTAAACTTGTGAACCAAAAAACTGGTACAGTCGTTGTTCATCATGAGTTACCATCTTTAGTGTATAAATCGCCTGGTAAGATTGAATTGCAACTTAATGCCTTTGTGATTGATGTTTACTTGCATAGTTTTTACTGTAATAAGATATTTGTAAAGATTTTTCCAGACAAAATTATATTGTTTAATATCGTTTTGTGAGCTAATTATGTTGTTAAACAGGTTCTCTTATTTAAATAACTTTTTTCGCATTAATGTTAAACGTTGGCCATTCATAATTGGTTTACTTTTACATCCAAATGTCCGACATTATGAATGTGATTTCCTGTTTATTTAAATGTTCAACTATCCATAAAATGAATGAATGAACAAGGAGTTAAAAAATATAATGTATATGATGTTATCTGTATGATGAAACATCATCAGCTATTTATAAATAATAAATAGTACAAAAAACTTGTTTTTTATTTTGATTATTAATATGGTGTTGTACTGCTAAGAGAAAGGCCAGTTCATACAATGCAATCCATAGAAGATTATTTCTTTCTTTGATTAATTCTCTTTGGCTATATTTTGTTTATTGTATTTAGAGAATTAATGCTACTATTGCATTTTATTCATTTATTATTACAATCTTGAAGTATTAAGTGAATTACTGTATTAGAATGAACACCCCTATTAATGTTTTTAACATTATCCGTCACTGATATATATTTATTATTTGAGAGAAGTTGGTTGAGGGTGCAGTCAATAGAACACACAATTAAGCTAAACTTAATTTATTTGTGCCGTTTCGACTTAAATTATAGACCTACTTCAGGGTGGTAGTGTGAGCTGAGAAGGCGTCACCAACAATGGGATATTCAAGTAATTATGGTGCCTAACTGGGTGGGGAAATGAGGGGGGTCCCGAAACGTCGGCACCAATAAATGAAGTTTATGCTTAATTGTGTGTTCTATTGACTGCACCCTCAACCAACTTCTCTCATATATACACACAGTCAACCATTGTCACTTCATTATATTTATTATTATTTAATTTGTTTAATGTTTACTCAAGCAGTATCCATCTCTTTGGTATTAAGTGTTTGTAAATATTTGTTTTTATTGTTATTTTAACTTAGGAATCAATTTATAGTTTTTATGAAACATGCTTTGTTTTGTTTGATGTGGCAAAAAATAATTAAAAACTCTACAGTAAAGCACTTAACCTTTCTTAACATATTTTACTATTGCTTGAGTAGTTTTATTGCTGTTACATCCTTAACATCTATTAACATCATTGGAGATGACAAAGTGTATCTTTTTTAAGGTAGTTTTAATTAAAATTTAATTTTATATAAGAATATTTGTAAATTAGATATTTATTTAAGAAAATGTTTTCAGTTATAAAACCGAAATTGGAAGTAACAAGTGTGCTGTCCGAGCAGTGTATCAACAAAAAGAGTGGAAATATTGGAGATCTCATTGGTATTCTTCAAATAAAGAGAATTGCCACTATTTATCCTAAGGTATAAATATTTTTTCTTGTATTTGTGTTTTTTTTTTTTTTCTACTCCCGATTATGAGAGTGGAGTAATCCCTTGTGTAGGGTACCGTGTCTGTGATCACGCTCCTGGGTTCGAACCAGGGTGTTCCGGAATATTTATTTATTCTGTCTTATTAACCATTGATCCTCCTGGGGCTCATCCACCTTCTATAAAGTGGGTACTGTTGATTAAGGGAATAATTTAAATTAATTAAGGAGTTAATATGTCATGAAAAATTGAAATGAATTATTAATAACAGTACTTAGTTAAAAGTTAAAACAATAATGGAAACTAATAAAGTAATGATCAATTATTTGACATTCTTAAGAATTTAACTCTACTTAATTATAATATTTTTTAATGATGGAGTTTAGTTGATGTTGAGAATATTTGATGAGGAATATGGAGAAGAAATAATATACTGATAAGGAACACTTATTGTATTTATGTTCTTACTTTTCGGCCTACATTGTGAGCCTTCATCAGTGCTAAGAGAAGCAACATAACAACCAATATAATTAAAACAAAAATAATAAGTTAAGTACAATAATATGACAGTAATAAAATATGGAAAAATACATAAAATTAAATTAAAATGATAATAAGATAACAGTAATAAAATACGGAAGCAACATAAAATTAATTTGATAATATTAGAATGAGAATATTTGAAGACTATAATGAGAAATTGAGCAAATAATTAAAATTAACTGAAGAACAATGTGTATAAAATTAAACTTTTACTTCAATTTTCAACAATGTGCATAAATATATTACTTCACAATTGAGACGTTGATTTCCAAAAGGTACTAAAGGACATTTTTTACGAAATTGATTTTTTTACATATTTGTATTCTCATCATTTAGTTCTATCTAAATATTCTATTTGATGTTATCTAATGAATTCTCAAGTCCTTAAAAAACACGATTTAGAAATGCGGTCATTTTCTAAAAGTACTAATTACGCATTTATTTTTGTTCCAAATCATTCTAAAAAAAATCATTTCATAACTTTGATATGATTTTATTATTATAGTAAAAAAATAATTCTAAATTTTAAGACAAAAATACCTAAATTAGCTATTTTAATAATATAGTGATGAGAGATTTTCGCGCTTCCTGTAAAATTTCCTAGAATGGATATAGTACCTTTTGGAAATCAACGTCTCAATTGTTCTTCATCGATTTCATATATAAACACACGAGTCCTTGTGAAAATAGCAGTTATTTCCAAAATATACCAATATCATATTTAATTTCATTCTAAAGCAGACGTAAGTCCCTCTTTTCACAAAATAGTATATATTGTTATGTATTGAGAATACTGAGGGGAGTTAATTCATTAGTAGATTATTTTAATATTAATCAAATAATTATTAATGAGCCTTTGTCGGCAAAAGTTCAAAGGGCAATCACCTGCCATAAAACATAAAATTAAGACGATAACATTAGAATGAGGATAATTATAGACTATAATGAGAAACTGAGCAAATAATTAAAGTTAAAAGAAGAACAATGTGTATACAATTAAACTTGTCAACACTGTGCATCAAAATATTAAGTAGGCCGAAACATTTGCACAAAACTACAAGTGTTACTTATTAGTGTGTAATTTTTTTGGTGATAATCAGACCCCTAACCATCTTCCTCATCATATAATATTTGTTTACTATACTTTTACTATTAATGTATTAAAATATTTCTTTATTAATTCTTATTATTGCTTTTTGCTAATTATTGTTTTTGTTTTTTTATATTTTCTTTTTTTAATATTTTTATTTTAGTTTTTCATGACTTAGTTTCTTCATTTATTCCCCTAAACAAACCCTTACATTGTACCTTGTTACTCTTTAGCCCTGATGAAGACCCGCAATGTGGACCTACAGATGTTGGTTTCATAATAAATAGTTTTCACTATTTTTATAATCATTCATTGACCGCCTCCCCGATCATCTTATCTTCCATTATATACATACTGTCAACTATTCAGTATTCGCTGATATATTCCTCTACACTAATGGTTCCCAACACATGGCCTGTTGCACCACTGGAAAAAAGAAAAGTATTTATATACGATACTTTTTGTAACCACTAGAGTTCTTTTCCAAAGGTATCGTGTTTGACGATCCCAGTAGGCGGCATGCAGAGGAAATGTTAAATTAACCAGGTTTCAATAAATGACATTATTATTTAAAATTAGCTAAAACATATACAATCTATTTACATAATGCCTAAAACTATACAATATTACAAAAGGTTACCTTAAAAATACTTAGCTGGCTGGTGAAGGTGGGATTCGTCACTCCTCAGTTTCATCCCCCTGCGTCTGGCTTGACTCCTCTAGCTGCTTTCCGGCCCCCAACAGACTTCTCTATATTATTTTTTGGAAATTGCTGATGACATGACTAAAGGGAGGCGCAGCTGATATAGGAAATGCCCATACTAATAATAATACTTCATTATTTTCGCATTGAAACCTAAAATTTTTTATTTTGTGAAAAGAGAGGCTTATCCTTCTTTAGAATGAAATTAAATATGATATTGGTAAATTTTGGAAATAACTGCCATTTTCAAAGAAGTTCTTCAAGGTCTCGTATGTTTATAGATGAAATCAATTTTTTTTTTTTTTTTTTGGCATTGTACTGATTTGATGAAAGGGTCTGCAAAATTTTTTTGTTGGGGACCATTGTTCCTCTTTAGCCCTAATGAAGACGACCCGCAATGTGGACCTACAAACGTTGGTTTAAAATTAAATAGTTTTCAATATTCATTCATTCATTGGTCGCCCAACCAAACCATCTCACCCTTTAATATATACACACAGTCAACTATTAATTACCCAACAGTTTATCAACAACTTTAATGTATTTTTTTTAGCAAATTCTAGATATCTCTGGTTGGATATCCATAATCTCCGGTAGGACCCACCTGCCGATCCAGCTGATGGGCCACAAGTTGACAGACGTGCTAGAAGACAGCAACAAACTTTTCCTCCTGGTGGAAGCAAATTATAATACCTGCCAGTATCGTATCAACTCACCGTTGCTTGAAGTAATCATTTTAAATAATAACCATTACCTTTAATTCCTTGTTATCTAATTATTTTATATTATTATTAACACTTAAAAGAGCACACATTGACTTCCATTTGTCACTTAATTACTTTATTTCATAAGCTTTCATATCTGTCAACGTTTCGGGGCTGTTTCCCCATTTTCAGGACTTATTTTTTTCATTATATAAATGCTTTTTCATATATAACCCATCATTTTATTTCATAGCACCCTGCTATTTGTCCTTATGGGTGTTCATTGGCTCACTGTTTGAAAATAAAAATATGAAATAAAATGATGGGTTATATATGAAAAAGCATTTATATAATGAAAAACATAAGTCTTGAAAATGGGGAAAGTCCCGAAACGTTGACAGATATGAAAGCTTATGAAATAAAGTAATTAAGTGACAAATGGAAGTCAATGTGTGCTCTTTTAAGTGTTTATATTAAGAAAAACTTCCAAAAAAATTAAAAAAGAAAAGAAATTATTATTAACTGTAAGCCATGGTTGGATATAGAAAATGGAACAGATAAATATTGTGAACTATAGAGGATCTATTCGTCAGAGTGGGTAGACATAAAAAGTCTATGAAAAATAAAAGTTAAATTTTTTTTTCTTAGTCAGTTAGAATTATAAATTATTGAAAATAATTTACCAAAAGTCATATCAAAATAGATACCAGGTAATGTTCATTTTATTAAATTACAAAATATCATGATAGATCATTCGTTTTTATTTTTTTTACCTTAGCTTATGCCACTGTGACTAATCTGACTAAGACACAGTACGAGTACCTGCCATCGCACAGGCTCGGGACAACCATTTTAAGTAACCTCCAAAGGATGGCATAAGCAACTGTTTTTTTAACTCCCTTAAAAAAAAACCTTGAAAAAACTTTGAAGCCATGACATTGTGTATAGGAAGATGCTATGCTAGACCATAGGTGGCTCCAGAAAAAAAAATTAATAGATTATATTGATACTTAGCCTAAAAGAATACGCTAAGTTAGACTCGACTTTATCTACCAATATATAACAATAATTTTTTATTGAAATTTAGGAGAGAGAGGCGTGGTCTAGTAGATAGAGCATTAGTCTAGTCTACTGCTCTCTGGGTCCTGGGTTTGTACCCCAGCTGTGGCAGAATATTATTTATTCTGTTATTTTGGCTGGTGGACGACCCAAGGGTACAGAGAAACCTCCTGGGGCAGAATATATAAAGTGGGTACCCGGGGGTGGGGAAACCAGAGTGTAATCTAATCATTAGTAAAGTAAACAAATTCAAAGAGAAAAAATATTTGTGATTGATTAATCTACGCCTAATTTTTTCTCTGACGTGACAGGCCGTGTATAGACTCCTGGGAGAATATACTCACGTTTCTTGATGAAATGTTTAAGGGTAGGGTCATCATTCCTTATGCCTATTTTTGCGAATCGCCACCAGTAGACTGACGAGTCGGGAGAGGTTGTAAGTCCCCATTTAATTATATTCTTATAAAGGTCCCGCAGGTACTGGGACTCGAACTCACAACTCTGGCGTGGGAGACTAGCGTGCTAGCTACTCTGCCACCGGTTCCCCTACGCCTAATACTTATAGTTAATTAATAAAATCAAAGTATTAATAAATATTAGAATGTTCTTTAGAATAAATTCATATTAATTGAATTATTATTGTATAAAATGTTCTGTGCTACTTAATGTTTAAAGAAAGGAATATAGTTTTCCCTAAATATTAAGTAAATGATCAATATATTTTCAATCAATAATTTGTTTTGTTTTTTTCTAGATAGAAAAATTTGGCATCCCTGTAGCTTGGCATGCTGCCGAATATGTGTCACTGTTGCTGGAATCTGATGAGTTGAGGTTTGCTTCTTTGTGCGTAACCTTTTCTCAAAACAATTTTACTTTGGAAAATGGAATCCAGATAATGAGAATTCAAAGTGAGTTTTTAAAATTCACTTAATGTTACATGTACAATCTATAATCTGTAGATTTAGTAAACATATATCCAATTTTATATATAATAGTTTTTTAGTGATAGATTTTTTAGTCTCTTCGAAGGGTTAAAAATATTCTAGTTTGATAACCATTTTGTTTTTATTATAAATAATATTAAGATGTCCCATGCAGACTATGTGGTATGGAGGACGAAACATCGTTCCATATAGTCTACCACTGTGATAGGCTAGCTAAGTTAAGGTTCACTCTATTTGGTGAAGTCCGCCTAGAACACCCTATAAACAACAAATTTATTAATCCTAACAACCTTTTGAAATTCGCTTCTGCAACTAAACTCATGTTTTAAATCTACCACCGTGAAAAGGTGTCCCATAAATTTCTTCTCTATTTTTAATAGAGGATGTTCACGCCATATGTTACGGCCTGATAAGGTTTTTATAGTTTTTCAATCGAAAAATTATAAGTTCATAATTTTATGATATTTATAATAAGATCATTTTTTTTGTTTAAATCTTTATTTTTTAATTTCTTTTAAAATAGTTATTTTAAATATAATTATAAGTTTTTAAACGAGAGCAGTAGAAGAGAAAGACAGAAGACGATCGTACTTCAATTGTTTTTTGACTGCCTCGTGGCCAGTCGAGTCTTATGCTAGCGTCTGAGCGGTGAAGATGTGCCGTATATAGACCCAAGATTCCTCTCAACGTTTGAACGTTTGGAAACGAATTTCTTCATCTTCTCATCGTTCCCCTTGGAACTTGGAAGAGCCGCCTTGCGGTCATTTTCAACACCCAAGAGAACTTCGTCCAAGCCGCCCTGCGGTAATTTTCTTCAATACTCAAGACGACTTCGTTCAAGCCGCCCTGCGGTCGTTTTCTTCAACACTCAACTGGACATCTTCACGTGAATATAACCTATCTTTATCCATTAATGGAACATTCAATTTCTTAATTCTTATTCAAGAAACTGTTTAATCTGATAACTATTTTTTTTTACATCTTTGAGCATTAATTAAGTTAAGTTTGTTTCTTCTATTTTTACAATATTTTAATTAGGTTTATTTTGTTTCCTACATTTTCTTACAGCTGTTTAATTATAATTAGGTTAATTTTTCTTATATAAATTTATTAGGTTAATTTGTTTCTTATCATCCTTATATGTATTTCAGTGTATTAAATGTATTGTGATTCGTTGTTTGCTTTCATTATTTTTATTTATTTTAAATCAATACAGTCCACTGATTTATTTCAATAGAACCACCCTCAACTTTGAGTTGTCACTTGGAAGTACTATTCTTTCACGGATAGCCCAGCGTATACAAATTTTGGTACTCCGGGTCGTGGATTTATTTTTGTCGACAAATTTTCGGCCCTCTGACGTAACGGATCACAATACATTCCTACAGCTATCTCTTATTGTTTCATTTAGCCTTCTAAATAATTATTTAATTTAGGTTTAAATTTATTGGAATTCAAACATTTCAGCAAGTGTTAGGTGCCAGTTGGGAAACATATCGTTATTTGAATTTCAGTTTATTTTTTTGTGATCAATCACATTTCTTTTTTCACATCTTGTTTAACATATAGATTTTGTCAATTGTTTAAACTAAAAATGGGTCCAAAAATTGATAATGAGGTAGTATTGAGCTCCCTGTTGGATGAATTAGAGGACTTAAGGGACGATATACACGAAACAAATGAAATAGGTCTGGCTGCAACAAAAAATTCAGAATTATTTCCTGTTTTTAAAGCTAGGTTATCACGACTGGACGCTACTTTCCAAAAGTTCACTAAAACTGTCACAGAAGTGAAACAATATGCTAAATTACTAAACAAAGATTGCAGTGAGTATGACAAAATTAGGAAGGAGACCCGCCATAAATTTTATGAAGCTTTGGCACTTGAGCGAGAACAAGTAGTTCAAGATCATTCATTGAATGCATCTTCTAGTGAATCCCAAAATCAGTTATTTAAACTTCCCTCTATAAATCTTCCTACATTCAACGGTGACTTGACTAAGTGGACTTCATTCAAAGACACTTATGTTTCATTAATTCATGAAAATACTTCCTTATCTCCAGTTCAAAAGTTCCATTATCTCAAGTCCTCATTAAAGGGACCTGCTTTGCAATGTGTTGCTTCCATACCAATTACTGCCCAAGATTATCCACAAGCTTGGCTCAGTTTGACCAAACGGTATGATAACAAACGGATTCAAGCTAGCAATTTGCTTGCAAAAATATTTAATTTTAAGCCATTACAGGAATGTAATTTAGCTTCCTTAGAACAATTTTCGGAGATTGTATTAGAGAGTGTAACTGCGTTCAAAAATTTAGACATAAAAGATGAATCTGGGTTTGTTCTTCTTACATTTGCATTAAGACTGTTAGATCCCAAAACCCGTGAGCGATTTGAGACTTTACAATCAGGGAAAGAAGAACTTCCTTCATTTCAAGATTTAGTTGACCTAATTTCTCAGCAATGTGTTGCATTTCAATCTCAAGCCTTATCTACTCCAAGCATGTCCAAACACTCGAACGACAATAAAACTTATCCTAAAAGGATGAAACAAATTTTTTACTCCACAGGGCAGCAAACTACTCGTTCTTGCCCCTTATGTAAGGAAAAGCATGCTTTGTATCGTTGCTCTAAATTTTTGGAACTTAGTCCACAAAAACGTTTTAATACTTTAAAGCCATTAAATCTTTGTTCCAATTGCCTTAGCGAAAATCATAAAAATGCTGATTGTCGGTCAAATAAATTATGTCGTTACTGCAATAAAAAGCACCATTCCTTATTACACTGGGGTGATTCGGTGACATCTCCACCCTCTGTGGAGGAAGAACCTAAAACTAATACTTCGACAGTTATGGAAAACTCTCAGTTAGAAACTAATACATCAGAAAGTGCTGTTTTCTCCACATCTCTAGATGGCAAAGTAAATGTTTTACTTGGTACTGCTTTGGCCAGAATAAAAGACCATGTAGGTAACTATCACCAAATAAGAATTGTCATCGACAGTGGAGCACAACGTTCGTTTATTACGGCTTCGTGTGCTAGAAAATTGAAATTGATACCCTCTCAAAACCCCCACAAACTCTGTGGATTTGCGAATAGCCCAATTGCTGGTGGGACTCAGCAGGTCGACTGCATATTGGTTCCATTATATTCTGAAAATCCCAAGTTGCGAACAAATGCTGTAATTATTCAGCAAATAAATAATAATATGCCCTCTCAACCTATCTCTGAGCATATTAGGAGACAATTAAGTAGTGAGGATCTTTCAGACCCTTCCTTTTGGAAGCCAGGCCCTATAGATTTTCTTTTAGGAGCGGATTTGTTTCTAAATATTTTCAGAAATATCAAAACAACTTCTAGTTGTCCCAATCTCTTAAATACAGTATTTGGAGGGATAATTCTAGGACCCTTATCTGATAATTACTCACACTCACCGCAAAATGTTCTGTTACTTACCAACGTGCCACATGAGTCTTGTGAGTCCAAAATATCCTTATCCGACTTCGATGATTCATCTGTTAAACTATTGGGAATGCAATGGAACCCGAACCCTGTACAAGATAGTATTTCTTATAACGTGCAAGAGCTCGCTCGCGTAAATACAAAACGTGGGGTAATGTCTACTATCGCAAGGATGTATGACCCTCTTGGTTATTTAGCACCCGTGATTTTCAAAGCTAAATGTGTACTACAACAGCTTTGGAAACGACGTCTGGATTGGGATTCTCAACTTCCGCCCGATTTATTGCTTGAGTGGGATCATTTTGTTAATGAATTGCCTTTATTAAAATCCCTTAACATATCTCGGGGCTTGTTTTCAGCTGCTAAAAAACAAGTAACGGCTGTAGGATTTGCAGATGCTTCTACCCTAGGATATGCAGCGGTCCAATATTTACGAACCGAATATGAAAATGGGAGAGTGGAGGTCTGTTTGATTCTTGCCAAAACTAGGCTTGCTCCTCTAAAGCTTTTAACAGTTCCGCGTCTAGAACTTTGTGCGGCCTTGTTATTAGTGAAATTACATAAGTCTTTAGAAACGTTTTTGTCAAAATTAGAGGTAAAGGCCACATATTATTTCTCAGATTCATCCACCACTCTTTCTTGGCTCAATATCCCTACTTACAAACTCAAAACTTTTGTTGCCAATCGCGTAACTGCAATTTTGGATCAATCCTCTCATAGTGAATGGTATCATGTACAATCACATCATAATGCAGCAGATATAGCGTCTAGAGGATTAACTCCTGGCTCTTTTCTAAAAGACGGTACTTGGTGGGAAGGTCCAGAATGGCTGAAACACCCGATTGAAGCATGGCCAATCAGTAATCATTTTAATAACCATTGTACCGGAGACTTGCCGGAAGTAAAGACAAAGGAGGTTGTTTTAAGTGCTCCAACTAATGATTGCTATCTGACTAGTGTTATTAAAAACTTTTCGTCTTATACTAAACTTTTGAGAGTATTCGCTTATGTGCTAAGACTCTTGCATAATGCACGGTTGAATATATCAAAAAGGCAAATAGGGCGCCCATCAGCCATTGAACTGAACCTTGCACTAGAGAAAATTATACAAGTTACCCAACGTTTTTACTTTGATAAAGAATTTCCTAACTCTGACTCCAAATCCTCCTCTTTGGGGGCTCTATCACCCTTTATTGATAGCCGAGGGATTCTCAGGGTGGGCGGTCGTCTTACAAACGCTCCGCTAAATTACGAAAATAAACACCCAATTTTACTTCCTCACAAATCACATTTAAGTTCCCTGATCATAGATCACTTCCACATTGCATACCTACACGCAGGTCCACAATTACTCCAGTCAACGGACAAAATGGACTTTGACCAAACCAAACTTGAATATTGGAACCCTAGTTTTACTAAAAGAATCAAACGCATCGCTTCAAAATTGGCCTACCGGTAGAATAATGGAAGTATACCCCGGAAAAGATGGAACAGTTAGAGTTGTAAAAGTTAAAACTCCAAAAGGAGAGTACATCCGGCCTGTTTCCAAATTGGCACCACTGCTACCACAAACATAAGCTAACTAACGTAGTTAGTGTCACCACCAATATGTTCATGTAAACCTTGGAAATTTTCAACGAAAATTTGGTGGGCGGTATGTTCACGCCATATGTTACGGCCTGATAAGGTTTTTATAGTTTTTCAATCGAAAAATTATAAGTTCATAATTTTATGATATTTATAATAAGATCATTTTTTTTTGTTTAAATCTTTATTTTTTAATTTCTTTTAAAATAGTTATTTTAAATATAATTATAAGTTTTTAAACGAGAGCAGTAGAAGAGAAAGACAGAAGACGATCGTACTTCAATTGTTTTTTGACTGCCTCGTGGCCAGTCGAGTCTTATGCTAGCGTCTGAGCGGTGAAGATGTGCCGTATATAGACCCAAGATTCCTCTCAACGTTTGAACGTTTGGAAACGAATTTCTTCATCTTCTCATCGTTCCCCTTGGAACTTGGAAGAGCCGCCTTGCGGTCATTTTCAACACCCAAGAGAACTTCGTCCAAGCCGCCCTGCGGTAATTTTCTTCAATACTCAAGACGACTTCGTTCAAGCCGCCCTGCGGTCGTTTTCTTCAACACTCAACTGGACATCTTCACGTGAATATAACCTATCTTTATCCATTAATGGAACATTCAATTTCTTAATTCTTATTCAAGAAACTGTTTAATCTGATAACTATTTTTTTTTACATCTTTGAGCATTAATTAAGTTAAGTTTGTTTCTTCTATTTTTACAATATTTTAATTAGGTTTATTTTGTTTCCTACATTTTCTTACAGCTGTTTAATTATAATTAGGTTAATTTTTCTTATATAAATTTATTAGGTTAATTTGTTTCTTATCATCCTTATATGTATTTCAGTGTATTAAATGTATTGTGATTCGTTGTTTGCTTTCATTATTTTTATTTATTTTAAATCAATACAGTCCACTGATTTATTTCAATAGAACCACCCTCAACTTTGAGTTGTCACTTGGAAGTACTATTCTTTCACGGATAGCCCAGCATATACAGAGGATATTTGTTGATTTACTGATAACACTGATAGTGTTAGATATGAATCTTTCTACTCTATTACCTTTCATCTCTCAAGAAGCCTCATTATGCCTTGTTTTCTAAATAGTTTAGACTTATTTGTAAAATTTTCTCAACCTTGAAAGAAATATTTTATAATTTTACAGTTTATTTTTTAAATTACTACAATTATAAGTCCTCTGTTTTGTATAAGTTGTAAAAATACTGTTTTTATTCATTTTTATTTTTTACTTCACTCCTAACTTGTCTTTGAAGGCTATACAGGAGTTTCTCGGGCAAGTGGATGTGGGCAGGGGATAAATGCTGAGTTAAAAACCCGCCTGCAACTAGACGTGAACTCATAATTATTTTTCACATGGGCAACGCACGAACACAGCAACTCATGCTAAACCCACTCGGCCACCCATCCTCCTTATTTTAACACGTTCTATTTTTAACGTGGTATGGGGTCAATTGATCCCATGTCTAACTTTCCTCTAATGCTGAGCATGTTACAGATAAACTTTCAAAAATATTCGAACATTTTCCAGCTTTGGACCTTTCAATGAGTTGAAACCAGTAAGTAAAATTCAATAATCTCGCATATTCCGATCAAAAATAGAACAGGGTCAAATGATCCCGTGCCACACTGAGGTTTAAATTTCGACTTATAGAGGTCATTATTCTGGAAAAATTATGGAAAATGATAAGTCACTCAATGATGAGGGAAGGGGATTTGTTTAACCTCAGTTTATGGTACTATGGCTAATCGGACGATGCTACAGTGGGAGTACGAAAAGGTTCTTTAATGATTACTTGACATCGCACAGGCTCAGGACCGCCATTTTACATCTCCCCTAAAGGACAGTATAACCATGTATTTTTTATTATTTATATTATTTATTATTTATTGGCTCGACAGACATCTGAAGCTGCCCTTGGCCCTCTCAACTGCCCTTTCCCAATCACTTCCGGTCAGCAGTGTGTCTGCTGGATACTTCTACCATCCTCATAACTGCGCCTGTGGAGTTAGTTAACTAGACTTCATTGCCAGTCCCAAGCCCGGATAAAGCAGGAAGGTTAAAGGGACTACTCACCTTTTATAAAAAATCTACAGGTTACTTATTCTCAACAACCTAGCCTCGGATTTCAGACGGATTTATGTAAACAACCTGGAATTTATTTTTTACTCTCTTTAAAAATCAAACCTGCTGTGTTTGAATTTGCGATCTTGGGCATAGAATGTTATGCTGTTATGCTAGCCACTACACGACAGGTGACTCCACAGTCGTATTATTGTTTTATCAATACTTGTATGGGAATAATAGTATTTTTATAGTTTAACTCCTTTGTATCTCCTTTGGAAGAGACTTTTATCGTGAAAATTATGTCAGTAAAGCCATATTTTCATATAATTAGTTGCAAAATATTTATGGAAGAAAAAACTTTTGACAGCCTAATATTTTATGGTTCAATAAGGCTTTCATAAGTAGTCTTTGATGGTATTATACACCTTTATTAAAAATAATCACACTTTCCCCTTCTCCTTCTACTGTCATAATAGTACTTTCAGAAATGAACTATCATAGTATAGCACAGCCTTAGTATGATACCCTAGTAAACATTATTGTGCTTTGTTTTTTGATGTAATGTTAGTCTAGATGTTTCCAATTATTTTAAATGCTCTATACAATTATGTCCTGTGATAAATACATTTATTTGTTTTGTCATAGTGGATATAATTAGTTGACCGTTGAGAATTAATGGAAGGAATTATTCAGGGTGGCGGTCATTAAATGAAAACACCAAAAAATTTCAACTATTTATTTTCTGTCTGGGTCATCATTAGGGTTAAAAAGATACAGAAGGAAACGTATGCAGATAATAAATATTTAAAACTATTTAGTTGTTTCATTTATTGACTGCCACCTGGACTAATTCCTTTCAAAAATTTATTTATTTTGTACTATCTGTAATTTTGCTTATATGTCGTTTATTTTGTAGGTGTAGATGTTATCGGAACGCCTTATAAAATCTTAAATGTTGGAACTGTCCCCGAAACATACGCTCCGTTAGGGCCATGTAAGATTATCTATTGTTAACATTTATTATTTTAAGTAATATATGGCTTATTGTATTTGTATTGTTGTCAAATGTTTCGTTTAAATTATATTGTTGCCAATAGGAATAGTAATTAATAGTTTACCATGATTACAATCTAGGAAAAGATCGTTGATGTTTGAGTTTGGAAATGGTAGATTTGTTTCTACTAAGTTGATATAATAGCTTACTGTCAAAGCAGATAAACTTTCGTAATTTATTCGTCACATTATCTCTTCTGTTTTAACATTATGATTATCTTTGACATTCTTTATTATTTTCTCAGGCTTGAACAGGCACCAGCGTAAGGAAAATTTCATGTCTCGCTGGAGAGCTCACATATCGATGCTGTGTACTTTTTGCGAAGCTGTTAGCCAAGTGAAGGAAACCCAGCAGGAGATATCAGTGAGGCATCCTGGATCTGGTGTTGGGTAACGTATCTATTTATCGCCGTCCATAGTTAATTATATCATCTTATGGAAGATTTCTTAATGATTCTAATCCAAATTTTAAATTTATTTTATTTGTATTATTTTAGTTTTCTTTATTGTTTTTTTCTACTTTTCTATTGTGAAGTTGATGGTAACATGATAGATTACTACTTTATTATAGAATTATCCCATACTTTTGTCACAAATCACAAAATCGAATCCTATTCATCCTCTTTAGAGGCCAAATTATTTAAAATTGTCCATTTTGGCATTTCTGTTCTTATTAATTTTTTACCAGTTGTTCTCTCTTGTTTGCTGTATTTGAAGTGGTGTGTAGTAATATTTTTAAAAAGATGGCTAAAGGTCATTAATAAAACAGCGAATACATTATTAAATAGAGTTATTTTTTGTACTGTATAACTGTACTTATTTTTTTTTTTTTCCCTTGTTAACTCGTTTTATGTTTTATAAAGTTAGACTTTTGGTGAATTATAACTTACAAGGAGGGGATCCAACAATTGTCTTACGGATTTTGATGACATTTTTTTAGGTTAAGCTAGACATTTAACCATTGGCTGTACAAAACATTAGAGGCCATCGCTCCCCAGGAGTCGTGTAAAAAAATCAGAAAGTTTGAGTGACAAAAACACATTTTATTTAATACTTCTGCTTCTAGTGAAGATATAAAAATAAGTTTGATGTCAAAATTACTCTATTTCAAAGCAGAATAATTACAAAAAATAATCAATTAACTATGTAAGTTTTATACTTTGTAATAATCATAATAATTAATATAAATAATCTCGTCAAAACAGTACTTTTAATAAGGTATCTTAAAAACTGTGTTCCGCACTCCTAAAAAGGAATCTTAATCTCAAGCACTTCACTATAACCAGAGTTATTGAATAAAATGTGTTTTTTTGCTCGCAATTTTCTGATTTTTTTTTATGGGACTCATGGGGAGCATTGGTCCCTAATATTTTCCTGAGTCTGATGGCTTAATGTCTTGTTTTACCTTAAATAATTTCATCAAAATTGGTGAGACACATTTGGGATCCTTTCCTTGTTAGTATTTTTATTCTTAGGAAATGCCTTCTAGTCGCAAAACAAAGAATATTCTTCTACTCTGTTCCATGATTTAAAACTGATTCTTACCGTAGGGCTGTCAAGCTGGTCCCCAGTAATTACGAAGCCCTGCAGGCTGCCGCCGGGAGCAACAACTCCCTCCAGAACAGCAGTATCATCGAAGAGACCACCGATGGAGACCACAACTCTGGCGTGACGGAGAGCTCCATCCCGTCCAGCGTCCCTTCGCTGTCCAGGATGAGCACTACGGACATGGGATCCACCACTCCCGTATCTACTAGGTGATCACTATATTTATATTAATACTATGTATGGGTATATAATAAGAAGAAATAATCAGTAATTAGTCTTAGTAAACATATTCAATAATCTTGACAGTTTGGCACAATCTTCAGGGCTAGAAGAAATCGGAAACAACAAAGATATACAAGTATTTCCTTTACAATTATATGTGAATGATTATCATTATCTTCTTTTTATTTTTTGTACTTAGTAAAAGTAGGTAAAAGAAAGTTAGCTTAAATATGTTTTAGGGTAGCTGATAAAATAAAAAATAGAATAATAAAGGTAGAATTGTACCAAGGTGGAAGACAATTAAGATGTTGATTTCCGAAAGGTACTATACCTGTTCTAGGAAATTTTACAGGAAACGCCAAAATCTCTCATTACTATATTATTAAACCGAATTATTAATTAATGCATAATCAACCTTCTTTGGTGTTATTTAATTTCTATTGTATATTGTATATTTTACATTTCTTCTCAAGAAAAAAAAAATATTGTAATATCCTTTTTTTTTTTTTTTTTTTTTTTTTTTTTTTTTTTTTTTTTTTTTTTTGTATGGGGTATGTATGGGTCCTTTGAAATCAGGCACAATTGCTATTTTTAACTTCTAATTAGAATTATAACTTACAAAAATAATAAAACATGTTCAGGCTAACAATTATTCTAAAGACAGCAGCAGATCCTCCCCTTTTCAGCTCCAAACCCCAACTCCAACTTTTTTTTTTTATACCTGCTATGATTTTCCCTCTAGCACCTAAAATGGATGCTATGTTTTTTTTTTTTGTTTTTTTTTTTTAAAACTTCTTTATTTAAATCAAAATACAGACATATTACAGTACAATTAGAAGTCACTGTCTCACTAAGGCGAGCCCATGTGTGGGAAAGGAAACAAACATCCAAATAAGAGCTGTTCATTCCAATTTTAATTTTAGTCTGATTGTTAGCCTGCCTAACATAATATTTAAATAATAAATGAATAAATATATATACATTTTATTTTTAAAAAATGAGTATATTACAATATGGATTGGGATACTGCTGACCATAAATGTGGTGATGGTTAATTCCTAGGGAGTCCAGGATGACATTTTTGGCCAAAATCGCGACACCCCTATCGCTTACACCTAAGTCCTCTAGGAAGTAGGGGTGGGCATAATCGAATGATCGTCATAATCGGATGATCGGACTTTGATGTTTTAAATAATCAAATGATCCGAATGATTAAAATGCTTTCTGAGAGGCCAAATAGGCATATAATTTATGTGATAGGCATATATTTTATGAGCAAAAAAAAAAAAAAAAATGTCGTTCGATTATCCGAGCTTCTTAAACAATTCAGTTCGAATGATTCCTTTCTCCTAACCGATTAATCTGATAATCGATTAATTTGAATGATCCAATAATCTTCATTCGATTATGCCCACCCCTAGTTCCTTTGTTATCGTTCTATGAGACCTAAACCATATAATGAATTATCATTAATATAAGAAAAATTATCTAATTTTCAAATATATGGGCATATATAATAATATTTCCAATAGATAAATTTCTAAATTTAGTTTTATTGTTCTTTTGCCGTACCGTATTCATATTTTTATTCTTTAATTCTTTTCATCTGTTTTGCCACCTATAATTATGTTATTCATTCTTTTATACTTGTGAAGGAAATGTTTGTACCTCTTTGGTGCTTCTGATTGTTTCTAGCATTGAAGATGGATGACATGGTTGTGCTGAAATGTTGGCAGTATTAAAAAATTGTTTACTTGACTGACTCATCGTTATTTCTTTCTATTAATTGGTCCATACACTCTTTATATGGGATATATATATTATGATGATGGAAGTATAGTTGACTGTAGATAAAATATGAGTATAAGTTGGTTAGGGGTGAAGTCATAGAAATACTTCATTCATTCATTCATTCAATTCATTGTGCCACTGTTTCGGCCTACATTGTGAGCCTTCATCAGGTCTAAGGAAAAACAAGACAAGAACCAATACGATTAAAAGAAAAATAATAATAATAATTAAGCAGTGCCATAATAAAAGATCAATATAGCTTTTTTCAGTCAAATTCATAATTTTTTCATAAATTTTATAATTTCTTGAACCCCTTTTATACAGTTAGTTTAATGAGGTTTACCTGTCAAAAAACAAATGTTTTTATTAAATCATGTTGTATACGCTGGGCTATCCGTGAAAGAACAGTACTTCCAAGTGACAACTCAAAATTGAGGGTGGTTCTATTGAAATAAATTAGTGGACTGTATAGGTTTAAAAATAAAAAAAAATAATGAAAGCAAATGGCGAATCACAATACATTTAATAGACTAAAATACATATAAACAAGATAAGAAACAAATTAACCTTATAAATTTATATAAGAAAAGATAAGAAACAAATTAACCTAATTATATGATCAAGCAGCTGTAAGAAAATGTAGGAAACAAAATAAACCTAATTAAAATATTGAAGAAAATAGGAGAAACAAACTTAACTTAATTAAATGCTTAAAAATGTAAAAAATAGTTATCAAAATTAAACAGTTTCTTGAATAAGAATTAAGAAATTAAATGTTCCATTAATAGATAGGCTATATTCACATGAAAAAGTACAGTTGAGTGTTGTAGAAAATCACTGCAGGGCAGCTTTTCCAAGTTCCAAGGGGAACGATGAGAAAATGAAGAAATTTGTTTGCATACGTACAGAGTATGAATATCATAAAAATTATACAGTTTTCTTTTTTCTATGAAACAGTCATGAAACCTCATCAGGCCATAACATATGGCGTGAACAATGTTATGTGGGGGGAGCCTGTGGCTGTGTGGCTAGTGCACTTATCTCCTATGCTGAAGGTTGTGAGTTCGAATGTCAGTTCCGGAGGGGGACTTTTTCAGGCATATAAATTGATGGAAATTCACTCATAACCTCTCCCCCGGGTATGTGAGACCCATCAGCCAACTGCTGGCCACTCAAAAAAGTAGGTGTAGGGAGTGATGACCCTGCTCAATGAAATTCATTTAGAAACACGTTTATTCTCCCAACAGAATAAACCGTGCAGCCAAGGGCATACACGGCCTGTCACACCACTGGAAGAAGAAGAAGAAGAAATTATGTTGTTGTATATTCATTTAACGTTACTTTATGTTACTGTGGCTAATCCGACAGCGGAAGTCCTGAATTGTGGCTATCCAAGTTTAATAAGGTTAAGGATCTTTAACGATGCCTGACAAGAGTCCTGAGCCTGTACAATGTCATGTACTCTTTAAAGATCCTTATCCTTATTAAACTTGGGTATTTGGGAATCCCGCTGTCAGATTAGTCACAGTAACATAAAGTAACGTTAAATGAACAAACAACAACAATATTTATTAAAAATATTTGTTTCTTGATAGCAAAATCGTATTAAATTAATTGTATGAAAGGGATTAAAGATTGAAAAAATTATGATTTTGAATGACAAAATTATGAACTTGACTGAATAAATTATAAATTTGACTGAAATAAATTATGAATTTGACTTAAAAATTATGAATTTGTCTGAAAAAAGCTATAAAAATTTAATTTTGTCATGAAAATATTAATTAGAAGCCAAGAAATAAATGGAAAATGTGCAAATTATGTAAATAGCAGCTTAGAAGTGGAAGGAATACATTTTAATTAGTAACTGTAAAATTAAGAGATAAGATCATTCTGTAAGATTGTTCATTACTGATTGTTTCTATATTTTATAACTGTTATTGTATTGTTGTACTATTTACTTATTAATATTTTTCTTTTAATTGTATTGGTTGTTGCCTAGTTTTTCTTAGACCTGATAAAGTCCCACTATTTTGGCCGAAACATTGGCACTTACTTAACACATTCACACCGAGGCGAATTTCTTTTTTTTTTTTGCAGGAGGCGGGACAACACTGTTACAAATTAAAATGAGTTTAATGTTAGATAATTCCAGGCTTTGAACGCACTCCGCCGACGGAGTAGTCTAGTGTGACCCACCAGTGGGCCGGCATGAACGTGTCAATAGAAGTATTTCTATGACTGCGTCCCAAACCACCTTCTCCTTATATATTTTCATTAGGTTAGGCACACTAATATTAATTACTAACAAAGCTATCACTTAATTAATATATTATTATTATTACGAGAGGTTATTGTAGTAAAGGAGAGAAAAGGCTAGAAAAAAAAATTGTTAATGTAAATAAGAACTCTACCTTACTAACAGACGCTCTAACTTACCATTGTATTAGCTTTTAAATCCTCGAGGCCATTGTTGTTTTATGTGATTTCTAGTCAAGCGCCTAGTTGAAAATTTAAAGTACAAAAAATTGTGTTTTTGTTTTATAAAAATAAATTTATTGCGACTGAAAATCTTTCTTTATTACTTTTCCTATTCACATTATGAGCTTGCACATACTTATAATTTACACTTTCAAGCTTACATTTCTACCAATTTTTATTGACTTAAAAAGACAAATAAAACAATCTTATGAGTCCATCCCTAACCATCCTCGTATTCTGAACTTATATATACATTATATCAAAATGAAGTTTAAAAACCTGGTTGTAACACACAACTTTCATTTACTTCGACTGTTAAAATCAATTTAAAAAACTATTAACTATACTTCAATTCAAAAAATATTTGAAGTTGATTTTAATAAAATGTGTATTCATTTTCGTTGGAAACGTATGATTTAGATTAAATAATATAGCTATATTAAATTGTTTATCAGTAGTAGGTTTATTTCCCAATTTTCACTTTATAACTTACAACCCCTTTTACAACTTTGTGTATCAGATAATATTTTTTCTAAAATCTTTCTCTTTCTGATAGTCTATATTACTATTCTTATTATTAAAAAAAAATTACAATAAAAAAAAAGTTTTGCTCTTTTATCCTTTATTTGGTCATCAAATTCGTCTAACTTGTATATTTAGCTGTCCTTTGGCTAAATATACAAGTTAGACGAATTTGAACCTTAAAACGTGTATTTCTGTTGAAAACTGGTATTCAAAAATTTTCATGATCACAACACTTTCCCTTACTATATATTCCATATATAGGTAAGTGAAAGTAAAAATTAACTTTTTAAATAGTAGTTGATAATTGGGAAATTCAGAAGTAAAATAGTCCGATTGGTAATCAAGAAAGAAAATGAAATATTCTAAGTTATTTATTACTTTGTCTAAGTTGGTGGCATGCCTGCGATTTTAAAGCAACTTTGACCAGAAGAGCCACTTTACTTATACATCCATTTTGCACCTTTCTACAATATTTTAATGGTTTATGTTTTAATTATTCCGCTTTGAAATAGGATAATTTTGACACCAAACTTATTTTTCTACCTTCACTAGAACCGGAGATATTAAATAAAATGTATTTTTCGCACGTAAACACCTGGGGAGCAATTGGCCCCTAATATTTTGCAGAGACTAATGGTTTAATGACTAGTCTTACCTAAAAAAATTTCAATAAAATTGGTGAGACACATTTAGGATCATCTATTTGTAAATGTTTATTGTATATAATAATTTCTATGGTTATATTATGTATACATACCTATATATGGCTGTAACTTGTATAAAGTTGCTGTAACATCTCGGGAGTATAGTTGTCTTAAATATGAAATTTCATTTTCGTACGACTTTTTGTTTTCATACTAGACTTGTTTGTTTATTCGTTTAACGTCACTTTATGCTACTATGGCTAATCGGACGATGCTACAGTGGGAGTCCTAAATTTTGCCTTCCAGGTTTTATTAGAATAGGGATCTTTAACGAGTACCTGACATCGCACAGGCTCGGGACCACCTTTTAACGTCCCCTCCGAAGGACGGCATAACTAAGGATTTTTTTTACTCCCATTAAAAAATCCTTGGGCCACCCGCAGGTTTGAACCCGTGACCTTTGGCATAGAAAGCTGTTATGCTAGCAACTACGCTATGGGTGACCCCTCGTACTAGACTTACCACACATATATTGACACACACACACAGACTTTTTTTTCGGGACTTGGTCATTTGGACTCAGTGGACCTTTAAAACGTGTATTTCTGTTGAAAACTGGAATTCGAAAATTTTCACGACCGCATAAGTATCTCCTACTATATATTTTATGTATTAGTGAAAGTGAAAAGATTAATTATAATAGTTATCTTAGGTTTATACTTAACTACCTTACAAGCATAGGTAAGTGACAGTAAAAAAAAAAATCCGTACCTCTACAACCCATGAAGTGTCTTCAGTTCAGAACTTATAGAGATTTGTACTGTTTCTTGGCCAACGACCGTGCAATGAAGTGATTAGGCCTTGATCAGGCTCAGCTATCAGGTTTTTCCCCGATTTGGACACCCACTTTAAAGATGCTGGGTCTGCCCCAGGAGGGTCTCCATACCCTAAGGTTTCACCAGCATATTACTAAGCATCCTGCTGCCCTCTGCCGGTTGAAAGGTTGCTGAAGTTGGTTCAGGATGCAGTAAATTTAACACACAATTAAGCGTAAACTTAATTTAGCGTAAATATAATTTAAATTAATTTAAATGCCACGTATACTTGTCCGTGTGAAAAACATGAGTTACACTGAGATAGTAAAATGATAATTGTAAAGGTTACTACTACACTTGATGCTTAAACAATAATAATGGCCGAAAACTTTGGAGGGAGTGAGAGAAGGCTTATTGTATGAGAGAAAGAGGAGACCGGCTTCGGTGCCATCCCTACTCCTTGCTGTTTGCTGGCTGAGGTGTGACACTGGTAGACCTCTAAATTAAGTTTACGCTTAATTGTGTGTTAAATTGACTGCACCCTCTTCTCTCAATCTTCTCCAACTTCTCTCATAGAAAGGGTTCTTATTTAGAAATATGGCAAATTGTTTGTCAGCCATTGTTACGAGATGTCCCGTCCATCAAAGTCTTCCAAGCTTGATGAAGCAGTAGATATCTAGTTTAAGATATTAAGGCACAAATCCAGATTGCTGCTCTGCCTCCATTCATTATTCTCACTGACACCATTCATAAATATGACAAAGCTTTCAGCTGGAATATGAGAAGGAACTGATCCTCAGCTCTGAATGTTGTCCATGTTTCAAAGCCGTAGCATGGCACAGTCTGATAAAAGATTTTATAGTTTGTAACTTTTGTCCGCTTGGTCATCAGATGACTGTGGGATCACTTGGGTGGTTAGCGTAACAGCCTCCTATGCCAAAGGTCACGGGTTCAAACCTGCGGGTGGCCCAAGGATTTTTTAATGGGAGTAAAAAAATCATTAGTTATGCCGTCCTTCGGAGGGGACGTTAAAAGGTGGTCCCGAGCCTGTGCGATGTCAGGTACTCGTTAAAGATCTCTATCCTAATAAAACCTGGATAGGCAAAATTTAGGACTCCCACTGTAGCATCGTCCGATTAGCCATAGTAGCATAAAGTGACGTTAATTTTTACTATTTTTATAAAAATAGATAAAATTTCTTAGTTCTTGTTTAGTCGAATCTTAAGCATTTTGCTATCAGAAACAATTAATTTTGTCTGCTTACATGAAAAAGAACAACTTTCACAGAAAACAGCAGTGACACAAATCAACAGTGGTTAGTTTTGAAAATTAATATTATAGTTTATTAGTACGAGAGAAATTATACTTGTTTTTTTATGTGGTTTTCTATTTATTTTCAATATATAATATTACTAGCTGATCCGGCAAATGCTGTTTTGTCATATAAATTATTTCTAAGAAATTTCTAGTGTGTAAAAAAAAAAATAACTAACTTATTTTAAGTGTGTAAGGATGGTGGTATATGAGTGAAAGAGGCGTGGAGCGCTGCGAACGATGAGGAAATATAAAAATAACTAAATACCAAACATTAATTTTTTAAATTTATTCCTTAAAATATCATTAATTAATTACGACAGAAACACAAACAATATCAATCTCTTAATGCTATGAACAATATTTTTTGTTAGCCCATCTTTAGCTAACACAAACAACTGGATGGTTTACACACTCGAGAGCATGTCACGTATAATTATCCGTGTGAAAAACATGAGTTACACTGAGATAGTAAAATGATAGTTGTAAAGGTTACTACTATGCTTGATGCATAAACAATAATAATGACCGAAAACTGTGGAGGGATTGAGAGAAGACTTATTGTCTGTGAGAAAAAGGAGACCGGCTTCGGTCCCATCTCTACTCCGTGCTGTTTGAGGTCTACAGGCGGGGATAACTTACCAAGTGATAATTCATCAGTTAATGAGTGGGATGAAAAATATTAAATTACTAAAATGACTATTAAAAAATAGGGGTTGGTGATGGAAGGGTTAATTGAGGGTTGTATGTATTTTTTAATGCAACATTCTAAAAAAAAAATGTCCAAAAATAAAAAATAAAATGTTAGTGGTGGACATCCCTTATCACTGAGGGGTATGAAAAATAGATAGTAGCCGACCGATTCTCAGAGCTATTGAATATACATAAAAAATTCCATAAAATTCACTCAAGCCATTTCAGAGGACTATGGAGTAGTTTAACTAACATTGTGACACTAGAATTTTATATATTAGATTTTTTTGTGTAATCAGCATTTTTTAAAACATGGGGTTATGTTTAATTTGTGAGCCATTTTTTTTATTGAGTAATGCTTTATTTACTTGGAAATAGGCTTAATGACGGATCTATTTAAAACACCATTATTTAATAAAAAATAAAACTAAGCTACTTAAGTATATAAGTGCGTTTATTTTATCTACTTCAATATGTGGAGTGGTGTCGTCCAGTCGACAGGACTGCTGTTTTCTAGGTCCTGCGATACTCTACTCCCTTTTGGGGGTTATCCAGCCCCTATAAAGTGGGTAATCGAAGATTGGGGTAAAACCCGCGCTCGTGATCTCTGCCTAATCTCCTCCTTGCTCAGCCGTTGGCTTAGAAAGAGTACGGATCTCTCTTTATGTCCTTAACCGAATACTTGTAGAGATATTGATTTTTTTTTTTTTAATGTTATATATAACTGTACATAAAAATATAACAAGTAAATGTGCTATACAAAACTTATTGGCTTAAAAGTCTTGTGAAGAACTTACCCAGTGATGGCATTTAAATGTTCGTACAAGGTACCTCTTTAATTTATCACCCCCCTCCCTCTTCCCCTCCCAGCTTATTCATCTTGCACTGCTGCCACAAGTAGGCTTATTGTGCGCCGTCCATTATCCTGTAATACAGGCCTATTGCCTTAGTGAATCTGACCAAATTGTAAGGATTGATCAGATCAGATAGTTTAGGATCTAAAAATACGGTCACTGCCAAAATGGAAAAACTGTATCCTAGCAATCTGGACAACTACATATCACATATTAGGCAGTTTCATCTTTCCCCTTGCAGAATCTGCAGATTGGTGAGGCTACTAACTCCATATTGGGCAGGTGCTTATTAAGCTGACAGTATCCTGTCACCCTTGTCAGAGTTATCCTGTCCATTGAGAGAAGAGTACAATCTCTGATAAGTACAACCTTTTAATGTTTAGTTTATTAGCAGATGTCTTGGCCGATCTCTTTTCAGGCTTATAGGGAGTAGATGGAGATGAGAGGTTGTGGAGAAGCGGGTTTGTGTGGGATGGTAGTTTAGAATTAAAGGAATATCAATTTCATTTCATAAAATTAATTTTAAGACTTGTTTTGCTCCCTCCTTAGCGTAGAGGGTCTCATTCCATCAAATACATCCTTTTAGGTCTGACAAATCCTCTTCACTTGAGCCAAGGTTTTCCTCTGTTGGTTCCTAATCCCATGGACATGATCATCAAAGAGGATTCTCGGGCGACTACCATGTCTCCTGCCTAGCGGGCAGGCTTCTATTACCTTTCTGGAGTGCCATTCTCGCCCATCTAACAGACATGGCCGAACCACTTACGCTGCTTCCTTTCAATGGTCTTCAGTTGGGCCACTGCAGCAGCTCCCTTATGCTGGTATCCCGCACTTCCATGGGACAAAAGTCCCTCTTGTGTTTTGCTGACGCTCTGTGAAGATATCTCATTTCAGCTCTTATAATCCGGCTGATGTGCTTGTCAAGTATAACCCAGCTTTCACTCCCATATGTAAGCGTCGGGAGGTAGGCTGCCTTGTATATGTAGATATTTTCACTAAACATAATATTATATTGTAAATTTATGTAACACATTCACCTCGGCATGGGCCATGGTAGCAAATTTAAATGCCTTTCGAGTTATACTTACTGGATGAAAAACCGCACGAGTTACACAATTTGCAAAATAAGCACTCTCTATTAGCAAAGGTACAACTCGTAAATAAGTCTGAACTGGTAGTAATTGTGCGCTGTAGGATAAAATGCGGCATAAATTCGAGTGGCGCCTCACATTGAGGAACATGAAAGTCGGCCCTAGGATGAATGTGTAAAAAAACAAAAATATTATTAGTGTTATTAAGAAATTTTTGAAAGAAAACTTAAACTTTTATTAATTCATAGCAAACCCGGACTACTTCAAGGTTTTCGTAATTATCTTTGAATGAACAAAGATTTATCTATGGGTCAGAGGCATGAATTTTCACCAAATTGGATAAAGCCAGCTGGTTTTCAAAAGGAGTGTGCTAAGAAGAATTTTTGGCCTGTAAGAGAAGGTATTGCTGGAGAAGAAGAAACAATACGGAGATATCAGACTTATTCAGGGATTTGGATATTGTCAAATTCATTAAGTTGGGAAGAAAGGTACTTGTGGAAAAGCTACACGGCAAGAGGCGAGTTGGATTATCACTGTTAGTATGGATGCCGGGTCCTTCAAGGTACCTGGAATTGGAGAGCTCATGCAGCAGACTGGCCCAACTGGCGGAGGCCAAGGCTCGGTGGCGGGCTGTAGAGCCAACTATGATGATGATGATTATCAAAGATTATATTGAGGATGTATAGTCGACTGTAATAACTATTATAGGTGGAAATAATCAGCAGCCAGTCTTTTTTTTAAATATTTTAATTTTGCCGACGTTTCTGCTTAAGCTTGTGAGCCATCAGGGCATTACTGAGCCATGTCCAAGCATAAACTTCATTCAAACAGTTATATTCAAACAGCTTCATTCAAACAGTTTATGCTTGGACATGGCTCAGTAATGCTCTGATGATGGCTCATAGGCTTGAGCTGAAACGTCGGCAAAATTAAAATATTTAAAAAAAGACTGACTCCCAATTATTTCCACCTATATTAACAAAGATTAGTTAAAAAGCATAAACTTTCTTAAAAAAATATTTTATTTTTAGAAGGAATTATTCTGGGTGGCAGTCAGTGAATGAAACTACTAAATAGTTTCAACTATTTATCTTCTACCAAAGTTTCAACCTTCATTGTGGGCCATGGGTGTATTGTGGGTGAATGGAAGTGGAATTTCAATTTTTCCTGATGATCACCCACAATGGGGGTCAAAATGTTGGCAGAAAATAAATAGTTAAAACTATTTAATTGTTTCTTTTTACTGACCGCCATATGGACTCATTCCTTCCAGTAGTTCTCAATGATCAAATAATTATATCCATAATATTTCATTTTATTTAAAACATCATGTTCATCATTCACCAACATGTTAGATCTTTATCAAGATTATTATTGAGCTTGAATAACATAGCAGTATGCTATACGTCTATTAATAAAACATATATTATTTAATATTACATCATTTGTTTGTTTATTGTTTAAATATATATTCAATACCTATTAGGACTTTACCCCTTAAGCTCAAGGAAACTAGAAATAAATTAATAATACTTCTGTTTTAGGTTGGCTGCTGATTCCGCAACTACTTCATTGTCTTCTCTGAGGTCTTTGCCATCTACGCCGCGGAGGACCATCACCACTAACTCATTATCGGACAGAACGAGACCTCCGAAGATCATCATCTTCTCCGATAGTCCGTCGGCGGCCGACTTTGTCAAAGTAGCTCTCGAAACGGCTCTTACCAGAGGACATGTAATACTTTCTTATTATATAATTTTCTATTATAGTATATAGTATGTATATTATGACAGGTGATGGTTGATTATCATAGCCAAATTACTGAGTTTTAAAGTTGTCTTGCAACAAATGCTTGCTTCCTTGATTATTGATTATTCAATTAGAAAAAATTACCCTTGTTAGCATCAATAAAAAAACGTAAAAATATATCAGTTGAATGATTTGATATCCAACTAATGAATACCAGACCAAAAATATTGTTTTATATAATTTTTGTTTGTATATGAGAATAGTAATAAAGACGTTTTGCATACCGTTGGAAAGCTAAATATTTAACAACAGGAATCTCTCTATGTTTACTGAACCAAAGAACCTTTTCATGAATTGTAGAGGTACTACCTTTTTATTTTTTTAAGTTAAAAAGAAAAGGAAAAAAAATATGTTATTGTATTTATAATTAAGAGTTTGAAATTATAAATTATAATGTTGAGAATATTGTTATAGGAAAGAATTGGTATGTAAATAAAGTGTATCTCCCACTTACTGGCGGTTAACAGAAACTGATGTAGAACAGAGTTATGGTTTTCTAATTTTTTCATTGTATATATAGTATTAAAAAGCTATAGGCTTAATAATTATCAGGTCTTAGTTTTTAATAACAATTCAACATATTAATATTTTTTATTACAGCATTCTAAACTATTTTATGACAATGTTGCAGGTACACGATTCATATCTTGAGCTTCTCCCAAATGCACACTACCCCTTGGCTGAGTCAGACGTGCCTGGTCATTGTCCATGGCAACGTCCCACCAACTTACACCGAAGGTATCACCAACTACGTCCTCGAGAACAACGGATCAGTTTTGTGCCTTTGTTCCGACTATTTGGGTTCCGTACTGCCGATGTTCCACACTGCGGAGGTACGGCCTAACGAACTCGTGCAATGCTCTTACAAAAGCTGGAAGCACGTTCCTCTCATGCACCATCTCTTCTGCTACCAGCCGTCTCCGTCCATTCCGCAGTTTTCACACGATGAACAAACAAGGTATCGATATTTTTATTTATAATTAAATGCATTCATAATCATTCCCTTCATATTTCATATAATCATTTCAATGGCAAGGTCTCAATAAGATGTATATTTAGATTTTCCTGGACTACATTGTATCACCTCCACCGAAACTCCGAGTAATAGGAATTGCCTATTAGAGAAAATAGAAATGAAGAAAAAAGAACTAGGCTGTAGAAGTTTAAGAAACATTGAATAACTAAAATTCAATGTTAAACCTGGCAGATGATCCTTGGATTTTTTAAAGAAAGAAAAAATCCTTTGTTACGATGTCCTTCCGAGGGAATGTAAAATGGTGGTCCCCAGCTTGTGCTAAGTCAGGTACTCGTTAAAGATCCCCAACCTAAAAAACCTGGATAGGCAAAATATTTTGTTTTCTTCAAATCAATAAAATTAAAGGTACTTTAGAGAAAAAAAAAAAAAAACCTGTACCAATACAACCCATGAAGGGTCTTGGGTTCAGTACATATAGAGGTTTGTACTGTTTCTAGGCCAACGGCAGTGCAATGAGGTGATTAGGCCTTAATCGCGCTCAGCCGCCAGGTTTTTCCCCAATTAATTTGGGTACCCACTTTATAGAGGCTGGGTCTGCCCCAGGAGGGTCTCCATACCCTAGGGTCGCCCCCCGACTGAATTAACAGAATAAATAATATTCTGCCATAGGCGGGATTCGAACCCAGGACCCGGAGCACAGCAGCCTAGCGCTCTATCCACTAGACCACGCCGCTCCCCTACTTTAGAGAAAGAAATTTTAAAATATCGGCATTTAAACCCTGTCAGACTCTTTCAATAAGAATGAAACCTATATGATAATAAATTTTATACTAATATAGCGAGTTTAATCAAAATAATTAGAGCCGGTTTTGAGAAAAATGTAAAAAGGTGCAAAATGCCAGGTATAAAGGGGTTCTTACAGAAGGCTGATTTTGAAGAAAAAGTTGCTGTGACATCTCGGGCATATAGTTGTCTTAAATATGAAATTTCAGTTTTGAAATCTTTTCGTTTTTATGTTAGACTTACCACGCACGGACAAACACATCTTTTCTCTTTGTATATCTTGTGCAACTTGGTTATTTAGACTCATGGAACCTTGAAACGTTTATCAATAATCAAACTTTTTATGATTGCAATACTTTCCCTTACTCTGTATTTTATGTATAGAAGTGAAACAAGTAAGTTATTTACTTACATCTGATTGAGATTGATTCAGATGCTGTGTGTTCAGATGCAGCTAGCAAACCAATGTACTTAGGCAGCATAATGTGAAATAATGGACTTTTTCCTCTAAATTAAAGTTATTAATAACATTTGTATACGGAATAGAGCTTTGGGGCTCTACTAAATCATCAAATTCTTCTCATCTCTAATCCTTACAATAAAAAATCCTTCGAAAAATCCTCAATGGTCCTTATTATGTCACAAATAAACTCATCCATAAAGACCTTCATGTTCCCTATGTTGCTGACTTGGCCCGAACCAGGTACTTTCATGACAAACTGCATTCCCACTCTAACTAGTTTCAATCGTTGCTTCCTCTACAATCCCTGATAATCCTCCGAGCATCTGAAAAGAAGATGGTCTGGAGACCTTCTAGTTTAGCATAGTCTTTGGGGAGCTGCCAATGGGCAGTATCCCTACATGTGAATCATGACAGTATATCTTGTATCGCATTTACTAAATGTATTTTATTATACAGTTGTAAATACCAATAAATATATTTTAAAATAAATTTGTAATAGTTTTGATTATAAGGTTTCTTTCAATCATTATTCTATAATATAATCAAACTTATTATATTGTTCAGCTTGAGTGTCATACCGGATTCTGTAGAAGTTAAAGATAGTAAAGGGAACTCGCACAAGATGAAAGTGGAAGTGCTTGGCGCGGAAGAGACCTGGCAAACCCCGAGCTTGCTCCTCGTGTCGCTCAGCGATTCTGCAAAGATGGTCTTTTCTCAGGTATATGTTGGCTAGAGCACTATGGTATTATTTGCAATTGCGCTATATAGCTGTTAATGTGTTTGTGCATGCATATTAGTATTTCTTATACTATAATAACACCCAGTCTTTATAAATACATTCCTCACATAACAGTGTCTAATCATAAAGAAACACACAGCACAGAATATAAATTAATACAATTTCTAACAGAAGATGGTAACACTAAATCCTATATAAAGGGTTTTAATTTTATGTCAGATCATACCTTTCATGAAGGTATCCTTTCCGATGAAGAAATGCATTTGATCAGTGGTTTTTCGATTTTTTTTCTGAATCTTTCCCACACTTTTCAGGTGAAGAGATATGGCTTTTTGCGTCCCATTTAATTGTTCTGCGAGTTCTTGTTAAGTCTGAGTATCATCTACATCCAATGAGGTTTGCAGGCCCTAATCTTCAAACTTTTTCGCTGGTTTTCTGTGTCAAAATTGTTCACCACTTCTAAATTTTTTAAACCACTTATTACATTGAGTTTTGCCAAGAGCATGTTCACCGTATGATTTGACTAGCATTCTATGCGATTCTACAGCAGTTTTCTTCAAATGATAGCAGAAAACCAATGCTGTCTGCAAATTATAGTTCATAGGCACAAAACTCAACATTTTTGAGGTTATAGAAAAATATACCGGTGTATGAAACTTAGGTTATTGTGTGTTGACAAACTTCGTCAGCTGTTACAAGGAGAAGATGGCGCAACAGAAGCAGTCTTACGGTTATAAACTGATAGCGAGCACCTTCTTTAGGGAAATTCCAGTTTCATACTTCTACATCTGGTATGCTTCTTGCTCTTATCTCCTCTTCTTCATTGATGAGGGACCTGAGGTATCTGAAACACACACTCTTTAGTAAATTTAAGATAGACTTAAAAAAATGTATAAAACAAGTTGACTTTAAACAACTGACAAACTATCTTAGGACTACCTAGATTTTTTCTTGTTAATTTTTAAAATAAAATATTTATTTAAAGATTATTCTCCTAATTATCTTTTCAATATGTTCAAGGTCCATTTAGAAGTAGACCCGGAGCAGTTTGAGAGTGAAACATCGAATCGGGACACGCTGGTGAAGAGCAACAAGGCCCGCCTGGAGATCTTGCTGGATGTCCTCGGGAATGTTCTCGGGCTCGAGTGTGCCTCTGGGCAGAAAGAAGTCGACTATTCTCTGGCCTACTTCCTCGGGAACCACGAGGTAGCTATTAGAAATTTCACCACCATTTAGGGCATTCTTTCCTGAAGGTTTTTAAGTAAAATACATTGCAATTTAGCTTTTATTTAAACGGGAAAAATAAATTTTCTGTAACCAAGTCATAAAAAATTATTCTTGACATATAAGTAGTAACATAGACGTTTAATATACCATTGGAAAGCGCAAGATTTTAGAAAAGTTAATATGTAATAAAAGGAATTGTACAAGTTAATATAAAGTTGTCGTAAGCCCATAAACTAATGAACATTTGTTATTGGAAATATTATATTATTTTATTTTGTATCCAAGATTTTAGAAACAATATTACATAACGAATTATAACTAACTTGTTAACATAAATGGTAAGTAGTTATCTATATTTATAAAAGAAAGTGCCATTTCAATCAATTTTCTGGTCATCGTAGTATCTCAAAAATGACTAGGGTTATGTAGCTGAAATTTTTCCTGGAGGTTCCTCATACCGTCTAGATTTGCAACAAGGCTGGGTTCGGTAAATTCTTCCTCTAAATGTTTGAAAAAAAAAAAAATTTTTCTTAAAGGTAAAACAAAATTGGCTTTCGAATAACTCAAAAACTATAGGTCTCCTGAAAAATTATTAATATTCACTTGAACGATAACCGAAATTCTAATGACCTAAAAGCAAAATTGTCTTAATCTAATCAGTAATAGCAAAGTGATACTTGTAACAAATATATTTAAGTATATTTTGTTTCTTAGCCATGTTACGTGTGTTTTATTGTTGTCGGTGTTTTAAAATGATCAATAGGCTGAAAAACGTTTAAGTTTAAAAAGATAATAGAACTTAGTTCTGAATCCTAAAAAAAATGCAAGCTTATTCAGTTAGAAGGGTTTACCCCTGAGTGTAAAAAATACATATTTATATTACAAAGAAAGTACAATGTTATAGAATGATTATGTTTTTAAACGAAAATGTCAGTATTAGATAATCATGGGTATAGCTACTTGTTACTGGTATGTTATTGTAGATTAAACTGAATAAAATTAATATCTGACAATCAACAATAATCTTTTATTTGACATACACAGACATAGTTAAAAGTTTAACTCACTGCTATCTCTGGTATGTTTCTATTGTATAACCTCACCCAAAACAGTTATTATAAACAACTTTCTTAACTCGCAGTGATAAAAAAAAATGAAATAGTCGCGTGCAAAGCTGCAGAATACAGCTAGTAAATATATAAACCAACATTGTTATTAATTATTTCAAATTTAATACTATTTCATGAAAACAGATATTTTTCTGTTTTTCATAGATGTTATTCTTGATTTATTGATGTAAACCATAGGTAAGGTGACCAGACGTCCCTTTTATTTTTCACAATTTGTCCCGAGATGTTTTTCAAAAGTCCCAACTTTTAGAACTAAGTTAAATTTTATATTTATGAAAATCATTGTTTTTCGTTCTAAGAGTCCTTCGACGACGACTAACATATTGCTTTTGCTACCCAGTTACATTGTATTTATTACTCAGATGATACATTTGGTGTTTGTACTGCGTGCTAGCAAAATAATTAAACAAATGAATTTTACCAATCTGCTACTTACCATAGAAAATTAAGGTAAGTAATTTATTTATATATTTCATAAATACATACATTTTCTTAAACTTAGCTTAAAATACTCATAGTCTTCATATTTTATATTGATGACAAAAAGTATATTACCGACCTTAACCTTAAAAGAAATTTTAGAAAGAAATATACGAATAAAATTTTGCAAATATTTCAAGTCAATCAAACTAATTTCGTTATAAACAACATTGAAATATGTTTATATAAATTATGTTTAGGGCAAATTAATTCGGCAATATATTGCGAAAATATCTTTAAGAATCAAAACATACAATTGTACGTTTTTTCTGCAGTAAATCAAGAGTTAAGATCATTTTTTATCAGAAAAATCAAAATTAAGTTTTGGAACTTTGAAAGCCATTTTATGTGTCAGATTATAATATGTCAAATTGTTGTGAAGATTTTTACAATATTTTAAACAACAACCTACTGAAACAAATTCACTCGAATAAAAAATATATCAAGGAATAAAATATTATACATTTTTTTTATATTAATAAATTGTACTTATGTTAAAAATATTATGATATTATTTTTATTCTGTATGAAAATTTTTGTTGATAACCCCCTCCTCCTTCAGAGATGTCCCGCTTTGCCCATCTAAAAATCTGGTCACCTTAACCATAGGTGGGCTCAAACTTTTGACCGGCACCAATGTATGTTTTTTCTGAATAATTAATTTGATTGTTAATATTTTATTTTTATTTTGGTTTATTGATCATTTAATCTTTTTAATTACAGGTGAAGCAAGATCTGTTGGACAAGCTGAAGACCGACGGTTGCTTGGAGACCAACCTGTCGCTGAAGGCCGGTAGGGTGACCCTCCAGTTCTGCGGGAAGGGGGTGACTCCCCCACCGGCGACGTCCGCGATCCTCCCCGTCCTCATGCACGCCTGTCCTCAGACCTTCTCCACCTTTGATTATTTTGAGGTATTTTAGTCTAGTTTTATCTTATGATTATTTCTAATAATTGATTAATTCAGGTTTGAAAGGAGACAATGTTGTAACTCTTTAAAATAAGGCTATGTTTGAATTGGAAGCGATTTGATTGGAGCAGTGTTTCCCACCTGGTGGTCAGAGGGTCCGCAAAGATTCATCAGGAAATCATTTTAAAATACCTAAATCCAAAATATTTGTGAAGCCTTAACTTGTAATAATAATAACAAACTTATACGGACAAATTCAACATTCTAAGTGATATAATATAATTGCCAGTGATTAGACACAAGTGACTGTTACTGCACAATCAGAATCATTAAATTGGTCATCTTCAAACATTTTGAAAATGGTGAGTTTAAAAAAGGACGGATGTAGCTCGGTATAGTATAAAAAAACCTGTACCACTACAACCCATGAAGGGTCTTGGGCTCAGTACATATAGAGATTCGTACTGTTTCTAGGCCAACGGCAGTGCAATGAGGTGATTAGGCCTTAATCACGCTCAGCCGCCAGGTTTTTCCCCAATTAATTTGGGTACCCACTTTATAGAGGCTGGGTCTGCCCCAGGAGGGTCTCCATACCCTAGGGTCGCCCCCCGACTGAATTAACAGAATAAATAATATTTCTGCCACAGCCGGGATTCGAACCCAGGACCCGGAGCACAGCAGACTAGTGCTCTATCCACTAGACCACGCCGCTCCCTTCGGTATAGTATAATAGGCAATATTTGATTTCATTATGAGTGTTTGAATATATGTTTTGGTGGCCACCCATAGCGTAGTGGTTAGCATAACAGCTTTCTGTGCCAAAGGTCGCGGGTTCAAACCCGTGGATGGCCCTAGGATGTTTTAATGGGAGTAAAAAATCCTTAGTTATGCCGTCCTTCGGAGGGGACGTTAAAAGGTGGTCCCGAGCCTGTGCGATGTCAGGTACTCGTTAAAGATCCCTATCCTAATAAAACCTGGATAGGCAAAATTTAGGACTCCCGCTGTAGCATCGTCCGATTAGCCATAGCAGCATAAAAGTTACGTTAAACGAATAAACAATATATGTTTTGTGTTAGTTTTAAATTTTATTGATTCAATGTTTTACGGTTTACAGTAAATCTAATACTGGTTGTACTTCATTATGATTTTACGCCTTTGTTAGGATAATTTAATTAGGAAAATAAGGATCATATAGATGGAGATATATATGTGGAACTAGTACATTTATTACAATTAGTACATCAAAATCATCAGAGCCGTTTTTAAGAAAATTGTAAAAAGGTTTAAAATGCAATAAAGTGGCTCTTCTGGTTAGCCGATTTTGATGAAAAAGCTGCTCTAACATCTCGGGCCTGTAGTAGTCTTAAATATGAAATTTCAGTTTCATACAACTTTTCGTTTTTGACCTAGACTTACCACACACAGAACTTTTTTGGGGACTTGGTTGTTTGGACTCAGGAGACCCTAAAACGTGTATTTCTGTTGAAAACTGGAATTCTAAAATTTTCACGATCGCAATACTTCTCCTTTCTATATATTTCATGTATAGGTAAGTGAAAGTAAAATAAAATATTGTTCATTACCTTATGGGAAGTTAAGTTAGATTCTTTAAACTTGTTATTTTCGAAATTTTTAAAATTTTGATTGTGCAGAAACATTGTCAATGATCACAAACAATAATATCAGTTAAAATGTTGACTTTGTCTGTATTGAGCTTGTGTGATTCTTATTAAAAGCCAAGGCTTCACGACTATTTTACACTAATGTAATTTAAAATTATGGAGTTTTGTTGACTGTTGAGAAATTAGATGAGGAAGATGGTTGGGGGTGCGGTCATAAATTAGAAACACACTTTTAAAATAAGTGTTATTTTAATTATGTGCCGACGTTTCGGCCTACATTGTGGGCCTTCATCAGGGCTAAAGGAAACAAGATAACAACCAATGTAATTATAGACTTAATAATGCGTTAGGTATATAATAATAATATGACAGTAATAAAATATGGGAAGATAAATAAAATTAAATGTAAAATGACAGTTATAAAGTATGGAAATAAGGTGACAGTTATAAAGTACGGAAATAAACAAAATTAAGATGATAGTTATAAAGTATGGAAGTAAACATAATTGAGATGATAATATTGCAATGAGAATATATAAAGAGAGACTAAGCAAATGAAAAAATGACAAAGGAAAAATATGTGAACAATTAAACTTTTAAATATTAACAATTTTGAAGTGATATATGACGGTAATATATTAAAGACATAGTTAAGAGTATAGGTAATATATAAAAAAGAACATAGTCATTACAAAAGAGAAAAAGTATGAATAAAAAATAATTTTAAATTTTAAAATAATGTAATATTAAACTAATAATTATATGTCAGGATATGTAATGGCGAAAGATATGAGTATGGAAAGAGGGAGAAAGAAATGGGCGATGAAAAAAGATCCTGATCATTCATTTCATCATCAATTCATCGCCCATTTCTTTCTCCCTCTTTCCATACTCATATCTTTCTCCGTTACATATCCTGACATATAATTATTAGTTTAATATTACATTATTTTAAAATTTAAAATTATTTTTTATTCATACTGTTTCTCTTTTGTAATGACTATGTTCTTTTTTATATATTACCTATACTCTGTGTGTTTCTAATTTATGACCACACCCCCAACCATCTTCCTCATCTAAAGTAATTTAAAATTATTTCCCAATGACATTTTTATTTATTTATAATATTTATACCTTGAGGCCATACGGGTACTTGTAGCTGTGGGAAGTACCACAGATATAACCGACAGCTATTATGGAACTATTACATGAATGACTGTGTTATTCCATCTTCTGCAAGTAGCGTCTTCTGATGTTTGGCGGCCTTCTTTAATCTTTTCCCCTCTTACCCAAGGAGAAGTGACTTGAGCCAACACGATCTTTCCACCCGTACACAAATGCTTTGTAGACACTGTTCTGTACGCCCTGGTGATCCTGAGTAGAGCTATTCACTGAATCGTGGCCAACTTACTTTTCTGTAGAATGTACTTTCCTAACGACATCTTGCAGACCCTCTGGACATCCTCTGCCCTGGGGGTCTGCAGACCACTGGTTGAGAACTACTGCTCTAAGAAACCATTACCTTCCTAGCGAAAGGCGTATAAGATACATAATCAAGGATTTTATTAAAAATGATATTATAGAATAGTTTTATCAGCATTTGATCTTTAATAAACAACAATCTTAACAATTTTTTTTTTCTGCAGAACTTGAAGACTGATAAAATTGGACGTCTTGTAATTTTCTCCGATGTTTTGACCACTTCGATGGACATTGTACAAAATGTAAATTTCTGCCACGGTTTCACAGTCATACCCTATTACCAGACTAAGGGGAAAGGTAAATTAACTTGTTAAAATATTTCTTAGAGACATTCATCATATTATTCTCTTCCTCTTTTAAGTCAATTGAAAATTATATCATAATGTTTTTTTTTTTTAGGTCGAGGTGGTAATACTTGGATAAGCCCTAAAGGCTGTGCAATGTTTTCTATACAGATTCATATACCATTGGATAGCGTTGTCGGAAGGCATCTACCGTTGTTACAACACTTAATAAGTTTAGCGATAGTTACGAGTATATGCCAGCTCCCTGGTTTAGAGGTATTTATTGATCTATATTATAATATGCTTATGTTTTAAAAATATATTCCTTAAGAAAAAATTAATAAAAACAATATGTATTTAATTAAAATTTATTTTCTTTGAGATGGGGGGGGGGGGAGATTTTGATAAAGTTTTCACTATCATTTAGGGCATTGTTTCCTAAAGCTTTAATAGTATTGGGTTGTGTCACATGGAATGTCCGTTTTCAAGGTAAAGGATTTTTATTTAAAATACGATATGAAAACAAGATGATTTTATTCCAAGTATTTACCTTCTTTTTCTAAACATTTTTCCCGTGTCACCAACTGTTTTATCCCCAAACTGAAAAACTCTGAGCTTTGAAGTGAAACAAAATCTGAAAACGCACTTTTCACTTATTCATCATTTTCAAAAAGTTTTCCTTTGACGAAGTTGTCTAAATTCCTGAACAGGTGGTAATCTGTTGGAGACAAGTCGGGAGAATATGGTGGGTGCGGAAGTACCCGATTTGCACGGTATGTTTTGAAACATGGGGTCTTGCTGCTGCTCAGTGAGATCATGAGGTACCCATGTATCGTGCTTTTTTACTTTCCCAATACACTTTAAATGTCTGGAAACGGTAGATGCACTTGCATTTAGTTGTGTTGAGAATCCTTTAACAGTTTGGTAGGGATTTCCTTCTACTGTATGTTTGAGGACATCGTTGTCTATTACGAACAGAGGTCTTCCACAGGGTAAGTTTTCCAAGTCGGTATCCCCAGCTGAAAACTTGGCAAACCAACGGCGAATGGTCCGTTCATTAACACTTCCTTCTCCAAACGCCTTGCAAATATTTCTAGCGGCCTCAACTGCTGAATGGCCGAGTTTAAACTCGTACAAAAATATTACTCGAAAATCGCGTGTTTCCATGTTCATATTTGGAGGTATACTAAAAAGTGGGTAATTGATTGGGAAGCTAATGTTTATAATACAAAGGTAGAGGATTAGTAACTGTTTACTTTAAATATGTAAACATTCGGAAGAAAACAACAGAGACCTGCAAAATCCTTTATGTATTTCAGAAACTATAAAAACGGAAATTTCATGTGAAACAACCCAATAAAATACATTGCAATTCAGCTTTTCTTTAAACGTGAAAAACAAATTTTCTGTGACCAAGTCATTAAAAAAATATTCCTTAAATACAAGTTGTAGTAACATAGAATTAATATACAATAAAAAAAAATTGTATAACTTAATATAAAGTAGTTGTAAGCGCATAAACTTTGGCACAAATGTTATATGTAATTTAGTGGATTTGGGAGGTTATGGTGATCATACAGGTTATATACTTCATACAGTAGTCAAGATTTTAGAAAAACATTTTATGTACCAAATCATACGAAAGTTGCTTAAATAAAGGAATAGTTGTTATAAACTAATATTGTTAATAATTATTTCTACTTTTAGATCATTTCACAAAAAATAGTCATTCCACTGTAAAGTAAATGGGACTCGCATGGAAACTAGATTAACTTTAATACATTAAAATGTATTTAGAAAAAGTTCTTATGAAATTTGAAATTATAAAAACCGAATAAAATAGGAACTGTTAAACATAACAAACAAATAAACTAAACCAATTTTTGATTTTTTGACCAATTTATGTTTCTAATTTCTACCAATGATTAAATATAAGAATTAATAGACATTATATAGTAAACATAACATTTTCTTGCCAAGTGCACTTTTTGTTAAAGTAAATGGAACAAGTCAATATAACTATGTTCAACAATGTTAATGCCCATATTAAAACAGATACAAGAATATAAAAGTACTATTTTTTTTTTTTTAATCATGCATTGATATTTACAACTCTATTGTACAACACCTTGTAAATAGGCTTAAATAAAATAGACATGAACAAGACGTGTAAAGAAGCCACCCATGGGCAACACTCTAAAAATATTCTAAACTAGAAGGTCTCGAGGTCATCTTTTCAGATGCCTTGGAGGATTATCAGGTATTGTAGAGGAACTAATGATTGAAAATAATGGGTTTAAAGTGGAAATGGAAGGAGAGGTATCTAGTTCGGGCCAAATCAGTAACATACGAAACACTAAGGTCATTACAGATGAGTTTGCTCATAACAAAGTAAGGAGCATTGAGGATTTTGCAAAGGATTTTGGATTGTAAGGATTGGATTCGAGGGGAATTCAGTGGTTTAGTTGAGCCCCAAAGCTCAACTCCATACGTCCAGGTTGGCCTTATAATAGTCATGTAAATGAGGCATTTGTATATTAGTGGGGGATTAGAATGTTTGTCTAGTAAGTGTTGAAGTAATCTAAAGCGGCGAGCAGTTTCTTGTCGTTTCAGTCTAGTGTGCGGATTCCAAGTTAGATGTTTGTCAAATAGAAGTCCTAGGTATCGGATCTGTTCAACTGGAATAAGGGAAATATTATTAAAGGATACTGTAGGACAAGATGTCATAGGTTTATGACGAAGGGTAAGGGTTATTTGGTGGGATTTGTTGGAATTTATTTGAATTTTCCAATTATGACCAATTCTGACACCATACCTTAATGTCTCTGATGTGGGATTGAAGAGTTGAAGAAGCAACAGTTGGATCGTTATTGACTGATAACACATAGATATCATCAGCATAAGTGGAAAGGAAGGTATTTGGATGGGTTGGGATATCAGCTGTATAAACTGTGTAAAGAATTGGTCCAAGGATCCTTCCTTGAGGAACATCAGCAGACTGAGTAAAAATGGAAGAATAGGAACTATTGTTATTCATTTTGAAGGATCTGTCAGAGAGGTGAAATTCTAGCAGTGTCTTGTCATTTAAGACTTATACTAATTTAATTTTTAAAATATGCAAAGTACCTTAAGGTGTGTAGGTTATTCAGCCACAAAGCCTCCTGTCTGAGATGAATGTTAAAAGGGCAATAAAATTAAAATGGAGAATAAAAATAATAATGACCTTTACCCTTTAAAAAATTATTTCAGACATGAATTAATTAATTAATTTTGGTATTTATATATATTAGTCTGGTGGATAGACAGATTTTTTTTTTTATTCTTTATTTGGGTTCTACATATCTTGAAACATAAGACCTCAAATTTTGAGGGGAAGATGTTTTTTTTTTCTTTATTCTCAATTACAAAGGTTCATAATTGAAAATAATAAAGCAATATATATTTTATATAAAATAAATGTATTTTACAATTTACAGGGGTTGGATATCGGTGTCAAGTGGCCCAATGATATTTACGCCAATAAAAAGCACAAACTCGGAGGTGTACTAGTGACGAGCACAGTTATCAACAACACTGCCATCTGCAATATTGGTAAGATCCCAAGACCATCCATGGGTTACAGTCTTACAAATATTATATTATTTTAATATGGGACTGGTTTGGTTTATTTATAGCATTTTTTTATGTATAACTTTTTTTTTTCTGTCATTTTTATGTATTTCAGGTACACTGTTTGGAATATAGCTTCAAGTCTAGTGTTAGTTGAAAGAATGGTTTAAGAAATCGTTAACTACTCTAACAAAGGGTGCCATCGGTGTAAGAAATGGTGAAAATTATGTGATAAAATTACTAACCAGTCTTTGCATTGTGACTAACAAGCATCAATTTGTTTCCGTTTCTTTTTCTTTTTTTTAATTTTCTACTAATGTCCTCGTGTGAAGTTGACCGAGCCTTGCTACCACTGGATCATTTTTGGGTTGTCTGGAAAATAATATGGGGTTTGATTTTAAAAAAGAATGATTTACAACAGTTTTATTTAATCAAAATAGTCTCCACTACTATCAATAGATTTCTGCTAACATGTTGAAAATTTTACCATTCTCTCGGAATAGAATTTACAAACTTCAGAATTCATAAACTAAAATTATTTACATTCAATAACATTCATATGCATAATCATTTAATACATCTTCTTAGTAACCAATTAGTAGATAAATATTGGGTTGTAAAATAAGTTCATAGCATTTTTCAACATTTCAATTTGTTTTAAGAATTGAGATGATAATATTTTATATTTTCCTAATATTAACAATATCAGGGTGTCTAGCAAATGGGAAAATCGGGAAACCAGGAAAAGTCAGGGATTTTAAAAACATATGAAAAAGTCAGGAAATTTGTACTTTGGTAAGAGAAAATGGTCCCTAGATAACATCGTTTCTTCTTCACTCAGACAAAAGTTCCAATATGCCTACTTGTTGTGATGTTGCAAATATCATAAAGCGAGTTTTAAACCATCCTGTTGGGGAGTAAACAATAATATATCAATTGATATATTGATTTTAAATAATTTGTAGTCAGATTTGTAAATATTGATTATTACTAACAGCAGTATTCAAGTTTATCATAATTCATTGCTAAGTCAACTTAAACTACTACAATTTCAGCTGGTGTTGGGTAGATATAGTTGAATCTTATGTGCAAGAGTGACTGTCAATTGTTTTATGCATTATCGATCAGCTGTTTAGTGACCCCTCAACAGAGTGCATTGTGGGATTGAGAAATATAGAGTCACGCACGTTGTGGACTGTTTTAAGTTAGTTGTCACAAAATGTCTCTTATTATTCCCATATTTGCCAATCACACGTCTTCGTAGAAAATAGGCACAGAATTGTCGCAAGGAAGGAAAGAAAGAACATAAGATGAGAAAGGGAAAGAAGTTATTACCAATAGAAGTATTTTATCTTCTTTTTAATTAATATAAGTTTTGTTTATGTTTTCTCTATTATTATTTTTTTTATTTACCCTCAACAAAATTACACGGTTTGATGGAAAATTCGGCGACTCATAATAATGACTGGATTGAGGCTGCGAGCAAATGCGTTGTTGCCCCTCTTCCCAACACAATTTAATCCTCTCTGTGTTTATAAAATTATGTTTACTTGGTCGATAATGTTTACATATTATAAAAAAGGATTGGTTTAGGTGCTTTATGCATCAGCTTGCTCAAAATGGAAGAGCAATAAATTAATTTTTGTCATTTAATGATTTTTTATTTCCTAAAAGAAAAATCCCCTGCACAGATGGTTAGCAAAATTTGCAGTTTGTATGGCGATGATGTCTTAGAAGAAAGCACTAAGTGAGTGGTTTGCTCGGCTCAGAAAAAATGTTGTCTTGGAAGATGCAAAGCGCTCGGGTCGTCCTTCAACAGTTGATGGTGACCAAATTCAAGCATTGGGCACAGAACACCCTCACTCTATGACACCGAATATCACAGAATATAATTGATTAAAAATATTTACAAGGAAGTTTTTATTGAAATCACCAGTAAAAATGCTACAAACTTATTTTGCAGCCCAATAGAATCTATACCATACAATGTAACAGTTTTTGATTGGTTCAATTTAAATTTTACTAGAAGGAATTAGTCCGGGTGGTGGTCGATGAATGAAACAATTTATTGTAGTTTCAACCATTTATTTTCTGCCAACGTTTCGATCCCCATTGTGGATCATCATCAAGGCTAAAAAGACACAAAAGAAATACATTTACAATAAGATTAAATATACTATTTTAAAAAATATTGAGCTTAAGGATGTCAATATTAAAACATAAAAAGGAACTAAATATATAAATAAATTGATTATTTAAATTACATTGAGTAGAGTATAATAATAAGAGGGATATACAGAGCAGATAATGACTAAAGATAATGTACAAAGGCATACAATATTACATGAAATAAGAAGGAAACTAGGTATCATTTGGTGAAAAGGGATGTAGCTAGGTAGAATGGAAAGTACATACAAAAGATAGGTAGAATGGAAAATACGTACTGCATTTTAGACGGGATCTGACAACAATGAGTAAAATTGTAATACTAACATAAAAAGAAGTAATCATGATTAATATAAAAATGCTTACATTTCCTAGTGCATTTTTGTTTAATTCAAACCATATATAACATAATAGTAAAAATATATGTTTTTTTAAGAGTGCGAAAACCCCAATAGTGTGCTTTTATATTGTAACAACCTGCTGATGATGTTATGTAATATTTTTTAACTTAGACCTTTGTTAATAGTTTTGGAATATTTTCAATTATATTTTCATAGGAGTCCTTCTTAGTAGATTGGAAAATGCAATAATAATCTAGTAAATTAGTTCTATTAAAAATTACTGAATATTTCCTAAAATATATATAATACCTATTGCAAATCATCATATTACATTTAAGTTGGAAACTACTAGCAGTAAGCATTTGTAACTGAAATAATGGACTAACGTTTAATTGACCGCAATTGAAATACATTGTTAAAGATAATCCAATATAGTTAGGGCTATAAGAACCGGCTACAATCATTCTTAGTGAATTATTAAAATTTAGAAATACAATATAGTTACCTGTTCACTATCTGTTATTGCGCTTCCCAAATATTTTTGATTAAGGTAATTTAAAACAATTTTCCAATGAATTCTCATGGACACTGAGGGGTCTGGCTGACCACTAGTTGTGAACCACATCATAAGAATCTACATTTTGGATTCACACAATATTCTGACATTGTGGCGTTTCATTAGACCGAGAAGTCAACAATTATTTTGGATCCTACGATAAGATGTGAGAGTAATGTGAGGATAAGGTGGAAAGGGGAAGGAAGGAAATTCATAATAAGAACATCCCTTTCCTCAAGGAGAAGTTCTGCAAGGGCTTCGGGGAGAGAGACTTCTACGTGAAGGGCCTTTGGTTTGGAGCTCGCAGAACTGTAGTAGTTCGTTTAGGAACTTCTTGGAGAATCTATAAATACTATATTATATATACATACATATATATATATATATATATATATATATATATATATATATATATATATATATATATATATATATATATATATAATACATAGCGAAGATGGCAGAAAATATAATGTTGGACCCTCTAGGTATCTTCCACCACACCATGTTACCCGATAGGGACGTGTGTTCATGAATATATTTTTAATATGTTAAGATTAATGCAAATATTATGTTGTTTTTCTTTTAAGAGAGTTTTTTTTTTTGTACAAAAAAAAAAAGATAAAACAATTCAGTAATAACAAAAAAAATTTAATTATATTATTTTATTAATTTATTCATTTCTGGCGCTACGGTCCTTCAAGGACCTGAGACTCTCTTATTACTCTTCTCCATTCCTTCCTATCCCGGGCAAGCAAACGCCATCTTCTAATATCATCTTCTTTAGGATGTTCTCAACTTCACCCTGCCACCCAAGACGTGGTCTTCCTTTATCACGCCTACCATCAGAACGGTCTTCGAGAAGGTGTTTGTGAATACATTTTCTGGGCATACATGCTAAATGCCCCAGCCGTCGGATCTGGTTCGCTCTCACGATGGAGACTAAATCTGGTTTTCCATAGATTCGGCGCAGTTCTTCATTGGTATGGGTTTACTACTGGCCATCTTCGCAAACTGGGTCACAAATCCTGCAAATAACTCTTCTTTCCCTTGCCAATAATTCTTTTCCGTTCCAAAGTCTTGGAAATCACCCAGGTCTCGGAACTATTCATAACAACTGGTCTCACTACTTTTTCGTACAGCATAGTCCTTATTCTGTGGGACAACTACCTATAATTTAATATTCTGCTCATTGCAAAACAGCACTTATTAGCGGTGGTCATCCTTGCTTTAAATTCATTCACCATTTCATTATTTGCTGTCACTGGTGGATCCAAATACTCAAAGCTTTCCTCTGCTTTGAAGTTGTGGTTTGCTATTTTGATGTATTTACTAGCTACACTCAGTTTCCTTGAAGTAAACATGGTCTTATGTTCATTTATTTGTAACCCTACTTCTTTTGCAGCCGATTTAAATTCTTCAAAAGCTCCTTCCAAATCTGTTATATTTTTTGCAGTTATTACGACATCGTCCTATGCGGATGCTGTGTCAGACACGTACGGATAGCCCGTATTGCATATTCCAATGCTATATTAAAGAGAGTAGGAGATAAGGGATCGCCTTTCTTAAGTCCATCTTGGACCTCGAAATCCTCCCACAGCAAGCCATTCATCTTGAATTTCTATGCTTAATATTGTAATTATTTTTAAAAACTAGTTCTAATGAAATTATAGTATGCTGTGTTATAAGGAGCCTAATATAGTTGGGTAGCACTACTTTATAAATAAAGTATTTTCTCTCTTCTCTTGAGATGTTCTGGAGATTCTGTACCCTACTCTTCTGTATCTAATCGAACCAATATTTATTGTCTAGTCCGATTCATTCATCTATTTAGTTATTTTCTGGTTTCAACCGTGTCTTCAATTTCTTCATCTACGTTTGACAAGACAGTGCTGCTAGGTTTTTAGGGTTCTATGTTAGAATGAGAATTTTTCTCTAGGTCTTGGTATTTACATCTGCGCCTATCCAGTTATAGGGGTGGATAGTGGCTTTCCATGAATCTGATTGTTCAGGTGATGACATCATCATAGCCCTCAATTCTGATTTGTTGACTATCCAGTTTTGGACCTCCGCTTTCTTTTTTATGAGCCATAATTTACTTAACTTATGTTATTTTATTTTTGTAACTTATCAAATTTTTCTCTCTTTCTTCTAAAATTATATTTCATTTCTGTTGAATGTTATTTTTCAGGTTGTGGATTGAACTTGAAGAACGAAGAGCCTACCGTTTGTATCCACGAACTGATCAAGAGGATGAACAAGCAGTTGTCGACCAACGTGGAACTGATATCTTACGAAAAATATTTTGCTAACGTCTTCAATAAAATAGAAGAGCTCCTGAACTTGATTGAATCCACGGGGAACCTCGACAACTTTCTACCAATTTATTACGATTATTGGTTACACAGGTAGGAATTACAATTTTATTTTTATTACAATTATATAGGTAAGTGAAAGTAATAAGTTTCAATTATCCCTATTCTAGCTTTATAAGCCGTGTGTATGATTAGTAATAGGAACAGTGACTATCTCGGTGATATTATGTATCAGGATATATGTTTGAATGCACAGTGAAATTTAAGTATTTAGGTTCTTTGATAACTAGAAAAAAACAAAAAAACAGGAGGTCACAGTACATAAAGTCACAGGGGGGAAATTTGTGTTATTATTCGTTTGCGAAATTACTTAGCTTGCAGCTTCTGTCTGGAAACTTAAAGGTTAGAATTTATAAAACTATTATTATCCTGTAGTTCTATATGGATGTTAAATGTGGTTCCTTACTATAATATAAAAGATGAACAACCCCTGAAGGTTTTCGAAAATAAGGTACTACTTAAATATATTCGAGCTCTCTCGACGATTGGGTTGGTAGGCTAGCCACACATTGTAGGCTTTAATGACACATTTATTCTCTTTTTTCTTAAAATTTTATATTATGGTACATTTAAAAAAATGAAAAGAAAGAAATGAGATAATTACATTTTTTAAAATTATATATTGCATGTTTATTATCTACAGTCAAAATTATGTGGACCCCTCTTTCAAATTCTGTTCCAAACAATAGCCAGTATTTTTAAACAGTTTTTACGTTTGTTTATTCATTTTTTGACCGGTGAACATTGGACGAGTCTATGCAAGCGAAGTTTGGTGGTATCGGCATCGAACCTTCGGGTTCGGTAAGCCTATTATTATTATTATTATTATTCATTTTACATCACTTTTATGCTACAGTAAGATTCCTAATTTTGGCTTTCCAGGTTTAATTAGGATAGGGATCTTTAATGATTACTTTACATTGCACAGGTTCCGGATCATCATTTTATATATCTTCTGAAGGATTACATAACCAAGGATTTATTACTCCTTGAAACCCAAACCTTCGCGACATTAGGCATATAATGCTAGCCCCTACACCAGAAGGGGTTTTTATTTTCATTCTGGGAGTTTGATTTGTAAATATGTACATATATTACAACCTTAGTTATTTTTTTTTAGTTTAGCAATTTGTTGTTCCAAGCCATGACCACATTGTTCCGGTCATCAATTCTGAATTTTTATTTTATTCTTGAGGGACTTTAGTCCCAGGATAATAAAGAAGTTTTTTCATTTTCATTATTGAATAATCCCCCCCCAAAAAAAAAAAAAATAAATAGAATGACAGAGACAAGTTTGCTTGTTTGACTGTGGGCCATTCATCCGCTGTGCTGGTCAAAACTTTTATTTTTTTTTATGAACAAAAGATTTTTTCTCTTTGTGTATTATGTGGGTGGCACTACAAAATACAACTGAAAATTCATTCTTTTTGACCAGTATTTAATGAAAAAATGAAAATTACCGGTGCAGTGAACTTAAAATTTTGACAGGCGATAAATCAAACTAAGAATAAAATGTATCTTCTCTATTCCCCTCAGAGGATTATTAGACTGAAAATAAAGTTCCAGACACAAAAATAACATTGTTTATACTTAATTATTTTTATCACGTTAGAAGTATCAGTAATAATTAAATTTAATCAAATTATTTCTTGTTATTTACGATATTGACAAACCTTTCTTACAACTAATTAGCAAATTTGTTTATAAATACAAATAATAATAAGATAGCTATATTGTATTTAGGTACTCATAGAGGTTATCCATGATTTAATGATGTAAAACATAGGTCGTCTCAAACTTTTGACCGGCAGTGTTTATGTTTTACTAAGTATTTTAACTTGATATATAAGTTTTATCAAGGAATCATCTCTTCCACACATCTCTTACCGTGACGGTCAATAAAAGAACAGAAAATAGTGAAAAAACTATTTAATATCAACTATTTTCTGTTTGTTTTTTTTCTGCCACCGGGAACATCTCTTTCTTGATATTAATTTCACTATTAACCATTGATATCGCTTAATTATTGAAATATGGTAAATATTATTTTATTTTCAGTGATGTGGAAGTTGAAATACGGACCGCTGATGGCGCATCTAAGAAGGCCAAGGTGAAAGGCATAGACTCGTCGGGCTACTTGGTCGTCGAGCTCCCAGATGGGGTCCAGACTGTGGTCCATCCCGACGGCAACACCTTCGACATGTTAGCAGGTCTCATCGTTCCCAAGTTCTCCACTTCGTAAGGCAATATTATCAACTGCATATGGGATCGAGTGGGTTCATTGATCATTGCCTTCTTTCGAAATGTAGTTTTCTTAACAATTTTTAACAAAAAATTTATTAGTTGTTTAACGGACACTTAGTAATTTATTTTTGTGACACCAATAACAAATTCTTCCATGACTTAAGTTAACAATTAACGTTGTTTAGGTTGGTTATGATTAGGTTATAGCGGTTAGTCACGTTTAGAAGGTTATAGAGCTTTTTGAGGGGAAGTGAATGTAGGAAGGAGGATGCATGCATTCCTTGACTTCCATGTTTTGCACGCATTTATTTATTAATACCAATTGTGTTCAATTTTTCTTTAAAAAAAAAAAATCTACTTTCGCATAAATTATTTAATTATAATGAATATTGAATAGTTGACCGATTGTCTATTAATGAAGAATGAGTTAGTTCTGAATGAATGATTGTAAAAATTTTAAAAGACATTTATTGTGATATTGTCAGTATTCATCAGAGCTAAGATTCAATGGGTTTGTATAGATACATGTAATAAAGTTAATTATTCGGAAGAAAAATATATTAATGATAGATAAATTCTTCTTAGTTCTTCCTCAAAAGTTTAAACCAGTAATAATTGAGCCATTGATTTCCAAAAGGTACTGAAGGACATTGATATTTTGACATTTTTGTATTCACGTCATATAGTTATATCAAAATCTTCTATTTGATTTTATCTAATGAACACTCAAATGATACGTTGCTGTCAGTGAGTCTTGAAAATGGGAAAAAACCCGAAACGTTGACTCCTAATTGTTATTGGTGTTAAATTAACTTTGAAGAAGATTTAAGAACCGTTTATTTATCATTAATAAAGTGAATAAATATGTCATAAAAAAAATTAAAAAATCTGGTGTGGGTAACACACGACTTTCACTTACCTACGTTGATAAAAATCAATTTAAGAATTTTCATACACAGTTAGAGATGAAATATAATAACACAGATAAGTGAAACTATCAATGAATTAATTAGATTGAATTTATACAGAAATATCTGTTTTATTAAAAAATGTATTATATTATTATCTGAAATAATAATCAGTTAACTTTATCGGCTTTTCATCACTCTCCATTACTTTATACAAGCTTGTGCAAAAGATAATATTTTTTCTAAAATCTTTTACTTTTCAACGCTATATGATACATGTATATTATTATTGTTCTTATGTTCACAAAACAAAAAATATATTTGTCATTTTCTCCTTTAGTTGGATTTCGAATTTGTTCAACTCATATATTTACCTGTTTTTTATCAATGCTAACGAGTTAATGTGGTTAATTTTTCCGAATCTAGAAAATTAATGGTACTTTAGGGAATGAAAATTTAAAAATCAGCATTTAAGCCATGTCAGATTATTTCAATCAGAATGAAACCTATATGATATTAAAGCCCAATTAATTTTACATCCATATAGCGAGTTTAATCAATATCATTAGAGCCGTTTTTGAGTAAATCGTAAAAAGGTACGAAATGCATGGTATAAAGTACCCCTTCCGGTCAGCTGATTTTGATGAAAAAGTTGCTGTATCATCTCGGGCGTATAATGTCTTAAATATGAAATTTCAGTTTCGTACAACTTTTTTGTTTTTGTGTTAGACTTACCGCACACACACACACACATGCACAGACCTTTTTGCGCGACTTGGTAATTTGGACTCAGGGAACCCTTAAACATGTATTTCCATTTAAAATTGGAATTAGAAAATTTTCACGATCGCAATACTTTCCCTTACTATATATTTCATATATAGGTAAGTGAAAGTGATAAACATTGCTCAGTGGAAAGTAGATAGAAACAGTTACAAGAATAAGAACTAATGAAATTTAAATTTTTATTTTATAATTAAGATACTATACTGAAGAGATTTTTTATTTTCACTCACAACCTCTCCCCGGGTAAGTGAGACCCGTCAGGCTACTGGTGGCTACTCACAAATACAGGCTTAGGGAGTGATATTCTATAAAATATCATCGAGAATCACTGTATGGAATCTTATGAAACCATACTTTGCAGCCAAGGCCTGTCCAAAAAAAAAAAAAAGAAAAGAAATTAGAGGTAGATATTAGTGCTGATTTATTTCTTCCAAATTCTTAATTTTTTATTGAATCGCCAATTCAATGTTTCGGGATCTCACTCATAATGGGATAACAGCATTTAAAAATTATTGTACAACCAATTTCAAAATTAATAAGAGGTATTAAAAACAACAATTAACAATGTTACATAGTAAATAAATATTTTAAAATTACCTGGTTTTTACTATTTGTAATTTATCTGTTTATCCCAACTTTGTCACTGATACAAAAAATTTAAAAGACAAATCAATAAAAATAGTCAGCAAATGAAAAATCATATCTGAGCAGGATATTGATGGGAGTGAGATCCCGAAATGTTGAATTGGTGATTTAATAAAAAATTAAGAATTTGAAAGAAATAAGTCAGCCATAATATCTAATTATAATATTATGCTAGATGTTCTTTTGATTGGAATATATTAATATAAAAAAAGAAGTTGTGATTAGGAAAAAGTTTTCAGTTTTTATTCATATATTTCTCTATACAAACCTTCACATTGTAACTTTTTACTTTTTAGTCTTGATGAACGCTCACTCAGTTGACGTACAAACATTGATTTCACTATAAATACTTTTCACTATTCTAATCTTATTGACTACTGCCCGAACGATCTCATCCTTCAATAAATTATTTAAATTTGAATATTCTAAATTTTTTTTAGAAAATAATATTATTGCCTGTTATTTGGTATATCTTTATACATTTTTTGTACTATATTGAATTTTCTTTGGAATATCAGAGCAACATGGGAGGGAATGATCTTGCTTAAGGTCTGATTAATTTTAAGGTTGCTATCGCTGTTCAAGAAATATTGAGAATTTTCATATTTCATTAAATGCTCTCTGATGATCATTTGTTATGACTATGAGTATTTTGTTCATGGTTTTCATTTCAATCAGGTTTTTATCTAGTTAATCTGTTTAATAAAATGGAATGTTGATTTATTTAGAAGGCTGTAAATTGACTCCATCACTATATTAGGAACTAGTGGCTGATTTAGTGTTTGTCGCTTTGGGATAATAAGTTCTTTATAATGAAAAGTGCTCTTATTAAGAAAATATTATGTTTATTTTCAAATGTCTATCTATTATCATAATTAATCATTGGCAGAAATGAGAAACATAAATTGGTTTGTAAATCAAAATTGGTTCAGTTTATTTGTTTGTTTTTTTAAATTAAAAATCAGATGAAAATAAAAGCTTTTGGTGATTTCTGATGTCATTGTCAATGTTTTGTCATCACCGCCAGTTATTAATTAATTAATAAAATAAGTTTATATACAATCATATGATTTGGTTGTTTAATAAAAAATTAAATATTTGTAATTATTTATGCTTGAATTTGGTCATCGTCCCTGAAGACCCGAGCACTTTGCGTCTTCCAAATCGAAATTTCCAGTTCTGAACTGAGCAAACAACTTACAGACAGTGCTTTCTCCTAAGGCATCATCGCTATACACACTGCAAATTTAGTTAACTGTCTTTGTAGCGGATTTTACTTATCGGATATAAAAAATCATTAAATGACGAAAACGAATTTTTTTGTTCTTTAATTTTGATCTAGCAAAATACCACTTACAGATAAGGTATCTCAAGGTACACTAGAACAGACTACATGTTGCTGTATATGCAATATGTGCATGCTAAATTTTTGTAAGATGGGTAGGTAGGTTAAAAATAGTAGGGAGGATAAGGCATATAGGATGAAAATCAATAGAGACATGGAAGTAAAAATAATCACTAACACCTTTTTTTTCTCTTAAAATTATATATATATATATATAAAATTGTATAAATTTATTTATTTAAACATTAAAAATAGTTCAAGAATGATGGAACATTCCCCTCACATTGTACATTAATTGTTGTTACCATTTTTTTTTATTCTTACAATGTTATTTATTGTTGGTAAAAATAAAATAAAATAAATTTTTAAAAAACTTAAAATTTTTTTTTTATTTAGGTGTTGATGTTTTGTGTAATTGCCTATTTCTTGAATGAGGGTGTTATTACTTAGTTGGCGTGAGTTGAAGAATTTGAAGGTTTGTTCGCTGATGAATTCATGCATTCTTATTCCTTGTAGTAATTCTAGTATGTATAGGGTAGTTGTTTACAATTCTTAGACATCTGTTCTTGAGGATCTGTAATTCATTAATATGTGTTCTGATAGAAAAACTCCAAGCTGGGCACGCATATAGAAATTATTATGTTACACTTTGTGATCTGTTGAAAATGACTAGATTGGCAAAATTTAGGAATCTCACTGAAGCATCGTCCGATTAGCCGCAATAGCACAAAGTAAATAAGCAATGCAAAAAATGACAAGCATGTACAATTATTTCAAATTAATTTTAAAACAAATTTACTTTCTGTTGATACTTTTGGTGAAGATTGCGGAAGAATAAGTTTATGACATTATATTAACTTTCTATTATCTCACTTATACCATTCTTTGGAGGGGACGTAAAATGGTGATCCCGAGCCTGTGGGATGTCAGGTATTTGTTTAAAATTCCTATCCTAATAAAACCTGGATAGGCAAAATTTAGGACTCCCACTGTAGCATCGTGTGATTAGTCACAGTAGAATAAAGCAGTGTTATAATGAATAAACCAATAAGCTTTGTATTAACGTGTATGAATTATTTTTTTGCTTATTACCTTTTCTAAAATGTTGTGCTTTCGGTATATTATACGTCCATATTACTTATCATATTTCAGAAAAGATTTTTTGATGCCTTGATCAAAGAGAATTTAATTTTCCCTTCAAAAAGAAAAGTTAATTGCTATGTGTTGCGTTATTCTCTCTATTTCTTGAACAGCATTGTGATGATGTGTTCCTTAACTTATATTTAATTTTTTTTTTTTTTTTTTTTTTTTTATAAATGAAAACAAAATGTGGTGCCCTAGTTATTAACTTATAATTAGATTTAGAATAATCGTCCATTGGACATTCATTTAAAATGTTGCATATCACTTATTGATTTTAAATTTAAATTATTTATTTATATCTAAAAATGTTACTAGATAAAGAAAATGCAAATTCTAGTCTTGTTATTTATTTTTTAAAGATTCTTGTTACATTTATAAATTTTAAAAAGATCTAATAAATTATATAATAGTTATGAAAAACCCTGATTCCTTTATATTTAAATATTGAAAATTACCATATAATATTTGTTATGTGTAAGGAAAAATAAAATGTAATGTTTGGTAATGTATTCCTCTCAATTTGGTAGATAAATCTTGATTTAATATTTTTGTTACTTGTGATTTCATTGTTGTTTTTATAATGTTAATCTTAATATAATGTATTGATGTGGCTTCATGTATTTTTTCTCTATTGATGTAATTTCATATTTCTAGGTATTAAAAAAAAAATAAAAATGAAAAAACATTTTTCAAGCTTATAAATGTTTCAAAAATTGACTTATCATTGTTATAATGTGGTTTTTAATATATATGTAACAGTCTAATAACCTCTCAGTTTGTGATTATCAAATTCTGTCTCTTTTTTTTTTTTTTTTTATCTTCTGTTAAAATTTGTTATAGTTGAATTAAAATAATTTATGTCGTCCACTGATCAATAAATGATATTTATTATTATTGTTATTGTTTTTTATTCAACCCATCATCCTTGCCAAACAAAGTTTAAATTTTTTAAAAATATATTTAAATAAACATTCTCTACTTCCATTAACCTTATTTATTCATTTTAAACATTTTTACATCTCCTTTTTTCATCGACATTTCTTTTCCAAATTTTCAAGATTTCTATTTTATGTTGATCCAATACTTTATCCATTTTTTTACTTTCACTTACTATATATAGTAAGGGAAAGTATTGCGATCGTGAAAATTTTCGAATTCCAGTTTTAAACGGAAATACACATTTTAGGGTCCCCTGAGTCCAAATAACCAAGTCCCACAAAAAGGTCTGGTAATGTGTGGTAACTCCCGGGCGGAAACGGTAAGTCCTATGAAACTGAAATTTCATATTTAAGACATCTATATGCCCGAGATGTTACAAAACCTTTTTCATCAAAATAAGCATACCAGAAGTGCCACTTTATACCATGCATTTTGCACCTTTTTTCAATTTTCTCGAAAACGGTTCCGACGATTTTGATTAAACTCCCTATATCGATGTAAAATTAAATAGGCTTAAACATCATGTATGTTTTATTCTGATTAAAATGGTCTGATAGGGCTTAAATGCCGCTATTTTAAATTTTCTTCCCCTAAAGTATCTTTAATTTTGTAGATTCTATAAAAATAACCAAATTACCTTGATATCACTGATAAAAAATAGGTAAATATATAATTTGAACGAATTCGATATCTAATGAAAGGAGAAAACTGAAAAAATATCTTTTTAATGTTGAACATAGCAACAGTAATATACATATAATATAGTATAATATACTTTTGGAAAGCTAAAGATTTTAGAAAAAATATTATCTATTGCACAAACTTGTTAAAGTTATTAGAGAGTGATGAAAAGCCGATAAAACTAAGTGATTATTTTAGACAATAATATAATAGATTTTTTAATAAAACACATGTTTCTCTAGAAATTCCATTTAACTAATTATTTAATGGTTTCACTCATTTTATCTGTTATTGTGTTCAAAAATTCTTTAATCGATTCTAAAAACGGAGGTTAGTGAAAGTCGTGTGTTGCGGGCACCAGATTTTCTTTTAGATGTGAAGAATTTTTCATCACATGGTTACTATCTACTACACAAATGTTACTATCCATATTTTCTACTCATTTATTCAACTCTATGAAGTTTCAAGTATTTTTATATATTTAAATTAGCATTCTTTTCTTCTATCAACCTTATGTATTCATTTAAGACTTACATCTCCTTTTTTTCATCGACGTTTCTTGTCCCTTCAAAGAAGGAATTAAAAAAAAAAAAATAAATTAAAATAATAATAAAAAATGTTTTTATTATTCTGATACTAAAGCCCTATAAGAATAAATATAATATTTTGTAGTGGGGTTACCTGTGATGTAGTGGTATTACAGATGTATTGGAACATGCAGAAATGTTGTTTAGGAGGAGGTTGAAAGGACTGGGGATGGAAAAGAAAATTTATTTTATTTTAAATAATTTAATTTATGTGAATTGGCTTGCGAATCTTATATCCTCAACAGCAAAAAAAAAAGAGTCAACTCCAGGTTTTTGGGCATCTGGTCAGTGGATATGGATGTGAAGCACTGGATGAGATAGTTATGACTGATAACTGTTAGGCCAGAACTACATACAATACTAACGTGAAAGAAGAAGACCTAAGGAGGCCATTGATTGGATGGAGGGGAAGGTGTCCCTCTAATTCCTTAAGGTCGTAGAGAGAAAGCGATTCAGTGAGTGACCCAAACATCGCTGGTTCAAACTCGGTGGATGGCTCAAATATTTTTTAAAGGAGTAACATATCCTTGGTTATGGCGTCCTTCAGAGTGGACTTAAAATAGTGGTACCAAGTCTTTGCGATGTCAGGTACTCGTTAAAGATCCCTATCCTAATTAAATCTGGATAGGCAAAATTTAGCTCTGTTGGATCGTTGGATTAGCAGCAGTAGCATAAAGTGACGTTGAATGAATAAACTACCTAGTAAGTAAGCAAAACATGATGTAAATAAAAGTAACAAGCAATGTCAAAACTATAGTCCATCAAGTATGAAGACTTACAATGGCAGTTAAGAATTATGGGTTTGTCCCAATGGAAGGCTCCTACTGAAATAGTGTGGTTACCTTTACAAAGTGAACATTATTTGAATTAACCTTTTATTAATATCTTTATAGAGGCAGAAGTGCGGATCATTTCCGCTTCATTATAGTTGAACAAGGAATACAACTTTTTGCCAGATTTAAACCTCCGAAATCAGATTATTTTTTTGGCCACTTGACCCTCCTCCTGGGGCCACCATGGCGGCCTCGCACAGTGCCCCACGATCTGCCCGATCCTGATGTTCACTTCATGAAGGGCCTCACTCACTTTCATCAAACCTATCCCCACCCCTCCCTGGTTCCCCCTTAAATAGCCTACGGGGGTCTTCCTCTTTCCCCCCACGTCCTCTATCGGCGTGTTGAGGGGAAAGGAACTCATTTTGAGCAAGTCGAGGAATATCGGCATCAGCCTGCTCTTCTGCTTCAATACCATGTCTTCCTTCAAGGCAGCTTCCTGGCCAATGTACGTGCTCTTCCTCGGACAGATCCCGTTTAAGAAGTCGCAGTTGACTTCCGTGGGAGAGTACCTGCCGTAAGGTATCTCCTTGGCCCCTTCGCCGATGCCTAGTTTGTACCTCAAGGATTTATAAAATGACTCGTTTGTGACCGACGTCTCCTTGGAGATCTTCTTGGCCACGTCCAATCCAGCCGGAGCGAGGACCCGCAGACCGAGACAGGACACCCTGGGGTCCGTGCAGACGACCACGTCGTCCCCGAGGTCTATCTCGGCGATGTTTCCTTCGCTGGGGTTGTAGATCGCCCAGACGTTCAGCTCGTTCTCCACGCTCCGGATCTCCACTCTTCTCCTTCCTCTGTACATGGTCATGTGCACCTGTAGTGCCTCCAATGAAGATATGTCACATTCCACCAAGAAAAGGTCTTGGTTTTCTGCCTTGTAAATGATCGTATCATGTATTACTTTTCCTTTTGCGTTTAAAAAAGCACTGAATATACATTTTGTAGTATCTTGTAGTAACCTAATGTCGTTTGTGGTGAGATCTTGAAGAAAATTTAATGAATCTGAACCTTCTACCGCTAAAACGGATCTTGCCTTCAACCTTTCCACCTTCACATTTCCGAAATCCTCATCTAATGAATAGTGTGTTTTTGTTGCATTGGAAAGTCTGTAGTTGCGTTTAAAACAATTATCATTTAATATTATTTTTTTTAGTTCCACATTTTTTAACAATTTCAATAAAAATTGCATTCTCTGTAAGAAGAGGAATCGACAATATTGGGATAAATTTAATACTAAATATAACTATAAAATAAACCTATTTATATATCCTCTATTAACAGATGATTTATTTATATTACCTTTACTTACCTATAGGTCGTCTACTGCGCATGCTCATGACAGTTTTTCTATTCTAAACCTTTACTGCGCAAGCGCCGAAGGCGAAATAAACTTTGTTTTCATTGTTAAGAAAACAGTAAATACGAAGTATAAAAGAATTTTAAAATCAACTCAAGCAGAATAAATTATAAAAAAATATTTACGATTAAAACACATGTCAAAGTAATAAGAGTAGTAATATCCAACGATATAATATACATCTATGTTACTAATCGATTTTATAAAAGTTAATATTTAATTATTAAAGTCGTAGAAGTTATTAGAATGCTACAACTGACTCATAGAACTCAGATATTGTTGTATTTAATAATTTTTACTTTTACATTATTTCCAGATGTTTCCATGGGGACTTATAAAATGTAACTGATAACTATTGCTTTTGGTTCAAAATTTAAAGAAGCGCATAAAATTTACATTAAGCAAAGAAGTATACGAAAGTTGTGTGATGCGTGCACCGGGTTGTTTTTTCATTAATTAGATTATAAATTTAATTTTTAATTTACTAGCTATACTATAAATATTTAGTCAATTTTCTCCGAAACTCCTGGACGTGAAAAAAAAGTGTTACTTTATTGAGGGTGAAAAAAAAAAATACTATAAAACCTTAGTCAAAGGCATATTCCTGTCAATTAAAGAAAACTTCAAGATTGATTTCTGGTTACTTTTCGTTTCGGGATCACTTGTAGCATCGTGGCTAGCATAATATCCTTCTAATCAAAAGGTCACGGGTTCAAAACCGCAGGTAGCCCTAGGATTTTTTAATAGGAGTATAAAATCCTTAGTTATGCCATCCTTCCGTGGGGACGTAAAAAGGTGGTCCCGAGCCTGTGCGATGTCAGGTACTCGTTAAAGATCCATGTCCTAATTAAACCTGGATAGGCAAAATTTAGGACTCCCACTGTAGCATCGCCCGATTAGCCATAGTAGCATAAAGTGACGTTAAAAAAACAAACTTTTCGTATCATGTGTTTTACTTTTTTCACATCAGAAATGGAGATATAAATCATCAATAATATTAGGTTGTTTCACATGAAATCTCTGTTTTTATAGTTTCTGAAATACATAAAGGATTTTGCAGGTCTCTGTTGTTTTCTTCCAAATGTTTACATCTAATCCTCTACCTTTGTATTATAAACATTAGCTTCCCAATCGATTACCCACTTTTTAGTATACCTCCATACAGTAGAAGGAAACCTCTACTAAACAGTTAAAGGACTCTCAGCACAACTAAATGCAAGTGCATCTAATGTTTCCAGACATTTAAAGTGTATTGGGAAAGTAAAAAAGCTCGGTATGGGGGTACCTCATGATCTCACTGAGCGACAGCAAGACCCCATGTTTCAAAACATACCGTGCAAAAATTGAAAAAAACTAGGCTACGAAGTTCTTCCGCACCCACCACATATTCTCCCGACTTGTCTCCAACAGATTACCACCTGTTCAGGAATTTAGACAACTTCGTCAAAGGAAAACTTTTTGAAAATGATGATCAAGTGAAAAGTGCGTCTTCAAATTTTGTTTTACTTCAAAAAAGTTCAGAGTTTTTCAGTTCGGAGATAAAAAAATTGGTGTCACGTTTTGAAAAATGTGTAGAAACAGAAGGTAAATACTTCGAATAAAATTATCTTGTTTTCATATCGTATTTTAATAAAAATCCTTTACCTTGAAAACGGACATTTCATGGGACACAACCCAATATATAAGTCACCAAATTATGGACGTTTCTCATGGGCTGACCAAAATAGGGTTCATGGGTAAAATCAATACCTGCATCAAGAGGAGAGGGGAAGGGGAGGGGGAGTAGGCGTTTAAAGCCACGTGTTTACACTTGACGAGATTAGAAGCGAACTTAAGAGTGTTGGTTATATGAAAACAAAATCTGGTGCTGGCAACACACGACTTTCACTTACCTCCATTTTTAAAATCAATGAAAGAATTTTCAAAAACAGTTAGAGATAAAAATACGTGAAACTATTAAGGAATTAATTAAATTTAATTTCTATAGAAACATGTATTTTATTAAAAAATCGATTATATTATTATCTAAAATAATCAGTTTTATCTTCATTTCATCACTATCTATTAACTTTTAAAAGCTTGTGTGTGAGATAATATTTTTTCTAAAATCTTTAGCTTTCCAACGGTATATCATACATTACGTTTCTTTCATCCTTTGAAAATGTAACACGTTTGACACAGATCTGGCTCTAGTTGTTTTGGTGTTGTTCGGATCGAAATTTTGAAGACAATCTCTATGTCTGAAATTTAATGAGAAAATCTGTTTGTTATGAAACACTTGTCGCTACGCCCTGTCATTTAGGAGATTTATTGGTTCGGATGAAAAAGGTCACATTTTTTCTAGTATTTGTACACTTTTGTACTAGACTCTAAAACCTGAGAAAATTGTCGCACATCTTTCTCTAGTGCATTTTTTGGAAACAAGTTGCTCTAAGCTTAACCCCTTTTTACTTTCACTTACTATACACGTTTTAGGGTCCCCTGAGTCCAAATAACCAAGTCCCGCAAAAATATCTGTGTGTGTGGTAACTCCCGGGCGAAAACGGTAAGTCCTATAAAACTGAAATTTCAATGAGCATACCAGAAGAGCCACTTTGTACCATGCATTTTGCACCTTTTTTTCGATTTTCTTGAAAACGGTTCCCGACGATTTTAATTAAACTCGCTATATCGATGTAAAATTTAATGGGCTTTAATATCATGTAGTTTTCATTCGGATTAAAATGGTCTGACAGGGCTTAAATGCCAATATTTAAATATTCTTCCCCAAAGTACCTTTAATCTTGTTGATTCTATAAAAATAACTATATTATCTTGTTACTACTGATAAAAAACAAGTAAATATGCAAGTTGAGCGAATTTGAAAAGCAACTGAAGGAGAAAACTGAAAAAAATATCTTTTTAATGCAATTTTTTGTTTTTGAACATAAAAACAGTAATATACATGTATGATATACCGTTGGAAAGCTAATGATTTTAGAAAAAATACTATCGCGTACAGAAGCTTTTAAAAGTTAATAGAGAGTGATAAAAAGCCGATAATACTAAGCGATTATTTTAGATAATATACAATCGATTTTTTTAATTAAAACACATGTTTCTATAGAAATTCAATTTAATCAATTCTTAAATGGTATCAATCATTTTTATCTCTTACTGTATTTGAAAATTCATTAATCGAATCTAAAAACAGTAAAAAAAGTGAAAGTCGTGTGTTGCCTCCACTAGATTTTTAAATTAAGGTCGCGTTACACAGTGAAAGAAGAATTAGGGCAAAATTCGTGAGAGCGAGGTATTGTGAGAGTTCATAAAAGTAATGGGAGAGGAGTAAGGCATGTTTCTAAAAAATAAATTCGGATATTAACATAAAATATTACTTTTTACTTTCACTTACCTATATATTTAGTTTATAGTATGAAAAAGTATTGCGATCGTGAAAATTTCCGAATTCCAGTTTTCAATGGAAATAAACGTTTAAGGGTCCCCCAAAAAAGTCTATGTTATTATTTTGAGAAAAAAGAACAATAATATACGTGTATAATATACCATTGGAAAGCTAAAGATTTTTGAAAAAATATTGTCTTCTACACAAGCTTGTAAAAGTTAACAGATATTAATGAAAATCCGATAAAATTAACTGATTGTTTTAGATAATAATATAATAGATTTTTCACTAAAACACATTTTTTTTATAGAAATTCAATTTAATTAATTCTTTATTAGCACCACTCATTTTTATCTCTAACTGTATTTGAAAGTTCTTTAATCGATTTTAACAAAGGAGGTAAGTGAAAGTAGTGTGTTGCCCGCACCAGATTTTCTTAAAATCTTATGATATCAATAAATATTATTTAAAAAAAATAATAATATTCTGTTATATCAAAACAAACAAGAGTTACATACACATCATGAAACATATTTTTTTTAATGTAAAAACTCTCTTTTAAGGATTTAAACATTATTTTTAATAAACGTTTTACAGGAAATATGATAATTGAATATTTATACCTTGAAAGTATGTGAGAGTGTATGATAATTCACTATCACCTAATCTCACTAATTTTCACATGTTCTCTCTCAGTGTAGCGCAGCCATAGAGCATTGGAGCACCTAGTTACCAAAAAATGCGCTAGGTTCGCTCGTAAGAGCGACAATTTTTCACAGGTTTTAGACGCTACTCCTTTGGTTAAGCTCTGTCTGAAATGAGCCGTGTTGGTGTGCTTCGTCGCGTGTTTCCATGTTCATATTTGGTGGTATACTAAAAAGTGGGTAATTGATTGGGAAGCTAATGTTTATAACACAAAGGTAGAGGATTAGTAACTGTTTACTTTAAATATGTAAACATTCTGAAGAAAACAACAGAGACCTGCAAAATCTTTTATGTATTTCAGAAAATATAAAAACGGACATTTCATGTGAAACAACCCAATACAAAGTGGCTCTTCTGATTCGTCAATTTTATTGAAAAATTTTCATAAACATCTCTGGAATTACGCTTTTAAGATATTCGGTTATTTTTATCATTATTATGAATACGTTTACAGTGGAATGATACCGGCTTATTATACACATTCAATACATCTCCATTGTTTATTCTTCTACACACGTACTAGTTATAACAATCGTGCTTATTTGTTCAGTCAGACATCGAGTATGCTCAGAGAAATTATGATCGCAAATCTAGGAGATACGGGAAAAAAAAAACTATATTGTATTAATTAAGAAAAAACCTAAACGTAGATATTAGGAAATTATAGAACAATTTATAATAATTTACAGCGTTTCATATAAATATTTTCTTTACAATTGAATCATTAAGTGAGAAAAAATATTTGTGAAGGTTAACAGGTAGATTGTTAAAAGAGTTAGGAACCGTACCAGCGGAACAGGTGTGTGTTGAGTCTTAAGTCAGAGGTCAACCACCTGTGTACGCGGGTGGCCAGCATTTATAAAAAACATTTTTCCTACAAGTCTGTAGAACTTGTCTTCAAATATAAGACAGCCTTAAAATTGTTTGATACTCAATATTGATTCTAATTAATATATTTTTTTAATCGTGATAAAGTATATTAAACTATATGGACAAGCAAGTGAAGCAATATTTTCTTCCTTAAAAAACAACAACATATTATTCAAAGTTAGATTAGTTATTATTATTATGTCGTTCGGGGATTACCCCACCTGTATGCAACTGTCAATATTTCTCTAAATATTTAATATAATTATAATTATTTCTTCAGACACTATACTAATTAGTCTCAGGCAGCCACCATAAAACACTGACGAAATAATTATGATAAATATATAATATCATATTTTTAGTTAATAAAATAATGTTATTCTTAATGTGTGGTAAATCCCCGAAACGTTGGCATTTAAACAAGAACTAATGTAAAATGATTTAATAAAGTTATTTTATGAAAAAAAATTTTGACTTTACTTATTTTTTGATTAATATGAGCGTTGGGAAGAGATGCCCGTTTAACGCATTTATTCGCAGCCTCAACCCGGTCGTTATTATGAGTCGCCGAATCTTCCGTCGAATTGTGTAATTTCATTAATTGACTGTAAATAAATAAATTAAAAATAGAGAAAATAATTAACTAAAGAGACAACAAAATACTGGTTATGTATGTACACTCAGTGATTCCTTCTATCCGTAATGACTTCCTTCCCTCTAAAGTTCTTCCATGTTTCTTTCTTTCCTTCCTTGCGACATTTTAAACTGGCCTGTGATTTGCGAATATGCGAGATATGAGACATTTCGCGCCAACCAATTTAAAAAACTGTCCACAACGCGAGCGACTTATCCCTAAATGCACTCTGCCCCGCGGTCACTTAACAGCTGATTGAAATTGAATAAAACAAACGCCTGTCGCGCTTGCACATACTTGCTCCAAAACAAAAATAATAAACACCAAATACAAATAATATTTTGTAACATAAAAATAATTATTTCAATTCTTAACAATGAGTATTTATTTATTTGTATACAAGAAAATCTTTTTTTTTTATTAATCTCTAAAATGCTTTAGTAAGTGCTGAAGTTTTGTTTACTAAAGGTTGCTACCTAACAGCTTAACAGCCTCCTATGCCGCGATTTCAAACCTGGTAGGTGGCCCGAGGATTTTTTAATGGCAGTAATAATTACTTGGTTTTGTCGTCCGTTTGAGATGACGTAATATGGTGGTCCTGCGCCTGTGCGATGTCAGGTACTCGATAAAGATCCCTATCCTAATTACAACATGGACATACAGGATTTAAGCCTCCCACGGTCACGTCGTCCGATTAGCCACAGTTGCATAAAAGTGATGTTAAATGAATAAACAAAAGACGCCACAAATAATGAAAATGTGATGTCAGCGATACACTCTCAAAAACTATTACAATAACCGCATTTTATGTACAATTTTATCATTTGTTTTTTCTAATTTTTATTATAAATAATGTTTAATTTCTTAAAATGGAGTTCCATATTACAAAACACGGTTCTATAATGCGTAGATTGCAATTGTTGTTTTGATATAGCTTTGTCATTTAGTTTTATTTTTTTAAATAATATTTAATATCATGGGATTTTTTTTTCCTACTTTCTTGAACTCTCACAAGCTTTCGCTTTCACAAATATTCACCTATCTCTTCTCTCACCGTGTAGCGCTACTTAAGGGTGTCAGCAAGATTTTCATTAGGTACCGATTGCATTGAAAATAGTTTTTAAGGGATGTCAAATAAGCCAATTTGATAATCACCTGTCAAGCACCTGTTTGGGATTAAATTGGTCTCTAATACATCTTAATTTTATTTCTATCTCTTATGTTTTAATTTATTGCAATAATAAACTCTCCTATGACCCACTCTGCCTTTGCCTAGGTAAATTAAGAAAGAATCAGAAAAATATATTGAAACGTTGTCCGCAACGTATATGAACTAAAAGAAAATATGTTGAAATCTAATTAACTAAATTTTCAAATACCTTTATCATTAGAAAAATATTTTTTATAGGAGGCCATGATTTTTAACACTTGTAAAATATTCTATTGTGGTATTTCGATTGTCAATTGAATCACCGGCTACCATAATATTATTGGCACCCATGATTATTTATGTTTTGATAAGACGAGGAATTATTTTTATAATAAATCTATTTCTACCACCTTCATGTATATTTGTAAAATTTCATCGTTCGATTTCTTGATCTTATTGCAAATATATTTTGTTCTTTTTAGCTCATTTATTAATTACTAAAATAATTTTTAGTAGATCTACTTATAAACTCATAAGTAGATCCTCAGTTCCTATGACCTGAACCAGAGATATCACATCTCATAAGTTAGCAGAGATTATTTGGTATTGAATTTTGTTTATTTTTTAGTTAAAATAAAAATGATTAAGTAATCTTGATGTTTATTTATTTTTCAAAAAAGTAGCTTGCAATAAGAAAGTCACTTTTAAAATATACCCATTTATAAAAAAATGAATTTATTTGCTGACTATTAAAATTAATCGTTATCAGTCTAACCAAAAATAAATATTTATTTTATTAATATAGCCTTTGTAAAATGGTTATTATCTCACATGTTCCTTGTTAGACATTACTGTTTTTGTTTGAAGTTTTAATGCTGTTTTTGAATTTAAAGTATTTTAATACTGTTTTGAGTAAGTAACATTTTGTGTTTTATTTTGGCGATTGATCAATAACAATATCTCCTAATTATGGTCATTACTCATAAAAGTTTAAAGTTTCTTGGATTTACCTTATCCAAAAAAGTGATGTTTTTTTTTTTTCTATTCTTGTAACATTGAGTATACTTAGTACTTCACATGCATTTAAAAGTTATTGTATTTTAAACTAGATTTAATTAATGGTTTTGTATTTCAATAGCCATTACAAGTATAATTTATAAAAATGTATTTTTATTATGTTGTTTGTAGGTATAATTAATATATAATATCCGTCAGGCATTGGGAAATCGAAAGAAAATCCATAGACTGATCAGCCAATAGGATCGCTCCGTCTACCAAAGCTTCGTTCTTGCCCCTGAATCGGCCATTTTCCTAGGCGTCACTTGGTCGTGAGGAGCTGTTGTTTACGGTGAACCTTCTTTCTTTGATAGTATAACTTATTAATTGAATAAAATGAGTGCTGAAGTTGGCCAGGAAGAAAACAAAGCTGATATCAACGGAATTAAGATGGAAAAGCCCAATGAAAATCAAAACAGAAATCCCGATAATAGGCGTGGTGGATACGGAGGACGTGGAGGAAGGTTTAACGGCAATCCTAGAGGAAAACCAGGCGATATGAAGGTATGAAATGTTATTTTATTTATACTATTTAGTGGTAGACATTGGTTTTGTTTAATGAACAATTTTTGGTTATGAAACTATACTTCGGTTCCTGTTAGTTTTCAATCGATCCTATTCCGTTTTTCATTACTATTTTTTTTTCCTTAAAAAAAGTAACGTTAGTTATTATTAACAATGTTCATCAGAAAATTTTTGTTGGCAATATGGCGATAGTATTATATCTATTACATAGAGTAAAATAGCGTGCTTAATTTATAATTCTCAATTTTTAATATTAATAACTAATTTTTATTTTCTATAACCCTATTGACCCAATTCGTTGTTTAATACTGGAGTTAACGAGAAGAGTTGAAGCTTATGTGAATTGCTTTTTTAGAAAAATAATAACTGGATGGGGTATCAAGCTATTGAAACCAAGAATAAGGAGGTATTCTTAGAATTTTTGTTATTCCTTATTATTTAACCTTAAAGTAATTATTTTTAATGGTGTATACCTTATCTGTTGTTAATACCAAATTAGCTTAATTAAAGAATTTTTCTAATGTTATGGTTATTGTTAGTTATTCTTATTCATCATGAAAATAAATATTTGAATAGCACATGGATCGGTCTTAATTATATTAAATTAGTCTCTTTCTAGGTAATGTTCCAGGGCTTGAATTTCTTTTTTTTTATTTTGAACTTCTGTTATAAAGATTAATATTTAAACTGACTCAAATTAAATATGTGTATGAACTATGTTTCCATTTCAATTAAAATTTAGTATTATAGATATTTTGGAAGGATTTATTAAAGAATTTTTCATTGTTTTACTTTTCCAGTGTGATAAATTAAGTTTACCCTTGTTCTGACTCTTGAACATCGAATAGATGAACCAACTTAAGTTTCATTTGTGATATATTTTTATTTTATTTAGTTTACTGGTGAAACCATAGATTTCTAAATTTTGCATCTTTTAAATTTCAAGTGATAAGTATGCTTTAATAGGTATTTTCTTAATGTTGTAATTGTGTTGTTGAGTCATCTTAATTTTGGACTAATTACAATGATCCATTGCTTTGATAAGTCATATGGGTCAAACATTTGGAGTATAATTGTCCCTATTCTTTTTTACCAAAACGTTCATTAATAATTATAAATTAGACACTTAAAAGTAGTTGAATTTATTAGGTTGCCTTCAGTTTCTTATTATTATTTTTTTTATGTAAGGAAACAATTAGGGATTATATCATTGTTTCCCCAAGAAATTTACTTTAAGCTTTAGTAAATACCAGAATGGTATGCTATTATTGGGTTGTTGACCATTTAAATGTTTAATGGAAAGTGTATAATATATATAATGGTCCTTATTCATAATTGATATTTTAGCATAAATTGTTATAATCCTTATTTCCACCATGTGGTATACTGTATTACTGGTTTGCACTAGATTTTGTATTAAAATTGATTTTAAAGAATTTTGTACCTCAAAAAGTCATAAATATGAGTTTGTGTAATCTGTATTCCTGACTCCCCAATAAAAACAAGCCAGTCTCTTAATCAACTGAAAATATAAGAATTCTTACTTTCCAGGAGTACAAATAAACTGTTCAATCCTTTAGAGTATTCAAGACATATTTTAATCTGATCGGATTACTTTATATTTTATGATTTGGAAACAATTTTTAAATTAATTAAAAGTTTCCAACTTAAAACATTTAATAATTTTGCTCTTGTTAAAATTAGGGATTTGCATGTCGTTAGGTTCAGCATGTTTTATATACTGAAGGTAAAAAAATAACTTGTGCACTTTTGCCACCTAAATTATCAAAATTAAAATACATGACTAAATTGGCCCTGGTGTTGCTACCAATGTAGCTTTGGTGTGTTCAATGTACAGCATTTTGGCAGCTACATTTTTAAGATAAACTCTCCATTATGTTAGCATTGTCTTTTATTTCAGATCTGATTCATGGCCTATTCACGAAATTAAAGGGATTATGTATGAAGTATAAAATTTGAGATTTTACAAACCTTGTGTATGTTCTATGTTTTGAGCAAATATTATTAAAGATTAAATAATAACAATAAGCACTTTAATCATTTGTATTTTTAAAGTTTCTGTTTAAAATCAGTGTTAAGGAAGTATGTGATGAGAAGGATATTAATAGAGTTTGCTTATAGGGAGCTGACCAACAAGGACCTATTGGAGGAGGGGACATGCAGGCTGAAGGCGGCGGACGGCCACAGGGCAGGGGTGGCTATGGCGGCGGGCGCGGCAACAGGTTCAAGAACCAGGGTGCTCAGCGCGGAAGTGGCGGCGACATGTCAGGCTCTGGTGGAATGGGTGGTGGCTCATGGCCCAACGAGGTGACATTATATCTCCTTAATAATTACATAATTATTAGATTAGTCTTCAAGTATTATCTATGATATTAGGAATCAGATAAAATATACCATATTAATCATAATGATGAAATTCATTACAGACTGCTGTTATGAATGACCGTTTGTTGAAAACTGTTGGGTCTTCAACCCTCGACATTCCTCCCCAGGAATACAAAGAGAAAAAGTTCAACTCTAGATGCCGCTTGTACATTGGTAACTTGCCTGCCGATGTGACTGAAGACGAACTGAAAACTCTTTTTGCTCCTTATGGAGACACCAGTGAGCTGTACATTAACAAGGAGAAGAACTTTGCCTTCATCAGGCTGGACTACCGTTCCACCGCAGAGAAGGCCAAGAGAGAGCTTGATGGCCACACCATGCGCAACAGAAACCTGAGGGTGAGGTTTGCTCCCTTGGGGTCCACCGTCAAGGTCAAGAACCTCACGCCCTACGTCACTAACGAACTTCTAGAGATAGCCTTCTCTGTCTTCGGGGGTGTGAGTATTAATTATACTTTGTATCATTATGGCTAGTTGATGTTTTGACTTTCATTGTTATATAATTTATTTGTCGATTCCAGGTTGAGAGGGCCATGGTCAATGTAGACGAGAGAGGTAACAGTTTGAAAGAAGGTTATGTTTATTTTTACCAGAAAAACTTCTGCCCAGAGTGCGTTAAGGCACTGCGCTGAGGGTTGTTTCTTCCTTACGAGGTTGGTCATCACATTTTATTTTGTTTATGTTATAATTACATTATTGAGAATACTAATTTTTGATAAAACGCTTAGTAACCATACATTCTTTCCTGGTTGTATATATTCTCATGGATATTTATAAGTTGAGAATCCTATTATTTTTTCATTTCAAATTTTTCCCCTGGTCCTGTCAATGACCTTATTTTTTTAAGAAAGCATTTTTTTTAAGGATTTGCTAACGTTGTCTAGGATGTGATGTGCTAAATATATTAAAGTGTATGTTTTCACTTCCCATTATAATGGCACTGAAAAAGTAATTGATTTATCATTAAAAAAATCAACTGGTTTTTTTCCTTATTAGCTAATATATTATATATAGAGGAGGCCAAGACCCGTGACCGGGTTGTAGCGCCGTGAAATAATAATAATAGCTAATATATTAACCTAAACTAACTAATCTATGGGCTTCAGATATACTAAATGTTTATGTGAAAGAAATCGTGAGGAGTGGCTTGGTTTGGCTGCTTTGTAATAAAGTAAGCAGTTGGATTGGATTCATTGATTACATACTCATATAACTGTCTTTCTATTTTCCAGCTCTCTCAAACCTGTCATCCTAGAACCATTTGAATTAGCAGAGGATAGTGATGGATTCAGTGAAAAAAATATTGCTAAGAAAGGTCCAGAATTTTTTGAAGCTAGGGAGGTAATTGTCACGCTATTATAGAAGTGTTTCCAATTTATTCTTGTTATATTTTGATAAATTGATAATAATTCTGTTTTTTTTATTTATTTGAAGACTGGTCCAAGATTTGCCAAGGCTGGTTCTTTTGAATACGAATTTGGAACAAGGTGGAAGCAGATCCATGAGCTCTACAAGCAAAAAGAGGAAACTTTAGAGCGAGAAATGAAATTAGAAGAGGAAAAATTGGAAGCACAACTTAAATATGCCAAGTATGAACATGAAACTGAACTTCTAAGGGAACGTAAGTAAAAAAGGTTTATTATCTACCACATTGTTGTTAACTTTATTAATTGAAGTACCTACTGTCTTATCTGTAGATAGTTGTTATGATATTAATAACAATTTACTTAAAATGATAAATTGAGTTAGCATATGATTGAATTATAAGATTTCTGTCAAGTAATCATGCTTTTTTAGCTTTCCTAGCATTCATTTTATTTATAGTAATTATATATATCCCAAATGCCACGCTGTTACACATTATACAGTTGTGTTACAGTGCCAGAATTTTATTTATTGGGTATATAAATTAGTGCATGGCAGGAAGCAAAATGTTTTTTATTTTACTAAACTTTTTGTGCCAAGTACCATGCTACAGTTCTTAAAAGGCCTTTGGAATCGCAATAACACTTAGCAAGTCCCAATTGCCACTCTGTTACATGTAGTACAGTTGTGTCATAGTGCAAGAATTTTATATGTTGGGTATATAAATGAATCCATGGCAGGAAGCAGCAAAATGTTAGTAAATATTTCGAAACCTGGGGCGTTCTAGGGTGCTCTTAATATTAATAATTTTTTATTAGGGCTGGATAAAAAAACAATGTAGTAGACTGTATTTTAAATGGAATATAATATGGAATAATATATGGGAATATAATATGGTATAAGATTACAGTCTATTAAGAGTTACAAGGAAATTACAAATTTTGATTTAGGTTAAGTTTTTTCTATTGTTAAACGTATCTGCCTGATGCGGGGGTGGGGCGGTCTCTCCTCCGTTCCTGGGCCTGCCTTCTAATCCTCCATTATGATGAGGATGATAATTGGGAGAAAAGAAGTTATCTTCGGTAGATGCATGTGCTTTTTCCTAATCACTTTTTACCTCAGTCTTGCTCGCAGAGGATTCTGGTCTCAGTCGAAGTATCTTCATATGCCACCAGGTGGCCCTGTGTGCGTTTGGTTGTATTGCTGCGTGCAATGCCATATCTTGAAATGGAGTAAGGGCCGTGTTCCCTTAACAATGTTTATAATTTTACTGAACTTTTTGTGTGCCAAGTACAATGCCGTGTTGTAGATCTTGAATGATCATGGGTATCTTGATATTTTATTGATTTGTTGACAATTGTTGAACTTTTTGTTATACGCACCATGCGACAGTTTCTGCAGATTTTTAATATTAAAAATATAATTTGTTTGTTAAAAATATAACAGTAAGCTAGTCCCAAGTGCCACGCTGTTACACAGAATGAAATTGTGTTGCAGTGCCAGAAATTAAATTTTTTGGGTATATAAATTAGTGCATGGCAGGAAGCAAAATGTTGTTTATTTCAATGAACTTTTTGTGCCAAGTATCATGCTACAGTTATTTAAAATATCTTTGTGTATTTGATATGTTTGTTCACAACTAAATATTGATTTACAAGTCAACAGTTGGTACAGTTTACTTGCTACAGCTGTTAAAAGATCATGGATATCTACATATTTGATTTGTCTGTTCATGACTTAACGTTAATATGTAAGTCCCAATTGCCACGCTGTTACACAAATTAAAATTGTGTTACAGTGCCAGAATTTTTAATTTTTGGGAATATTAATGAATGCATGGCAGGAAGCAAAATGATTTTTATTTCAATGAACTTTTTGTGCCAAGTACCATGCTACAGTTCTATAAAGATCTTTTGTTGCATCTTTAAATACTTAATTTGTTAGCCAATAACATTGCTAGATAGCTTTATTAGATTAATCCCAATTGCCACGCTGTTACACATAATATAGTTGTGTTATAGTGCCAGAATTTTTAATTTTTGGGAATATTAATGAATGCATGGCAGGAAGCAAAATGATTTTTATTTCAATGAACTTTTTGTGCCAAGTACCATGCTACAGTTCTATAAAGATCTTTTGTTGCATCTTTAAATACTTAATTTGTTAGCCAATAACATTGCTAGATAGCTTTATTAGATTAATCCCAATTGCCACGCTGTTACACATAATATAGTTGTGTTATAGTGCCAGAATTTTTAATTTTTGGGAATATTAATGAATGCATGGCAGGAAGCAAAATGATTTTTATTTCAATGAACTTTTTGTGCCAAGTACCATGCTACAGTTCTATAAAGATCTTTTGTTGCATCTTTAAATACTTGATTTGCTAGCCAATAACATTGCTAGATAGCTTTATTAGATTAATCCCAATTGCCACGCTGTCACACAAATTAAAATTGTGTTACAGTGCCAGAATTTTTAATTTTTGGGAATATTAATGAATGCATGGCAGGAAGCAAAATGATTTTTATTTCAATGAACTTTTTGTGCCAAGTACCATGCTACAGTTCTATAAAGATCTTTTGTTGCATATTTAAATACTTAATTTGCTAGCAAATAACATTGCTAGATAGCTTTATTAGATTAATCCCAATTGCCACGCTGTTACACATAATTTAGTTGTGTTATAGTGCCAGAATTTTTAATTTTTGGGAATATTAATGTATGCATGGCAGGAAGCAAAATGATTTTTATTTCAATGAACTTTTTGTGCCAAGTACCATGCTACAGTTCTATAAAGATCTTTTGTTGCATCTTTAAATACTTGATTTGCTAGCCAATAACATTGCTAGATAGCTTTATTAGATTAATCCCAATTGCCACGCTGTTACACAAATTAAAATTGTGTTACAGTGCCAGAATATTTAATTTTTGGGAATATTAATGAATGCATGGCAGGAAGCAAAATGATTTTTATTTCAATGAACTTTTTGTGCCAAGTACCATGCTACAGTTCTATAAAGATCTTTTGTTGCATCTTTAAATACTTAATTTGCTAGCAAATAACATTGCTAGATAGCTTTATTAGATTAATCCCAATTGCCACGCTGTTACACATAATATAGTTGTGTTATAGTGCCAGAATTTTTAATTTTTGGGAATATTAATGAATGCATGGCAGGAAGCAAAATGATTTTTATTTCAATGAACTTTTTGTGCCAAGTACCATGCTACAGTTCTATAAAGATCTTTTGTTGCATCTTTAAATACTTGATTTGCTAGCCAATAACATTGCTAGATAGCTTTATTAGATTAATCCCAATTGCCACGCTGTTACACAAATTAAAATTGTGTTACAGTGCCAGAATTTTTAATTTTTGGGAATATTAATGAATGCATGGCAGGAAGCAAAATGATTTTTATTTCAATGAACTTTTTGTGCCAAGTACCATGCTACAGTTCTATAAAGATCTTTTTTTGCATCTTTAAATACTTAATTTGCTAGCAAATAACATTGTTAGATAGCTTTATTAGATTAATCCCAATTGCCACGCTGTTACACATAATATAGTTGTGTTACAGTGCCAGAATTTTTAATTTTGGGAATATAAATTAAAGCATGGCAGGAAGCAAAATGATTTTTATTTCAATAAACTTTTTGTGCCAAGTACCATGCTACAGTTCTATTTTTAAGTCTGATTTTCTTATATTTATGGTAAATTCTTACTATTAGGAGAATGTATAAGTGTATTTAATTACCATGAATCAATGTCATATCATAATTTAAGTTAATTTTTTATTATTGCCTTTTAGAATTGAGACAAAGGGAAATGGACCGGGAAAGGCAGAAGAGGGAGTGGGAGCTGAAGGAGCGGCAGGCGGAGGAGCAGAGGGTCGCCGAGGAGGAGGCCCTGCGCCGCCAGCAGGAAGAGATCTCGAGGAGGATGCTCCACCACGAGGACGAGCTGCGCAGGAGGCAGCAGGAGAACAGTCTCTTCATGCAGGTGGGTGGTAGTAGTAATAGTAGTAGAGAGTAAGGTAGTAGGGAGTAATGTTTTTATATATCTATCTATATCTTGTGGCCTCTGTCCAATATCGATTGGGCTCTCATTTATGTTGAAAAAAAAAATATCTAAATGACCGATTTAAGAGTTCACTGCTTTGGTAGTTTTAGTTCATTGTAACGAAAAGTACAATTAGCTAGAGAATATGGTTATTTTATTATGCCTATTCATTTTTATTAGATCTAATCTTCGGCAGAAATGAAAAACAAATCAAAATTAGTTGTTTGTTTGTTATTTTTAAGTGAAGCAAAGATTACGGAAAATTTAATTTTTCCATATAATGAAATCTTGACTGCTATGTATGTGTTCAAAAACGTTAGAAATAAGGAAGGTTCCTATTTTATTAGGTTTATTACTATTTTATATACAAATGAACTGTTCAAATTACATTTTAAAAGTTGATTTAAGTTTCCATAGGAATGCCATTTTGTTGAAAGTAACGACTTAAATACCATTTGATGTGTAATATTGTTTCTAAAATCTTGCTTACTTGATGGAAGAATATAACATGCACAATCCTGTCCATTTAACGATTAACATATATTAATAAGTTTATGGGTTTACAACTTTATATTAACTCTTACAGTTTATTTTATTGAATATTAAGTTTTTCTAAAATCTTGCTCTTTTCAATGTTTTATTTTACCTCTATATTACTGGTTATATTTCAGGAATAATTTTTTGAAGACTTGATTACAGAAAATTTATTTTTCTTGTTTAAAGAGAAGCTAAATTGCGAAGGATTTTAATATAAAGATTTAGGAAATAATGCTCTAATGACAGTGAAAACTGTATAAAACATTGTCTTATAAATTAGTAGGAGTTTGTGGAAACCAAAATCATGTTATCATTTTATATATATCTATAATATAATGTGTTTGTCTTGTTGTCCACAGACCCACCAGATGAACAGCCTGATGGACCAGCCAGAGAGCACCGTGAGGCCTGGCGCCTACAAGGACAGTCAGCCTCCGTTGGACTACGAAGCAGATCCTGCCTACAACTACGAGGCTGGTAAGGAAGAGGGTGCCACTGGTGCTTCTATGTCAATGCTATATGTTTATCTATGCTATGCTTATCAATTGTAATAAACGGTGATCTCTGGGATATGGGTATATCAGGGTTAATGTTTAAATATGTGGATTAATTAAAGTACAAGGGTAAATCATATAAGAAGTGAATTCCTTATTTGGGAGAGCCAATGGTCAAGAGGAGGGCGTTGATACTGCTAACAGAACGGGAGGCGAGAATGTCACGTGACAGCCTGTGCTGCGTTCTCCATGACGGGCAAGTTGTGGGAGGCAGCCCGAGTGTAGCTTTGGCACTGGGCAGTTGGGCAGAAATATTGCTGTCATTTAGGACATTTCTCAAGATGAATGCCATTCAATAGTTGCTGAAATTGCTTCTCAGGTTGGTATAGGCTAAAAGTCCAAAAGGTGCTGATCTAAGGAAGTATTTCCCCACCGTCAGGTCAAGACTGAAAAACATGGATCCTCCCGGACTATTGGGTTTCACAGTTCCTCATGGGGCATGGGGGCTTCCGAGGAAAACTTGCTAAGCATTGGAAAAACATAAGTCCCATATGTCCCAGTTGTGTTCTGGAGACCGCCGAGCATATTCTCCTTGCCTGCGCCGCTTATGAGAACAATTTCCTGAAGAACACAGGCCTCAACATCCTGACGGAGAGTGACATTCGTTACCTAGTAACCAAAGAAAACTACCCGTATTACAAAGCATTCGTGTACGGTTGGAAAGAATGTGTTGGTCCAAGTCACTTCATGCTGGGTAGGGGAGAAGAATGAAAGCGACTGCCAAACATCTGAACTAAGTTTAAAGACACAAAGCAGCCGTGGGTTGCATCTTGGTACTTCCTACAGCTGCAAGCACCCGTATTGCCTTTAAGGCAGGGAAGGGTTTAAATAAGGTATAGGCTAAAGTAATAATATTCAAACCATCATTACAATGACTGAGGGTTTAGGAGAAATCTCTACCAGGTGGGTTCCCTGTCTGTTGTGTTGGCTGGTGTGCAGAAAGAGCTCTGTCCTGTTTTCTCCGTCGTGTATCTTTGCAGAGGGGAGGAAGGCAGAGGTGGTCCGTGTGGATCTAGCTGTAATCAGTTATATCAAGTTCTGCCTTTTCGTATGTCTCTTCCCTTCTGTGGTCGATTATATATATGTATTTGTAAATAAATAAATACACACTCATTTATTAATTTGTATGAGCTATAATTTATTTAATATATATATTAGGTATTTATATATGGTTTTCTTTATGTTGCAGGCCAGAGGGGTGCAGTGGTAAGCAATGATATTTAATATTATCTTAATTCAGAAATAATTAATATAACATTATTATTATAATGATATAAGTTTATATTAGGATTAGTAAGTAACATTTGTGGTTGGGTTGGGTGGGCTTATTGTTTTGTAAATTATATCTCTTCTTGCTCCTTCTAAATTTATTTTAAGGCCTTCATGATTTTCGATTGACTAAGTAAGTAGAAATTTCAACATATATCAGTAGATAAGATGTATCAACTTCTATTTACCATGTTCTTTCTTTAAAATGTTGATTTTATCATCAATCCAATACTGAATATCATATTATGATGACTGGTTTGAAAAAATATTTGATCTATTGATTGAAATTATAATCAATTTTATAACTGATTTATTTTTGGAATCCTCTGATATTTGTAAAAGTTTCTTGATTGATAATATTCCTGGTTTATTATTAATATATTAATACTCCTTAAGCAGCAAGGGAAGACCTAAACCTATCTGTGAAAGTTTAAGTGTGAAAGGTAGGTGTTGTGTTTTCTAAATTTCTTAAGGAGAAGGTCAAGTTTTTTTATAAGATATAAATGTTTATTTAAGAAAAACAATCACTGATTTATATTTTCTCTAATATCTTTTAAAATTCTTTCTCTTGATTATTTAAATTATTGATTATTCATCAAATACAAGTTGATCTTTGTAAACTGATGTTAAAAAAGAAAAAACAAATTATTTCTCACCCATTAAAAGTCAAGTCGTCTTTTACTTAACATAAGATAACATTCAATTACTAAGTATCCGTCTTTGATTATCACTGAGATATAAGTACAATTTTCATCATGCATGATTACTATAAGCGCAGGGTAATAGTGTTATAGATAAGATAAGATATATATATATATATTAACCCTTCCAAGTTATTTTTATTACTTCTACTTTAATTAGATGGAATGATATTATTTTATACTTAGCAACGTTATTGCTTACGCAAGGAATAATACGTACTAAATTACTTGTTGCTGAAACTTAATTATTTGAAATGAAAAATTTCATCTATTCTAATAACCTCGATTTCTTATCATCAATGATTTATGGTGTATGACCTATTTAATGTTTTCATAATTCATCAAATTAATTAATACCAAATATATTATAAATACAATTTGTTTCAGTAATCTGCATTATGATTAATTTTCTCGATTCTTAGATGTTCTTAATTGGTTTTAGATTTCATTGCATTGTCGATTACAAGTGTCAAGACATGATGTCTAGTGCAGGTTTGTGTTGTCTGTGTGTTTTGGCTAATCTTACTTATTTTTAGAAAATTCTTATTTTATATATTTTTTAAAAGTTTTTGGTGTTTTCTAGACTATACAAATATGCAAGTACATCCTTTAAGTTACAGTATATTTTTCTCTGACTTGGCATACTGTGTTGACATTTGTACAATGCAAAATTACTATATTATTAATGATGTTATTAACAATATCCTACAGATGGAAACTTATTATAAATCTCTTTACTAACCCAAATAAACCTTTCATTCTTTTGATATCCTCTGTAATAAGAAATTAGTGTTCTCAAATCTAAATGACTGCTGCCGTACACAAAAAAATATGAATCAATATTGTCAATGGAAATCATTAATATTATTTCATGTTTTCATGGCAGATTGATTAATAGCTTTGAGTTCTCGAAAATAATTCTCAATATATTTAATTTAAATGTGACGTCAGTCTCATTTCTATTGACTTGACTACCATTGTATTGTTCTGTTAGGTTTTAGATAATTTATCAAATAATTTTGAGTGAAACCTTTAAATCTAGTTTCAGTGTCGTCTTATGATAATTAAACTAGTTGTTATTAAAGATATATCTAAAAAATAAATATCCAGTACTAATTATTCTTACTGTTAATGAGATGGGTTGCATCTTTTTTTATATGAAATAAAAAAATCTTAGACAATGAATCATAGTTTCTAAATTATTATCGGATATACATGTATCATTGCCATCTATAAATATGTAGCTGCCGAAGCGACTTGTTCATTTTTGACCTGGTGGAGGTAAGGATGATTATTGGCTGATGATAATATTGCTGGTGAAGAATGAGCTGCGGCAGGAATAGCTGAGGTTATCTTGTCTGTCAACGGAATTACTGATTGATAGGAACTTATTTCTGTTTGTTACGTTTCAAGTGATTTTATTGTTTAGCTCACAAAGGAGTTTTAAATAAATTTATATTTGTGAGATTAAGTTGGTAAGTTTTGTAAAGTTGAGTAAGGTGGTTTGACAGTTAGGCAATTGCGAGTCTTCCAAAATATTCTTTTATTTCTGTAACAAGACGCTGTAGAAAACTCTTTTGAAATGGCTAATTATAGCGTATCAGTTCTGTCTACCTACCCAACTGGTTCAGACTCAATTTATCATAACTTATTTCAATATCAATATTCTGTAAAAGCAATCTATAAGCTGAATAATATCTTTGATAACATAATTGGAAGGTTACACTAATAGGTATAATAGTTACACACAGGTAGCACCATTTAACCTATTTAGTTTATATTGGCTCAATCACAATTTTTTGTTTCTCCACGTTATCCTTTGAGTTTTTATGTTAATATATTGTTGAAAATTGCTTAATTTAGCAAACCTGATTGTGGTGCCATACGCATTTTTATTTTGCTATTGACTGCCATCTTGCCACCCATGCCCTTTGTGTGTTCATATTGTCACACCTTTTGGATTTTTCAGTTTCTGGATATCAAAACCTGTTTGAATATAAATATATTCCTCAATAGCAATTGGTAGGTATCTTAGTCCTTCTCACATTAGTAAATTTGATGATTATTGATGTGGTGAGGGAGGGAGGATTAGATAATGTTAATGCCATTCAGCCGATAATCTTCCTTATATCCAATGCCTCATGTGTGGTCACTTCATGATGATTTTAACAGCCAATATTTGGTATAGGGAAGCAATAATTGATTAAATTTTGATTTTTGTATTCCATGTTTTTTTAGCTTTTGGTATATTAAGTTACCATTTAAGTCAAATAAAATGTATAATATATTTTCATGCTGAAATAACAATATAAATGTTAAATGATAATTCACTACTCTTTAATTTTCACCATGCAATCAATGCATAGATTGCTATTATTTGCGCATTACAATAAGGATCTTTCATTATATAATAGTAATAAGAAAGGAGAAGGGAGAAAGGGATGGTTTGACATCTAAAAATTTATAATGATTACTCATCTTTTATACTAACAAATTTAGTTGTAATTGTATACCAAGTGTTATCTCTCTTACTTGATTAAGAAGTGTAATAAAATAATGTTACAGGTATATTAACTTATAACATAGTATATTAATTATTTGAGTAAATTTTATATTAAAATATTACTTTGGGGGAGGGAGGGAAGGGTTTGCTATGGCGTCAGAGGATTTTTAGACATCAGTTCTATTTAAACAATAGCTGAGTCAAAATGGGTTTGAGGCTTCCAGTTCTCGATAATAGTATATCGATAATATTTAATGAATATATTTTAAAAAAATTTAACTCTTTATTGCTGCATGCTTACTATAATTTAATGTGCTGCTTGTGTGCTATCAAAACCCTCAGTGTCTACTTAGTAGTGCATTGCAAAATACATCTACAGAGCTTTTTCTTTTTAATATTAAAAAGTAAAGAGAGGTTTTGATAGTTTATTAGCATGACTTGATATTCTTGGGATTGATTTTAAATCCAAAATGTTACAAATTAAATGGTAAAACTTCTACTTAAATCAATGTTATAAGAAGGAAAGGTGAATCTCTTTCTTATAGTTTATTATAAATACATTAAATGTGGTGTTGTGGTGTTAAGGATCATCTTTTAGCTGTGAAGTGTAGTCAAAGTAGAATAATAATTATTAATATTATCTCCTAGTGTTTATTGAAGCAACAATGGATGTTTTCTTTTTAAAGTAAGGCCTTAAGTATCTGCAATATCTTATAATGAACTAAATGCTTTATTTTTTTTCTGTTTGTAGGTTCATTCGTTCTGTAGTTAGTGGATAAGTGTCTATGGGTCTCCCTTAAGGAATCATTATCGTTATATCTTTTTTCTCTTTAGTTCTAATTATTTATTAATTTTGGAGCTGTTTAGACGGAGTTGTCTCATTTGGGCTGGCTGTACTGTACTGTAGGTGTTCTTTTATCTTTTCTGTCATTGGGAGTGTCTCGTTTGTTAGTACTGTAGAAATCAGTTGGCCTGTCCTCGATGATTTATTTCTGATTAATATTTGTTATGTTTTATTTATTTATTTTTTTGTTAGATTCTTTTTATGGTGTAGCATGACTTAAAAGCATTTGCTTTATTAATTGTTTGGTAATTTTTTTTTTTATAGTTTTATTTTATTCTTGTAGTTTTAAGCCAGGAAATGATGGAATTAGATCATGTCTTATGATGTTGGATCAATGATTTTGGTATTCAGCATACATTTCCTTCATTTTGCATTTGATTGTATCGATATTTCCTATTAGCTTTCAAAGGTGCCTCATCGCCAGAAAGTCATTTCATTTTGCATCTTCATTTTGCAGAAAAGTGATAGATATGGTTTTTAGATCAGAGACTGCTGTGGTTGTTCCTTTATCATTTTTATAAATACTTACCGACAATATTGCTCAAATCTTCAGGATTTAAAAAATTAAAAAAAAGATTTCCAAAATGAAGATCTTCTGTATCTTAGGCCTAATTTGTCCTTGTATATGGTCCTCTCATTCTTAATGCAACTGCAGATTTGGAATCATATTTTCATAATTGTCTCTAACTCTTAACTGAAGTCTGAATTGATTACAGTACAAATTATTTATCTTATTTAAATTTTTTTTAAAATGATTAAAAGGTATTTATCATAAGCAATTAGTAATTAATAGATAATACCTTCTTAAATTTACTAATTAATTATTCATATATTTTCAACTCTTATAAGAGTATTAAACCCGGCTTACTGAAACATAATGAAGAGGCATTCACCTCGCATTTTGATCCTACTTGGAAATTTTGAATGCTGAGTAATAAATAAAGCGTTGTGGGACCAAGTGATCTGAATGCCAACAATTATATTAGTCATGAAGTGCTTAAGATGTAAGAAGGATCTTTATTCCAAGAGCTTCATTTTGTATAGAAAATTATTAGCACCCAAATCACTTAGTCCCACAACTATTTCAATTAGATACAAAGGGTTTTGCAGAATATTGAACTAATTTAGTGAGTAGAGGTTGCTCCTGGACCAATGACCAATCTCTGCAACTTTATCCTTTAAAAGGAAGTGTATCAAATAAGAACAAGATAGAATTAATGATAAATAATTTTAAAAAGTTTAGAGTTTAAAATAAAAAATTTGTTTTTTAAGTATTCAGTTACGGAGAGATATATTTAATTTTCATAATATTAAAAAGTATGTTGTTCATTTATATGTTCGATGGATGATTCTACTAAGACCAGGAATTTGAATGCTGAAACTTTTTATTTTGAACTTTAATTTACTTATAACAAAATAGATTTAATTTGATGGCTTTTGAGATGTTTCACTGAGCTGTCCTTTATTTTTATTTTTGCTCTCATTACAATTTTTTTTTTTTTTTTTCCCTCTAATTTATATCAAATAGAGACAACTTTATTCATGAGGTGCTGAGAAAATATTTAAGGTCTGCTACAATTAAACAGGTTTGGTCTACACCAAAGTTGAAACATCCATTGCCGAATCAGCTGGTTTAAAGATAGTATTTTATCTTATGTGTTCCTTGTTGGTTGGAGTAGATAGTGTTTATCCATTTGGATCATGATTGCATTGCAAACCAGTCGAGTGATGGAGGAGCATAAAGATGTTGACCAAAGCTGTTACGTCCCCTAAGTATTTTCTTGTGAAGGTTCAGTTTAAAATTTTGTTGGGATATTGACATGGCTTCTTGGTTTTAGAATTGTTTTTGATGGAATTGGCTTATAGATTGTTCTCTTTCAATTACAGTTGTTAAGTATCTTAGAAACTTTAGTACTGTTAATTAAGAGTAATATCTAAGGTTTATATAGGTTTTTAGATATTTGGGTCAAATTCATTGGATAAATTGTTGTTACTTTTGTGACTCGCTAATTTTGTTCTCCTGATATTTTTCTCGTTAACAGATTTTTTTATAAGAAAATTCTATCTTTTTTTAATTTACTGCCATTGAATTTGTTAAAATATACTTGCTTGCTACTAAAAGGATTAAATTGAGAAGGTTCTTCTATGGAGGCTTGGTTAGTCTTTGAGGTCTTTGCTTCATAAAACAAATCACATTATTCAAGTTTGTTTTTGTTTTTTAGTCTGAAAAACACAATTTTCTCATTAATATTTTTTCTATTTTATACATATTATATTTTATTAATGTACTTATTTATATTGTTTTTTCTTTCTGGAATGGCATTTAGGTATTTTTATTAACATGATTAATGTTGTTTGATTGAGACATGGATTCTCATTGTAATTAACTTAACTATACAATGCTATTCCAGATAAAGTTTTTTTAACAATTTTGTTTTACAGGGTGGTATCGAGGCGGTTGAACTAGTTATCACATATCTATTGCTGTTTAACTTTATTTTATTCAAACATTATTAATATGCATTTAACAAAATATTTCTTCAGATATATCACTTAGCTTTATTTTAATTTTATATTTTTTTAAATTATGCGGTTACTTTTTATAAAAAAAAAATTGAAATTAAGGAAATGCGGTGTCAGTTGTTGGGGAAGGGAGATTGGTTTTCTTTAATAAAAGAGAAAATGTTCAATGCTTAATCTTTAAGCTTAGTAGAGAGGAGAGGCAAATGAAGCCTAATTTGATGTTTTGCTGTTTAAAATCAAAATCTATTGATCATGATGTTGATGTGAACACAGTATTGTTGTGATTTAGTACCTTACAATATAAGTTATAGTTTGCTCACTATAATATGACTGGCCTCTAAAGTGAACCTGATGAAATAATTAGGTAGATTGGTCAAAACACCTCAAGCAAATTAAAAATAGAAATAAGCTTGTTAATCAGAATTGTCAATTTTTTATTAGTCATGTTCTAGTGAGAAGCTATAACTTGTCTTGTTTCTCATGTTTTCCACTGAAGAAATTAGGGTATTTAATTTTTGAGTTCTCTTTATATTTTTTTTTATTTATTAAGATCAGAAACTGATATTTTCTCTACTTTTATGTATCTGATAACAAATATTCTATTTAAAATTGACTACATATGATTTTTTCAAATAAGTTTGCGAATTTCTAAATTGAAGAGAATACCAAAAATTTATACTGATTTCATGTTTCTTGCAAAAGGAACATGTTTTAACATCTAGTTGTTTCTAAATACTTGTCATTAATTTTAATCTTTACTGTACTCTGCACTGTCTATACCTTATAGTTGTGAAGTAAACATTCTTTTACTAAGTTATTTTTAAAGTTTAAAATATGGTAATTAAAAAAAAATTAATTATAGGCTTGTGATGACCCCTAACTATGGAAGTAGTATTGATATCATCACACCTATACCTATCGAGGAGTGATGCCCCTGACTTATAGCTGTTATTAATATTGACGACCCTAACCTATAGCTAGTAATGGCCCTAACCTATAACTATTACAGCTAGTAATGACTTTTACCTTTAACTATTACAGCTAGTAATGGCTCTAACCTATAACTATCATGACAAGTAATGGCTCTAACCTATAACTATTGCAGATAGTAATGGCCCTAACCTTTAACTATTATAGCTAGTAATGGCCTTAACATTTAACTATTGCTGCTAGTAATGGCTCTAACCTATAACTATTGCAGCTAGTAATGGCTCTAACCTATAACTATTGCAGCTAGTAATGGCTCTAACCTATAACTATTGCATATAGTAATGGCTCCAACCTATAACTATTGCAGCTAGTAATGGCTCTAACCTTTAACTATTGCAGCTAGTAATGGCTCTAACCTATAACTATTGCAGCTAGTAATGGCTCTAACCTTTAACTATTACAGCTAGTAATGGTCCTAACCTTCAACTATTATAGCTAGTAATGGCCTTAACCTTTAACTATTGCAGCTAGTAATGGCCTTAACCTTTAACTATTGCAGCTAGTAATGGCCTTAACCTTTAACTATTGCAGCTAGTAATGGCTCTAACCTATAACTATTGCATATAGTAATGGCTCTAACCTATAACTATTGCATATAGTAATGGCTCTAACCTATAACTATTGCATATAGTAATGGCTCTAACCTATAACTATTGCAGATAGTAATGGCTCTAATCTATAACTATTGCAGATAGTAATGGCCCTAACCTTTAACTATTGCAGCTAGTAATGGCTCTAACCTATAACTATTGCAGCTAGTAATGGCCCTAACCTTCAACTATTATAGCTAGTAATGGCCTTAACCTTTAACTATTGCAGCTAGTAATGGCCTTAACCTTTAACTATTGCAGCTAGTAATGGCTCTAACCTATAACTATTGCAGCTAGTAATGGCTCTAACCTATAACTATTGCATATAGTAATGGCTCTATCCTATAACTATTGCAGCAGTAATGGCTCTAACCTATAACTATTGCAGCTAGTAATGGCTCTAACCTTTAACTATTACATCTAGTAATGGCTCTAACCTATAACTATTGCAGCTAGTAATGGCCCTAACCTTCAACTATTATAGCTAGCAATGGCCTTAACCTTTAACTATTGCAGCTAGTAATGGCCTTAACCTTTAACTATTGCAGCTAGTAATGGCTCTAACCTATAACTATTGCATATAGTAATGGCTCTAACCTATAACTATTGCATATAGTAATGGCTCTAACCTATAACTATTGCAGATAGTAATGGCTCTAATCTATAACTATTGCAGATAGTAATGGCCCTAACCTTTAAATATTGCAGCTAGTAATGGCCCTAACCTATAACTATTGCAGCTAGTAATGGCTCTAACCTATAACTATTGCAGCTAGTAATGGCTCTAACCTATAACTATTGCAGATAGTAATGGCCCTAACCTTTAACTATTGCAGCTAGTAATGGCCCTAACTTATAACTATTGCAGCTAGTAATGGCTCTAACCTATAACTATTGCAGCTAGTAATGGCTCTAACCTATAACTATTGCATATAGTAATGGCCCTAACCTATAACTATTGCAGATAGTAATGGCCCTAACCTATAACTATTACATGTAATAATGGCCCTAACCTATAACTATCATGACTAGTAATGACCTAACCTGGTTATTGTTGATGGTGATGTCTTCCAACCTCTATCATAAATAATTACGGCCCTAACCTACAACTATTGTGAGTTGTAATGACCCTAACTTATGACTATCGTTAATATTAATGTCCCCCGACCTCTAACTATGCTGAATAATAATGGTCCTTAACCCTAACTATTGTAAATAATTATTACCCTAACCTATATCAAGAGGAATGATTAACATAACGTATAGCTATTGTACTGATATACTGATGACCCCAGCCTATAGATATCCTAAATAGGTGACGGTCCTAACTTTTTGGGAGGACAATATTGATCACCTGTAAACAGTAAGGATTTCTTTAATAGCTGAACCGATGCTCTTTATATATATTATCAAATAGTTAGTTAATCATTATATAAGATGATAAGGGCAAGTCTAACAAATTTTAACAGAAATAATAGTCAACATTTCTTTTTTTTTTGTCTATTTTATACTACATGATAATATCTTCAATCCCATATTGCTTATGCTTTGCGTTTTCTGATTATCAGTTGAGTTTCACCTGATATTATACTTGATTGGTTCTTAAACAAGATGTCGATGTATACAGTCACTATAGGCATTGTTTTATATATAAAATAAAAATGAAATGACTCCACCTCTTACGATAATAAATAAATATATTTAGGTTGACATTCTGACTAGAGAGTTTAGCCTCATTACTGAAAATTATTTTATCTTCATAAATTTATAAAATTATTACATTATCTAAATAATTTTAAGTCTACTTTTTGGATTATGCAGTATTTTGTATATCTATTCTATAATCGGGTCAGCATATTCGTTACACTTCCTATGTTTTCTTCTTAATTAATCCTTCATTTTTAATTTATAGCCTATTCTTTGGTAATGTAATGGTCTCTTACTTGTTATAAGTGAATAGCCTATTGGTATTTTTTTTTTTTCCTCCTAAGGATGTTTCTAGGATTCTTTGTCCTTCTGTTCAACCTGAAAGCACAGGCTAATGTTCATTTTGTCTTATCCATGATCTGCACATGGTGCAGTATAGAATATCCAACAAAATAATGTTGTAGAAACAGATTGTTAACAAAGATTTTCTTTAGTATTGGACCATCACTTTTTTAAACAAATGTGTATAGTGGAATAAGAAATGAAAATTAGTGCTTTTAGGATGAAGGGCATAAAATTCTTGATATGTCTTGAAGAAGAATTATGATAATAATAATCTATCTATAGACAACTCTATCCAGTATACAAAATGGTGTCTAGAGCATGAACTGATTATGAATGAAACTTTTTATTCATAATCTAAATTTGATAAATTTTCCGTTTAATGTCTCACTATGTTAAGCTAATTCTATTATATGCCTTGTCTCATAACATGTACTTATTTTTTAATTTAATTATTTTTGGGTGTCTGATGAAAAATTTTGAGAGTTAAAAATGAAGGCGGTTAGAATATTTATTATTTATCGTTATATTGACATTATGCAAAATATTATAATATTAGTATATATATTTGATGTCGGCACAATAGCATATGTGATAAACGTTAAAGTTTGGCTAGCCTTGCTTCCACCTTGAATATTTAAACTACTACCAAGTTGTTTTGATGAGCTAATGGTGATAACAATAAATGAACAATGGCTAGGAGGCGAATTACATGGATATGGGATATAGCCGGAGCAGGGGTTACGAAGGCGCCCGTCAAGACATGGACGAAATGGGATCGAGGAGACCTACAGGAGGGCGATGGGCGCACCAAGAGCGCAGGGGGCAAGAGGATTTCCCCAACAAGAGGCGTAGATATTAAATCTTGCTTGATATTGATCTATTGAGAATCGCTCAACAAGATGATATCATCACCATCTTAATAATATCTCATCTTTTATCTGATGATTGTGGGAGGAGAGCAGGTTAATGTATCTATATTAATAAATATCACTTGATAACATTTCTCCCATGGCTTTTTGTTTTTTTTTATTTTATCATGTCTTAATATTCTATTACTATGTAGGATTACATAAAGATGTTTGAAATTTGATGTTAGTAATGTCTTTAGCAGATAAACTTTTCTTTTTAGAGAAAATAATAAACAAAATAGTCTAAATAAATGTTTTATGTTAGATGTGCTTGTCATTATAGCATTATATATATATATATATATTCCATGTGGATAAACAAATTTATTTAAAAAAAAAAAAAATCTCGAATTTTTTGTTTTTGTTTTGATAATAATAAATACCTTAAGGGGCCAAGAGGCAAAAATGACGCTGATAATAAAATATATCCTCTAATCATCATCTTTTTCATTAAATAACACTAGTTATGTTATTGAAATATTTAAGTTAATATAAAAATCTTATTTCATGTTTAAAGTAACCTCAACAACTATTATTACCTTGTTTTTTAATAACATTTTCTTTGCTTAGCTTTCCAGTAAAGCTATTAATACAAAAAGTTTTTATTTATACGACAAAGGAAAAATATTTAACAGTTTACTTGATGATGGTAGGTACTAAGACGATTAGTATTATTTTATTGGATTCAGAAAATATTCTTCCTTTAGCACCTCTAATATAATGTAATGTAGTCGTTGAATTTTATCCATTGACCTTAATTATTATCGCCACAGGCTACCTTTAAACATTTTGTCAAGTGTCTTTTTTGTTTCCCTTAGGTATTTGTTCATTTAATGTAATGAAACTTATTTTTGATCCTCATGATTATTTTTTAAACATTTACTTATTTTCTTTTTTTGTTTTATTGCAATATTATAAATAATTTAGTCCTCGATCATTGATTATACTAGTGGTTGTAGCTAATTTTAATATAGATTTGAAACCAATCCAAGTTGAGTTAAAATTGTTGTTTGACTTGGTTTCATTTAATATTTAGCATTTAAGTTATAAGATTTAAACAGATTGATGTATTGATTTTTCCATTTGTATTTTAATCATAATAAATTGATAAATTATTCCTAAATATTTGTGTTGCTTTTCTTTTATCTGAATCCGTTCTCTGTTTGCTATTTAAAGATTTAGGGCTTGGTGCTCATCGAGTTGAAATGGGTATTAATAAAAAAGACATGTGAAGAGGTTGTATCAATGAACTATCTTCATTTATTGAGCTAATTATATGCGTGGAAATTCAAAACGTTGTATTGGATAGCATTTAAATTATCTGTTAGATATTATAAAAGGGTAGGCTCCTAATAATTAATAACAATTTTAAGTTCTTTTGATGAATAACTAAAACGTATAAATACTTTCGTTAATAAAATGTTATCGTTTTTAATTATTAAATGTTTTTATACTTCTCACTCATGGTTGTTGATGCTTGCTGTGTCCGAGAGGCATGGTGTTTAAGAACTTATTGATATTATTGTATAAACAATAACATGATTAATAAATTCATATATCAAACAAATATGTTTTGAATTTTTATTTTATTTGTATTATTTTTGGAGTTGAAAGATTTAATTTTTTTAAAATACATATGTATGTTGGGAAGCAAAGAAGAAACTACAAAAATATTAAATAATATTCTAGTTGAATCTCTCTCCTAAATTCAGACGTTTCTGTATCTATTTCGCTTACATGGTTTGTTAAATTATTGAATGGTTCAATTAAAAAATTGTCTTATGAAAATTAAAAGAAAAACTAGGCAGCTTGTGATCTCTGCCCGATCAACTCCTGTGTGTATTATGCGAAATTTGATATTATAATTAAAAACAGTGGAAAACTAAAATAATTAAACCAAATGATTATAAGTTAATCAATAAGAACACATTTTACTCTATCAATAACAAAATGATTTCGGAAAAAAAAAAAAAAAGTTAATGACTAATGAATTAACAATTTTTATGAATACTATTTTGAGTTATCAAGAGGTTATTGTATCTTTGTATGGAATTTTAATTATGTAAGAATATTTATACTAATTTAAAGCCTAGTTACAAAATAAAACTAAATACTTTTCAATGAAGAAATGCTTATTAAGCCTGTAGCTATTAACTTTAAAAAAAAAACAAAAAAAAAACGTATACTTACCAACCAAGTATTAAAAGTGATAAAAATAGTTGTGGCCAAGGGAAGCCCGTGGCTCTCATGCTATAGGTTGTGATTTCGAATCCAATTCCCAGCGGGGCTTTTATAAGGATGTAATTAAATAGGGATTCACTCACAAAATTAGGCATAGGGAGTGTAATCTCCCAGGAGATTACACCGTGAGGCCCAGGGCCTACACGGCCTGTTGCGCCACTGAAAAAAAAAAAAAAAAAAAAAGTGGCCATATGGAGGTGTAGAATTTTTAAATTGAGCAACTTTGAATTTTAAAGTAATTTATGCGATTAGAGAAGTGTTAAAAATAAGTAAGAAAAAAATGATTATTTTTATTGGCGGTGATATTGGCCTACATTATTCATGAAGTTTATTTAAATTTTTGAATTTCAAAATCTTAAACAGCTATTGGCTATTGGATCGATCTGAACAAGTTTGTTGATTGTGCGAATTGTTTTCAAATATAGCCAGGCTTATCTGACTGATAATTATTGTCAAAGTCGTCCGCTCTTTTAAACAGTTGAGTTTGGTTTCATTCGCATTCATTGACGTTGGTGCCGTAGGGTAGTTGTCATTATGAATGAACTTTGTGCCGCAGGGTAGATGTCATTATGAATGAACGAATGAATAAAAAATGATTTATATATACATACAAACACACACACAAGATATTATTGCTACCTAAAAAAAATTACAAAAAATAAACCTAATAAAAATGTTAGTTGAATTATAAGATTAAAAAATATGGTGTGCGCAACACACTACTTTCACTTACCTCTATTGTTAAAATCAATTTAAGAATTTTAAACTACATTAAGTTATGAAAATAAATTGTTAAAGAATTAATTACATTAAGTTTCAATAGAAAGATGTGTTTTATTAAACAATCTATTATATTATTATTTACGACAATCAGTTAGTTTTATCGGCTTTTTATCACTCTCTGTTAACATTCTACAATTTTTTGTCTAAGGCAATATTTTTTCAACACAAAAATTGCATGAAAAAGATATTTTTTCACCTTTAGTTGTTTATTCGTTTTTTAACAATGCTAAAGGGGTGATATGGTTATTTATATATATACTACAAAATTAAAGGTACTTTAGAGAAAGATAGTAAAGTAGAAGCTTTGGAAGGAAGATTTTGCGACGTATATTCGGAGCCATTTAAGTAGATCAATGGAGAAGGCTTTATAGCCAAGAACTCTATGGGGAAGCCAACATTGCACTCCACATCAAGTGCGGACAACTGAGATGGGCAGGCCACTTAGCGAGGATGGATGAGGAGGAAATCCTCAGGAAGCTGCTAGAGAAAAAACTGTGGACCACTTTAGGGGAAGAGGAAGGCCCAGACAAAGATGCTGTTGCTAAGGATGCCCTGGACTGGACCCTTCAGAACTTACGGAATTACAAAGCAGTTGCACAAAATGGAGCCAACTGGTGAGGGCTCATTAAGGAGGCGAAGGTTCACATCGGACTGTAGCAGCGCGCCACTGTATTAATATTAGAGGAAGATAATTTAAAATATCAGCATTTAAGTCCTGTAAGACTATTTCAATCCGAATGAAACCAAATGAAAACTTAGATTTCACATTGATATAGCGAGTTTAATTAAAACCGTTTAAGCCATTTTTGAGAAAACCGTTAAAAGGTACATCTTGTAAAGTGGCTTTTTGGTTTGCTGATTTTGATGAAAAAGGTTGATGAAGAAAAACAAAAAAAAAAACATCTCTCGGGCAAATTTCATATATATAACACCTATCTAGGTGTTATATATATGAAATTTCAGTTTCATTCCACTTTTTGTTTTTGTGCGACATATGACACACACACACAAAGACCTTTTTGTGGGGCGTGGTCATTAGGACTCAAGGGACCATTAAACATGTATTTCCGGTGAAAACTCGAATTAAAAAAATTGTCACGATTGCAATTCTTTCCCTTGCTATATATCTGTGGCGGTCGTAAAAAACTGGATAACTCAAGTTTTATCAAAAATGAGTTGACTCAACGTATCGCTCCCTCAGACCGTCTCCCACGCCGTTGGTTTAAATTGGTTAAAGAAATTTCTTAGCTGAAGAATTTGCAGGTGGTAAGAAAGCTGTATGTTAATCATTCTATTTTAGGTATTACATAAAGTTAAAGTCGTTCACCTGTAAAATGAAAGATTTTAACTTAACCGCTTATTCACGACCGCCACAGATTGTTAATATATTAATAGGTGAAAGTAAAAGGAAAATTATGTTAAGTGCATTTTTGGCATATTTTATCTTTTTTTCTTTCCATAAAGCGTTATGATGTTCTGAGACCTACCGAAAGAGATGGTGAGGTGTATCAGAGACCTCCGAGAATGCTGAAACGCACTGTTCAAAAATTTGTTTATTAACTTGTGTTCCATAGATAGGAGACCCAAAGATGCAAGCTCCTGCAGTCAGCCCACCAAGATTGATTTGCTTCGAGTGATATTAAAGCTCCAACCGAACGATACCTATTGTTACAGCTGCAATACGTCGTGGAGGCACTGGGAATAAGTTTTGGAACTGAATGTTTTCGCAACTTGGCTGGGTCAAAGCCGGCCAACCCAACATCAGTCTGCAACTCTCTTCTGAAAGGAAGGGACCCTGTTCTCAATAAGATAGGGACGAGTGGCAAAAAGATTTTGCTTTCGTTGCCTTCATATACTGGCTAGGATCCTTGTGGTGTGCTTTTTTAAAGTTGTGTCCACATGGGAAAAACAATTGATTCCAAGACCTATTGCACTCAGCTGGAGGAATTAGATCAAGCATTAATTAGATGCCAAGAACTAGTCAATCCCAAATCTGCTGTAACTTGTTGTAAGGGATGTGTTATTAGACACATTGTATTTTTTGGACATCTCCCTCTACGGGGAAAATTGTTAGCTGGTGAGAGATATATGAAAACTTATCTTGATCAGTATTTTGTTTCTAAGACCCAAATGACGAGAGCAAAATAATGTAATTGTTTAAAAGATAGCAAGGGGTCATTAATATTACAGCGGATACATTATTTATTGAATGAATTTATTTTTGGTATAAAAAAAAAAGAAAGATGATTGTTCAAAAACTGAATGAACTAAAGGATAAAGTAATAACTTTATAGCAGATCGTATTGGGTTGTCCTACGTGAAATGTCACATTTTTTAAAAGCTTATGGTTTAGGAGGAAGATGAAAAGTCTGTTGATTATCAGCAAAATATTCACAGTCCAAAAAACCACTTGCTTATCCTTTATTTGATTGCCAATTAGATTAGACATACTCAGTTTAGTTTTTGCTCTAACATGACAAAAGAAACATGGATTTTCGACCATTCTATTTCCACCAGGTTCAGCTTGATTAGGATATTGACGAAGCTGAATGGCCTTTCGGTACCACAACGGTTGGAGCTTGGGCAACTTTATTGAAGAAACATAATATCTTAGTCGTTGGCATTAACGTTTTGAAATAAATGTTAAATATTTTGAGCAAAACATATTCATTTTGCTAGGTTCTTTTTTAAAGTATATTTTCTCTTTCTAAAACTGGTTATCGGTTAGAAAAAAATGTGACAACCCAATATGATAAACCAAATATTTTTAGATACACAATTAAAAGGTAATTTTGAAACATTAATGACATTTTTGTTTGAAAGGATTGAGAAGATAGGTTTTATAACTCGTTAAAATGAGCTCAGGATAATGTTAACTGTTTCTAATTGGTTGTTGGCTAAGCGTTGAGCATAATAATACAAATATCTTAATTAGAAGAACCTGAGTAAAAAAAAAAAAAGTTTACTTTGCTGGTGATTTGGAATTGATAAGAAATGGCGTGGAGCCTTTATAATAAGTGTAAGTATTGCTTCTTTGAGATGGAAGAAGGTAAAGGCTCGCTTGATATACACCTTTTTATTATAGGTGGAATAGTCAGGAATCAGTCATTTTATGAAAAGTTTTTAATTTTGCCAACGTTTCGGCCCAAGCTTGTGAGCCATCATCAGGGCATTACTGAGCCATGTCCAAGCATAAACTGAGTGTTTATTGAGTTTATGCTTGGACATGGCTCAGTAATGCCCTGATGATGGCTCTCAAGCTTGGGCCGAAACGTTGGCAAAATTAAAAACTTTTCATAAAATGACTGATTCCTGACTATAATAGTTTCTACAGTCGACTATACACCCTCAATATAATACACCTTTTTATCTTAAATAATAACCAATTATTTGATCATTTTTAGGTATACAAGTAAATGAGAGGTATTAGACAGTTTATTAATAAACTTTATACAAACAGTGCTGATCAAGTATTTTTCTTCCTTACTTATTTATTTTCCTTTTTGTTATTAATCGCTTGGAGCTTTAAATGTGAAGAAAATGCTGCAGGTTGGAAGTAAACGGGGTTCACAAAATAAATACGCAATGCTATACGATGATAGAGGTATGCAAATTAAAGCTGAAAGAGTATGATGGTTCACTATCTATCTGGTCTAGACCTTATCATCAGCTACTAATCAGTCTAAAAATTGCATTTGATATCCTTATTTTAATATATGATTATTATAATAAAAAAAAAAAAATTACAATTACTATTTATTTATGGCCAAAGCCTCAAAAATGGGTTGTTGCAAAAGCAAGGTCTTGCATTGCTGAAATTTAATGAATAAAATGTTTTTACTTCACTTTTTTTGGCCTGGGTTAGGATTAATAAATAATTGAGATCAAAGGGAAACAAGAAAATATTGTATGTATCATGTCATCTGTTAGTTAACATTCTGTACGAGAGCAAGTAGATAAGTAGTATATTAGTTGTAAAAAATTTTTTTGGAAAATTGAGATATATTCAAGAGAGTTAAAAATTGTTAATCAACTTTGAAACTTCACAAGTTTTTTTGCCGTGCTTGATTGTTTTGCATAGCCTTTAAATGAGCTAATTTCCTACTAGCAGCCAACTTATATAAAAAATATTATTATTTTTATTTTGGATTCTTGATTCAAAAAACATGTTTTCGTTCCAACTGAACTGTCGAAGAAAGTAATATTTAATGTCATAATAAGCCTTCATGAACTATCATTGTGTATAGTGAGCTCATGCATATCATAATACTGTGTTAACAAAATTGATGAAGTTATTACTCTTGAATGGTACTGCTAAAAAGTTCTCTATAAAGCGATATCTACCTCTGAATCATTTCTAAAAATTTAAATTTGGCTTCATATTTTAACTTTGATTGATGACGTTATTATACGAGCTGATTGTATATCCTGTGGATATTTCTAAAATATACTTCTAACCTTTTTAATATTTTGCATTTTACATCTTTCTACCAAGCAGGAAATAACAGGTATTTTGGTGCCTAGTTATTTAGTCAATCCTGTACTTTTTAAAGTTTGAGACAGTGATTGCCAAGGAATTGATGTCTGCTTTGCTCTTTGATATTATGTCTTAAGCACAAGTAAATGTTGAGGAAACCTTATGTTTGCTTTCATATTACCAGATATAGATATTACAACCAGATATTGGAAGATTATATTCATAACCTCTGTTGAAGCTTAACAATTTAATATCTTACATCTGATGATTTCAAATGTACTTCCGTAGCTTTTTGATCTTAGTAATTAATAATTCATTTTCAACCTTATTCAAATTAACCAAGTGGAACAAAATATTGTCCAATATATGCATTTTATTTTTAATCTTCAAATGAATTTATAACAAGACATTATTTCATATACTCAAATGTTTTGTTTTTTTTCAAATTATTATAATTTTGTTTTTTCCGTTTTACAACTGAAATTAAAAGGCTGCTTTGTTTTTAAAATGCTATTATTAATTTTATTAAAAAAAAAAAATTAAACTGTCGTTGTTTCGCAATGTTGCTAAACATTTTGATTGAACTCTTTCTGGTATATATATATTTTTATTTTTTTTTGTTTTTTTTTTTCGGAGTTCTTGTTTCAGGAAATGTGCCTACTTTGAATTTTCAAATGTCTTATAACGTCTTTACATTTGTAAAATGTAAATGCGTTTAATTATGACATCGATGGAGTGATTCTTCAAACGATTATAGAGTGCCTTCTCTATGGATAGGTGCATTATTATTTACTTTACATCATCCCTACCATTTCCAACTGTCGAATATGATAAATCTTGTATTTCAGATTGGATACTTTGCTCTTGCATTGCGGACGATACGGGTTATAGCAAAGTGTCGAAACTCAAGGTCCTTTAGCATTCCCAGTAATGCCTCGAATAAAGAATCGAATGTGACCAATTTAAAATATATTACTTTGTTTTACTTGCTTTATCTCTCTTGAAAAGTGCTAATTTTCATATTAGATACTTGGAAATAGTAGGGACTATGTATACTTTTCCAGTCTTTAATTACGGTATGTATATTAATTTTATTATAGTTTTGCTCATGAATAAAAACCATTAGGATAATTTATTTTATTATAAATGTTATAGAAATCTGAAAAGAATATTAATGTGAATATTATAAAATGAAAAAAGAGAAATCGTTAATTAAATTATCAATAATAATATGCTCTTTTGAATTATTCATTTTACAGTTATCTCACAATATTTTGATGTTGCGAAGATCTTTCGATAATCTCTCTTATATCATATATGGCTTGGTAATAATATCCATCTCCCAAGTTAATAAAATAAAGAAAGAGGTCCCTAAACAAATAAGTAACAGAAGAGAAAATAATATTATTTATGTACATTAGAGTCTACTTACTATGTACTTGAAAACAGTATTGCTTTTGTTAACACAACACAAATCTCTCTTACAAAATTATTAAATAATAAATCTATTGTTGATGGAACAGGGATAAAAAAAAAAACACTAATTAAATTTTAAAAAGTCTTAATAGGCTGCATTCTAAGCACTGACTGTTTAATAAAAATATAAAAAAATTATCGGTCTTCCTCCACTAAAAAATGGATGTAAAAAATATATTTTTAGCTTAAAACCAATTGCACTGATACTTGATTAACCTCATTCATTCCAATATATATTATGATTTTGCTGTAGTAAATTAAAAAAATAAAAATAAAATCATTGATGCACTCATTTAAATAAAGGATTTAAACATTTTGAAATAAATAGTAACTTGAGCTTTGTTAGATAAAGACTTATGAAATTGGTCCTTAAAGACTTATGAAATTGGTCCTTGATGTTTATAATTTTAATTAATTCATCATAATTATTATTTGTCTGATATAAATGCTGCTCTTTTAGCCATGGGGCAAGCTGGATTCTAGTGTTCAGCCTGTATATGATACCTATAATATAAGTAATTAAAAACATGAGAAATTAGATTTTAAAAACCTTTAAAGAGCTTGAACCCGATGAGCCCGTTGTGGGTTGTTGAGTTATGGATCATTTCCAGACCAAGTCTTTTGTCTACTTAGCTAATAATGCTGCTATAAATATTTTCTGCCGTGATTCTAGTACCATCTGCAAATCTAGTGAATATTGCATCCGTGGTCTGTAAAGCAGAATTCCTTAAACTGATAAATTATTTTTTTTCCATTCTTAACTGTCTTGTTATTAATATAATAATTTCAAAAGAAGGATTATTACAGGTTAAAATAAAACTACTCAACGAATAATTGAGCTGGAAAATTACATAAAAGTAAAATTTTAATTAATTTTTATTTAAATTATTTTAATGAAAAGAAAAGTAAATATTAAAAAGTTAAGTATATTTCATTTATTTATTATTTTCAATAATGAACTTGAATAATCGACCCTGAAAAACAATTTTTCTCCACTCCCTCCCTTCAAAATTCAAGGGCTTACGTTTCAGGATACGTATAAATAACTCAATTAACGAATAATACACACAAAGAAACAAAACATTTAAATCGGTTAAGAAATGGCAGAGAGAGATGTAGTGTTTTGAAATTAGCTGTGGTGATAGGCCATTTTGCTTTGATTAATTTATTGCTTTAATATTAGTTGTTTGCCTGTAAACAGCTGTATAAACAGTAATACCCTAATATAGTTATTTCGAAATAATAAACCATTGTGTAATAATTTGCAGCATTCTGCTATTATAGTTTATACACATCTTAATAATTGAAATTATTTTATTACAAATTTTATATAGGATTAACAACAACAATAAAGATACAAAAGTATTTATAATAAATAAAACTTCCATATGTATTAATATATATAAATAAATATTTAATTATAATATGTACATATCTAAAAGATAGCTCACCAAAAGATCTAACTTAAGGGATATTTTAATCTTGGGATAATGTATTCCCTTCTATCTGTATTAAAAATTTTTTTGCATAAAGGATAATTATAGTATTTTGCATAAAGAATAATTAAAATACTACAACCTTTATTGTTGAGGTCATTTCAGATAATGAAGTACAATTTGTGTTTATTTTAACACAATCAGTCAACAGATTTCTCTTTCATTAAAATATGATCAAAATCTGTCTCAATTCTTGTCAGTAAACTAGCGGCTTTTTTTTTTAATGGCTGTTATTTAATTCATAGTCATTAATGTTTGTATACTCTTATATATATATATATTTTTTTTTAATGATTGGAAATAATATATTTCTTAGTGATATATTAACATCTCATTTTAAAGAAATCATTTTATTAACAAAATTAATTCTTTTTTTCTAGCATTTTGCAAGAAATGTGTTATAAAGATGCAAAAGGCTAAATGGGATAGATAGACTAGGGTGAAACTCAGCGGTTTTCCCCTAGAATTAATATCCTCATTTGGTCGTGTTTTGTATTAAAAATATTACTGTGATCGGAAAGAGGTAAGTCTTAAAGTTTTTATTTAATGAAGGAGATGAGCATTTATTAAAAACTAGGAAGGGGGTTACTGATAATGTATTAAAATATTTATCGGTCATTAATTTTTTCCTGACTCACTAATCCCCTCAGTGATGCTACAACATTGTGACAATCAGTGATAACCGGGCATCTTATTACCCTTAGGTCTCTTGTCTTTCCTTAAATTTTTTTTTTTCCATCGGATTGTGAGATAATTAATTAGTAGCCTCTGTTGGAACTGCAATCGTTCCCTCATATCTTGTAGGTTTGCTTAGAAACCTGGTTTATATGGTTTTATAAGTTCTTTAATCAATTTACTTGAAAAAAAAAAAAAAAAATGTAGCTCAAGCTTAATCGATCAATAATCTACGATAAAAGTGTTAACAATTTTTCCCCTCACCTCTTGCTAGCCTACTAGTGTTAGTGAGATTTGGAAGAAAGGAGTCAAGGTTAGCTTTATGAACTCGATGTGGAACTTCCTGACCCATATATCCCTTACTAGGATTGATAGCAAGTCCTCTTGGGCTCCTCCATTGCAAATTGCAGAAAATCCACATCCTCCACTATTGCCATGCAGTAAAGTCATCCGCCTGAGCCTGGACGGGCTACTTATTCCATGCTCTGGGTGTTCTTTGCTGGCGTACCTTCAACACCTTGTACAAGGCTATGTTAAATGCAAGTGGTCTGAGGCTATCTCCTCGATTAACCTTTTTGTAGAATCGTAATGGGGCAGCTAATGTAGTTCGATGGTATCGTCTTCTCCTGTAAGGCAGTCCAAACTTCTGTCTAGGAACCTAGTCAAGAGTCATGATAAACAGTTCACTCTCCGTCCAACCCTTTCTTCGTAACCATCCTGAGAGAAAAGGTATGGTACTGGGCCGCTAAGCATTATCCTTCTGGTTTTGGCCTGATCTTCCTTCTTGTACAACCAGCTATAGTTATATTTTCTTCCCACCCCTCAGGTATGGTCCCAGAGCTCCATATCCTTTGAAACAGGTTCTGCAGCACTGGTCCCCCAAACTTAACCAGTTGTGGTGCAATCCCATCTGCTGCATCAGCTTGAGATGTGTCCCATTACCACCACCTCTTCCTCTTGGATTGTGTCATCGATGTCCTCAGGTCAGTGTCAGTGTCTTCAATTCACTCTCTGGTCATTTCTGACTCCTGCAATCAAAATTTTCTCTTTTAATGTTTCTGCCATACTTGCAGAATCTCCCTCACTCAATAATCCTTAATATTGATGTCCTGTTATCTTTTTTGCCCTCTCATGCATTTATAGTTGTTAAGAACTTGCAGATGTTCCTCTGTTAATTCTCTTCAATCTTCTTTCCACAATCCTCCCAGACCTTCACTGGAAGCTAGCTTGCTTCACAGTTGTTTTTCCAATGTTAGTATGGACCCAGCCCTGAGGTGGTTAAGACATGTTTTAGCCACTTTATTCTCTCTCACCTCTCTGGCAACTTCATGTGCCTCCAGTTCTACTCTTTAGAGTTCAAAGTATCGTACTTTAGTCTGGCAATTTATGGCATAGCTGAAATTACCATACAATACAAAAACCACTATAAAGACAACAATAACAATCTGTTATTTAAATTTTTTTTTTTTTATTGTTCTGAAGTGCTTCAAATGCCTCTATTGGCTAAACTATAATGACAATATTTTGGATGTTTCGGAAACGTCTTAGATGTGTTGGCTCTCTTGAGAATTTTGAGTTGTTAATTAATTGCTTTAGAATAACATAGTAGTAGTTAGTTTGATGTTTTGGTTATATGGCTTCATTTGAATGTGATGAATTATGTGTTAGTTCTGTAACATTTACTGTCAAATGTCTACCGACAATTCTTCGAGATGTAAAATAACTGAATAAAAGGATAGCCAATTTTATTATATCTTTAGTGAGGTGATCATTTTACATATTACGGTTGAATGCTGTGAGATTCATATCTTACTATCCACAGGGTGCTGATTCAAATCCAGCCGGAGGACTCAATGTATGTGTATATTAATGGTTCTCGGTTTAGCGGGCTGTTAGGAAAATTGCCCTTATATTTAAATACTGTGAAAAAAAGGTGGATTTAAAGGCCAGAAGTTTCTTGAAGACTATTATATTAATTTAATTTCGAGGAAAATGGTAATGAAATGATCTGGTAGATGTAAATGGGAATAGGAGCTAAAGAAATAACAATCTGTATGTTATTTATGCAGGTGCTGGGTATTTTTAAGTTTCTACAGTTTTGCCCATGATATGTTTCTGGCGTCATTACCTCATTCTATGAGCCAAGGACCAAAAAATAAAGTGATTGAGTTTCTTTTCAATCCTATTATTTGGTTTGCTATTATTATTGCAATTAGGTAAAAGTTTCCTGTATCTATGGCATTAAGGAGTCTGTACATGCTTGGTATGACAGTTTTGTAGGCCGTATATTGTTCTCAATGCCTCATGGCGTTTGAGATTTAATGTTTCTTGGTTGATTCGATGGCGTAAATTTGTCACAGGTCGATGACAGCCGGGAGTAAGGAAGGAAACGTTAGTCCGGGCGGAGTTTGCGTTTAAGCTGCCCTTCTCCGATAATGGTTTGTATTTGTATGGTACAGATAAGGATCATCTGATGGAACTGGGTAAATGAAAGAGCTATCCATGTTTTATATTTCTTTCTCTCTCCTATTCTTCAATCTAGTTTTTTTTTTCTTTCCCTTTTTTTTTTTTTTTAATATTTTCATTACCTTTCTACTATGTGTATTATTAAGGACCATTTTTTTGTTAGTTTTGGAGTAGAGCTATCTTAATGGATTTATCATCGCATGATAATGGTTTCAACCTTTAAGTACTTAATTGGTGTTTACATTATTATATGAAAAAAGTTATAACAAGTAATATGAAATGAATGATTCAATCGGGTTAAAGTATTTACAGAAGTGAGCTATGTTTAAATTTCTTCTTTGTTGATGTTTTAGAAGCTTTTTATTTAAATGCATGACTTTAATTTTTGATTGTTTGTTTATATTATTCTTTACATGGAACAGTTTTTTACGTGTTCCTTTAACTGTTTAGTTTTGCTATTATTTTACAAGAAAAGTACTGCGATCTGCTGGTGAATTGGAATTGCACTTCCTCATTTCTTGTTTTTTTATAATATGTAAAAGGTTCTCATTATCATAACTTTAACATCTTAGAACTTGAATTTAAAGTAAAAAGTATTTAATAAAATTAACTTGAACTGAAATCTATGTAGAATTTTTTGTTTTTTTACATAATTTATTATATTTAAGGGGAGCCCATGACCCATAGAGCGCTAGTCTCTCACCTCAAAGGTAGTGAGTTCAAATCCCAGTTTACATAAAAGTGACTTTTTCAAGCATATAAATAAATGGGAATTCACTCACAGGCTCTTCCCCAGGTATGTGAGACCCGTCAGCCAACTACTGGCCACTCACAAACAAAAAAAAAATGTAGGAAATGATGACACTACCCTATAAAATTTCAACAAGAAATGTGAGTGGATTCTCCCAGCAGATTACACCACACAACCAAGGGCCTACAAGGCCTGTTGCACCAGCAAAAGAAAAAAAAATATATAGTGAAGAAGAATAAGTTTATATTATCTGTGATATTCTTCTAGATTTTCTCCTTCATCAGAGTTCTCTAATAAAATCTTACAAATTTAATAAATCATGATTTTGTTGATACTATTTATGACTAATAATATTACATTGGTATAGTATAAAATATTTCTTAATGGCTTTTTTAAAAATCTTAGTGAGAAATTTTGTTTTACTAAATTATATATTAAAGTGATTTATTTTGGAATAAAAGGGGAAAAACAGAAAATAATCATTGAAATACAATCAAATATACAACAAAAAAGATGCAGAATTGTTGACTTTATTTGGCGTCTTTTCCTTCAGATGATATACTCCAATGAGAAGGAATTACTTAAAACAATATTGCTATAAGCTTTTTTTTTAAATGTTATAATGTCAGCTGTAATTAATTAATTATATTTGATGATGGGTATGAGGCTTTAGCTGACTAAATAAAAAGATTTATTTATTAGATAACACTTATATCTTTTCTTTCTTTATCAATTTTCATGAAATAAATTTAATAACTACTTCTTGCCACGTCAAACATGTTTGTCTTCTTTTTTTTCAAGGGTTAAAATGGATTTTATTATAATCAATTAACTTGTAAAATTATATGTCTGGTGATAAACTAAGCTTGACTTATTTTCTAGAGTAATGGGTATGAAAATTGGAAAGCAGTGGGAAAGAATTTATTGGCTAATTAATTAAATAATGTTTACAAAATAAACAGATTGCTTAGATTCATTTACAAAGTTTTGAACACCTTGTAGTAAATTAATGAATGCGAAGTGATAATTATAGAATTAAAATATAATACCAATTTTTATTAAAGAACATCTTGCAACAATATAAATATGTGAAGAAATATTTTCTTCTTTCAAATAATTATTATCATTAGTTACTATTATAGTATAGTAATTATGCTATAGCTTTAAATAAGCTAGGGAAATATAGATAGGATAGAGCACTAGTCTACTGTTCTCTGGGTCCTGGGTTGGAATCCCAAGCATGGCAGAATATTATTTATTATGTTAATTCAGCTGGGAGGACCGACCCTGTAGTATAGAGATGGAGAGGCAGACCCAGCCACAATAAAGTGGGTATCCAAAATTTGGGAATTAACGCGGCTGAGCTGATCGAGGTCTTATCTCATTGCTTAGCTGTTAGCCTAGAAACAGCACGAATCTCTATATGTACTGAGCCCAAGACCCTCCATGGGTTGTAGAGATACGTTTTTTTTTTGTTTTTTTTTTTTTTTTTAATTTATTATTAATAAGCTATGTTAACTCCAACATTTCAGGGTTTTACCATTAGATATTTTGTCACATCTAACCATTTGAGGGTTGTAATTTTTGTAAAATAAAATATCTTCCTAGGGGAGGGGGAGAATATATATTTACACACATACATACACTCACACACATCGAACCATTTATTCTCTATAAGAAATGAATATGTACACACACACACACACTCATACATATGCATGGATCCAGGTTTGTATAGATCAGTTGAAAAACAACAGGTATGTACTACTTCCATCATATTCAGTAATCCTTTTTTTTAATACTATCTCAATTAATGACAAGAGAAGAGGTATTCGGTATTTCTCACAAAAAGTCTCAAGTATTTTCTGTAAGAAAAGTGTTATGTTACACCTGACATGGCGGTGATTGTGCTTCTTCCGCATGCTTGGCAAGCCATGGGGTGGGGAGGGACCTGGCATTGTGACGTGATGTGTTTAAGACTGATCTTATACTAGTTAAGAGAAAGCTATACCTACTAATAACGCTGGGCTTGTATATACACATCACTTTTGTCTATTAATATATTTATATCTTTTTTAATATTTTAATGATATTTCAAAAAGAATAAAATAAAATTATAAATTTTCCTAAGGATATTTTGATATCTACCGTTTTCCAGTTTAGTTACTTTCTATGGTTTAGAAGGCTTGTTGCACCATTTGCTTTTAACTGATGATAAAGAGGTGGGGGGGGTAACAAAATTAAAAATTTAGGTGATAAAGAAATTTTTTTAATCATGTTTCTAAATTTGCTAATTGCTTTATCTAACATGCTTGTTAAATTTATTCTTATTATACCTGATCTAACTATTATACTATAAACTTCCTTCTCATAATCAATTAATATTTCAATTTTCTGTTCAATAATTTGGGAAATGAAAATATGAATTTCTTTACTTTTAAGTCAGGATGCTTTCTAGACTCATAATAGTTGCACAAGTGTCGTATATAAATAAAGCTAAAACGAACAATACAAAACTAAAATTTCTGCCATTTATTTTTAAACTGTCTTGATTTTTTTATTTCTGTGTGTGGTAGTTTGCTTGCATTTAAATAATAATCCTTCATGTTTTGTGTTTTAAAGCTTCATTCTTCTGTTTCAGTTTGATTTTGCATTATTATAATTTATCATTTTGATATTTATTTTAAAATATGTTTAAACATTGATTCTGTTTACATGCAATATTTCACACTTCTGAAATGCTATTTCTTCAGATTTAATAGCACAATTAAGTCATATCAGATTCACTATTGACTTAATAATTTTATGTTCATCATTTCCTAAAATCAAGGAGTATAAGGGAAAAAAAATCCTTTGTGCAAAATTTCTATAGCCTAGTAAAACATGTTAGTATATAATTATAAAAAGTAACTGGTGCAAAGTAAAATAGACCCCTTGGCTTAATTCACATGATAAAGGAAAGTATTTTTGTTTTTTAAATTTTAAATGGCAAATATTTTTTAAGAAAACAATTTGAACTTATTCTATTATTATTAATTTTATTAAAGAGCACATGAGGTAAGATTAAGGGTGAGAGGCGGGAATCCTTTTATTATTTCAAAGGAAACAACTGAATAAGTTATGCCCAAGGTCACGGGTTCAAACCCACAGGTAGCCCTAAGATTTTTTAATGGGATATAAAATCCTTAGTTATTCCATCCTTCGGAAGGTATGTAAAAAGGTGGTCCAGAGCCTGTGTTAGGTACTGTTAAAGATCCCTATCCTAATTAAACTTGGATAGGCCAAATTTAAGCCACCCACTGTAGCATTGTCCGATTAGCTACAGCAGCATAAAAGGACGTTAAGTAAATAAACAAACAACTTTTAAAAATATATTATTTAACATATAAATTTTATTTATATATATATATATATATATATATATATATATATATATAAATGTATACAGTAGTTTAACTCACTTTTAAGATTTACAAAATAACTTATATCAAAGGTTCAAATGATTTGCATAACTCAAATTACTGAAGTTATTTCCTGGACTATAAAGTTTTAATATTTTTTTTAACAAATGAATGAAATCTGATGCTTTGATATTGTTCAATGTTTTCTAACCTAAAACAAATGTTTTCTTGTTACCAACCAAAGTATGTTTTGTGATTATTATTATACTTTGTAAAGTTAATAGAAACAGGGAGCTAGAATCATTATCATTATTAGTCATTTTGATTATTTTAATTTGTTTTGTTTTTTTTTTTTCAATTTGAAAGCCATGTTTATATTTTTTTGTAACTGTTTGTTTTAATAAAATTTACCTTTTTTTTTTTTTTTAATTTTAAAAAAAAAATTATTAATTGATACTAATTTTTATTATATCAACTAAGTGAAAGTGCTGTGACAGATGTCCCTTAATGGGGGTAGTAGCCTCAAGGTAATAAGCTGTCCATCCAAGTCTTGTACCAACACCCTAAGTAAAAAAGTAAAAAAAAATCAATAGCAACATAAAAAAAGAAAGAAAGGAAAAGAAAAAAAAAAACTGTGGACTTATCAACTTTATTAATCAAGTTTCAACTTTATTATGGGATTTTCAAAGATTTCAAGGATTTTCAAATTGCCTAACCTCTTAACATTAATAAAATAACTTTTACTGTTAATCGGTTATTATCAACTGGTGTTTTAAATTTTTTAGATTAAATATATATGTATGATTCCAATTAAAATATTTAATTTATAAGGCTATTATTAAATGATATTTCGGTTCTGCTTTCGTTCTAATATCTTAAAATTGCTCAAAATTGTCTTAATAATTTACAATGACCATGAAAGAAATTAATTGCTATTAAGCTGTTAAGAAAAAGTGTGTGATTGACCATAATAATTAATTATGTAGACATCTTATAAAGTTCTATTTCCTAATTTGAAACTTTTACTCAGTGATTTATTTTGATGAATCTATTTTGAATAGATTTCAACGATGTAAGTTATAAAAAATTACTTGTTCTTTGATTTCTTATTTTTGGTTTTGTCAGTACCACATGTTTAATTTATGGCATATAGAAAAAATAAATTCACATTTATTCTGAGGGATTGATGATTAATATAATAGTATTATACTCAGCTATGTCTTCGTATTATACTTATCCTTATATCTGTAAGAGGTACATTGGACATTGGGACTCTCTATCGGGCTGAAATTAGGTTACATTAACTAGCCAAGTAAAAATGTTTGTTTTATTTTAATTTATATAGTTATAGCCTAGCCTTTTATTAAAGGGTACATCTTTAATAAAATAAAAATTATTAATTTATTAACATTAAATACATAAAATGAATAATTATAAAATCATCATGATTATATAGTAATATGCTTTATGAATATACATACTAAATATGTGTACATATTAACTGATAATATTTTTTAAAAAGCTGTATGTATTGATAAAATTTAGCAAAATTGATTTTTTAAATTTCCTTTTCTTTCTTACATAATTATGCTTAACGATATTATGATTTGAAAGAAATGTAGGGAATAAACTGCATTCTGGGCTTGAATAATTTTTATAATACTTAATTATATATTTTGTTTACATACAATCCTGATTCCCGCCGCCTCTTAAGTATGAACATATCAATCACCACAGGTGATGGTCACTTGATATATCCTTTATTGAACTCAGTCTCGCGAAATTCTACCGTTAAAATTTCTTTCTAAATTTAATTGATAAGGAGAGGGTTCTACTCTGTACGTATAATATCATAGTATTTGAAGTGTAATGGTTGTTTTAAAGGTATATATATTGTCTTGATTATTACAATATCTTTCATAATTTATGTGAATAATGTTTATAATAATTATTCTGTCTTCTCTGTATATTGACATTATGTTTATTTCAGATGTGGAGCTTGCTTTCAGCTGCCTAATTGCCTTGTTCAACAATCCTGAAAAGATGGTATGATCATATGTTTTGCTTTATATTGTAACCCCTTATAGTTACCACGATTACCTGAATCAAGCCTTAAGGTGTTTTTTAGGTGGCATGTTTTTAATATACCTTTTCCACAATCACATTGTTTTTTTTTTTTTTTTTCTAACATTATGTTCTTTAAAATAGAACTCTCTTTTCAATGAAACTCTTTTTTTATTATACTTACCATTATTGCACAGTTATACGGCACTGTCTCGACACTTATTAATCTCTCAAATTGAATGAATTTTCTTTATTTGTTTTGCAGGTTGCATAATTGGTGCATAAAAAGAAGTGGTTTGAACTTTCGATGAGCACTACTTAACAAAATGAGCTGAATGGGTTAGTAGCATTGAGTATTGATTATATTTGCTTTTTATATGGTTTGCTATGAAATACAACTATTAAAAATTTAATAATTACACCAAACTGAATCTCTGTTAGTTTTTTAATTGACTTACATGGAAGTTTGATTGATGATAATAATTTGATTTTACTTTTGAACATTGTAGACTTTTATTTAGCTTCCTTGCAAATTTTATTGGTTCACTTTATTTTAAATAGACTAATATTTAAATATATATATATATTATTAATTGTCTTAAGGTCAAATATTATAATCATTGGTGATACATTCTTGTTTTCTTAGACTTTTCAGGGATTATCTGTCGCTCTACTTCTGTTGCTTTAAGAAATACGAAAGTATAAATTACCATTGATTGTTATATTCGGACCTTGGAGGTGTAGTAATAAAAAAAAAGATGTTCAACAAGTACTAATTAATTTATTTTGAATATTTCAGGAGGAAAAAAAAGTTAAAAGGAGTATTTTGTTGGTGAAAAGTATAAAAAAATAATTAGAGAAGGATAGGATAGGATAGATATACTGCTGTGCCTTGTGTAAGTATAAGTAATAAGACATCAAGGGATAATAGCGTTAATTATAATTTTGAAGAAAGAGAATCAAATAATGATAAATACTTTATTTAGAATAACAACTATCAAATGAGGTTCAGTAAAGGTGTATATTTACACAAAATAAATTAATGACAAAAATATTTGTACATGAACTATTTTACACAAGTCCTTTTCTGATGAATTAATGGATTGCTTTATCGTTGCCTGTAGGCTGTGAAAGGGCGGTGCAAAGGATGGCCCACGCCTCTCCAGTATCAGGTTGATGCCGTTGGCGGAGCGCAGGATGATGTGGATCACCGGCTTGATGTCCTCGCTCGGGAGCAGCCTGTAGCGCCTTACCGTCGCGGCGATGATCGCCTTCATCTCTAGCAGGGCGAACTTTTGGCCTAGCGTCAGCAGCAAAATATAATGAAAATAAACATGTTTTGAATTAATACTCGATTGCTTTTGACCCTCACTGCCTCACGTATATTTTAAGTTAGATCGAGTTTCATAAAAGTGCTATAAGAAGATAGTTTCAGTTCTGAAAGAACTCTCATGGTAATTGGAGAGAGGGTTAAGCTGTATAATAATATCAAATATTACTCTTTTAAAAATCATACCATCAAATATTTTTATTAAAAGCTTATAAAGGCCGAATGATCAATTTAAAAAAAGATCTGTTAAAATGTATGTAATATTCTGTCGTTGTTTTTTTTTTTAAGTACTCCTTAGGGGAAAATCAATGAAACAAATAAAACTAATTTAAATTAATTCGTCTCAGAGTTGGATTCCTGACAATCAGGCACAATAACTTCTAGCTATAACTAAAACTTACCAGTACATTAAATGGTATGCCGGCCAACAATGATGGTGATCTTTTTTTTTAGAGGCAGCCGCTTTTTAGACCACCCCATTTGGTACTTCCTCTTCCCAGCCCAAACACCTACAACCCTCGTTGCCTCTGTATCTTTCAGATTTTATTGAGGTTTAAATTCATTTTGGTTTTGGTTCCTATTGTTGTAGTGGATAATTTTTCTTCTTTTAAATCACTAATTTTTCTCTTATAGGTCTATATTATGAGTTGGCTTCTAAAAACTGTGAATTTGATCAAATGAAATCTGTTTGATAAAAATGGCAGTTAGCGTTGGTCAGCATCCAAAATGGAGATCAATGTTTACAAACATCTAAGATAGAGCTATCAATTCCTTATTTATGTAAGGTTATTAGTCTACCTAACACAAAAATTTAATTATTTTTTTATGGGTTTAAGTGGGTATATTATAAGGTATTATAAATTTGTTGATTCTACTGTAGACAAGGGTACCAATACGATAGGGAGGACTTGTCAGGCACACTCGGCTTTCAAAGCCTTTCTCTATCATCATTGAGCATACCCACAGGTATTGACAATTTTTTTGGAATATTTTGGAGAAAAAAATATATCAAGAAAGCCAAGTTTAAAAGTAATAAGGATAAGACAGTTAATTGTAACAACCTATACAGTTGCGAGGACCTGCGCTGAACGGTAAGTAAGCGTAAGGATGTCGGCTGACGCAGTTCTCTGGGAGGAACCTGTCTGGGTCGAAGCGTTCCGGGTCGGGGAAGTACTCAGGGTTCCTGTGTAGGGTGTAGATCATCATTATGATGGTGCACCCACTCGGGAGGGTATAGCCGCCTGCAACAGTGGGAAGGGTTTTCATCAGGGTATCAAAAGCAAATAGTTACAATAATTATTTCTTTTTTTTTTTTTTTTTAATATATATTGCTATTTGCTACTGTTTGAAGGAATACAACAAATAAGTTTGACCTAATAGTAAGAATAATTTTTTAATTTGACCCAGGATTTGTTTACATAGTCAATATAAATGATACCTCATAATTATTCTGAGTTTGTTATAAGCTTTACTTTATTAGTAGGATGCCATTGTGATTATTTTATGAGACTGAAATTAATTGAGCACAGTGTTTGCATATAGCCAGACATGTTTACTATATATATATAAACACCTTGGTGAATTTGTAAATGTTATCACCTAGCTCCCCAACTACACCCCCCTATAAAGGGTGAAACATGAGACTTGAAAATTAGGTACTTTTCAGGTATAATATAATCAAGGTTACAAAAAAAAAAAAAAAAATTAACCATCAGTTTTAATTATTCAGAAGAAGCACCCTTAAGCTAAACTTGTTGAATAGTGAATAATTTATATGATAATTAATGGATTATTATTAATCATTTATTTTTAAATCCTACTGGTAAGCATACTATACTTCTGAGTTTGATGTCCTTTTCCGTTTCCCTCTGCATGAAAGGTCCGACCGGTAACAACCTCAATGATTCCTTTATTACCCTTTCCAAGTATTTGAGCTGTTGTAGATTATTCAAGGTGAATTCCTCTTCTCCGATGACAGATTCAATTTCTCTGAACACTTCCTCCTGATCAAAACATTTAATATTAATTACCTTTCAAAATATTATTCAATAATAATGAATTATACTCCTCAATATACCTGGATGGCGGGATGCTTGGATAGCAAGTAGAGTGTGAAGTTGATGCAAGATGTGATCGTATCGTGTCCCTGCAAGTAGTAACAAGTCTCATAAATACTTCTCAATACTCATGCTAAATTTTCATTAATAGCTCAGTTAAAGTTCTCAACAGCTACTATTGAAAATCTATTATTTTTGTTCATTTCTTACTCACCTTTATTTAAAATGTAGCTATTGAAAAAAAAAAAAAAAGATAGATTAAATAAGAGTTTTCAGCAGTAATAATTGTCCCATTTTTTAAATTTTTTTCTCTGGGAGCAAGAGGAACTAATAGTTGATTTGCTGAAGAAAGTAAAGGTTGCCAACAAAATATTTTTGCAGACCTCTTTTCAATGCCAAGGACCCAATAAATTGAAATATCTTATTTGTAACATATAAATACATACATAAAATATAGGAAACCCCCCTCCCATAAAGTTCATATTTTATTTGATCCCAAAGCATACTTAAACATCTTTTATAGAAAAATAATAAAAGAATTATAGATATCAATGCAAATATAACCATCAATGGCTTAATAAGAGCTTACTGAATATTTCTTAAGTGGATAAAGAACAATTGCAAATCATAATTTTAAGAATGCGACCATCAGTTACATTCTCTCATTGAAATTACTGACTAATGATTTAGTGGCTGCGATTGAAATAAAAAAAAAAAACAACAACAGAGAAATGATTCCAAATAGCATGCCATAAGAGGTATTTATTTATTATTAGTTAATGTGCCTGTGCAGTGTGCAAGTGAGCCTTGCTACAAGTCAAAACTTCAAAAAAAAACTTTTATAACAATAATTTCTTATAATTTTCCAATGACATCTCAAGGACCACTGGTCTAAAGTATAAATTTTTAAAAAATATTGATTATTTGTCCTTTTCTGAGATATGGGACAAATATTAATGTATTTATCTTTCATTCAAATTTGTGTATTGCCTTTAAAAAGTGTGGAGTAGCTTACCCCAAACATGAATGTATTGACCTCATCCAGAATGTCTTTATCAGTGAATTCTGATGATCTGCTTTGAGTTTCTAACAGTAAATCCATGAGAGCTACTCTTTCTTTCGCTCCTAAAAAAAAAAACAAGAAAAAAATTCTTGTGCTTATTTGAACATTTTATTGAAACCTTAATATATTTTAGAGCCCTTAAATAATTTATACAAAATATTAATAGGTTCTCTGATCGCAGTTATTTATAAAGAAATATTTAAGGTTCCTTCCCATGCCAATTCGAGATGAGGTTGGACATGCAGCAGTACATTTGTTTATATTTCTAAAACAGTCCAGCAATCAAAGAGTCAGACATTTGTTCCAACACAGGTTTTGAATAAGTGGGCATAGATAAAAACATTGGACAGACCCACTTTAATTTTCAAGTGTCCTATTTCTTTGATAATTTGATCAAGATATTATTTTCAATTTCGTTTTACAATGATTCAAATATTGATTATAAAATCGCGATTTTGCTCCCTATGTTTTAAATATTTACATGCAAAGTAATGTTTTAATGATATTTACAAATATTGATATTTTAGAGTCAAGAGAATTGAGATATTCACCATATTAAATTTATATACAGTAAGAGGTAAGTTCTAAAACATAGTTCATCTACCACGTCTTTACTCATTTCATTTGCTAATGATTTTAATTCAATTAAACACTAAAATAACGAAATTGAAGGTTATGAAATAAAGGTTACGCTAGGATCTCAATGATGGACACTGTAATCTTTTGTTTCCTTTATTACTGGTGTACCTTTATGTTGCATACATATATTCATTTAACGCCATTTTCTGCTACTAAGGCTAATTGAATGATGCTAGAGTGGGAGTCCTTCATTGTAACTATCCCTTAAGATATTGTCTTTTCAAGATCGTTTTTACTAAGACTTAAATAATTAAAATTAGCAATTACGTAAATAATTAGAATTAGCCAACCATAACCGCAAAGAGCTCATTGTGGAATAATGCAAAATCAAGTGTAATTACTTAGGTGAATGAATAGTATCTAACAACTTTGAGAAAGGAGTGATCGTATGCAGGATCCACGGTGTGGAAGTGGCATATCAGCTAACTAGAACTGTCTACAACAAAAGATGAGACATTAATGTTCTGTCAGATGCCCAGGAGTATTGTACGCAGCTGAATGTATTGCAAAGAACAGAAAAGGTCTTAAGGAAAACCTAGAAGTGAAGGAAAGAAAAAAACTGAGAAAGATTCTTGGACCAATCAGGGAAAATGGTGAGTAAAAGAAATGACATAACAACGAACTGTACCAGCATATGGATGGGTTTTGATAGCCATGCAACACGCATGAGCTCAAAGGGACAGACCAACAAGATCTTTTCCTAATTTCTTGAAAAGAAAACTAAGGGACCCCGGTTCAAATTAAATACTTACAATTAGAAATTATGTAAATAATTAATAATTTAAATAATTACAATTAGCCAACCATGCTCCCAAAGAGCTCATTGAGGAATAGGGCAAAATCAAGCAGGTGGAAAAGTGTAAGTACTTAGGTAGTGGATAGTATCTAACAACTTTGAGAAAGGTGTGTGTGTGTGATCATGTGCAGGATCAACAGGGTGGAAGTGGCATATCAGCTAACTAGAATTATCTACAACAAAAGGTGAGACATTATTGCAAAAATCATCAACCCAAAAATTAGACATTAATGTTCAGTCAGATGTCCAGGAGTATTGTACGCAGCTGAATGTATTGCATAAAACAGAAAAGGTCTTTAGGAAAACCTAGAAGCGAAGGAAAGAAAAAAACAGAACGATTTTTAGACCAATCAGAGAAAATCGTGAGTAAAAGAAATGATATAACATCGAACTTTACCATATGGAGAGGATAACAGATAACATTCGGAAAAGGACAATTAATTTTGATAGCTATGCAACACGCATTAGCCCACAGGGACATACCAACAAGATCTTTTCCTACTTTCTTAAACCAAGGGACCCGGTTCATCGAAGTTAAAAAGACCTTAAAGAAATAGGAATCAAACTCGACGACATCCATAAATGAGCTCCTCTGCTGAAAAAACTTCGAGGGTACAATTGCACTCAAGAAAAATCAATGCTGAAAACGGACAAGAAGTGAACTGCTGAAAGAAAGGAGGCTCACAGTATAACGCGTGAGTCCTGGGAAAGGATTAAAGCTGAAGGATGAAGGATGCAAGTGGTTGAAATAATGTGGTCCACATCGGGCCGAAACAAATTTAAAAAAAAAAGAAAGAAAATCCTCTCATATTTTTAAGCAAAGATATGTTTTAATAATGTTAATAAAAAGCGATATTTGGGTATTTCAATAGTAATTATGAATTGGTAAAGTCCTAAGAAACAGCTTATCTCATTTTATTCTCAAGTGATTTTAATTCGAATGCTGGAATATCGTTATTTCGTTGAGGATAATAATCCTTTTCTTACAATATACCATCCTTAGTTAGAAGAAAACCCTTACTCCTTTATTTCTGATCAGGATTAGTTATACATGTCATAATTATACATGTCAAACGTACTGCGCATGTCCTGCTCCATGTTTAAGCACGGAGGGAACAAACCTTTAATAAGTTTTGGGAGAAAGAAATACACGATTGAAGTGGCAACACTGTTTCAGCAGGAAAAGCGGGATGCGTGTTAATAGTTACTTACCAATGTCTGAATCTTTTTTACTGTGGTTAGTCGTTTTAATCATATTTCTTTCTTCTTTCTTTCTTTTCACGAGCTAAAACCCAAAAGAATCACACAATTGAAACGTAAGTTTTAATCATACATTGATAAAAATAATTTAGCAATTTAAGTAAAATGGTTTCCACTCACATTATTTATGAAATTGTCAATGAATCTCTTACATCTCTTTTGTCTCCTTCCTAAAGAAGACAGACTAAAAATAACATCTGAATAGTACAATACCCTGCAACCTCTGAGGAGTATAGTTTCTGTCATGCTATACCATTGTACATGTAATAAATAATTACCATTGTAATAATATAATAAATATATGACAATAAGATAGAGATACTTATATTCAATTAATATTTGTATAATTTAAGTTGTACATACTCTTTAACTTTTTGGGCATATGGAGATTCTTCTTTTTGTGCATTTATTTTGGCATCCATTGCAGTCTCTATTTAAAACAAAACATGATAATAATAAAAGAATGAACTTCATTACAATTATAGAATTTATACATATTATTTTAGAATATATATTTATTAAATTGTAGTTAATATATAAGGGAAGCAATACTTTCTAACATACAATAAACTTATTATCCGAAGTATACATTCAGCAAGTCATGAAAACCGCTTGTCATTTAGCTATCAGCTTTAACTTTTACCCAATAAAAATCCATTTATCTATTATATACATACCCTAAATGAGCCAAGAAATGCTCAAAAACGAAAGACAATTCTACCAAAATGAATCTTAAAAATTAAGTTCAAACTCTGTAAATATGATATACTTAAACACTTTTAAGTTGGATCTTTACCAAAACTATGATTCATTTTAATATTTATTTTTATTTATCATTTATCATAAACATTTATATTAAAATATCTTCCACAGAAAAAAGCAACATAATGAAAATATTATGCTTTATTCTTCTCATGAATCATATTTAGAAATGATTACAAGTTGTAAACATGATTAAAGAGATGTAACAATGAATTATAAAACATTACACATGATTACCCAATAGCCAACAAGGATAAGCTAATATTTTAAATGTAAGAAAATGAATTTTTTACCTTTTTGTTCAATATTATATTTTTTTATAGAAAACAAACAAAAACAAATATCAATAGTTTCCCCGAGAGAGATTCAGGAGAAAATTAGACTGGATGGCGGTTAATGAAAGAAAAAAAAAGAAATAGTTTAAACTATTTATTGTTTTCGAACGTTTCGACCCATAGTAGGAGTGTTGGAATTCCCTTATTGTATTCTTTCTGTATCTTTTTTTAGCCCGGATGATGATGCACAATGTGTTTGAAACGTTTGCATAAAAAAAATAGTTAAAACTATTTCATTGTTTTTTTTTCACTGACTACCACCCTTATTAATTTAAACCTAAAAAAAAATATATATTTTGAGAAAAAGCATGATAAAAAAAAAATAATAATAATAATTTGCCTTACCTGCAATTATATCTAGAGACAGATAGGCAATATAGTTTTCTATATTAAAGCTTCCTTTTCCTACTTTTTCATCTAATTTTGCGAGGTAGATATCAATGTTGGCATTAAATATTGGTATAAACTTTTCAAGTATTTTAAAATGAAATGCTGGCGTTATGAGTTTACGATGGGTGTACCAGTGCGAACCTAGAAAAGAAAAGTATAAATTATTTTAAATTAGATAAAACAAAAACTATAGATTTACGACTCATGAAGGGCCCAAGGGCTGTGCAAGGAATTGATTAAGCTAAGATTTTTCACTTTATTGAGGCCCCATCACTTAGTTAACAGAATAAATAATTATGTTGCCCAGCTAGATTATAAACCAAATCAAAATTTTACTTAAATATTGAGTCATCTTCAATATCACATAAAGGTGGGAAACAGGTAGGTTTAGGTGAAGTGAAATATTGAAAAGGTAGGTCTTATGAAAGTTCACGAAAGTAGAGGAGAAGAGGAAGGTTTATTTTTAAAAAATAAATTTTGATAATGACGTGAAAAATTACTTTCCAGAAAATTCTAGGATATCATTAAAATATATTATATATATATTATATATATATATTTTATATATATATATATATATATATATATATATATATTTTTTTTTTTTTTTATTTTTTTTTTAAATATAAGAAAACTAAAGTTATGTCAAAACAAGTAAGTGTAATATACAAATCATGAAACATTTTTTTTTAATGTAGAAACTCCATTTTAAGAAATTAAACATTGTTTATAATAAAAAGTAAAAAAAATAAATAAATAAATAAATAAATGATGAAGTTTTATAGAAAATTCGTTAATTGAATATTTACCATAATATATTGAAAGTATGTGAGTGTATGATAATTCACTCTCACCAAATTTCACCTCACCTAAATCTATCTGTTTTCTCACCATGTTGTGTGGCCTTAAGCAGTGGCAGAAAAAAATAAACAGAATACATTTTTTCCATTTAATAAACAACAACAAAGATTCACTCTCCCTCCTCCATATTGACACTTTGTCAAATGTCCTTGTTATTGACAACTGAGAAAAATATTCAAGGCATTTATAAATATGTTATACTTTGATCTATAAAATGTTTTTATTTTGGTCTTTTTTGCTAATTTTGGATGAATATGATTTTGGTTGTGACTATCATTTTTTTTTTTTTTTTTTTTCCAAATTGTTGATAAATCTTTTCTGAAAACAACAATAGACATAGTTTTGTTGAACAAAACATTTAGAATATAAAAGGAATAAAAAAAAATGAATAAGTTGGTCTAATACTAAAATTAAGTAATTTAAAAATGATTGAAAAATGTTTTTTTAAAAGAGCAATGTACTTTTTTAACGGTTTTTAGCCCCTTTTTAATCCTAAATCTGATGATAATTTTCATTTTCTGTGAGATATTGCTAATTTTTTCTTAGATAAAGCTCAGTATTAGAATGCACATACAAAAACAATTGAAATATCAAAGTTATTTAATAAAAAAAAGAAGTCAAAATTCTAGGTTTGTTTATTTATTTATTTAATGTCACTCTATGCTACTGTGGCTAATTCGACGATGCTACAGTGGGAGTCCTTAATTTTGCTTATCCAGGTTTTATTAGGATAGGGATCTTTAACGAGTACCTTACGCAGCACAGGCTCGGGACCACCTTTTACTCCCATTAAAAAATCCTAGGGCCACCTTCGGGTTTGAATCCATGGCTTTTGGCATAGGAGGCTGTTACGCTAGCCACTCAGCCTCTAGTGATCCCTCAATTCTAGGTTCTATTATTATATCAAAATTCTAGGTCCTTTTTAAGATCCATTCTCTGATGATCCTAATTACATTTCTGTGGATGTTCAAAATTGGACCAATGAGGGACGATGGGTCTTTGTTCCAACATTTGCACATGTCTTTAGTTTTCTCTATCTGACAGTACAGTGTTTGATGGAACAAATGTCTGATTCCTTGTCACAAACCTGTTAGAACAAGAAAATGCATTAAACATGTTTTTGAAGCTTTCTTTTTATAGTGCTGATGAACCTTGTTTAATTTGATCTTGCCCTACTTTTGTGCCAACAGTTATCATATAGAGAGATTGCTCAACCGTTCTGAGTAATATTGTTAAAAATTCTTGACTTTGAAAAATAAAGATGAGTTAATGTAATTGTTATGTTTTATTCATTTAATGTCCCTTTATGCTGCAGTGGCTTGTCGGTCGATGCTACAGTGGGAATCCTAAATTTTGTCTATCCAGTTTTAATTATGATAGGGATCTTTTGCGAGTACCTGACATCCCCCTGCTTCGGTACACTTTTTACGTCTCCTCCAAAAGACACCAATTAATTTAATCCCATTAAAAAATCCTAGGGCCATCTGCTAGGTTTGAACCTGTGACCTTGGGCATAGAAGGCTGTTCTTTAGCCACTACACCACAGGTCCCCTTTAATTGTTATCTTGGTTACAACTTCTGGACTTTGAAATGTCCTGATTTCTTCAATATTTCTACTAAATTAAAGTGGCTTTACCCTCTTTTCTTACAGCAACATTTTCTAGTATATCTTCCTTTTCCTAATCCCCTGATCCAAAATGTCTTTCAACACTCCATTTGCTAAACCTTAGCCCAGGAGCCAGACACATGGTTAACTATATCATTGAACATACATCTAGAAATATTAAAAATTTATTTTTATCATACTTCTTACATAAATGCATTTCTTGCGGTCCTAAAACTCTTATTAAGCTGCTACATCTGATTTCCTAAAAAGATCACTTCCTCACTCCTAAAAAGGAATGTTAATCTGAGCACAGTTTTTAACAAACCTCACTAAAAGTACTGTTTTGATGGATTATTTATATTTTCAGGGCCATTACCATTGATTTAGAAGAGGGTGTTTTAATTTGGTAATATTAATAAATTTATACTCTTTGTGTATAGTGATTAAAAAAAAAAAAAAAAAAAAAATGATATTTTTTCTTTTAATGATATAATATTACAACCTTTTATTTGGATCACTTCATTTACTTTAAAAACTGATCAGTCCTTTGAACATACTGAAAAACTTTATCTATGGAGCCACCTGTAGCATAGTGCCCAACATAACCGCCTTCTATGCCCAAGGTCACTGGTTCGAACCCGCAGGTGGCAAAAAATCCTGAGTTATGCCATCCTCCGGAGGGAACATCAAAAGGTGATCCTGGCCTGTGCAATGTCAGTTCCTTTTTAAAGATCCCTGTCCTAATAAAACCTGCATATGTACAATTTAGTACTTCCACTGTAGCCTCATTAGATTAGTCACAGCAGCATGAAGGGAAGTTAAATGAATAAACACACTTTATCTAAAATGGAAATCGCAATGCAGTTCTAACGAATATAAATAAAAGATGAAATATATAGTTATATAAATCTCTTGAAGTATAAAGTGATCAATTTATTTTCAACGATAAAGCATGTAGTTACCTGAAGCTGTAAACAATCCTTGCCCTAGCCAAGGCTCAAAGAATTTGTATTGATATGCCTTCTTCGTCAGATCTCTGCTTGTTAGGATTTGCTGAAACATCAGTCAGAGAAAATTAAAATTTTCATTGTAACATATAGTTTAAAATTTCATAAAAGGTAATTAAAACAGATAATACAATTGTAATTAATTCAGAAGTATTAATGAATACAGAGGTAAATTGGTGAAATTTACTATTTCCAATCATAATATCTTCATTTTATGGCTGTAATATTTTCTTAGATAAAGTACTTGTACCAATAATTACTATACTAGGCTAAATTATAAAATGGTGAATGTTGAAATTTTCATGGCCTTTAGGTTCGACTACTGGCAAAACACAATAGCAAACATTCAATAATGGTTATTTCTAGAAAAATGTGTTTTTTCCTGGCTGTGCGACAGTCCCTGTTGGGGCTTGGTTTTGGAATGTAGTTCCCTATGATTCCACACCGCGATTCTCCAGGTTCTGTTTAAAACTATTAAGTATCTTTATATATAAAAATTAATCTCCTTTTCTCTGGGTGATCGCATCACGCGTGAACAGCTTGACCGATTTTGCTAATTCTTTTTTTGTTGTGTTTTTAACAGTAAGGAGAAGGAGCTTATGAAAGATAAAAAGAGATAAGTTACTTTGGTCGTTAATTTTTTTTTTCTATATGTATTCGTAGGTCATAATAACTATCTATCTATATATAAAAAATCTGGTGCGGGAAGCACACGACCTTCACTTACCTCGACTGTTTATATGTTTCAATTCTAAAAATATTTTTAGTTGATTTTAATAAAACGAGTATTCGTTATCGTGGGAAACATTTGATTTATGTTAAATAATATAACTATATTAAATTGTTAATCAGTAATAAGTTTATTGCCTACACCTTACTTTATATTACATTTGACTACTTTTTGTATCATACAATAATTTTTTCTAAAATCTTTCTCTTTCCAACGGTATATTATATTATATGTCTATATTACTGTTCTTATTATCAAAAAAACAATAATTACATAAAAAAATATATTTGCACTTTTATCCTTTAGTTGGTCATCAAATTCGTCCAACTTATATATTTAGTCGTTCTTTACCAATGCTAACAAGATTATGTGGTTAATTTATTCTAATCTACAATATTAAAGATAGTTTAGAGGAAGGAAATTTAAAATATCGGAATTTAAGCCCTGCCAGACTATTTCAATCAGAATGAAACCTACATGGTGTTAAAGTCCATTAAATTTTACATCGATATAGCGAGTTTAATCAAAATCGTTAGACCCGTTTAATAGTAGAAATGTGCACAATGCATGGTATAAAGTGGCTCTTCTGGTTAGCTGATTTTGATCACAAAGTTACTGTAATACCTCGGGCATAAATATAAAATTTCAGTTTCGTACGACTTATCGTTTTTGCGCTAGACACAGACCTTTTTGCGGGACTAGGTCATTTGTACTCAGGAGACGTGTATTTCCATTGAAAACTAGAATTCGAAAATGTTCACGATAGGGATACTTTCCCTTACTGCATATTGCGTATATAGGTAAGTGGAAGTAGAAGGGGACAAGCTTGAAGCACCTAGTTAACGAAAAGGTGCTAGATACGCTCGCATGAGCGAGAATCTTTCACATGCTTAGACGCTAATAGATCAAACCCCTATCTTTTGATTTGCCAACGTTTGGTGATATTGTATGTATATTATGAAACACCGGCAAACCTTGCCCAAATACACTCTCTATCTTTTGATTAGGAAAGCACCAATTGACTTATTTCCCGGCATATCTTACCGGGGGCGCCTTAAGGCCCGGCCACAGTCAGCGGAGTGGACCGGCCAGGAAAGGAAAGACGATTTTTCAAGGTGGTCACACTAAGCGGAGCAGACCTGCGAGGAAAGGAAATTGCCTTCCCACACCTACCATAACGGCCAAACCCTTCTAACTCAAGAAAAGGAGGAAACGTACATTGATTGTTGAATTGTTCATTATGAACGACGAAACATGTATTCACCTTTTTATTTTATTTGTTTTAATATTTTAATAAATTACATTTCTTCTGTTATAGATAAAGTTTCTTTACTCCTCGCGTCCAAAAAAATAACTTCTTCTTTTTCGGGACAGATTAAAAACAATAGTAACAAACTACAACAACAAATAGTAGGAGGCAGGAATTAAGATGTAGGGGGGACAGATCATCGATAGCGCGCGAATACGACCGAAGTCTACCGAACACGATCAGAGTCGAAATTACCCTCCGTTTCCCCGGCCATACTAGGCGGAGTGGACCGGTGAGAAAAGGCAATTTTTTTAAAAATTTTCTCCCCTAATATTGCCATCGAAGTCGACCGGCAATTGTCTATCCACTCCGCTGAGTGTGACTACCCTTCAGCAATTATGATGGGAATCCTATGTAAATTACGTCATTTGGATAAGTTCGGAAATTTCGTCTTTCCTTTCCTCGCCAGTCCACACCGCTAAGTGCGGCCGGGCCTTTATACAATAGAAATTGGGCACAGAGGTATAGAACAGAGAAAAATGAGAACCCTGTAGAAGAAAAGACCAGTGTAAACTATTGTATGTATTACAGTGATTATTGGAAGTCTGTTCCCACACAGCTGCTGAGCGTGCGCAGTATAGGTTTAGGAAAGAAAAGGTACTGCGCAAGGAGCGAAACAGCCGTGTGGGAACAAGGCTTTGACTACTCACCTCGATGTCCTGCAGGTCATTCACTAAGACTATAGCCATCGGACCTATCCAGACGGCCAGCATGCCATTCTCTTGGATGCATCGTTTGTTGTCCGGTTCGTCCAATATCTCCAATATCTTGTCCAGCAGTTCTGGAAACCAATAGTAACATCTCCGTATAATAAGTTAAAAATATATAAATATTATAAAAGTTTTTCTTCCCACTGAATATGAGGAAAGAGTCCTGAAATTTGAACTCAATGTAATGAAATGAAATTATAGAAGCATTAATAAACCAACTAATTCGCTCCGGAAAAAAACAATAATTCCGTCATTCCTGTGGTTCAAACTCGGAATCTAGCAGTAGCCTATTGCTCAATCCAACTAGTAGCCCGCACACCCTGAGCTTCGCAGGCGATGTCCAGGAAGTGTGCGAGGTGTCATTAAAGGAATAAGTTAATATTACCTTGACGTAAAATATTTGGGAAGCCTCGGATTTTAATGAACATCACACGCTCTACACGTACAATTTTTTTATTTAAACATATTTATTAATATTTACAACTGTATCATTATATACTACAAGTAAATGTGGTGGACATAGTAAACTGACATGAAATACATGTAGAGACGCTACCCATTGGCAGCACTCTAAAAATATTCTAAAGTAGAAGGTCTCGGGGCCATTTTCTTTTCAAACGTCTCGGAGGATTATCAGGAATCGAAGAGGATGACAGGATAGAAACTAGTGGATTAGAATGGAAATGGAGTTTTTCATGGAATAATTGATACCTGGTTCGGGCTAAAGTAGCAATATATGGAACATTAAGGTCTTTATAGATAAGTTTATTTGTGACAAAGTAAGGAGCGTTAAGGATTTTGGATTGTAAGGATTGGATACGAGAAGAATTCGATGGTTTAGTAGAGCTCCATTGCTCTATTCCGTAAGCCTATATTGGTCTTATAATGGTCATATAAGTAAGTCTTTTATAATTAAGTGGAAGGTCGGAGCGTTTGTCCAGTAAGTGTTGAAGTAGTCGAAAGCCGGGCAGTTTCTTGTCGTTTCAGTCTTGTATGGGGATTCCAAGTTAGACGTTTGTCAAGGTGGAGTCCTAGGTATCGAATCTGTTCAACAGGGGCTAGTGGAGTGTCATTAAAGGATACTGTAGGGCAGGAAGTCATTGGTTTACGACGAAGGGTATAGGTAATTTGGTGGGATTTATTTTAATCTTCCGATTCTGGCACCATACGTCAAGGTCTCTTGTACTTTAAATGACAAATTTAAAATTCTAAGTGATATACCAGGTGGTAGAAGAGAGGCAAAACACTCCAAGAAATGAAGCGGCTTAGTAGGGACCGAGAGGCATGGCTGCATTGGATAGAGGCTCCTCGACGCTAGTTATGGCACGAAGAGGAAGTCAAAGAAGAAGATACCAGGTGTAGAAGTATTAAACCAGAATTTCCCTATAGATGGTACTAGCTATCAGTTTAAAGACCGTAAGACCGCTTCTGTAGCGCCATCTTCTCCCTCCAACAGCTGACGAAGTTTGTCAACACACAGTAACCTAAGTTTCATACACCAATATATTTTTATATAACTTCAAACATGTCGAGTTTTGTGATTACGAACTATGATTTGCGGGCAGCATTGGTTTTCTGCTACCATGCTAGAATCGCATTGAATGCTTGTCGAAGCAAACGTTGAACATGCTTTTGGCAAAACTCAATGCTTTGAGTGGTTTAAACAATTTAAAAGTGGTGATTTTGATGTGATTTCCACGTTGGGGTCAAACAGAGGGACAGCCTTAGTCCTTTGCTGTTTATAACCTTGGGTATAGAAACTTGTTGCCTCTATCAGTCCAGGCCATGATTTTCGCTGATGATATAGTTCTAGTAGCAAATTCACAGGAGAACCTCCAACAAGCAGTTAATGAGTGGAGATAAGAACTATATAGGAAGGGGATGGCTATAAATGCACAGAAAAGCAAAATCATGAAAGTAGGGCGAGACGAAACAAACGTGAATGTGACCTGCAATGGTGAATTGCTCGAAACGGTAAACACATACGAGTATTTGGGCACAACCGTAAGCAATGATGGAAGGATAGAACATGAAGTGAATAGCCGGATTAGAAAGGCCAACCTCGCATACTATCAAATCAGTCACATAATTGGAACAAAAGAAATAACTAATGCCACAAAATTAGTCCTTTATAAAACAATTTTCCTCCCTATCCTGCTGTATGGAGCAGAGTACTGGACAGGCCCAAAACAAGTTGTAAATAGAATGACGGCCTCAGAAATGAGATTCCTGCGAAGGATAGTTGGAAAAACAAGAAGGGACTGCGTTAGAAACGAAGTCATCAGGGAAGAATTGAAAGTGGTGGCACTGAAGGAGACAATAGAAGAACCACAACTGCGCTGGTTTGGGCACGTGTGCAGACTCCCAGAAGACAGAAGAGTGAAATGGTTCATGGAAGCCAAACCAATAGGAAAGAGAATGGTTGGCAGACCCAGAACTACGTATATGCAGTACTTGGAGAGACTAGGAAGAAAGAGAGGCAATTCAGTCACCCAAATGAAAAATATGGCCATTCAAAGGGATGAGTGGAAGTGATGGACTGAGGCTGGTGCTCCTCCACGCTGAAAGGCTCCTTAGTGCCGCTTGTGAAAGAAGAAGAAGATTTTGATGTGAGAAACGAGGAGCGTGGGAAACCACCGAAAAAGTTTGAAGAAAACGTCTTGCAAGCCTTATTGAATGAAAAAATTAAAACTTATTGAAGAAGGTATTGTTTCGAATACTGATAAAGAAATTAAATATTTCTCATTTTCTTCTGTGATACATCATGCATCTTCTGTTCTTTAAGCTCATTGTTTTAGTATGTTGGAAAATGAACTATTTTAAGTGTGTGATTGTACAGTTGCAGGCCCTTGTCAGAAAACACAAGCAACCGTATTACGTGGAATGTTTTTTTTTTTTAATTCTTTTATTGAAATTTACAACTGTACATAGTACAATAAGTAAATGAACTATTTACAGAACATTGGCTACTATTGAGAAGAATCTACCCAGGGGTAGCACTTCAATGTTTATTTGATCAGCAGGTGTCGAGGCCACCGACTTTTCAGACGCTTCGGAGGATCATCGAGAATAGATGTCGATGAGAGAATACGGACAAGCTGGTTTGTATGTGCGAGTAATTTGGAATAAAAGGAGGTATATCTTTTTTGGGCAATTTCTGCAACTAGTGGGTTATTCAGGTCTCTATGGATGAGTTTATTGGTAACAAAATAAGGAGCGTCGAGGATTTGACGAAGGATTTCGGATTGCAAGTATTGGATGCGAGAGGAATTCGATGGTCTAGTAGACCCGCGAAGGCTTCACAAATATATGATGTTAAGATAATTATAATTATTTTCCAATAAAATCTCGCGGACCCTCTGGACATCATCTGCGGACCACTGGACTAAGAAATACTTGATTAATTTATCAGTTGTATTCAGTAAAATCTCATTTTGCGGTCTACCACCGTTGCCACGGTAACCTATATTATAGTCACCGTTGTAAAAGCACCTAAGACAACTAACCTTCTGCTGGAAGAAGACAGATGCAACCTTCGCCGCAAAAACACGTCACCGTTGCCGAGGGATCAACTCCCTTTCCCCATTTGGAAAGGTTAGTTCTCATTACACGTCTATTTATTATCATTATTATCCTATATCTTCTCGATGTAATGCGTAATATCCAATCAAAAAACAATAACACAACTTTGATTACATTATCGGAAGATAATCGATACATTTTCAAATTATTACCTTCAGGTATGGTTACCCATTGGGCAATGATTAATTGTAATTAATATTTCTGTGTCCCAAGTAGCTTTTGGAGTGACGTTTGTGCGCGTGCGTAAATCTTGAATGATCACGGATCTTGAGTTTGTGTTCCAACCTTATTATTCTCCTTGTTTGAGCCTTGGTAAGTTATACCTTCTATAGGTTATACCAATTAAGGAGGTTTTGTGATTTACATTTTTAAAAATTTAGTTTACGAGATATTTAGCTATCGTGGTATTTAAACGAGTTTAAATAGATTGCTTAGTGCATTTGATTATTAAAATCGGATTATATAGGAAGTTCCATACGCGTGCTAATTGTCTATAATGAACATTTATTTAGAGGTGTGCTGACCACTGTCCCAATTATTTCAACTGTTACGCTTGCGCGGTACCCCGTTGACTCCAGCGCATTATATCTAAGTTAAGGACAAAAATCTGTACTCTGCTTCGAGATATATTTTGCTATAATATCGGCTCTTCGAGTTGATATCGATCTATCGAAAAGAGATAATGAATGAAGGTTAGTTACCATCTTTGTTGACCCAGATTTTGAGAGCATGGCCGATGATGGGCGCACCCTTGGCGCAGGGCAGCCTCGAAGCCAGCCTGTAGTAGTTGAGGTGTCTGCAGAGGAAGCGGAGCAGCAAGAGGCCAGTGAGCACGATGCCAAAGAGGATAAACATCATTATCCACCTGCAACTTAGAAACTTTAATTAATCTTCTTAGTTTCACTAACTGTTCCCAGGTATTGGAAGCTAGTTTGTTCCCAGCTTCCAATACCTGGGAACAGTTATCAGTGAGAAAATGGAAGGAGAGCCTGAAGTAAGATCTAGACTGGTAACAGCCAATAAAGCATATTTCTCCTTATTCAAGCTTTTCAGAAGCAGACTTCTAAGCCGCGCTACAAAAGTAAGATTATATAAATGTCTCACAAGGTCTATAGCAACGTATGCGTGTGAACCGTGGACGATCAATAAGTCGATTGCAAATTGGCAAGTTGGCTGCTTCGAATGAAAGATCCTCAGGCGCATTTTCGGACCTGTCAGGAAAAATGAAAGGAATGCGGAACTGTACGCTGATTACCGCGATATGAGCATTTCGAACTTCGCCAGGTTGCAGAGAATGAAGTGGATCGGACACGTGCTCAGAATGGAAAGTAGCCGGGGCCTGCTAGAAGTATATAGAAGCACTCCAGAGGAAACACAAGACCTAGGGGCAGGCCAAGGTCACGATGGAAAGACAACATACTGCAGATAGGACTGTCTGGGGCAGAAAGATCGAGGAGGCCAAGGGCAGCTTCATGCTTTGTTGCGCCAATGAAGATGTTTCTCTCGCATATACGATTCTCATAAATGTCTCGTCATATTTTGAGAGCAGATACTTGACGTTAACTGAAACGAAAAAGTTTATTTTATATCAATTGTTATTATAGAAGAGTAATTTTAATTATGAATGTATTATTCGGAACAATCATAACATATATAAACTATGATTATAACACTGTTACGTTTCGAGGTACTTCTTATGCCTCATCTTCAGATCTTTAAATATCATATTTCTTTCCATATTATATCCTAATATAGGTCATTTAATAATGTAATATTATTCATATTTAGTCCTATAAATACTGCAGACTCTGCAGTCTGCCTGATAGTTGCAAGTGTTTGGCAGCAAAATCTTGAAGGAATTATTATGCGATGATGAAATAATAGATTATTTTAACAGACTGATAGAATTATTCATATATAGGGACTAAATATGAATAATATTACATTATTAAATGACCTATATTAGGATATAATATGGAAATCAATATGATATTTAAAGATCTGAAGATAAGACATATGAAGTACCTCGAAACCTAACAGTTTTATAATCATAGTTTATATATGTTATGATAAATAAATATATAAATAAAAAGAAGAGATTTTTCCGAATAATACATTCATAATGAAAAAGTTTATATGACCCACAGTCCGATTGTCAACGGTTAGGAAGGAAAATAAAATGTTGCTGTTGTTCATGTCTTTCATCAGAAAAACTCAAATATATCTAATTGGTGTGCACGCAGAGAAAAAGAAGTGGTACCAAATTAAAGAAGAAAATATTTTCCAGAAGGCTAAAATGTTAAACCCTGAAAATAAAAAAGTAAGTTTCGCTCTAAATCATGCAGGAAATTAAATTTTAACATTTCTTATAATATTCGGACATTTTAAGGAGCTATTACTCTTTTATCTTTAGGTTATAAACTTCCGGTTCCATTTTAAAGTTAATTAATTGAAGAAGTTAATGATGAGATCCGCAAAATTCAAAACATAACGATAGAAGTTTAATACATCCTTAAAAAATCAGAATATTCTTAGAAATATTAAAATTTAATTTTCTGAATGATTTAGTGCAACACTTACTTTTTTTCATAACATAAGTTGTTAGGTTATGATCCTTTAAATAGGATTATGAGTTCCTTAGCCGCCATTTTTACCGAATACATTTTATTTTGCAGCCCTCAGCTGGGCACGAACCCATCGAAGGATACCAAATATGAAGATGCAAAAACAGGTTAGTGGTCTCTCACACTATCTAATAATTATAATATGGTGATTTCGAAATTTCAAGAAAACCATCCAATTCTTCTCACATTCAATCCGAAATCCTCCGAAAGATCCCAAACGCCCCTTACTTTGTCACCAGTAAAATAATTCATAAAGACTCAAATATCCCATTAGTCGCAGATCTAGCCCGAACTAGATATTCCTCTTTTTATTCCTAATTACCCGTCGACTCCAACCCACTCGTCCGCATTTATTTTACATTGATTCCTGATAATTCCCCGAGGCGGCTAAAAAGACGATGGCTTTGCGATCTTCTACATTAAATAAGCACTGAAGTGCTACCACTGGGCAGTTTCTTCACATGCCTGTATCACGCCCAATTAATATATTCACTTAATGTATAATACAGTTGTAAATGTCTTTTAAATTAAAAAAAAATGAATTTCAAGAATCTTAAGGTCTCACAAAGTTAAAAACAAATCTATTAAATTGATGTTAAATATAAATATAAATATAAGTAGCTATTGTAAATGATCCCAAACTCCACTGAAGAACGATAACTACCGGCCGAATCGTTCAGAATAACAGAGACAAGGAATGAAGACATATTGGGCCGAATATATAATAATAATAATGCTAGACCTTACCCAACCCGAAGGTTCGATGCCGATACCACCAAACTCCGCCTGCACAGACTCGTCCAATGTTCGCCGGTCAAGCCCAAGGATCAGCCTAAATGCAATCCCCCCATCGACGCTTCGGCCTACCTTTCGGACGCCTACCAGTCGGTTCAGCGAATACCAACTTTCTCGGAATCCGTTCCTCACCGAGCCCAACAACTTTACGCGACCATTTGAGTCTCCAAGATGCTATCAACTCAATTATATTCACAGAGTACAAGCTCCACAATTTCGCAGTACTTTTTTTCGAAAACCTTAACCCGTTGTTCATCGTTCAAAGTAAGCGGCCACGTTTCACATCCGTAAAGAACTGTAGGAAGAATAATAGTTTTATAAATTCTAGCCTTTAAGTTTTTAGATGGAAGCCGCGAACTAAGTAACTTAGCAACTGAATAATAACACTCATTTCCCACCTTTAACCGGGACTTTATTTCTTCCTGGATTTCATTTTTTCTTGTTATCATTGAACCTAAATACTTGAATTTCTCTACGTGTTCAAATGTATGCCCTGATATATCAATATCACCAAGATCGCCACCGTTTCTGCTACTAATCATATATTTCGTCTTATCGGTATTTAATTCGAGTCCTATTTCTTTACCGGTTTTTATTAACACACTTGTATTTAGTTGTATGGTTTCCGTGTCTTCACCTAGAAGTACCAAATCATCGGCATACCCCAAAATCGGAATCTTGTCACCCATATTTAAGCCTTTCTCGGTACACACCACCTTTTCTATGACATATTCTAAAGCTATATTGAAAAAAACAGGTGAAAGGGAGTCACTCTGTTTCAAACCCGATCGCACCTCAAATCTCTCGGAGTAATTATGACCGATTCTAACTTTATGAAATGCTTCCGACAAACACATCTCTACTAGGTTTACTAACTTTCTAGGTATTCTCTGTTCAATCATGGTGTTATACAGCTTCTGACAGTCTATGGAATTATAAGCCTTTTTAAAATCGATATAAAGTTGATAGACCAACGGTGTAGTCCATCAACTTTATATCGATTATTTATTTCAGCTTTTTTTCTAATATTTGACGTAAGGAAAATATTTGATCAATTGTCGAGCGATTCCGCCTAAAACCACATTGGTAGTCTCCGATAATTTCCTCAGCGTATTCAGTGATTGGGCCCAAATAAAAGCAAAAAATCTTGTCCGGACAGCACACGACTTTCACTTACTTCCATTGTTATAATCAATCTAAGAACAAGTAAATATAGTTCAAAAAGCTTCTAAGAATTTTATTTTGATTCGTTGAAAACATATGTTTTAAATTAAATAATATGAAATTGTTTATTAACGTCCCTTTATGCTGCTGTGGCTAATCGGACGATGCTACAGTGGGAGTCCTAAATTTTGCCTATCCAGGTTTTATTAGGATAGGGATCTTTAACGAGTTCCTGACATCGCACAGGCTCGGGACCACCTTTTAACCTCCCCTCCGAGGGATGGCATAACTAAGGGTTTTTTACTCCTATTAAAAAATCCTAGGACACCTGTGGGTTTGAACTCGTGACCTTTGGTATTGTATGATCATTAGTAAATTCAAAGGTTGATTGAAACCCTGTTATGAAAAAAGGTCCACTGTAATCATAAAGCCAAACATATTTGTATTGAGTGTACATAGTAAATATTATGTAAATAAATAAATTTTATTTCTTTTTATCAAAGGAATATCTAATTCAAATTGGGTTCACCCATAGCGTAGTAGCTAGTATAACAGCTTTCTTTGCCAAAGGTCGCGGGTTCAAAACCACGGGTGGCCCTAAGATTTTTTAATGGGAGTGAAAAATCCTTAGTTATGCCGTCCTTCGGAGGGGACGTTAAAAGGTGGTCCCGAGCCTGTGCGATGTCAGGTACTCGTTAAAGATCCCTATCCTAATAAAATCTGGTTTGGCAAAATTTAGGACTCCCACTGTAGCATCCTCCGATTAGCCATAGTTGCATAAAAGTGACGTTAAACGAATAAAAAAACAATCTAATTAAAATTGTTTTTACATAAAACGCCGTGGGGTCTATATTGGACGACAGCGCGTTGCTTTGTTATGACGTGGACAAATCCCCTTCACGGCCTCCTTGATCCCGTGACGCGGCCTCGGGGCGTGCCGCCATTGAAGTTCGCGAATGGACTTTTCCATTGGAGTTTATTATTGGCCAGAACGTTCTGGTTTCACTTTTCACTCGGTAGACAATGCTTCATTCATCCCCGGTGGTTATCCTTTGTTGTGCCTTCGTATTCACTTTTAATTGCGTTTCCTTCTCATATGGAAACCTCTTTGTAAAGGATAGTTCTAAGCTTGGCGAAGAAAGGAAGTTTGCGAGCGTCATCCGAGACGCCGGGAGAAACGTCACCACTCTTCATTATCTACTGATGGCGAGGATCGCATCCAAAAAACAGTGGGTAAACTATCTTTAGCTATTGCTTATGTACTAACAAATATATTCAACTCTAGTCTTTAAAGAAGAAAATCTTCTTTGCTTAACTTTGCTTAGTTAACAGCGTACTAAATCCATCCAACAGACAATCCTATAAACAGAGAAAAAATGAGATACTAGTAAGAGATACCTTCAGACACAATTTAGACATGTGGCAAGTTATATCAGATCAACCAAAAGAAAAACTTTACTGACCAAATTGGTCAGATGAACGTGAACAAGCCTTTTAGGAAAAATCTTGTGCGAGCAACACACGACTTTCACTTATCTCTGTTATTAAAATCGATTAAAGAATTTTCAAATACAGTTAGAGATAAAAACATTAAAGAATTAATTATATTGAATTAATATAGAAACATGTGTTTTATTAAAAAATCTATTGTTACTTTCACTTACTATATATAGTAAGGGAAAGTATTGCGATTGAAAAATTTTCGAATTCCAGTTTTCAACGGAAATACACATTTTAGGGTCCCCTGAGTCCAAATAACGAAGTCCCGCAAAAAGGTCTGTGTGCGTGTGTGTGTGGTAACACCCGAGAGGAAACGGTAAGTCCTATGAAACTGAAATTTCATATTTAAGACAACTATACGCCCGAGACGTGACAAAACTTTTTTCATTAAAATGAGCTTACTAGAAGAGCCACTTTGTATCATGCATTTTGCCCCTTTTTTCGATTTTCTTGAAAACGGTTCAGACGATTTTAATTAAACTCGCTATATCGATGTAAAATTTAATGGGCTTTAATATCATGTAGGTTTCATTCTGATTAAAATGGTCTGACAGGGCTTAAATGCCGATTTTTAAATTTTATTTCTCTAAAATACCTTTCATTTTGTTGATTATATAAAAATAACTATATTATCATGTTACCACTGATAAATAACAGCTAAATATGCAAGTTGAGCGAATTTGAATTGTAACTAAAGTAGAAAACTGAAAAAATATATTTTTAATGCAATTTTTTTTTTTGTACATAAGAGCGCAGTAATATACATGTATGATATACTGTTGGAAAGCTAAAGATTTTAGAAAAAATATTATCTCATACACAAGCTTTTAAAAGTTAATAGAGAGTGATGAAATGAACATAAAACTAACTGATTATTTTAGATAATAATATAATAGATTTTTTAATAAAACACATGTTTCTATATAAATTCAATTTAAATAATTCTTTAATAGTTTCACGTATTTTTAGCTCTAACTGTATTTGAAAATTCTTTCATTGATTTTAAAAATAGAGGTAAGTGAAAGTCGTGTGTTGCCCGCACCAGATTTTATTATTATCTAAAATAATCAGTTTGTTTAATCGGCTTTTTAACATTCTTTATTCAATTTTACAAGCTTGTGTATAAGATAATATATTTTCTAAAGTTTTCCTCTTTCAAACGGTATATTAAACGTCTATATTACTGTTCTTATGTTCAAAAACGAAATTGGCGAACTGTGCTTCATTGACGAGCCGCCAGGTTCAGCACGGTCAACATGAATTTACCTTTTCGGGAACCCAAAAACCAGTTGGTTTTATCGGCTTTTTATCACTCTCCATTACCCTTTACGATTCGTGTAGCAGATAATATTTTTTCTAAAATCATTAGCTATCCAACGGTATGTTATACATCCATATTACTATTGTTGTGTTCAAAAACACAAAAATATTTGTTCAGTTTCTCCTTTAGTTGTTTATTAAATTCGCTCAACGTGCATATTTAGCTGTTGATTTTCAATGGTAACAAAATAGTATAGTTATTTTTATAGATCTATAGAATTAAAAGTACTTTAGTTGAAGAAAATATCGGAATTTAAGCCCTGCGATACTATTTCAATCAGAATGAAACCTACATGATATTAAAGCCCATTTAATTTTACATCCATATAGCGAGTTTAATCAAAATCGTTAGATCCGTTTTTGAGAAAATTATAAAAAGGTGCGAAATGCATAGTATAAAGTAGCACTTCCGGTCAGCCGAATTTATTAAAAAAGTTGCTGTAACATCTCGGGCATATAGTTGTCTATCAGTTTCGTACGATTTTTTTTTTTCGCTTCCACAGAGTTACCACACACGGACACACAGACCTTTTTGCAGGACTTGGTTATTTGGACTCGGGGACCCTAAAACGTGTATTTCCATTGAAAAATGGAATTCTAAAATGTTCACGATCGCAATACTTTCCCTTAAAGTGAAAGTAAAAAACGAATGACTACTTGAAGAACTCAAAGAAATTTGATCGAGTTGTTTGATTAACGTCTTCTATTTCTTGGGATAATTCGCCAATAATAATACTAAATGAAAGATGTAAATTAAAAGCTGTCCATCGTGCCTCAAATATAGGAAGGTTTTCTGGCTCTTAAGGATTAGAATAAGTAGAGTTTTTAATGTAGATAAGGAAGAAGCATGAGTATACTGGATTAATGGAATTCCGGAATGCGGTGGAATGGACATAAAAGATAGGTTTGCTCACTAATATTCCCCAACTTTGACTACTGTTGCGCGGTGTATGGGGGTGTCTCTGGGGATCCTGAAGCTAAACTAAAACGATTATTTAACTGTCTGGTACGTTTCATCTTTGGGATGTCCAGGGACACCTCTGTGACCTGATTCTAAGAGTAGTTAAAGTGGCTTTACCCTTCGTACTGTTTTAAGTACTTCCTGGCATCCTTTCTCTTCCAAGTTCTCCGATCTCAACGTCCATCGTACATCTCTGATATACTTCCATTTGAATCCTCCATCCACTCCCGCAACACTCGTTCACGGTCTTCAGACCTGTATATAACGCCTCATCGAACCGCAGCTTTCGACAGATCTTTCCTTATCCGGTCCTCGTCCATATGGAATTCCATTCCTTCTTATATCCGTCATTCCAATACTCTTTCCATCTTCAAATCCCGTTTATTCAAACACTTCCTGTCTATCCAATTTTCAAACGACCTCAAGTGATTTGCAAATTTCAATAAAAATCGGCAGAGAGATACAAAAAAAAAGAAAGATTTATGAATTTTATTTTATGTATAATTTATTTTGCAATGTATACTTATATGAACATATTTTTATTTTTATTCTCGTCTAATTTGTTTTTCTAAATTATTATTAGAAGCTACCTATGAATTTGTAACTATTGTTTATTTTCTTTGTCATTTCTGTTGCTTTTTATTTATTTATTTATTTTTTACTCTAAAACATTGAAGTTCTAATTTAATTTGTCTGTAACATTATTCCGAAGGGACTTGTCCCAGAATAAATAATGAATTTATTATTATTAAAAAAGAATTGTTTGAAGACTAGTTCTGTGGAAGGGGAAAATATGGTCGGAATGGCTCGATCTTGTTTCCAGCAAGTGGACTGAGGATTTAAATTGAAGGAGGTTATATATAAATGAATGATCAATTACTTTTACACTGTTGGTCCTTGAGGTGTGCGTTTTCGTTTTTTTATTTTTTGCACGGATTGTGCTTTAAGTTGTAAACCATATTATGTACTATAGCATATAACATAAAAAGCTATTGATAAAGAAAGAGAATGTAAGGTAAATTGATAACATTTCAACTCAATATAACAATATGTCATTAGATTGATCAGTACACGTGTGTGTGATAGCAACCCAATACAGTTGGGCAGCGCTGTTAGGCTTTGTTGTACTTTTGATAAAACGAAGCATTTCTCTTTAGAGAGATTTCCTGTCTCTTAAGGATTAGAATAAGAAGATACCTAGTAGTTATATCGTTCGGGAATCAGGATAAATCCACACTTTATCTGCGTAATTTTAAGAAATGTGAGGGTAATAACCTTGGGAGATTCTGATTCTCCCGAGAGAGTCCTCCATATACCAGGCATCCGCTGTCAACGTGGGGGAGGAAATGAGTTGGTATGTAAATATTGTAAAAAATTCAGGTGCGGGCAACGCACGACTTTCACTTACCTCGGCTGTTAAAATCAATCTAAAAACTATTAAATATACTTCAATTTGAAAAAACATTTGAAGTTGATTTTAATAAAACGTGTTTTCATTTTCGTTAGAAACATATGATTTAGATTAAATAATATAACTCCATTAAATTGTTAATCAGTAATGAGTTTATTCCCTATTCGTCACTTTAAATCACCTTTTACAACTTTGTGTATGAGATAATATTTTTTCTAAAATCTTTCTCTTTCCAACGGTCATTATACGTCTATATTACTGTGCTTAATATCAAAAACACAAAATTACGTTAAAAAAAGTTTTTCTCTTTTATCCTTTAGTTGGTCATCAAATTCGTCCAACTTGTATATTTAGCTGTTATTTATCAGTGGTAACATGATAATATAGTTATTTTTATATAATCAACAAAATTAAAGGTACTTTAGAGAAAGAAAATTTAAAATATCGGCATTTAAGCCCTGTCAGGGGAAGAAAATTTTAAATATCGTAATTTAAGATCTGTCAGACTATTTCAATCAGAATTAAATAAAAAATACATGATATTAAAGCCCATTAAATTTCACATCAATATCAGGAGTTTAATCAAAATCGTTAGAGCCGTTTTTGAGAAAATCGTAAAAAGGTGCAAAATGCATGGTATTACTGTGCTTAATATCAAAAACACAAAATTACGTTAAAAAAAGTTTTCCTCTTTTATCCTTTAGTTGGTCATCAAATTCGTCCAACTTGTATATTTAGCCGTTCTTCATCGATGTCATCAAGATGGTATAGTTAATATTTTGGAATGTACCAAATTGAAAGTAGTTTAGGGGAAGAAAGATTCCGAGAAAGTTGGTATTCGCTGATCACTGGTAAACGTCCGAAAGGTAGGTCGAAGCGTCGATGGGAGGATTGCGTTAAGGCTGATCTCGGGGGCTTGGGCTTAAACGGTGAACATTGGACGAGTCTGTGTAGGAGGAATTTGGTGGTATCGGCATCGAACCTTCGGGTTCGCTAAGCCTATTATTATTATTATTATTATTATATAGAAACATGTGTTTTATTAAAAAATCGATTATATTATTATCTAAAATAATCAGTTAGTTTTATGTTTATTTCATCGCTCTCTATTAACTTTTAAAAGCTTGTGTAGGAGATAATATTTTTTCTAAAATCTTTAGCTTTCCAACGGTATGTCATACATGTATATTACTGCTCTTAAGTTCAAAAACAAAAAATTTCATTAAAAATATATTTTTTCAGTTTTTCTCCTTTAGTTACAATTCAAATTCGCTCAACTTGCATATTTAGCTGTTATTTATCAGTGGTAACATGATAATATAGTTATTTTTATATAATCAACAAAATTAAAGGTACTTTAGAGAAAGAAAATTTAAAATATCGGCATTTAAGCCCTGTCAGGGGAAGAAAATTTTAAATATCGTAATTTAAGATCTGTCAGACTATTTCAATCAGAATTAAATAAAAAATACATGATATTAAAGCCCATTAAATTTCACATCAATATCAGGAGTTTAATCAAAATCGTTAGAGCCGTTTTTGAGAAAATCGTAAAAAGGTAAAAAATGCATGGTATAAAGTGCCTCTTCTGGTTAGCCGAGTTACTGTAACATCTTGGGCGTATAGTTGTCTTAAATGTGAAATTTCATTTTCGTACGACTTTTAGTTTCGTGCTAGACTTACCATACACAGACCTTTTTGGGAATTGGTTATTTGGACTCAGGGTATCCTAAAAAATGTGATATATACAACAATAAAATGAGAATACAGAAAATAAATGATTGAAAAACTATCATAAGAATAAGAAGATTATTGATATAGAGACATATGGGGAAGATACACCCAAATCTTCTATAAAATATGAAAGAAACAAGAATGCTGGGGGGCACATGAAACAGATGAGGGAAAAACTGAGATACTGGAAATAATAGACCTAGACTGTTTAGATAGGGATGAAGATATGACAAGGCCAAAAGAAATTGGATTCCTTGCGAGAAAAGGAGTGGCGGCTACCGAAGAAAGAAGATAGGAGGGATCGGTCATTATAATGATTGAGTACTTATAATAACAAATCTTATTCAGAATTTTACAATCAATTAGTGTCTGCTTGGGATAATAAGTGTTGGAAAAGCAGAGATTTTAATGTCGATAAGGGAGAAGCATGAAGTATACTGGAGTAATGGAATTCCGGATGGCGGTCAGTAAATGAAATAACTAAATAGTTTCAACTATTTATTGCTTGCCAACGTTTTGACCAGCATTGTGGGGCATCATCAGGGCGTATGGTGGGCCAAAGGAAACTGATGGTAATTTTCAGTCTCTCAGTTTCTTCCCTTGTCTGTTTGATGTACCATCTTAAAGAAGAACAAGAACTCATGTTTCTCTCATATTTTATCTGTTTAATCTCTGTGTGTACGTCTTTACTACATGTCCATAGAAACCTAATCTTCTTATTATTATATCCGTTCCCCAATCATGCATTTTTTGTATTCTCATTTTATTGTTGTATATGTACATATATATAATGGGTGTTTCGTAATTGTATGGCACTATTTTTGGTAAGTGTTCACAAAAACAAAATAAACAAAAAAGTTTATATTAACATATATCTCAAACTCATTTATCAAACAGATGTCAAAGGTTAAAGATTTATTATTTATTTACTACAATAAGACTGACTGTACAAATTTTAACATGTTTTAATACTAAATAACAGGTTTTAATCACCTGCTAAACAAATTAACGATAAGCAATGACAGTAGTTGCTAATCTATTTGTCTAGTTCTGTGTTTTAGTGTGAGTGAATACTGTGACACAGTTCAATTCATGAATATAATGGGAGACACCATAAATTTATTCACTTTTGCATATCTTCAGTTAGGAAAGTTTCCACGATATCTTCGAACAGAAGAAGCACTGTTTCTATGCATGTCAAAAGCAGGTCTGTTTGTTCTGTAATGTCCAGGGGTCCGTGATGGGTCATTTGGAAATAATTCAGTAATTCTCAACGGTCAATTAATTATATCCACTATGAAAAAAAATCTGGTGCGGGCAACACACGACTTTCACTTACCTCCATTTTTAAAATCAATGAAAGAATTTTCAAATACAGTTAGAGATAAAAATACGTGAAATTATTAAGGAATTAATCAAATTGAATTTATATAGAAACATGTGTTTGATTCAAAAATCTATTATATTATTATCTAAAATAATCAGTTAGTTTTATGTTCATTTCATCACTCTCTATTAACTTTTAAAAGCTTGTGTATGAGATGATAATATTTCTAAAATCTTTAGCTTTCCAACGGTATATCATACATGTATATTACTGCTCTTATGTTCAAAAACGAAAAATTGCATTAAAAAAATATTTTTTCTGTTTTCTCCTTTAGTTGGGTATCGAATTTATTCAATTTATATATTTACCAGTTTTTCATCAGCGTTAACAAGATAATCTAGTTATTATTATTGAATCTACAAAATTAAAGGTACTTTAGGGGAAGAAAATTTAAAATATCGGCATTTAAGCCCTGTCAGACCATTTTTATCTAAATAAAACCTACATGATATTAAAGCCCATTAAATGTTACATCGATATAGCGAGTTTAATCAAAATCGTCGGAACCGTTTTTGAGAAAATCGAAAAAAGGTGCAAAATGCATGGTATAAAGTGCCTCTTCTGGTAGGCTCATTTTGATGAAAAAAGTTTTGTCACGTCTCGGGCGTATAGTTGTCTTAAATATGAAATTTCAGTTTCATAGGACTTACCGTTTCCGCCCGGGAGTTACCACACACACAGACCTTTTAGCGGGACTTGGTTATTTGGACTCAGGGGACCCTAAAACGTGTATTTCCGTTGAAAACTGGAATTCGAAAATTTTCACGATCGCAGTACTTCCCCTTACTATATATAGTAAGTGAAAGTAAAAAGGATCGTTCGAAGACTTTAGTTGTTTGGAAGTTCGGAATGGCGCGATCTTGTTTCCAGCAAGTGGACTGAGGATTTGAATCGAAGAAGACTGGATATATGAATGATTACATAGGGAACTTTTATGGGTCTTTCTTATTCTTATTCTTATTCTTATTCTTAACAACATACCTAGTAGTTATTTTGTTCGGGAATCAGCACAAATCCACCCTTGACCAGAATACTAGTGAGAAATGTGAGATCGTCTGGGGAGGCTTTCGTTCTCACAAGAATGTCCTCTATGTATTGTCAAAGTGGAAGAGGATGCGTTCGTATTTAAATATTGTAAAAGAGAATAAATTTGCTTAGTTAATCTATTGAATGGAATCTTAGTTTAAGTCACTTTATGCTGCTATGATTAACCGGCCGATGCTACAGTGGGAGTACTAAGTTTTGCCTATCCAGGTTTGATCAGGATTGGGATCTTTAACGAGTACCTGACATCGCACAGAATCGGGACGTTAATTATTTTTCTTCCCCTCTCCCCTCCCGAAAGACTTGATAATAAAATATTTCTACTCCTTTTAAAAAATTACTAGGGTCATCTACCGAGTTTTAACCTGCGGTCTTGGGTATAGAAAGCTGTTATGCTAGACACTACACCACAGGTGACCCGTTTTTTTGACACTTAACATATTCTCATACCCAACCAGACCCACACAGTCCTTATTTTCGGAACTTTAAAACTGTTTTGGACTTCAGAAACCTGTATTTGAAAACTCGAATTTTAAAATTTTAATGACCCTAATAATTTTCTTTATTATATATTTCATGAATGTTTTAGGTCCCCTCCAACGGACGGCATAACTAAGGAATTTTTACTCCCATTAAAAAATCCTAGGGCCACCTGTGGGTTTGAACCCGGGAACTTGAGCATAGGAGGCTGTTATGCTAACCACCATGCTACAGGTAATCTCCTGGTAGTATTTCGCTACTTAATAATCCTGTGTTAACTATGAAAAAGAACAACAGCAACAAAAACCTTTACCTCTGTTACCCAAGAAGGGTCTTGGGCTTAGTACATTTAGAGGTTCTTACATTTTCACGGCCATCGGCTATGCTAGGAGGTGATCAGGCCTTGATCACGCTCAGCCGCCAGGTTTTTCCCCATTTTGGGTATCCACTTTAAAGAGGCTGGGTCAACCCCAGGAGGGTATCCATAACCCAGAGTCGTCTCATGACTGAAATCACAGAATAAATAATTTTGCATCAGCCGGGGTTCGGACCCAGGACCGTGAGAACTCCATACTAGTTCTCTATTCACTAGACCACCACGCTTCATCTTAAATAAGATAATAGTATAATTTTATTTTATTAGTTTAAACTCGGCCAGAATGGGAGACCCTCACAGACACACATACTAAGAAATCTTTACGGGACTTGATCATTTGGACACCAACAGACAATAAAAACTCTAATTCCAAAATTTTCACGATTACAATAATTTCCCTTACTGTTTGTTATTTGATTGTTCATTTAACGTCACTTTTCTGCCACTGTGACTAATCGGATTAAGCTTCGTTTCCGATTAGCCAATTTAACGTAATTATAGTTAATGTAACATCACGGACAATTATAGTTGCTTAAAATAAGAAATTTCACTTTCGTACGAATTTTCGCTTGGTAGTTACCACACTAGGACACAAACACGGACTTCAGTCAGGAGACCTTAAAATTTTTGTATCCGTTGAAAACTCGAATTCAATAATTTCCCCATATTGTTTGTTTATTTATTTAACGTCACTTTATACTACTATGGCTAGTCGGACGATGCTACAGTGGGAGTCCTAAATTTTGCCTATCCAGGTTTCATAAGGAAAGGGATCTTTAACGAGTACCTGACATCGCACAGGTTCCGGAACATAATTTTTTCTGAAGGAAGATACCAAGGTTTTAACTCCCTGTCAAAAAATCCTTTGGTCATCTGTTGAGTTTAAACCAGAGACCCCAGGTACAAAATGATGTTATGCTAGTCACTATACCACAGGTGACCCTGGGCAGATTTCATCATATTCCTAAGATCAAGTTATAAAGGAAGTTAAAAGTGGATATTTGAGTGTGAAATATTAAGTAAAACTTCCAAAAAAATTATAAAAGAAAAGAAGATAAAGTTATTTTGATACTAAAGATGTCTCTAAGCTTACTACTCCATCAAAGCTCCCTGACTACAGATAGGATCCACACCGTGCGAGTACAGATGTTCCTACAGAACTTGGTTCTGACGGTACGGAACCGACCTTGTTACTTATTGAGCCTACTCACCTAGGAGATAGAGATGTTGAGCTGCTGAGCAGAGGACTATCGGGACTGTACTGGTCCCGAAGACACCATCGAAGACAATGGACCATTGAATCCCTCCATATAGTTCAGATAACAGTACTCGGCTGGCAACTATCTCCTTGATGATCTCTTCTTTACTTTCTAGCCTGTAGCAGTGTCACACTTAATATTAACATCCAACGCTAATTCACCTTCAGGCTCTTCTAGAAGCTTCTCCAAAGTCGCTTTCAGTACGAACCTTTATACTGCAAAAGCTTCTCTTGTGTTACTTGTAGACAATTTGGCAATACCTACAATGATACTTATAATAAGGGATGGGTATAGTGTGAGGCGACACAGCTTTGTAGGTAGGGAGCATTGACAACCGACAAACCTGTACAAGAACAAGGGTCTCGGGCTCAGTACATATGGAGATTCGTACTGTTTTTAGGCCAACGGCCGTGCAATGAGGTGATTCGGCCGAGATCACGCTCAGCAGCCTGGTTTTTCCTCCATTTTTGGGTACCCAATTTATAGAGGCTGGGTCTGTCCCAGAAGCGTCTCCATACCTCAGGATCGCCCCCCGGCTGAAATAACAGAATAAATAATATGCTGCCTCAGCTGGGATTCGAACCAGGACCTGGAGCACAGCAGACTAGCGCTCTATCCACTAGACTGTGCCGCTCTCCTGCAAAAGGTTCTCTTGTGTTACTTCTAGATATATTGGCAATAGCTACAATGATACTTATAATAAGGGATGTGTATAGTGTGAGGCGACACAGCTTTGTAGGTAGGGAGCATTGACAACCGACAAACCTGTACAAGAACAAGGGTCTCGGGCTCAGTACATATGGAGATTCGTACTGTTTTTAGGCCAACGGCCGTGCAATGAGGTGATTCGGCCGAGATCACGCTCAGCAGCCTGGTTTTTCCTCCATTTTTGGGTACCCAATTTATAGAGGCTGGGTCTGTCCCAGAAGCGTCTCCATACCTCAGGATCGCCCCCCGGCTGAAATAACAGAATAAATAATATGCTGCCTCAGCTGGGATTCGAACCAGGACCTGGAGCACAGCAGACTAGCGCTCTATCCACTAGACTGTGCCGCTCTCCTGCAAAAGGTTCTCTTGTGTTACTTCTAGATATATTGGCAATACCTACAATGATACTTATAATAAGGGATGTGTATAGTGTGAGACGACACAGCTTTGTAGGTAGGGAGCATTGACAACCGACAAACCTGTACAAGAACAAGGGTCTTGGGCTCAGTACATATGGAGATTCGTACTGTTTTTAGGCCAACGGCCGTGCAATGAGGTGATTCGGCCGAGATCACGCTCAGCAGCCTGGTTTTTCCTCCATTTTTGGGTACCCATTTTATAGAGGCTGGGTCTGTCCCAGAAGCGTCTCCATACCTCAGGATCGCCCCCCGGCTGAAATAACAGAATAAATAATATGCTGCCTCAGCTGGGATTCGAACCAGGACCTGGAGCACAGCAGACTAGCGCTCTATCCACTAGACTGTGCCGCTCTCCTGCAAAAGCTTCTCTTGTGTTACTTCTAGATATATTGGCAATACCTACAATGATACTTATAATAAGGGATGTGTATAGTGTGAGGCGACACAGCTTTGTAGGTAGGGAGCATTGACAACCGACGTGTTGGGTAAAATTAGTTGTTGGGAAGAGGGGGAGGGGCGACTAGTGTCGTTATTAGGAGTCGCTGAATTTTCTGCCGATTTGTGTAATTTTAATGGATAGTAAATTTAAAAACGTTGTAAACGATTACGCAATGGTGTATTATTTCCAAATAACTGTTTATAGCTGCTAATTTTTTCGATTTTTCTCTAATTTCAATAATTACCGAGTTGTGGTGGAGTTGCATCTATTATAATTTGTGATGAGAATATATCTGTGGCGGTCGTGAAAAACTGGATAACTCTAGTTATATCAAAAATGAGTTAACTCCACGTATCGCTCCCTCAGACCGTCTCCCACGTCTTGTTAAATTGGTGAAAAGAAAGTTGAAAGAACCTGTAAAATGAAAGATTTTGACCTAACTATGTATTCACGATTGCCACAGATATATATTGTTGTCTCGAAAGTTTGACATCTCATATAGACCAATGAAGAGAGGAATTAGGAAAATTCCTATAGTTAATATAATTGTTAATAACTGCTGTAAGGCGAATGTAGCCTGCTCCGGAAGATTCCGTCCGCTGTTTGGAAAATAACCAGCAACCACAGCAGCTGCATCTTCTCTCTCGTTATATAACATACAGTTCATCACGATTTTCGATTTTTACTTTCACTTACTATATATAGTAAGGGGAAATATTGCGATCGTGAAAATTTTCGAATTCCAGTTTTCAACGGAAATACACGTTTTAGGGTCCCCTGAGTCCAAATAACCAAGTCCCGCAAAAAGGTCTGTGTGTGTGTGTGTGGTAACTCCCGGGCGGAAACGCCCATGCATTTTGCACTTTTTTTCGATTTTCTCGAAAACGGTTCCGACGATTTTGATTAAACTCGCTATATCGATGTAAAATTTAATGGGCTTTAATATCATGTAGGTTTTATTTGGATAAAAATGGTCTGACATGGCTTAAATGCCGATATTTTAAATTTTCTTCCCCTTAAGTACCTTTAATTTTGTAGATTCAATAATAACAACTAGATTATCTTGTTAATGCTGATGAAAAACCGGTAAATATATAAATTAAATAAATTCGATACCCAACTAAAGGAGAAAACAGAAAAAATATTTTTTCAATGCAATTTTTGTTTTTGAACATAAGAGCAGTAATATACATGTATGATATACCGTTGGAAAGATATAGATTTTAGAAAAAATATCATCTCATACACAAGCTTTTAAAAGTTAATAGAGAGTGATGAAATGAACATAAAACTAACTGATTATTTTAGATAATAATATAATAGATTTTTTAATGAAACACATGTTTCTATAGAAATTTAATTTGATTAATTCCTTAATAGCTTCAAGTATTTTTATCTTTAACTGTGTTTGAAAATTCTTTCATTGATTTTAAAAATGGAGGCAAGTGAAAGTCGTGTGTTACCCGCACCAGATTTTTTAAATTATTTTATTTACTGATATTTACATTTGTATAAAGGAAAATACAGGAAAGTACTTTAATGAAAACAAGTGAAGAAATATGGCTTGAAATAAACATAAGGATAAGGCGAAATGTATGGTTAGTAAGAGAAAGGGTGATAGTAGTACATCAGAATACATGTTTCAACATGTTGATGGATTGAAGTATTGGGTTGTCTGGAAAGTTCGTAGGTTGTCCGTAAATTCGGACAAGAATCAAAATTGATGAACAGCTTAAAATGTATTTATTTAATCTACAAAATAGTTACCGCCTTTTCCCTACGGCTTTCCCTTTTGTCTAAAAATCACCTCCTGAAGAACAATAAAAGGTCCGTTTTGACGTCATCTTCTGAAGAGTAGGATTTCCCTTGTAGATTTTTTTCGAAGTAACGGAAAAGATGGAAATCCGAAGGAGCGATGTCGAGAGAGTACGTCAGGTGAGATAAAACCTCCCATCTGAAACTTAATAACTTTTGCCGAGTGCTCAAAGATAGATGGGGCCTAGCGTTGTCTTGGTGGAATAGCACTCCTTCCTGATTTGTCGACGCTGGCCATTTCCCTTCAGTTGCTGCCAACAATCGATCTAACTTGGCGCAGCAAAAGTCCGTATTTATAGTTTTGTTTACATCCTGCCCTACAGTGCCCTTTAATGATATCCCGCTTGTCCCTGCTGGACAGATCCGTTATTTAGGCCTCCTGCTTGACAAACGTCTTACATGGAATCCGCATACAAGACTGAAAAGACAAGAAACTGCTCGCCGATTTCGGTTACTTCAACATTTACTTAACAGACGCTCTAACCTTTCACTTAACTACAAAGTAATCATTCACATGACAATCATAAGGCCTATCTGGAGTTACGGAGGTGAGCTTTGGAAAAGATTGCCTTGTTCCCATTATAAGAAATCTCATCCCAGAGTTTCCCCCGAACTACGATTGCCAGATCGTCAGCAAAGCCGAGCGTAGTAGTTTTTTTTGGAAGAGGTAACCTGAGCACCGTGGGATCACTTGTAGCTGGGTGGCTAGCGTAACAGCCTTTTATGCCAAAGGTCACGGGTTCAAACCCGCAGGTGGTCCTAGGATTTTTTAATGGGAGTAAAAAATCCTTAGTTATGCCGTCCTTCGGAGGGGACGTTAAAAGGTGGTCCCGAGCCCGTGCGATGTCAGGTACTCGTTAAACATCCCTATCCTAATAAAACCTGGATAGGCAAAATTTAGGACTCCCACTGTAGTATCGTCCGATTAGCCATAGTAGCATAAAGCGACATTAAATAAATAAACAAACAACTTGAGTACTGTGTCATACATAATATTCCACAACAGTGGTCCTAGAACCGAACCCTGAGGAACGCCACTTGTGACCTTGTAGGTTTTTAATCCTGCTTCCGTATCATACCTTAAGATTCTTTCGGTAAAATAACTATCAATAATCTTGATAAGGTAATGTGGGACTTGAATGTTATGAGACAAGTATTGTACACATCTAGGATTTGTGGCCTTGAATTGATAGCTATTTTCAAGGCAATATTAGGTGTGTTATCCGGGCTTGGAGCTTTGGAATACGCTATTTTCCTGCATGATAAGTCTTGCTCTTACTTTTTTTCCAATGGGTACTTCTGAGCGTCTTGGAAATACCACTGCCACTATTTTTTCTAACCATTCTGGACAGCTCGCGTGTGTATGTGTGTGTCCAGCTCAAAAACGAAAGTCGTACAAACATGAAATTTCGTATTTGATACAACTATTCGCGCGAGATGTTACAGCAACGTTTTCTTGAAAATCGGCTTACCGGAAGATCAACTTTTTATCATACATTTTTCACATTTTTTACGATTTTCTCCAAACGTCTTTTATTTAATTATTTTATTTAATTAGACACGCTATGTCGATGTAAAATTTAAAAGACATCACCTTTTTAAAAAACAAAACAAATTCTATTAGGTTAGATCAGGCACGATTTTTCTTATCATATTTTGCAATGCCAGGGAATTCTAATTCCGACCATTTGATAGATAAAATACCATTATTATATTAAAATGTGAGTTTAAGGAAATTTGTATATTAAATTTATGTGGCAGAATGAAATAAATTTAAGAAATACAATGAGAAAACTTAATTTAATAGAAAACCTTCGAAAACCGAAACGATGCAATTAAGTTGTTTAAAACAACCTAAAAACTGATCATCATGTTAAAACCATTTATCAAAATTATATTGAGGATGTATATAGCTTTTTTCAGTCAAATTCATAATTTTTTCAGTCAAATTCATAATTTTTTCAATCGAATTCATAATTTTTTCAGTCAAATTCATAATTTTTTCAGTCAAATTCATAATTTTTTCAGTCAAATTCATAATTTTTTCAGTCAAATTCATAATTTTTTCAACCAAATTCATAATTTTTTCAGTCAATTTCATAATTTCTTGTACCCATTTCATACAGTCAATTTAATGAGGTTTTGCTACCAAGAACTTAACATTTTTATTAAATCTTGTTGTTGTTTATCCATTTAACGTCACTTTATGTTACTCTGCTTAATCCGACGGTGCAGCGGGAGTCTTAAGTTTTGCCTATCCAGGTTTACTTTTTCCAGTTCCACTTTTTAAATCTTTTAAGAGTCACCTGTGGTGCACAAATATAGGGCGATCTGCTGGTTTAGGACTTGCGACCTTAAGCATAGAAGGCTGTTATGCTAGCCACTACTCCACAGGTGACCCTCAATGAATTCAACATGGTGTTTGAATCTGCCGGGTTTGAACTCGTGACCTTGAGCATATTAATCTTTAACACCTTGCTGAATGCATCCAGGGTCACCTGTGGAGTAGTGGCTAGCATAACAGCCTCTTTTAAAGGACGAAATAACCAAGGATTTTTACTCCCTAAAAGCAAACATAGGGCCATCTGCCAGGTATGAACTCGCTATCTAGTGGATAGAAGGCTTTTATGCTAGCCACTGCGCCACAGGTGACTCTCAATGCATTCAAGAAGGTGTTTGTCATCATCAGGGCATTACTGAGCCATGTCCAAGCATAAACTCAATTTATCAAAATAATAGCGGTGATTCAATACGTATTAAATGAACTAATAAAAAAGCATAAAAAGAAGAAAACGATAAATTAGTAGTTATATATTACGAGATTAGGTGCTTCTGCCGTATAGTAGGAAATATAGTACCTTTTGGAAGGAAATGAAAGCAAAGGTTATATCTGTTTACAGAGGATATAGTACCTTTTGGAAGGAAACATGGATATAGTACCTTTTGGAATGAAATGCAATTTTCAAATACGTTTTTAAAGGATTTCTACGTTTTTTAGATGAAATCTGATGACGGATTTAGATAAAACAACCATTAATATACAAATATGTCAATATCTCCAAATTTCCAAAAAAATGTCCTTTAGTACCTTTTGGAAATCTACGTCTCATTACTTTATTAAAAGCCGACCGACGAACCATTGCTTTTGCTGATAGACCCGTGACGTTTCTAGTTTGCTATCTCGCTTCTATCGACTAGAAATTTCAGATGGAAAAGTTCAGATTGGACTTGGGAGGAGGAAAGTTGGTCTCAATACTTATCGAGATGAAACTTAGTTGGACTTTTTAATCATTATAGGTATTTCTCATCTATACTAATTTTATAAAGCTGAAGAGTTTGTTTGTTTGAACGCGCTAATCTCAAAACTACTGGTTCGAATTGAAAAATTCTTTTTGTGTTGGATAGTCCATTTATCGAGGAAGGCTATAGCTATATAGCACACGCTGCGACCAAGCGAAGAATCCAAGAGTGAAGAATCAGTGGAAAATGTGGAAAAAAACGGAAAATTTACCTCGCATCCCAATGATTCCAAATGATTTACTTTTAAATTTTAAAATAATATAATTTCCCGTTGAATTATATTTTGTCGTAACAATTAATAAATCACAGGGGATAGGAATCGATTTATTAATTCGGGATATAGCATTCTTGACGCTTTTCATCCTGCCAACTACAGTGAGTGTCAAAAGTATTCGGAAATCATATTCTTTAATGGTTTCAAATGTTCAAATTCTCTCTAAATTCCAAATCGGAAACCACTTAATTCCGAATACTTTTGACACTCCTATTTTTATATTTTTCGTAAATTAACGTTGAAAACCGTTAAATATAAAATGACTATTGTCGTGATTTTTGGGTTCGTCTAATGTATACCTTCCTCTTAACATTATAAAGTGAGTAACAACTCTTTAAAAACAGGAATAATAACTCAAAAGCAAGTAAATTACATAATGATATTGAATTCCGAATCATTTCAAAGCTCACTGTATATGTCGCATTGTCAAGATCGGGTTGCGGAGAAAATCAGTAGGTTCTTCTGCCACAAGAGAATAAAAATAAGAATATCATTTAAGAAGAAGTTCTTTAAAATATATTTTTTTGAAAACTGCTAAATCCCGATCATAACAGAAAATTCCGCGGACGAAGTCGCTGGCAACAGCTAGTTTATCGATAAAGGTTTAAATGTGGGTGATAAGATTCCAGTTTTGGGATATGCCGATGATCTGGTACTGCTAGGTGAAGACGCGGGAACCATACGGCTAAATACAAGTGTGTCAATAAAAACCGGTAAACAAATAGGTCTCGAATTAAATACCGAAAAGACGAAATATGTGATTAGTAGCAGAAACGGTGGTGATCTTAGTGATATTGATATATCAGGGCATACTTTTGAACACGTAGAGAAATTCAAGTATTTAGGTTCAATGATAACAGGGAAATGCGTGTTATTATTCAGTTGCTAAATTATTTAGCTCGCGGCTTCTGTCTAAAAACTTAAAGGTTAGAATTTATAAAACTATTATTCTTCCGACGGTTCTTCACGGAAGTGAAACGTGGCCGCTTACTTTGAAGGATAAACAAAGTACAAACAAAGTAGTAGGCTTAAGGTTTTCGAAAACTAAGGTACTGCGTAAAATATTTGGTCCGAAGAGAGATGAGTCCATGGGAGTTTCGAAGGTTGTACAACGTAGAATTGCGGAGTTTGTACCCTGTGAATATAATGAGTTGATAGCATCGCGGAGACTCAAATGGGCCTAAATTTGTTGGGCTCGGCGAGGAACGGATTCCGAGAAAGTTTGTATTCGCTGAACCGACTGGTAGGCGTCCGAAAAATAGGCCGAAGCGTCGATGGGAGGTTTGCATTAAGGCTGATCTCGGGGGCTTGGGCTTGACCGGCGAACATTGGACGAGTCTGTGCGAGTCGGTAAGCCTATTATTATTATATAATTTAATCTAAATGATATGAATACAACGAAAATGATTATTTGTTTTATTAAAATCAACTTAATCGAATTTAAGTACCCTTAATAGCTTTTAAATTGATTTTAACAGTCTAGGTAAGTGAAAGTCGTGTGTTGCCCGCACCAGATTTTTATTTTTTAAACTAAAGGTGGTCCCGAGCATGTGTGATGTCCGGTACTCGTTAAAGATCCCTATCCTTATAAAACCTGGATTGGCAAAATTTAGGACTCCCACTGTAGCATCCTCCGATTAATCACAGCAGCAAAAAGTGTCGTTATAAAAATATACAGACAAACTTTTTAAACAGTAGTTATGGCAGAGAAGTTTTCCTTATGAGTGAGTTATTCCCCTATGACCTCACTCACAATCAACTTCTTCATCAAAAATAGTTTATCCTACGTTAGTTTAGCTTCACTAATAATATCTTATTTTGAACTGTCCCAACTGTTATCATTGTGCACGGCCATATAGATAGATAAGGATACACCTCCACATTGCCTTCATTATCTCCCTTAACCTTATCGTTATTAGCAACGTTATCATTAGTTATCTGTTCGGCCGCCGCGTGGCTATAGCGGTGCCTGCACTCCCCAGATTAGATTAGATTACTATTTAATGGATCTAATGTAGTCTCTGTTGATTCATGTAGTGTTTTATTACCTATTATATCGCTCATATCAATTACCCTGATAAAGAAAAAAATCTTAAAACGATATAAAAAAATAATGGATGAAGTTAAGTGATTGTTAACCACAATCTCCAATTTTATTTCCAAACGATTTATCAAGCACTCACGTGGTCACCTTAGTGTTTCAAAAGTTGACAACGCCTGTGACGCTCTACATTTTAATGGAGGTTCCCTAATCGTTTAAATTTGTCTAGGCTAGGTTTTAAAAGAACTGTCCTCCAAGAGGTTAAAAAGATTTTTTTTTAACATCATTTATTGAAATTTACAACTATACTTCACAATATAACTAGTAAATGTGACAAAAGAAAAATGACATGAAACAGACTTTTCTATACTAGAAGGTCTTGAGGCCATCTTCTTTTCAGACGTCTCGGAGGATTGTCAGGAATGTAATAAGGAACAAGGATTGAAACTAGTGGGAATTTGTTATGGAAGGAGTGATATTTGGTTTGGGCCAGATCAGTAACAAATGGAACATTTATGTCATTATGGACGAGTTTATTCGTTACAAAGTAAGGAGCGTTGGAGATTTTACGATGGATTTTGGATTGTAAGGATTGGATCCGGGAAGAGTTCGACGGTTTAGTAGAGCCCCAAAGCTAAACTCCGGAAGTCCATATAGGCCTAATGATTGTCATGCAGATGGGTCTTTTGTAGTATAGTGGAAGGTTAGAGCGTTTGTATAGTAAGTGTTGAAGTAATCGAAAGCGGCTAGCAGTTTCTTGTCGTTTCAATCTAGTTTGCGGATTCCATGTAAGACGTTTGTCAAGCAGGAGACCTATGTAGCGGGTCTGTTCGACCGAGACAAGTGGAATATTATTAAAGGATACTGTAGGACTGAATTTATTTTAATTCTCCAATTCTGACACCATACCTAAAGTTCTCTAATGTGAGATTGTAGGGTTTGAGAGGCAATAGTGGGATCGTTATTGACTGATAACATACGTAAGTGCCATCAGCATACGTAGAAAGGAAAGTGTTGGGATTGGTTGTGATGTTAGCTGTATAAATTGTGAAGAGAATGGGTCCCAGGATACTGCCTTGTGGGACGCCAGCGGACTGAACAAAAAGGGATGAATAGGGACTATTTCATTTATTTTGAAGGATCTGTCAGTGAGGTAGGACTGCATGATGAGGAAGTTTGTTGAAGGGAGGAATTTTCAGAGTTTGTAAAGCAGTCATGGGTGCCAGACTCGGTCTAAGGAAAATGAAATTAAAATTAAAATATTACCTATCTGTATGTGACAGACCTCGACCGAGTCGTCTCCGCACTGTGGGGACGGCAAATCCAATGAGAGAAGAAGAAATCCCATTCGTTAACAACAAATCATGTCTCGGGAAATGGAAATCTCTGTCTCACATAATGAAAGTAATCTTAGGATGGGTGCATTTCTAAGAATGACAGGACAAAGGCTAACCACTTCCCTAAAACAAAATAAAGTGGATTGATGCGAAGTGCTCCTTGGCTGTTACACCAATGGTCTTTATCGAAAGATTTTGTTTAGCAATGAGAACATTTTGAGAATCCAAGACATTTTTTTTATTTATTGAGATATATTACAATTTGTTTCTATATGAACATTAGTAATAGTGATATAAGATCCCATTCACACAATATATACAGTATACAATGATAAAGTCAACTTAAATAAAATATATATACAAAGAAAACAAACAACAACCTATAATTGAGGTAAATACAAATAAATGATATATATAGAATTAAATAATAATAAATATAAAAACAATACAAATCAAAACATTAACTTATGATTGAGATAAATAAAAGTTCGCCAATAAACAAACATCATTCAAACAAACATAACTATATACAAAATATATAAGTGCTATAGGGACCCCGGACTGGAACCCAAGAGAATCCAAGAGATCCTAGACCCTCGCTCTCAGCCGCGTAAATGTACGTGTGTATGCACAAAGCTCTAAAGAAGCACAGGAACACTAGAAGATTGGAAAAATATCATCACCCTTTCTCAGTGATAGTTTGCTTTGATGACAACACAAAGCTTCATTTTTTTTTTTTTTTTTTTTTTTTAACGCTCAAAACTAGTAGGTCATTATTTTGGGACCTCTTGTCAAGCCTCTAAATGATAGTCATTGGGTTTTCTAGCAGGATTCCGCTCCAGCTCGTAAGGCCAGGTCAACCCAACAGTGGCTACAAAAGAACATTCCAGCATCCATCTCTGGCTCTGATTACCGGGTTCGGACTCATAATATTCCAAAACCTTAACAAAAGTTACTTTTTGTAATAATTACATTCTCCTAGAATATTATGGGTCCGAACCCGGCTGATGGTCCTTGAATTTTTAAAGAAAATTTAAAAATCCTTGGTCATGCCGTCCTTCGTAGAGGGCCTAAAATAGCGGTCCGGGATCTGAGTGATTTGAGGTACTCGTTTAAGACTCCTATCCTAATTAAAACTTCATTTGTCCGTCCCATGTCTTTAATCTAAGCCTGTATCTTCTGACCAGACTTCATGCGTTGATTTCGGACCATGTCTTCTTGAAAACAATTATTCTATCTTTACATAAGGCAAGTTTTTCATTCCAGTTATGTTTGTAGTCACCCTAACATAGAAAAAAAATCTAGTACGCGCGACACCACTTTCACTAACCTCCTTTGTTAAAATCAATTTAAGAATTTTTAAATACATTTAGAGATGGAAATAAATTGTTAAAGAATTAATTATTTTGAATTTGAATAGAAATATGTGTTCTAATTTTTGTTATTTCTTTAACACCCCTTTATGCTAACCGGACGATGCTACCTGACATCGCACAGGCTCGAGACCACCTTTTTATGTCCTCTCCAAAGGACGGCATAACTAAGGATATTTGACTCCCATAAAAAAATCTCAAAGCTACCTGCGGGTTCGAACGCATAATCTTGGGCATAGGAGGCTGCTTTGCTAGTCACTATGCTACAGGTGACCCCCAAGTGTTTTATTAAATAATTAATTTTATTATTATATACGAGAATCAGTTTAATTATCGGCTTTTTATCACTCTACGTTAACTTTTACAATTTTGTGTATATGATAATATTTGTCTAAGCTCTTTAGCTTTCCAACGGTATATTATACATGTATATTACTGTTTTTATGTTTAAAAAAAAAAAAATAATTGCATAAATAATTTTATATCAATTACTATTATAGAAGAATATTTAGAATATGGTTATATCAATTGGAACAATCTCTTCTTATTTTTGTTTACATATATTTATTTATCCAAACATGTCAATAATAAATCTTATTACGTTTCGAGGTTTCACATGCCTCATCTTCAGATGTTCAATATTATATTTATTTCCATATTGTTACTCAATATAGGTCATTCAATATAATTTATTCACATTATCAAATTTTAACTTTTCACCATCACATATTAATTTATCTTGTGTACTTGCAACTATCATGTGTACTTACTATGAGTACACATGATAGTTGCAAGTACACAAGATAATCATATGCATAAATAATATTTATGTCTTTTCTCCTTTGGTTAGTTATCAAATTCGTTCAACATTTATATTTAGCTGTTTTTTTTGGCAATTCTGATCAGATTATATTGTTAATTTTATAAAATCTACTAAATTAAAGGTACTTTAGAAGAAGAAAATTTAAAATATAGGGCATTAAAGCCTATCAAATTTTACATCGATATTGCGAGTTTAATCAAAATGGTTATATCTGTTTTTGACTAAGTCCTGAACAGGTGCAAAATGCATGGTATAATGTGGCTCTTCTGGTTTTGATGAATACCTGCATGAAATATTGGGTTGTTTCACATGAAATGTCCGTTTTTATAGTTTCTGAAATACATAAAGGATTCTGCAGGTCTCTGTTGTTTTCTTCCGAATGTTTACATATTTAAAGTAGACAGTTACTAATCCTCTACCTTTGTATTATAAACATTAGCTTCCCAATCAATTACCCACTTTTTAGTATACCTCCAAATATGAACATGGAAACACATGATTTTCGAGTAATATTTTTGTACGAGTTTAAACTCTGCCATTCAGCAGCTGAGGCCGCTAGAAATATTTGCAAGGCGTTTGGGGAAGGGAGTGTTAATGAACGGAGCATTCGCCGTTGGTTTGCTAAGTTTTCAGCTGGGGATACCGACTTGGAAAACTTGCCCCGAGGAAGACCTCCGTCCGTAATAGACAACGATGTCCTCAAACATACAGTAGAAGGAAACCCTTAAGTAAAAAAGCTCGAAATTGAAAGAACTGGGCTACGAAGTTCTTCCACACCCACCATATGCTCCCGACTTGTCTCCAACAGATTCCACCTGTTCTGGAGTGTAGACAACTTCGTCAAAGGAAAACTTTTTGAAAATGATGATCAAGTGAAAAGTGCGTTTTCAGATTTTGTTTCACTTCAAAGCTCAGTGTTTTTTAGTTCGGAGATAAAAAAGTTGGTGTCACGTTGGAAAAATGTGTAGAAAAAGAAGGTAAATACTTCGAATAAAATTATCTTGTTTTCATATCGTATACAATGCAAACCCTCTCCTCTATGCTGTGGTGTACCGACCCCCTTTAGTACCTTTTGATCCATCCTTTGAATCTGTCCTTTACAACTACATCCCTCTGTATAATAATATCATAATAAGCGGTGATTTTAACACCAACCTCCTTTCTGACTCCTATGATAGACATTACCTTGATAACCTCTTCTTCTCTCTTCATCTGTTCATCGTTCCATATGCTCCAACTCATCACACTCTTCATTCCGACACTTGGCTTGACCTAAATATCATAGATTCCGAGCGAAACCTTCTTTCCGCTTCTCAAGTGCCTGTTCCCTTCCTATCATCTCACGATCTTATCCAAATTTCATACAATTTCCAAACTTCAGCGTTCCTTCCCAAAACATCAACTTTCCGAAACCTTGATAATCTCACCCGAGACAATATTTTACTCGACCTAGAATCCATGAATTGGAATACAATTTATACCTGTTCAACTATTGACCCAATGGTTGACATTCTCACTTCCAATCTCCTCAGTATCCTAGACAAACATGCTCCTCTCAAAACCTGTACATTCCGTCGCCATCCCGCTCCTTGGATGAATCCAGAAATAAAAGACCTACAAAAGAGGCGTGAGGCAGCCCGGAGGCGCTTTAGACGTACAAGACTAACAGAGGACTATCAAGCGTACACGGCACTCCGCAATCTTACTCAGGCAACAATCAGACAGGCAAAAACAAATTACTTTCACACAGCCTTCTCCTCTACTCCTGATTCCAAGTCAAAATGGCAACTCCTCCGCAAACTCTCACTCTGCAAATCATCTTCTTTACCAGTCTTTCAAGTCTCACCTGATGAATTAAATTCTTACTTCTCATCCACCTCCTCTGATACTTCTACACTATCTCCTCCCGAGTTTTCAACAATCCCATCATTTAATCCTGATAATTTTTATTTTTCCGATATCTCACCAACTGACCTTATATCCTCTATTATGAAATCCCATACCAACTCCATAGGATTTGATGGAATACCTGTAAAGTTACTAAAATTATGCCTTCCCGACATCCTACCAGTTCTTCTTTTCATATATAATTTTTCCCTTCAAAATTCCGTATATCCTACTAGTTGGAAAAAAGCAATAGTTCATCCTATAAATAAAACCTCTAACCCTATATCCCCTAAAGACTACCGCCCAATTTCCATCCTATCTAACCTTTCCAAACCTTTAGAAAGAATAGTCCAGTCACAAATTCAACTTCCTCGAAAAGTCCAAACTTCTTGATCCTCTCCAATCTGGTTTCCGACCCGGCTTTTCCACACAATCCGCCCTCCTCAAAATCACTAGTGACATACATACTGCCATAGACGAAAAGAAACTGACAGTACTAATACTTCTAGACTTCTCAAAAGCTTTTGACTCACTTGATCACTCTATCCTTTTTTCCAAGCTACAGTCTCTATCCTTCTCCAACAGCACTATACATTGGTTTAAATCATTTCTCTCTAATAGGACTCAAGCTGTAACCATTCCTAACCATCCTCTATCTTCCTTCCTTGGTCTCTCGGCAGGTGTGGCCCAGGGTTCAAGCATATCTCCTCTCCTTTTTAATTCCTATATCAATGATCTTCCCAATTCCGTCCATCACTGCTCCCACCACTTATACGCTGACGATTTCCAGATCTACTTATCCTTCTCTCCCTCCGAGTGTCTAGTAGCATTTGCCAATATTCAGGAAGACCTAGATAGAATCTGTGCCTGGGCAACCCTAAATAAATTAAGGCTAAATGCTATGAAAACTCAAGCCATTGTTATAGGTTCCAATTCCCTCCTAAGATCCCATACTACATTTCCAACTCTAACCCTAAATGACCACCCAATCACCTTCACTTCCTCTGTCAAAAACCTGGGGATTACCATTGACCAAACCCTCTCCTGGAAACCCCATATTGCCCAAATATCCCGTAGAACAATAAGTACCCTTAAATTTTTCCATCGCTCCCGCCATCTTCTTCCGCGATCCACCCGTAAGCTCCTTGTCTCCTCAGTTATTTTCCCCCCACTTTGACTACTGTTGCGGGGTATATGGTGGACTCTCGATTGCGCTCGAGGACAGGCTTAAGCGAATTATGAACATATTTTTAAGATTTGTCCTCGGCACACCGAGGGGTCTCATGTGACCCATTTATACAGCGAGTTAAAGTGGCTCCTTCCCTCTATCCGCAGACAATATTTCCTGGGATCATACCTTTACCAAACCATCCACTCCCAGCTACCTCCCTATATCCACAGTCTTCTGCAATTTAAATCGTCAATCCACTCCCTTGAAACAAGATCACGCCATTCCGACCTTTATATTCCTATCCATAGAACAAAAACTTTTGAACACTCCTTTCTTGTCCGCTCAACTACTCTCTGGAATTCCTTACCTACTCATATCCGCCATGCTTCATCCCTACCATCATTCAAGTCTCAGTTGTTCCAGTACCTACTGTCATCCCAAACAGACGCTGAACTACAAGCCTGATATTTCAAATCAAATTTCAATTCATACAGAAAATTTATTATTTATTGTTTATATTAAACTCAGTTAATGAATATGTTATTATGAACCAGTTTCAATGTTTTATTTTATTCAACGCTTTGATCTATAAGATGTTATGTATATTACTCTTTTATTTTATTTACTCTTTTATATACTTTAATCCACTTTTTTTTTTTCTTTTTTTTTTTCTCTGATACCATTGTAAATAAAAATTTTTTATAATCCTTTGGTCTTTTGGCCAGACACATCGTATATCGTAATTGTACATATCAATTGTTCTTAAGGGACCCTGTCCCAGAATAATAAAAAAAATTTCTATTCTATTCTATTCTATATTTAATAAAAATCCTTTACTTTGAAAACGGACATTTCATGTGACACAACAGAATACATTATAAAGTTAAAGAGGACAGTAAGCCCTTTATTAAAACACACAATGATTGAAGCTGAATATCAGGCGAGGGACAATGAGCGACTGATGTCAATAGCATGCTTAATTATCTCTGGTCGTTATGAAGAGTCAATTAGTAGGCGTAGCCAGTCATCATGGGGCTGACTAGATTATATTGTAAACAATTGTTGTTGTTGTTAATTATTATTTGTTTAAAAAATCTGGTGCGGGCAACACACCACTTTCACTTACCTCGGCAGTTAAAATAATTTCATTATTTTTAAAAATTTATTATAGTGATATTTACAACTGTATTAACAATAAAATACATCAAGTAAATGTGAACATTGAGATATGGACATGATGGGGATGATTAGAATCTACCCAGTGGTAGCACTTTTCAGCTGCCTCAGAGGATGATCAGGAATAGATGTAGATGAGAGGAAGAGTGGGTCTTGGTGGATTGGTAATTTGGAGTGAAAGGAAGTATATCTAAGTATATAATGGGATATTCAGGTCTTTATGGATTATTTTATTGGTGGCAAAGTAAGGGGCATTTAGGATCGCTCGGAGGATTTTGGATTGCAAGGATTGGATGCGAGAGGAATTTGATGGCTTGGTGGATCCCCATAGCTCAATATATAAATTATTTTTACTTTCACTTACTATATATGGTAAGGGAAAGTATTGCGATCGTGAAAATTTTCGAATTCCAGTTTTCGATGGAAATACACGTTTTAGGCTCCTTTGAGTCCAAATGTACAAGTCCCGCAAAAAGGTCTGTGTGTGTGGTAATTCCCACGCGTAAAAGAAAAGTCCTATGAAACTGAAATTTCATATTTAAGACAAATATACGCTTGAGACGTTACAAAACATTTTTCATTAAAATGAGCTTACCAGAAGAGCCACTTTATACCATGCGTTTTGCACCTTTTTTCGATTTTCTCGAAAACGGTTCCGACGATTTTGATTAAACTCGCTATGTCATGTCGATGCAAAATTTAATAGGCTTAAAGGTCATGTAGATTTCATTCTGATTAAAATAGTCTGACAGAGATTGAATGCCGATATTTTAAATGTTCTTCCCCTAAAGTACCATTAATTTTGTAGATTCTATAAAAATAACTATATTACTTGTTACCACCGATAATTAACAGCTAAATATGCAAGTTGAGCGAATTTCATAAACAACTAAAGGAAAAACTGAAAAAAACAATTTTTTAATGCAATTTTTTGTTTCTGAACATAAGAGCAGTAATATACATGTATAATATACCGTTGGAAAGCTAAAGATTTTAGAAAAAAATTTAACTTATAATCAAGCTTTTAAAAGTTAATAGAGAATGATGAAAAGAAAATAAAACTAACTGATTATTGGCTAAATCACCATTTAGGTGGACAAAAGTTTGGAATTTTCCAGTGCTTCACCTTTTTATTATTAGTGGCAAGACTATTAATACTAATATTTTCCACGATACTGTGTTTAGAAATAAATAGTAAATGAATGAATCATTCCTGTTCACACAAGTGCCTAATAACCAACAGTGGGATTATCTTTATTCGATGGCCATTTATTCTGTTTAAGGTGTATTTAGAGCAAAGTCTTTTTGCTTTTATTTAACATTAGACATTGCTGAGACAGGTAAGACATTATATTTCCAAACTCGTTATTGAATATAAATTGCAATCTCACCTGTAGAGTTGATTTAGCACTTTGTAAATGTACGCTCTTATTCAATAACGAAAAACTATATAGCCCCCAAGTTACCTCAAGGATTTGTTTTACCAATCTTTCTAGTCTTTAGATATTACAAAGAATTTTTGCGATTTTTTGCGTTTTGGGTGATACATCATTTTTTTTCAGACATAACACTACGAATCAAAAATTTTACAATCTATAATTTCAAGAATTTCCTAAACCATATAAAATACATCTATTAGTAGATTTTAGCAACTCCGAGTCATAATAAGATTTAAGATTTTTTGTATTGTTATTCTGAGACTTCAAACGTAAAATATAGGGGAGTTTTAGATTTCAGCAAATAAATTTGATGTTTGACCACGGTGCGTTCGCTAATCGTGTCAAAAAATAATTAGTTTTTATAATTTTTTAAAATATTTTTTTTCCGTAATCTGGGATCCCAAAGGTTAAATTTAGACAAGTTTCAGAATTTTGTCCACCTAAATCGGTCATATTGTCCACTGTGCGTTGGTAGAAAATAAATGGTTGAAACTACATGATTGTAGTAGTTGTAGACCGCCACCAGGTCTGATTCCTTCTAGTAATTCTCAACTAATTATATTCACTATGTTCAAAACCACCTTATAGTAATATATGTTTAGTTATTTTATGGAGATACCGCCTTGGTATAATTTTCAATATTCCTTATAAGGTAATTTAACAAAGTAAATCAGAATAATTCACCTCTTAATTAATCTACATATTATATACCTTTATTAATTTTAGTTTCATTTTATGTAATTCGGCTTTTTTTTTTTATTTATATTGTAAATATTGTATGAATGTTATCATGTAGCAATATTAATATTGTCCATTGTGACAAACAAAAAAAAAAAAAAAAAAAAAAAAAAAATTAATCTGCATAAAATAGCATTAATGCAATGCAAAAATAGTAATAGGGCATACAATTTAAGCCCTCTTAGGTCATATACATACATTGGCATTAATAAAGCACACAAATTACCATATGATATGACGTATCTCATGACATTACCGATGATAATGTTAGAGGAATAGGAATGGTACCTGTATTAATTAGTCCTGATAGATTATTAACGGCCCCAGTCCAATTAACCCAATATGCTCCTATATCTGCCTGGTTAATATAGCGGCGACCAATAGGAGAATTCAGGAAGTAGGGAGACATTGCGCAATAAAAAACAAGAATTGAATATAAGAATAAAAAATCTAGTGTACGCAACATATTGTTAAAATCAATTTAAGAACTTTTAAATAAAGTTTAGAGGGGTAAAAAGATTGAAGAATTACGTTGATCTTCAATGGAAATATGTGTTTCAAATTAAGTTATCTAACAATATCTTCTTCTATATACAAAAAAATCTCGTGTCACAATGTTTGTTCGCAATAAACTCTGAAATTACTGAACTAACTTTGATCAAACTTCGTAAGTATCTGTTATTTGGTCCAACTTAAATGATAGGATAGTTTTTATTACTATTCTAAATGGTTGAAAAATATATTTTTCTAAAACGTAAAATAATTTTTTTTTAATTGTGGCAACACTGGTTCCCAGTAAGTAACCTTCCCATATCTTTACATATGTGATTATTAATTCAAATATAAGTGTGAAAACAGATGTTTGAGCTTGACTGTGTAAAAGGTTAGTTTTTTGTTAATGCAGTTTTTATATTTTAAATGATATTTAAAATGAATATAACTTAATTTTATTAAGTGTGTGTGTTAAGAACATACTAATTTATAAAACTTATTAAGTAAGTAAGTGTGTGCGCGAAGGAACAGGTAATATGACGGAGCCCTCCTCGGCTTCAGACAGTGTCAGTGATATGGAAGCGATAGACTTAAATGCAACTAACGATTCTCAATGTGAAGGTGTGTGGGAGATAGTTACAGGTCGAAAACGCCATTCAGAAGTCGAAAGCGACACAAGAAAACAAAAACGGCCCACTATATCAACTCCGACAACTTCAAACCTAACCAAATCAACTCCATCCACATCAACTTTCAATAAATTTCAAATTTTAACAAATAGTGATGAAACCCAACAAAAAGAAACAGCACAAAAGACGAACGATAAACCTCCACCTATTTTCGTTAACGGAGTAGAAAACTACTCAGCTTTTGTACAATTTCTACAAAAGGTATGCAGTCCAAATTCATTTAACCTAAAATCCACGGCTAAAAATATTTGTGTATACCCGCAAACACCTCAGTACTATCGTGACATTGTTAGCTCTCTCAGAAAACAAGGAGCGGATTTTCACACATTCCAGCTTCCTGAAGATAGATGTCCACGAGTGGTTATCAAAAATCTCCATCACTCAACTCCTCACTCTGCTATCGTAGAGGAATTGAAAGGTTATGGATATGATGCAGTAAACGTCAACAACGTAATATCCCGATTTAAGGAACCGTTGCCAATGTTTTTCGTTGATATTACGAAACAAACATACAACGAAAATATATTTCAAATAAAAACAATTTACTACACACGAGTGATCGTCGAAGAACCTCGTAAGAAGAAAATTATACCTCAGTGTAATCGCTGTCAACAGTACGGTCACACTAAGAGCTACTGTAACCACACGCCTAAATGTGTCAGATGCGGGCAACAACACCAAAGCTCTTCATGCCAGAAACCTCGAGATACACCCGCTACATGTGCAAATTGCCAAGGAGCTCACCCGGCAAACTATAGGGGATGTCAAACCCTGAAAGAATTGAGAACACTTCGAGGCTCGCGAACTCATCCCCACCAGAGAACCGTGCCAGCTCAACCTGCCGCTCCTCCATTGATGCCGCAAGATTTTCCTCCACTGCCTCAACAGCCACAGCAACCTCAGCCTACTCAAAGAGGACCAGCCCCTGGCTCGCAGCAGCAGCTACATCCCTCAGAAAGAAGACAAAACGAATATGTAAGTATGTCAGGTATGAGGCCAGGCAATTCTCAGCCGATGCCTCTTGTGAGAATCCTCAAATTTTCACTTTACTACACGGTCTAAATAACCTTATCCAGCCTCTTTTCAGCATTCTTCAGCAGTTAGCACAATTTACACAAGCCTTCGTCCCTGCTCATGGACCGTAAAGGCTTGACTGTAGGTTCTCTGTCCGTCCTTCTGTGGAATACAAATGGACTGATTCAACATAAAACCGAACTTGACATATACTTACATGAAAAAAGAACAGACATTGCCTTGATAACAGAAACACACCTCACTTCACGTAACAAAATAAATATCCCGGACTACAGTATTTACAGGACCGATCACCCAGATAACACTTCACACGGAGGAACAGCCATTGTCATTAAAACATCACTAAAACACTATCCTATACATTTACCTAAATCACGAGACATACAAGCTACTGCACTATAACACTCCACACCACACAGCACACAATAACCTTAGCAGCGGTCTATTGTCCCCCTCGGTATAGACTGACACCTGACATGTTTTGCAGCTTTTTTCAACAACTGGGAAGACGCTTCATAGCTGGAGGTGACTTCAATGCTAAGCATCAGATATGGGGGTCTCGATTATGCACACCAAGGGGAAGAAATCTTCAAACGGCTATTCATAAGCTTTCATTAAATATCATTTCACCAGACACACCGACTTACTGGCCGACATCAAGACTTAAGACCCCGGACCTGCTAGACTTTTTTGTGACTAAAGGACTGCACGCCATACCTTTCACAGTTAGGTCTAGTTCTGATCTTTGCTCTGACCATTCTCTTATACATTTGGTCCTTTTTGAAGAACCACGTCAAAAGGAAAAGCGTCCTACGCTAATTCAAGAAAATATAAATTGGGATTGTTACAAAGCTAATCTGAATAAGTTGCTTTCCGTTCCCATAGCATTAAAATCTGACAATGAAATCGAGGAAGGTGTTGAAGTCTTCACGAAGAGTATCCAAGAATCTGCATGGTCTTCATCCCTCCCCCAGTGCAAGCGTAGTACCCAACCAAACTACCCACAGTACATTAGGGATTTGATCAGAGCAAAGAGAAGAGCTCGTAAGGTATGGCAGGCGGAAAGATTACCATCGGACAAACAGACTTACAATCGTATAAATAACGAACTAAAACGACAAATACAGAAATTCAAACAGACTAACTATGATACATTTCTTAAAAACCTTAATACCGGCGATGGAAGCTTATGGAGGAAAACGAGACAGCTGCTAAAGCATCGTGAGGTGTCAGTGCCACTCCGAAAAGAGGATGGTGCTTTTGCCTTGTCTGACAGTGAAAAATCTGAACTCTTTGCGAATCACCTATCGACAGTTTTTACTCCACATACAGACTACTAAGACATCGAACATGAAAGTTACATACAAAATTTCCTTGACAACCCTTTACCACTTTGCTTACCTCCATCTGCCTTTACCCCAAATGAGGTTCTGGTAGAAATCAGGAACTTACCGAAAAGAAAAGCCCCCGGATATGACCTCATCACAGCTGAGCTACTACAACAGATGCCCAGGAAAGCAATAGTCTATTTAACAACACTATTCAACGCGATACTCAGGACAACAAAATTCCCTTTGCAATGGAAATTTTCGCAAGTACTGATGATACAAAAAGCCAACAAAGATCCTAGTAGCCCTTCTTCTTACAGACAGATTAGTCTACTTCCCATTTGCTCAAAAGTGTTTGAAAAACTAATTTACAAACGTATACTGGACATACTGACAGACAATCAGATACTACCTGACCACCAATTCGGCTTTCGCTCATTACACTCAACTTTACACCAGCTACATAGAGTCACAGACTATATTTCCGCTGCACTAGAGGACAAATTATATGCTACTGGCGTATTCCTGGATGTAGCTCAAGCTTTCGACAGAGTTTGGCATAAAGGACTGCTTTTCAAACTTAAATCATTCCTTCCTTCAACTTACTATCTTATTCTTCTCTCTTATCTTTCCGACAGATTTTTTACTGTCCGACAGGGCACAGATACCTCTTCTATACGTCCAGTCAGGGCTGGAGTTCCGCAGAGATCAATTCTCGCACCTTTACTGTATATTATCTATACACATGACATACCAACACATCCTAACATATTAATAGCGACATATGCAGATGACACAGCTCTTCTCACTAGACATACTAACATACTTCAGGCTTCACAGACCCTTCAGCATTATTTACAACATTTAGAAGACTGGTTTAAAAGATGGAAAATAAAACTCAACATTGACAAATCGCAACACATCACCTTCACCCTACGACACGACACTTGCCCTCCAGTCTACATAAACAACTTACCGATAACACAAACCAACACAGTTCATTACTTAGGACTCACTTTCGACAGAAGGATGACATGGGGGCCTCACATTAAGCAGAAGCGGTTGACTCTCAACAATCGACTAAGACTTCTATATTCTCTACTGCACAAACACTCTTCTTTATAAATCCGACAAAAACTAAATACTTATACCTACTTACTAAAACCCATATGGACATACGCCTCTCAAATTTATGGAATAGCGAAACCGACTCAGATTGCATAAATCCAGACTTTTCAATCAAAAACTTTAAGACTTATTACTCGATCACCCTGGTATGTCAGTAACAAAACTTTACATACAGACTTACACATACCAATGGTACAAGATCACATTCGGACTTCCTACATAAAATTTTTGACAAACTTCACGGACATACTAATAAACTCATACAAAACATGGCCACGACAAACATGCCAGGGAATATTCAAAGAAGACTGAAAAGAAGCTGGCTAAGAGATCTCCTTAAGTAAACTCTTTTAAAATTCAAGTTAGGAGTAGATGCCAATGGGTGTCGACCTCCCTCATGCCTGACATGCCTTTTATATCAATTGTTATCAAATCCGTTATTATCATGGGCTGAGTGACAGGTGTGGATGTAAAAATAAATGATAAAAAAAAAAAAAAAAAAAAAATATATAAGTGTGTGTTGATTGTTTCTATGCGTTCTTATTTATAAAATATACATTCACTCCATAGTTTCCATTTATAATAAAATACATATTACTATAGGTTTTCAAAAAAATTATAATTACTCATTTGAATGACTCGCAAAGGGTTATGAGTTGCAAAGGAATTATGATGATATACAAAGGTTATGTTTATTAAAAGATAAAAGGATGTTATTGAATAATTTGGATGTGACTACTTGGTACTGGTATGGGATTGTAACATTGAGTAAATAAAATTTATAACTGACTTGAAATAATAATCTTTTATTTGTTATAAACAGAGTAGTTCATTTTGTCAATGTGTCTCGATATTAGAAAAAAGTTATTTATAGTTGTATTAGATTAATTATAGAAATAGATTAATTCCTCATCAACCATAATTCTAACTTTCGTCTAATAAGTTTCCATTTAATTCTGTTAAATATACAATAGCGATCCAGTAGAAGTAGGCATACCCAAAATTACTCAATATATCTTAGCTGTAACATAATCGTGGTATATAGTCACGTTTGCAACATAAATGTGATTGATATACATTGATCCAACGAATAGGTATATTTTCACTTGAAAACAACTTTGATAAATGTAATTGTAAAAAATATAATATTTATATTTCTTGAAAATGTATACGCCTTATAACAAAGGAGTAGTTGTTGACCGTTTTGACTATATGGTAAAGAAGTTGGTTGAGGGTGCAGCCACCAAGAAAATACACCAGTAAGAAAAACATAAAATAAGTGTGTTTTATTGGTAGTTTCTTTGTTAACACATCCCCAAACAACTACTCCATCATATGCGTTTTATAGTTACCAGTCATAAACGCATTTATACAAATTTAAATAAAGACAAAATGAAATATTCCCGAGCAAAGCCGCGGGTTATAGCTAGTAAATTATATAAATCTACGACAATCAGTTAGGTTTATCCGCTTTTGCTCTCTTTTCATTACCTTATACAACTTTGTATATGAGGGCCATTCTCAGCAAAACCTACAATCGGGTGTGTCTTTCTTGAAAATTTCAAAAGTTGAATTTTCGGTTCATCCTTTTTTTTTGTGTCCCTATATATGAAATCTGATCTGATGTAGCACTTAGCAGAGCTTGATTCGGTGTAATTATCAAAATAATTAATTAAAATAATAATTATTCAAGAAATCAGAAAGTGAGCTAATGACGATCTAGTGGTGAGCCAATGATTTTTGGAATGATCTCCCGAAGGTTTTTGAACGTCTAAAAGGGTTAAGACAGTCCTCGCACCTTTTATCTGTTAAATAATTTTTTTAATTCGCTTCTATGTACGATCAGCACCCGATTGAGTAGGATAAAGTGTGAACCAGAATATTTCTTCATACCAGAGCAGTAGGTTCAAAGGAAAAAAACAAACCTTCTATGGAGTGAGCTAATGACGGGTGCGTCAATGACGAATCGAAGGTTTTCCAGAACGTTTTCTCTCCAAAACAAAGTATCAAAATAAATATGTACATCAATCTACACAGTAAGTTGAACCCTATCACGGAAAAATAGAAAACTAATCAATTAAAAATAACTAGCAGAGGTAGAGTGGGTGCGACAATGACGGCCAATAAAAATACTCTCACTCACTAGCGTACTTCTTCCCTCCCTGCCACCGTGAAAGATACAGAAGGCAGTTATAAATCCCATGGTCGTCTTGCAGAAGGTATAACGGCTTTTGGAGCCTTTTATACCTACGGGTTACCTACGGGTTACGGGAGCCCGTATTTTTATGGCTTGAAGGGAGATCTCAGCGACAAAAACCGTTTAGGGTGCGCCAATAACGAAAATCCCTTGCACATTTCAGTTTTATTTATTTGAAACGGATATAACCCTTTTTCCAAACCTGTAATTCTGTATTCTGAAACTATAGAGTTTATGTATGAACGCAGTGGACCAAACCAGTAAAATCTTTCCAGCAACTTAACTGGGTTTGGACAGGGCGAGCCAATGATTTTTCGGACATTTATTTAACATTTTCATACAGGAATAATTCATTGATTTGAACTTATGAATGTGCACCAAGTAGAGCAGAAAAATGTCTACCAGAAAAGAAAACAAAGTTGGAAAATAACTAGTTTCAGTTCGAGGGAAATCATTTGGACAGCGTTTGGACGTTTCGTTGAGAATGGCCCATGAGATATTTTTTTTCTAAAACCTTAAAATTTCACACGGTATATTACACATCTATGTATGTATTCTTATGTTATAAAAAATTGACCTAGTTTTGCTCTTTTTTCCTTTAGTTGGTTATCAAATTTGTTCAACTTGTATGCTTGTCTGTTATTTATTGCTAACAAGATGATATGGTTAATTTTTTCAAATACAATATAATTATATTTAAAATATTGGCATTTAAGCACTGTACGACTTTTCCAACCAGAATGCGACCTATATTACATTAAAACACATTCAATTTTATATTGATATAACGAGTTTAATCTCAATTGTCAGAGCCGATTTTGAGAAAATCGTAAAAATGTGCAAAATAAATGGTATAAAGTTGCTCTTCTGATTCGCTGATTTTGTTGAAACAGTTGCTGTAATAATTTGGACTTATCATTTAGTGAAATTTCAGTTTAGTACAACGTTTCTTTTTCGTGCTAGACTTACCACACACACACACCTTTTTGCAGGACTTGGGTTATTTGAAATAACTCAGGGAACCCTAAAACGTATATTTCCGTTAAAAAATGGAATTCAAAAATTGCTGTAACATGTAAGGCGTATAAGGTATTAAAATATCAAATTTTAGTTTTATTAGGCTTATCGTTTTCGAGCTGGACTTAAAAATACACGCAAACTTGTACGCTCACACCCACGCACACACACACAGACCTGTTTGCGAGACTTGGTTATTTAAACTGAGGGGACCCTAAAACATGAATTTCAGGTGAAAACTCTTTGCTGTATACATTTGCTATAAATATATATATAAATATAAAAAAACCCTGTACCAGTTCAACCCATGGAGGGTCTTGGGCTCAGTACATAAAGAGATTCGTACTGTTTCAAGGCCAAAGGCAGTGCAATGAGGTGATTAGGCCTTAATCGCGCTCAGCCGTCAGGTTTTTCCCCAATTAATTTGGATACCCACTTTAAAGAGGCTGGGTCTGCCCGAGGAGGGTCTCCATACCCTAGGGTCGGCCACCGACTGAATTAACAGAATAAATAATATTCTGCCACAGCCGGGATTCGAACCCAGGACCTGGAGCACAGCAGACTAGCGCTCTACCCACTAGACCATGCCGCTCCCCTTATATATATATATATATATATATATATATATATATATATATATATATATATATATATATATATATATCTGTGTGTGTGTGTGTGTGTGTGTGTGTGTGTGTGTTTGTGTTTGTATGTTTGCGTGTATGTGCGTGCGTGTGTGCTTTATAAAATAAAAATAAAATTATTGCTTCATAGGCATCCTCATTTTTGAGTTACTGCGGTGACCACAGAAACATTTTTTTTTATTAATATAGATTTAGGATTTAGTAAAAAATATTTGTTATATACCCATTGGAAATTCGAAGTTATGAATTAATTTTTTTAAATTTATATCAAGAGAAGATCCAAAACAATCAAGTTTTAGTGTCCAGTTAAATTCGTGTTTCTTCGGCATTGGTCGACAGTTTTCGACTTTTGCCCGATTCGGTTGCCGAGACTCCAGCTCTCAGGCTACTGCTGTATCGATTCTAATAAGCTCGCCAATTACAACTTCTACAATTCTACAATATATAAATTTTTTTTATCTATTTTTTTTTTTAAATTATGATTAAGGATACATTGAAGAAAATAAAAGAAAAAAATAGAGCACCAGAACTCCGCAAATAAGATTTTTAAAAATTAAAAAACTTTGGGGTCAGTATACAAATGAAAGAAAATAAGAAAATTATATACTTATAATACATTTGCTGATTTTTGTTCTTTTATGACCATCAGTGAGAAACAGAATATCAGGATGTTTAATTCTTTTTAAAAAACTAATTCGTTTATAAGAACTATTTTGTGTTGATTTTTGGTTTATTACAATATAGAAATCGAATAACGAATTTTAAAAATTCCGTTTGTCCGCCGTCCATTTCTCCAAAACTACTGGAATCATTTTTTTGAAGTTCACCATAAAAATACTATCCAACGATGATTTTAACATGCATAGGTAAACATTCAATTTTTTCTTCATTTCTTTTTTCTCATTTTTATAATTATTTGTGTTTTTTTTTTGTTAAAAAATACTATTCTTTTTTTTTGTTTAATCTTCGAAAATAACTGAGTTACAAGCGTATATTAAGAAAATATTTCAATTTTTACTTTCACTTACTTTAATATGAAACATACAACACTGATCCTATTACCTAGACGTTGATATCAGATGGTTATTTTTAAAATGGCGGCCGACTAAAATTGATTTAATTTAATAACTCAGTTATTTATAAAGATAAAGGAATAAAATCTGGTGCATACAATATACAATTTGAAAAATATTTGAAGTTGATTTCAATTAAACGTGTATTCATTTTCATTGGAAACATATGATTTAGATTAAATAATATAAGAATATTAAATTGTTAATCAGTAATAAGTTTATCTCACATTCGTCACTTTATATTACCTTTTACAACTATGTGTATAAGATAATATATTTTCTAAAATCTTTCTCTTTCCAACGGTATATTATAGGTCTATATTACTGTTCTTATTATCAATTATATATAAAAAAAAAAAAATAGTTTTGCTCTTTTATCCTTAAGTTGGTCATCAAATTCGTCCAACTTGTATATTTAGCCGTTCATCATCAATATCATTAAGATGATATGGTTAATATTTTGGAATGTACCAAATTAAAGGTAGTTTATAGGAAGAAAATTTAAAATTTCGGCATTTCAGCCCTGTCAGACTATTTCAATCAGAACGAAATCTACTTGATATTAAAGCCCACCTCACACAAGACTTAAACGACAAGAAACTGCTCGTAGATACCGATTACTATAACACTTACTTGACAATCGTTCAAAAACTCCAATTTATTACAAAAAGCTCATATATGTTACCATTATCAGACCTTTTTTGAACCTATGGGTTCGAGCTTTGGGGCTCTTCTAAACCATCTAATTCCTCCCGCATCCAATCCTTACAATCCAAAATCCTTCGCAAAATCCTAAATGCTCCTTACTTCGTCACAAATAAAATCATCCATAGTGACCTTAATATCCCATTTGTTGCAGGCCTTTCTCCTACCAGATATACAACATTCAATTCCAAACTCCCAACCCACATAAACCCTCTTGTCCGCAACCTATCAACCTCACATATCTCTGATAACCCTCCGAGGCGATTAAAAGGAAGATGGCCTTGGGACCTACTAACTTAAATAGACATCGAAGTTCTACCACTGGGGAGTTTCTTCACAAGCCTTTTCACGCCCTTTATTGTATTTCAACACTTTTACTTGTTGTATTTATTTTTTTATACAGTTGTAAAATTCAATAAAATAAAAATATTAAAAGCCCATTAAAGATTACATCAATATAGCGAGTTTAATTAAAATATCGTAGTTACCGCCGTTTTTGAGAAAATCGTAAAAACGTGCAAAATTCATGGTATAATGTGGCTCTTCTGATTAGCCGATTTTGATGAAAAATTTGCTGTAACATCTCGGGCGTATAGTCATCTTAAATGTGTAGTTTCAGTTTCCCGCTAGACTTACCACAAACACACGGACACACAGACCTTTTTGCGGGACTTGGTTATTTGGACACGGGACCCTAAAACGTGTATTTCCGTTGAAAACTGGAATTTGAAAATTTTCAGGATCGCAATACTTTCCCTAACTATATATTTCATATATAGGTAAGCGAAAGTAAAAACGCCAGAAAACTTACTTCACAACCCAATATTTTGAATACTAGTGGAAGACTGGTTGACATTGTCCAGCCAGCTTCGTGCTCCCCCGTTAAGGCTCGGGTGTTTCCGCCTCTTGCCCAGCCCGTTGCCTAGACCCCGAGGACTGATAGAGCCAGTGAGCGCTGGCCCTGGGAGTGGGTAGCATGTCTTTCTTCTGTCAGTGGCAGTCTCAGTCTGATCATGACGGCTCGCCAGCCCAACACCTCTCCCGTCTGCCCGCACAAGCAGGTCATTCTAGAGGATAAGCAAGGTAGGAAGTATAAGATTGTCTAAGCTTTAAGGGGGGAAGTTAAAAAAAAAAAAAAAACTGTAAAAATACGTAAACTTATAGTGTAATAGAGTGTGTTGTGTGTTAGCGCGTTTTTAGGTGATTAATATAGTCTATTTACCTAGTAAACAGGTACAATAATTAATGAACAGTGACTATTTGTGATAAAAAAAATAATGTTATTCTATAGTATTTGTGCATCTTAGGATTTTATGATCGGGATCAGGTGTAATGAATTCATCTGTTAATTTACAGTAGATTTACTTAGAATATACAACAATTTAAAAAAACAAAAACTCAATATATACGCTAAAAAAAAAACAAAAAAACTAATTGGACCGTAGGGGAGTCTACCTTACAGGTTAATAGGCATAATAACATTACCAATCATAAACAATGGCGTTATCTCAACGAAATTCTGAATACAACGGTAGATCATTTATTGTATTTGAGATTCGTAGGGCTTTATAAGAAGTACTAAACCTGGTTTTGATACTTCAAATTTGAATATATAGAAATAATTCGGTAACTATAAATTTGGTTTAATATCATGATATGTAGTTATATAAGGTAGTCTATTTATCTAGTATACAGGTATAATGATTAATAAACAATGACTATTTGTGATAGATAATTAATGCTATTCTATAGTATTTGTGCATCTTAGGAATTTTAAATCGGGATCAGGTTTTATGAATTCAGCTATTAATATATAGTGGATTTCCTTATGACAAATTACAAAAAAAAATAGTCAATCTATACGCGAAATAAAAATAAATGGACCGTAGAGGAGTATACCTTACAGGTTAACAGGCATAATAACATTACCAATCATAAACAATGGCGCTATCTCAACGAAATTCTGAATACAACGGTAGATCATTTATTGTATTTGAGATTCGTAGGGCTTTATAAGAGGTACTAAACCTGGTTTTGATACTTCAAATTTGAATATATAGAAATAATTCGGTAACTATAAATTTGGTTTAATATCATGATATGTAGTTATATAAGGTAGTCTATTTATCTAGTATACAGGTATAATGATTAATAAACAATGACTATTTGTGATAGATAATTAATGCTATTCTATAGTATTTGTGCATCTTAGGAATTTTAAATCGGGATCAGGTTTTATGAATTCAGCTATTAATATATAATGGATTTCCTTATGACAAATTAACAAAAAAAATAGTCAATCTATACGCGAAATAAAAATAAATGGACCGTAGAGGAGTATACCTTACAGGTTAACAGGCATAATAACATTACCAATCATAAACAATGGCGCTATCTCAACGAATTTCTGAATACAACGGTAAATCATTTATTGTATTTGAGATTCGTAGGACGTTATAATAGGTACCTATCCGGGTTTTGATACTTCAAATTTGAATATATAGAAATAATTCGGTAACTATAAATTTGGTTTAATATCATGATATGTAGTTATATAAGGTAGTCTATTTATCTAGTAAACAGGTATAATAATGAATAAACAATGACTATTTGTGATATAGAAAAATAGAAAATTAATGCTATTCTATAGTGTTTGTGCATCTTAGGACTTTAAAATCTGGACCAGGTTTTGTGAATTCAGCTGGTAATATATAGTGGATTTACTTAGAATATATGACAAATTAACAAAAAAAAAAAAAAGTCAATCTATACGCGAAATAAAAATAAATGTTAACAGGCATAATAACATGGTAAAAGATAAACAATGGCGCTATCTCAACGAAATTCTTAATTCAACAGTAAATTATTTATTGTATTTGAGATTCATAGGACCTTATAATAGGTACTAAACCGGGTTTTGATACTTCAAATTTGATTATATAGAAATAATTCGGTAACTATAAATTTCATTTAATATCATGATGTATAGTTATATTAGGTAGTCTATTTATCTAGTAAACAGGTATAATGATCAATAAACAATAACTATTTGTGATAGATAATTAATGCTATTCTATAGTATTTGTGCATCTTAGGAATTTGAAATCTGGACCAGGTTTTGTGAATTCAGCTAGTTATATATTGTGGATTTCCTTATAATACGTGACAAATTAACAAAAAAATAGTCAATCTATACGCGAAATAAAAATAAATGTACCGTAGGGGAGTCTACCTTACAGGTTAACAGGCATAATAACATGGTAAAGGATAAACAATGGCGCTATCTCAACGAAATTCTTAATTCAACGGTAAATCATTTATTGTATTTGAGATTCATAGGACCTTATAATAGGTACTAAACCTGGTTTTGATACTTCAAATTTGATTATATAGAAATAATTCGGTTACTATAAATTTGGTTTAATATTAAGATGTAAATATAGGATTTAAGGAGAGTCTATTTGATAGGTTTATAGATACAATAAATAATAAACTAAGAAAAAACCGATGACCATTTATCCTACCAGAGCAGAAGGTTAGTGCTGTCATATGTTATTTAGGCACCGTAGGACTTATAAAACGGCATCAATACTTTTTTGTGAATTTGCCTGTTAATATATAGTAGATGGTCTTAGAGTATATTATTTTTTTTTTTATTTATTAATGTAAGCTAAATAGTGCTGAATGTTCACTATGGGGGTCTTTTTTTTCAGGTAAAAAAGCATGGTAAATTATAATAAACAATGGCTATCTCAAAAATCGTATAAATCATTTATTGTATTTGATATTCGTAGGACTTTATAAGAGGTAATAAACCGGTTTTTGATACTTTCGATTTAAATATATAGAAATAATTCGCTGACTTTAAAATTGGGAACTAAATATGGCGTTTTAGGGGAGTCTAATTGGCAGGTATATAGGTACAATAAATGATAAACAAAGGAAAAACAATTACTATTTATAGTATAAGTTTAGGAGCTTAGTTCAATCCTATAGTTTTTAGGAGTCATTTTTATGTCATACAATTGCCATCAATTATGTTTTGTGAATTTTTCTGTTAACATATAGTAGGTTCTTAGGGTATATGTTATTTATTGAAGAAAATACCTCAACCTATTCGCAAAATAGAACTATATGGCCAACTTCAAAGTCTATTTTTCTAGTAAATAAGCATGGTAAATGATAAGCAATTGCTCTATCCCGACAAAGTTCTGAATCCACCTATAGATAATTTATTTAATTTAAGTGTAGTAGGATCTTAAAATAGGTACTAAATCGGCTGGTTTTTGAGACTTTGGTATTTAATATATATAATAAATAATTCACTTACTGTAGTATTGGTATAATATTATGATATATAGAACTATATAGTATGCTTAGGGGTGTCTATTTGGCAGTTATATAGGCATAATAAATGATAACTAAAGAAAATATAATGATTATTTATGATAAAACTTAGTTCTATAGTATTTAGGCATCGTAGGACTTCAAAAACGGCATCAATACTTTTTTGTGAATTTGCCTGTTAATATATAGTAGATGGTCTTAGAGTATATCATTTTTTTTTATTTTATTTTTTTATAAATGTAAGCTAAATAGTGCTGAATGTTCACTATGGGGGTCTATTTTTTCAGGTAAAAAAGCATGGTAAATAATAAACAATGGATTTTGATACTTTCTATTTAAATATATAGAAATAATTCGCTGACTTTAATGTTTAGGGTGTTTAGGGCTGGTTATTTGGCAGGTGTATAGGTATAATAAATGATAAAAAAGAACAACAATGACTTTTTATTTTACAAAAGCAGGAAGTTAGTGCTGTCATATAGGGTTTAGTCATCGTAAGACCTAAAAATCGGCAATAATTAGGTATTGTGAATTTGCCTGTTAATATATAGTAGATGTTCTTAGAGTATATTATATTATATGAAGAAATACCTCAAACCATTCGCGGAAAAAACTAAATTGACTGTAGGCCACTCTATTTTTCAGGTAAATAAGCATGGTAAATGATAAAAAATGGTTCTATCTTCATAAATTTCTGAATCCAATGGTATATCATTTATTATATTTAAGAGTTGTAGGACCTTATAATAGGTACAATCAGATTATGAGACTTTCGCCTTTGAATGTTAATTAATTTAATCAATTCTCTTATGCTAACTATAACATTGGTATAATAACATGATGTAGGACTATATGTAGTGTTTATGGGAGTCTATTTGGCAGTTATATAGGCATCATAAATGATAAACAAATAAAAAACAATGGCTATTTATGATACAACAGGAGCAGCTTAGTTCAATAGTATTTATGCATCGTAGGTGTTTAAAATCGGCAACAATTCAGTTCAGACCTTATAATAAGTACCAAACCGGGTTTTGATACTTTCTATTTTAATATGTAGAGATAATTGGCTATAAACTATAAATTTGGTTTAATATTATGATATTTATAGAACTATATAGGGTGTTTGGGGAATCTTCACATGTATATAAGTAATATAAATAAAAAATAATGAATATTAATGCTACAAGAACATGGAGTTTAGTGCTATTCTATTGTGTTTTATAGCATCGTAGGACGCTTTCATATTATTGTATATTAAATTCATATTATTTTATATTAAATTCAAAATATTTTCTCAATATCCGTGAAATTCTGAAGTCAATGATACTCTATTTATTGTATTTGACAATCGTAGGACCTTATAATTGGTACCAATTCGGTTTTATGTATTTGGCTATTGTATAATATATAATATTGTATAATAATAATAATAATGTATAATATTGTATAATATAATATATATAATGTATAGTAGATTTTCCTAGTGGTTTTTAATAATATTTGAAATAATACCACAACCTATATGCTAAATAGAACAAAATAGGCTGTAGGGGAGTTTATTTTACAAGGAATTAGGCATAATAAAATAAACGATAAACAGTGGCTCTATCTACGTGAAATTATGAATTCAATGAACCACTGTTCATTGTATTTGAGATTCTTAGGACCTTATTTATTTGCTAACACAGTTTTGGGACGTTAATTTATGGTAGATTATCTTATAAAGGGTATGTACTAATTAAAAAAACAAAACAAGAAAATACATTATGAGTTCATGTATTTGTTGATGCGTCGTACGAGTGTGTTGCATATAAGAATTATTATCGGTAAAAGCGTTTATCTGGCATGTAAATAGCTATAGTAAATTATAAACATTGGACTGTGTACAATTAGTAAAACAATATGTAAAACCTCTTGTGCAAATTACTTTTAATTACATGCCTTCTTAATAACGTGCGAAACATCTGCATTTAACATTTGTGTGTAATATTTACTGAAATGGGCAAAATATGAATTAATGGTCATCAGTTATCTAAAAAAACAAAACAAAAAAAAAAAAACGTACAGATAAGGTAAGATGTGATAAACACAATATTTATATTTCTGTTGAGTTACATTCTAAATTATTTAATAACCAAAATGGTTAATGTGATATTAGGTCATATTTTATCCATCATAATGAGGTTGATTTATGGACTAAACAAACGCCTTTTTTTAACGTTACCTTATTTTTGTTAATTTATTAAGTAATTATTAATATATAATAGATTCCAGTATATTTTGTGGTATTGTCTGTATCTCCATTGTATTTATCTGTCTTCTTATCTGTACCAGTGCCTTGAGATATCATGTACAGTTATTATTTATATATAATATATATATTATATATTCCAGTTATTATAAGATTTTTACTTTCACTTACTATATATAGTAAGGGAAAGTATTGCGATCGTGAAAATTTTCGAATTCCTGTTTTCAACGGAAATATACATTTTAGGGTCCCTGAGTCCAAATAACCAAGTCCCGCAAAAAGGTTTGTGTGAGGTAAACCGGTAAGATGTCCTATGAAACTGAAATTTCATATTTAAGAGAAATATACGCCCGAGACGTTACAAAATGTTCCCATAATGAGGTAACGTGTAAAGCTTTTTGTAATAGAGTGGAAGTTTTGAACGTTTGTCAAGTAAGTGTTGTAGTAATCGTTATCTACGAGCAGTTTCTTGTCTTTCAGTCTTGGTGGTGGGTTTATGGGCTTTAATATATGTAGGTTTTATTCTGATTAAAATGGTCTGACAGGGCTTTAAATGCCGATATTTTAAATTTTCTTCCCCTAAAGTACCTTTAATTTTGTAGATTATATAAAAATAACTATATTATCTTGTAACCATTGAATAGTTAAATATGCAAATTGAGCGAATTTGATAAACAACTAAAGGAGAAAACTGAAAACATATTTTTTTAATGCAATTTTTTGTTTTTGAACATAAGAACAGTAATATACATGTATAATATACCGTTGGAAAGCTAAAGATTTTAGGAAAAATATTATCTTATATACAAGCTTGCAAAAGTTAATAGAGAGTGATGAAAAGCCGATAAAACACACTGATTATAATAGATAATAATATAATAGATTTTTTAATAAAACACGTGTTTCTATAGAAATTCCATTTAATTAATTTCTTAAATGTTTCACTATTTTTATCTTAACTGTACTTGGAAAATTCTTTAATCGATTTTAAAAATGGAGGTAAGTGAAAGTCGTGTATTGTCCGCACCAGATTTTTTAAAATACTTCACCTAACTATACGAAGTGCGTATTTAGCACGTTATCAAACAGAAACGTTTTTATAGTGATTTTTATACTCACTATTCATAGTCCATTGTTTTTTATTTATTACGGCTAGTTAACTACCAAATGAATGCTCTATTAACGCCATATTACAAAACGGATGTAAGGGAATTTCATTGAGCACAAAATTTTTTATATACTTTTAAATGATTCATTCTTCTATCATTATGGTTATTTACATACAAAATAACTGAACCAATTTATTCAGTTCTATCATATTGTATTACACAATCTTAGTAGATAAACTAAAAGTTAAAACATTATCTCGGGTTTTTTTTTTTTATATTTTATTATTACGTATTCCTAAGAAAATCTGCCATATATTAATAGGTAAATCCTGAAAATCCTAGGGTTTTCCTAAATACAATTTCTAATCTCCTACTCTTATATAATAAATTTTTGTATCATTTATTATACCCATATACCTGCCATATAGATTCTCCTAGCCACTGTATATAGTTATATATCGTAATATTATAGTAAACGAATAATCTACAATATATTAAAAGCCAAAGTCTCAAAACCCGGTTCGTTACACATTGTAAGGTCCTTCGACTACCAAATACAATGAATAAGTAAACAGTTACTAATCCTCTACCTTTGTATTATAAACATAGCTTCCCAATCGATTACCCACTTTTTAGTATACCTCCAAATATGAACATGAAAACACGCGATTTTCTAAAAGTAGTAGCAGCCGAGGCCGCTAGAAATATTTGCAAGGCGTTTGGGGAAGGGAGTGTTAATGAACAGACCATTCGCCGTTGGTTTGCTAAGTTTTCAGCTGGGGATACCGACTTGGAAAACTTGCCCCAAGGAAGACCTCCGTCCGCAATAGACAACGATGTCCTCAAACATACAGTAGAAGGAAACCCCTACCAAACAGTTAAAGGACCCTCAGCACAACTAAATGCAAGTGCATCTACGTTTCCAGACATTTAAAGTGTATTGGGAAAGTAAAAAAGCTCGATACATGGGTTCCTCATGATCTCACTGAGCGGCAGGAAGACCCCATGGCTTGTCCCCAACAGATTACCACCTATTCAGGAATTTAGACAACTTCGTCAAAAGAAAACTTTTTGGAAATGATGATCTGAGCTCAGAGTTTTTCAGTTCGGGGATAAAAAGTTGGTGTCACGTTGGGAAAAATGTGTAGAAAAAGAAGGTAAATACTTCGCATAAAATTATCTTGTTTTCATATCGTATTTTTAATAAAAATCCTTTATCTTGAAAACGGACATTTCATGTGACACAACCCAATACAACGGGAGTCCTAAATTTTGCCTATCTTTAACGAGTACCCGACATCGCACAGGCTCGGGTCCGCCATTTGTATGTAGCTAATTAAACCATTTAAAACTGTTCTCCGAAGTCGAGGGAAAAATATAGAAACTTCGTAAAAAAAGTAGGTCAGTTTCTAAGAAATGGTTTTCGGACCACTTTTCAAAAAAATTTTGCAATTAAGTTTAACTATGGAGTATTTTTTTTTTATTTATGTTATTAAGTATTTAAAAAAACATGACATATTTTTTCTAATAATTCCTTCTTAACTATGCTCCACAAATATTAATAGTTTGTTATCACTCTTACCAAGCTTTCTTGATAGTCATTCGTATACACATATTCGAAATAGTTCACGATATACTTAACAGAGCAACTTGTACTTTAAAGTATTAGGATGAACTTGAGGTGTACTTCGGAGGAGACGTAAATAGGTGATCCCGAGCCTGTGCGATGTCAGGTACTCGTTAAAGATCCCCATCCCAATTAAACCTCCAACAGATAACTACCTGTTCAGGAATTTAGACAAGTTCGTCAAAGGAAAACTATTTGAAAATCATGATCAAGTGAAAAGTGCGTTTTCAGATTTTTTTTCACTTCAAAGCTCAGAGTTCACTTTCAGTTCGGTGATGAAAAAGTTAGTGTCACGTTGGGAAAAATGTGTAGAAAAAGAAGGTAAATACTTCGCATAAAATTATCTTGTTTTCATATCGTATTTTTAATAAAAATCCTTTATCTTGAAAACGGACATTTCATGTGACACAACCCAATACAACGGGAGTCCTAAATTTTGCCTATCTTTAACGAGTACCTGACATCGCACAGGCTTGGGTCCGCCATTTGTATGTAGCTAATTAAACCATTTAAAACTGTTTTCCGAAGTCGAGGGAAAATATAGAAACTTCGTAAAAAAAAGTAGGTCAGTTTCTAAGAAATGGTTTTCGGACCACTTTTCGAAAAAATCTTGCTATTAAGTTTAATTATGGAGTTTTTTTTTTTTATTTTATGTTATTAAGTATTTAAAAAACATAACCTATTTTTTCTAATAATTCCTTCTTAACTATGTTCCACAAATATTAATAGTTTGTTAGCACTCTTGCCAATCTTTCTTGATATTCATTGGTACACATATTCGAAATAGTTCACGATATACTTAACAGAGCAACTTGTACTTTAAAGTATTAGGATGAACTTGAGGTTTACTTCGGAGGAGACGTAAATAGGTGATCCCGAGCCTGTGCGATATCAGGTACTCGTTAAAGATCCCTATCCTAATTAAACCTCCAACAGATAACCACCTGTTCAGGAATTTAAATAACTTCGTCAAAAGAAAACTTTTTGAAAATGATGATCAAGTGAAAAGTGCGTTTTCAGATTTTTTTTCACTTCAAAGCTCAGAGTTCACTTTCAGTTCGGTGATGAAAAAGTTAGTGTCACGTTGGGAAAAATGTGTAGAAAAAGAAGGTAAATACTTCGCATAAAATTATCTTGTTTTCATATCGTATTTTTAATAAAAATCCTTTATCTTGAAAACGGACATTTCATGTGACACAACCCAATACAACGGGAGTCCTAAATTTTGCCTATCTTTAACGAGTACCTGACATCGCACAGGCTTGGGTCCGCCATTTGTATGTAGCTAATTAAACCATTTAAAACTGTTCTCCGAAGTCGAGGGAAAATATAGAAACTTCGTAAAAAAAAGTAGGTCAGTTTCTAAGAAATGGTTTTCGGACCACTTTTCGAAAAAATCTTGCTATTAAGTTTAATTATGGAGTTTTTTTTTTTTTATTTATGTTATTAAGTATTTAAAAAACATAACCTATTTTTTCTAATAATTCCTTCTTAACTATGTTCCACAAATATTAATAGTTTGTTAGCACTCTTGCCAATCTTTCTTGATATTCATTGGTACACATATTCGAAATAGTTCACGATATACTTAACAGAGCAACTTGTACTTTAAAGTATTAGGATGAACTTGAGGTTTACTTCGGAGGAGACGTAAATAGGTGATCCCGAGCCTGTGCGATATCAGGTACTCGTTAAAGATCCCTATCCTAATTAAACCTCCAACAGATAACCACCTGTTCAGGAATTTAAACAACTTCGTCAAAAGAAAACTTTTTGAAAATGATGATCAATTGAAAAGTGCGTTTTCAGATTTTTTTTTCACTTCAAAGCTCAGAGTTTTTCAGTTCGGAGATAAAAAAGTTGGTGTCATGTTGGGAAAAATGTCTAGAAAAATAAGGTACGATGTATATAATATTGATGTAAAATATAATGGTTTTGTTTGTTTATTTATTTAACGTCCCTTTATGCTGGTATAACTAATCGGACGATGCTACAGTGGGAGTCATAAATTTTGCCTATTCAGGTTTAATTAGGATAGGGATCTTTAACGAGTACCTGTCATCGCACAGGATCGGTACCACCTTTTTACGCTCCCTCTGAAGAAAGGCTTAACCTAGGGACATGTGTCGAGTTCGAATCCGTGACCTTGGCCATAGAAGGCTATTATGCTTGTTATTACACCGCAGGTGACCTCATTAATAATTACTCTCAAGTAGTACTCTTTTTTAATCTTTAAAAAATAATAGATAATGTGTGTAAATATTCGTGATGTTTGTTTTTGTAAAATCCTTTGGAATGTTTAATGTAAACAGACCCTATTTGCTATCTGTGTTGTTTGATGTCAGAAAGATAAGCACCGTGCTAATTTATTTTCTTTGTTTTGCACAATATTTCCTTAGAATACGGGAAAATTAAAATATATGTATAGCGGGCAAAATGTTATTCTTAAAAAATAAAGATAATACAACTGAAATGGATTATGAATGAAGTATTTGACGGTTCAACTTGATTATTTAGACTGTCCATTTTGGTAATATTATTTTACTTTCACTCGCCTGTATATGAAATATATACTGAGGGATAGTATTGCGATCGTGAAAATTTTCGAATTTCAGTTTTCACCGGAAAACCAAGTTTTAGGGTCCCCTGAATCCAAATAACCAAGTCCCGCAAAAGGTTTGTGTATTTGTGTGTCCGTATGTGGTAAGTCCATCGCGGAAACGATAAGTTTTATAAATCTGAAATTTCGTATTTTTGAGCGTCTACGACTGAGATGTTACAGCAACATTTTCATCGAAATCGGCCAACCAGAAGAGCCACTTTACACATTGCATTTTAACCTTTTTACGATTTTTTTTCTTTTAAAACCGCTCTATTTCGATCAAACTCTGACAGGGCTTATATATATGACGATATTTTAAATTTTATTTCTTTAAACTACCTTTAATTTTGTACATTTCAAAAGATTAACCATATCATCTTAATGACATTGATGAAGGACGGCTAAATATACAAGTTTGATGAATTTGATGACCGACTAAAGGATAAAAGAGCAAAACTATTTTTTTAATTGTAATTTTTGCTTTTTTTATAGGTGGAATAGTCAGGAATCAGTCATTTTTTGGAAAAAAAATTTAATTTTGCCAACGTTTTGGCTCAAACTTGTGAGCCAACATCAGGGCATTACTGAGCCATGTCCGAGCATAAACTGAGTTTATGCTTGGACATGGCTCAGTAATGCCTTGATGATGGCTCACAAGCTTGAGCCGAAACGTTGGCAAAATTAAAAAAAGACTGACTCATGAGTATTCCACCTATAATAGTTTCTACAGTCGACTATACATCCTCAATATAATTTTGCTTTTTTTGATAATAAGAACAGTAATATAGACGTATAATATACCGTTGGAAAGAGAAAGGATATAGAAAAAATATTAACAATTTAATATAGTTATATTATTTAACCTAAATCAATCTTTGATCACTCCTTTTATATCCGTCCTGCAACCCTCTGGCATTTCCTACCTACTCATATTCGCCATGCTTCTTCCTTTCTCTCATTAAAATCTCACCTTTTCCAACATCTTTTGGCATCCCAAATAGATGCACAACAAATGTGAATCTGCAACTGACTTATTTTAATTTCAAAACAAGTTATAATTATCTATTTTATCCAAACCCTAGCGGTGTGGAATAACTATTTTTTTTTTTTTTTTATAATTCCCTCAACCCTGTCAGTAGCCTTTAAGAGATTTCTCTTCTTCGTGTGTCTTTACTATCCATACTTTTTGTAAATAAATGTATTTAAGTCTAGGTAGTGTTTAATTTTTCTTTTTTTTATTTGCACAACGTAAATAAAAATTAATTTTATTGTTTTCTTTACCAGACATACATATTAATATCTACTGTTCATTTTTGTTATTCTTGAGGGACTAGATACAGTAAATTCACAACGGTTTTGTGCCACAGTTTGACTTAAAAATTATCATAGGGGGTCATCTGCGGAGTAGCAGCTAATATAACAGCGTTTTACGCCCAAGGTCGTGGGTTCAAACCTGGTAGATCACCCTAAAATTTTTTTAATGGCAGTAAAAATCCTTAGTTATGCCGTCCTTCGGCGGGGACATTAAAAGATGGTTCCGAGCCTTTGCGATGTCAGGTACTCGTTAAAGATCCCTATCCAAATTAAACCTGGATAGACAAAATTTAGGACTCTATTGTAGCATCTTCAGATTCTCCATAGCAACATGAAGTGACGTTAAATGAATTAACAAACAAATAATATTAAAAAAAAAAATTAATATACAATTACATTATTTAGGGGTCAACTGTCGTTGTTAGCAGAACAGCATCTAAACCCGGCAGATCGTCCAAGGATTTTTTTTTAAGGAAGTTAAATATCCTCGTTTATGCCGTCCTTCGGAGGTTACCTAAAAAGGTGGTCTCGAGTCTGTGAGACGTCAGATACTCGTTAAAGATCTCTATCCTAATAAAACCTGGATAGGCAAAATTTAGGACTCCCACTGCAGCCCAAGTCCTATTAGCCACAGCAGCATTAAGTGACGTTTAATAAGTAAACAAGAAATTAATTCCATAATTGCTACGAAACAACTGTTCCGGGAACAGCTGATTGTAGAGTCAACAGCATTGATATTATTTACGTAATGACTCAAGGCTTTCTATTGTTCCTTATTACATTCACAATCCGGAATTCCTCATAAATAAACAATGCTACCTGGTCGCCGCGAAATTTGTGTGTTTAAAGCTCGATGGAATAATTGAGATATCGATTTCCATAAGGTACTATCAAAATCAATATTTATACATATTTTTTTATTCTAATGCTTTAGTTTTCTGGTTCTGCGCATGCGCATGAGTATAGCAGTCATATTTCAAGTCGGCTCTCGGATTTCTTGCTTTTACAGTTGGATTTCACTTCAGCACAGTCTTGAAAACATCATCAGACTTCAGGATAACAACAACAGTTATTATTGGAGCAAACAGCGGTAAGTTGTGATATAATTTACAGTGTAAAGTGAATGCTGAGTCACCTCTTCATATCAGCTGATTGCCAATAGCCCGGCAAGGCTGGTCTTGCTTAACTTTTTTTAAGTTATTGTTTTTTTTCCCACATCTGGTTATTATTTAATTACTTTCTATACATGAAATGCGATATTATCATCAAGTAATGTCCTCCAAAGCTTCAACTAAAAGATCTAGATCTAGTGGTTCAATCCCGTCACCTACAAAACAAAGACCCCGCCGTGATACTAATAAAAGATTAAATCTACAAGCAACCCCTTCCGGTAATAATTCAGAATCTGAACCACAACCTGGCACATCGTCACAAGGGATGACTGACGAATCGCCGTTTTTCACCCCAAATCCTTTTCAGATTTTACATAATGAAAAAGAAAACATGGAATCTACTCCTATACCTAGTGAACCACGGCCTCCTCCAATATTTGTCAAAAATATTAGAAATTTCCAGTTGTTGTGTGCGCAATTGAACAAAATTACCGAATCTACCAGCTACTACTGTATGAGTAGAATCAATGATACCAAAATATCTCCTACTACTGCCGAGACATATAGAAAAATAGTGAAATACCTAACTGAAACCAAAGCAGATTTCCATACCTATCAGCTACGCCAAGAGAGAGCTTTAAGGGTTGTAATCAGAAACTTACACCCCTCGACACCAGTTGAAGCTATTAAAGAAGAACTAACGGAGATGGGCTATAAAGTGCGGCAAGTCACTAACGTCCTAAAGGATAAAATTCCTCTACCTCTCTTTTTTGTGGATTTGGAACCAGCTGAAGGAGTTGAAAAAATCTATGACCTCAATAGATTGTACTATTCCAGTGTAAGAGTTGAAAAACCTTACACAAAGAGAGAGATAATTCAGTGCCATAATTGTCAAGCATATGGTCATACTAAAAGTTATTGTCATCACATACCTCGATGCGTGAAATGCGGTGAACAGCACAAGTCTGTGGAGTGTACAAAACCAAAATCAACACCAGCTGTATGTGCTCATTGCCTGAAGGACCACCCGGCCAACTATAAAGGATGCCAAATCTATAAGGAGCTGAGGACCAGGTTTCAAAAACCTCAAGTACTGGATGAAACAGCAAGACAAGTAAGAAACAGAAGAGAACCCTCAAAACTTATTGATGCCAATTTATCATTTGCCCACTTACTTGGAGGTGGGAATCAAAGTACTGAAGCCGTGGCCCTGCCGGAACTACAAAATGTACCTCAATCCATTCCACATATACCTCTTTCTCAAAATGTAACCAATCCTAAGAATCCTAATCCACCACAAATCTCTCATATTCCTCCTCCTTCAAACGCCACAGACCTTACCAGTTTGATGACATCCTTTATTTCCGAAATTAAATCCCTTGTTATGCCCCTAATATCACTCCTTACGAATCTCGTAACAAATCTCATTCCTGCCTTAAAAAAACCATAAATGACCTCACCTAATTCCTTATCCCTTCTCCTTTGGAATGCGAATGGTGTTAGAACTCACACTGACGAACTTACAGCCGTACTGCAGGACAAAAACATTGATGTTGCACTCATTACTGAAACTAGACTAACCACTAAACAGTACTTTAAAATACCAGGATACACGACATACCGGACAGACCATCCAGACGGCAAAGCCCATGCCGGTACTGCTGTCATAGTCCGCCGATCCCTCACCCATCACTTACACCCAATTTCCGCCCACGATTACCTACAAGCAACTTCCATCGTTATCAAAACCTTTTCCTTTCCGCTTATCATCGCATCAGCATACTGCCCTCCTAAACATCCCATTTCCTCTGCCCAATTTGGATCCTTCCTCAACTCCTTGGGTAATCACTTCATTTTGGGTGCAGACTTAAACGCTAAGAACCAACAGTGGGGTTCTAGAACCACCAATTCTCGTGGACGGACATTGCAGTCTGCACTCAACTCCCGACGCTTTCATCTCCTACCTCCCGATTCTCCTACCTACTGGCCAACAGATCCTAACCGTAATCCTGACATCCTCGACTTCTTCATCCACAGCGGATTAGGCTCTCTGAATTTTTCCATAGCTCGCCTTGATGAACTATCCTCTGATCATAGTCCATTGATTCTAAATGTATCCATAACACCTATTCCTAAACCTATCCCACCGTCATTCATTAGGGGCCCTGTCAACTGGAACCTCTTCCGCGAAATTCTCACTAATGATATTGACCTCAGAGTGATTCTCAAAACCCCAAATGACCTTGACGACGCCGTATATTCCTTTACAACCGCTATTCAACAAGCCGCCTGGACTGCCTCCTCTCCCAAACAATCCCAAATAATTCCTTACAAAAGCCATTTACCACAACACCTGACAGACCTCATCAACAGCAAACGTCGAGGAAGAACATTATGGCAACGCACCCGCCACCCAGAAGATCGCCGCTCCTATAATTTTTTTTGTAGAAAATTAAAGCGGGAGTTGGCGATCTTCCGCTCCCAATCCTACAATACCTACCTCTCCTCTCTCTCGACTCGTGACAATTCCCTGTGGAATGTCACGAAGAGAATCCTAAAATCCCACACCATTTCCCATCCTCTCCGGCGCTGTGATGGTTCCTGGGCTGCTTCTGACAAGCATAAGGCCCAGGAATTCGCACAGCACCTTTCCAAAGTTTTTACTCCTCATCCAGAGCTTAATCCAACCCATACTGCAGCAGTTGAAGAGTTCCTCACGTCACCAATACCACTATCCTTACCACCTAAAGCAGTTAATCCCTCTGAGGTCAGATATCTTCTTAAAAAGCTTCCTCTCCGCAAATCTCCTGGATACGATCTCCTTACTCCCCAAATCTTAAGACAACTTCCACCTAAAGCCATTACATTCCTTACATATCTCTATAACTGTATCCTACGCACTACCTATTTTCCTCTCTTATGGAAACATTCAACTATGATCCTTTTCCTAAAACCAGGCAAACCTTCTAACAACACGTCATCTTACAGACCTATCAGCCTACTTCCGATCCTCTCAAAAATTTTCGAAAAGCTCCTACTAAAACGAATCCTAGCCAAATTTCAAAATTTTCCTTCACATCAGTTCGGATTTCGTCCTCAACATTCCACGGTTCAGCAAAGACTCCGAGTTGTAGACCACATTTCCTCCGCCCTTGAGTGCAAGGAGTATTGTTCGGGTGCCTTTCTGGACATAGCTCAAGCTTTTGACCGGGTGTGGCACCCGGGACTGCTCTTTAAGCTCAAAACCCATTTACCTCAATCCTTATACCTAATCCTCCGATCCTATTTATCCAACCGCTCCTTCCGAGTTCGCTGTGGTTCCGAATTTTCCGAACAATATACTGTTGAGGCCGGTGTTCCTCAAGGCAGCGTCTTAGGACCCGTCCTCTACATCCTCTTCACCGCCGATATCCCTACCGACCCCAATACCTTTCTGGCAACATTTGCTGATGACACAGCCATTTTATCATCCAATTCCGATCCTGAAGCAGCATCGCTAAATCTCCAAAAGCACCTTTCCCTTGTCGAAGACTGGTGCAATGCTTGGCGCATTAAGGTGAACGAAAGCAAATGCACTCACGTCACATTCACCCTTCGACGCAAATCCTGTCCAACGGTTAATTTCAATTCTATACCGCTTCCTTCCTCAGACACAGTCCGGTATCTCGGCTTTTTACTAGACAAAAGACTGACGTGGAACCCACATACAAGACTAAAAAGAAAAGAACTCAACCGCAGATTCGGCCAGTTATACAGACTACTAAACAGAAAATCTCATCTTACAGTTGACAACAAATTACTAATATACAAGACAGTACTGAAACCTATATGGACCTACGGACTTGAACTGTGGGGGACAGCTAAACATTCTAACATTAAACGCATCCAATCCTTCCAATCCAAAGTCCTCCGAACAATAGTTAATGCTCCTTATTACGTTACCAACTGTACCCTACACCATGACCTTAATATTCCGTTTGTTTTAGACCTGGTACCATCCAAATTTTCTAAATTTCATCAGAACCTTAGTCATCATCCTAACCCTCTAGCACAATCCCTATCCAGCACCACCCATCCCTACAATCCTCCTCGAAGATTGAAACGGCAGTGGCCACGAGACCTATTGTAAACATTTAAACTGGAGTTCTGACAATGGTCAGATCCTCCACTCATGTACGGTATGTTTGTGGCTACAGCGCCCTAACTCAGCCTCCACTGGCTCAGACCAGTGATGCGGCTGAGATAGAGGTGCTGGGATCTCTTGGATTCCGCTTTTTCCTCCACAAGTGGAGGGAAAAGCGCTTGCTGGGGTCCCTTTAGCAATTGTATATATTGTATATAGTTATGATTGTGTGTAAGATGTTTATTTATTTGCCAACTTTTTATTTATCTCAATAATAGGTTTATGTTTCGATTTGTTTTGTTTTTTATTTATTATTATTATTTTATTGTATATATTTGAATTTATGTTATATTTTATGAAATTTGACCATTATTATTATTTTCTGTATATATAGTATGAATGTGGTCTCTTATCAATATTATTATTGTTCATTTTGTAACAAATTGTAATATATCTCAATAAAAAAAAAAAAAATAAAAAAAATAAAAAAAAAAAAATAAAAAAAAAAAAAAAAAAAAAAAAAATGCTTTAGTTTTATCTAAGTTAGTTATTCGATTCCATCTTAAACATGCGGTGCGCGCAACACACGACTTTCCATTTACCTCCGTTGCTAAAATCGATTTAAGAATTTTTAAATGCATTTAGAGATAAAAATAAATTGAATTTCAATAGAAACATGGGATCTATAATATTATTATCTAAAATAATCAGCTAGTTTTTACGGCTTTTCATCACTCTGTATTAACTTTTACAAGCTTGTGTATAAGATAATATTTTTTTTATATATGTAGCCAGTATATTATACATCTATATTACTTTTCTTGTGCTCAAAATCAATTATTTATTAATACCAACAAGATGATAAGCCTAATTTTTTGAAATATACAAAATTAAAGATTAATACTTCAGAGGAAGAAAATTTAAAATATCGGCAATTAAGCCCTGTCAGACTATTTCAATCACAATGAAACCTACATGATATTGAAGCCCATTAAATTTTAAATCGATATAGCGATTTTATTCAAAATCATTGGAGCAGTTTTTGAGAAAATTGTAAAAAGGTGCAAAATTCGTGGTATAAAGTGGCTCCTCTGTTAGCTGATTTTAAATTGAATGAAAAAGTTGCTGTAACATCTCTTGTGTATATTTGTCTTAAATGTGAAATTCCAGTTTCGTACGGATTTAAGTTTATGCGCTAGACTACTACACACACACACACACACACCTTTATGTGGGACTTGGTCATTTAGTCTCAGGAGACCCTAAAACGTGTATTACCGTTGATAACTGGAATTAAAAAAATTTCACGATCGCAATACTTTCACTCACTATATATTTCATATATAGGTAAGCGAAAGTAATAATAAGTAGATCTTCACCGTGGTAACTATGGTGATAAGAATTTAATCATATGTTCTTAACATTTCACATTAACCTTTTTGTTTGTTTATTTATTAAATGGAGATTTAACCAAAGTTTTTATACTCCCTTTAAAAACTCCTGCGGCCATATTCCGGGTTTGAACCGGCTACTTAGGGGGTAGAAGACCACTCTAATTGCCATTGAAAACTTCAAGCCAGATTCCGTGGACCATAATTCTAAAGTTCTTAAACAATTTTGTAGGATTGTTCGAATTTCATTTTTATTTTTGAACGGCAGTAACAAGCTTTTCTTAAGTTAAAAAACAAAAAATTGCATTAAAAAAATATGTTTTCAGTTTTTTCCATTAGTTGGGTATCGAATTTAATCAGTGGAACAAGATAATATAGTTATTTTTATAGAATCGACAAAATTAAAGGTACTTTAGAAGAAGAAAATTTAAAACTACACGATAGGTGATCCCCTTTATACATTTAATTTAATTAGTTGATTTGTACTGTGGTTACCATGGTAAATGTATTTATAAATTCTTAAATTGATTTTAATAACGGAGGTAAGTGAAATTTGTTTGTTGCGCGAACCAGATTTTTAAGATTAATTTAAAAATATTGGTAATATCTACAACCATTTCAGGTGTAAAGAAATAAACACTATGAAATGTTATTTTTCTCTTAATTTATGATTGGTGATTTTCAAGTAGATTTGGGATCACTTGTGGCTGGATGGCTAGCATAACAGCCTGCTATGACAAAGGTCACGGGTTCATACCCGCTGGTGGTCCTAGAATTTTTTAATAGGAGTAAAAATCCTCAGTTATGCCGTATTCGGAGGGGACGTTAAAAGGTGGTCCCGAGCCTGTGCGATGTCAGGTACTCGTTACAGACCCCTATCCTAATAAAACCTGGATAGGCAAAATTTAGGACTCCCACTGTAGCATCGGCCGATTAGCCATAGTAGCATAAAGTGACGTTTAAATAAATATTAAATAAATAAATAACAAGTCGATTTTATTTTTATAATTTTTTACATAAAAGTAAGAACGTATGGCTTGTATCTCCGTGATCGTATTGTTACTCTATTGGTTCTATTTCAGCGTCGTTGGACCTACATTATATTCAGTGCCAACACAGGATTTCGAGACTTTTACTGCTGATAAATATTGTATATAATTCGCTAACTATAATGTTGGTGTAATATTATGGTATGGTATTAGCCAAACAGTAGATAAGATTGAATGGTATAGCGTGTGTTATCTTTCCGTGCCTTTATCTATTGATAAGGTTCCCTACTGCACTACTTCATCTTCTCTTATAGAACTTCTCTTCATAAATATTTCTATGTACGTATTGAAATAAACATAATTTTGATAACGAAATTGTATTGTTTCCATGTAAACATTTATTTTAAACTAACTGACCCCACAGACGATGTCTTGTCTTTACTATAAAATAGCGAAATCGTTCACGCGTGATGGGATGACCAAGGAAAATGGCGATTAATTTTTATATATGTAGATATAGAAATTATTGTTACCTTGCAAAAATTTAAATAAAATCACTTACCTACCAAAGTGACTTTTCTCTTTCATAAGGTTCTTTTACTGACTGTTATAAACATAGCAAAATAAGAATTACGGAAATCGGTCAAGCGTGTTCCGTTCACGTGTGTTGCGATGACATAGGGAAAAGGCGATTCCTTATATTATATATATATATATATATATATATATATGATAAAGAGAGAGAGAGAGAGAGAGAGAGAGAGAGATTATTATTGACTTAGAATATTTTAAAAAAAAACCTATTGACCTAAGTAACTTTTACTTTCTTTTTTCTCCTTTTCCTGACTAATATAAACATAACAAAAAAAGAATTAGGGAAATCGGTCAAGCCGTTCACGCGTGATGCGATGACCAAGGGAAAAGGCGATTCATTTTTATATTATATTATATATATATATATATATATATATATATATATATATATATATATATATAAATTAAATATTATAACAATATGAAATTGTTATTTGCAATAATCACTTATATATATGCCCTATTCATTATATTACATTCCTTCCACACCTTTGTACATAATATTTTTCCTAAAATATTCAGCCTTCCAACGGTATATTATACATATCTATATTGCTATTCTTGTGTTCCGAAAAACTATAAAAACATACCTAGCCAAATATTTTTCCACTTTAGTTAGTAATCAAATTCTTTCCATAATTTATATTTAGCCGTTTTTTGTTATCAACGCTAACAATATAAAATGGTTAAATTTCTCTAAGCTACAAAATTAAAGGCTCTTTAGAAAAAGGAAATCAGCATTTAAGAGATTACTTGTCAGATTATTTCGATCATAAGGAAACGCTTAAATGATATTAAAACCCATTACAAGGGGTTACCTGTAGCATGGTGGTTAGCATAACAGCCTCCTATGGCCATGGTTCCCGGGTTCAAACTCACAGGTGGTCCTAGGATTTTTTAATGGGAGTAAAAGGTACTCGTTAAAGATCCCTATTCCTAATTAAACCTGGATAGGCAAAATTTAGGACTCCCACTGTAGCATAGTCCGATTAGTAATAGCAGCATAGAAGGACGCTAAATAAATAAACAAACTAACAAACCCATTATATTTTACACCGATATAGTTTAATGAAAATCGATTGCTACTTATGAGAAAATTTAAAAATTAGTCATAATGCATTGTTTAAAAATCTGGTGCGGGCAACACACAACTTTCACTTACCTCCATTTTTAAAATAAATGAAAGAATTTTCAAATACTGTTACAGATAAAAATACGTGCAACTATTAAAGAATTAATTAAATTGAATTTATATTGAAACATGTGTTGTTGTTTTTTAATCTATTATATCATTATCTAAAATAATCAGTTAGTTTTATCTTCTTTTCATCACCCTCTATTAACTTTTAAAAGCTTGTGTATGAGATGACATTTTTTCTAAAATCTTTAGCTTTCCAACGGTATATCATACATGTATATTACTGCTCTTATGTTCAAAAACGAAAAATTGCATTAAAAAAATATTTTTTCTGTTTTCTCCTTTAGTTGGGTATATATTTACCGGTTTTTCATCAGCGTTAACAAGATAATCTAGTTATTATTATTGAATCTACAAAATTAAAGGTACTTTAGGGGAAGAAAATTTAAAATATCGGCAATTAAGCCCTGTCAGACCATTTTTATCCAAATAAAACCTACATAATATTAAAGCCCATTAAATTCTACATCGATATAGCGAGTTTAATCAAAATCGTCGGAACCGTTTTCGAGAAAATCGAAAAAAGGTGCAAAAAGCATGGTATAAAGTGCCTCTTCTGGTAAGCTCATTTTGATGAAAAAAGTTTTGTCACGTCTCGGGCGTATAGTTGTCTTAAATATGAAATTTCAGTTTCATAGGACTTACCGTTTCCGCCCGGGAGTTACCACACACACACACACACACACATCTTTTTGCGGGACTTGGTTATTTGGACTCAGGGGACCCTAAAACGTGTATTTCCGTTGAAAACTGGAATTCGAAAATTTTCACGTTCGCAATACTTCCCCTTACTATATATAGTAAGTGAAAGTAAAAAGTGGCACTTATGATTCGTCGGTTTTTGTGATAATGCTGGTGTAACATTTCAAGCATATAGTTATATTAAATTTGAGATTTACATTTTGGTCGGACTTTTCGTTTTTGGGATGGATTTACCTCACACAGAGATTTTTGCAGGACTTAATCATTTGGATTAAGGGAACCATAAAATGCATATTTCCATTAAAAATTGGTATTAGAAGATTTTCACGGTCGTAATACTTTCTCTTATATATTTCATATATAAGTAAAAAATAAACCTGTACCACTACAACCCATCAAGGGTCTTTAGCTCAATAAAATTGGGGTTCGTACTGTTTCTAATACAACGGTCTTGCAATGAGGTGATTAGGCTAAGATAACGGCTCTGCCGCCAGGTTTTTAGCCCCGATTTTGGGTACCCACATTATAGAGGCTGGTCTGCCCCAGGAGGGTCTCCATACCCAGGGTCGTACCAAGGCTGAATTAACAGTATATTTTGCCACAGCCGGGATTCGAACCCAGGACCCGGAGAACATTAGACCTGTGCTCTGTCCACTAGTCCATGCCGCTCCCCATATAGTTAAGCAAAATTAAAAATTCTTGTGCGCACAATACACATGTTTCAGTTACTTTCCTTGTTTAATAACTTTTAAATAATTTTATTTATTTATTTAAAGAAATTTACAACTGTATTAAATAAATACAACTAGTAAATAGGCTTTATATATGATTAGATGGGATCACTTGTAGCTGGGTGGCTAGCGTAACAGCCTCCCATGCTAAAGGTCACGGGTTCAAACCCGCAGGTGGTCCTAGGATTTTTTAATGGGAGTAAAAAATCCCTAGTTACGCCGTCCTACGGAGGGGACGTTAAAAGGTGGTCCCGAGCCTGTGCGATGTCAGGTACTCGTTAAAGATCCCTATCCAAATAAAACCTGGATAGGCAAAATTTAGGACTCCCTCTGTAGCATCGTCCGATTAGCCATAGTAGCATAAAGTGACGTTAAATAAATAAACGCCTATATGATTAGAACACATGGCAGTCCTGTGAAGAAACTACCCATTGGTAGCACTCCAATGTCTCATTTATGTTAGGAGGTCTCTTGGACATCTTCTTTTAAGGCGCCTCGGTGGGTTGTCGGGAATAGATATGGAGGAGAGGTCACGGATAAGTGGGCAGGGAGTTTGGAATGAAAAGAGGTATATCTGTAACAGGCCAAGTCTTCAACTAATGTGATATTTAGGTCTTTAAGGGTGATTTTTCTAGTAACAAAGTAAGGAGAATTGAGGATTTTCGACTACAAGGATTGGATTCGAGAGGAATTCGATGGTTTAGTAGACCCCATAGCTCAATGCCATAGGTCCAAATAGGCCTGATAATTGTTATATAAATGAGTTTTTTGTAGTAAGTAGGAAGTTTTGAGCGTTTGTCGAGTAAGTGTTGTAGTAATCTGTATCTACGGGCAGTTTCCTGTCGTTTCAGTCTAGTATGAGGGTTCCATGTTAGGCGTTTGTCGACGTGGAGTCCTAAGTACCGAATCTGTTCAACAGGAGTAAGTAGGATATTGTTAAAGGATACGGTGGGGCAGGAAGTCATAGGTTTACTACGTAGCATGAAGGTGATTTGATGGGATTTGTTAGGATTTATTTTAATTATCCAGTTTTGACACCATTCTTCTATGGCTGATAGATAGTTCTGTAGGATTTGTGATGCAGTAACAGGATCATTATTCACAGATAACACACCTGTGTCATCGGCGTGGGAAGTAAGGATAGTGCTTGGATGGAAGGGAATATCAGCTGTATACACCGTGTAAAGGATCGGACCCAGGATACTACCTTGCGGTACACCGGCTGACTGAGTAAATACGGAAGTACGCTGGAGAGAGGAATTGACGGAGCTGTATAGCAGACCTGGATGCCAAACTCGATCAAAAATTTTAAATATTAAAACAAAAAAAATCTAGTGCGAGCAACACACGACTTTCACTTACCTCCATTTTTAAAATAAATTAAAGAATTTTCAAATACAGTTAATAATCTAATTATTATTATTGAATCTACAAAATTAAAGGTACTTTAGGGGAAGAAAATTTAAAATATCGGCATTTAAACCCTGTCAGACCATTTTTATCTAATTAAAACCTACATGATATTATAGCCCATTAAATTTTACATCGATATAGCGAGTTTAATCAAAATCGTCAGAGCCGTTTTTGAGAAAATCGAAAAAAGGTGCAAAATGCATGGTATAAAGTGGCTTTTCTGGTAGGCTCATTTTGATGAAAAAAGTTTTGTCTCGTCTCGGGCGTATAGTTGTCTTAAATATGAAATTTCAGTTTCATAGGACCTACCGTTTCCGCCCGGGAGTTACCACACACACACACACCCACACAGAGACCTTTTTGCGATACTTGGTTATTTGGACTCAGGGGACCCTAAAACGTGTATTTCTGTTGAAAACTGGAATTAGAAAATTTTCACGATCGCAATACTTCCCCTTACTATATATAGTAAGTGAAAGTAAAAAGAAACATGCTATGTTTTAATATTGTTTTGTTATAACAGTTACTTTAAAATTACTGTAATTTCCATAAATAATAAATAAATTATAACTATGTTTCACTCCTTAAAAGTCTCAGAAACACATCGATCCATTCGCTCGTAAAACATGGCAATTAACTTAATAGGAAATTTTCTATTTAAAAAAATACTAAAATGCTTCTTAGTATAAAATGATTTACGTTTATGCTTTTTTTTTTTTTTTTTTCAATTAGCTAATATAAGACCTACTCTTACATTATCTTTTTAAAATACGATGCACGCAAAACACGAATTTCTTTTACAGCTCTTGTTAAAAGCAATCTTTAGATAAAGATAAATTAAGAAAATATGGTGCGGGCAACACAAGACTTTCACTTAACTAGGTTGTATAAAACAATTTAAGGATCGTTAAATAAAGTTAGTGTTCAAAAATATTTAAATGTTTCGCTGAAAATGTTTTAGTTTACTATAAATAATAAAACAATATAAAATTGATATGTACTTGATTGAACTCTTTTATCGAAGTTCTACCGCGGGGTAGTTTCTTCACAAGCCTTTACACGCCCTTTATTCTAATTCAAAACTTTTACTTTTTGTATTTATGAATACACAGTTGTAAAATTTAATAAAATATAAATAAATCTCTCTTTTGCGATGTAATTTATTGGGTTGTTTCACATGAAATGTCCGTTTTTATAGTTTCTGAAATACATAAAGAATTTGGAAGGCCTCTGTTGTTTTCTTCCGAATGTTTACATATTTAAAGTAAGCAGTTACTAATCCTCTACCTTTGTATTATAAACATTAGCTTCCCAATCAATTACCCAAATATGAACATGGAAACACGCGATTTTCGAGTATTATTTGTGTACGAGTTAAACTCGGCCATTCAGCAGCTGAGGCCGCTAGAATATTTGCAAGGCGTTTGGGGAAGGGAGTGTTAATGAACGGACCATTCGCCGTTGGTTTGCTAAGTTTTCAGCTGGGGATACCGACTTGGAAAACTTGCCCCGAGGAAGACGGAGGTCCGTAATAGACAACGATGTCCTCAAACATACAGTAGAAGGAAACCCCTACGAAACAGTTAAAGGACTCTCAGCACAACTAAATGCAAGTGCATCTACCGTTTCCAGACATTTAAAGTGTATTGGGAATGTAAAAAAGCTCAATACATGGGTCCCCAATACAAGACCCCATGTTTCAAAACATACCGTGCAAAAATTGAAAGAACTAGGCTACGAAGTTCTTCCGCACCTACCATATTCTCCCGACTTGTCTCCGACAGATTCCACCTGTTCAGGAATTTAGACAACTTCGTCAAAGGAAAACTTTTTGAAAATGATGATCAAGTGAAAAGTGCGTTTTCAGATTTTGTTTCACATCAAAACTCAGAGTTTTTGAGTTTGGGGATAAAAAAGTTGTGTCACTCTGGGAAAAATGTGTAGAAAAAGAAGGTAAATACTTCGAATAAAATTATTTTGTTTTCACATCGTATTTTTAATAAAAATCCTTTAACTTGAAAACGGGAATCCTAAATTTTCTTTAACGAGTACCTGACATCGCACAGGCTCGGGTCCGCCATTTGTATGTAGCTAATTAAACCATTTAAAACTGTTCTCCGAAGTCGAGGGAAAAATATAGAAACTTCGTAAAAAAAAAGTAGGTCAGTTTCTAAGAAATGGTTTTCGGACCACTTTTCGAAAAAATCTTGCTATTAAGTTTAATTATGGTGTTTGTTTTTTTTTAAAATTTATGTTATTAAGTATTTAAAAAACATGACCTATTTTTTCTAATAATTCCTTCTAAACTATGCTCCACAAATATTAATGTTTCGTTAGCACTCTTGCTAAGCTTTCTTGATATTCATTCGTATGTTCGAAATAGTTCACGATATACTTAACAGAGCAACGAAAAAATAAAAACTGTACTTTAATGTATTAGGATGAACTTGAGATGTAGTTCGGAGGAGACGTAAATAAGTGATCCCGAGCCTGTGCGATGTTAGCTACTCGTTAAAGTTCCCTATCCTAATTTAATCTGGATAGGCAAAATTTAGGACTTCCACTGTAGCATCGTCCGATCAGCAATATTAGCATAAAGTAAATGAAAATACAATCAAACAAAAAAGTATAAAGTCGGCGATACACGGTGAGAAATTGGGTATGTGTAGGTGAGGTGAAATGGCGATATTTACATCGTTGAGCGCGCTGGAGAGTTGGTGGAAGTAAATATCGTGATAGTTGATGTCCTAGGACCACCTGCGGGTTTGAACCCGTGACTTTTAGCATGGGAGGCTGTTACGCTAGTCACCCAGCTACAACATAACGATATTTAATAATATCATTTGTTATATTATTTTGGTCAAACTTTAACTAAAAATAGTTTATTTATATTCATATATATTTAATTTTGTTTCTAGATTCCAAAACCATTATTAAATAATATATATATATATTTTCACTGTTTGGATATTACATTTTAATTCTATAGTTATTTATTAGAAATTATATTATATATATTTTTGTATTATAGTTTGAGATTCATAATAATTTTTTTTGCGTAAAAATTCGAAATAAAAATAGAAAAAATTGAAAGTGATTTTACACAATGTTGCTGTCATAGGTGGCGTGGTTGTTACCGCCACTTGTGTTGTTGACGTTTGTAGTTGGTTAGTAAGTAAATTTGTATTAAAATTTTGAAAAATTTTTAGACATTACTCTTATTATTATTAAAACAAGATGACACCAATTGAACATTCATCTTTACATAAGAACTTGGCAACCTAAACAGAGCTAAACAACCTTTTCAAAAACTTTCCTGAATAATCAGCTGTTCACACATCCGCCATTTTGCCGAGTACTGTTGCGTACTCTCACCGTATACACGCGCACATTTTCACTCTCACGCAGTTTTCACCACCCTCTACTCTCGCGAGAGTACTTTCTCCTCACCTAGACATACCCTATTTCTCACCGTGTATCGCCGCCTTAAAGTGTTAAGAACATATGTTTAACATCCTTGTCACCATGGTAACCAGTCTATTTCCACACACTAATGTTCATATGAAATTATTTATATATATATTTTTTAATTAATGTTAAAATACTGATAGCATCTACAACTGTTTTAGGTGTACCTACAGACTATAAAGAAAATCTTTTACTAAATTAATGTTTGGTAAATTTTAATTCGACCTAATTTATTTTTTACAGAAAATTAAGAACTTGGCGTTGTCTGTATTCCCATTGCATTGTGTGTAAATGAGTTAACGAACAAAAAGTTCAATACGAAATGTTGAGAACTTGATAATATAAAAATGTTTAAAGAATGTTTAAAATTCTTTTCAGGGCCATATGGACATATGGGATCGAGCTTTGGGGCTCTACTAACTCATCTGATTCCTCCCGCAAAATCTTAAATGCTCCTTATTTCGTCACAAATAAAATCATCCATAACGACCTTAATATCCCATTTGTTGCAGACCTCTCTCGTACCAGATATACCACATTCAATTCCAAACTCCCAACCCACATAAACCCTCTTGTTCGCAACCTGTCAACCTCACATATTCCTGATAACCCTCAGAGGCGATTAAAAGGAAGATGGCCTTGGGACCTACTAACTTTAATAGACATCGAAGTTCTACCACTGGGTAGTTTCTGTACAAGCCTTTTCACGCCCTTTATTGTATTTCAACACTTTTGCTTGTATTTATTTTTTATACAGTTGTAAAATACAATAAAATATAATAAAAAAATTCTTTTCACCATGGCAACTACGGTACAAGAAGGCTAATTAATTAATTAACAAATTCTAGTTTTCAATTAATTTAAAAATACCAATGGCATATACAACCTCGTTGTGTTCACCTACAGACTAAAAGAATAAATTTATGAACGACGTTAAATAAATAAAGAAACAATGTACTTAATTTTCAAATTTACATGTACAGACAGTTTTTCGTTGGTCACACTTATTTATTTTTTCTAAACAATACAACATTTTTATGTAACGGTTACGTTTTTTACAGTAAACCACCGAAATATTTAATTTATTTAAAAATATGAATAAAAATACTATAAATAAAGTTTATAGGGTTTTTTTCTCTAGCAAAATAAAACAAGCATTAGAAATGAAGGCTAGCAACTTTGCTAATTGGCCATTTATAAAAAAAAAAAACGCACAAAAAAAAATGACTTTTTGGATGAAAATTTTATAAGTTCATGGCCAGTGAGCTAAACTTTTGTACGAATTTGTCTTTTCATTTTGTTCTTCGAAACAAGATGGTGTTTATGTAATATTCTTAAGATTTGTCCTCAATACTCCAAAGAGATCTCATGTGACCCATTTAAACAGCGAGTTAAAATAGCTCCTCCCCCCAATTCGTAGACAATATTTCCTAGGATCGTTCCTTTACCAAACCATCCACTCACAGCTAGCTCCCTATATCCAGTCTTCTACAATTTAAATCGTCAATCCACTCCCTCCAAACAAGATTACGCCATTCCGACCTTTATATTCCTATCCATAGCACAGAAACTTTTGATCATTCCTTTCTTGTCCGCTCTACTAATCTATGGAATTCCCTACCTACTCATATCCGCCATGCTTCTCTTCATCATTCAAGTCCTAACTGTTCCAATACCTCCTGCATTCCCTAACAGACGCTCAACAAAACTGATGTTTGATATAAGATTTTGAATATAAAAAAGAAATATTATTTATTGCTCATACCTAACTTAATTTATTAATTAATTTCAATTTTAGTTTTTTACATTCACTTACTATATATATAGTATATAAATAACCAAGTCCCGCAAAAAGGTCTGTGTGTGTGTGTGTGTGGTAACTCCCGGGCGGAAACGGTAAGTCCTATGAAACTTAAATTTCATATTTAAGACAAATATACGCCCGAGAAGTTACAAAACCTTTTTTATCAAAATGAGGTTACCAGAAGAGCCACTTAACACCATGCATTTTGCACCTTTTTACGATTTTCTCAAAAACGGTTCCGACGATTTTGATTAAACTCGCTATATCGATGTAAAATTCAATGGGCTTTGTAGGTTTTATTCTGATTAAAATGGTATGACAGGGCTTAAATGCCGACATTTTGAATTTTCTTCCCCTAAAGTACCTTTAATTTTGTTGATTCTATAAAAATAACTATATTATCTTTTTACCACTGATGAAAATCAGGTAAATATATAAATTGAATGAATTCGATACCCAACTAAAGTAGAAAACTGAAAACATATATTTTTAATGGAATTTTTCGTTTTTGAACATAAGAGCAGTAATATACATGTATGATATACCGTTGGAAAGGTAAAGATTTTAGAAAAAATAGAGAGTGATAAAAAGCCGATAAAACTAAGTGATTGTTTTAGATAATAATATGATAGATTTTTTAATAATACACATGTTTCTATAGAAATTCCATTTAATTAATTCTTTAATATTTTCACGTATTTTCATCTCTAACTGTATTAGAAAATTCTTTCATTGATTTTCAAAATGGAGATAAGCGAAAGTCGTGTGTTGCCCGCACCAGATCTTTTCTGAAGATGTTTATTTCTTTTATTCTTTTGTTTTATTGTATAGACATGTTTCTTTTCTTTCATTACTTCTTACACTATTGTAAATAAGAATTAATCATTATCATTTGGTCTTTTGGCCAGACATATTGTATATCTTAATTGTTCATATTTCTTGTTCTTAAGGGACTATGTTTATTTTCTATTCTATTCTTATCAGAAAGGTGAAACCAGTGGTTGCCGTACGTGGGCATCCTTTTGTACGTAGGCTCCATTAGTGTAATCGATTTCTTTTACAAATATCGATTTATCTCAGATAAATGTATAGGTTAGAATTTCAATGCTTTATACCTTTAAAAATTAAAACTAAGTAAATACCGTTACGAATCTAAGTTGTTCTTGCAAACTGAAAACTCTACAAACAATAGAATTTCCATGGAAACACTATCGAGTCATTTGAATTTGGTGTTAATTAAGACAGTAAACGAAATAACAATTAACAAAACGATGTCAAGGTATGATTTGATTCCCAAACTGTTAAGAGATCATTTGGAAGCAGTAATGTAAGATGTTCACAGCTGTTTACGTTGTTCTTTTAACGGGGCGAGAGCTTTCGAAAACAGAGATAAAAATTTCAGTGCGCCAAAATTAGGTCACGCAAACAACACTATCCTCGTGTAACGCAAAATATCCCTATATTTAACGCGTTGTTTGATGCACGGTGTTTAAGGCAACCAAGTGAAAGTATTTGAAAGCAGTCTCACGATAGTAGCTGGTCAAGAAGACATGATGAAGAAGGCATAATCATTTTTATTAAATCCTATCAATAACATGAAATATTACTTTAAAGAAATCGACGATATCATTAAATATTATCTTTAAAAAAAAAATTCACTTAAACTAAATGACATATTTACTCGTTTTCAAAACTAACAGTAGTAATATACATATATTAAAATATATCATTATATACAATATCATGAAAACATGTTTTTTTTAAATATATTTTTTATTGAAATTTACAGCTGTAAAAAAATACAAGTAAATATGCTGAAAATATAAAACACATGAAGAGAAACTGCCTATTGGCAGCACTCTTTAGTAGTGAGTCTAAACAAGAAGGCCTCGAGGCCATCTTCTTTTCATACGCCTCAGAGGATTATCAGGAATTGAAGAGGAAGCAAGGATTGAAACTAATGTATTAGAGTAGGGGTGGAGTTTTTCATGGAAGGATTGATACCTGGTACGGTCCAAATCAGCAACATAGGGAACATTAAGGTCATTGTGGATGATTTTATTCGTGACAAAATAAGGAGCGTAAAGGATTTCGCGAAGGATTTTGTATTGTAAGGATTGGATACGGAAAGAGTTTTATGGTTTAACATGGTTTTAGAATTTAGAAACACCATTTTTAGAAATTTAATATTTCTTATAAAAGTTGAAAACAATCTGGTAAGCGCAATTCACGGTATTCACTTGGACATCTAGTTAAATTCACTTGGTTGGCCGATTTTAATGAAAAAGTTGCTGTAACATCTCAGGTCTTGTCTTCAATGTGAAATTTCAGTTTCTTACTACTTTTCGTTTGCCTGCTAGGCTTTAACCAACTTGTAAATTTTTTTTTTTTTTAGAATCAATTCTTTATTGAACAATATTACAATCTGTCCAATTTAGGACATTTTTAATAGGGATAGAGTACAACATTCATACTGCATTCACACGATATATACAAAACAATAAATTTATATAATAATAATACAATATAAATATATACAAAACAAAATCAATAAAAATATATAAAAAAGTCACTTATACCTATATACAGTTAACAAGCATACAGCACGTGAGTGGAGAATCTAGCCAATGCTAGAACTCCAATATACATTTTACAAGAGGTCTCGAGGCCACTGCCGTTTCAACCTTCTAGGAGGATGGTAAGGATGTGTGGAGCTGGATAAGGATTGAGCTAGGGGATTAGGGTGATGGATAAAGTTCTGATGGAATTTAGAGAATTTTATTGGTATAAGGTCTAAAATAAATGGAATATTTAGGTCGCGGTGTAAGGTATGGCTGAATACATAATAAGGAGCATTAACTATTGTTCGGAGGACTTTTGATTGGAAGGATTGAATGCGTTTGATGTTAGAAAATTTGGCTGTCCCCCATAGTTCAAGTCCGTAGGTACAGATAGGTTTCAGTACTGTCTTGTATATTAGCAGTTTGTTCTCGATAGATAATTTAGAATTTCTGTTCAGTAGTCTGTATAATTGTCCGAATTGTCGATTAAGTTCTTGTCGTTTAAATCTAGTATGCGGGTTCCAAGTTATTCTTTTGTCCAGTAGGAAGCCAAGATACCGGACTGTGTCGGAGAAAGGAAGCGGAACGGAGTTAAAGAGAACTGGAGGGCAGGATTGTCTTCGAAGGGTAAAGGTGACATGTCTGCATTTGGATTGATTGACTTTGATTCTCCAGTTGTTACACCAGTCTTCAATTTGAGAAAGGTGGGTTTGGAGGCCTATAGATGCAATTTCGGGATCTAAGTGAGAACTTGTAAATTAGAACTCTAAAATTTTCACGAACGCAATACTTTCCCTTACTATATATTTAATTTATAGGTGTTATGTGGAAGTAAAAAAAAAAAAAAAAATACTAGCCGGATGAGCTAGAATAATAATAATAATAAATATATATATATATATTATTATTATTAGTGCGATATCTCCCTAGAAGGATGGCGCTAAGCACTTATGACTCAATTTTCTTATTTCTTGTTCATTTTGTCTTGCCAGTATTGTCTCATTCTTTGGCTGAACTTCTCTTTTCTTTCTACAGACCATTTGGTTCGGTATGGGTTCTGATTGTTTTGGTCTAGGGTTACTTACCATTTGTTTATTTAGTCTCTAAATATGTTTCTGTCTTGGATTTCCTCTCTTGTCTTATGTCTGCTCTTCGTAAGTCTTCTCGTGTCTCTTTGATCCAGTTCGTAGTGCTTTTGAGTGTTGTTGTTGCTTCGTGTATTTGTCCTGTCAGTCTTGTTTCAGGTAGTCTTTGTATGTGCCCATAGAATCTCAGTCTTCTTTTCTTGATGTCTATCTCGATGTTGGCGTGTTTTACTGTTGTTTTCTTGCTTTGCAGTCTGTATCCATCTTCTGTTTTTCTTGGTCCTAATATCTTTCTGATGATCTTCCTCTCCTCTTTCTTTAGTTCTTCGACCGTGAAGAATAATATATGAATATTATTTAATCTTTTTTTATGTTATGTGATTTTATGAAGTATTATGTAACATTACGTGATAATAATGTTTTCTTTTTGTCTGTTACAGGTAAGGATTGCGACATGATATGCTATGATATGAGATCGAGGTAATGTTAAAATATCTTAAACGAGTTATCAAGTGCTTGTTTGATTTTGATGAGGCACTCATCTTATATTTTGTTGTCTTAGGGTTAGTCATTGTGTAAATCACCTTCGATTAGGCAATAAGCTCTTCAAAAATGGTTATTATAAGTCAAACATGTTTAAAGAAAATAAATTCTGGTGCGTGTAACATACGAAATCACTTACCCCTTTTCTTAGTCAATTCAAGAATTTTTAAATACCGTAAGAGTTGAAATATATACATATACAAGTGATATTATATATATATATATATATATATATATATATATATATATATATATATATATAATAAAGTTTTCTACTCCTCTTAGGTTTCAGTCAGTAAATAAACAATTTTATTTATGCAACGTTTCAAGAATCTATTCTTCTCATATTCATGCCTTAACAGTGGAAAAACGAAAAACAGACCATTAATATTTTTATTTTATACAATAATTAATAGATGATGTAATTGTGAGAGAGACAGAAAATAATACATTGAACAATAAATAGATATGCACTAGTTAATTAGATATTTTAGTCTTTACTAATATTATAAAGCTGGAGAGTTTGTTTGAACGCGCTATTCTCAGAAACTACTGGAATTGGAAAATTCTTTTTTCGTTGTGTAGTCCATTTATCGGGGAAGGCTATAGGCTATATAACATCACGATGCGACCAATAGGAGTGAAGAATCAGCGGAAAATGTGGGGAAAAACGGGTGAAATTAACCTCGCATCCCAACGATTATGAATGGTTCACATTTTAATTTTAAAATAATTAAATTTACCGTTAATTTATCTTTTGCCGTAACAACTAACAAATCACAGGGGTAAGCATTTTAACACGTAGGAATAAAATTACGTCAAGATCGGGTTGCGGAGAAAATAAGTATATTCTTCTGCCACAAGAAAATACAACAATAAATGTCATGTACTTTAAAATATATTCTTTCATAAACTTCTTAATAGCAATCATAATAATAGAAATTGACGCAGACGAAGTAGTTTTGGAATATGTCATAAACAAATTTGACGTGTGCGGAGAAAGGTTTAAATCTGCGCGATTAAGTTCCAGTTCTGGGATACGCCGATGGTTTGGTACTGCTAGTTAGAAATAAAATAGTGTCTATCATAGACATATGTGTATAATATTAACTTTAAACAAACACTCTCAAATCTAAGAAAAGTTAAAAATTTAAATTATTAACATTAGAAAACTAATCAAACAATATATATAATCTGATCGGTAAATTTACATAAAAACAAACAGTTGTAATATACATATCATAAAAACATGCTTTTTGATTTAAGAAACATCATTTTAAGAAATTAATTATTATACATTTATTATTATACGTTGTAAATGTGTGATAATTCACTATCGCCGGATTATCACACACTTTCAGCTTTCACTTATCTCTCTTTATCGCCGTGTAGCACGACTCCTAGGACAGTAGATAGTAGGAGTCACTTAGAAGATATAGGTCATGCTATTATATTTATGCTGGTTGTTCTATTATACTAATTAATATTACTTTCACTTACTATATATAAGTATTGCGATCGTGAAAATTTTCGAATTCCAGTTTCCAACGGAAATACACGTTTTAGGGTCGCCTGAGTACTAATAACCAAGTCCCGCAAATATGTCAGTGTGTGTGTCTGATTGTGGTAACTCCCGGGCGGAAACGGTAAGACATATGAAACTGAAATTTCATATTTAAGAAAAATATACGCCCTAGACGTTACGAAACCTTTTTAATCAATATGAGCTTAGCTCAAAAGCCACTTTATACCATGCATTTTGCACCTTTCTTCGATTTTCTTGAAATGGTTCCGACGATTTTGATTAAACTCGCTATATCGATGTAAAATTTAATGGGCTTTAATATCATGTAGGTTTCATTCTGATAAAAATGGTATGACAGGGCTTATATGCCGATATTTTAGATTTTCTTTCTCTAAAGTACCTTTAGTTTTGTTGATTCTATAAAAATAATTATATTATATTCTTACCACTGATGAAAAATAGGTAAATATATAAATTGAATGAATTCGATACCCAACTAAAGGAGAAAACAGAAAAAAATATTTTTTGATGCAATTTTTTATTTTTTATTTTGAACATAAGAGCAGTAATATACATGTATGATATACCGTTGGAAAGCTAAAGATTTTAGAAAAATATTATCTCATACAAAAGCTTTTAAAAGTTAATAGAGAGTGATGAAAATCCGATAAACTAAGTGATTATTTTAGATAATAATATAATAGATTTTTTAATAAAACACATGTGGCTATAGAAATTCAATTTAATTAATTATTTAATAGTTTTACTATTTTTTTTCTCTAACTGTATTTGAAAATTCTTTAATCAATTTAAAAACTGAAGTAATTGAAAGTCGTGTGTTGTCCGCACCAGATTTTTTAATTTATTTATCATCTAAAAGAAGTTATGAATTTGAACTAAATAATGATTTCCGTTTAATGTTCGTTTAACTCATGATGGTTAAGAAAGAAGTGTAGATAATCAACAATTTTTTCCAATAGCTGAACATCTGACCTATTCCTTCTAAGTGTGTGATAATTCATTATCACGACATTCTGCTACTGAATAGATAGGTTTAAATAGACAGTTAAAATATTTATTGACAGTCAGAATTAGGTCACACAAACAAAACTACAATTGCCATCCAAACAAAACATAATGCTCAATTTATTAGGCTTGCTTGTTTATTTATTTAACGCCCATTTATGCTGCTGTGGCTAATGGGACGATGCTGCAGTGGGAGTCCTAAATTTTGCCTATCCAGGTTTAATTAGGATAGGGATCTATAACGAGTACCTGACATCGCACAGGTTCGGGCCTACCTTTTAACGTCCCCTCCGAAGGACGGCATAACCAAGGATTTTTTTACTCCTTAAAAAATCCTAAGGCTGCCTGCGAGTTTGAACCCGCGACCTTGAGCAAAGGAGGTTGTTATGCTAACCACTATGCTACAGGTAACCCCTCAATTAATTAGAGGTAAATAACTGCTTGCTCGTCATAGGGTGTGATCGTGTTTTCAGAGAGTGATTGCATTTAGGATTTATATCCCAGCCAGCGTTGGATGTAGGAGGTTTATGTCTTATGCTAAAGAATGTTCCATGAAAATACTCTATGTGTGACATGGGAAGAATGGATTTAAACTACTTCTTTAGAAAGGATGCAAAGTATCGATTATTCATTACTATAAGTCCATTAGTAGTTATTCTTAATAATTAATCCTTAGTTAATGGTAACTCTCTAGGGGTCACCTGTCGCATAATAGATGGTATAACTGGTAACAACAGCCTTATATACCCCAGATCGCGATTTCAAAACAGTAGTTTAACAGTCTCCTATGTCCCTGGTCGCGTCTTCCATACCGGTAGATAGCCCTAAGATTTTTAAAAAGAGTAAAAAATCCTTGGTTATCTCGTCTTTCGACCTTGGGGGTCACCTGTGGTTTAGTGGATACTTTAACAGTCTTCTATGTCGCTGGTTGAAACGTGGCAGATACCCGAGGGTTATCAAAAGTAGAAAAATCCTTAGTTATCTCGTCCTTCCCATCTTGGGGGGTCACATGTGGTTTAGTGGCTAGCATACAGCCTTCTATGCCCAAGGTCGCGGGTTCAAACGTGACAGATAGCCCTGGGTTTTTTTTAAAAGGAGTAAAAAATCCTTGGTAATCTCGTCTAGCTTTTAATGATAACTATCCAGGGGTCACCTGTGGCGTAATGGATGGTATAACAGTATAACAGCCATAAATATCCCAGGTCGTGGTTTTAAAACTAATAGATGGTTCAGTATTTCAAAAGGAGTAAAAAAATCCTTAGTTATCTCGTCCTTCCAACCTCGGAGGGAGGAGGGGAGAGGGGTCACATGTGGTTACGTGGCTAGCATAACAGCCTTCTATGCCCAAGGTTCAAACCCGGTAGATGGCCCTACGATTTTTCACTAGGCGTACAAAATCCTTGATTATACCGTCCATCGGATGAAACATAAATTGGTGAGCCCGAGCCTGTCTAATGTCAGGTACTCGTTAAAGATCCCTATCCTAATAAAACCAGGATAGGCAAAATTTAGGACTCCCACTGTAGCATCGTCCGATTAGCCACAGTAGCATAAAGGGAAGTTAAATGGATAAACAAACCTTCTTGCACATCCATTGGCTTCGAAACAAAAAGCTTTTATAAACCTAAGGTACATTCCTTCTGCTAATTGATTGTGTACTTGATCTTTCACGGCCAGCTTGATAAACAAGATGGTTGCCCTTGGACGGTGGTAGACATCCAGGCGTCGTATGATCCGAGATTTATGATTTTATTCATAATGGAATTTTCCGTGTCAGCTCCTGGGAATCGTTATAGGGCTGGTCTATGATAATATATATTGTGTAATATAGTTCGGGTGTGTTTGTAATCGGAGTGTGTAGGATAATTCCGACTATTTTAGAGTGACGCTACGCTACAAGTGAAGACTCATCGGATGCTAAAATGACAGAGGGAAGCAAAGAATTGTGTTGTGCTGAGCCACAAATATGTCACATTTATATTTTGTTACTTGCCCTAAGTTTTTTTCAGGAAGGATAGGAAATACAAGGTGATAGAAAAGATATTTCTCTGAGGGAGAAATAATTAAAGGCGGCGATACACGGTGAGAAATAGGGTATGTGTAGGTTATGTGAAAGTACACTCGCGAGAGTAGAGGGTGGTGAAAACTGTGCGCGTGTATACGGTGAGAGTAGTCAACAGTACTCGGCAAAATAGCGGATGTGTGAACAGCTGATTATTCAGAAAAGTTGTTGAAAAGGTTGGTTAGCTCTGTTTAGGTTACCAAGTTCTTATGTAAAGATGGATGTTAAATTGGTGTCATCTTGTTTTAATAATAATAAGAGTAATGTCTAAAAATGTTTTCGATATTTTTATACAAATTCACTCACTAACCAACTACAAACGTTAACAACACAAGTGGTAAGTGACGGGAACATGCACGCCACCTATGACAGCAACATTGCTTTGTAAAATCACTTTCAATTTTTTCTATTTATATTTCGAATATTAACGCAAAATAAAAATTATGAATCTCAAAAACTATAATACAAAATATATATATATATATATATATATATATATAATTTCTAATAAATAACAATAGAATTAAAATGTAATATGCAAACAGTAAAAATATACATATTATTAAATAATGGTTTTGGAATCTAGAAAAACAATTAAATATATATGAATATAAATAAACTATTTTTTAGTTAAAGTTTGACCAAAATAATATAACAGATGATATTATTAAATATCGTTATGGAAAGTAGATGAAAGTGTGATATAGTATATCAACTATCACGATATTTACTTCCACCAACTTTCCAGCGCGCTCAACGATGCGAATATCACCATTTCACCTCACCTACACATACCCTATTTCTCACCGTGTATCGCCGTCTTAAAACAATAAAAGACGATAGTTCTGAGTAAAGTTGTAATTAGGAATGTTATGATGACTGTTACCAACACTTCCAATATCAGGGTTTGTATTCTTCCATACAGTACTATATCCACGTTTCTTACGTATTATATTGTTAAAAACTCATTTAAAATGTGTAATAATTTGAAAAAATAAATAATAAACACATTAAAATCTCATAAAACCGAATTCTTTTCTTACCAAAGAGGTTAATATAAAATGGTAATAACATCTTGTCGGTGTTGTGTTGCCGTTATCCACGTTTCATATCAACTAATTAAAAAAGGGGTCACCTGTGGTGCAGTAACTAGCATAACAGCCTACATACTCCAAAGAAAATTTTCTTACGAGCTTGTTTGTTGTTTATTCAGACCTTTTTGTGGAACTTGGTCATTTGGACTCAGGGGACCCTAAAACGTGTATTTCCGTTGAAAACTGGAACTCGGAAATTTTCACGATCGCAATACTTTCCCTTACAATATATTTCATATAGAGGTAACTGGAAGTAAAACTATTTTTTTACTTTCACTTACTATATATAGTAAGGGGAAGTATTGCGATCGTGAAAATTTTCGAATTCCAGTTTTCAACGGAAATACACGTTTTAGGGTCCCCTGAGTCCAAATAACCAAGTCCCGCAAAAAGGTCTGTGTGTGTGTGTGTGTGGTAACTCCCGGGCGGAAACTGTTAGTCCTATGAAACTGAAATTTCATATTTAAGACAACTATACGCCCGAGACGTGACAAAACTTTTTTCCATTAAAATGAGCTTACCAGAATAGCCACTTTATACCATGCATTTTGCACCTTTTTTCGATTTTCTCAAAAACGGTTCCGAGGATTTTGATTAAACTCGCTATATCGATGTTATATTTAATGGGCTTTAATATCATGTGGTTTTATTCTGATTAAAATGCTCTGACAGGGCTTAAATGCCGATATTTTACATTTTCTTCCCCTAAAGTACCTTTAATTTTGTAGATTCAATAAAAATAACTATATTATTTTGTTAACGCTGATGATAAACAGGTAAATATATAAATTGAATAAATTCGATACCCAACCAAAGGAGAAAACAGAAACAATATTTTTTTAATGCAATTTTTCGTTTTTAATAAAACACATGTTTTTATATAAATTCAATTTGATTAAATCGTTAATAGTTTCACGTAGTTTTATCTCTAACTGTATTTGAATGTTCTTTCATTGATTTTAAAAATGGAGGTAAGTGAAAGTCGCGTGTTGCTCGCACCAGATTTTTTTTTGTTAATTAGTGTTTTTGCACCGTAGTTGCCATGGTGATATGCATTTTAAATGAAAAATCTTCACATTTCGTATTAACCTTTATGTTTGTGTACTCATTTGCACACAATGCAATTGGTATAAGACAATGCCACTATAAGTTCCCACCTTTCTGTAAAAAATAAATTGAGTCGAATTAAAATTTACCAAACATAAATTTAGTGAAAGAAAATTGTCTTTACAGTCTGTAGGTAAACCTAAAATAGTTGTAGATACTATCAGTATTTTAACAATAATTAAAAAAAATCTGGTGCGGGCAACACACGATTTTCACTTAACTCCGTTTTTAGAATCAATTAAAGAATTTTCAAATACAGTTAGAGATAAAAATGAGTGAAACCATTAAAGAATTAATTAAATGGAATTTCTATAGAAACACGTGTTTTATAAAAAAATCTATTATATTATTATCTAAAATAATCAGTTAGTTTTATGTTCATTTCATCACTCTCTATTAACTTTTAAAAGCTTTTGTATGAGATAATATTTTTTCTAAAATCTCAAGCTTTCCAACGCTGTATCATACACGTATATTACTCTTCTTATGTTCAAAAACAAAAAATTGCATAAAAAAATATATTTTTTCAGTTTTCTCCTTTAGTTGGGTATCGAATTCATTCAATTTATATATTTACCTGTTTTTCATCAGTGGTAACAAGATAATATAGTTATTTTTATAGAATCAACAAGATTAAAGGTACTTTAGAGAAAGAAAATTTAAATACCGGCATTTAAGCACTCTCAGACCATTTTAATCCGAATGAAACCTAAATGATATTAAAGCCCATTAAATTTTACATCGATAGCGAGTTTAATCAAAATCGTCGGAACCGTTTTTGAGAAAATCATAAAAAAGGTGCAATATGCATGGTATAAAGTGGCTCTTCTGATTAGCCGATTTTGATGAATAAGTTTTTGCATTTCTCGGTCGTATATTTGTCCTAAATATGAAATTTCAGTTTCATAGGACTTTTCGTTTCCGCCCGGGAGTTACCACACACACACACACACACACAGACATTTTTGCGGGACTTGATTATTTATACTCAAGGGACCCTAAAATGTGTATTCCCGTTGAAAACTGGAATTCGAAAATTTTCACGATCGCAATACTTTCCCTTTCTATATATAGTAAGTGAAAGTAAAAAATAAATATAATTTTAATAATAATAATATAATAGGCTTAGCGAACCCGAAGGTTCGATGCCGATACCACCAAATTCCGCCTACACAGACTCGTCCAATGCCCACCAATCAGCCTTAACGCAATCCTCCCATCTCCGCTTCGGCCTACCTTTCGGACGCCTACCAGTCGGATCAGCAAATACCAACTTTCTCGGAATCCGTTCGTCATCGAGACCAACAACTTTACTCGCCCATTTGAGTCTCCGCGATGCAATCAGCTCAATTATATTCACAGGATGCAAGTTCCGCAATTCCGCGTTATGCAACCTTCTAAACTCCCCAGTGGCCTCATCTCTCTTTGGGCCAAATATTTTACGCAATACCTTATTTTCGAAAACCTTAAGCCGTTGTTCATCCTTTAAAGTAAGCGGCCACGTTTCACATCCGTAAAGAACCGTTGGAAGAATAATAGTTTTATAAATTCTAATCTTTAAGTTTTTAGATAGAAGCCGCGAACTAAGTAACTTAGCAACTGAATAATAACACGCATTTCCCACCTTTAACCGGGACTTCATTTCTTCCTGGATTTCATTTTTTCTAGTTAAATATAATTTTATATAAACTAAATATCTATGGAAATAGACTGGTTACTATGGAGAAAAGAATGTTGAACATATGTTATTAACACTTTATACCTTTTTTTTTTGTTTGTTTTTTCATTTACTTTATGCTAATGTTGCTGATCGGACGATGCTACTGTGGAAGTCCTAAATTTTCGTATTCTGGTTTTATTATTATAGGGGTCTTTAACGGAGTACCTGACATCGCACAGGATTGGAACCATCTTTTTACATCTTCAAAGGACGCCAGAACTAAGAATTTTTTACTCCCATTAAAAAATCACAAGGCCAACTGCATTATTTTACGACCTTCAGTGATTCAAGTTCATTAATGAGTTATCGATATTTTATATTTAAATCGATTCATTATCTGAAGGAACGATCTTCCTTTGCAAATTTATTAAGTCATTGATAGATAACCTTATAAAACCTCAAAATGAAATCTTTTATCATTAATTTTTGAGGAACAATATAATACAAATAAGCTTGGCAAAAGGTATATCTATATAGAGAAAACATTACCATAGCGGTTCGCCATTGTATTATGCAAGAGCAGGAGATGAGCACATACTGTCAAGGCCACCTAGATAACGCCGTGGAATTTCCTTGTATATCATCACTTTCAGATCTAGTCGGCATCTTTTCATACTTTACTCTGAAAACTTTGGGCTTGGATATTCCTTTTGGGATGGGGTCTGTAGTTTTTATTTGTTTAACGTTTTCCGAATCCTCAAAAGTGTTTTTTGTTATGTTAGTTAAGTTTATTGCTAGTAACAACCGTTTAGGTGTATTCATATGCTTGTAAGGTAAATACATAAATTCTTTATAATCCTGCGACAAGTCCCTTTACACTAACATTGACATAAATATAAATTGGGCTTATCATGATAGAATTAGAATAATTAATGATTTGTTAAAACATGTTAACTAAAACTAAACGAAAACAGACATACGCAAATATGTAGAAAAAAAAAAGAAAATAGAGTCTTATTTACAATTTCGTTATGACTGGATAGTCATGAGATGAATGAATAGCGGAATTTGAAGGAAGAAAGAGAGTTGGAGTGAAGAATAGAAAGAGGAATGGAATTCCATAGGATCGAGGATCGGATAAGAAACGATCTGACAAGTTCTGAACGGTGGGCCGTAGTGTATAAATCTGAAGGCCTTGTGCGTGTGTAACGGGATGGACAGAGGATTTAAATCTTTTCAGGTCGGCAATATACGATGGATGGTAGAATTGAATAATTTGGTGAAGGAATGTTGCAAGAAAATACTTGCGACGATTGGAAGTGTAAAGCCATCTCAAGTCGCTATAAATTCGGAGACGGAGGTGTAACAAGGTAGTTAAGTATCGGACAGTTAAAGGATTCTCAGCACAACTAAATGCAAGTGCATCTACCGTTTTCAGACATTTAAAGTGTATTGGGAAAGTAAAAAAGCTCGATACATGGGTACCTCATGATCTCACTGAGCGGCAGCAATTGAAACGCCTTGAGACCTGCGTTTCTTTCGCTTGCGAGGCAAAAAACCGAGCCTTTACTTGAAAAAATAATTACCTGCGATGAAAAATGGATCGCATATGACTATCAGCGTCGGTTAGGGCAGTGGTTGAACATCGACGAAACCCAAGGGCAAATGCCAAACCGAATTTGCATCCCAAAAAATTGATGGTTACAGTATGGTGGTCCATTGCTGGGATAATTCATTATTCCTTTTTACCTAGAGGCGAAACCATTACCTCTACAACGAACTGCAATGAAATTGACCAAATGCACACAAAACTATTAAAAAAAACAACCTGGATTGGTAAATCGGAAGGGTCCTACACTCTTACACGACAAAGCTAGACCCCATCTTTCAAAAAGTACCGTGCAAAAATTGAAAGAACTTTGCTACGAAGTTCTTCCGCACCCACCGTATTCTCCCGACTTGTCTCCAACAGATTACCACCTGTTCAGGAATTTAGACAAAGGAAAACTTTTTGAAAATGATGATCAAGTGAAAAGTGCGTTTTCAGATTTTGTTTCACTTCAAAGCTCAAGTTTTTCAGTTCGGGGATAAAAAAGTTGGTGCCACGTTGGGAAAAATCTGGTGTGGGCAACACACGACTTTCACTTACCTCCATTTTTAAAATAAAATACAGTTAGAGATAAAAATACGTAAAATTATTAAGGAATTAATCAAATTGAATTTATATAGAAACATGTGTTTTATTAAAAAATCAATTATATTATTATCTTAAATAATCAGTATGTTTTATCTTCTTTTAATCACTCTCCATTAACTTTTAAAAGCTTGTGTATGAGATAATATTTTTTCTAAAATCTTTCCAACGGTATATCATACATGTATATTACTGCTCTTATGTTCAAAAACGAAAAATTGCATTAAAAAATATTTTTTCTGTTTTATCGAATTTATTCAATTTATATGTTTACCAGTTTTTCATCAGCGTTAACAAGATAATCTAGTTATTATTATTGAGTCTACAAAATTAAAGGTACTTTAGGGGAAGAAAATTTAAAATATCGGCAGTTTAGCCCTGTCAGACCATTTTTATCTAAATAAAACCTACATTATATTAAAGCCCATTAAATTTTACATCGATATAGTGAGTTTAATCAAAATCGTCGGAACCGTTTTTGAGAAAATCGAAAAAAGGTGCAAAATGGCATGTTATAAAGTGCCTCTTCTGGTAAGCTCATTTTGATGAAAAAAGTTTTGTCACGTCTCGGGCGTATAGTTGTCTTAAATATGAAATTTCAGTTTCATAGGAATTACCGTTTCCGCCCGGGAGTTACCACACACACACACACACAGACCTTTTTGCGGGACTTGGTTATTTGGACTCAGGGGACCCTAAAACGTGTATTTCCGTTGAAAACTGGAATTCGAAAATTTTCACGATCGCAATACTTCTCCTTACTATATATAGTAAGTGAAAGTAAAAATGTGTAGAAAAAGAAGGTAAATACTTCGAATAAAATTATCTTGTTTTCATATCGTATTTTTAATAAAAATCCTTTACCTTGAAAACGGACATTTCATGTGACACATCCCAATATAACCATAAAATAACTATTATAATTAATTTCACACTCAAAAAAGCATTCATTATTAGCTTACATTTTTTATAAATTTATTTTTCTCACTATCTATGAGATTGTTTTTCTACGTTTCTGGGTTCTGTCCTCATTGTTAAGACTTTTATCTAATAATATCACTTTTCAACACACACACATTGCATTACATATCTAGCCTAGTGATATTCTTCCTATTTGATGTCTATTGGCATAAGACGAATTTCACTAGGCTAGGTATCTATTAAAATTTGTGTGTGTGTTAAAAAGTGATATTATTAAATAAAATTCTTGATAATGGGGACAGAACCCCGAAACGTAGAAAAACAATGCCATAGATAGTGAAGAAAAATATATTTAAAAAAAATGGAAGCTAATGAATGCTTTTTTTGAGTGTGAGATATTAAATAAAGCTTCCTAAAAAATTATAAAGGAAAATAAATTATAATTAATTTTTTTCACATTCACTTATATAACAAGTGTGTTTATTAAAACCGGTAAAGAAATAAGACTCGAATTAAATACCGATAAGACGAAATATATAATTAGTAGCAGAAACGGTGACGATCTTAGTGATATTGGTGTATCAGGACATACTTTTGAACACGTAGAGAAATTCAAGTATTTAGGTTCAATTATAACAAGAAAAAATGAAATCCAGGAAGAAATAAAGTCCCTGTTAAAGGTGGGAATTGCGTGTTATTATTCAGTTGCTAAGTTACTTAGCCCGCGGCTTCTGTCTAAAAACGTAAAGGTTAGAATTTATAAAACTATTAAACTATTTCTAACGGTTCTTTACGGATGTGAAACGTGGCTGCTTACTTTGAAGGATGAACAACGGCTTAAGGTTTTCGAAAATAAGGCACTGCGTAAAATATTTGTTCAGATGAGAGATGAGGCCACTGGGGAGTTTAGAAGGTTGCACTACGCGGAATTGCGGAACTTGTACCCTGTGAATATAATTGAGTTGATAGCATCGCGGAGACTCAAATGGGCGAGTAGAGTTGTTGGGCTAGGTGAGGAGCGGATTCCGAGAAAGTTGGTATTCGCTGATCCGACTGGTAGGCGTCCGGAAGGTAGGCCGAAGCGTCGATGGGAGGATTGCATTAAGGCTGATCACGGGGGCTTGGGCTTGACCGGCGAACATTGGACAAGTCTGTGCAGGTGAAGTTTGGTGGTATCGGCATCGAACCTTCGGGTTTGGTAAGCCTATTATTATTATTAACTTATATGTGAAATATATAGTAAGAAGAAAAATGCGATCGTGAAAATTGTAGAATTCAAGCTTTCACCGGAAATACATAATTTAGGGTCTCCTGAGTCCAAAAGACCAAGTCCCGAACCAATTTCGTATTTAAGACAACTATGCTAGAGTTGCTACAGCAAATTTTTCATAAAAATCAGCTTACCAGAAGAGCCACTTCAATATCATGTTGGTTTTATTCTGAGTGAAGTAGTCTGATAGATCTTAAATGAAGATATTTTAAATTTTCTTCCTCTATAGTACCTTTAATTTTTTAGTTACAAAGAAATTAACCATATTATCTTGTTACTATTGATAAAAAACAGGTAAATATATAAGTTGAACGAATTCGAAATCCTACTATAAGAGAAAAGAGTTAAAATAATTTTTCATTCACTTTTTGTGTTTTTGTACATAATAACATTAATGCAGGTGTGTTTTAATGTATGGGAGATATTATTATAATAGGTGTATTTGAAACACATGTTTCTATCGAAACCCAATTTAATTCTTTAATGTTTTTTCAAGTTCAAGTTTATTTAAAAGTTCTTATAAATTGATTTTTAAAAACGAGGTAACTGAAAGTCGCGTGTTTCCCGCACCAGATTTTTTTATTTTAGTAGTTGATCGGAGTTCAACGTCTGAAAATTATATAAACTGAGCTCACCTGTGTCCAGGTGTTAATTTTCGTTGTTCCTCTTTTGTTATTTTTTTTTTAGTGATGTAATGAGATCGTCTTATCTAAGATATTTACTTACCTTGACTAGTTTCTAAGATTAATTTTCCTTGTTTTTGTTGTGTCTTTCAGTTTCAATTTAATATAATTATAAATGTATAGAATTTATACAGTATTAACAGGAACCTATATTAAACAGCAAAGCGCATGTTTTAGCAATCAAATCTTTTTACTTTCACTTACTATATATGGTAAGGGAACTATTGCGATCGTGAAAGTTTTAGAATTCTAGTTTTCGACGGAAATACACTTTTAGGGCCTCTGAGTCTAAATAACCAAGTCGCTCGAAAACATCTCTGTGTGTGGTAAGTCTAATGCAAATACGAAAAGTCATATAAATCTGAAAATTCATATTTAAGAAAACTATACGCCTGAGATGTTATAGCTAGTTTTTCATTAAAATCGGCTGACCGAAAGTGCTGCTTTATATTATGAATTTTTCAACTTTTTACGATTTTCTCAAAATTGCCTCAAACTATTTTGATTAAATTCTCTTTATCGATCTAAAATTTAATAGGCTTTATTATCATGTAGGTTTTATTCTGATTAAAATAGTCTGACAGGGCTTAAATGCCGATATTTTAAATTAGTTTCCTCTAAACTACCTTTAATTTTATAGGTTCAGAAGAATTACACATATCATCTTATTAGGATTGATAAAAAACGGCTAAATATTTGATAACTAAATAAAGGAGAAGAGAGCAAAAATATTTTTTAAATGTAATTTTTTTTTTTTTAACACAACAGCAACGTTGATGTATAGTAGGGGTACTCACTACGTTTGATATAGCATGCTATTTGTGTTATTTTGCTAAACCCGTCGAGTTTCTACAGTCGTTTCCTGTATAAAATTGATGAGTTCAGCACAATAGCACAAATAGCATGCTATAGCAAACGTAGTGAGTACCCCTTATATACCGATGGAATGCTAAAGATTAAAACAAAATATGTTATATACAAAGTTGTAAAAGTCAATGTAAATAGACTAATAGGGCATAAAATTATTAGTAATAATTATTAGTAGTAATTTAATACTGCCATATAAAGAAAAAAAAAACCAAAAAAAAAAACCTGTACCACTCAACCCATGGAGGGTCTTGGGCTCAGTAATATAGAGATTCGTACTGTTTCAAGGCCAACGGCAGTGCAATGAGGTGATTAGGCCTTGTTCAAGCCCAAATTAACAATTGATTTTAATTTTATTTATTTTTATTAAGAGAGCAGATGTTCTTTTGTTTTTTTTAATATGCGTGGGTTTTATTATTATTAAAAAACATATGTAACAAGATTCATTGTGAACATTGTTGTGAGTTGTTTGTTTATTTATTTGTCACTTTATGCTACTATGGCTAATCGGACGATGCTACAGTGGAAGTCCTAAATTTTGCCTATCCAGGTTTTATTAGGATAGGGATCTTTAACGAGTACCTGACATCGCACAGGCTCAGGACCACCTTTTAACGTCCCCTCCGAAGGACGGCGTAACTAAGGATTTTTTACTCCCATTAAAAAATCCTATGACCATCTGCGGGTTTGAACCCGTGACCTTTAGCATGGGAGGCTGTTACGCTAGCCACCCAGCTACAATTGATCCCTGTTGTGAGTTGTTTTTAAGGCCAGAAAAACACTATCCCACCTCTTTTTATGTGAAATAATCCTGGTATCAAGAAATTGATCTTATTTCTGTGAAGCCGAAGTGAAGGAAGCACCAGGTGGTAAGTGTTCACCTTTTTTCACCATTCTTATTTTAACCACCCAACAGTCTCACGGGGAAAGGTTTGTTTTTCGATTGAGAAAAGCCCTTGCCCCAACAAGCCTTAATCGCGCTAAGCGCACTTTATAGAGGCTGGGTCAGCCCCCGACTGAAGGAGGAAATTCCCATTTGGATCTGCTACCTCAACTTCGCTGAGTTGCTATCAGTACACACCATTTTTTGTGGCACTAAATGCCAAGATATCCACAAATCTTGTCGACTCATCTGTATCAAGGCAAAAAACTTCTTGAAAACATTTATACTTTTTCACTTCCAAAAGTTCTACTATTTCTTTCTTTATGCGGTTGTGCCGGCGGGTAACGAGAAGCATGTTATGTGGACATTTTCCCAACCCATGTGAAGGGGTTTCTAACTCTCGACCGCATCTGCGGCAGAGGGGTCCAACAGCTTCGTTACCCTGGCATCTCGATCCAGGGACTCCACGAATAAATATATAAATATAATATAAATATGAATAAATATAACAGAATAAATATTATTCCGCCACAGCCGGGATTCGAACCCCGGACCCGGAGCACTGCAGACAAGCGCTCTATCTAGAGCACGCCGCTCCCCTACTGCCATATCATTTAATCTAAATTATGTTTACAACGAAAATGAATAAACTTTTTGTTTAAATTAACTTCAAAATTTTTAAATTCTGTTCTTGAATCCATTTTAGCAACCTAGGTAAGTGAAAGTCGTGTGTTGTGTGGCCTGCACCAGATTTTTCCTTGGTCAAAAAAGGTTTTATGAATTATTGTTGATGTTTTTACATATAAAATAAATTACTGGATTTTATGAACAATGTTGGTAGCCCAGTTAGTATTGTACATCCTGTATCTCAACAACAACAAAATTTTTATTGAGTAAAATTACAATCTGTCCCAATTCGGACATCAATAGTAGTGCTGAAAGATATCATACATACTACATTCATACAATATTTACACGGCATAAAATTACAATAAAATATATACACAATAATGAATCAATACAATAAAGTCAAGAATTCACTTATACCTATATACACATACACACACTCATACATACATCGCATTGAGTGGAGAATCTAGCCAGTGCTAGAACTCCAATATATTTACAAAAGGTCGCGGGGCCACTGCCGTTTCAACCTTCTAGGTGGGTTGTATGGATGAGTGGAGCTGGATAGGGATTGAGCTAGAAGATTAGGATGATGAATGAGGTTCTGGTGGAATTTGGAAAATTTGGATGGAATTAGGTCTGAAATAAATGGAACATTAAGGTCGTGGTGCAAGGTATAGTTGGAGACATAATAAGGAGCATTTACTATTGTACGGAGGACTTTGGATTGAAAGGATTGACTCTGTATCTAGATCCCAGTGAAATTCCAGAGTTTAAATTTAGACGAGATGTGTTGAGAGTTATTTTGGGATAGAGTTTGATGCTCACCGGACGCATTTGAGCTTTGACATGGGTTTTCAAGACGTTACTATATGGGGCTTCTTTTCATTTCAACGTGGTTCCTATTTCATTATCTCTTATAATGAATAGATCTCGTATGATCTTGGTTTATTATTTCAAGTTTTATAATAGATAATGAAAATAATAATATATTATATATATATATATATATATATATATATTATATATATATATATATTTTAATAATTATAAAGGGTGCCTCATATATACCTAGTCATATTGTTGGACCGATATGAGACATCACAACAGAAACAACAAAATCTGGTGCGCGCAACACGCGACTTTCACTTACCTTCTATGTTAAAATCAATTTTAGAATTTTTATATACATTTAGAGATGAAAATAAAATGTTAAAGATATAATTAAATAAATTTTCAATAGAAACATGTGTTTTATTAAATAATTAATTACATTATTATCTACGACAAACAGTTTGTTTTATCGGCTTTTCATCACTCTCCGTTAACTTTTACAATTTAGTGTATAGGATAATATTTTTTTCTTAAATCTATAGCTTTCCAAGGGTATATTATATGTACATCTATATTACTGTTTTGATGTTAAAAAAAATAAAAATATATTTTTGCTCATCAATCCTTTAGTTAGTTATCAAATTCGTTCAACTTATATATTTAGCTGTTTTTTAGCGATGTTAATCAGATGATATGGTTAATTTTATAAAATATACTAAATAAAAGGTACTTTATTCAAAGAAAATTTAAAATATCGGCATTTAAACCCTGTCAGACTACTTCAATCAGAATAAATTCAAGATGATATTAAAGCCCATTGAATTTTACATCGATATGGCGAGTTTAATCAAAAGCGATATAACCGTTTATGAGAAAATTATAAAAAGGTGCAAAACGCATGGTATAAAGTAGCACTTCCGATTAGCAGATTTAAGTGAAAAAGTTGCTGTACCTTCTCGGGGGAATAAATTTCTTACATATGTAATTTTATTTTCGCACTAGACTTAACAAATACGGAAACTTTTTGCGGGACTTGGTCATTTGGACCCAGGGGACCATAAACGTGTATTTCCGTTGAAAACTGGAATTCGAAAATTTTCACGATCCTATTTTTACTTTCACTTACTATATTTAGTAAGGGGAAGTATAGCGATTGTTGCAACGGAAATACACGTTTTAGAGGCCCCTGAGTCCAAATAACCAAGTCCCGCAAAAAGGTCTGTGTGTGTGTGTGGTAACTCCCGAGCGGAAACGGTAAGTCCTATGAAACTGAAATTTCATATTTAAGACAACTATATGTCCGAGACGTGACAAAAATTATTTTCATCAAAATGAGCTTACCAGAAGAGGCACTTTATACCATGCATTTTGCACCTTTTTTCGATTTTCTCGAAAACGGTTCCGACGATTTTGATTAAACTCGCTATATCGATGTAAAATTTAATGGGCTTTAACATCATGTAGGTTTCATTCTGCTTAAAATGGTCTGACAGGGCTTAAATGTCGATATTTTAGATTTTCTACCCCTAAAGTACCTTTAATTTTGTAGATTCAATAAAAATAACTATATTATCTTGTTAACGCTGATGAAAAACAGGTAAATATAAAAATTGAATAAATTCGATACCCAACTAAAGGAGAAAACAGAAAAAATATTTTTTAATGCAATTTTTCGTTTTTGAACATAAGAGCATTAATATACATGTATGATATACCGTTGGAAAGCTAAAGATTTTAGAAAAAATATTATCTCATACTCACGCATTTAAATGTTAATAGAGAGTGATGAAATGAACATAAAACTAACTGATTATTTTACATAATAATATAATAATAAAATAAAATAAAAATAAACTTTATTCACATATTTACATTTTGACAAAATGTTAACAATTATTTTGGATGAGTCATCCTTACAATCAGAAAATATTTTTGTTTTTTTTTGTGATTATAGTACATTAGCCTAAATGGCAAACATATGGTGAAAAATTGAGGTTACATTGCGATTGTAGGAAAAATTATACAAAAAACCTACGCATAATAATATAATAGATTTTTTAATGAAACACATGTTTCTATAGAAATTCAATTTAATTAATTTCTTAATAGTTTCACGTATTTTTATCTCTAACTGTTTTTAAAAATTCTTTTATTGATTTTAAAAATGAAGGTAAGTGAAAGTCGTGTGTTGCCCGCACCAGATTTTTTTATAATCCAGACCTTTTATTAAATTTCTTTTTCCCCTTTTCTTTCTAATTATTAGTATATATCTCACTATTATTTCACTTTGGTTATAATTTCTTTTACTTGTCATCTTTAGATATTGTATTCCACTACTGGTTGTTATCTTTTGTTTGTTTTATAGCCCTGAAGAAGGCTATAATTTAGGCCGAAACGTCGGCACATATATATGCCATATTAGGTATATACTTAATTGTGTGTTAAAATTACTGCATCCTCAACTAACTTCTCTAAATGACATCGCATTAAATTACACCTGTGTGAAGCAATGGCGGGTCTTAAATAAAATTTAAATATTTTTTAGAAGGCTCTTGCCAAAGTCATAGGGGTTACCTGTAGCATGGTGGTTAGCTAATAGCCACCTATGCTCAAGGTTCCGGGTTCAAACCCGCGGGTAGCCCTAGGATTTTTTAATAGAAGTAAAAAATCCTTGGTTATGCCGTCCTTCGGAGGGGACGTTACAAGGTGGTCCCGAGCCTGTGCGATGTCAGGTACTCGTTAAAGACCCCTATCCTAATTAAACCTGGATAGACATAATTTAAGACTCCCACTGTAGCATCGTCCGATTAGCCATAGTAGCATGAAGTGATGTTAAATAAATAAAGAAACAAAACCAAAAGTCAGATCTTCTTTGAGTGATTTTGTTAATGTAACTGTTTCTTATCAGAAAGAAAACTCATTAGTATTTAATCTATTTTATTTTCATGATAAATCAAAAACGGTCTCTAAAAGGTTTTTAATTTTAATTTAAAAGTGTTTTTGATAAAATATTTATACAATTTTGTTAATAAAATCTATCCCAATTTTAATTGAAGTTGTTCTTATATCGATTACTAATGAAAATTATTAGAAATAGCTTTGAAGACCTTTTAATTAAAATCTGACGCAATTATTGTAAATTATTGTGTTAATTTATTTTTTGATATTTCATAACGTGAATTAATGATTTGCTAATAAAATTATATGAAAAAATAATTAAAAAATTGTTAAATCTGATATAATTATGTCATCGCATAATTGTAACAAGTATATTTTTTTCAATGAAAATTTATGATGTAAGAGCTAATAATGCTCTTCAATAAAATTTTATCAAGAAATGATTGAAATCATATTCCGAAACCTTTTAATTAAACCTCAATCTAACTCAAAAATCTGGTGCGCGCAACACACGACTTTCATTACCTCCGTTGTTAAAGTCAATTTAAATAGTTTTAAATACATTTTTACTAAAGAATTAATTGCATTGAGTTTCAATAGAAAGATATGTTTTATTAAATATCTATTATATTTTTTATCAACGTCTATCAGTTTTATCGGCTTTTCATCACTCTTACATTATCTTTTACAATTTTGTATATAAGCTAATATACACGGTACATAAGCTCTCATGCTTAGTACGTTTGCAAACGAAGTTTTTTTTCCTCATCGTTCCCCTTGAAACTTGGAAAAGCCGCCCTGCGGTCATTCAACATACCTGAGAACTTCGTCCAAGCCGCCCTGCGGAGATTTTCTACAATACGCAACTGGCCTTTCTTCACGTGAATATAGCTTATCTATTAATGGAACATTTAATTTCTTAATTCTTATTCAAGAAACTGTTTAATTTTGATAACTATTTTTTTTTTACATCTTTAAGCATTAATTAAGTTAAGTTTGTTTCTTCTATTTTCTACAATATTTTAATTAGGTTTATTTTGTTTCCTACATTTTCTTACAGCTGTTTAATTATAATTAGATTAATTTTTTTCTTATATAAATTTATTAGGTTAATTTGTTTCTTATCTTATTTATATGTATTTCAGTGTATCAAATGTATTGTGATTCGTCGTTTGCTTCCATTATTTTATTTATTTTAAATCTATACAGTCCACTAATTTATTTCAATAGAACCACCCTCAATTTTGAGTTGTCACTTGGAAGTTCTGTTCTTTCACGGATAGCCCAGCTTATACAGTTATTGAATAAGGACATTCATTAACAAATTTCTAAATTAACTCTACAGGTGAGATCGCAATGTATATTCAATAGTGTGTGTGGAAGTATAATGTCTTACTTCTCTCAGCAATGTCCATTGTTAAATATAAACGAAAATACTTTGCTCTAAACACACCATGTACACAATAAATGATCATAGAATAAAGATAATCCCACTGCTGGTTATTAGGCACTTGTGTGAACAGGAATGATTCACTCATTTACTATTTATTTGTAAACACGGTATGGCGGGAAATATTAGTATTAATGGTCTTGCCAACTAATAATAAAAAGGCAAGCTCTCAGAAATTCCGAACTCTTGACTCGACTTTTGTCCACCTAAATTGGTTATTTTGCCCTCTGTGCGCCGGTTCGTAATTTTATATAGGAAATAGATTGGATTGAAAAAGAGAATGGATGTTTTTTATTTTATTTATTTTTTTATCCCACCAAATTACCTTTATCCTTCGTCGCAAACCGATGACCTCCTGCCCTACTGTATCCTTTAATAATTCCCCACTCATACCTGTTGAACAAATCCGTTACCTAGGACTCCATCTTGATAAACGTCTTACATGGAATCCTCACACTAGACTAAAACGACAAGAGACTGCCCGTAGATACCGACTACTACAACACTTACTCGACAAACGTTCAAATCTTCCAATTCATTACAAAAAGCTCATTTATGTTACCGTCATCAGACCCATCTGGACATATGGAATCGAGCTTTGGGGCTCTACTAAGCCATCTAATTCCTCCCGTATCCAATCCTTACAATCCAAAATCCTAAATGCTCCTTATTTCGTCACAAATAAAATAATGCATCACGACCTTAATATCCCATTTGTTACAGACCTTTCTCGTACCAGATATACTACTTTTAATTCCAAACTCCCAGCCCATATAAACCCTCTTGTCCGCAACTTATCAACCTCACATATTTCTGACAACCCTTCTAGGCCATTGAAAGGATGATGGCCTCGGGATCTACTTACTTAAATAAACGTCGAAGTTCTACCGCTGGGTAGTTTCTTCACAAACCTTTCACACCCTTTATTCTAATTCAATAGTTTTACTTATTGTATTTATGTTAATACAGTTGTAAAATTCAATAGAATATGAATAAAAAAAAAAAAAATTTTTTTTTATCATCTTTCATCGCCTACAGCACTGCATTCCTCTCCCTGCCAAAAGTTGCTAACTAACCCTACACACTCAAATACAATCGTTATTTTTTATTTTAGCAACCAAAATATTCGCTAGAAATAATTTATATGGCAGAACCATGTTTGTTGGGTCAGCTACTATGATATATACTATATTATTTAATTTTTCATTTCATTTTTATGTTATGTTATTTTATAAAGTATCATGTAATGTTATGTAATTACATGGTAATAATGTTCTGTTATTGTCTGTTCCAGGTAAGGATTGCGACATAGCATACTGTAAATGAGATCGAGGTAATGTTAAAATATCTTAAACGAGTTATCAAGTGCTTGTTTGATTTTGACGAGGCACTCATCTTATATTTTGTTGTCTTAGGGTTAGTCATTGTGTAAATCACCTTCGATTAGGCAATAAGCTCTTCAAAAATGGTTATTAAATGTTAACCTTGTTATGTTTAATAAAAAAAATCTGGACCGCGCAACACACGAAATCACTTACCTCTGTTCTTAGTCATTTCAAGAATTTTTAAATACCGAAAGAGATTAAATATTTATACTTATACAAGCAACAGTGAAAAGGTAAAAGAATTAATTTAATTGAGTTTCAATAGAAACATATATTTTATTAAATGACATATTACATTATAATATACAACCTTAGCTAGTTTTATCGGCTTTTCACCACCCCCATAATATTTTCCTAAAATCTCTTGCTTTCCAACGGTATATTTTAGCGACATAATTTATCAAAATTGGAATATCATTGAGTTGGTAGCGTCGCGGAGTCTCAAATTGGCGCGTAAAGTTGTTGGGCTCGGTGAGGTAGAAGTTGGTATTCGCTGAACCGACTGGTAAACGTCCGAAAGGTAGGCCGAAGCGTCGATGGGAGGATTGCGTTAAGGCTGATCTCAGGGGATTGGGCTTGACCGGCGAACATTGGACGAGTCTGTGTAGGTGAAGTTTGGTGGTATCGGCATCGAACCTTCGGGTTCGGTAAGCCTATTATTATATATATATATATATATATATATATATATATATATATATATATATATATATATATATATACATATATGTATATATTTATTTATATATATGGATTGACCGCCAAAGTAAATTCTCGCTACGTGCCTCATGTTTAAGGAATAACATTACACGCTCTGTCTGTAATCTCATTAAGCTCTAATCTTTGTTGCTTGTCGCTTTTAGTGACAGCCCAGGAATGTGTTTATGTAAAGTGGCTAATTTAGTTTAAGTGTACTTATCGCTCGTCTCTTCATTAGAAGTAAGTATAACAATTATTGAGACAGAGAAGTAACTACTGATAGTGTGTGATAGTTCTCTATCCACATAGAAGTAACTACTGATAGTGTGTGGTAGTTCTCTATCCATCTACTTGTCATACCTCATTGTAATATTCGATTTTTTTTTATATAACTTAATCATTATGCGTTTTGACTTGGATCGATACTTTCTACTACTACTGTTTTCGACAAATTCAAATAAGTGTCGGATTACTTTTAGAATCGTCTAAAAATACTATATTAACTGTGCAACGGAAATATCAAACCACCTACAATATAAAAACTAATTGAAAATGTCCTACGGAAGTTTCGATATGGACTACATTGAGCCTTAATCTAGTTCCATCAACTTTCGACAAATTCAAATAAGTGTCGGATTACTTTTAGAATCGTCTAAAAATACTATATTAACTGTGCAACGGAAATATCAAACCACCTACAATATAAAAACTAATTGAAAATGTCCTACGGAAGTTTCGATATAGACTACATTGAGCCTTAATCTAGTTCCATCAACTTTCGACAAATTCAAATAAGTGTCGGATTACTTTTAGAATCGTCTAAAAATACTATATTAACTGTGCAACGGAAATATCAAACCACCTACAATATAAAAACTAATTGAAAATGTCCTACGGAAGTTTCGATATGGACTACATTGAGCCTTAATCTAGTTCCATCAACTTTCGACAAATTCAAATAAGTGTCGGATTACTTTTAGAATCGTCTAAAAATACTATATTAACTGTGCAACGGAAATATCAAACCACCTACAATATAAAAACTAATTGAAAATGTCCTACGGAAGTTTCGATATAGACTACATTGAGCCTTAATCTAGTTCCATCAACTTTCGACAAATTCAAATAAGTGTCGGATTACTTTTAGAATCGTCTAAAAATACTATATTAACTGTGCAACGGAAATATCAAACCACCTACAATATAAAAACTAATTGAAAATGTCCTACGGAAGTTTCGATATGGACTACATTGAGCCTTAATCTAGTTCCATCAACTTTCGACAAATTCAAATAAGTGTCGGATTACTTTTAGAATCGTCTAAATATCCTATATTAACTGTGCAACGGAAATATCAAACCACCCACGATCTATAATCCACCTCCACAATTCTTGTTTTTGTATAATGTTTTTAGTATATTAAGTGAAGTTTCCATAACTCAATATATATTAGGTTAATGTTTCAAATGTTTGCATTAATAAGGAATTGTTAATAAATAGTTCTTGTAAATATTGAGTGATTGGGCTTATTTTATTTTTCCTAGAATAAAAATATAATCTAGCACTATTTTACATGTAAACACGCAGGAGGTTAAATATTCATACTGTATATACAACTGTTTTTCTGTTGTAACTTCACCGTTTGGTTTAAGGTTTTATTTAATAGCATCTTTAATTATATAATAATATTTTGTTTGAATAATAATAAGCGTTTATTAAAATCACCAAACCTACCCACTCTGCCTTGGAACTATCGTGACAGTTCTGTCACAATCATAAGTTCATCTGTAGCAAAGAGATAATTGATCTCTAGCGATTCTGGACAAAAAAAAAGATGGACCAAAATAGGAGAGCCCAAGTTATTTTCTCAAGCCAACAAAACGTTTGTCGATAATAATCTGGCCATTGTTTACTAATAGTTCATTGTTTGTTGTCGCGCGTGCCCCTGGGCCGGATGTGACGGCAGCGTAAACAAGGCAGGTAGCCGTATCTAGGCTCAGCCAATGCCTACTTTATCCATGCCCAATGCCTCCTAAATTAGCTCTCTATATGTTAATGGCAGTGTACATTTTTCAAAAATTTACAACTGTATTTAATGGGGATCACCCGTGGTATAGTGGTTAGCATAACAGTCTTCTATGCCCTAGGTCGCGGGTTCAAACTCGGTAAATGACCATAGGATTTTTCAAAGAGAGTAAAAAATGCTTAGTTATGCCGTTCTTGCTGCATAAATGGGGCTAATGATAAATGAAGAAAAAAACAAGTATATGAGGACCATTCACATTTGAAAATGTGAACCAATTTGCATTTTTAGGATCAATAGTTGGGAGTACGAACGAGATTAGTCTTGAGACCAGCCAACGAACACGAAGGCCAATTGTTTTGTTAGCCCATCTTTAGCTAACACAAACAAACTAGATGGTTTACTCACTCGAGAGCATGCCACGTATAATTGTCTGTGTGAAAAACATGAGTTACACTGAGATAGTATTGGGTTGTGTCGCATGAAATGTCCGTTTTCAAGGTAAAGGATTTAAAAATACGATATGAAAACAAGATAATTTTATTCGAAGTATTTACCTTCTTTTTCTACACATTTTTCCCAACGTGACACCAATTTTTTATCCCCGCACTGAAAAACTCTGAGCTTTGAAGTGAAACAAAATCTGAAAACGCACTTTTCACTTGATCATCATTTTCAAAAAGTTTTCCTTTGACGAAGTTGTCTAAATTCCTGAACAGGTGGTAATCTGTTGGAGACAAGTCGAGAGAATATGGTGGGTGCGGAAGAACTTCGTAGCTCAGTTCTTTCAATTTTTGCACGGTATGTTTTGAAACATGGGGTCTTGCTGCCGCTCAGTGAGATCATGAGGTACCCATGTATGGAGATTTTTTACTTTCCCAATACACTTTAAATGTCTGGAAACGGTAAATGTACTTGCATTTAGTTGTGCTGAGAGTCCTTTAACTGTTTGGTAGGGCCGTTCATTAACACTATCTTCCCCAAACGCCTTGCAAATATTCCTAGCGGCCTCAGCTGTTGAATGGCCGGGCTTAAACTCGTACAAAATATTACTCGAAAATCGTGAGTTTCCATGTTCATATTTGGAAGTATGGGTAATTGATTGGGAAGCTAATGTTTATTGTACAAAGGTAGAGGTTTAGTAAATGTTTACTTTAAATATGTAAAAATTCGGCAGAAAACAACAGAGACCTGCAAAATCCTTTATGTATTTCAAGTGAAACGACCCAATAAAATGATAATTGAAAACATTACTACTACGCTTGATGAATTAACAATAATAAGGTTCGAAAACTGGAGGGAGTGAGAGAAGGCTTATTGTGTGATAAAAACGAGAAAACTTCGGTCACATCCCTACTACTGTTAGCTGGCTGAGGTGTGACACCGGTAGGTCTATCGGCGGGGATAACTTAGCAAGTCATAATTGATCAGTTATCGAGTGGGATGAAAAATTATTAAATTACTAAATTTACTATTAAGAAATAGGGGTTGGTGACAGAAGGGTGAAAATTTAGGGTTGCATATATTTTTTAATGCAACATTATTAAAAATAATGAGAAAAAAAATAAGAAAAACTGTTAGGGATGGACAACCCTTATCACTTAGGGGTATGAAATATAGATAGTAGCCGATTTTCAGACCTATTGAATATTTATATAAAATTTCATAAAAATAGTTCTAGCCGTTATGAAGAAGTATGGTAACTAACATTGTGACACGAGGATTAGGGGTGGGCATAATCGAATGATCGGACTTCGATGATTTAAATAATCGAATGATTCCATAATCGAATGATCTAATGATCAATAAGTATTCTGAAAGACAATATGGCATGATTCCCCTCTCTATAATAGCTGAGCTGGCTGAACCTTGGTGGAAATAGTGATATGAATTATGTGAAAAAAAAAAAGTCATTCGGTTGTCTCGACTCCTTATCGTCCTTCGATTATCGTTAAAAAGTTCAGTTCGAATGATCATTCATTTCTCCAAACCGATTATTTTGATAATCAATTAATTCGAATGATTGAAATAATCGAATGATCTAATAATCGTCATTCGATTATGCCCACCCCTAACGAGAATTTTATATATTAGATTTTATTTTAACAGAAATGTTTTTCGATTTGTAAAGTACTATAATAATAATAATGCTAGACCTAACCCAACCCGAAGGTTCGATGCCGATACCACCAAACTTCGCCTGCACAGACTCGTCCAATGTTCGCCTGTCAAGCCCAAGCCCCCAAGATCAGCCTTAATGCAATCCTCCCATCGACGCTTCGGCGTACCTTTCGGACGCCTACCAGTCGATTCAGCGAATACCAACTTTCTCGGAATCCGTTCCTCACCGAGCCCAACAACTTTACGCGCCCATTTGAGTCTCCGCGATGCTATCAACTCAATTATATTCACAGGGTACAAACTCCGCAATTCCGCGTTGTGCAACCTTCCAAATATTTTATGCAGTACCTTATTTTCGAAAACCTTAAACCGTTGTTCATCCTTCAAAGTAAGCGGCTACGTAAAGTAAAGTACTATATAATTTTAAAATACAGTTTGGATATACAATTTTACTATGGAAGGTAATTTGAGTTCTATACGTCTTGTAAAGTGGCTTTAAGATATTAAAATCCCGCTAGAGTGACTTGGTGCAGCAGACGTCATAGCACATGCGCGTGAGCCCTACCGCATTGTTCTAGTTACCGTTGTCCGTACACTTTAGGCGTACATAGAGAGCGGCTGCAGAGGCGAATGCTCATTGAGGAAGCCAAGGTACGTATCGGACAGTAGTGCCATTGGAAGAAGGAGAATGCCGTTCTTGGGAAGGGACATAAAATAGATGTCCCGAACCTGTGCGTTGACAGGTACTCGTTAAATATTTATAAAATGTTGTGAAGAGATGTACAATAGCTCAGTGAACTAGTCTAGTCAGATAGCCTAAGGAACTTTGATTCAACGGGCAGGCGTATAGCTACAGATATCCTTTATCAATAGTTCTCTTCTAGTACAAGGAGTCTCGAGTCTTACTGTTGTAAGCCAGCTGCATTTCCGGTGAAATTAGGCCTCAAAGATATAAAATATAGAGGGGTGGGTATTCAAAAAAACTTAAGTGTCTGTATTATTATTCCGACAATTTAATTCAAATATCGATTTTCCTAAAAATTCCCTCAGCGTTTTTTTTTTAAATTCTACGTCAATTAAAGCATGCGACGATGATCCTAGGAACTTACTTTTAGTTAAGCCTACTGATTTAAAGATATTTGTATTGAAATTGAACATTAAATTAGGCTAACTTCGTACTCGTTAACAAAAATAAAAATTGTTCTTAACTTTGGATGCAAATTGAAGTTACATCCATATTCTATTAGTTGGCAATTACAGATCCCTTACCATAAAATATAATTATCCGGTTGGTTCTGGTTCTAAATACTGAACAAGCAGAAGCGAGGCTAATGGTAAATATGTAGATGAGGACGACTTCGTTATTTTAACAGCTCTATTTGACGAAGTTGTGTTAACAAACAATATTACCTATATTACTATATGTGCAACATCCCACACCAACACACACCCCTACTATTAATATTATCATGTAATGAATGGTTGATTGGAGAAAAACTTTAGTCTGCGAAATGGTTCCTTAAGATTAACATAAATGTAAAAGAAAAATGAGAATTATGAGTAAACCGTATTATTATTATCATTAGAATTATAACTATATACTCATAATAAACTGAAACGACAAGAAACTGCTGGTAGATACCGATTACTATAATTCTTACTGGGTCATAGCCAGTATTTTAGTGAATAGCAAATGATCCTAGGATTTTTTAATGGGTGAAAAAATCCTTAGTTGTGCTATCCTTCAAAGGGAACGTAAAAAGGTGGTTCAGAGCCTGTGCGATGTCAGGGCCTTGTTCAAGATCCCTATCCTAATTAAACCTGGATAGGATAAATTTAGGACTCCCACTGTAGCATCGTCCGATTAGCCATAGTAGCATAGAAGGGACGTTAAATGGATAAACGAACAAACAAACTGGAACGACAAGAAACTACTGGCAGATGCCGATTACTATATCGCTAAAGGAATCATCAGTGAAGTAGTGGCTAGCAAAACAGCCTTCTATGTCCAAGCTCTCGGATCCGAATCCGGCAGATAGGATTTATTAAAGGGATGTAATCCGGCTAAGCGACTTAAAATAACATGTCCGAGCGACTTTCTAATTAGAATTAGACATTGAAGTGTACTAATACCGTAGCTAGTTTTTTTTAAAGTCACCTTCACAATGAAAAAAATCATTATATAAATATTAAGAATTAATATTATTATTAGTAGTTCCGAAAACCCACTGAAACAAGAAATTGGTAATTACAACAAAACGTCACTTAAGCGACACACACATAAAAAAAAAAAAACATGTAGGTACTTTTAAATTAATATTGTATTTTATATTGTTTAGGTTATTTTTTCTCCTAACATTTCCTATTATCTCAAAAAAAAAATTGTATTTATCCTTACCTCATTTGATCAATGATTTAAACTCTGTTATCATCACACCAAACTTATTTGTACTTAGTGAACATTTCAGATATTCTATACAAATAAATAATCTATTATTAGGTTGTTTCACTTGAAATGTCCGTTTTATAGTTTCTGAAATACATAAAGGATTTTGCAGGTCTCTGTTGTTTCCTTCCGAATGTTTACATATTTAAAGTAAACAGTTACTAATCCTCTACCTTTGCATTATAAACATTAGCTTCCCAATTAATTACCCACTTTTAGGTATACCTCCAAATATGAACATGGAAAAAGCGATTTTCGATTAATATTTTTGTACGAGTTTAAACTCGGCCATTCAGCAGCTTAAGCCAGCTAGAAATATTTGCAAGGCGTTTGGGGAAGGGAGTGTTAATGAACGGACCATTCGTCGTTGGTTTGCTAATTTTTCAGCTGGGGATACCGACTTGGGAAACTTGCCTTGAGGAAGACCTCCGTCCGTAATAGACAACGATGTCCTCAAACATACAGTAGAAGGAAACCCCTACCAAACAGTTAAAGGACTCTCAGCACAACTAAATGCAAGAATCTACCGTTTCCAGACATTTAAAGTGTATTGGGAAAGTAAAAAAGCTCGATACATGGGTACCTCATATGTTTCAAAACATACCGTGCAAAAATTGACATACCGACCTGTCTCCAATAGATTAACACCTGTTCAGGAATTTAGACAACTTCGTCAAAATAAAACTTTTTGAAAATGATGATCAAGTGAAAAGTGCGTTTTCAGAGTTTGTTTCACTTAAAGCTCAGAGTTTTTCAGTTCGGGGATAAAAAAGTTGGTGTCACGCTGGGAAAAATGTGTAGAAAAAGAAGGTAAATACTTTGAATAAAATTATCTTGTTTTCAAATCGTATTTTTAATAAAAATCCTTTACCTTGAAAACGGACAATTTATGTGACACAGCCCAATATTATCTAAGCTATTGCCAAAAAAAATCCTGAACTTTAAAGTCCAAAAATTCAAATATTTGGGAGAAATGATAACTGGAAATTGGTTGGACAAAATTGCGATAAAGGTGTGTGCATGGCCAGCTCAATCACATCATTAAACAGCCGTTAGCTTAGGTACAGGTACAATTGATGTATTGAACCTATGGCACTTTGAGGGTTGTAGACATACAGATATATATTTTTTTTTTTTTTGTTTTGTGGGTCATTATTGAAATAATATATCAGAACAAGCAAATAATTCCTATAGGGTGGGTTTTAACTTCTTAGAAGTCAAATTTCATCGGGAATGCCTGACCGGGTGGACTTCAAGACTTAAGTATATAAGAATAATTAAATTGTAAATATTAAAAGTAACTAAATAAAAAAATTCAAGTGGAAAAAAATAGTGTAAACGTGTGCCCATGAACATTTCTTAGTTTTTTTTAATTTTTTATTTTTTTTTTTTTTTATTTATATCATATTATTGTTAAGGCTGATCTTGGGGGCTTGGGTTTGAACGGTGAACATTGGACGAGTCTGTGTAGACGGAATATGGTGGTATCGGCATCGAACCTTCGGGTTCGGTAATCCTAATATTGTTATTTTTATTATTATTATTATATCATATTATTGGTATTTACAACTGTATTAACAAAAAAAAAATACATCAAGTAAATGTGATATGTTATATAATACAATGTCATGATATACATGTAGAGGAGCTTCCCATTGGAAGCACTATAAAAATATTCTAAACTAGAAGGTCCCGGGGCCATTTCCTTTTCAGGCGCCTCGGAGGATTATCCGGAATTGATGAGGAAGAAAGGATTGAAACTAGTGGGTTAGAGTGAGAAAGGAGTTTGTCATGAAAGGATTGATACCTGGTCCGGGCCAAATCAGTAGCAAAGGGAAGATTAAGGTCTTAATGGATAAGTTTATCCGTGACAAAGTAAGGAGCGTTGAGGATTTTACAAAGGATTTTGGATTGTAAGGATTGGATGCGGGAAGAATTTGATGGTTTAGTGTAAAATTTTAAGAAAAATAAATTAATTAAGTTATCAGTTTAGATTTTCTTTAATAATCTCAATGGAAACCACTTTTCGAAAAAATAAAATGGAAGTTCAAGATATTAAAAAATATTGTTCTAATATGTTTTTATATCACCTGAGTTGACAAAGCTGTATGCAGGCATAGCTTACTCGAGCATTATAGTTGTAAAATACATCAGCTCGTACATATCTTACATATTCTACTCTTTTGTTCCCCCACTGACGATTTTTAACCTGCTTGGCCATCCCAACGAAAATCCTGCGGACGGAGCCTTACAAAAATACTTGTGGATGTACTCCATAAGATAAGACACTCCCTTGAATGAAGTGCCATTGGCCCTCGTACTACTATTTAGCCTTCAAAGCAGACTCTCTCCTTCAGTTGGACATCGTCCAAAGCCACCTTGATCAGCAGTTACGTCACCTTTCCCCCTCCCCCCTCCCCTACCTCCTTCCTTCACTCCCAAAGAGGAAAGCATTGACCGTGGTTGACGATTTGGCTCGTTCACCTTGGGCTCGGTCGGGAAAAAAGTTCCTTGGGTTCCACGCACTCTCTAGCGTACGCATGATTTTCGTAAGTGGGAAATATCTAGTTGGAGAACCAAGTTGGTCTAATACAAATATAAATTATTGTTTCCAAACACTATCTCTGCGCATATACATATGGAAATCAAGTTCTTGTTTGGAAGTAAAAAACACTCTATTACTACACTTTTTATCTTTATATCATATTTTACATTTTTTTACTTCAACTAACCTATATATGAAATATAGTAAGGGAAAGTATTGCGATCATGAACATTTTCGAATTCCAGTTTTGTGTTTGTGCAAAATGGTGTGTGTGGGTGTGGTTACTCCCGCGCGAAAACAAATAGTCCTATAAAACTGAAATTTTATATTTAAGCGCGATATGATACAGAATCGTTTTCATAAAAATCAGCTAACCAGAAGAGCCACTTTATACCATGATATATCTCAAACACAAGCTTGTAAAACTTGATAAAGAGTGATAAAAATCCGATAAAACTAACTGATTATTTTGGATAATAATATAATCCATTTTTTAATAAAACTCGTATTCCTATAGAAATTCAATTTAATTAATTCTTTTTCTCATCATTGTCGTAATTTACAATACATATCCTAAAAAATATTATTCAGTAACGTATATAAAAAATATAACTAATAAAGTAGAAAAAACATTTAAAAAATATGATGTAACCGAAATTAAATTCGGGAAAAAAACTGTAAATAAAATTGAAAAACTTTATACTAAAACTAAGGATGAAATACCAATACAAAAGATGACAAATGTCATATATAAAATAGATTGTAAAAATAAATCATATTATAGACAAACGTCACAATGGCTCCATAAGAGAATACAGCAACATAAACAAAACTGTAACTCGAAATGCACAAAATCAAAATTGGCTACAAGTCTGTCACAACACTGCGATAAATATAAACATATTTTTGATTTTGATAATATCTCGGTCCTACATAAGGAAGAAAACATAAATAAAAGGAGAATCATTGAATCAATTTATATAACAAAAAATTTAGAAAAATCAGTGAACCAGCAAACAGACGTTGACAACCTGAACACCTTTTATGCAAGTGCTATTGACAGAGTAAATATATAAATCCTTTGGCATCCCCACCCCAAGTTTAGTCGCGCACGAGAACACCTAAAAGGCGGCCGAAAACTGTTGAGTAAGTTGGAAAAAATGTTTATTTTCTTTTTTGAATAAATAGATCCCTTTTTCAATTGATGATGAAAAATAATATGATATTTTTGAATACAGGTTATTTTTTTTTGAAAAATGATATTTAAAAAAAAAATTATGACGACGCTGCTGAAAAGCGGTTGAAATGAAATGATAATTAAGATGGATATGCATGGTAGGTGACATAATTATTAAAAATAATTTATTATGTGTTGTAATTAAATTGTTGAAAATGTATAAATGCAATGAAACTTTAATTGATTACAGAAGCTTGATAATGGCCCTAGAGGCTGAAACGTCGCGATGACTGGATTAAATAAATTGTTTTAAAAAAATATATCCAAGAATTTCTTTTGTAAAACGGCCTAATATTTATCGAACAAATTAATTAATTCTTTATTACTTTTACTCATTTTTATCCCAAAATGTATTTGAAAATTCTTTAATCGATTTTAACAACGGTAAGTGGACGTCGTGTGTTGTGCGCACCAGATTTTTATTTCAAAGGAATATCCGCGCCGTATCCATTGAGATGTAGGTAATATAGGAAGAAGAGATAAGAAGTAGATCCACGAGAACAGTAGTTCCCAACGAAACTTTTTCCCGGACCACTCCTAAATCTTAAATATTCCGTATATATTTAATTTTTAGAGGGCTACGCCGTATCACGTACATTGCGTGCGAAAAACCTCTATCTTTATATTCTAGAAATGGCCTGGAGAATGAAGAACCAGGCTCCAGGAGTTTACTCTAATCCGCGAAATGACGAATAACTAAAAGTTCATGCTAAACCTGGCAGATGGTCCTGGAATTTTTCAGATGGAGTGAAAAATCCTTCATTATGACGCTCTTCAGATGGAACGTAAAATGGTTATGGATATACGAGGCATGGTTTTTAAGTAAGCACCGTTTTGGAATTTAAAAAATACGTGCAAAGATATCACAATAATTTTATTTTTGAATGAAAGCCTGTACCTTAATCTACTTTTCTACATTATTTCCATGAATTTTCTTCATTGTATACGTTGTTTACTGAGTGACTAAGATGCCTCCGACAATCGTGAGTCCCGCTGATTGTGAAGTACGGGCTGTTATACGATTTATTAGTGTTAAAGGCGTAAAACCGATCGATATTCATCGTGAGATCCTTGAAGTTTACGGACAAAACATTATGAGTTATGGAATGGTAAGAAATGGGTGAGAGCATTTAAAGATGGCCGCACAAATGTGAATGATGAAGAACGGAGTGGGCGTCCGTTTTGCTAGTGGAGTTTCTGCCTTGTAATGAGACAATCAATGCAGCGTCTTATTGTGAGACATTGAAAAATCTGCGTCGTGCAATCCAGAACATAAGACGTGGCGAGTTGAGTAAGGGTATCGTCAAGACGATAGCGATGTCAAAACATTTGTGATGCAGTCGTTAACAAGTCAGGCGGCAGAATTTTTTGAGGAGGGTATTCAAAAACTGGTGCTGCGTTATGACAAGTGCCTCAAAATTCATGGAAATTATATAGAAAAGGAGATTAAGGTACAGGCTTTCATGTAAAAATAAAATTATTGTGATATCTTTGCACGTCTTTTTTTAATTCCAAAACGGTACTTACTTAAAATACATGCTTCGTGTTTAATACATAGGTAAGTGAAAGTAATACACCGTTGGCAAGCTAAAGATTTTAGAAAAAATATTAGTTTATATACAAAATTGTAAAAGATAATGTAAGAGTGATGAAAAGCCGATAAAATTGATAGACGTTGATAAAAATATAATAGATATTTAATAAAACATATCTTTCTATTGAAACTCAATGAAATTAATTCTTTAGCAATTTATTTTCATCTCTAAATGTATTTAAAACATTTTAAATTGACTTTAACAACGGAGGTAATGAAAGTCGTGTGTTGCGCGCACCAGATTTTTGAGTTATATTGAGGTTTAATTAAAAGGTTTTAGAATATGCGATATCTTTGCACGTATTTTTTTAAATTCCAAAACGGTACTTACTTAAAAAACATGCCTCGTATTAGTCAGGAGAAGGATCTTATATAAAAGAAAAAAGATAAAAGTTAGTTGAGTGAATAGGTTTTTTTTTACCGATTTTACTAAGACATAGTTCAGAGAGGACATCGTCTGTCCGATCATCTAGCTTCAAATAAATTTGTCTCTAAACTTGTGGGCTAGTATCGTCATTACCTAAAAATATAATTATGTAATAACTTGATAGAAGCGATGAATATCATTATTTAAGTTTATAAAGTCGGATATGATGAGCCCATTGGGGAGTTTAGAAGGTTGCACAACGCGGAATTGCGGAACTTGTATCCTGTGAAAATAATTGAGTTGATAGCATCGCGGAGACTCAAATGGGCGCGTAAAGTGGTTGGGCTAGGTGAGGAACGGATTCCAAGAAATTTGGTAGGCGTCCGAAAGGCAGGCCGAAGCGTCGATGGGAGGATTGCGTTAAGGCTGATCTCGGGGGCTTGGCCTTGAACGGTGAACATTGGACGAGTCTGTGTAGGCTTTGGTGGTATCGGCATCGAAGCTTCGGGTTCGGTAAGCCTTTTACTATTATTTAAGTGGATAAAGGGTATTTTAAATACACGAAAATGAGTATTTTTTTACAATAGTGGGTGTTATGTAATTGAGTTTATCGACTACACTGATTAAAACATAAATGATTTTTTCATAATCTAACTATCTTCCTGTTTAAAGGTTTGGTACAAAACATCATTCATCGGAAATAGCTTGAGCAACTTGCAGATAAGTGAGAGGTGGATGTATTTATATCTCCTAACGGTTGGGTAGTTTAGAAAGGGTCAAGGAAAGGTCTTCTCATGCAGGAATAGGATTCCACTATCGTAGAATTACGTTCCCCCGTTTTTATGGCAGTTTTGAAGAAGACAATAAATATTTGCATAAAAATATCCTCATTGCCAGAGAATCGAATTCCACGGAAGTAATAATACTATAAAGTTATACCCCAAAAACATTGAACGAGCCTTTAATTCCAACTACAGTCATATATACAAAACTATCTCAAATTTATTGCCCCTTTAGGAAAGCTGCGAACAGTGAGTCGTCTAAGAGTTTCGAGTAATGGCCGCCTGGCGCTGTATCACGGGAATATCGCTCATGTTTTAACGGCTGAAGAAGTCTGTAAGTGGTGCGGTCACCTTATTACCAATCCCATGCTGCATTTAATACTGAAATGTTAGTTTCTCGAGATTCATAGAAAAAGATATCTAAATAAATATATCAATGCGACTACGGATGAATTATCGCTGGAAACACTGTTAGACATTAAAAATATTGAACACCTAAACAATCTGTTTTTTTTTATATCAATTACTATTATAGAAGAGTAATTTAGGTTATGATTATATTAATCGGAACATTCTCTTCCGTAATATAGGTCAATTACTATTATAAATTCTTCAACTATCATGTATACTAAGTACACATGATAGTTGCAAGTGCACAGCATCATGTATACTAAGTATCAGTATCATGTATACTAAGTATACATGATAGTTGCAAGTGCACAGTATCATGTATACTAAGTATCAGTATCATGTATACTAAGTACACATGATAGTTGCAAGTGCACAGCATCATGTATACTAAGTATCAGTATCATGTATACTAAGTATACATGATAGTTGCAAGTGCACAGCATCATGTATACTAAGTATCAGTATCATGTATACTAAGTACACATGATAGTTGCAAGTGCACAGCATCATGTATACTAAGTATCAGTATCATGTATACTAAGTACACATGATAGTTGCAAGTGCACAGCATCATGTATACTAAGTATCAGTATCATGTATACTAAGTACACATGATAGTTGCAAGTGCACAGCATCATGTATACTAAGTATCAGTATCATGTATACTAAGTACACATGATAGTTGCAAGTGCACAGCATCATGTATACTAAGTATCAGTATCATGTATACTAAGTATACATGATAGTTGCAAGTGCACAGTATCATGTATACTAAGTATCAGTATCATGTATACTAAGTACACATGATAGTTGCAAGTGCACAGCATCATGTATACTAAGTATCAGTATCATGTATACTAAGTATACATGATAGTTGCAAGTGCACAGTATCATGTATACTAAGTATCAGTATCATGTATACTAAGTACACATGATAGTTGCAAGTGCACAGCATCATGTATACTAAGTATCAGTATCATGTATACTAAGTATACATGATAGTTGCAAGTGCACAGCATCATGTATACTAAGTATCAGTATCATGTATACTAAGTACACATGATAGTTGCAAGTGCACAGCATCATGTATACTAAGTATCAGTATCATGTATACTAAGTATACATGATAGTTGCAAGTGCACAGTATCATGTATACTAAGTATCAGTATCATGTATACTAAGTACACATGATAGTTGCAAGTGCACAGCATCATGTATACTAAGTATCAGTATCATGTATACTAAGTACACATGATAGTTGCAAGTGCACAGCATCATGTATACTAAGTATCAGTATCATGTATACTAAGTATACATGATAGTTGCAAGTGCACAGTATCATGTATACTAAGTATCAGTATCATGTATACTAAGTACACATGATAGTTGCAAGTGCACAGCATCATGTATACTAAGTATCAGTATCATGTATACTAAGTATACATGATAGTTGCAAGTGCACAGTATCATGTATACTAAGTATCAGTATCATGTATACTAAGTACACATGATAGTTGCAAGTGCACAGCATCATGTATACTAAGTATCAGTATCATGTATACTAAGTATACATGATAGTTGCAAGTGCACAGCATCATGTATACTAAGTATCAGTATCATGTATACTAAGTACACATGATAGTTGCAAGTGCACAGCATCATGTATACTAAGTATCAGTATCATGTATACTAAGTATACATGATAGTTGCAAGTGCACAGTATCATGTATACTAAGTATCAGTATCATGTATACTAAGTACACATGATAGTTGCAAGTGCACAGCATCATGTATACTAAGTATCAGTATCATGTATACTAAGTATACATGATAGTTGCAAGTGCACAGCATCATGTATACTAAGTATCAGTATCATGTATACTAAGTATACATGATAGTTGCAAGTGCACAGCATCATGTATACTAAGTATCAGTATCATGTATACTAAGTATACATGATAGTTGCAAGTGCACAGTATCATGTATACTAAGTATCAGTATCATGTATACTAAGTACACATGATAGTTGCAAGTGCACAGCATCATGTATACTAAGTATCAGTATCATGTATACTAAGTATACATGATAGTTGCAAGTGCACAGTATCATGTATACTAAGTATCAGTATCATGTATACTAAGTACACATGATAGTTGCAAGTGCACAGCATCATGTATACTAAGTATCAGTATCATGTATACTAAGTATACATGATAGTTGCAAGTGCACAGCATCATGTATACTAAGTATCAGTATCATGTATACTAAGTACACATGATAGTTGCAAGTGCACAGCATCATGTATACTAAGTATCAGTATCATGTATACTAAGTATACATGATAGTTGCAAGTGCACAGCATCATGTATACTAAGTATCAGTATCATGTATACTAAGTATACATGATAGTTGCAAGTGCACAGCATCATGTATACTAAGTATCAGTATCATGTATACTAAGTATACATGATAGTTGCAAGTGCACAGCAACAAAAAGTTGAAATAATGAATATCTGATAGTGAAAAGTTAGAATTTAATAGAATGATTATTCATATCTATGAGCTAAATATGAAGAATTTATAATAATAATTGACCTATATTGAGATACAATATGGAAATAAATATAATATTTGAAAATCTGAAGATGAGGCATAGGGTACCTCGAAACGTAATATAATAATCATCTTTGACATGTTATGATAAATAAATATATATAAACATAATTAGAAGAGAATGTTCCGATCAATATAATCATAATATTTTTTTTTTATTGGGAGTTTATTTGGTTCATAAAAAAATAATAATAATAATAAAATAATATATTAAAATATATAAAAAAAACGTTGGTTAGTTTTTCATCATTACATATTTTATCATAGAAAAAGTTAAACTGCCCGAATTGTGAAACATGGATATAAGTATATAATGGATATAAGTAAATATTATAATTCAATGGGATTAATATTATTGCTATAAGAATCGATAGAAATAGCTGATGAAATGTACATGATCATGACTTTATGTTATACATATATACAATTACAGAAAATCGTCAATATTTCATTTTAAAATATACATAATTTGGCCTGTACCAGGTATCACACCTTCCATGAAAAACTCCACCCCACTCTAATCCATTAGTTTCAATCCTAGCTTCCTCTTCCATTCCTGATAATCCTCCGAGGCGTCTGAAAAGAAGATGGCCTCGAGACCTTCTTGTTTAGACTCACTACCAAAGAGTGCTGTCAATGGGCAGTTTCTCTTCATGTTCATTCCATGTGTTATAACATTACAGCATATTCACTTGATGTATTTTTTGTACAGTTGTAAATTTCAATAAAAAAATAATAAAAAAAATATACATATACACACACATTTATATTATATATATATTTATATAAACTTTTTGGGAGATTATTCAAGGAAAATTTGGATTTTTGTGGATTTCTAAACCTTTATATAAACAAAAATAAGTAATAAAAAAGTTGAGCTATAAAAAAATAAAAAATACACATTAAAAAAAAAAAAAATTAAAAATGCCATCGAAGAATGTCATTCCAATTTCGCTCTTTAGCCAAATTTTTATCACAGACTATCTCGATGATAAAAGAGTAGGTGAAAATTCGTGAAAGCGAGGGTTTTTATTGTTCACGAAAGTTGCGGGGGAGGGGAAAGGCTTATTTTTTTCAGTAACACCAAAAGTTACTTTTAGTTTATTATTCTTAATAATGAATCTTTGTAATCGACCAAAAAAAAAAAATTACCCCCCCTCCACCCTCAAAATCTTTTAAAGACACGTAGAATTGGTACATAATAACGACTAAAATGATTTTTAGGATTCTCTTAGAAGGAATATATTATGTCTTTTAACTCAATAATGATTTCCGCTGAATGTTTATTAAACTCTGTTAATAAAGAATTGAGACGTTGATTTCCAAAAGGTACTATATCCATTCTAGGAAATTTTACAGGAAGCGCCATAATCTCTCGTTATTATATTATTAAACCTGCTAATTTGATTCTTTTCGCATCAAAATATATAATTGTTTTTTTACCATATTAATAAAAGCATATTAAAGTAATGAAATGAATTGTTTTAGTATGATTTAGAACGAAACTAAATGTGTAATTAGTATCTTAAGAAATTAATATCATTTCTAAATCGCGTTATTAAAGGCCTTGAGTGTTCATTAGATAACATCAAATTTGAGATTCAGATAAAACTAAATGATGAGAATATAAATATGTAAAAATATCAATTTCGTAAGAAATGTCCTTTAGTACCTTTTGGAAATCAACGTCTCAATTGAGACGTTGATTTCCAAAAGGTACTAAAGGACATTTTTTTCAAATTTGATATTTTCACATATTTGTATTCTAATGGTTTAGTTGTATCTAAATCCATCATCAAATTTTATCAAAAAATCGTAAAAATCCTTTAGAAAAGTATTTAAAAATTGCATTTCATTCCAAAAGGTACTAAATCCGCATTTTATTTCATTCCAAAAGGTACTATATCTATGTTTCGTTCCAAAAGGTACTATATCCTATGTAAACAGATATAACCTTTCATTTCATTTCCTTCCAAAAGGTACTATATTTCCTACTATACGGTGGAAGCACCTAATCCCGTAATATATCACCATTAATTTATTGTTTTCATCATTTTATTCACTTTTATTGGTTCATTTAGCACGTCTTGAATCACCGCTATTATTTTGATCACTGGTTTTAACCTAATAATCAGTTTTTAGGCTGTTTTAAACAACTTAATTGCGTCGCTTCGGTTCTCGTAGGTTGTCATTTAAATTAAGTTTTTTTAATAGTATTTCTTCTTGCAGCAATATAAATTTGGTTTAAAATTTTTCAGAAACTCACATTTTAATAGAATAATGGTATTTGATGCAGCAAATAGTTGGAATTAGCATTCCATGAACTTCCTAAATCTGTGAAGAATATCCGTGCCTGATCTAACTTAGTAGTAGATTTTTTTATGTAAAATAAAAGCTCAAAAGTTATTATTTATCAGTATCTATGGTTAAATATTATTTACACGTCGTTAATAATATAGTTAAATTTGCTAATTCACACAAATAGTAAATACAAGTTCAAACAAACTTCATAATTACATACTTTCTTATTATAGTGCCATAAATAGATAAATTGTCCTTTGAATATTCACTTTCTTTATGAATGATAGATAATCAATGTAATTAACCAACAAAGAAAGATATTTCTAAGAGGGAGAATAAGGAAATATACATAACTTAGTAATTAACAATATAAAGACGTTAGTTATCGGTAATGTTGTATCAGGAAGGTTATAGTGACTGTTACCAACTTACCTCGCGTTATATTCTTCCAAAAAGTACTATATCCCTTTTAATTCTTTCCAAAAAGTACTATATCCATGTTTCGTTCCAAAAAGTACTATATCCATATTATACTCTTTAAAATCATCAGAAAAGTGCAATAATTTGGAAAAATGAGTTGGCAACACACTTAAATATCAACTTTTGATTTTAATAAAAAAAGAATCACGTAAATTGGTCCAATAATAAATAAATGGCAGAGTTTTGCGTTTCCTGTAAAATTTTCTAAAGTGGATATAGTACCTTTTGGAAATCAACGTCTCAATTGTGAATTGTAAGAAACCTCTTCAATAATTTAAACTCTTGCATTTAGCTTCCGAGTATGTGGTGATTCACTATTACGATATTCTGCTTTCAAGTGGAAAGCTTTAAAAAAAAAAAAAAAGAAAAAATATAGTGGACTTTAAAAGTAGGTCAAACAAACAAACTACAATAATTTAAAAGAAGTCGTGAATTTTCGCTCAAGAGTAATTTCCCTTTAATATTTGTTAAACTAAATATTAACAACCCTCTTAAATAATAGATTATTTAATAAAATACATATTTCTATCTTCATGTGATAATTTTACCTTTTTTCAACTCTAACTTAAGAAATTTGTGGAATTTTTAAATACCTACAATAAAGTAAATATATATGGACAATTACTGATTACAAGAAAATCTGAAGAAAGAGTGACACAGTTCCTTAACTTAATTAAAAAATCTGGTGCGGGCAACACACAACTTTCACTTACCTCCATTTTTAAAATCAATGAAAGAAATATAAGAGATAAAAATACGTGAAACTATTAAATAATTAATTGAATCGAATTTATATACAAACATGTGTTTTATTAAAGAATCTATTATATTATTATCTAAAATAATCAGTTAGTTTTATCGGCTTTTCATCACTCTTAAAATTAACTTTTAAAAGCTAGTATATAAGATAATATTTTTCTAAAATCTTTCTCTTTCCAACGGTATATTATACGTCTATAATACTGTTCTTATGTTCAAAAACAAAAAAAGTGCTTTAAAAAAATATTTGTTCAGTTTTCTCCTTTAGTTGTTTTTCAAATTCGCACAACTTACATATTTAGCTGTTTTTAACAATGCTAACAAGATAATATGGTTATTTTTTATAGAATCTACAAAATTAAAGGTACTTTAGAGAAAGAAAATTTAAAATATCGGCATTTAAGCCCTGTCAGACCATTTTAACCAGAATAAAACCCACATGATATTAAAGCCCATTACACTTTACATCGATATAGCGAGTTAAATCAAAATCGTCAGAACCGTTTTCGAGAAAATCGAAAAAAGGTGCAAAATGCATGGTATAAAGTGTCTCTTCTGGTAAGCTCATTTTGATGAAAAAGGTTTTGTAACGTCTCGGGCGTTGAAATTTCAGCTTCATAGGACTTACCGTTTCCGCCCGGGAGTTACCACACACACAGAAATTTTTGCGGGACTTAGTTATTTGGACTCAGGGGACACTAAAATGTGTATTTCCGTTGAAAACTGGAATTCGAAAATTTTCACTATCGCAATTCTTTCCCTTACTATATATAGTAAGTGAAAGTAAAAATATATATAGGAAGAAACTAAAAATGGTGATAGGTACTCGTGCTATAAATATTTAGTAATGATGTGCTGATACTGGCTGTATGGAGAGCTCCAATGCTAAGAAGAAGAAAAAAAAAAATCTAACTTCATATGAAAGTTCTTAGATTGATTGTAACGACGGAGGTATGTGAACGTAGTTTATTGCGATCTCCAGATTTTTATTTTTTCAAATTAATTTTTATTTAAAAGTTCTAAAACTTATTTTGACAAGATATGATGTGTTGTGCGCTCAAGAATTTTTAAGTATAATTCTATATAATTATTTAATGTGATTTTTTTACTTGTATTGAGCAAACTATGACATGGTTATATCAGTTTCATTGCAAAGGTTGGGTTGTTTCAAAAGAATATTGAAATTCTTGCAGGGAGGAACTGTAAATTTTTTATCAGAATGGCAAAACACAAAGAGTCCATTTCGCAAGAGATAATAAAATCATGCATGCGGAAATTTACTGAGTGCAAACATATTCACTATCGACCGCCATGTTACGATAATGATATACTACAAAGATAAGTTGTTAGATGTTTGGGATAGAGATATGGGGAGAGATGTGAGTCAGTTCTAGCCTCTTCTGGACTGTCGTATCTAATCTACACAATGCTGTTGCTTTGGCTCCAAATATCGGAGAACAGGGTCTAGTCTAGCGATGTTTCCGGTAATTCACTTTAGTGACGGACGCCGTCCGCAGTTTTTCTCCGAAATTGGCTATCCATTTTACTTTAACTTACTATATATAGTAAGGGAAAGTATTGCGATCGTGAAAATTTTCGAATTCCAGTTTTCTACGAAAATACACATTTTGGAGTCCAAATAACCAAGTCCCGCAAAAAGGTGCGTGTGTCTATGGTAACTCCGGGCGGAAACAGTAAGTCCTATGAAACTTAAATTTCATAATTGAGACAACTATTCGTCCGAGACGTTACAAAACCTTTTTCATCAAAATCAGCTTACTAGAAGAGCCACTTTATTACACCATGCATTTTGCACCTTTTTTCGATTTCCCGAAAACGGTTCCGGCGATTTTGATTAAACTCGCTATATCGATGTAAAATTTAATGGGCTTTAATATAATGTAGGTTTCATTCGGATTAAAATGGTCTGACAGGGCTTAAATGCTGATATTTTAAATTTTCATTCTCTAAAGTACCTTTAATTTTGTTGATTCTATAAAAATAACTATATTATCTTGTTACCACTGATGAAAAACAGGTAAATATATACATCGAATGAATTTGATACCCAACTAAAGGAGAAAACTGAAAACATATTTTTTTAATGCAATTTTTGGTTTTTGAACATAAGAGCAGTAATATACATGTATGATATACCGTTGGAAAGCTTGAGATTTCATAAAAAATATTATCTCATACACAAGCTTTTAAAATTTAAATAGAGGGTGATAAAAATCCGATAAAACTAACTGATTATTTTAGATAATAATATAATAGATTTTTTAATAAAACACATGTTTCTATATAAATTCAATTTAATTAATTCTTTAATAGTTTCTCGTATTTTTATCTCTAACTGTTTTCGAAAATTTATTAATTGATTTTAAAAATGGAGGTAAGTAAGAGTCGTGTGTTGCCCGCACCAGATTTTTTGTTTACATTGGCATCAAAATATTAGGACACGCAAGGATGAAGCTAACATCTAGACGTTGATATCAGCCGATTAGTTTTGAAATGGCGGCCAATAAACTTTAGTGAAACCTCCATCTGTCTGTTTTGTTTATTCATTTAGCCTCCCTTTCTTCTACAGTGGGAGTCCTGAATGTTAACTATCCAGGTTTAATTAGGATAGGGGCTCGGGACCACCACTTTACGTCCTCTCCGAAGAATGATATAACCCAAGATTTTTTACTCCCCATAAAATCTCCTTTGACCAACTTCCGGGTTTGAACGCCCGATCTTGGACAAAGAAAGCTGTTATGCTAGTGACTACACCACAGGTAAACACAATTTTTAATATCGTACATATTGGTTATTATTATCATGTTGCTGATAAAAAAACAGATACCAAAACACAAAAAAATGCACTGGAGCCGCCTAGATTTAGCCCCCTTTAGTTAAGCTGAACTAAAATAGATGTCGCTGCATCGATCGTCTCATTCATAAAAGTTGAATGGGAGCTCCTACAATTCATTCCTCACTTATCGATTCTTCTCTTTTATCTAATCTATTATTTCGATATTGGAGTCGCTATTTAAGATTCTTACATTTCTGTTTTAACAAAGATGTCGCAGATAGCTTTTCATTATCTAAAGTAGTATTATATTTTCTCAGAGAAATATTTATTGTAGTATATATATTTACATTGTACATATTTACTGTAGCCTTGGAGCCACTTTTATTGAACAGTTATGCAATGAGATTGACTCATCAGCTGTAGTAATCGTCAATAATTAATATTAATAATTCTACTATTTAGACCGTCAGAAGCTATATAACATCATGATTGAACAGGGAATACCGAGAAAGTTAGTAAACCTAGTAGAGATGTGTTTGTCGGAAACATTCCATAAAGTTAGAATCGGTCATAATTACTCCGAGAGATTTGAGGTGCGATCGGGTTTGAAACAGGGTGACTCCCTTTCACCTGTGCTATTTAATATAGCTTTAGAATATGTCATAGAAAAGGTGATGTGTACCGAGAAAGGCTTAAATATAGGTGACAGTATTCCGGTTTTAGGGTATGCCGATGATTTGGTACTGCTTGGTGAAGACACGGAAACCATACAACTAAATACAAGTGTGTTAATAAAAACCGGTAAACAAATAGGTCTCGAATTAAATACCGATAAGACGATATATATGATTAGTAGCAGAAACGGTGGCGATCTATCTGTGACGAACACGTAGAGAAATTCAAGTATGTAGGTTCAATGATAACAAGAAAAAATGAAATCCAGGAAGAAATAAAGTCCCGGTTAAAGGTGGGAATTGCGTGTTATTATTCAGTTGCCAAGCTACTTATTTCGCGGCTTTTATCTAAAAACTTAAAGGTTCGAATTTATAAAACTATTATTCTTCCGACGGTTCTTTACGGATGTGAAACGTGGCCGCTTACTTTGAAGGATGAACAAAGGCTTAAGGTTTTCGAAAATAAGGTACTGCGTAAAATATTTGGTCCGAAGAGAGATAAGGCCACTGGGGAGTATGGAAGGTTGCACAACGCGGAACTTGTATCCTGTGAACATAATTCAGTTGATAGCATCGCGGAGACTCAATTGGGCGAGTAAAGGTGTTGGGGTCGGTGAGGAGCGGATTCCGAGAAAGTTGGTATTTGTTGATCCGACTGGTAGACGTCCGAAAGGTAGGCAGAACCGTCGATGGGAGGATTGCGATATGACTGATCTCGGGAGCTTGGGCGTGAACGGTGAACATTGGACGAGTCTGTGTAGACAGAATTTGGTGGTATCGGCATCGAACCTTCGGGTTCGGTAAGCCTATTATTATTTTTTTTTATTAATATTTCCACTATTACCTCCCTGACTTTGCCTATCTCCGATAACCTTGAGGGTTTTTTGCCCAAGGTACCTGGGCACTTACCTGGCTGGGTCCAGGATCGAACAGGTTATCTACAAGAAGTACTTGGACATAATGGATACTAATAGTTCGTGAGCCAGCAACGAAAAATGCACCCATTTATGCATAACATCTATCATTATTTTTTCCTCTGGCGCGACAGGCCGTGTAGGCCCTTGGCCTGGTGGTGTAATCTCCTGGGAGAATATACTCACGATTCACATGAGATTTTACAGGGTAGGGTCATCACTCCTTACGCCTATTTTTGTGATTGGCCACCATTTGGCTGACGGGTCTCACATACCCGGGGGAGAGGCTTTGAGTGATTCCCCATTATATTTATATCCTTATAAAAGTCCCGCCGGGACTGGGTTTCGAACTCAGAACCTCTAGCACGAGATACTAGCATACTAGCCACTCAGCCACGGGCTCCCCAAAACATTTATCAAGGTAAACCAAAAAATACACGTCTGCCAACTCAAACCGAGTGGATTACAAAATGGCGGCCATTCAAAAAGGGCTATTACGAGATGTCACTCTTTTCTAACATAATTATGGTTACTATCATGGAAACGGCTCATCCTGTGAAGATAATCGTTATAAAGAAAATCATCAAGTATTTAATAAGCTTTCATTTGAGTGGTAAAAGACATTTGTAGGTCTTATATTCAAAGATATAAAGGTATTACAAAAACATTAATTTTGAGGAAAACGAGGTATCACTCTTTTCTAACATAATTATGGTTACTATCATGGAAACCGCTCATCCTATGAGGATAATCGTTATAATGAAAATCATCAAGTATTTAATAAGCTTTCATTTGAGTGGTAAAAGACATTTGTAGGTCTTATATTCAAAGATAAAGTATTACAAAAACATTAATTTTGAGGAAAACGAGGTATCACTCTTTTCTAACATAATTATGGTTACTATCATGGAAAGGTCTCATCCTATGAGGATAATCGTTATAATGAAAATCATCAAGTATTTAAAAAGCTTTCATTTGAGTGGTAAAAGACATTTGTAGGTCTTATATTCAAAGATATAGAGGTATTACAAAAAAATGTTTGCGGAAAAAACGAGATATCACTCTTTTCTGACATTATCATGGTTACTATCATGGAAACGATTACAACCATCGTTATTAAGTAAATTATAAAGTATTTAATAAGCTTTCCTTTGAGTGGTAAAAGTCATTTTTATGCTCAGTATTCATCGATATAGAGGTATTACAAAACAAAAAGTAATTTTGCGGAAAGCGAGATATCACTCTTTTCTGACCTTATTAGGCTAACTATCATGGAAACCGCTCATCTTATGAGAAAAATAACATAATTATAGAAAATTAAATTACTTTTAATTTGAGTTGTGAAACACGTTTGTATGATATGGTTCTTAAAAAAAAAAAAAAAAAAAAAAAGAAAACCGATAAACTCCTTATTTTTGTCATTAATTTGGTTAATATCATGGAAACAGCTGTTCTCAACAATATATTGGTAATAAACTACTTTACAAGGCATAAAATTAGCTTTAATTTGAGTAGTGATAGAAATCCGTAGGTCTAATACTCACTGACATAATGTCAGTGCAAAGGTTACAGGGGTCATAATGTTTCCCTAAAAATCCAGTTATGAAACATGTCGTCCGCGGCAGACTAGCGTCGTTTGATGAAACGGATTTTTTTAAATTCTTTATTCGGGTTCTATGTATCTTCAAATGTAAGATTTTAAGGGAAGGGAGGGGGATATAATTTCTGTTATTTGTTTGGATCGATTACAAATGTTCATTATTGAAAGTAACAAACCCAAATAGACAAGTAAAATATATTTAATCTCCACTCCAGACGGCCGTGGCTGGTACAGAAGGCTGTGGCACACGCTCTGTCGTGTTGACTTCATCTTATCTCTCTATATTATCTTTTCGAGGACATATACATTGTATATCATGGGCACTAATATGTTATTTTCTTCTTTATTGAAGTAGGAAAAAAGCATGCAACACTCTTATATGTTGCATTATATTTTTGTTTTTTCTTTGACTGACGTATGTATGACATATATAGTAAGGAAAAATATTGCAATCGTGACTATTTTCGAATTTTTCTTGGGTATAACACCACTAAATGACCAAGTCCCTTAAAAACGTCTCAAAGGTGTGTACTGTGTAATAACTCAAGTATTTAAATATAGAGAGGTGGGCTCATTTTGGTCTGCAAACCCGCACAACCTATTTTGTCGTCGTCATTGGTCCTTGTTGTATCATTTGTATAGATGTGTTACATGTTTTTTTAAATGAAAAATCTATAAACTAATCACCTTTTTTGCGAATAACGAGAAAATTAAAGGACAGGGTTGATCAAAATGCATGGTATAAATAAGAGCTGTTTTTTAAAAATTGAAATAATACCAAAAGTATTAGCCGAAATTATAATGTACAAATAAATAACTAATTCAAGTGATTAGTGACACATACACATCAATAATACATAATAGTTGTTATTTTATGCACTATATTAGGGTCTTCTATAAGTTTCTTTTCTTTTTTTTTTTTTTTTTTTTTTTTAATGTAAACAATGTTTCTTGTTAATTACTGTACTATAAATAAAGCCATCTGCTCAATAAACATCTTATATCTATTAGGAAGCCTCATTATGCCCTCTTTCTAAAATTGTTGAGACTAACTTCCAAAATATTCAATGAGGAAAAAATTATAGGACACGCTAATATTGAAACCTACTTTTTATAGTTAGAAATATGAAGAGGTTAATATAATAAAGCATTTGACTTCTGATTTGACCAGAAGAAAAATAATTGCGTAAAAAAATAATAAATCTCTAAATAAATTTCATTTCATTTCACAGTTAAAGTTGTGATCAATTTTATTTTTATAATATATTTGATGTTTACATTTAATGTAGCATAAAAAACAAATTATGCACTTATTTATGCCAACAATATATTCGATAAATATATAAATCAAACAAAAAGTAAAGGTGAGTCTATACATCATTAAATTAAACTATGAACCCTATTTTATATTTTTGATCCATACATTTATTATATTGTTCAAATTATTTGAAAAGTGTATAGTGTCTATTATTAGGCACAATCAAATATAAATATTTACAATATTCTAACTTTAACATTACCTCTAAAATGTTCTACTTGACAATATGTCATACTTTTTACAAATTGCAGCCGCGGTGATTCGAAGAGCCCAGAAGCCCGATTCTCGAACGAGAACCTAGTCATCGGAAGTTCCGCTGTGGCTTCTAGAAACCACGTGATAATACTATACTCAGCAGATCTGCACTAAATCAATGTTCAGTTGTCACCTGACACACACTTGGGGGAGCCCATGGCTCAGTGGCTATCTCGCTAGTCTCTCACGCTAAAGGTTCTGAGGTCGAATCCCAGTCTGGCGGGACTTTTATAAGTATATAATAAAATGGGGATTAACTCACAGCCTCTCCCCCCGGGTATACGAGACCCATCAGGCTCCTGGATTAAATTTCATTGAGTAACGTGTGTATATTCTCCCTGGAGATTACACCAAGCGCCTATATGGTATAGCAGGCCAGAATATTATTATTACAAATTGCAACCGCACAAGGTTTTACAGACATATTTTAAGTTTAATACTGTCAAAGAACACCACAAAAAAAAAAAAATCACACAGAAAAACATATCTCTAACAACTAATAGCGCACAGACCTACTGCCCAAACCAAGCACAGCCATAAACAAAACAAAGGACCAAGAACCAGTGACGTCATCACGATCGTCCGCCATATAGCTCCTTCTGAAACGGGCCCACCTCTCTATATGTATATAACTTGGTACTACTATTGTGTGTCTAACTGAAATATCATATTTATAAAGTGAATATGCCTGAGATGAGATGTTATGACACAGAAAATGGAGAAACAGAAAAACCAGTTGGTTTCATTCTAATTGAATTAGTCTGACAGGGCTTAAATGCCGATATTTAAAATTTTCTTCCGATAAAGAGCTATTGATTTAGTAGATTAAAAAATTTATATGTTTTCTGCCCGTTAGAATTGATACTAAACAGATTAATTACTGGAAGGAATTAGTCCGGGTGGCGGTCATTAAATGAAACAACTAAATAGTTTCAACTATTTTATTGTTTGCCAACGTTTCGACCCCCTTTGTGGGTCATCATCAGGGCGCATGGTGGGAGAATGAAAACTAATTTTAATATTTGAACTAATTTTAATTTCAGTTTTCATTCTCCCACCATGCGCTCTGATGATGACCCACAAAGGGGGTCGAAACGTTGGCAAACAATAAAATAGTTGAAACTATTTAGTTGTTTCATTTAATGGCCACCATCCGGACTAATTCCTTTCAGTAATTCTCAACGGTCAACTAATTACATCCACAATAAACAGATTAATGTACAAGTTGAACAAATTTCATGAGGAGAAAATAGCAACCATATTTTATTTAGTATTTTTTTTTTTCTCGAACATAATAACAGTTACATAGTTGTATAATATACCGTTGGGAGACTTAAAATTTTAGAAAAAGTATTTACTTATCTGCAAAGTTGTATAAGATAATTGAGAAGTTGATTTCCAAAAGGTACTAAAGGACATTTTTTATGAAATTGATATTTTTACATGTTTATATGCTCCTTATTTAGTTTTATCTAAATTTTATATCTGATTGTATCTAATAAACACTCATTTCCTTTAATAACGTGATTTAGAAATGCTATTGATTTCTTAAGATACTTATTACACATTTAGTTTCATTCCAAATCATAACAGAACATTTCATTTCATAACATTAATATGGTTTTATTAATATAGTAAAGAAATAATTCTAGATTTTAATGCGAAAAGAATCAAATTAGCTGGTTTAATAAAATATAATAATGAGAGATTTTCGCGCTTCCTGTAAAATTCCTCAGAATGGATATAGTACCTTTTGGAAATCAACGTCTCAATTAAGTGTTGATAAAACTAAGTGATTTTGTAGATAATAATATAATAGATTATTTAATGAAACACATGTTTCAATTGAAATTCGTAATTCTTTAAACCTTTTTTAACTCTTAACTTTATTTAAAAGTTCTCAACTTGATTATAATGACGGAGGTAAGTGAAAGTAGTGTGTTTCGCACACTGGATTTCTGATCAGTGTTTGAGTAGAGGGTGTTCTATGCTTCTAAAATACCAAGATACGATTCGATTGATGAAAGGAGGAAGATTTCAAATAAATGGCTGTAATTTCTCGGACTAGGCCCAAGACGGCACCTTCCCAATAGCATAAGGTTTATGTCAGAGGAAGGTTGCCAATGTCTACCAGCCCTGCCAGGGAGTTCAAGGCTCTGAGCTAATAGTGAGACCATTGTTGGTCACTCTGAACCAGGTGGGATTAGGGTTATCGCACTTGTACACGTGTTTTGATAGTCAGGGTTTTAGAACCTATTTCGGGCTTATGTATTTATTTACTAGATGGACATTGCGAAATTCACTCGCTAAACATTTGATGGAATACTTAAAGTAAAGGGCAAAATACAGAGCATTATTCCCGCAGGGGGTCCTAGGAATTTTTAATGGGAGTTATGCCGTCCTTTGGAGGGGGGCGTAAAAAGGTGGTCCCGAGCCTGTGCGATTTCAAGTACTCGTTAAAGATCCTTATCCTAATTAAACCTGGATAGGCAAAATTTAGGACTCCCACTGTATCATCGTCCGATTAGCCACTGCAGCATAAAAGGACGTTAAATAAACAGACATAATAAACAGAGAATTACTGTTCATCATTTACCTCAAACAAAATTCTTCTTCGCGAGAGAAGATAGTTCAGGGAGCAGTCAAAAGAACACTCAATTAAGATATGGACTTAATAAACCTTTTTCAGGGCGTTTGAAGGAGAGCGTCAGAACAATGAAGCAATAATAATTATTGCTTATTAAATATATCAATAATAAAAACGCCCTGAAGAAGACTTATAATTTAGGCCGAAACGTCGGCACCAGTTTATTAAGTTTATATCTTACTTGTGTGTTCTTTTGACTGCACTCACACAGTCAACTATTCTCACTTCAAAACTCTTTTATGTTCATACTCGTGGGGTACAAGCACTATAATGGCGCGTTGTGTAGTCTTCTGAATTCTGTAGAGCAGTGGTTGCCAACTAGACCCTGAGCCTCTGCAGAAGATGTCCAGGGTCAGCGGTGTCATGGGAAATGATTAAATTACTTAACGTGAAATTGTGAAGCCTAGGCTTTTATTAAAAATCACACGTTCTACACGGACAACATTATCATTCTAAGTGATATAATAGCTTGTATTTACAGACAGGTGCTTGCGACTGCACAATCATAACCTTAAAATTAGTCGTTTTCTTACATTTCGAAAATACTGAGCTTAAAGAACTGTAGACGCATGATGTATCGCAGAATATCATAAACAAACTTATTATAAAATATAAATGGGGAATGAGTGAATGAATGGGGATTATTCATCAATACCTCTATGGATATTAGTTGGGTTAAGATTTTTCCTTACAAGACTTATATTTATGTTTTTCTTTATTCGTCTTATCTTTTTGCTTAAATTTTGTCATTGATTCTGTTGGTCCTTTAGGTGTGCATTTTCAAATCTGTTTTTTTTTGTATTTTTATGCTGTATTTTGCTTTGGATTATAGACTATATTACATATTTTAAGAGATAACATAGAAATCTGTTGATAAAGAAAGTAATTGTATTGTAAATTTATAATTTTTTAGGTCAATATCACATGTCATCAAGATTGATAAGTACGCTGTGTATGATAGCAACCCAATACAGTTGGGCAGCACGGTTTTGTTTTATTGTTATTTTGATAAAATAAAGCATTTCTCTCTTGAATCAATACCTTCTTCTATAAGTTTTAAATTGTTGGTTATTTTTATTCACTCAAGATCATTTTATGATACTGTGGCTGTCGGGTGATATTAAGGTTGAAGTCCTAAACTTTGCCTATCCAGGTTTTATTATCATGGGGATCTTAAACGAGTACCTGACTTAGCTACAGGCTCTGGACCACCTTTTTACGTTCCCTCTGAAGCCAGAATAGTGGTCAAGTTCTTTGTCCTTTCCTTGTAGAGCAGTCTCAAATTCGCGATCCTCCATTCTCCTGGGAAGTAACCCCTATCCAGACATTCGTTGAGGATGTCCAGGATCTCGTATGGGTCACTCTTCTCAAGGATTGCGGCATCTATCCCATCAGGTCCAGAAGTCCAAACCGATCCTATGCCTATCCACGGCCATGAGTAGGTCCCATTTGTCCCATAGCGGGCATAGCTCAGTACCTTCTATACCATCAAACTTAGGCTGCTATGCGTATTTTAGGAGTATTGACGGGACAACACCAATCTAAAGCGTAGAACGCTGGTTCAAACCCAGCAGATGCCCCTAAGGGAGTACGAAATCCTTGGTTATTCCTTCCTTCGAATTAGAAGTAAAATGGTGTTCCAAAGCCCGTACGATGTCAGGTACTCGTTAAAGATCCCTATCCTAATAAAACCTGGATAGGCAAAATTCAGGACTCCCTCTGTATCATCGTCCGATTAGCTTCATCATCATAAAGTGACGTTAAATAAATAAACAAACTGAAAAAGCAGTACTGAACATGCTCCCATGACCCTCTGACGGTCAAAGCTTCCATGTTTGAAGGAACATGTAGTGTTTACATCCCACCAGTGACAGCTAATTTGCAACACAGCCTACTAAATAACAACTCTGCCGGTGTCATTGCCTCGGGAATAGCATTATGCTAAATAATGAATCTTTTTAACATGCCTTCTGTATCCGCAAACAGGGGGCCATTCATTTCACATTATTTTGCATTTCATTTGAAAGTTCACTTTAAAATTAGCATTTCATTTTAATAGCAGTAATTTTTCTTCTCTTTAGGGAAGTTTTTGACTGTAGTGTGTATATTTTGTGTTGTGTTACGTTGTTTAACCTTTAAAAATATAAAACATCTTTTTTATGTGTTGCACGAATCGAAAATTGGCTGATAATAGTTTCCTTAAAAAAATTTAATGGAAAAATATTTTTCGTTACATAACATTTGTTGCTAGGACCTACTGTTTGGTAGATATTTAGGTTTGAATAATAAAATGTAATAATCACTAAACGTAGTCTAAGGAGAAGATCCAAATGTGTCTCACCGATTTTGATGGAATATTTTTAGGTAAAACTAGACATTGAACCATTAGGCTCTACAAAATATTAGGGGCCAACTTTCCGCAGGAGTCGCGTAAAAATATCGGAAAGTTAGCGCGCGAAAAATACATTTTATTTAATATCTCTGGCTCTAGTGAAGGTAGAAAAAAAAGTTTGATGTCAAAATTACCCTATTTCAATGCAGAATAATTTTTTCAAAAAATGAGCCATTAAAATATTTAAGTTTTATGCTTGGCAATAACCGTAAAAATATAAACAATCTCATGAAGTGACAATGGTTGACTGTGTATATATATCAGAGAAGTTGGTTGAGGGTGCAGTCAATTTAACACAGAATTAAGGGTAAACTTAATTTATTGGTGCCGACGTTTCGGCCTAAATTATAGGCCTTCTTCAGGGCTATAAGAGAAAAAGAAAAAAAAAAAGATAACAACCAGCAGTGGAATCCAATATATAAAGATGATAAGAAAAATAAATTGTACTAAAGATTACAAACAAAGTGAAAAAGTAGTAATGACAATTGATAAATGTAATAATTCCTACAAACAAAAACAAAAGAGGGGAAGACATTTTAATAAAAGGTGTGTTATATTTTACAGTTTTAATTAATTACTTATTTAATTAATGTGAGACGTTATAAAGTTAAAAAATAAAGAAAGTGATGAAAGTCAAAAAATAGTGATGAGATTTTGACTTTCATCACTTTCTTTATTTTTTAATTTTATAACGTCTCACATTAATTAAATAAGTAATTAATTAAAACTGTAAAATATAACACACCTTTTATTAAAATGTCTTCCCCTCTTTTGTTTTTGTTTGTAGGAATTATTACATTTATCAATTGTCATTACTACTTTTTCACTTTGTTTGTAATCTTTAGTACAATTTATTTTTCTTATCATCTTTATATATTGGATTCCACTGCTGGTTGTTATCTTTTTTTTTTCTTTTTCTTTTTTTCTTATAGCCCTGAAGAAGGCCTATAATTTAGGCCGAAACGTCGGCACCAATAAATTAAGTTTACCCTTAATTCTGTGTTAAATTGACTGCACCCTCAACCAACTTCTCTCATATAAACAATCTCGTGAAAACAGTACTTTTAATAAGATTTCTTAAACACTGTGACATATTAAGATTTCTTCTTAGGAGTGAGGAATACAGTATTTTAGAAACCTTATTAAAAATACTATTTTCACGAGATTATTTATATTTTTACTTTCACTTACCTATAAATGGAATATATAGTAAAGGAAAGTATTGCGATCGTGAAAATTTTCGAATTCCAGTTTTCGACGGAAATACACGTTTTAGGGTCCCCTGAGTTCAAAGTCCATCCAAAAAGGTGAGTGTGTTGTGTGTCTAGCGCAAAAACGAAAAAGTCGTACGGAACTGAAATTTAATATTTAAGACAACTATCAAATATCAAAATCGGCTACCCAAAAGAGCCACTTTATACCATACATTTTGCACCTTTTTACGATTTTTTTCAAAAACCGTTAGAGCCGTTTTTGATTAATTCGTGGAGGTTATTCAACAGTGACAAAAACCCATAACATTAAGTCATTAATGATTTTACTTTCACTTACCTATTACCCTACCTGAAATATTTAATAAGGGAAAGTATTACGATCGTGAAAAATGTTTTAGGATCCCCTGAGTCCAAATGACCAAGTCCCGCAAAAAGGTATGTGTGTGGTAGGTCTACCGCAAAAACGAAAAGTCGTACGGAACTGAAATTTAATATTTAAGACAACTATATGCCGGAGATGTTACATAAACATTTTCATGAAAATCAGCTAACCAGAAGAGCCACTTTATACCATGCATTTTGCACATTTTTACGATTTTCTCAAAAATATCTCTAATGATTTTGATTAAACTCGCAATATCGATGTAAAATTTAATGTGTTTTAATATCATGTAGGTTTCATTCTGGTTGAAATAGTCTGACAGGGCTTTTAAATTGTCTTCCTCTGAACTACCTTAATTTTTGTAGATTTCATAAAATTTACCATATCACGGATTTGATTACCAATTAGAGGAGAAAAGAAAAACCATATCTTTTTTTTCAACTTTTGTGTTTTTGGACATCAAAAAAGTAATATGGATGTACTATATAATGTTCCGTTGAAAAACTAAGGATTTTAGAAAAATATTATCTTATTCACAAAATTTTAGTAGATAATAATATAATAGATTATTTATTAAAACACATGTTTCTATTGAAATTCATTGTATCTTTAACTGTATTTAAAAATTCTTAAGAACAAATTGATTTTAACAACAGAGGTAAGTGAAAGTTTTGTTTTGTGCGCACCAGATTTTTATGTATACTATTCCTGCATGTTGCAGTTTTTCAACATCAAAAACCATCATCAGTTTCCACAAAACAGCTATTAATAATTTTTTTTTGTCTTTTAAGAAGCTTGATATAATTTTCGAGGAAAGATTTTTAATTTAAAAAACGGTCAATGACAGATTAGGTTGTGCCAAGGAATCGAGCCACTTTTTTTCTTGTCTAAATTTAAAAAATTAATCCGTCTCCCGCATCTAATCCTTTGAATCCTTTGAAAAATCTGAAGAGGCCTTTATTTTTTTAACAGGTAAAATGATACATAATGACCTTATACATAAATTATATCCAATTTGACGTTGCCCGGAATAGATATACTTTCTTTAATTCCAAATTCCCTGCCTGAACGAACCTTCATGCCACATTTACTTGTAGTGTTTTATTTAATGCAGTTGTAAGTTTGAACAAACAACCTTTAGCATGAGAGACTAGCGCGCTAGCCACTCAGCCACGGGCTTCCCTATTCAACTATACTATTGGGTTGTATTACGTAAAATGTCCGTTTTCAAGTTAAAGGATTTTTATTAAAAATATGATATATAATCAAGATAATTTTATTCGAAGTATCTACCTTCTTTTACTGCACATTTTTCCCAACGTGACACCAACTTTTTTATCCCCGAACTGAAAAACTCTGAGCTTTGAAGTGAAACAAAATCTGAAAACTCACTTTTCACTTGATCATCATTTTCAAAAAGTTTTCCTTTCACGAAGTTGTCTAAATTCCTGAACAGGTGGTAATCTGTTGGAGACAAGTCGGGAGAATATGGTGGGTGCGGAAGAACTTTGTAGTCCAGTTCATTCAATTTTTGCACGGTATGTTTTGAAACATGGGGTCTTGCTGCCGCTCAGTGAGATCATGAGGTATCCATGTATCGAGATTTTTTACTTTCCCAATACACTTTAAATGTCTGGAAACGGTCCTCGGGACAAGTTTTCCAAGTCGGTATCCCCAGCTGAAAACTTAACAAACCAACGGCGAATGGTCCGTTAATTAACACTCCCTTCCCCAAACGCCTTCCAAATATTTTTAGTGGCCTCAGCTAATGAATGGCCGAGCTTAACCTCGTACAAAAATATTACTCGGAAATCGCGTGTTTCCATGTTCATATTTGGAGGTATACTAAAAAGTGGGTAATTGATTGGGAAGCTGATGTTTATAATTCAAAGGTAGAGGATTAGTAACTGTTTACTTTAAATATGTAAACATTCGGAAGAAAACAACAGACCTGAAAAATCCTTTATGTATTTCAGAAACTATAAAAACGGATATATTGATGAAACATTCACGCCGGGCTGACTCACATGTGGGTCACAACCGACTGTTCCGGGGGGAAGCTTGACCCACCAGTGGTCACATTTACTATTCCGCGGGGTGGAGTGCATTCGAAGCCGATTTGTGATTTAATGAACTGTTGTAATCTCGCATTAAACACGTTCGAACTTGCAACAGTGTTGCCCAGCCTCACGCGAAAAAAACGTAAATGTTCGCCTCGGTGTGAACGTGTTAATTTCATGCTAGTATTAACTTTTTTTGCAATAGTCTGATAGTGCTAAAACCACCATTGAAGAATCTTTAATTTTGTGGATTCGTAATGTTTAGCGATTTCTAGTTTTGACAATAGACGAGATTGATATCAGTAAGTGCTGGCTGAAAGAAAACATGTGACCATTTGAGACATGAAAGGAGGAAGATGAAGTAGATATTTCCTGAAGGAGAATAAATGAATACGAGAGTAGCCGTGGACAGGGCGGTGAATGTGGATCGAATATGGAACGGGTCTCTCTCTATGCGGTTTGCTTAGGAAATATATTTCTTATTAGAATTCCTGCTATTGCTAGATTTATAGTTCATCGGTACTTTACAACGTAGGAACCTAAAAAAAAGTAAATAATCAAGTGCGCGCAGCATACGATTTTCACTTACCTCGCTTCATTAAAAAACTTTAAACTGGTATTGTATGGTAAAAAGAATTATATTTTTACCTCTTAGAGGAGGAATTTTCCTAAACCCAGCCTCTTTAAGGGTCTATAAGGTAAGAGCAACCTCCTTTAAAAATGTCTACTTCCCAACTATTGTCGTTATTGAGGTACAAAATTGTCCATGTCGAAGTTGGTTGTTAGTGAGTGATAATGAAGGTTGGTGCCCGCCGCGGTAGAAACACGAAGCACCAACTATTGGGTTGTTTCACATGAAATATCCGTTTTTATAGTTTCTGAAATACATAAAGGATTTTGCAGGTCTCTGTTGTTTTCTTCCGAATGTTTACATATTTAAAGTAAACAGTTACTAATCCTTTGTATTATAAACATTAGCTTCCCAATCAATTACCCACTTTTTAGTATACCTCCAAATATGAACATGGAAACACGCGATTTTCGAGTAATATTTTTGTACGAGTTTAAACGCGGCCATTCAGCAGCTGAGGCCGCTAGAAATATTTGCAAGGCGTTTGGGGAAGCGAGGGTTAATGAACGGACCATTCGCCGTTGGTTTGCTAAGTTTTCAGCTGGGGATACCGACTTGGAGAACTTGCCCCGAGGACCGTTTCCAGACATTTAAAGTGTATTGGGAAAGTAAAAACTCGATACATGGGCACCTCATGATCTCACTGAGCGGCAGCAAGACCCCACGTTTAAAACATACCGTGCAAAAACTGAAAGAACTGGGCTACGAAGTTCTTTCGCACCCACCATATTCACCCGACTTGTCTCCAACAGATTACCACCTGTTCAGGAATTTAGACAACTTCATCAAAGGAAAACTTTTTGAAAATGATAATCAAGAGAAAAGTGCATTTTCAGATTTTGTTTCACTTCAAAGCTCAGAGTTTTTAAGTTCGGGAATAAAAAAGTTGGTGTCACGTTGGGAAAAATGTGTAGAAAAAGAAGGTAAATACTTCGAATAAAATTATCTTGTTTTCATATCGTATTTTAATAAAAATCGTTCATCTTGAAAACGGACATTTCATGTGACTCAACTCAATAAAAGGTACCCTAAGGTAAGGAAAGGATGTCCCGTGAGGTAGAAATTTAGTAGCAACAGAAATGCTGTCTCTTTAAACTAGTTGGGTTTGTTCTTCTTATTGTCGAAAATTTGGTGCGCGCAACAAACGACTTTCACTTACCTCTGTTATTAATATCAATTTAATTATTTTTAAACAAATTTAGAAAAGAAAAGAAATCGTTAAAGAATTATTTACATTTGATTTTCAGAAAGATGTTTTATTAAATAATACGTTATAATATTATCTATGAGATTCAATAAGTTGTTGTTGTTTCATCACTCCGTGACCTATTTTAAATATTTAAATTTTTTCAGTTTTCTCCTTTAGTTGGATATCGGATTAATATCGGATTGGATATCGTTAAAATCCATCACAGAACTTTTAAATAAAGTTAGAATTGAAAAAAAGTTTAAAGTATTATATTAACGAAAATAGTTTCGTTGGAAAGATATGATTTAGCTTAAATACTGTTTTTTTACTTTCACTTACTATATATAGTAACGGAAAGTATTGCGATCGGGAAAATTTTCGAGTTCCAGTTTTCAACGGAAATACACATTTTAGGGCCTCTGAGTCTAAATAACCAAGTCCCTCAAAAGGGTCTGTGTGTGGTAACTCCCGGGCGGAAACGGTAAGACCTATGAAACTGAAATTTCATATTTAAGACAAATATACGCCCAAGACGTTACAAAACCTTTTTCATCAAAATAAACTTATCAGAAGAGCCACTTTATACCATGGATTTTGCATCTTCTTTCGATTTTCTCGAAAACGGTTCCGACAATTTTGATTAAACTCGCTATGTCGATGTAAAATTTAATGGGCTTTAATATCATGTAGTTTTTATTCTGATAAAAATGGTGTGACAGGGCTTAAATGCCGATATTTTAATTTTTTTTTTTTTTTTTTTTTTTAAATATTATTTTCATCACTCTCTACTAACTTTAAAAAGCTAAGTATAAGATAATATTTTTTCTGTTTTCTCCTTTAGTGGGGTATCGAATTCATTCAATTTTTATATTTACCTGTTTTTCATCAGTGGTAACAAGATAATATAGTTATTGTTATAGAATATACAAAATTAAAGGTAGTTTAGATGAAGAAAATTTAAAATATCGGCATTTAATCCCGGTCAGACTATTTTAATAAGAATGAAACCTACATGATATTAAAGCCTATTGAATTTTACATCGATATAGTGAGTTTAATCAAAATCGTCGGAACCGTTTTTGAGAAAATCGTAAAAAGGTGTTGCTCATCTGGTCTGCCGATTTTGATGAAAATGTTTCTCATTTCAAGCATCTCAGACATAAACCCACCTTAAATATGAAATGTCAGTTTTTTACAACGTATTGTAGCTGTACTAACCACACACAGACCTTTTTTCTTGCCTTGGTCATTTGGACTCTGAGGACCCTAAAACGTATTTCCGGTGTAAACTCTAAATCATTTTTTTATTTATTAACCATCCATAATTTATTTTTACGATTGCGATAATTTCCCATAGTTCGCAATATTTCATATATAGGTAAGTGAAAGTAAAAACAGTTATAAATATTTTTGAATTAATAGGAGTAAAAAATCCGTAGTTATGCCGTCCTTCGGAGGGGACGTTAAAAGGTGGTCCCGAGGCTGTGCGATGTCAGGTACTCGTTAAAGACCTCTATCCTAACAAAACCTGGAAAGGCAAAATGTTGGACTCCCACTGTAGCATCGTCCGACTAGCCACAACAGTATAAAGTGACGTTAAACAAACAAAGTTACTCAGTAGCATTAACCCCGCTTGTAGATAATACTTAAAGTAACATGTAATTAGTGCAATATCACAACATCTACAAATTCTGAGGATTGTGGCCACGTGTGAAAATAACACTATTAAAAAATCTGGTGCGGGCAACACACGACTTTCACTTACCTCCATTTTTAGAACCGATTAAAGAATTTTCAAATTTAGTAAAAGATAAAAATGTTTGAAACCATTAAAGAATTAATTAAATTGAATTTCTATAGAAACATGTGTTTTATTAAAAAATCTATATATTATCATCTTAAATAATCAGTTAGTTGTATCGGCTTTTCATCACTCTCTATTAACTTTTAAAAGCTTGAGTATAAGATAATATTTTTCTAAAATCTTTAGCTTTCCAACGGTATATCATACATGTATATTACTGCTCTTATGTTCAAAAACAAAAAATTGCATTAAAAAAATATGTTTTCTGTTTTCTCCTTTAGTTGGGTATCGAATTGATTCAATTTATATATTTACCTGTTTTTCATCAGTGGTAACAAGTTAATGTGGGATCACTTTTAGCTGAGTGGCTAGCGTAACTGCCTCCCATGCTAAAGGTCACGGGTTCAAACCCGCAGGTGGTCCTCGAATTTTTTAATGGGCGTAAAAAATCCTTAGTTACGCCGTCCTTCTGAGGGGACGTTAAAAGGTGGTCCCGAGCCTGTGCGATGTCAGGTACTCGTTAAAGATCCCTATTCAAATAAAACCTGGATAAACAAAATTTAGGTCTCCCATTTTAGCATTGTCCGATTAGCAATAGTAGCATAAAGTGACGTTAAATTAATAAACAAACAAAACTTTTATTTCGTTTTTCTCTTTTAATACTGCAATTCTTCATTATTTTTCGGACAACCACATTTATAAAACAGATAAATAAATTTTATTGAAAATCTCAACAGTTGTGAAGAACATTATTATTATAATTATTTAGCTCTTAAAAAAAGAAAACAATTGAAAGTGAGTACAAGGCCAGTGGGGTTATAAACTTGATCGAGATGGCACTGGTCCAATGCCACCTAGATATCTGTTGACATTTGCGTCATAGCAAGGATGCCCATCTGTGAATGCTCAATATTCAACATCATTATTAATCAATTACGCACACAACGCTTGGGAAATCTTGATTACATTACCATAATAATATAACCGTGATAAAAAAACAAGTAACATAGATTAATTATCGAAGATTTATATCACTCAAAAAAGGGGCAAATAGATGTTTCAATATATTTGAACATTCTACCAGCTTTACAGTTTTGTATTTTCTTGTCAGAATCCACTCTTTTAATATAACATGGAATTCTGCATAACTATATAGATTAAAATGATATGTTTATGTAATTTTTGCAATTTAACGTTTAAATTCCTTGTTAAATAGTGCTTGGAAAACAAAAATTGTAATTCAAGTCAAAATGAAACTATAAAAGCTGACTTCATTGTAGATTAGATTTTATTTATCAAATAATAAGGTTACGAAATAGATATATCTGAACATAGTTCGCACTAATATTGCTGGATCTAATAAAATAAAGTTGTACTAGAGGTCACCTGTGGTGTAGTGGCTAGCATAACAACCTTCTATGCCCAAGTTCGTGAGTTCAAATTAAGCAGATGGCTTCAGAATTTTAAAATTGAGTAAAAAAATCCTTAGTTTGCCGTCCTTCGGATCCAAAATTGTGATTCCCGAGCTTGTGCGATGTCAGGTACTCGTTAAAGACCCCTATCCTAATTAAATCTGGATAGGCAAAATTTAGAACTATACCACTGTAGCATCGTCCGATTATCCACAGTAGCGTAAGTGACATTAAATAAATAAGGAACATAATAAACAGGTCAAAATAAACAGAACTGATAGCGTGTTTACTACTTGCTACTACTTTACTCAACGAACACCATATTCAACTTTCACTTGCCTATATATGAAATATATAGTAAGGGAAAGTATTGGATCGTGAAAATTTTCAAATTCCAGTTTTCAACGGGAATACACGTTTTAGTGACCCCTGAGTCCAAATAACCTAGTCCCGCAAAAAGGTCTGTGTGTGTGTGTGTGTGGTAACTCCCGGGCACAAACGGTAAGTCCTATGAAACTGAAATTTCATATTTCAGACAACTATACGCCCGAGACGTTACAAAACTTTTTTCATCAAAATCAGCTTACCAGAAGAGTCACATTAAGCCATGCATTTTGCACCTTTTTTCGATTTTCATTGAAAACGGTTCCGACGATTTTGATTAAACTCGCTATATCAATGTGAAATTTAATGGGCTTTAATATAATTTAGGTTTCATTCTGATTAAAATGGTCTGACAGGGCTTAAATGTCGATATTTTAAATTGTATGTAATTTTTTAATTCTATAAAAATAACTATATTATCTTGTTACCACTGATGAAAAACAGGTAAATATATAAATTGAATGAATTCGATACCCAACTAAAGGAGAAAACAGAAAAAATATTATCTTATACTTAAGCTTTTTAAAGTTAGTAGAGAGTGATGAAAAGAAGATAAAAAAAATAAAATTAAATTAAAATATCGGCATTTAAACCCTGTCACACCATTTTAATCAGAATAAAAACTACATGATATTAAAGCCTATTAAATTTTACATCGATATAGCGAGTTTAATTAAAATCGTCGGAACCGTTTTCGAGAAAATCGAAAGAAGATGCAAAATGCATGGTATAAAGTGGCTCTTCTGATAAGCTCATTTTGATGAAAAAGGTTTTGTAACGTCTTGGGCGTATATTTGTCTTAAATATGAAATTTCAGTTTCATAGGTCTTACCGTTTCCGCCCGGGAGTTACCACACACAGACCTTTTTGAGGGACTTGGTTATTTAGACTCAGGGGACCCTAAAATGTGTATTTCCGTTGAAAACTGGAACTCGAAAATTTTCCCGATCGCAATACTTTCCCTTACTATATATAGTAAGTGAAAGTAAAAAACAGTATTTAAGCTAAATCATATCTTTCCAACGAAACAATTTTCGTTAATATAATACTTTAAACTTTTTTTCAATTCTAACTTTATTTAAAAGTTCTGTGATGGATTTTAACGATGGAAGTAAGTGATAATGTCTGTTGCACGCACCAGATTTTATCAAACACCGTCCATATGCATATGAACTTGAAAATTAAGTTCGAGCTTGGAAGTAAAAACAGTCTCTAATTACGCCTTTTATTCTAATATGTTATGTATTTTCTATTTATCCCATCAAATCCCTCTTCCCCCGACTCCATCTACTTACGCCAGGACCTGCGCAGTGTGTTTTTTTATGTTCCAACTGCTTATAGCACCCCTGAATGGATAACCTGCTCTGAACTACTCCCATAAAATACAGTGCACCCTATACCACCCCGACCAGACCTAACATGCTACCCACTCAGGACAAGTGGCCACACCAGCCTCTATAAAAAACCTTTTACGGTAAATATGTGAGGTCTGTCAAGAAGGGAACGACATTCCTCTCAACAAAAGGCAGTCATCTGCTCCACCATTCATTATACAACAGTATATAAAATTAGATTTTCTGTCTGGTTGGAGCAAATAATATCTATACTAATATTATAAAGCTGAAGAGTTTGTTTGTTTGAACGCGCTAATCTTAGAAACTACTGGTTCGAATTGAAAAATTGTGTTGGATAGTCCATTTATCGAGGAAGGCTATAGGCTATATAACATTACGCTGCGACCAATAGGAGCGAAGAATCAGTCGAAAATCTGGGAAAAAACAGAAAATTGACCTCGCATCCCAATGAATCCAAATGATTTACCTTTTAATTTTAAAATAATTCAATTTCCCGTTAAGTTATTTTTTGCCGTAACAATTAATTAATCACATGGGCAAGCATTTAAACACGTAAGAATCGACTTGCGTCAAGATCGGGTAGCGGAGAAAATCAATATGTTCTTCTGCCACAAGAAAATAAAACGAAAAATATCATTTACGCAGAAATACTTTAAAATATTGGGTCATCCGAAAATTTGGTAGAGGTTTCTAAAATAAAATTTATCTTTCCTTATTATGTTATTATTAATTATGTTTACACACTGAATTCATCTTTATTAAAGCTCAGTAGTATGGTGCTATTCCACCAAGACAACGCTAGGCCTCATGTGTCTTTAAGGACTCGGCAAAATTAATTAAGCTTCAGATGGGAGGTTGTACCTCACCCGCCGTACTCTCCTGACATTGCTCCTTCGGATTTCCATCTTTTCCGTCCCCTCGAAAATTGTCTACAAGGGAAATCCTACTCTTTAGAAGATGACGTCGAAACGGACCTTTTATTGTTCTCCAGGAGTTAGGACAGTGATTTTTGGAAAAAGGGACCTTCCTAGCCGTTGGAAAAGGGTAATCGCTTACGGTGGTAACTATTTTGTAGATTAAATAAATAAATTTTAAGCTGTTCATCAATTTTAATTTTTGTCCTAATTTCTCTACGAACTTTTCGGGCAACCCAATATATTCTTTTAAAAACGTCTTAATAGCGATCATAATAACAGAAATCGGGGCAACAGGTATGTATATATGTAACAGGTATATCATAGGTATGTATGTATCTATAATCGGCTGATTTTGTCAGTGAGAAAGGAACTGAGTTTGCGCGAGCGGATAGAAGGTTAAAACAGAAAAAAATAACCTACAAAAAAAAAATTGTTAATCATCCATGTACATTTAGAATTTTTTTTGCTTTTCATGTAAAGTAATTTGGGTTCAAATCTGTAGGTTAAATTTCCAATGATGTGAAAATGGTTGACTGTGTATATATATATATATATATATATATATATATATTATATAATATTATAATATATATCCTTCCCAGCCTGCCTCATAATTATTAATAATAAGTTACGGGCAGCAGTAATAATAATTATCACCAATCAATAATATTAAAATTTTTGTTGTTCACTTATATAAGAAATATATAGTAAGGGAATCTATTGTGATCGTAATTTATGAAGTAAAGATCTAGAATTTTTGATAGTAAATAAATAATTTTCAGACAGTTTGAGATGAAAAAATATTCAATAACTAACTATTGGGTTGTTTCAAAGGTTGTTTTAAAAAACTAATAATAATAAAACCAATAATTTGAGGTATAATCAGTTATTTCACCCAAAAATACCCAAAAATCGTGAAATAATACCTGGCAACACTGATCACAACAAAAACGTATATTTAGCACCCATGAAATAGTAGCGCCCTCTTTAATGTTTTTTCTCTGTCTTACCTGAGATATTCTACAGAACTAATCAAGAAAAAATTGTAATTTTTATCGGACTTTAACCTAGGGAGAAATGAGGCAATTAGCTTAATAAACGTAGTAAATATTTTTTCTCTCTAACTATTTGGAAAAGATGAACAACAACATTGTATAACAATTTAAAATGTGTGTTTTTTTTTTTTGGTTTATTTGATTTCGACAAAAACCATAAAAATTAAGAGACTGTTGATCGTTAGGGTTTACGACTTTCTTTTGTTATCTTAATCTTTATGCTCTCCATTACCTAAGAACAAGGCTTTTTCTTTTTCCGTTAGTTTTATTTATTTATTTTTTTGCCTACACTGGGTATAAGGCCACCCAAGTGAATTTGCTCCCCCCACCCAAAAAAACAAAAAATAACAACGATCCACGTTAGATAGAGCTGAAAGGGTGGAGTAACTATCGTGGTTTAGGCTGGTTCATTAGCTAGGTCACTGGAATACCAATATTAAGCTAAGAAATACAGAGATTTATTGTAATGTATTTAAACTAAAAACGCTGCAAATTATTACACAATGGTTTATCATTTCCAAATGACATTATTAGAATATACCTCTATATATCTATATAGCTGTTGATAGGCAATTAACTAATATGAATATGAAAAGCCATAAATAATCCAACATAAAATGGTATATCACCACTGCTAATTTCAAAAACCTGTTTCTCTGCTAGTTCTTAACCAATTTCAATGATGCTTTTTTGCATTTTGTTCGAAATTTAATTAACTATGTTATAGTTTTTAAATTATTTTTGGTATTTATTTATTTATTAATTAGGAGGAACAGATTTTTATATTCGTTATTCCTAGAATTTTTTTTAAGATAGTAAAAATACTGTTATGCCGTCCTTTAAAGGGGATGTTCCCTAGTCTGTGTTACTGCAATTGGGGTGGGCATAATCGAATGACGATTATCGGATCATTCGATTATTTCAATCATTCGAATTAATCGATTATCGGATTAATCGGTTTGCAGAAACGAATGATCATTCGATGTATTGTTTAACGATAATCGAGGGATTATAACTAGCTAAGTTAATCAAACGACTTTTTTTTTCTTTTTTTTTTATCACATAAATTATATCCATATTTCCACCTAGGCTCAGCCATTATAGAAACGGGAATTATGTCGTATCGTCTCTCAGAATACATATTAATCGTTCGATCATTCGATTATTTAAATCATCGAAGTCCGATCATCCGATTATGACGATCATTCGATTATGCCCACCCCTATACTGCAAGTCTCAATCCTAATTAAATCTGGATAAGCAGAATTTAAGACTCCCACTCTAGCATCGTCTGATTTGCCTCTGTGACGTTAACGAATAAACAAACATCATGAAATTAGAAATACACGTTTTAAATTCCAAAAACCACCAGAATCCACTGTGCTAAGAATAGAGAATGTGCTAAGAGTCTCTCACGAGAAATTTTATGTAACTGAAATTACAATATAAGTTGTTGCAGCTAAATTTTCATCAGAAAACACGTTCGAATTAAGTTTATTTATTTTGAATCTTTTTTATTTTATTATTAATTTGGCCCGGACCAGGTATCAATCCTTTCATGACAAACTCCATTCTCACTCTAACCCACTAGTTTCAATCCTTTCTTCCTCTTCAATTCCGGATAATCCTCCGAGGCGCCTGAAAAGGAAATGGCCCCGGGACCTTCTAGTTTAAAATATTTTTAGAGTGCTGCCACTGGGTAGTGTCTCTACATGTTTTTCATGACAGTTTTGTATATTACCATCACATTTACTAGATGTATTTTTATTTAATACAGTTGTAAATATCAATAAATATGTTTAAAAAAAAAAATTTATTAATTTATTCTAAAAAGGCATGTTATAAAATTTTGATCAAACCTGTATTTTTTAAAATTAATTAATCAACCCGATCTTATCGCTTAAACGTGTGGATATATTTTAAATAATATTCTATGTTCTATAATAACTAAATAAAAACGAAATTCAGAATGAAACAACCTGATTGTTAAAAGTGGGGATTGGCTGTTTTTGGATTGAAAAATTACTTTGTTCGCGGGAGTCACCTGTGGTGTAATGGTCAGTATAGAAACTTTCTATGCCCAAGGTCGCGAGTTAAAATTCGACCAGGAGTTTTTGAACGGGGTAAAATTCTTTGGTTTTGCCGTCCATCGCAGGAGACATAAATGGTGGCCCCGAGCCTGTGTGATGTCAGGTAATTATCAGGTTAAAGATCCCTATCCTAATTAAACCTGGATAGGCGAAATTTAGGAATCCCACTGAAGCATCGTCTTATCAGTAGCATAATGTAACGTTAAACTTTGCTCGCGGTTTATGTCCAGAAATCTGAAGGTTGGTATTCAAAACTATTATACTTCTAATGGTTCTTTAGGTTTGTGAAACGTTGTTGCTAACTCTTAAACACTTAAAGAACAACAGCTTCTGGTTTTCGAGAATAAGGTTATACGGGAAATATTTTGCCCGAATTCCCGTCATGTGTGCCTAAAAGTTGGTTTCATCACGCTGTCCTAACTATCCTACACTAAACTCAGTTTTTTCGTTCGATTTATTATTTCATTAAAACTTATTTTAATGTTTTATTTTGTGAATATGATTATTATTCAATTTGATATTATTTTAATTCATATTTATTTTTTTTTAGGTAAGGGATCAGGAGACATTTATTTGATCAAAAGCTGTAATGGTGCGAGAAAGTCTCTACTTAAGGTAATAATTCAAAACGAAATTTAAATTAATTTAATTAAATAAAACTAAACTTCGCACAGAAAATATGGAATAAAACACTATTTCGCACTCGGTAATTTGAAAGGGATTTTGTATTCACTAGCAAACTTTTCAAGTCGGTGCTACCTCCATTATTTATATCAATTCGAGAAATTTTAAAAAAAATTATAAACGAAACGAAGTTTTTAAAGAATTATCTAAATTGGATTTTAATAGAAACACGTGTTTTATTAAATAATCTATTATATTATTATCCACGACAATCAGTTTGTTTTATCGACTTTTCATCACTCTCCGTTAACTTTTACAATGGTATGTATAAGATAATATTTTTTCTAAATTCTTTTGTATTTCAACGGTACATTATACATGCATATTACTGTTATTATTTTCAAAAAACAAAAAATTGCATTAAAAAAATATGTTTTCAGTTTTCTCCTTTAGTTGTTTTCCAAATTCGCACAACTTACATATTTAGCTTTTTTTTATCAATGCTCACAAGATAATATGGTTATTTTTATAGAATCTACAAAATTAAAAGTATTTTAGAGGAAGAATATTTAAAATATCGGCTTTTAAGCCCTGTCGAACTATTTTAATCAGAATGAAACCTACATGATATTAAAGCCTATTAAATTTTACATCGATATAGCGAGTTTAATCAAAATCGTCGAAACCGTGTTTGAGAAATTCATAAAAAGGTGCAAAATGCATAGTATAAAGTGGCTCTTCTGGTTACCTGATTATGATGAAAAAGGTTTTCTAACATCTCGGACGTAAAGTTGTATTAAATATGAAATTTCAGTTTCATAGGACTTTTCGTTTTCGCTCGGGAGTTACCAAGCACACACGGAAATCTTTTTGCCGGAATTAATTATTTAGACGCGAGGACACTAAAACTTCGAATTCGAAAATTTCCGCGATCGCAATATTTTCCGTTTTCTGTATATTTCATATATAGGTAAGTGGAAGTAATAAGAAAATAGGTAGAGGTTACTACCTAATGGTCTTTGTTTAAGCGCATTTCGTTCAGTTCTGCGCATCTTTGTGTACTACAGAATAGGGGTGCGCATAATGGAATGGTGATTATCGGATCATTCGATTAATTCAATCACTCGAATTAATCGATTATCGGATTAATCGGTTTGGAGAAAGAAAGAACGACGTTTTTTTGTTGTTGTTTTTTTTCTTATCGTATAAATTATATGCATCTATGCACCTAGGCTCAGCCATCATAGAGAAGGTTAATTGTGGCATATCTGCTCTCAGAATGCATATTGATCATTCGATCATTCGATTATTTAAATTATCGAAGTCCGATCATCCGATTATGACGATCATTCGATTATGCCCACCCTACTACAGAAAGTTCTGTTTGGTGTGGACATACCTTTAGGGTGACCAGTAGGGATGTGATATCGAAAGCAAAATATCGATTTCAATATTAGTGAACGTTTTAATACCGATATGATATCTACTCTTTTTTTTTTTTTTAATATATTTTTTATCGAAATTTACAACTGTACAAAAAATACATCAAGTAAATATGCTGTAACGTTAGAACACATGAAATGAAATGCCCATTGGCAGCGCTCTTTGGTAGTGAGTCTAAACAAGAAGGTCTCGAGGCATCTTCTTTTCAGACGGCTCGGAGGATTATCAGGAATGGAAGAGGAAGCAACGATTGAAACTAATGGATTAGAGTGGGAGTGGAGTTTTTCATGGAAGGTGTGATACCTGGTACGGGCCAAATCAGCAACATATGGAACATTAAAATCATTGCGGATGATTTTATTCGTGAAAAAGTAAGGAGCGTTAAGGATTTTGGATTGTAAGGATTGGATGAGGGAAGAGTTTGATGGTTTAGTAGAGCCCCAAAGCTCGACTCCGTAGGTCCAGATAGGCCTTATGATGGTCATGTAAATGAGTCTTTTGTAGTTAAGTGAAAGGTTAGAGCGTCTGTCTAGTAAGTGTTGGAGTAGCCGAAATCGTCGTGCAGTTTCTTGTCTCTTCAGTCTTGTATGCGGATTTCATGTAAGTCGTTTGTCAAGCAGGAGTCCTAAATATCGGATCTGTTCAACCGGGACAAGCGGAATATCATTAAAGGACACTGTAGGGCAGGATGTCATAGGTTTTCGACGAAGGGTAAAGGTAATTTGTTGTGATTTATTGGAATTGATTTTAATTCTCCAATTCTGACACCATACCTCAACAAGGTCTCTGATGTGCGATTGGAGAGTTTGAGAGGCAATTGTAGGGTCGTTATTAACCGATAACGCGCAAGTGTCATCGGCATAGGTGGAAAGGAATGTGTTAATATCTACTCTTAAATATCGATATAATGTTGACTCTAAAATATCGATATTTGTAAATATTGATATTTATAATATCGGCATTTTAGTATTTAATTAAATTAAAATCAGTTGGGATTGAAATAATGAAAGATAGATAGACTGTTTCTTCGTACATACCTCTTACTGTGTGTCTCATAAATGTAATTGTGAGAGCAGATAATAGACTTCAGTGCATCTACCGTTTCCAGACATTTAAAGTGTAAAGTGGGAAAGTAAAAAAAGCTCGATACATGGGTACCTCATGATCTCACTGAGCGGCATGTTTCAAAACATACCGTACAAAAATTGAAAACTTGTTTAAAATGATGATCAAGTGAAAAGTGCGTTTTCAGATTTTGTTTCACTTCAAAGCTCAGACTTTTTCAGTTCGGGGATAAAAAAGTTGGTGTCACGTTGGGAAAAATGTGTAGAAAAAGAAGGTAAATATTTGGAATAAAATTATCTTGTTTTCGTATCGTATTTTTAATAAAAATCCTTTACCTTGAAAACGGAAATTTCATGTGACACAACCCAATAGCATCTGACGAATCTTCTCTCGTAGCCTCGTCTCACCCTAAGGTTTACACCTTGCACCACACCGACAGAATAACTATCAACAGAACGTTATTCGATATTAATATTGATATTAATAGTGATAGTGATCCCACTGGCATTCCATCAGGCTAATGGACCTTCTGTTTGCTGACTGTGTTTATCATAGCGCTTCTGTTTCATATCGGGACTAGCTTCTGTCTCGGTGTGGTGTCATGTTTCAGTTAACATTGTTGGCCAAGTTAGCTCGGTAAAGTCGGATGAAATAGTTGAAAACAACTGGTGTACTCAGCGCACGAATTTTACTTACGTCCGATGTCAAATTCAATTTACAACTATTAAAATTTGTATTTAACTCATTTACATGACTATTATCAGACCTATTTTGACATATGGAGCTTTGGGGCTCTACTGAACCATCTAATTCCTCCCGCATCTAATCCTTCACAAAATCCTGAATGCCCATTATTTTCTCACAAATCAACTCCTCCATAATGACCTCAACATCCCATTTGTTGCAGACATAGCCCGTGATAGATACTCCTTTTTTCTGTCTTCCTCTTCTATCTTCCTCAGATATTACTGATAATCCTCCTAGGCTATGTTGTTGTTTTTTTTACTGTTCATTAATGTAGTGAATTTTTGTGAAAATAGTGAAAAATCTGATGCGGGCAACACACTACTTTCACGTACCTCCGTTGTTAAAATCAATAAAAAAAAATTAAATACAGTTAAAGATAAAAACGAGTGGAACTAACAAAGCCTTAATTAAATTGAATTTCTATAAAAACATGTTTTTTATTTAAAAATCAATTATATTATTATATAAAATAATCAGTTAGTTTTATTGGCTTTTCATCTCTCTTTATTAACTTTTACAAGCTTGTGTTTCAAGATAATATGTTTTCTAAAACCATTCGCTTTCCAACAGTATATTATTTGGTACTTCCATAAGCCCTGTCGGACCATTTCAATCAGAATGAAAACTACATCATATTAGAGCCCTTTTAATTTTACATCCCTATAGCGAGTTTAATCAAAATCATTTTTGAGAAAAGTATAAAAAGGTACAAAATACATGGAATTTCATGAAAAAGTCGCTGTAACATCTCAGGCATTGACGCTCTTAAAATACAAAATTTCAGTTTTATACATGTCGTTTTCGCGCTAGACTTACCATATTCACACGGACACACACAGCCCTTTTTGTGAGACTTAGTTATTTGGACTTAGGGGACCATAAAATGTGTATTTCCGTTGAAAACTGGAATTGTATAATTTTTAAATTTGGGAGAAAAAAAAAACCTCGCATCCCAATAATTCAAAATGATTTACCTTTTATTTTTAAATAATTCAATTTCCCGTTAATTTATATTTTTCCATTTAAACACGTAGGGATAGATTTACGTCGAGATCGGGTTGCGGAGAAAATCAGTATATTCTTTTGCCACAAGAAAATAAAACTAAAAATGTCATTTACCCAGAAGTACTTTAAAATATATTCTTTTAAAAACTTCTCAATAGCAATCATAATAACAGAAATTGATGCAGACGAAGTCGCTTTAGATATATCAAAGAAAAAGTGACATGTACTAAGAAGGTTAAATTTGGGTGATAAAATTCCGGTTCTGGGATACGCCGATGATTTGGTACTGCTAAAGGAAGACACGGAAACTAAAAAACTAAATACAAGTCCGTTAATAAAAACCGGTAAAGAAATAGGACTCGAAATAAATACCGAAAAGACAAAATATATGATTTGTAGCAGAGACGGTGGCGATCATAGTGATATTGATATATCAGGGTATACTTTTGAACACGTAGATAAATTTAAGTATTTAGGTTCAATGATAACGAAAAAAAAAAAATCCAGCAGGAAATAAAGTCTTGGTTAAACGCTGGAAATGCGTGTTATAACTCAGTTGCGAAATTACTTAGCTTATGTCTAAAAACTTAACGGTTAGAATTTATAAAACTGTTATTCTTCCGACGGTGAAACGTGGCCCCTTACTTTGAAGGACGGACAACGGCTAAAGGTTTGAGAAAATAAGGTACTAAAATATTTGGTCCGAAGAGATATGAGGCTACTGGGGAGTATAGAAGGTTACACAACGCGGAAATATTTATATCAATCTATATTACTATCTATATTGTTAAGTCATGTTTTATTTCAAGAGTCATTTTCTACTTTAATCGTTATTACTTTGAATCATATACATTTATAAATTTAAAAAAATTACTATTTCTTTTGATTTATTCGAGTATAATAATCAGAACTATTATTTAAGCATATTTAGGACTTTTATTAGCGTATGTCTATATTTATAAAAGAAAGTACCACTCAATTTTCTGGTATCTAAAAAATGACTATGGTTGTGAGACTAAAATTTTTCCTGGAGGTTCGTCTTACCGCCTAGATGTGCAATAAGTTCATAGGTTCCTATGAAAATATACTCAATTGTTATTTATTTTTTAAAAATGGTATGTGACGATTATTTTTACATATTAAGTGATTATGGGTATAACCACTTCTACTGGTTTGCTATTGTAAATTTGACAGGAAGAAGTTAAGATCGGGCTTTAAATGGTAACAAAGAGTAGCTGATAGTTGATATTTATTATAGCCAATCTTATCATGAACGCACATAAATTAATACGAAATGCAATATTCGCGAGCAAAGCTGCGTGACACAGTATTTCATATATAGGTAAGTGAAAATAAAAATATAAAGATTTTTGTTACCATTTTTCCGGCGTAGATGGCTGTGGCTGATCAAGAAGGCGGATCCTGTTGGGGTTGAACCATAATGGCGGAGAAAGTAGTGCCACCGTTGCGGTACTCCTTTGACGCAGAGCCAGGCAATTGTAATTAGGATCACACTAAAAACCTTCACTTTCTACATCTTGAGGTTTCTCTATCGATACCAGTTATCTCCTCTTGTTTAATTACACAAAATATCAAGGCGGTAACGTTTATAAATCCTAGGTTATGCCGTAATTTGGAGTGTACGTAAACTGGCGATACCGAGCCTATGCTATGTCAGTTAAAGATCCCTAGCTGAATTAAACATAGATAGGCTTCAATTCAGACCCCAATGATTTATTTGTCGTGAATGTAAGAATTTACTGTTGGGATGTTTTTGTCATTGTGTATCGTGTGATTCGAAACATAACATGGTGCGTCAACAACTTATCGTAAAATTTTGGACTGAGTTGTTTGTGTGTACGTGTTTTTCAGAACCCCAAAGTTCTGCTCTGTATGTCCAGATTGGTCATAGTTGTGTAGTGTAAATTAGTCGCTAGTTTCGTAAATTTAGTGGTGATCTGTTATCCAATAGATGGAAGGTTGTTTGTAACGTATTGTTAATTAATTTCGTATTATGTTCCATGTTAGTCTGTTATCCAGATATAGTCCGAGGTATCGTACGTAGATTTTTGAAAGTACTGCATTGTACAATAGTCGATTTTCACAGCTGGACAGGTACCGTTCCGCAGAGAAAGCTCACATGGCTCGATATGGAAGCATTAATTTTGATTGTCCATTTTTAAAACCACATTTCTTAGTCAAATAGATGATTTTGTAAGGAAATATTGGGTTGTGTCACTTGAAATGTCCGTTTTCAAGGTAAAGGATTTTTATTAAAAGTACGATATGAAAACAAGATAATTTTATTCAAGTATATACCTTCTTTTTCTACACATTTTTCCCAACGTGACACCAACTTTTTTATCCCCGAACTGAAAAACTTTGAGCTTTGAAGTGAAACAAAATCTGAAAACGCAATTTTCACTTGATCATCATTTTCAAAAAGTTTTCCTTTGACGAAGTTGTCTAAATTCCTGAACAGGTGGTTATCTGTGGTAACTTCCCAGTTCTTTCAATTTTTGCACGGTATGTTTTGAAACATGGGGTCTTGCTGCCGCTCAGTGAGATCATGAGGTACCCATGTATCGTGCTTTTTTACTTTCCCAATACACTTTAAATGTCTGGAAACGGTAGATGCACTTGCATTTAGTTGTGCTGATAGTTTTCCAAGTCGGTATCCCCTGCTAAAAACTTAGCAAACCAACGGCGAATGGTCCGTTCATTAACGTTCCTTTCCACAAACGCCTTGCAAATATTTCTAGCGGCCTCAGCTGCTGTATGGCCGATTATAAACTCGTACAAAAATATTACTCGAAAATCGCGTGTTTCCATGTTCATATTTGGAGTTATTCAAAAAAGTGGGTAATTGATTGGGATGCTAATGTTTATAATACAAAGGAAGAGGATTAGTAACTGTTTACTTTAAATATGTAAACATTTGGAAGAAAACAGCATAGACCTGCAAAATCCTTTATGTATTTTAGAAACTATAAAAACGGAAATGTGAAACAACCCAATAGAAGCTATAGTGCAATCTCTGTGCGAACAAAGTAGTACTGTATCATCAGCAAAGGTATAGATGGTGGCGCAAGAGTGCTCAGGAATATCGGAAATGTAAACAAAGTAGAGAAGAGGGCTCAGTACGCTAACTTGTGGCGCGCCAGCGTATTGAGGAAAAAAGGAAGATATTGAAGAAATTTTTCGAAAAAAAATATTGGAGAATTACAAAAAAGTAGAAGGCAAGTCCGGTTTTATTTTCCTCAGTAGACCTTTCCTCGAATAATGTTTTTATGACTTGGTTACAGAAAATTTATTTATCCCATTTAAAGAATAAGCTAAATTGCAATGTATTTTACTTACAAACCTTCAGGAAAGAATGCTCTAAGTGATAGTGAAAACATTATCAAAATCCGTCTTGTGGTTTAGAAGGAGTTTGCGGAAACCAAACTCGCGTTATCATTTTATATGATTAGAGTGAGAGTAAAAAATCAAGAATAAAGCCGATAACGATTAATGGTTTACGCTAGTAAAAAAGACTTCAAGAGCTAAGGTTCAAAATGTACATTAAGACATTAAGGTGGAGTGTAATGCGCACCAGATTTTTTTGTCTCCTGGAGTGCATTGAGGTAACAAAAGAAGAGATAGCTAATCGTTTAAGGAGCCCCCCTCAGATACTAACCGACGTGCTGTACAATGGCAGCAGACCACTCCCGCTACCTGCTATTGTAGAGGATATCGATAGTCTTCTGCATTGTGTCGTCTGTATTGGTTCTGGCACTGCAAGGTTGTCTACTGTGGAGTGTGTTGTGTGGTGTATTCGATGAAGCAGTCCAGGAGTAGGGAATATGGAGATGAGTCTGTCTCTACAGGTGATTTTGCTCTTAATACTGATATTTTTGTCTGTTAGTTATAGAGTTTTTTTTTGTTTTTTAAATGTATTTATTGATAATTGTAAAGGGAGCGGCCTAAGGGAATATGGCTCTAGTCTACTGTTCTCCAGGTCCTGGGTTCGAATCCCGAGTGGGCCCGATGCGTTCCACATGCGGGTGGGCATAATCGAATGACGATTTTCGGACCATTCGATTTTTTCAATCATTCGAATTAATCTATTATCGGTTTGGAGAAACGAATTATCATTCGAACTGAATTGGTTAACGATAATCGAGGGATTATAAGGAGTTCGAATAATCGAAACGACCCTTTTTTTTTTTTTCCTCAGCCAACTCAGACATCATAGAGACGGAAATTGTGGCATATCGCCTCTTAAAATGCATATTAATCGTTCCATCATTCGATTATGAATCATCCGATTATTTAAATCATCGAAGTCCGATCATCGTTATGAGTTCATCGATTATGCCCTCTCCTATTCTACAACTAAATTTGTGGCGCCTTTTGTTTTATTATTTTCAAATTCAATAATGAACATTTATAATAGACCCCCCCCAAAAAAAATAAAAAAAAATTACCCCTCACCTCAAAATACGAGGGCTTACGTTACAATAGAAAGACAAGCAGAATCCGAATAATCAATAAAAAAAACAAAAAACATATGTCTATGCGGCATTTCTCCGAAACTAGACTACCATATAATTTTATTTTAAAGACCTTTTTGGCAAATTTTTAAATTATAAAAATGGATATTTAACTTGTCAGACAACTCAGGTCAATAAATAAAAAATAGTTTTTTATGTAACATTGTTATTTGAATGTTGTTATGTTTATAAGTTATTATAATGAATCGTTGTGTATGATGTTAACTATTAATTATTGATGTATTTTAGTGAGTCCTGATGATGGGGAAGGCCCCCAAAACGTTGACTCGTTAAAGTTTTTCTGTAAAAACGTTTTTTTGGAAGATAATAGAAACCTAATATTTTAAATATATTTTTTATCTAGAGGGCCATATTTTTTATTCGGCATGCAAGGATGATCCTAGCACTAGAAGTTGATATTAGCTGGTTAGTTTTAAAATGGCGGCCCATTAAAAGAGATTTAATTCATTAATTCGTTTTCTTTTGTTTTATTTTTGAAGATAGAGAAAAAATGTATTAGTTTTTTTTTTTAACCAAAAAATCCGACTAATTATAAAAAGAAAAAAAAAATTGAAATTTTACCCATAAATACGCCCTTGCCTCTGGCTGCCACTAGATGTCGTTATGCTGTTGATAATGCTATCTGCTAGAGGGCAGGACTTAATGTTTATCAATGCTGACAAGTTGATGTACCTAATTTTTTGAAATCTATAAAATTAAAGGTACTTTAATTTTTAAAAACCCGTGTTTATTAGATCATATTTTTTCTAAAAGCTTTAGCTATTCAACGGTATATTATACATGTATATTACTATTCTTAATATAAAAACAAAACAAAAATTACATAAAAAATATTTTTCCTCATTTATCCTTTAGTTGTGCATCAAATTCATCCAACTTGTATTTTTAGCCGTCCATCGTCAATGTTATTAAAATGATGATTAGCATTTGCTTGATCTTTTGGAATGTACAAAATTAAAGGTAGTTTAGAGGAAGAAAATTTAAAATATTGGCATTTAAGCCCTGTCAGGCTACTTCAATCGGAATAAAACCTACATGATATTTTACATCGATTATAGCGAGTTTAATCAAAATCTTTTGGGCCGTTTTGAGAAAATCGTAACAAGATGCGAAATGCATGGTATAAAGTGGCACTTCTGGTAAGCCGACCAATATTGATGAAAAAGTTTTTTGTAACATTTTCGGGCGTATAGTTGTCTTAAATATGAAATTTCAGGTTCATAGGACTTTTCGTTTCCGCCCGGGAGTTACCACACACAGACTTTTTTGCGGGGCTTGGTCATTTGGACTCAGGAGACACTAAAACGTGTATTTTCGTTGAAAACTGGAATTCGAAAATTTTCACGATCGCAATACTTTCCCTTGCTATATATTTCATATACAGGTAAGTGAAAGTAATTTGTTTTGAATGGCAGACAAGTGTCGTTGTTTGATTCTCATTATCGCCTCTTATAATGAGGTCAAAAGAAAAATCGTGGTCAAATGAGTCAGATTTCGTCTTTTTTTGTCCCTATTTAAATGGCTGCCATTTTGTAATCCACCCATTTTGAGTTGGCAGGTGTGTATTTTTAGCTTTACCAAGAGAGATGGCTCATAGTAAGTCACGCCACCATGAGGCCATAGTGCACCTGCAGATCACACCATATTCCTTGAATCTTATTCAGCAGTCCTATTAACCTTTATATACCCTGTCCTTCTCCAGGGATCACTCTCTTCAAGTCCTCGCAGTAATTACGGTACGTAATCTATGTCAGATCTAGTATAGCCATATTGTTATTATCAAGATTGTCATTATTGTCTTTTAAAGTGTTATTATCGATATTTTGTAACTTTTGAATAAATAAAATATTTTTTTTACAATAACGAGCACGAACACCAAAATTGTAGATATACATCGATTTTACTGATTCATAAGTATTAGATAATAAAAAAAAAATAAACATCCCACTTTCAAGTTAAAACAGAACCTCTTCCAGGCTCCAATAAAGAATATAGGACTTGGCACCTAACCTAATCAACTTGGCCGAAACGTCTAAACAGAATAAAATAACATTTCTTTTTCAAATATTTTCAATTACCGCACCCCAAACTAATTTCTCCTATTTAGAAAATTGTGATTTGAATCAAATTGTCAATTATACAATTATGAGATGAATTGTCCTAATAAAATGGGTCGGATGCTGCGCCGGGTCCTGAGAACTGGGCCATCTTGACTAAATGAGCTTCATTACTGAACGATTAAGCTAATTGCTTTAATAGTTGTTGATCGTAATGGCACTGTGTGCCTCTTCCAATTCCCAGCCATCTAGATCAACCAAATGCAGATGAATGTTTTTAAATGGCAGTAAGAAAATGTTTATTGCTCACTTAGATAAGAAATATATGATATGGGAATGTATTGCGATCGTAATTTATGAAGTAAAGATCCAGGATTATTGATGATCTATTATATTATCTATAACAATCAATTTTAATGGCTTTATACGACTCACCATTAACTTTTACAATTTCGTTCATGATATAATATTTTTTTTTTTTTTAATCTTAACATTCCAACGGTATATTGTATATGTATATTACTGTTATTATGTTCAAAAGCACAAAAATTACATTAGATGAGGAAGATGGTTGGGGGTGCAGTCATAAATTAGAAACACACATTTAAAATAAGTGATATTTTAATTATGTGTCGACGTTTCGGCCTGCAATGTGGGCCTTCATCAGGGCTAAAAGAAACAAGATAACCAATGTAATTATAGACTTAATAATGCGATAGGTATATAATAATAATATGACAGTAATAAAATATGGGAACATAAATAAAATTAAATGTAAAATGATAATAAGATGACAATTATAAAGTATGGAAATAAGGTGACAGTTATAAAGCATGGAAATAAACAAAATTAAGATGATAGTTATGAAGTATGAAAGTAAACATAATTGAGATGATAATATTATAATGAAAATATATAAAGAGAGACTAAGCAAATGAAAAAAATGACAAAGGAAAAATATGTGAACAATTAAAATTTTAAATATTAACAATTTTGTCATTTTTTCATTTGCTTAGTCTCTCTTTATATATTCCTCATTACAATATTATCATCTTAATTTTGTTTATTTCCATACTTTATAACTGTCGCCTTATTTCCATACTTTATAATTGTCATCTTATTATCATTTTACATTTAATTTTATTTATGTTCCCATATTATATTACTGTCATATTATTATTATATACCTAACGCATTATTAAGTCTATAATTACATTGGTTGTTATCATGTTTGGGATTTGTATAAAGGCTTTTCTAGTCGATTTTGATAAAAAGGTTACTGTAACATCTCGTACGTATAGTTGTCTTAAATATGAAATTTCAGTTCCGTACGACTTTTCGTTTTTGCGCTAGACTACACACACACAGGCCTTTCTTCGGGACTTGGTTATTTGGACCCTAAAACGTCTATTTCCTTCGAATACTGGACCGTTATCGTTTACAATTTCGAGTAAAAGATAGTATTTTTTTCTAAAATCTTGAGCTTTCCAACGGTATATAATACGTCTTTATTATTTTTCTCGTGTTAAAAAAATTACATAATAAAATATTTTGACTCTTTCCTACTGAAAATGTTTTTCAAATTAGTTCAACATTTTATCAATGCTAACAAAATAATATGGTTATTTTATATAATCTACAAAATTAAAGGTACTTTAGAGGAAGAAAATTAAAAATATTACCATGAAGTGACAATGATTGACTTAGTGTATATATGAGAGAAGTTGGTTGTGGGGTGCAGTCAATTTAACACACAGTTAAGCGTAAACTTAATTTATTGGTGCCGACGTTTCGGCCTAAATTATAGGCCTTCTTCAGGGTGATTGTGTGAGCTGAGAAGGCGTCAGTCAACAACAAATCAAAAGTCAACAACCACCCTGAAGAAGGCCTATAATTTAGGCCGAAACGTCGGCACCAATAAATTAAGTTTACGCTTAATTGTGTGTTAAATTGACTGCACCCTCAACCAACTTCTCTCATAAATATATTACCATTTAAGCCCTTTCAGACTATTCCAATCAGAATGAAACTTATATTATTTTACAGCGCTTTGAATTCTTTATCGATGTAGTAAGTTTAATCAAAATTGTTTTTGAGAAAATCTTAAAAAGGTGCGAAAGGCATGGTATAAAGTGGCTCTTCTGGCTAGCTGATTTGGATCAAAACGTTACTATAACATCTCGGTCGTATAGTTGTCATTAATATGAAATTTCAGTTTCATAGGACTTTTCGTTTCCGCCCGGGACTTACCACACACACACACACACAACCCTAAAACATGTACTTCTAGTTTGAGTATTTACGATGGTAATACTTCCACTTACTTACATTAATTAAAGATCTGATTGCAGCACGATTTAGTATGTGATCGCGTTATCTCAACATTTAATAGCTTTATAATCCGTGAGACATATTAAATGTTGCCAACGTTTTATTGTCTCATTAAAGATAAGGATTAATCCCTCATGTCTGAGGTCTGGTGTTAATCTCGAGAAATTATTTAAGGAAAATTCACCTCAACAATTTAGTTTCTTGGATTAGGTTCCTCGTCCAGAGCCTTATCTTTACCATACCAACGATCGTGCAATGAAGTGATTTGACCGATATAATGATATAAGCGACAATTATTTCACGAATTAGCGTTATAACTGTTATACGCACTATATGTTATTATGACGCACCCAAATTCCTCAACTACGTTATAGTATTGCGATCTTAAAAATTTTCGAATTCCAGATTTCAACTGAAATACACGTTTTAGGATACCCTGAGTCCAAATGACCAAGTCCCGAAAAAAAGGCTCTGTTTATGTATAATAAGTCAATAAGACTTACTTAAAATCATGCATTTTTGTCCTTTTTTAAAATTTTCTCAGAACGGGTCATACGATTTTGATTACACTCGCTATATCGATGTAAAATTTAATGGGCTTTAATATCATGTAGGTTTCATTCTGATTGGAATAGTCTTACAGAACTTAAATGCCGATATTTTAAATTTTCTTCCTCTGAAGTTCCTTTAATTTTGTTTATTTGAATATATTAACCATATAATCTTATTAGCATTGATATACAACGGCTAAATATGCAAGTTGAGCGAATTAGATTAACAACTAAAAGAGAAACATATTTTTTAATGCAATTTTGAGTTTTTTAACACAAGAATAGCAATATAGATGTATAGTATACCATTGGATAGGTAAAGATTTTAGAAAAAAATATTATTGGAACATTCAATAAAGCACCCACTACCTTCCAATTCATCATTCAATTACTTTATTTCCTAAGTCTTTTAACACCTTTTTTTTAATTCATCTAAGTCGACGTTTCGGGGTTGTTTCCTCATTTTCAAGACTGAAACTTATTCCTTGCTACAACATTTTTCTTTATTCATTACATCTTAAAGCACACTGCTACTTGTCCATTGGCTCACTGTTTCCATTATATTAGAGCCAATAGACAAGTAGCAGTGTGCTATAAGATGTAATGAATAAAGAAAAATGTTGTAGCAAGGAATAAGTTTCAGTCTTGAAAATGGGGAAACAACCCCGAAACGTCGACTAAGATGAATTAAAAAAAAAGGTGTTAAAAGACTTAGGAAATAAAGTAATTGGATGATGAATGGAAGGTAGTGGGTGCTTTATTGAATGTTCCAATTAAGAAAACTTCCACACAAAATTAAAAAAGAAAAGAAAAAAAATATTATCTAATACACAAAGTTGTAAAGTTGAATGAGATGAATAACTTTATTTGCTTTCGGGGTAACCCCCATACTCATGTTAAAAAAATTACATTATAAAATATTTTGGCTCTTTCCTCCTGAAAATGTTTTTCGAATTAGTTCAACTTTTTATCAATGGTAACAAGATAATATAATTATTTTTATAGAATCTACAAAATAAAAGGTAGTTTAGAGGAAGAAAATTTAAAATATCTGCATTTAAGTCCCATCAGACTATTTCAATCAGAATGAAACCTACATGATATTAAAGCCCATTAAATTTTACATCAATATAGCGAGTTCAATCAAAATCGTTTGAGCCGTTTTCGAGAAAATTGTAAAAAGGTGCAAAATGCATCCAATAAAGTGGCTCTTATGGTTATCCAATTTTAATAAAAATGTTGCTGTAACATCTCGGGGGTATAGATGTCTTAAATATGAAATTTCAGTTTCATAGGACTTACCGTTTCCGCCCGGGAGTTACCCACACACACACAGACCTTTTTGCGGGACTTTGTTATTTGGACTCAGGGGACCCTAAAACGTGTATTTCCGTTGAAAACTGGAATTCGAAAATTTTCACGATCGCAATACTTCCCCTTACTATATATAGTAAGGGGAAGTAAAAAATAAATAAATTAAAAAAATATATATGTTGCCTTTAAAATGATGATATGAAGGGGTCCGCGAAAAATGTTGATGTGAACCACTGATATACACCATTACGATTGGAACCAGAGAATTAATAGTTTGACATCTCATATAGACCAATGAAGAGAGGAATTAGGAAAATTCCGACTGTTAATAACTGCTGTAATGGCGAGTGTAGCCTGCTCCGGAAGATTCCGTCCGCTGTTTGGAAAATAACATGCACCCCCCACAGCAGCTGTATCTTCTCTCTCGTTATATAACATACAGTAGATCACGATTTTATACTATTTTACTTTCACTTGCTATATCTAGTAAGGGAAAGTATTGCGATCGTGAAAATGTTCGAATTCCAGTTTTCAACGGAAATACACGTCTTAGGGTCCCCTGAGTCCAAACAACCAAGTCCCGCAAAAAGGTCTGTGTTTGTGTGGTAACTCCCGGGCGGAAACGGTAAGACAAATATACGCCCGAGACGTTACAAAACCTTTTTCATCAAAATGAGATTATCAGAAGAGCCACTTTAGACCATGCATTTTGCACTTTTTTTCGATTTTCTCGAAAACGGTTCCGACGATTTTGATTAAATTCGCTATATCGATGTAGAATTTAATGAACTTTAATATCATTTAGGTATCATTCTGATTAAAATGGTCTGACAGGGCTTAAATGCCGATATTTTTTATTTTCTTTCCCTAAAGTACCTTTAATTTTGTAGATTCTATAAAAATAAATATATTATCTTGTGAGCATTGATAAAAAGAAAGCTAAATATGTAAGTTGAACGAATTAGATATCCAACTAAACTAGAAAACTTGAAAAATATTTTTTTAATGCAATTTTTTGTTTTTTGAACTTAAGAGCAGTAATATGCATGTATAATATACCGTTGGGAAGCAAAAGAATTTAGAAAAAATATTATCTCATACACAGGCTGTTAAAAGTTAATAGAGAGTGATGAAATGAACATAAAACTAACTGATTATTGTAGATAATAATATAATAGATTTTTTAATAAAACACATGTTTCTATAGAAATTTAATTTAATTAATTCTTTAATAATTTCACGTATTTTTATCTCTCACTGTATTTGAAAATTCTTTTATTGATTTGAAAAATGGAGGTAAGTGAAAGTCGTGTGTTGCCCGCACCAGATTTTTAGAATATATAAAAATTATTTTACAACCTAACTAAACATTACTTTACAAACATATAGAGGATTGAATTGAAAATATTGAAAACGCTACATCTTGTCGTTTAAGTGACAATGTAATTAATGATTTCTCCTTTTATATTATTCGATGAAAACGGATGTTTCACAGTAAACTAAATGGGATTCCCATAGAAACTAAATTAAAGTTATATAATGTATTTTAAACAGAAGATCTCATCTATATTAATAAATTGATGTCAGGATTTTGGCTTACGCTAACTCCTTTTAATCCACACGACGGTTTTTTCTACTGTCCCAGGATAAAGTTTCTTGTTCTGTTCTATTGTATTATATTCTAAATATCAGTAAATAAATAAATTATTGCAAAAAAAATAGTATAAAATCGTGATCAACTCTATGTTATATAATAAGAAGGAAGATACGGCTGCTGTGGGGGTGCATGTTATTTTTCCAAACAGCGGGCGGAATCTTCCGGAGCATGCTACACTCGCCTTACAGCAGTTATTAACAAGTATATTAACTATAGGAATTTTTCCTAATTCCTCTCTTCATTGGTCTATATGAGGTGTCAAACTATTAATTCTCTGGTTCCAATTGTTATGTCATTTAAGCCCTGTCAGACCATTTCAATCAGAATGAAACCTACATTATGTTAAAGCCTATTAAATTTTACATCGATATAGCGAGTTTAATCAAAATCGTCGGAAACCGTTTTCGAGAAAATCGAAAAAAAGTGCAAAATGCATGGTATAAAGTGGCTCTTCTGGTAATCTCATTTTGATGAAAAAGGTTTTGTAACGTCTCGGGCGTATATTTGTCCATAATATGAAATTTCAGTTTCATAGGACTTAACGTTTCCGTCCGGGATTTACCACACACACACACACACCGGAAAATTTGACTTAGGAGACGCAAAGCACTAGTGTTGTCCTTTAACTGTTGATGATGACCAAATTCCAAAAATTAACTGAAAAATGGCAACTTATGAAAGATCAAAATAGGCCGGGATCACCTGTACCAGGGTGGTTAGCATAACAGCCTTCTATGCCAAAGGTCACGGATTCAAACCCGCAGGTGGTCCTAGGGTTTATTAATGGGAGTAAAAAATCCTTAGTTATGCCGTCCTTCGGAGGGTACTTTAAAAGGAGGTTCCGAGCCTGAACGATGTCAGGTACTCGTTAAAGATCCCTATCCTAATTAAACCCGGATAGGCAAAATTTAGGACTCCCACTGTAGCATCGCCCGATTAGCCACAGCAGTATAAAGTGACGTTAAATAATTTTATTTGACATTTCTCTTTCCGTTGATGGTAGAAAAAAAGGTTTAGTAACTTTTGGAATGAAATGCAATTTTCAATTACGAGTTACGAGTTACCTGTGGCATACTAGTTAGCCTTCTATACCAGAGGTCACGGATTCAAACCCGCAGGTGGTCCTAGGATTTTTTAATGGGAGTAAAAAAATCCTTAGTTATGCCGTCCTTCGTAGCGTACATAAAAGGTGGTCCCGAGCCTGTGCGATGTCAGGTACTCGTTAAAGATCCCTATCCTAATTAAACCTGGATAGGCAAAATTTAGGACTTCCGCTGTAGCATCGCCCGATTTGCCATAGTATCATAAAGTGACGTTAAATAAATAAACAAACATTTTATTTGACATTTCTCGTTCCGTTGATGGTAGAAAAAAATTAGTAACTTTTGGAATGAAATTCAGTTTTCAGTTACGAGTTACCTGTGGCATACTTTTAGCCTTCTATGCCAAAGGTCACGGATTCAAACCCGCAGGTGGTCCTAGGATTTTTTAATGGGAGTAAAAAAAATCCTTACTTATGCCGTCCTTCGGAGGGGACGTTAAAAGTTGGTCTCGAGTCTGTGAGATGTCAGGTACTCGTTAAAGATCCCTATCCTAATAAAACCTGGATAGGCAAAATTTAGGACTCCCACTGTAGCATCGTCCGATTAGCCACTGCAGTATAAAGGGACTTTAAATAAATAAACAATCAAAATAGACCATATATAATTGATTAAACATATTTACAAGAATCATAAGTTTTTATTGAATTCACCAGGTAAAATACGTTACGAAAATATTTTACAGCACAATATTAGTCGGTATCTACGAGCACTCTCTCAAAAAGCTTTTAAAAAAAGATTTGACTCTAAAATGATGAGTAATTTCAAGCTAAAATGCTGCAGAAAGAGCTCGTTTATCGCAGTTTTGGCGGTCCTTTGATATACAATCTCTGCCTCAATCTCTCTCGGGAAATGAAGCATCTTCACCCTCTTCAGCTCTCTCAGGGCTAAACCAAAAATCTGTTCTTCTCATTAAATTTTACTTCGATGTATGGAGTTTAATCAAAATCGTTGGAGCCGTTTTTGAAAAAATCGTAAAAATGGTGTAAAATGGATAGTTTGTTTATTTAGTTAACGTCACTTTATGCTACTATGGCTAATCGGACGATGCTACAGTGGGAGTCCTAAATTTTGCCAAACCAGGTTTTATTAGGATAGGGATCTTTAACGAGTACCTGACATCGCACAGGCTCGGGACCATCTTTTAACGTCCCCTCCGAAGGACGGCGTAACTAAGGATTTTTTACTCCCATTAAAAAATCCTAGGACCACCTGCGGGTTTGAACCCGTGACCTTTAGCATGGGAGACTGTTACGCTAGCCACCCTGCTACAAGTGATCCCAAAATGGTATAAAGTGGCTCTTCTGGTTGACCGATTTTAATAGAAAAGTTTCTGTAACATTTCGAGCGTCGTATATTTGTCTAAAATATGAATTTCAGTTTCATAGGAAACACACAGAGACTTTCTTGCACGAATTGGTCATTTAGACGTCGCAAATTTTGGAAGTCATTTACAAACATATTCACGATCGCGATACTTTCCCTTACTATATATTTCATATATAGGTATGTGAAAGTAAAAGTTTTATATTACTAAATTATGTAATCTAAATATTATTCAGTTGCTAAATTACTTAGCTCGCGGTTTCTGTCTAACAACTTAAAGGTTAGCATTTATAAAACTATTATTCTTCCGACGGTTCTTTACGGATGTGAAACGTGGCCATTTACTTTGAAGAATGGACAACGGCTTAAGGTTTTCTAAAATAAGATACTGCTTAAAATATTTGGTCCGAAGAAAGATGAGGCCACTGGGGAGTTTAGAAGGTTGCACAACGCGGAATTGCGGAGCTTGTTTGTACCCTGTGAATATAATTGAGTTGATAGCATCGAGGAGATTCAAATGGGCGAGTAAAGTTGTTGGGCTCGGTAAGGAAAGGATCCCGAGAAAGTTGGTGTTCGCTGATCCGAAAGGTATGCCGAAGCGTCGATGGGAGGATCGCGTTAAGGCTGATCTCGGGAGCTTGGGCTTGAACGGTGAACATTGGACGAATCTGTGTAGGCGGAATTTGGTGGTATCGGCATCGAACCTTCGGGTTCGGTAAGCCTATTATTATTATGTACTAAATCATATGTTTCCAACGAAACTGAATATGCTTTTTATTTAAACTACCTTAAACCTTTTTTTAAACTTTACGTTTAATAGTTCTTAGATTGATTTTTATTTAGAGCCGAGGTAAGTGAAGTCGTGTGTTGCCTGCCACCATTTTTGTACCGTTTTTACTTCACTTACTATATATAGTAAGGGAAAGTATTGCGATCGTGAAAATTTTCGAATTCCAGTTTTCAACGGAAATACACATTTTAGGGTCCCCTGAGTCCAAACGAACAAGTCCCGTAAAAAGGTGTGTATGCGTCCGTATGTGGTGTCTAGCGCAAAAACTATGAGTTTTGAACATCTTTTTTGATTTTCTCGAAAATGGTCCCGACGATTTTGATCAAACTCGCTATATCGATGAAAAATTTAATGGGCTTTAATATCATGTAGGTTTCATTCTGATTAAAATGGTCTGACAGGACTTAAATGCAGATATTTTAAATTTTCTGTCTCTAAAGTACTTTTAATTTTGTTGATTCTATAAAAATAACTATGTTATCTTGTTACCACTGATGAAAAACATGTAAATATATAAATTGAATGAATTCGATACCTAAAAAGGAGAAAACAAAAAAAATATTTTTGTAATGCAATTTTTCGTTTTTGAACATAAGAACAGTAATATACATGTATGATATACCGTTGGAAAGCTAAAGATTTTAGAATAAATATTATCTCATACACAAGCTTTTTAAAGTTAATAGAGAGTGATGAAAAGAAGATAAAACTAACTGATTATTTTAGATAATAATATAATAGATTTTTTAATAAAAAACATTTTCCTATAGAAATTCAATATAATTAATTCTTTAATAGTTTTACGTATTTTTATCTCTAACTGTGTTTGAAAATAGTTTAATCGATTTTAAAAACGGAGGTAAGTGAAAGTCATGTGTTGCCAGCACTAGATTTTTTTTTAAAGGTTAAAAACTCAATATTGAAACAATTATTAAGCCCGCGAGAATAAATGGCTGAGAAGATCGTAAAGAGTAAGGAAGTATGAATGGAAGAAGTTAATGAATGAAGGCCACTAGAGGACAAGTCGGATCAATAAGGCACTGCCACAGTATTATTACAGTGGCATTTCTTTTTGTTTTGTTCTCTCGTGAGGAGAGTGTCTTTCCGATTTTGATGAAATGTGTTCAAATAAAGCTGGACATTAAACCAATCAAAATCTGCAAAATATTAGGGGCCAACGCAACCTAGGAGTCGTGTAAAAAAATCGGTAATTTTTCGGGCGAAAATTACATTTTATTTAATATCTCTTGTTTTAGTGAAGGTAGATAAATATGTTTATTATTAAAACTACCTATTTTTTAAGCGGAATAATTAAAAAAATAAGCCATTAAAATATTTAAGTTTTATGCTTTGTAATAACCCTAAAAATATAAAATCATCTCGTCAAAACAGTACTTTTAATACAGACGTTTTACAGCGATTTTTCCGGATCCCCATAAGAAGCGATAATGTCTCATAAAACCTTGGCAGAACCGCTATCCATTCTCTTTAACGATTCTCAGGGACCTTGGAACTTACCACAAATGGAAATTATTGTTATGAGAAAGATGGTTGAGGGTACTTTCATGAAAAAAAAACCACTAGTAAGTAACTCTTATTGTAATTGCGTGCCGACGCACAGTGGGCAAAATCGCCAATTTAGGTGGACAAAAGTCAAGTCAAAAGTTTGGAATTTCCGAGTGCTTCACCTTATTATTATTAGTTGGCAAGACCCTTAATACTAATATTTGCCGCCATACCGTGTTTACAAATAAATGGTAAGTGAGTGAATCATTCCTGTTCACACAAGTGCCTAATAACCGGCTAAGTGGGATTATCTTTATTCGATGGCCATTTATTGTGATCAAGGTGTATTTAGAGCAAAGTCTTTTTGCTTTTATTTAACAGTGGACATTGCTGAGACAGGTAAGGCATTACATTTCCAAACTCGTTATTGAATATACATTGCAATCTCACCTGTAGAGTTAATTTAATAATTTGTAACTGTATGCCCTTATTCAATAACAAAAAACTATATAATCCAAAAAGTTTTGGGTGATACGTAATTTTGTTTCAGATACAACACTACGAATCAAACATTTTACAATCTATAATTTCAAGAATTTCCTAAACCATATAAAATACATCTATTACCAGATTTTAGCAACTCCGAGCCATAATTAGATTTTTGTATTATTTTTCTCGTATTCTGGGACTTCAAACATAAAATACAGGGAAGATTTAGATTTTAGATAAATTTTATGTTTGACCACGGTGCGTTCGCCATTCGTGTTAAAAAATTAATATGTTTTTATAATTTTTTCTTATAATTTTTTTCCGTAATATGGGACCTCAAAGGTTAAATATAGACAAGTTTCAGAATTTTGGCCACCTAAATCGGTCATATTGCCAACTGTGCGACGTTTCGGCCTACAACAAGATGAAAATGCAAATATTCGTTTTTACTTTCACTTACCTATATAGTAAATATATATAGTAAGGGAAAGTATTGCGAACGTGAAAATTTTCGAATTCCAGTTTTCAACGGAAATACACGTTTTAGGGTTCCCTGAGTCCAAATGACCAAGTCCCGTAAAAAGGTCAATGTGTCCGTGTGTGACAATTCTAGCACAAAAACTAAAGCCCTACGAAACTAAAATTTCATATTTAAGACAAGTATAGAGATGTTACAGCAACTTTTTCATCGAAATCGGCTGACCGGAAGATTTACTTTATACTATGCATTTTGCACCTTTTTATGATTTTCTCAAAAACTGTTCTAACGATTTTGATTAAACTCGCAATATCGATGTAAAATTTAATAGGCTTTAATATCATGTATGTTTCATTCTGATTGAAATAGTCTGACAGGACTTAAATGCCGATATTTTAAATTTTCTTCCCCTAAAGTACCTATAATTTTGTATAATTAAAAATATTAACCATATCATTTAATAGTCATAACTACTAACAATGACGTTTTTAAGACACCGTGTATATATGGCGTTTAGATTAAAGTGTAAGTAAAAATGCTGTATGTCGTTTTGATAGATTAGAACGATTCGTAAAGGATTAATTAAATACATAAAATAAAACATTCACGTCTCGTTGAACTAAAAAACATTCCACGTACATATTTGGAAAAAAATGTTTTTTTATCCTTTAATTTCTCGTCTCGGCCTCAACAGAAGGAAAAAAATCCGGTGCTGGCAACACGACTATCTATCATTTACTTCTGTTTTTAAGATCGATTAAAGAATTTTCAAATACAGTTAGAGATAAAAATGAGTGAAACCATTAAAGAATTAATTGAATTGAATTTCTATAGAAACATGTGTTCTATTATAAAAATCTGTTATATTATTATCTAAAACAATCAGTTAGTTTTATCGGCTTTTTATCATTCTCCATTAACCTTTAAAAGCTTGTGTATGAGATAATATTTTTTTTTTAATCTTTAGCTTTCCAACGGTATATCATATATGTATATTACTGTTCTTATGTTCAAAAACAAAAAATTGCATTAACATTTTTTTCCGGTTTTCTCCTTTAGTTGTTCATCAAATTCGCTCAACTTACATATTTAGCTGTTAATTATTGTCAATGCTAACAAGATAATGTAGTTATTTTTATAGAATCAACAAAATTAAAGGTACTTTAGAAAAAGAAAATTTAAAATATCGACATTTAAGCTCTGTCAGACTATTTCAATACGAATTAAACCTAAATGATATTATAGCCCATTAAATTTTACATCGAAAACTGGAACTCGAAAATTTCCTCGATCGCAATACTTCCCCTTACTATATATTCCATAAATAGGTAAGTTAAAGTAAAAAATTCTACGTACATATTTAATTCAAAAAATGTTTTTTGATCATTTGATTTCTGGTCTCGGACTCAACATAAGGAAAAAAGGTACTGTTGAGACCGGTTTCTGAGTCTTGTACTGGAACTATCCAACCAGTTGTGGAGATAGGTTTTATCTTAGGCTTTACCAGCCTGAGAGGTAGGAGACAAAGAGGTATAAATTTATCCCTGAAGGAGACAGCATTGAGGCCCCACGTGCTGTTAAGATGGTCGATTACCGTTCCTTTCTTAGACCTACCTCATTCCTTTCACATCCTACCGTTGTCTCCTCTAGTCCTTCCTCAACGACCGTTCGTTCTTCAAGCATTAAAATATTAGGCTGCGCAATAAATTTGAGACCAAAGCTTCCAAGCGTACCTAAAAAAAAATTACGAAGATTTTTAGTACAAAAAACATTTATTTGACATTTCGAGTTCCGATGAAGTTAAAAAACAAGATTTAGACTTTTGGAATGAATTTTCAATTTTCAAATACGTTTATAAAGAATTTTTTGGGGTTGCATGGTGGTTAGCATAACAGCCTCCTATGCCCAAGGTCTCGGGTTCAAACCCGTAGGTGGTTAATGGGATAAAGGATTTTTTTATGGGAAAAAAAAAAATCCTTAGTTATGCCGCCCTTCGAAGGGGATGTTAAAAGGAGGTCCCGAGCCTGTGCGGTAAGGTACTCGTTAAAGATCCCTATCCTAATAAAAGATAGGAAAAATTTAGGACTCCCACTGTATCATCGTCCGATTAACCATAGTAGCATAAAGTGACGTTAAATAAATCAACAAACATTTTATTTGACATTTCTCGTTCCGTCGAAGGTAGAAAAAAAGATTTAAGTAACTTTTGGAATGAAATGCAATTTTCAAATACGTTTATAAAGACTTTTTCTTGAGTTACTTGTGGCATAGTGGTTAGCACAACAGTCTCTTATGCCTAGGGTCCCTGTTTCAAACCTTCAGGTGGCCCTAGGATTTTTTAAAAGGTGGTCCCGAGCCTGTACGATGTCAGGTACTCATTAAAGATCCCTATCTTAATTAAACCTGGATAGGCAAAATTTATGATTTCCACTGTAACATCGTCCGATTAGCCATAGTAGCATAAAGTGACGTTAAATCAATCAACAAACATTTTATTTGACATTTCTCGTTCCGTTGAAGGTAGAAAAAAAGATTTAAGTAACTTTTGGAATGAAATGCAATTTTCAAATACGTTTGTAAAGACTTTTTCTAGAGTTACCCGTGGCATAGTGGTCAGCCTTCTATGCCAAAGGTCACGGATTCAAACCCGCAGATGGTCCTAGGATTTTTTAATGGGAGTAAAAGATCCCTATCCTAATTAAACCTGGATAGGCAAACTTTAGGACTCCCACTTTAGCATCGTCCGATTAGTCACAGTAGCATAAACTGACGTTAAGCATATAAACAAACAATTGAAATAGACCATATATAATTGATTAAACATATTTACAAGAATCTGAAGTTTTTATTTCTGCAAACAAAACCTTTATGCGAGACTTGGTCCTTTGTTCTCAGGGAACCCTAAACTTGTACTTCTGGTTTCAGTATTTACAATGGCAAAACTTCCACTGACAATTAAAAAAAAAAATTAAACAAAAAAAATTCTGTGACGGATAAAATCTGATTACGGATTTAGATAAAACTAAACCATTAGAATATAAATATGTCGAAATAAAAAATGAAACAAAAAAATATCCTTTAGCATCTTTTAGGAATTAACTTCTCAATTATGGAAGAATAAATGCCAGCAACTACAGATTTAAATTTGTTTTTTTTGTAAATCCTTATCTTATGTTTCAAACTCAAAGTTTTTTCAACTTCAAGTTGTTTTAATAGCTCTTAAATTGATTTTAACAGGCGAGGTAAGTTTAAGTCGTGTTTTGCCCACACCAGATATTTGTAATATCCACGACAATTACATTTTTTTGGATATTGTTCTTACCAAAATAATAAAATCGTGATTAAAAATGCGATGGTGGGAAAAGGAGGGTGATCATTTGGGATTATTGGTATTTTTTATGCAAAATAAAAAAAAAAAAGGGAAAAAAGCAAAAATATTTCTTTTTGTATAGGGACGCTCGAATCATTATACTATACTACTTATAATATACTTCAGGACCGATTCTCATACCTATCAAACATATGTACTAAATTTTATTAAAATCTGACGAGCCGTTTTGAAGGAGTACGACAACAATCGCCGTGACACCAGATTTTTATATATTAGACTAGCTGACCCGACAGACGATGTCCTGTCCGAACTATGTTTTAGCGAAATCAGTCAAGCCGTTCACGCGTGAACCAATGACTAAGGAAAAGGGGGATTCATTTTTATATATGTAGATAAATATATTACGTTAGTAAATTAAAAAAAAAAATCCTATTCGCAAAAATAACGTTTATCTTTGGAGATCCTGACTGATATAAACATAACGATAAAAAATATAGAAATAGGTTAAGCCGTTGTTGCGTGATGCGATGACCAAAGGAAAAGGCGATTCATTTTTACTTTCACTTACTATATATAGTAACGGGAAGTATTGCGATCGTGAAAATTTTCAACGGAAATACACGTTTTAGAGAACCCTGAGTCCAAATAACCAAGTCCCGCAAAAAGGTCTGTGTGTGTGTGTGGTAACTCCCGGGCGGAAACGGTTAGTCCTATGAAACTGAAATTTCATATTTAAGACAACTATACGCCCGAGACGTGACAAAACTTTTTTCATCAAAATGAGCTTACCAGAAGAGGCACTTTATACCATGCATATTGAATCTTTTTTCGATCTTCTCGAAAACAGTTCCGCGATTTTGATTAAACTCGCTATATCGATGTAAAATTTAATGGGCTTTAATATCATGTAGGTTTTATTCTGATTAAAATGGTCTGACAGGGCTTTAATATTTTAAAGGCCGATATTTTAAATATTTTTTTAATGCAATTTTTCGTTTTTGAACATAAGAGCAGTAATATACATGTATGATATACCGTTGGAAAGCTAAAGATTTTAGAAAAAAATATTATCTCATAAACAAGCTTTTAAAAGTTAATAGGTTAATAGAGAGTGATGAAATGAACCTAAAACTAACTGCTTATTTTAGATAATACCAGATTTTTATATATGTGTATAGATTATATTCCATATAGATGGGTGTTAATAAAAAGAAATAAATCATGTGATTGTAATGAAATCAAAACGTACTTTGAAAATATTGTGACATTTGATTCGCTCTTTTGTATAAAAAATCCTTTGTTCCCATGATTTCGTTATCTTGACTTCGTGCTCGGTAGCATTATCTTCTAATTGTTCTGTTTGTTCCAAAGAAGCTGTTCGCGGAAGGCAATGAGGTTATCCAACATGCTGATTCATCTTCACATGACAACACAATAAAAAAGATCTTACGACTTAGCGAGAAACCTTGTGCGATTGCCTTTTGTAAAACCAATGATAAATCTCCGAATGAATTATTTCACAAGTAAGGTTTAAAGTTGTTACTGGCGAGGTATATTAAGTGTCTAATAGCACAAATTAAGATTCGAATAATGTATCATAAAAGAATTGTGGTTGGTTCATAACCTAGAACATAGGACTTTAAAAGGCAATCTGGCGGCCAACTCTAATGACGTCATCGGCCTTTGGCTCTTTGATAACGATACTGGGTGGCTCTGTAGCCACTGTTTTTTTAAAATACTATTAAAGTGTTTAGACTATGTTTTTTCTATTTTATTCAAGTACACGAAGGAATTAGTCCGGGTGCCGGTCAGTAAAAGAAACAATTAGACAGTTTTAACTATTAATTGTCTGCCAATTTTGAAACAGCCGCGGTGATTCGAGGAGCCCAGAAGCGGCCCAGAAGTTCTGCGCATGCGCGTGAGTATAGCAGTCATATTTCAAGTCGGCTCTCGGATTTCTTGCTTTTACAGTTGGATTTCACTTCAGCACAGTCTTGAAAACATCATCAGACTTCAGGATAACAACAACAGTTATTATTGGAGCAAACAGCGGTAAGTTGTGATATAATTTACAGTGTAAAGTGAATGCTGAGTCACCTCTTCATATCAGCTGATTGCCAATAGCCCGGCAAGGCTGGTCTTGCTTAACTTTTTTTAAGTTATTGTTTTTTTCCCACATCTGGTTATTATTTAATTACTTTCTATACATGAAATGCGATACTATCATCAAGTAATGTCCTCCAAAGCTTCAACTAAAAGATCTAGATCTAGTGGTTCAATCCCGTCACCTATAAAACAAAGACCCCGCCGTGATACTAATAAAAGATTAAATCTACAAGCAACCCCTTCCGGTACTAATTCAGAATCTGAACCACAACCTGGCACATCGTCACAAGGGATGACTGACGAATCGCCGTTTTTCACCCCAAATCCTTTTCAGATTTTACATAATGAAAAAGAAAACATGGAATCTACTCCTACACCTAGTGAACCACGGCCTCCTCCAATATTTGTCAAAAATATTAGAAATTTCCAGTTGTTGTGTGCGCAATTGAACAAAATTACCGAATCTACCAGCTACTACTGTATGAGTAGAATCAATGATACCAAAATATCTCCTACTACTGCCGAGACATATAGAAAAATAGTGAAATACCTAACTGAAACCAAAGCAGATTTCCATACCTATCAGCTACGCCAAGAGAGAGCTTTAAGGGTTGTAATCAGAAACTTACACCCCTCGACACCAGTTGAAGCTATTAAAGAAGAACTAACGGAGATGGGCTATAAAGTGCGGCAAGTCACTAACGTCCTAAAGGATAAAATTCCTCTACCTCTCTTTTTTGTGGATTTGGAACCAGCTGAAGGAGTTGAAAAAATCTATGACCTCAATAGATTGTACTATTCCAGTGTAAGAGTTGAAAAACCTTACACAAAGAGAGAGATAATTCAGTGCCATAATTGTCAAGCATATGGTCATACTAAAAGTTATTGTCATCACATACCTCGATGCGTGAAATGCGGTGAACAGCACAAGTCTGTGGAGTGTACAAAACCAAAATCAACACCAGCTGTATGTGCTCATTGCCTGAAGGACCACCCGGCCAACTATAAAGGATGCCAAATCTATAAGGAGCTGAGGACCAGGTTTCAAAAACCTCAAGTACTGGATGAAACAGCAAGACAAGTAAGAAACAGAAGAGAACCCTCAAAACTTATTGATGCAAATTTATCATTTGCCCACTTACTTGGAGGTGGGAATCAAAGTACTGAAGCCGTGGCCCTGCCGGAACTACAAAATGTACCTCAATCCATTCCACATATACCTCTTTCTCAAAATGTAACCAATCCTAAGAATCCTAATCCACCACAAATCTCTCATATTCCTCCTCCTTCAAACGCCACAGACCTTACCAGTTTGATGACATCCTTTATTTCCGAAATTAAATCCCTTGTTATGCCCCTAATATCACTCCTTACGAATCTCGTAACAAATCTCATTCCTGCCTTAAAAAAACCATAAATGACCTCACCTAATTCCTTATCCATTCTCCTTTGGAATGCGAATGGTGTTAGAACTCACACTGACGAACTTACAGCCGTACTGCAGGACAAAAACATTGATGTTGCACTCATTACTGAAACTAGACTAACCACTAAACAGTACTTTAAAATATCAGGATACACGACATACCGGACAGACCATCCAGACGGCAAAGCCCATGCCGGTACTGCTGTCATAGTCCGCCGATCCCTCACCCATCACTTACACCCAATTTCCGCCCACGATTACCTACAAGCAACTTCCATCGTTATCAAAACCTTTTCCTTTCCGCTTATCATCGCATCAGCATACTGCCCTCCTAAACATCCCATTTCCTCTGCCCAATTTGGTTCCTTCCTCAACTCCTTGGGTAATCACTTCATTTTGGGTGCAGACTTAAACGCTAAGAACCAACAGTGGGGTTCTAGAACCACCAATTCTCGTGGACGGACATTGCAGTCTGCACTCAACTCCCGACGCTTTCATCTCCTACCTCCCGATTCTCCTACCTACTGGCCAACAGATCCTAACCGTAATCCTGACATCCTCGACTTCTTCATCCACAGCGGATTAGGCTCTCTGAATTTTTCCATAGCTCGCCTTGATGAACTATCCTCTGATCATAGTCCATTGATTCTAAATGTATCCATAACACCTATTCCTAAACCTATCCCACCGTCATTCATTAGGGGCCCTGTCAACTGGAACCTCTTCCGCGAAATTCTCACTAGTGATATTGACCTCAGAGTGATTCTCAAAACCCCAAATGACCTTGACGACGCCGTATATTCCTTTACAACCGCTATTCAACAAGCCGCCTGGACTGCCTCCTCTCCCAAACAATCCCAAATAATTCCTTACAAAAGCCATTTACCACAACACCTGACAGACCTCATCAACAGCAAACGCCGAGCTAGAACATTATGGCAACGCACCCGCCACCCAGAAGATCGCCGCTCCTATAATTTTTTTTGTAGAAAATTAAAGCGGGAGTTGGCGATCTTCCGTTCCCAATCCTACAATATCTACCTTTCCTCTCTCTCGACTCGTGACAATTCCCTGTGGAATGTCACGAAGAGAATCCTAAAATCCCACACCATTTCCCATCCTCTCCGGCGCTGTGATGGTTCCTGGGCTGCTTCTGACAAGCATAAGGCCGAGGAATTCGCACAGCACCTTTCCAAAGTTTTTACTCCTCATCCAGAGCTTAATCCAACCCATACTGCAGCAGTTGAAGAGTTCCTCACGTCACCAATACCACTATCCTTACCACCTAAAGCAGTTAATCCCTCTGAGGTCAGATATCTTCTTAAAAAGCTTCCTCTCCGCAAATCTCCTGGATACGATCTCCTTACTCCCCAAATCTTAAGACAACTTCCACCTAAAGCCATTACATTCCTTACATATCTCTATAACTGTATCCTACGCACTACCTATTTTCCTCTCTTATGGAAACATTCAACTATGATCCTTTTCCTAAAACCAGGCAAACCTTCTAACAACACGTCATCTTACAGACCTATCAGCCTACTTCCGATCCTCTCAAAAATTTTCGAAAAGCTCCTACTAAAACGAATCCTAGCCAAATTTCAAAATTTTCCTTCACATCAGTTCGGATTTCGTCCTCAACATTCCACGGTTCAGCAAGGACTCCGAGTTGTAGACCACATTTCCTCCGCCCTTGAGTGCAAGGAGTATTGTTCGGGTGCCTTTCTGGACATAGCTCAAGCTTTTGACCGGGTGTGGCACCCGGGACTGCTCTTTAAGCTCAAAACCCATTTACCTCAATCCTTATACCTAATCCTCCGATCCTATTTATCCAACCGCTCCTTCCGAGTTCGCTGTGGTTCCGAATTTTCCGAACAATATACTGTTGAGGCCGGTGTTCCTCAAGGCAGCGTCTTAGGACCCGTCCTCTACATCCTCTTCACCGCCGATATCCCTACCGACCCCAATACCTTTCTGGCAACATTTGCTGATGACACAGCCATTTTATCATCTAATTCCGATCCTGAAGCAGCATCGCTAAATCTCCAAAAGCACCTTTCCCTTGTCGAAGACTGGTGCAATGCTTGGCGCATTAAGGTGAACGAAAGCAAATGCACTCACGTCACATTCACCCTTCGACGCAAATCCTGTCCAACGGTTAATTTCAATTCCATACCGCTTCCTTCCTCAGACACAGTCCGGTATCTCGGCTTTTTACTAGACAAAAGACTGACGTGGAACCCACATACAAGACTAAAAAGAAAAGAACTCAACCGCAGATTCGGCCAGTTATACAGACTACTAAACAGAAAATCTCATCTTACAGTTGACAACAAATTACTAATATACAAGACAGTACTGAAACCTATATGGACCTACGGACTTGAACTGTGGGGGACAGCTAAACATTCTAACATTAAACGCATCCAATCCTTCCAATCCAAAGTCCTCCGAACAATAGTTAATGCTCCTTATTACGTTACCAACTGTACCCTACACCATGACCTTAATATTCCGTTTGTTTTAGACCTGGTACCATCCAAATTTTCCAAATTTCATCAGAACCTTAGTCATCATCCTAACCCTCTTGCACAATCCCTATCCAGCACCACCCATCCCTACAACCCTCCTCGAAGATTGAAACGGCAGTGGCCACGAGACCTATTGTAAACATTTAAACTGGAGTTCTGACAATGGTCAGATCCTCCACTCATGTGGCTACAGCGCCCTAACTCAGCCTCCACTGGCTCAGACCAGTGATGCGGCTGAGATAGAGGTGCTGGGATCTCTTGGATACCGCTTTTTCCTCCACAAGTGGAAAAAAAAAAAAAAAAAAAAAAAAAAAAAAAAAAAAAAAAAAAAAAAAAAAAAATTGTCTGCCAACGTTTGTAGGTTAGGCCCGTATTGTGAGTCATCATCAGGGCTAAAAAGATACAATAGGAATACAGTGAGTGTATAGTAGCATATTTATGTAAAAGAACAATTAAAGAGATTATATTTTATATTCTATTGAGTTAGAGGATGATTTATATAAAACATGTAAATATTGAGTTGTGTCACATGAAATGTCCGTTTTCAAGGTAAAGGATTTTTATTAAAAATACGATATGAAAACAAGATAATTTTATTCGAAGTATTTACCTTCTTTTTCTTCACATTTTTTCCCAACGTGACACTAACTTTTTTATCCCAGAACTGAAAAACTCTGAGCTTTGAAGTGAAACAAAATCTGAAAACGCACTTTTCACTTAATCATCATTTTCAGAAAGTTTTCCTTTGACGAAGATGTCTAAATTCCTGAACAGGTGTTAATCTGTTGGAGAAAAGTCGGGAGAATATGGTGGGTGCGGAAGAACTTCGTAGTCCAGATCTTTCAATTTCTGCACGGTATGTTTTGAAACATGGGGTCTTGCTGCCGCTTAGTGAGATCATGAGGTACCCATGTATCGAGCTTTTTTACTTTCCCAATACATTTTAAATGTCTGGAAACTGTAGATGCACTTGCATTTAGTTGTGCTGAGAGTCCTTTAACTGTTTGGTAGGGGTTTCCTTCTACTGTATGTTTGAGGACATCGTTGTCTATTACGGACGGAGGTATTCCTCAAGACACTCCCTTCCCCAAACGCCTTGCAAATATTTTTTGTAAATAGCGTCAGCTGCTGAATGGCCGAGTTTAAACTCGTACAAAAATATTACTCGAAAATCGCGTGTTTCCATTTTCATATTTAGAGGTATACTAAAAAGTGAGGTAATTGATTGGGAAGTTAATGTTTATAATACAAAGGTAGATGATTAGTAACTGTTTACTTTAAATATGTAAACATTCGGAAGAAATTAACAGAGACCTGCAAAATCCTTATCTATTTCAGCAACTATAAAAACGGACATTTCATGTGAAATAACCCAATAAGAAATAGATGGATAAAGAAATCGAGTAATTAAATTACAATGAACTTAGTATACTAATGAAATGGCTTTTCAGAATAAAATATGACTTAATTATATTATTTAATGGTATATTTAGTTGTTTTATTTAATTGTTTTGCCTTATTTCTTAGCAGAGTTGAACTTTGAACCGTTGATTCAGAAAGTTTCTTTGTGCAGTTATTATTAAAAAAAAACAATAATAAATCTCTCAATAAAACATTACACAGTTAATGAAAAAGTTGATATTGTCAGAAATATATTAAATGTTTATATTTAATTGTAATAGATCAAATTATGTACTTTTCGGCCAACTTAAATTGTTTAGTTTAAAATGCCTGTTATTAGTACATAATCAAAATCATTCGTGATCTTAAGACTTATGGAACAGAATGAATAATGAGGTAAGCATACGATAGCAGGTTGTATGACAAATAAAGTTATAAATTGAATATAACAGATTTAGAAATGACGTCATCGGCCCTAGACATCTTTTGTCACCGATGGCTGTGAAACCTCACTTCCTTTCTTAGCTTACTAAGTTTACTATTACGGTGTTTTTCTGTTTCGTTTTTTTGTTTTGCCGTTTTTTTTTTGTTTTTTTTTTGGCAAAGTTAAACTAAAACAAGTGGGGATCACTTGTAGCTGGGTGGTTAGCATAACAGCCTCCTAAGCCAAAGGTTACGGGTTCAAATACGCAGGTGGTCCTAGGATTTTTTAATGGGAGTAAAAAATCCTTAGTTATGCCGTCCTTCGGAGGGGACGTTAAAAGGTGGTCCCGAGCCTGTGCGATGTCAGGTACTCGTTAAAGATCCCTATCTTAATAAAACATGGATAGGCAAAATTTAGGACTCCCACTATAGCATTGTCCGATTAGCCATAGTAGCATAAAATTACGTTAAATAAATAATAAAAAAAAACTTCAAACAAGTGTTTGAGAAATGTTGTGCGATTATTAGTTTTTTCTTTTAAGGGTAACGTTGTTATATTTTTAATATATTACGTTTACATTTAAATCCCCCAAAATCAGCTTATAGGAAGGTCCGCTTTAAATCATGCCTTTAACATTTTCATTTTTAAATTGTCTTGATTTATTAAAACGCCTACAAAGATGTGGATGAAGCTCTCTATGTTGATGTAAAGCTAAATGATCATAAATATCAAAACACTTTAGTCCTTATTAAAATACTTCAAATTCTGGTAAATATTTGTCATCATCATAATCATTCCCCCTTCTACCGCTGTTCGGTGTGAGCGTCTTGCTTATAGAGTCTGGTCCAGTTGTCTCTCTCCTGCGCCAACTCTGCTCTCCTGTTCCAAATTTATTCCGCGTCTCCTGCATGCCTCCCTTACACTATCCTCCCAGGAGATGCGAGGCCTTCCTCTGGGTCTTTTTCCTTCCGTGCGGGTCTCGTAGGTCTTCCTTGCACTTCTGTCTGAATCCATCCTAAGAAGATGTCCAAACCATCTTAGTTTTTACTCCTCCAGTATGGTCTCCGCCGGTTCGACATCGAGATTAGTATAGTAGATTGCTAACTAAGAGAAGAACAGTATGGCTTTAGGAATCAGAGAAGCTCGCATGATCTTATCTTCACGATGTGGCAAATAACAGAAAATACTGTTGAGAAGTATAAAGAACTCTCCGTCTGTTTCGTGGACCTTCAGAAGGCTTTTGATAGAGTGAAAAAAGAAGATATAGAAAGGGCACTGTCTGAGCGAAGTTTGGACCGTGGAACAACCTTGGCAGTGATGAGTCTCTATAAAAAGATGAGGAATGTGATTAGGACTAGAAATCACATTTCAAAAGAATTTGAGACTACACTGGGTATCCAACAGGGCTGTAGCCCGAGTCCTTTGCTCTTCATCATGGTTCTGGACTTGGCACTGGAACTATCACCCTACCAAATATTCCCTGTTGGCCTTCGCTGACGACATCGTCTTACTAGCTGCCAACGATCGAGACCTCCAACACAGCATAAATGTCCTCCAAGAGGAATTATCCGCAATGAATATGAAGATCAATCCGGGAAGACTAAATGCTTGCGCCATGAAGTGGCCCAAAGGGTTGGACCGTCAGGCAAGATGTTCTGTCAGGCGGGGTTTCTTGGGGAAAAGAGATGTGACAAAGCGGACCAAGTTAGCTGTCTATAAATCGACATCCCCCCCTATTCTATCGTGCTCCTCAGAATCGTGGACTATCACCACAAAAAAACAGGAATCAGATACAAGCGATGGAGTAAATATTTGTAATCATTATATTCTGCGATATCCCTTGTCGTGGAGTGAGGGTGGTCTGTGATCAATACTTGAATTTAGTTATCATCAACGGTTGAACCAGCTACCGACGGTGCTTTCTCCTAATGCAAGTTTTTTAAATCGTCTGTGCAGTGAATTTTCCATTTCGCAAATAAAAAATCATTAAATGGTGTTTTGTTTTTTTAAATTTTGAGCCAGCAAAATGCCACTTAAAGATAAGGACTCTCGGTTGAAACTGATGCATAAAAGAATACTTAACCAGTATTGATCAAGTAAACATGATTTGATATAAACAGAGAGGATTAAATTGAAATATTGAAAAACACAACAAACTTATTTTACAACCTTGGAGGACTCCTGCTCCAGAACGTGGCATATTATATATTATCGTACAATAAAAATCAATAATGGTTTTTCCTCGAGAAAGCTTTATTCAAGCAGGATATTGACTAGCCTTTTCTCTGGCGTGATTAATGCCGGGCCGTGTGGGAGCGAGATAAAGTCTTGTTTCTAGGTCGTTCATGCCGGGGTCGTTCAATAATCCCGAGAGCTACCTCCCTGCACTTTAATCTTAAGCCGTCTCTACCTCTTTCCCATCGTTCATTTTATAATAACCAAGCAGTAATATTTATTGTTTGTGTTTCAGGTCGAAAAAACTTGAGGTCATTAACGTCCAAGAAACTCATTTTGATTAGAATGAATTCCATTAATGGTTTAATTTTTATAATAAATGTTTCGGAGGGATTCGATTTACAACAAATATATAAGTAAACAAATTAAAAAAATAATATAAATTTATTTTTTTAACCTTCATATTTTTTACTAGTGAATGGGATGGGGTAGGTTTTGTAGATCTTGTGGCGTTGTAGGCGAGGTGGACTGAGTAGTATCCATTGGGATCTGTTAATGGCTTCATTCCTGTTTTCTGTTTATGACAAGAGGTCTCCCATCCAACGTTTCAGCCTTCGACGGATGATGTGAGGCATGTCGGTAGTGGCCAAGTCCAGGGGTAAAAGTTTTCTTATTATCATGTTGTTCCAACATTTCATTAAAAATCTGGTGCGGGCAACACACGACTTTCACTTTTACTACGTTTATTTAAGCTAATTGCCTCATTTCTCCCTAGGTTGAAGTCCAATAAAAATTACAATATTTTCTTGATTAGTTCTGTGGAATATCTCAGGTAAAACAAAGAAAAATCTGGTGCGGGCAACACACGACTTTCACTTACCTCCATTTTTAAAATCAATGAAAGAATATTCAAAAACAGTTAGAGATAAAAATACGTGAAACTATTGAGGAATTAATTAAATTGAATTTATATAGAAACATGTGTTTTATTCGAAAATCTATTATATTATTATCTGAAACAATCAGTTAGTTTTATGTTCATTTCATCACTCTCTATTAACTTTTAAAAGCTTGTGTATGAGATAATATTTTTTCTAAAATCTTTAGCTTTCCAACGGTATATCGTACATGTATATTACTGCTCTTATGTTTAAAAACGAAAAATTGCATTACAAAAATATTTTTTCTGTTTTCTCCTTTAGTTGGGTATCGAATTTATTCAATTTATATATTTACCTGTTTTTCATCAGCGTTAACAAGATAATATAGTTATTTTTATTGAATCTACAAAATTAAAGGTACTTAAGGGGAAGAAAATTTAAAATTTCAGCATTTAAGCCCTTTCAGACCATTTTAATCAGAATAAAACCTACATGATATTAAAGCCCATTAAATTTTACATCGATATAGCGAGTTTAATCAAAATCGTCGGAACCGTTTTCGAGAAAATCGAAAAAAGGTGCAAAATGCATGGTATAAAGTGCCTCTTCTGGTAAGCTCGTTTTGATGAAAAAGGTTTTGTCACGTCTCGGGCGTTTAGTCTTAAATATGAAATTTCAGTTTCATAGAAGTTACCGTTTCCGCCCGGGAGTTACCACAAACACAGAGACCTTTTTGCGGGATTTGGTTATTTGGACTCAGGGTTTGACCCTAAAACGTGTATTTCCGTTGAAAACTGGAATTCGAAAATTTTCACGATCGCAATATATAGTAATTACTATATATAGTAAGGGGAAGTAAAAATAGACTGTCCAGGATTTTTTTTACGCAACCCATTCGTAACATATTTCCTAATATACTAAATTTGTTATAAAATATGTTTCATTCTATTATCAGCTCGGTGCAGATTGTTTCAAGTTCGGATCTTCTACTAATACATGTTTTTTTAATATTGAAAGATTAATCATTACAACTGCTTACAATGGAAAAAGTAGGGGTATAGTCTCATACACAAGACACCCCTAACGATAATAGATTTATAATTGTTCCTAAGAATTGAATAATGAAATTAAATTGATAATAGAACGAATGAATAAAATGCAAATTAAAGATAAAAAAAAATGATAAAAATGAAAAGTAATGAATATACAGAAAAATATAAATGTGCTCTAAGAATATAAATTATAAAAGTAAAATCGATTTAAGTCTTTAAAAAAAAAAAAAAAAAAAAAAAAAATATATATATATATATATATATATATATATATATATATATATATAAAATAAAAAAAATAAATAAATAATAATATCAAAATAAAAATAAACCAACAAGATTAAATAATGAGGCTTATAAAACTAAATAATAATATTTACAACAGAATTTCGTCTTGTAGAAGCCTGGGTTTGAGTCTGCGAGGTGAAGTTGGAACTCCTATGATGTAGGCTACTGCACCTCTAACTGCTAGTAGCTGGGAGTAGGGGTGAGCATAATCGAATGACGATTATAGGATCATTCGATTATTTCAATCATTCGAATTAATCGATTATCAGATTAATCAGTTTGGATAAACGTATGATCATTCGAATTGAATTATTTAACGATAATCGAGAGATTATAAGGAGCTTAGACAATCGAACGACCTTTCTTTTTTTTTTTTTCTTCACATAAATTCAGGAATTGTGGCATATCGTCTCTCATAATGCATATTAATAATTCGATCATTCGATTATTTAAATCATCGAAGTCCGATCATCCGATTATGACGATCATTCGATTATGCCCACCCCTAGCTGGGAGTGGTATTTTCTTATTGTATTGGTATTCGATATGTAGCTAGCGGTGGATCTGACCATTTCTAATGAATCATGGGGCATCTACGGCTATTCTTAATACTTGATACATGAATTTGATGTTGTTTAAGTAGACTTTATGTTGAATACGGTTGTGTTCGTATATTCACTGACTTCTGAATCCAATGATAGGCTACTCATTGCGTCTCAAGACCTCATAGTCTGTAACAATCCTGTTTTGAGATTTTGGTTATTAATATTAATTTATAATTATCATGAATAACTGATTTTTTTTTTTTTATTTTACAGGTAAGAATCTGCTTCAGTTGTTCACGAGAGGTAGTTGTAAGTTTCATCTTGAATTTTAGCTTAAATTTAAATAGCTTAATATAAAATAAATTCATAAGTTAATGTATCACCGCCCATGCGGAAACTACCATTTACGTGTTTTTAGGCGGAAATGTTGGACCATTGATCAAATATATAAATATATTCCTTGTAAGGAAACTAACATAAACTTCACATATTAGAGAAAAAGTCGATTCTAGCGCAAATCAAGAGTTTAAAAAAAATCACTTCTATAGGCAGTCACTATGACTGCCTGAATTGTAATTTTTTTTTTTTTTTTTTTTTTTTTTGTGTAATATTCAATAATGTAATATAGATTAAACTAAGTAATTATGGTAGATCACAATTTCTTATGAATTATTATTCTATTTAGAATAAATTATCACATCGTAACTCAATGTTTTTTATTTAATGTTATGTTTTTTATTGAATGTTGTGTACTGCGCGCATCAAGTTTTCTTATTTGGCTACATTCCAAAGCTTATGTTGTGACAAAGTCATTATCTAATGTTATAAAACAAACAAGATTAACTTTATAGCATATCGTTACGCAACGCCTCAATAATCCCAAAGCCTTACGTAACGTCAGCTGATATTGGGATCAAGTAAACATTGGAAATTTAGAAAAAAAAACAAAGCAAAAACAGTATATTTTTTTTATTTTTGACGTGGTTAGTGATTTTTTTTGCAAAAAAACCTCGCACGATTCATGTATTAAAAAAAATAAAACTAAAAATCAGAAAATATTTTTTTTTTTTGTGATTATAATACATTAGCCTAAATGGCATATGGTGAAATAAAATTGAGGTTACATTGCGATTGTAGGAAAAATTATATAAAAACCCTACGCATATTCATGTATTTATTCACCCTTTAATAGCCTATACTGCCCTGTCTAGTAACAAGAATCAATCACGCATATCACAGAAAAATTAAAATTCGTCTTGTTCATTAATTCCTAACAGGTAGCGAACACATCACAGACCCCTGATTGTTTCTAACTTACAAAACTTTCAACAGCCGCACAGGGGACTAAATCACCAATTAAGGTGGACAAAAGTCAAGTAATAAGTTTGGAATTTTCCAGTGCTTCACCTTTTTATTATTAGTTGGCAAGACCATTAATACTAATATTACCTCGATACCGTGTTTACAAATAAATAGTAAATGAATGAATCATTCCTGTTCACACAAGTGCCTAATAACCAACAGTGGGATCATTTTTATTCGATGGTCATTAATTCTGTTTAAGGTGTATTTAGAGCAAAGTCTTTTTGCTTTTATTTAACAATAGACATTGCTAAGACAGGTAAGGCATTATATTTCCAAACTCGTTATTGAATATAAATTGCAATCTCACCTGTAAAGTCGATTTAGCAATTTGTAAATGTACGCCCTTATTCAATAACGAAAAACTATATAACCCCAAGTTACCCAAGGATTTGTTTCACCAATCCTTCTAGTCTATAGATATTACAAAGAATTTTTGCGTTTTGGGTGATACATCATTTTTTTTCAGACTCAACACTACGAATCAAAAATTTTACAATCTATAATTTCAAGAATTTCCTAAACCATATAAAATACATCTATTAGCAGATTTTAGCAACTCCGAGTCAAAATTAGATTTTTTTTTCCCCTTATTCTGGGACTTCAAACGTAAAATATAGGGGAGTTTTAGATTTTAGCAAATAAATTTGATGTTTGACCACAGTGCGCTCGCTAATCGTGTCAAAAAATTGATTAGATTTATAATTTTTTAAATATTTTTTTCCGTAATCTGGGACCCTAAAGGTTAAATATAGACAAGTTTCAGAATTTTGTCCACCCAAATCGGTCATATATCCCACTGTGAGCCGACCAGGATTGATCCCTGTCATAATTAAACCTCAATAGTCGAAATTTAGGACTCCCATTGTAGCATCGTAAGCTTAGCCACGGTAGCATAAAGTGACATCACATGAATAAGCCAACAAACTACCCATTATGTAGAGTCACGTGTCGAAATGTGGTTAGTATAATGGACACGAAAGGTTCACAGAAGGCCTCGACAATTTCGTATTGATGCAAGGAAGAGAGTTAGATGGAGATGGTGCTTGCCGTGGTAGAAGCACGTACCGCAGCACCAGGTATGAGGTCAGGGGGCGAACCCGATCCTACCAATTAGCAGAGAGGAAAATATTCCGCGTGGTAGTAGCACAACAGCAGCGAAGAGGATTACTCATAGGTACACATGGGTAGAAGCCATGCACCCCATCCTATGAGGGGGGGTAGGAAGGCTAAAGGAGAGAAGCTAGATGAAGGATATGAAACAAACATAGTTCACAATATGATATTGGGTTGTGTCACATGGACATTCCATGGACAAACATGAAATGTCCGTTTTCAAGGTAAAGGATTTGTATTAAAAATACGATATGAAAACAAGATAATTTTATTCGAAGTATTTACCTTCTTTTTCTACACATTTTTCCCTACGTGACACCAATTTTTTTATCCCCGAACTGAAAAACTCTGATCTTTGAAGTGAAACGAAATCCGAAAACGCACATGTCACTTGATCATCATTTTGAAAACGTTTTCCTTTGTCGAAATTGTCTAAATTCCTGAACAGGTGGTAATCTGTTGGAGACAAGTCGGGAGAATATGGTGGGTGCGGAAGAACTTCGTAGCCCAGTTCTTTCAATTTTTGCACGGTATGTTTTGAAATATGGGGGTCTTGCTGCCGCTCAGTGAGATCATGAGGTACCCATGTAACGAGCTTTTTTACTTTCCCAATACACTTTAAATGTCTGGAAACGGTAGATGCACTTGCATTTAGTTGTGCTGAGAGTCCTTTAACTGTTTGGTAGGGGTTCCCTTCTACTGTATGTTTGAGGACATCGTTGTCTATTACGGACGGAGGTATTCCTCAAGACACTCCCTTCCCCAAACGCCTTGCAAATATTTCTGTCGGCCTCAGCTGCTGAATGGCCGAGTTTAAACCCGTACAAAAGTATTACTCGAAAATCGCTTGTTTCCATGTTCATATTTGGAGGTATACTAAAAAGTGGGTAATTGATTGGGAAGCTAATGCTTATAATACAAAGGTAGAGGATTAGTAACTGTTTACTTTAAATATGTAAACATTGGGAAGAAAACAACAGAGACCTGCAAAATCCTTCATGTATTTCAGAAACTATAAAAACGGACATTTCATGTGAAACAACCAGTAACGGACTATTGTAGTACTGTCTTAAAGATGCCACCATACCGCAGGTAATTAAGACAGATGTACACCACAGATTATTGATACAATTTTGTAACACTGGCACTTTAATCGAAAAAATCAATAACTGTTTCATTTTCTCCGACAAAAAGAAATAACTGTATATTTGTTTTGGAATCCGCTTGTAGTTTATGACCCCATTGGCTGGTTTCCTCGCATCCATCTTGATTGATTTCTCGGAAAAGAGCTTGTTAGAAAACAGGAAAACTATTCTTTCCTGCTAAATGTTTGATGAACTAATCCTTGGGTAACGACTCCATTACTTATCTTATCTGCCGTCAATAACTTATATTTAATTTTAACATGACAATTATTTTCCTCTTGTAATGTATGAAATACTTTCCTTAACTAATAATTTAAAAATCATGAACTATTTTAAATAGTCCAGGAAAAGAAATAAAGATCTTAAAACAAGATTTAATGGGCTAAAATGTTTACTTATAACATCACTACATCACATGAATAAGGATCATCTGTGGTGTATTGGATAGAATAAAAGCATTCTACGCCCAAGGCTAACGGGACTAGGATTGTTTAAAGGAAGAATAAATTCCTGGGCTGTACTGTCCTTCGGAGGGAATGTAATGTGGTGGTCCCGAGCCGAGTCAGGTATTTGTTACAGATAAGCCTGTGGAAAATTGTCGCTCTCACGAACTTTATGAGGCTGCACTACACGGCGAGAGAACAGGTTGGTGAAAATTCGGGAGATTTGGTGATAGTGAATTATTATACACTCTCACATACTTTTTACCTATATATGAAGGGTGACCTTGCTGTTGATCGCCTAAGAAAACTAAGTGACCTAACCTATATATGAAATATATAGTAAGAGAAAGTATTGCGATCATGAAAACTTTCGAATTCCAGTTTTCAACGGAAATACACGTTTTAAGGTCCTCTGAGTTTAAATGACCAAGTCCCGCAAAAAAGGTCTGTGTGCGTGTGGTAAGTCTAGCGCAAAAACTAAAAACCGTACGAAACAAAAATTTCATAATTAAGACAGCTATACGCCCGAAATGTTACAGCAACTTTTTTGTATCAAAATTCTCTGACCAGAAGAGCCACTTTATATCATGCATTATATATGCGGTACTTATCGCTCTAATATGGAAAAGAGGTTGGGTTTGGGTTCGCCGATAAAAGCCGTAACCCTTTTATACAGTTGCTCCTATCAAAAAAAATCTGGTGCGGGCAACACACGACTTTCACTTACATCAATTTGTAAAATCAATGAAAGAATTTTCTAATACAGTTAGAGATAAAAGAAAGTGATACTATTAAATAATTAATTAAATTGAATTTATATAGAAACATGTGTTTTATTAAAAAATCTATTATATTATTAACTAAAATAATCAGTTAGTTTTATCGTCTTTTCATCACTCTCTATTAACTTTTAAAAAGCTTGTTTATGAGATAATATTTTTTCTAAAATCTTTAGCTTTCCAACGGCATATTATACATGTATATCACTGCTCTTTAAATTCGCACAACATACATATTTACCTGTTTTTTATCAGTGCTAATAAGATAATATAGTTATTTTTATTGAATCAACGAAATTAAAGGTACTTTAGGGGAAGAAAATTAAAATGTCAGCAATTAAGCCCTGTCAGACCATTTTAATCCGAATGAAACCTACATGATATTAAATCGCATTAAATAGCGAGTTTATATCGAAAATCGTCGAAACCGCTTTCGAAAAAATCGAAACAAAGTGCAAAATGCATGGTATAAAGTGGCTCTTCTGGTAAGCTCGTTTTGATGAAAAAGGGTTTGTAACGTCTCGGGCGTATATTTTTCTTAAATAAGAAAATTCAGTTTCATAGGACTTTTCGTTTTCGCCTGGGAGTTACCACACACACAGACCTTTTTGAGGGACTTGGTCATTTGGACTCCGGGAACCCTAAAACGTGTATTTCCGTTTAAAACCTGGAATTCGAAAATTTTCACGCAATACTTTCCCTTAATATATATTTCATATGCAGGTAAGTGAAAGTAAAAATAATTGTGGTTTACGTTTTATTTTTTATCGTACGGCCAACAGCCTGGCCATAAAACTACAATATCCAATAATTTGGTGTTTCGCCCCAGTGTACCCCGGCGAACGGATCTTATCAATGTAGCGATCAGGTACACAAAGCCATACCAGCACACAACCGGTCCCCAACAGCTGGTCACTCCTACGTAATACCTGCAATTACCTCGTTATGCAAGGCCTGGTCTCTCTCCTCTTTTGAGCATGTCTCAATGGCAATTATACTTATGCAAGTATAATAATAATATATTGATAATTATTAAAATAAAATGAGTTTTTTTTTTTTACAACTTTCTAATTGTCCATTAATTTATTGTAAAATGGTACCACTTCACCCTGCATTATTAGTCATGCCTCAAGCTTGAGGTATAGTGAGGTGGGCTCAATGCCAAACATGGTCCCTCAACAAGCTTCATGATAGAAAACAAAAATCTGGTGCGGGCAACACTCGACTTTCACTTACCCCCATTTTTAAAATCAATAAAAGATTTTTCAAATACAGTTAGAGATAAAAATACGTGAAACTATTAAAGAATTAATCAAATGCAATTCATATAGAAACATGTGTTTTATTAAAAAATCGATTTTATTATTATCTTAAATAATCAGTTAGTTTTATCTTCTTTTCATCACTCTCCATTAACTTCTAAAAACTAGTGTATGAGATGATATTTTTTCTAAAATCTTTAGCTTTCCAACGGTATATCATACATGTATATTACTGCTCTTATGTTCAAAAACGATAAATTGCATTAAAAAAATATTTTTTCTGTTTTCTCCTTTAGTTGGGTATCGAATTTATTCAATTTATATATTTACCTGTTTTTCATCAGCGTTAACAAGATAATCTAGGTATTATTATTGAATCTACAAAATTAAAGGTACTTTAGGGGAAGAACATTTAAAATATCGGCATTTAAGCCCTGTCAGACCATTTTTATTCAAATAAAACCTACATGACATTAAAGCCCATTAAATTTTACATCGATATAGCGAGTTTAATCAAAATCGTCGGAACCGTTTTTGAGAAAATCGAAAAAAGGTGCAAAATGCATAGTATAAAGTGCCTCTTCTGTTAAGCTCATTTTGATGAAAAAAGTTTTGTCACGTCTCGGGCGTATAGTTGTCTTAAATATGAAATTTCAGTTTCATAGGAGCTACCGTTTCCGCCCGGGAGTTACCACACACACAAACACAGACACAGACCTTTTTGCGGGAGTTGGTTATTTGGACTCGGGGACCCTAAAACTAGTATTTCCGTTGAAAACTGGTATTCGAAAATTTTCACGATCGCAATACTTCCCCTTACTGTATATAGTAAGTGAAAGTAATAACAACATGCCAAAGAGCAATGGAGAGGAGCATGTTAGGCATAAGGAAAAGCCAAAAGCTAAACAGTCAAAAAATAAGAAAGGTTAGTGGTGTCACTGATGCAATCACATTTGTGAAAAAGATCAAATGGCAAAGGGCTGGTCATCTAATGAGGAAAAGTGATAAAAACTTGGCTAAAATACTGACTGAGTGGACCCCATTAGATGAGAAAAGGAACCGAGGCAGGCAAAGAAGAAGGTGGGTCGACGAATTCAAAAAGGCAGAAGGAGTGCTATGGTCACGTAATAGTCTAGGACAGAGAATTTTGGAAGATGAAGATGAGCGAACTCTTCAACTCAAGTACAGGTAGTTACCGTTAAAGACTCCTGAAAAGGAAGGTCTATGTACATATATGTATATAAAGAAAGAAGAAAAAAAAAAAAAAGTTTTTAAATATAAATGTTTATATGTCCATCAATAAAGACATTATTATTATCTCTCGGGAAACATGATTATGCCTTCATGTTGTCATGGTAGCAGTACGAATCTCTTTAGGTAAGGAAGCGCAAGAGCGCTAGTGTATCTACTGATAACGCGTTGTTTGAACGAAGCGATACCGAATAAAATCAGCAGGTTTTCCTTATAGGAAAGTGACTATGAGTGAGATCCGTCGGCTGGGAGTTGTTTAATTAACGGTTCTCGGAAGCTTTAATTGGTTCTAACGAAGGGCGTCTTCCAGATCCTGCATTTCTATTGGTTCTCCCGTCCTCCACAGCCTCATTGATCATTAAACCGGACACGTGACGAGTGAGTCATTGCCTTGTTGTTTTATTTATTTTTCTTTATTTTCATTTAACGTCACTTTATGCGGATGTGGTTAATCGGACGTTGCTACAGTGGGAGTCTTACGCACGAAAAGAATTGATTTTACTATTTCCAAGTATATAACCGATTTTAATATTTTAAGGATGTTTTACTTACACTTAGGGGAGCGGCGTGGTCCAGTGGATAGAGCGCTAGTCTGCTGTGCTCCGGGTCCTGGGTTCGAATCCCGGTTGTGACGGAATATTTATTTATTCTGTTATTTCAGCCGGGGGGACGATCCTGGGGTATGGAGACCCTCCTGGGGCAGACCCAGCCTCTATAAACTGGTTACTCAAAAATGGAGAAAAAAACCTGGCGGCTGAGAGGGGCTTCTCTCCGAATCACCTCATTGCACAGCTGTTGGCCTAGAAACAATACGAATCTCTATATGTACTGAGCCCCAAGACCCTTCATAAGTTCTTAGTAGTACAGCAGGTTGTATCTTTTTTTTTTTTTTTTTTTTTTTTTTTTTTTTTTTATCCATTGGGGAATTAAAAAGCTTCTATTGGGTTGCTTCGGCAAAGTTCGCTGTGTTTTTTTTACTGGTGATATCAATAAAAACTTCAGATTCTTGTAAACATTTTCAATCTATACTAATATTATAAAGTATATAGTATTCCAAATAACCACAAGTCCCGAACGAAATGACATTTTATACATATGCATTTTGCACCTTTTTACTTTCACTTATTATATATAGTAAGGGAAAGTATTGTGATGGTGAAAATTTTCGAATTCCAGTTTTCAACGGAAATACACGTTTTAGGGTCCCCTGTGTCCAAATAACCAAGTCCCGCCAAAAGGTCTGTGTGTGTGGTAACTCCCGGGCGGAAACGGTAAGTCCTATGAAACTGGAATTACATATTTAAGACAACTATACGTCTACCTTACAGCAGTAGTCGAAGTGGGAAATATTAGCGAGGTAACGAGTTTTCATGCGGAATAGGTGACGAAGGGAATACAGTCGCTTTAAGGTTGAAAAGATACGACGGGAGATTTTGGAAATATGATTTTTGAAGGATAGAGTTTGGTCGAAGGTTACTCCAGATTCCTGACAGTCGGGTGGAACTTTATAGGATTACTATTTAGGAACAGGGTTGGGATATGAGGAACAGTTTTCAGAAATATACCGTTGTAAACCTAAATATTTTGAAAATTATTATATAACATACAAAGTTACAGAATGTAATGCGAATTAACGAATTGCGCATCAACTAAAGTAAAATTGTTGTAGATAATATTTTCTATTGTTATTTTAATTAATCTAAAATTAATGTTCCCTTCGAAAGTATATAATTCTTTTTACTTTCACTTACTATATATAGTTAGGGAAAGTATTGCGATCGTGAAAATTTTCGAATTCCAGTTTTCAACGGAAATTCACGTTTTATGGTCCCCTGAGTCCAAATAACCAAGTCCCGCAAAAAGGTCTTTGTGTGTGTGTGTGGTAACTCCCGAGCGGAAACGGTAAGTCCTATGAAACTGAAATTTCATATTTAAGACAACTATACGCCCGAGACGTGACAACACTTTTTTCATCAAATGAACCTACCAGAAGATCCACTTTATACCATGCATTTTGCACCTTTTTTTCGATTTTCTCGGAAAAGGTTCCGACGATTTTGATTAAAGTCGCTATATCGATGTAAAATTTAATGGGCTTTAATATCATGTAGGTTTTATTCTGATTGAAATAGTCTGATAGGGCTTAAATGCTGATATTTTAAATTTTCTTTCTTTTCTTCCCCTAAAGTGCCTTTAATTTTGTAGATTCAATAAAAATTACTATATTATCTTATTAACGCTGATGAAAAACAGGTAATATATATAAATTGAATAATTTTTCGTTTTTGAACATAAGAGCAGTAATATACATGTATGATATACCGTTGGAAAGCTAAATATTTTAGAAAAAATATTATCTCATACACAAGCTTTTAAAAGTTAATAGAGAGTGATGAAATGAACATAAAACTAACTGATTATTTTAGATAATAATATAATAGATTTTTTAATAAAACACATGTTTCTATATAAATTCAATTTAATTAATTCCTTAATAGTTTCACGAATTTATATCTCTAACTGTTTTTTAAAATTCTTTCATTGATTTTAAAAATAGAGGTAAGTGAAAGTCGTGTGTTGCCCGCACCAGATTTTTAAAAATATGTAAACATTATTAGATCAAATTGAAATTTTGAAAAACGTTTTAAGTTATTTCACAACCCAATGCTTACCGCAAAATCTATGTATCTGATACAGATGTGTGTTTCGCAACAAGAACAAATAAACAAGGTGTTATCAGTTCGCGTAGATTCGTGTAGAATGTTCATATTTCCTATAATAAATGTTTTCAGTTTTTTTTTTTCTTTAATCGATCATAAAAGAGGCGTTCATCGATCGATACTAGTCATAACCGAATTTCTGTAAACAGTTAGTTATTAGATAAACTTTGATGAGATTTTTTTTTATGGGAGATTACAATCGTTTTGTCATGCATTTTTTTGGTTTATTATTTGTAATAATGAACCCAGTGTAATCGACCAAGAATGCGTAGTCCAACGAACAACACTAGTAAAAACTGGAATGTCTATAAAGAGTTATTAAATTAACTTTGATGGGATTTTTTTTCAATGATTGCATATTACAGTCGTATTGTCATGAATTTTTTTGGTGTTTTCATTTTTAATTTTGTGCCATTTTAAATGAGAAAGACAAAAATTCACCTCAAGAATTTTACGTTTTCACTGTTTCGTCAAGGCACGTGAAATCTAATAGACGTCTGTCCGCTATGAGAATTGAGGAATAAAAATTTTCTTCATACATAGCAAGGGAACAAAATCTGGTGCGGGCAACACACGACTTTCACTTACCTCCATTTTTAAAATCAATGAAAGAATTTTCAAACACACATAAAGATAAAAAACACGTGAAACTATTAAAGAATTAATTAAATTGAATTTATATAGAAACATGTGTTTTATTAAAAAATCTATTATATTATTATCTAAAATAATCAGTTAGCTTTGTGTTCATTTCATCACTCTCTATTAACTTTTAAAAGCTTGAGTATAAGATAATATTTTTTCTAAAATCTTTAGCTTTCCAACGGTATATCATACATGTATATTACTGCTGTTATGTTCAAAAACAAAAAATTGCATTAAAAAAATATTCTTTCTGTTTCTCCTTTATTTGGGTATCGAATTCATTCAATTTATATATTTATCTGTTTTTTATCAGTGTAACAAGATAATATAGTTATTTTTATAGAATCAGCAAAATTAAAGGTACTTTAGAGAAAGAAAATTTAAAATGTTGGCATTTAAGCCCTGTCATACCATTTTAATCCGAATGAAACCTAAATTATATTAAAGCCCATTAAATTTTACATCGATATAGCGAGTTTAATCAGAATCATCGGAACCGTTTTCGGTTCGAGAAAATCGAAAAAAAGGTTCAAAATGCATGGTATAATGTTTCGGTTTCCATCCAGGAGTTACCACACACACCTTTTTGCGGGACTTGGTTATTTGGACTCAGGGGACCCTAAAACGTGTATTTCCGTTGAAACTGGAATTCGAAAATTTTCACGATCGCAATACTTTCCCTTACTATATATAGTAAGTGAAAGTAAATAAGTAACCATTTAATATTCTTAGCATTGATGAAAAATTGATAAATGTACAACTTGAATTAATGTTAAAGTAAAATTGGGTCAATAGGAACACTCTATTGGTATCTTAAGCAATATAACAAATTGAACAATAGATCAAATCTTAGGTCCACATCCTCTCTATTACGTATTTACTGGGTGTGTGTTTATGAATAGTAGTTTTTGAAGAAAAAAATTATATTGCTGTTCCCAATCACCCCACAGTAAGGGTTAACAGGAATGAAATTGAAAATGTTATTGTGTTCCCATTTACAACATGTGGGGTGAATGAGAACAGTTTGAAATGCTTATTAAATTACTTTTTCTAAATGAAACCGTTTAAAAATAGAAATTAATATTAAGAAATAATGTTTTTATTATTCTGGAACATGTCCCTTTAGAATAAAATATACAGAATTTGCAAAATGTGCTTTGGAGTGTTATACTAAATTAAATACATATAAACAAGTTAATAATTACTGATATAAAATAGACATATTTAATTGTGAAGAAAAAAACAACCACAACGAAATAAAAGAAAAAGAAAAGCTTATTTACAATTCTATTGAGCCTGGATATTCATTAAGTGATTAAATATGCGGGATTTGAAGGTAGGAAGAGAATTGGAGTGACGGATGGAAGGAGGGATAGAAATCCATAGGATTGAAGATCGAATGAGAAAGGATCTTTCTGTACGGTGGGCCGTACTGTATAAATCTGAAGGCCTGGAGCGTGTACAAGGAGGTCAAAAATGTATGATGGACAGCGGGATTGGATAACCTGGTAAAAGAATGACGCAAGGAAATACTTGCGACGATTGGAAGGGTAAAGCCACTTCAACTCGCCATAAAATTGGGATACGGAGGGTTACCTAGAGACCCCGAAGATGAATCGAACAAAGCAATTAATTAAGCGTTTTATTTTTACCTCGAGATCCACAGAAACACCATCGTATACCGTACAGCAATAGTCGAAGTGGGGAAATATTAGCGAGGTAACGAGTTTTCATGCGGGAATAGGTGACGAAGGGAATACAGTCGCTTTAAGGTTGAAAAGGTACGGCGGGAGATTTCTGAAATATGATTTTTGAAGGATAGAGTTTGGTCGAAGGTTACTCCCAGATTCCTGACAGTCGGGTGGAACTTTATAGGATTACTATTTAGGAACAGGGTTGGGATATGAGGAACAGTTTTCAGAAATATACCGTTGTAAACCTAAATATTTTGAAAATTATTATATAACATACAAAGTTACAGAATGTAATGCGAATTAACGAATTGCGCATCAACTAAAGTAAAATTGTTGTAGATAATATTTTCTATTGTTATTTTAATTAATCTAAAATTAATGTTCCCTTCGAAAATTCTAAAAATTCTTTTTACTTTCACTTACTATATATAGTGAGGGAAAGTATTGCGATCGTGAAAATTTTTGAATTCCAGTTTTCAACGGAAATACACATTTTAGGGTCCCCTGAGTCCAAATAACCAAGTCCCGCAAAAAGGTATGTGTGTGTGTGTGGTAACTCCCGGGCCGAAACGTTAAGTCCTATGAAACAGAAATTTCATATTTAAGACAAATATACGCCCGAGACGTTACAAAACCTTTTTCATTAAAATGAGCTTACCAGAAGAGCCACTTTATACTATGTATTTTGCATCTTTTTTCGATTTTCTCGAAAAAGGTTGCGACGATTTTGATTAAACTCGCTATATCGATGTAAAATTTAATGGGCTTTAATATCATTTAGGTTTCATTCGGATAAAAATGGTCTGACAGGGCTTAAATGCCGAAATTTTCTTTCTGTAAAGTACCTTTAATTTTGTTGATTATATAAAAATAACTATATTATCTTCTTAGCATTGATAAATAACAGCTAAATATGCAAGTTGAGCGAATTTGAAAAACAACTAATGAAGAAAACTGCAAAAATATCATACCTTTGGAAAGCTAAAGATTTTAGAAAACATATTATCTTATACGCTAGCTTTTAAAAGTTAATAAAGAGTGATGAAAAGCCGATAAAACTATGTGATTATTTTTGATAATAATATAACGATAATATTTTTAATAAAATACATGTTTCTATAGAAATTCCATTTAATTCAATTTTTAATGGGTTCACTCATTTTTATCTCTTACTATATTTGAAAATTATTTAATCGATTTTAAAAATGGAGGTAAGTGAAAGTCGTATGTTGCCCGCACCAGATTTTTTCAACTTATACTTCATTTGAAATATGATTGTTTATTTATTTAACGTCACTTTATGCTAGTGTTGCTGATCGGACGATGCTACAGTGGGAGTCCTAAATTTTGCCTATCCAAGTTTTTATTAGGATAGGGATCTTTAACGAGTACCTGACATCACAAAGGCATAACTAAGCATGTTTTTTGCCCATTAAAACAGCCAAAGACCAACTGAGGGGTTCGTATCCGCAACCTTAGACATATAAAGCTGCTATGCTAGCCACTACACTACATGTGACCCGGATTTAAAATATGATTTTAAGATGGGAAGTAAGTGCATTTTGTATTTTGTGCTCTCCATATTTTTATTTTTTCCACCAACATTTAGACCTCCTTTGCTTACACCTTTATGTGAACTTTTGTGAACGAATATCGGGCATGCCAACTAGTGCAGTATAAGAAATATATAAACACATGCACGCACGGACACACACTAATTGAAGCGAAATGATTGGAGTGGACTAGATGATAATGCATGCGGTGTCCTTGATAAGTGCCGATACAGCACCGGAAGTGTAGGCATGATGTAACGCAGCTCACCCAACCAACGGAAAGAACATTATGTACCTTAATTATAAGTTATTATATGTCGCACAATTGTAATAGGGTTAGCAACGTTTTCCACAATTCATTTTAGTACGGCTGGTTTAATTTTTATGTCTCTTTTTCTGTTGAGTTTATTTTGTGAACTATTGGGTTGTGTCACATGAAATGTCCGTTTTCAAGGTAAAGGACTTTTATTAAAAATACGATATAAAAACAAGATAATTTTATTCGAAGTATTTACCTTCTTTTTCTACACATTTTTCCCAACGTGACACCAACGTTTTTATCCCCGAATTGAAAAACTCTGAGCTTTGAAGTGAAACAAAATCTAAAACGCACTTTTCACTCGATCATCATTTTCGAAAAGTTTTCATTTGACGAAGTTGTCTAAATTCCTGAACCTGTGGTAATCTGTTGGAGACAAGTCGGGAGAATATGGTGGGTGCGGAAGAACTTCGCTGATTTTTTAATAAAACATATATTTCCATTGAAATTCAATGTAATTAATTCTTAAACAATTTATTTTCATCTCTAATTGTATTTACAAATTGTTAAATTGATTTTAATAAGAGAGGTGGATGAAAGTCGAGTGTTGCAAGCACCACAATTTTTTTTTAAAATTATCTACATTTAGACATTGGTGTCGTTTTTTCATTCTAACCAATACAGATTCAAAACGGTTGGTCTAAGCAACAAATGCTATATGACAAATAATAATCTCTATTAAATTTCTGATTTGGCAACTTCCGTTCATTTTAGCTTCAAAAACTTCACATGTTTGTGGGTGAAAAAACTTATAAAAAATATATATATATGACAATGACACTTAAAGTTATACCAAATGTGAATGAGAGCAGAACATAGAAAATAGCCATTGCGAACCAAACCAACCGGAAGTAAATCTGTTGTAATCTCTATGACATTGGGGGCCCGCCATTAAACTTCCGGGGAAATAATATAATCTTCCTGTAATAACACCAAAACGTTCTTTATATAACTGTACATTATCCTACTACCATATAATAATGGCCAAAGCCTGAATGGTCTTATTAGGTCAAATACAATGGGGGCATAATTTAACATTGATTGGATAAAGGCAATCACACTCCGAGTTCTTACTTATTGATCACTATTAAATAAAGTTGACATAAACATCATCAAATGTGTGTTTTGGTAAGATTCCTTTTTCAGGTCAAGTACTGAATTAATTAAAAAAATAAATGTACTGATTATTGGAGGATTGCGTTCAAAGTCTTTAGTACATAAAATGATTATATAATATGGTAATATCTAAGTATTACAAGTTTTTTAATAATAAATTAAACTATTTTTTGATTGTTTAAAAAGTTCCCACTTCGACTACTTCGCACGTTGGGCATGCGCAGTACACTGTTGACGCATGCGCAATGCTGTTTTCTGATCTTAAATTTTTCTTGCGCCTGTTCAATTAGTCATGGTGGAAACAGACCTTTTAAAAATAGACATATGATCTGATTGACTGACTTTTTTTTCTATTCTCCTATCTAAATAGACTGTCAAGAAAATGCTCGTAGATATCAACTATTAAAACACTTACTTGACAAACGATCAAAACTCCCTCTTTACTTCAAAAAACTCATTTACACAACCATCATCAGACCTATTTGGACTTATGGCATTGAGCTATCCAATCCTTGCAATCCAAAATCCTTCGACAAATCCTCGACCCTTACTTTGTTACCAACAAACTCATCCATAGAGACCTGAATATCCCACTAGTTGCAGAAGTTGCCAAAAACAGATTCACCTCCTTACCTATATACCTTTCATTCCAAATCACCTGCACATAAAACCCGGTTGTCCGTATCCTCTCATCGGTATCTATTCCCGATAATCCTTCGAGACGTTTGAAATGACGGTGGCCTCGAGACCTGCTGAACAAATGAACATTGAAGTGTTACCGCTGGGTAGATTCTTCTCAGGACTTTTTCAAGCCCATTTTCTGTAAGTAGCTCATTTACTTATTGTTCTATGTACAGTTGTAAATTTCAATAAAAGAATAAATAAATAAAAAATTAAGAAAAATAATACACAATGAAAACAGCTATAAGAAATAAATAATGTTGCTTTTCAATTGCTAGAGCAGTGGTTGCCAGCTAGTTGTCACACACACCTGCGGGGTGATCCCTACAGCAAGTTTAATATATACAACAATTCGATTCGTATTGCTTGAAAATACATCATACAAATAATATCTAAATGTTTTGGGTAGAAATATCTAACTCTTTGGGATTTTCCATATATCACTTTACAACTATTTTATTTCTCTCTTTGAGGTTTTCCCATCCAATATTCTTATTAATGTTAAATGTAATATGATAATTTATAGTTATTGTTGCGAATGCTGTTTTAGCTATCAAAGTTAACGATACAGAAGATTCAGCTGACAGGTAAGGAGCTCGTTCAAGAACGAGACCCTCCCATAAAGAATGGGATTGCATTGAGATAGATGCACCTCAAGGCCTTGCCTTGCATCATTGCATACTTCTCCTACCTCTATGGGCAAAGAATTAAGTAGCAGAAATAATTACACCTCGCGATAATTATTCAATGTTACCGAGCGTGTCAGCATACAAGGCCGGATTTAACTGCCATAAAGTGCTACACTGTGATATTTCTTTGATAGTTATAAAAGTACTCTCACGACAGTAGCAGGAGAGAGGAAAAGGTATCATTATTTTTAATAAAGGGATGTATTAGTGCCTCCAACCGGCTAACTTTCACTTACCTAATTCATAAAATCAATTTTGTGATAAACTTAAAATTGTAATTAGATGAGGAAGATGGTTGGGGGTGCGGTCATAAATTAGAAACACATATTTAAAACAAGTGCTATTTTACCATTGTGGATGTAATTAGTCGACCGTTGAGAATTACTGGAAAGCATTAGTCCGGGTGGCGGTCATTAAATGAAACAACTAAATAGTTTCAACTATTTATTGTTTGCCAACGTTTCGACCCCCTTTGTGGGTCATCATCAGGGTGTATGGTGGGAGAATGGAAACTGAATTTGAGAATGGAAACTCAGTTTCCATTCTCTCACCATGCGCCCTGATGATGACCCACAAAGAGGGTCGAATTGTTGGCAAACAATAAATAGTTGAAACTATTTAGTTGTTTCATTTAATGACCGCCACCCGGACTAATTCCTTCTAGTAAGTGCTATTTTAATTATGTGCCGATGTTTCGGCCTATGGATCTTCATCAGGGTTGACTATGAGACGTTGCCTAAAGAAGTCATGTGACAAGTGTGTTTCTAATTTATGACCGCACCCCCAACCATCTTCCTCATCTAATTTCTCAACGGTCAACAAAAACTCCATCATTAAAATTGTAATAAGATTTATGCTAGAGAATTTGGTTAAGGGTACGGTCATCAAGATAAACACACTAATAAGATTACTTATTTTATTTTTTGCCGATGCACAGTGGAAAATATGTACGATTTAGGTGGACAAAAGTCTGAAACTTTTGTATTTTAACCTTTGATTGAACCCATTGTATCGTTTTGAAATTAGCAATGGTGATAAGCCATTTTCCTTTGAATTATTTATAGTTTTTCATATTAGTTAATTGTCTATAAACAGCTATATAAACAGTTATACCCTAATACAGTCTTTTTTTATTCAGCGATAATACAATCTGCCACCTACTGGAGCAATGAGGATTACAGCTAGAAGAAACCATTTATCCCATATTTATATCGTAAATGAAAAAAAAAATGAATAAAATTAAATAAATAAAAAAAAATACAAGAATAATTAATTAAGACTAAATAAAGAAGAAAAGAGATATATGTATATAAAATAAAATAAATAATATATATAAAGAAAATAATAATAACCTTGATAACATTCATACCTATTTACAATACGTAGTTAAAATAGTTTAGTATATAGTCATCTAGAAATAATAAACCATTGTGCAATAATTTGCAGCTGTTTTTTAGTTTCGACATTAACATTATGGGCTACTCCACAATACCATCTAAACACAAAGTTAACATCGCATGCTAGGTTTCAAAGTGATAGCCTATTAAATATGTTTAACGTCCACTACTCGGGGATGGAGAAAAAAATCAATGCCACTAGAATAAATTATATTTTTACTAGAATTGTACTGTTGTGTAACGATTTGCAGCCCTCTCTCCTTGAGTGAAGTTTCTTTTGAGATTTTTCCGAATCTGGAATTCTTTATATCTTTCGGACAATTTTTTTTTTTTTTTTTTAAATATTATGTAACCATAAACATGTCTCGTGACAAATATGCAAAAAAAAAAAAGAACACGTGTGTTATGTGGTCAATTGGAAGGATTGGATGACAAACTAATAAGAAAGAATGTTAATTATTAAATTTTTTTTAACGTTGGGATATCTTATACAATGGTAATTAACATTCATGGCCACAGCTGAGTTGTTGCCACGGCAATGCAATCAGTTTTATTGCTAATTAGGTCGGCCGCCATCTTGGTCGGTACATATTACTATATCTCCCGTACCATCTTATAGCAGTCCATTAGAGATCCAATCAATATCCTAGCAGTCCATTCTACTTTGATAAAAAAAAAAAAATCTGGTGCACACAACACACGACTTTCTCTTACCTCCGTTGTTAAAATGAATTTAAGAATTTACAAATAAAGTTAGGGATGAAAATAAAATTGAGTGGTTGATTTCCAAAAGGTACTAAAGGACATTTTTTTCAAAGTTGATATTTTTACATATTTCTATTCTAATGGTTTAGTTTTATCTAAATCTGTCATCAAATTTCATCTAAAAAAATTTAAAAACGTATTTATAAATTGCATTTCATTCCAAAAGGTACTAAATCCACATTTTATTTCATTCCAAAAGGTACTATATCCCTGTTTCGTTCCAAAAGGTACTATATCCTATGTAAACAGATATAACCTTTCCTTCATTTCCTTCCAAAAGATACTATATTTCCTAATATACGGCAGAAGCAGCTAATCCCGTAATATATCACCATTAATTTATTGTTTTCATCATTTTATGCATTTTTATTGGTTCATTTAGCTCGTCTTGAACCACCGCTATTATTTTGATCACTGGTTTTAACTTAATAATCAGTTTTGAGGCTATTTGAAACAACTAGCGTCGCTTTGGTTCTTTTTAGTTGTCAAGTGAATTAAGTTTTTTCATAGTATTTCTTCTTGCAGCAACATAAATTTGGTTTAAAATTTTTCATAAACTCTCATTTTAATAGAATAATGGTATTTGATGCAGCAAACGGTTGGAATTAGCATTCCGCGAACTTGCTAAATATGTGAAGGAAATCCGTGCCTGATCTAACGTAATAGTACATTTTTTATGTAAAATAAAAGCTCAAAAGTTATTATTTATCAGTATCTATAGTTAAATATTGTTTACACGTCGTTAATAATATAGTTAAATTCGGAAGAAATGAACAGAGACCTGCAAAATCGTTTATGTATTTCAGAAAATATAAACACGAACATTTCATGTGATGGGCTGTGAATCCCCATTTAATTACATCCTTATTAAAGTCCCGCCGGAACTGGAATTCGAACTCACCACCTTTAGCGTGCGTGACTAGCGGGCTAGCCACTCAGCCATCGGGCCCTCTGGTACTTCAGAGGAAGAAAATTTTAAAATTCGCCATTTAAGTCCTGTCAGATTATTTCAATCAGAATGAAAACTACATCGTATTAAAGTCCATTAAATTTTACATCGATATAGCGAGTTTAACAAATTCACGCCGGAATGACTCACTGGTGGGTTACACTTGTCTGTTCCGTAGGGCAGGGTGACCTAACGGTGGGTCAAGCTTAACTATCCCGTGGGACGACGTGCTTCACAGGAGGCACTTTTTTTTAGAAATTAAGTACATTTTATTATTTCTTCATATTATATATTGTAGGAATTAACAAGCAGCGGGTTTATTTATTAAATATTTTATAACTTTCAACATCCCCCCTCAAAGGACACTTATCGGTTAATTTTACTTGATAATTCTTCTTAAGAATTTTATTTAGCTGTGCGTGATTTTTTCATATTTTTATTCCCATAATATGATATAAGAATATAATATATAATAATAATATTTTTTTTTTTTTTTTCCCTTTTCCATGAATGGGTGGCATTGGCATACACCATACAGCCATTTTATAATAATAATTTAAGAACCATTTTTAATAATAAATAATAAAATAGGAATTTTTTTTTAAGTATTACCATAATTACTCCTTCAAGTCATATGTGTATGTCAAAACTGTTACAATCTAGCACACGTTAAAACTTAGAGCTGTGTGGCCCCGCCCCAAGAAGTGTGAACAGCTAACACAGTCCCCCCTCACGCGGAAAAACGTTGATATTCGCCTCAGTGTTTAATCAAAATCGTTTCATCAGCCATTTTTGAGAAAATCGTAATAAAATTGCAAAATGTATGGTATAAAGCAGACTTCCGGTCAGCCGATTCCGAAGAAAAAGTTGCTGTAACATATCGGTCGTATAATAGTTGTAAATATAAAATTTCAGTTTCATGCTAGACTTAACACACGGACACACACATAGACCTTTTTGCGGAACTTTGTTATTTGGACTCAAAGGGCACTAAAACATGGATTTCCGTCGAAAATTGTCACAATCGCAATACCGCAATACCCTTACTGTATATTTCATGTTTAGAGAAGTGAAAATAAAAAATCTGGTGCGGGCAACACACGACTTTCACTTACCTCCATTTTATAAATCGATTAAAAAAATTTCAAATACAGTTAGAGATCAAAATAATTAAAACTATTAAGGAATTAATTAAATGGAATGTCAATAAAAACATGTGTTTTATTAAAAAATCTATATTATTTTTAAGATAATCCGTTAGTTTTATCGGGTTTTCATCACTCTTTATTATATTTATATAATATCACTCTTGTGTATTAAATAATATTTTTTTCTAAAATCTTTAGCTTTCCAACAGTATATCATACATGTATATTACTGTTCTTATGTTCAAAAACGAAAAATTGCATTAATTTTTTTTTTCAGTTTTCTCCTTTAGTTGTTTTTTTAAATTCGCCCAACTTACATGCTTAGCAGTTATTTATCAATGGTAAAAAGATAATTTGGTTATTTTTTAGGATCTACAAAATTAAAGGTACTTAGCATTACGTTAGCACAACAAAACGTAGGTAAAATATCGGCATTTAAGCCCTGTCACACCATTTTAATCAGGATGAAAACTATATGATATTAAAGCCTATTAAATTTTACATCGATATAGCGAGTTTAATCAAAATCGTTAGAGCCGTTATTGCGAAAATCGTAAAAAGATGTTTATGCATGATATAAAGTGGCCCTTCTGGTGAGCTGATTTTGATGAAAAAGATTTTGTAACATCTCGGAAGTATAGTTGTCTTGAATATAAAATTTCAGTTCCATAGGACTTACCGTTTCCGCCCGGGAGTTACCAAACACACACACACACCTTTTTGCGGGACTTGGTTATTTGGACACAAGGGACCCTAAAAAGTGTATTTCCGTTGAAAACTGGAATTCGAAAATTTTCACGATCGCAATACTTTCCCTTACTATATATAGTAGGTGAAAGTAAATATTATTAAAGATTTGAATATGAAAGGAATCTTTTAAAAGCTGATATCCTAACGCATCCTAATATGTTCCCTGTCGACCTATGTTGATGAAACCATTGTGTTATCAGTAAATAATGATTTCATTACTGCATCTCAAACTATTTCTGCTAAATCAAAGACCTTGAACAATGGTTTCAAAATTAGAGGATTAAAATAAACTCCAACAAATCCCATCAAATACAAGACTGAAACGACAAGAAATTGCACGACGTTTTTGGCTACTTCAACACTTAATAGTAAATCTAACCTTCCACTCAGTCCCCAGATTTTCTCTCATTTTTCGCTACCCACTTTATAGATGCTGGTTCTGCTCCAGGGTCGCTCCACGGCTGAAATAACAGAATAAATAATATTCTGCCACTGCCAGGATTCGAACCCAGGACACTGAGAACAGTAGAATAGTGCTAAAAACAAAATCTGGTGCGCGCAACACACGACTTTCACTTACCTCCATTATTTATATCAATTCAAGAATTTTTAAACAAATTTATAAACGAAAATCTATTGTTAAAGAATTATTTAAATTGTATTTTAATAGAAACACGTGTTTTATTAAATAATCTGTTATATTATTATCTAAGATAATCAGTTACTTTTATCGGCTTTTCATCACCCTTTATTCACTTTTACAAGCTTATATTTAACATAATATTTTTTCTAAAATCTTTAGCTTTTTAACAATAAATATACATGTATATTACTGTTCTTATGTTCAAAAACAAGAAATTGCATTCAAAAATATATATATATATATTTTTTCGGTTTTTTTCCTTTAGTGGAATATCGAATTCGTTCAACTTTTATATATATATATATATATATATATATATATATATATATACACCTATTATTTATCAATGGTAACAAGATGATATGGTTATTTTTATAGAATCTGAACATTTTAAGGTACTTTAGAGGAAGGAAATTTAAAATACTTGCATTTAAGCCCTGTCAGACTGTTTTAATCAGAATGAAACCTACGCGATATTAAAGCCCATTGAATTTTACATCAATATTGTTTTAATCAAAATCATTAGAGCCGTTTTTGCGAAAATCGTAAAAAGATGCAAAATGAATGATATAAAGTGGCCCTTCTGGTTTGCTGATTTTGATGAAAAAGTTTCTGTAACATCTCGGAAGTATAGTTGTCTTGAATATAAAATTTCAGTTTTGTACAACTTTCGGTTTTTGCGCTAAACTTACCACACACACACACCCTTCCGTTATTTCCGTTGAAAACTGAAATTCGAAAATTTTCACGATCACAATACTTTCCCTTACTATATATTTCGTATAGAGGTAATTGAAAGTAATATATTTTAACAATAAAGGTAAATTAAAGTGTTATATTACGAGATCAACAAAATCTATGACTTGAGGCAAAAAAAAAAAATATTTTAACTAAACAGATCTGAGATCTAGGCCAGAAGATGAATCCAAACTGAACATGTGCCTCCGCCGTAAGAAGGATAAAATCCTCCTTATGACGAATCCGGGGCAAGGTTTTCATTTTTTAATGTAATCGAATCGAGGTCAAGAATGCTCTCAGTGTACAGGATACAGTACTTCAGTACTTCCATTAAAGAGGAAATTGTCTGATTAAATGTTTAGTCAAGGTCATGTTGTTACACAATGTCCAAAAAAGACACTTCAAAAAATGACAAACATCTTCTTAATGTTTTTCTCGTAGATAATGGTTTTGTTTAGTCTGAAATAGTGCGATGAAGAAATCGATTTATCTCAATCCACTCCACAAAATATAAACGTTATTCGGTAATATGGAGCCATAACATTTTTGGTTAATTATTTTCAATAATTAACCTTTGTAATCGACCAAAATAAATTACTCCTCTTCAAAATTTGATGATATCGGATTATTTTAATGAAAATGAAACTTATATTATATAAAAACCCATCAAATTTTTAAACCGATATAGCGGATTTAATCATAATAGTTTGAACCTTTTTTTTGTTATATAATCTTAAAAATCTGGTGCGGGCAACACACGACTTTCACTTACCTCCATTTTCAAAATCAATGAAAGAATTTTCAAATACAGTTAGAGATGAAAATACGTGAAACCATTAAAGAATTAATTAAATTGAATTTATATGGAAACATGTGATTTATTGAAAAATCTATTATATTATTATCTAAAATAATCAGTTAGTTTTATCTTCATTTCATCACTCTCTATTAAATTTTAAAAGCTTGTGTATGAGATAATGTTTTTTTCTAAAATCTTTAGCTTTCCAACGGTATATCATACATGTATATTACTGCTCTTATGTTCGAAAACGAAAAATTGCATTAAAAAAATATTTTTTCTATTTTCTCATTTAGTTGGGTATCGAATTTATTCAATTTATATATTTACCTGTTTTTCGCCAGCGTTCACAAGATAATATTGTTATTTTTATTGAATCTACAAAATTAAAGGTACTTTAGGGGGAAGAAAATTTAAAATATCGGCATTTATGCCCTGTCAGACCATTTTTATCCAAATAAAACCTACATGATATTAAAGCCCATTAAATTTTACATCGATATAGCGAGTTTAATCAAAATCGTCGGAACCGTTTCCGAGAAAATCGAAAAAAGGTGCATACATACATTGTATGAAGTGCCTCTTCTGGTAAGCTCATTTTGATGAAAAAGGTTTTGTAACGTCTCGGGCGTATAGTTGTCTTAAATATGAAATTTCAGTTTCATAGGACTTACCGCTTCCGCCCGGGAGTTACCACACACACACACACACACAAAGACCTTTTTGCGGGACTTGCAAGGGACTCAGGGAACCCTAAAATGTGTATTTCCGTTGAAAACTGGAAAATTCGAAAATTTTCACGATCGCAATACTTTCCCTTACTATATATAGTAAGTGAAAGTAAAAAGGTTCAAAATGCTTATGTATAAAGTGTCATTTATGTTTATTTGTGTCTCAGACCTTTTTGCGGGTCTTGGACATTCTGGACTTAGAGAACCCTAAAACGCGTATTTCCATTGAAAACTGTAATTCGAATATTTCATATATAGCTAAGTGAAGGTGAAAAGAAATGCCACCCACATTAAAATTTAAGCCGAATTACCCCCTCTTACTTTTGACAAACGTTTATAAATACAATAAATAATTATAAGAAATTTCAAATTATTTTATATTTCAACTCAGTTCTTCTTCATTTCCTAGTAATTTACTGACAAACAATTGACGCAGCCTCATTAATTAATTCACTGATGTTTGTTTATTTGTTTTATTACTAGATAGCGCCAATTGAGTACGATTAGTTATCAGCTGTTTAGTGATTTACCTCTGTAACGGGATTTATATTCTTTGAGCAAATACATTTGCTGTATGTAAATCTCATTACTCTTATTAGAGTATTTTATGTTTCACTGTTAAATTGGCAAGTAAACATTTTATTACAGTAAATCACGTGATATTTTACCTTTTAGTTCACGTGATATTATACTTCAAGAAAAAACTTATTCAGTAATAAAAATAAAATCTGATACGCGAATCGAACGGTGAATAATCGATTATTTCGCCACGCGTGGGTTCGATTCGCATCCTCCTCGCCAATAGTAAACTATTATTTGATAAATATAACAGGGGATGTTGTTTATATTAAGTTGTAGCGGATGCTTCACCTGCTCGCTCACAGATAGTGCTAGCGGCGGTTACTTGGGTCACCGGCCGAATATGTGAAGACGTACTATTTAATAATATTGTTCATTGCTACTCATTAACACCATTATAAATATCTGTGTTTATGTAACGGATTTATAAGAATAAATAAACCATTCAAGATAATTTGACTAAGGGCCGAGACACTTGTCTGGTAGAAAAGCTAGAAACATCCCCGTTATCCTTCCTAGCCAGTCCTCTTTACTAATTAGTAGTTGCGGGTCCGCCCCCTACCTAGCAGAGCTACCTCATACCTGGTCCTGCGGTACGTGCTTCTACCACGGCGAGCACCACCTCCAATCTAGCTCTCTTCCTTGCATAAACATGCAAATGTTGAGGCCTTCTGTGAACCTTTCTTATTCTGTATGATAACTACACCTCGACAAAGTCACATTATGCTCTCTTTAAAATAGTTAGGGTTCACTTGCAAAATACCCATCGAGGAAAAGACATATGGGACACCCTAATATTTAAACCTACCTTTAATTACCAGAGATAAAGAAAGAGTTAACTATAATAATTACAATGTAATAAAACATTTTAATTTGGATTCTACTTTAAAAACAGATACTAACCTTTTTTTTTTTCTAAAATAATTACTTTTTCTAAATATCGACTTTTCCTTTTGCAGAAGTTCCAGACGATGAGGAATGGATCCTGGTGCCGCCGGACGGAGGACGAGGGTGGTTCATCCTCTTCGGGACTCTCCTCATCAACATGCTCATCCCGGGGACTGTCAAGTCCTTCGGCGTCCTCTTCGTCGAGTTCCTCGAGGTCTTCGACGCCACGCCGCTCGTCGCCTCCTGGATACCTGCGCTATGCTACTTCCTATACGCCTCCATTCGGTATGTTTTTGAATTAAGACTATCATATTCATTAATATTAGCATTGCCATATTAATATATTGAGAATACTGCTGAGAGCTTAAATTCATTATTGAATAATTAATTTATTAATCAAGTAAATATTAATAAGTCTTTGTCGGCAAAAGTTCAAAAGGCGTTTACCTACCTTCCTTTCCCCCCCCCCCTCCCCGCGATAACCCGGGAAACTTCCTAGACCCCAGGGGCACTTCCCATATCAGCCCCGGGTTCCTTTGTCTGAAAGCAGATCGGCAATTTACAACCAATAGAAGATAGAAAGACCTGAAATTCCTCAACATGAACTCAAAAGCAGCATGTGTTCACGACCATCCCATCAAAAAAAGTGTTGAAACAAGGATATTCCCAGGTTAAAAGACGAAGCCAATCCACAAGACAAAAACCTGTTGAGTGAACCGGGGATGAAAAATGTGGAACCAGGATATATGGAACCCGCAACCCTTCTGCCGCCCTGGAGGAAACGCACATTCCAGTTATTGTTGCAAGTATACCTGGAATCACCAACAAGGATGATATTCTCAGTCCTGTCATGAGAGCCATAAGCTAAGCCAGGCTAGGACCACATAAATTCCAATTACCCAAGCCATGATTGGTTCGAATATACACTGATGGTTCGGCCACTGAAACGGTTTGGGATTGAGGTGCTGGAATTTATATTGAATTTCCTGATGGAAATACTATTGAAAGATGCCTCCCTACTTGCCACACCTCAACAAATTATCGGGTGGTACAGGAGGCTATCTTGGATCCTATTCAAACCATTTCCTCACTTCCGAATTCAAAGGATGGAAAGTGGTGTTTCTGACGGATGCAGCATCAGTTCTCTAGAAGTTGTTAACATGTTGGGAGAAGACCCATAGTAAACTGGCAATGGAGTTAAAGAAAATTAATGAAAACACCAGAAAACTGGTTTTACAGTGGATTCCTGCACATTGCAAACAGAGAAAGCGGACGAGCTGGCTAAAGCTGGGTCCCTCCAACCACAAATAGATGCTTCACTCTTTCTGGATGAACTTAAAACTATCAATAAAGCGGCCTTAAGAGAACGATGGAGAGGAAGGCATCCTAAAAGTAATCCTAAAGACTCCTACCATGGGCTCAACAGAAAGGATCGTTTGGGCATTTTCTGACTACGCTCAAACCACAACATACTAAAATCGTACCTCTTCCAAAAATTCAAAATAGGACATAGTCCCACTAGGATAGACTCTCACTGTAGTATCGTCCCATTAGCCACAGTAGCATAAAATGACATTGAATGAATAAACAACAACAGGAGAAGATCTGAGACCCTTTTAGACCCTTTGAGACCCCTCTTGAGACCCCTTGTGGTGACAGCCAGTCATCGGAATCAGTTTGTGTCATACCAAGTAAAGAAATACTTTGATCAGGCGATACTGGCAAAGCAAGCCACATTCACACTCTAACCTATTCCTAAAGAAACCCTGTACCAACAGAAGCAGAATTCTTATGGATTTAAGGAAACATACAACTGTCTATAAGGGTCATTAGAATTTGATTTATTCTATTTCATTTATTCATTCATTATTTGCACAACAGATGCATAAAGCAGTCCCTGGCCAGCTTCACCACCTTTTCCCAGTCCTCTCTGTTGTTAGCACACTTCACACTGATAATCCTGCTTTCCTCAGATCCACGGAAATGTTCCAGGTTTCTATAGTACAGTCTTTTGACTGTCCTCTCTTCACCCATTCTGACTATCTGGCCCAGCCACCTAATCCGTTTTACTCTCATAGCCTGAGGAACATTCAAGTCATCATGAAGTGCGTACAGCTCTGCATGTATGTGGAGTCGAAACAAACCATTCTCCTCCACAGGCCCATATATATGCCTTAGGATATTCCTTTCGAACCTGTTGATGTGGTCTGCAGATGCTCTGCTCAAAGTCCAGGTTTCAGATGGATATGTTAAAACGGTATGTATGAGCGTTCTATATTGTAATATACCCAGTTTTTTATAAAGTATACAATTATTTATTATTTAAATATTATGTTAGGCAGGCTAACAATTAGATACAAAATAAAAATTAACAGCTCCAATTTGAATGTTTGTTTGTAAACATAACCTCCATTTTGGATGCAAGGGACACTCCAGGTAATAGCCCAGGTACAAAAAAGATACCTGGTTATAGTTAGTTTGGAGTTTTGAGTTATGAGCTGATAGGGGAAGGAGCTGCTGCTGAATATGAAGAGGGTCTTGGTTAGCCTGCATATTGTTTGTGTTATTTTGTAAGTTATTATTATAATTAAAAAGTTAAATAATAATAATGTGCCTGATTGTCAAGAACCCATACCATACCCTGAGAGTAAAATGAGTAATAATGAATGAATGAATGAATGGATGAAAAAAAGAACTTTATTCTGGGACTAAGTCCCTTGAGAATAATACACATGTACAAAAAAAATAATGATTACAACTGGCCAAAAACCACATAAAAAACTAAAAATATTAATGATTACAAAAATTATTTACAATTATTTTAATTGATGAAAAGAGAGTGAAATGAAAAATATAAATTTAAAAAAAATATAGTAATATCTAAATGTAATATAGAACTAACAAACCAAAAAAACAACAAACAAAAAAAAACATCAGAATAATTGAAAATAGAAATGAAAATAAACTTTACTATCATTTATGGTATGAAGTGTAGACATTTCTCACATCACATTAATCGTTGTACTGAAATTAGTTGGCATCTGATTGGGAGGCAAGAAGGTGTTTAAAAAGGAGAGATTTGAAAGAAGATTGGGAAGGAGCATGACGGATGTGTGATGGGATGGTATTCCATAAGAAAGTGGACCGGGCTAAGAAGGAAAATTCATATTTTTTGGTTCTATGGGAAGGCGTATAGAGGTCGGAAAGACGGGATCTGGTTTCCTGAGTATGGATTGTGGATTTAAATTGCAGGAGACTATAGATGTAAGAGGGGCGGTGGGAGCGGATGACTTGATAGAGAAAGGAACCAAGGAAATATTGCCTTCGAATCGAGGGAAATAGCCAATTTGACTCATCATAGAGGTGGGACACATGTGACCGTCTGGAGGTACCGAAGACAAATCTTAAGAAACAGTTCATGACTCGTTTCAATCTGCCCTCATGTAATGTAATGAAGTAAATAAGTGTGTAAATTGATTTTTTCTTAAAAGAATAATTTTTATAAAATAAGTATATTATAATATAGTCTTTTGGTTTGGTTGTTCGACTGAGCAGTCTACTTCTGAAGAGTTTAGATAGACTGAAATAGGATCGGTTTGCTGTCATTTTCCTATGCCTTATTTCCTCTTTCTCATCTAAGGCACCATTGATCATCGATCCTAAGTACTTAAAGCTGTTGGCACACTTCAATCTGTAGCTCCAAATATGTAGTGTCTCTGTGGGTGTGCTGACTTCTTCCTCCTCACAGTTAGGATCTTAGTCTTGCCTTCATTAATCTAAATACCCATTCTTCTTCCTTCTAGCTCAAGCACTGTGAATACCTCTTTTATGCTTTGTTGATTCCTTCCTGCAATGACAATATCATCTGCATATGCCATGATTTGGGGAGTCGGTGGCTGAGTATCTAGCGCGCTAGTCTCCCCCGCCAGAGTTGTGAGTTCCAATCCCATTCCCAGAGGGACATTTATAAGAATATTATTAAATGGGGACTTACTCACAGCCTCTCCCCCGGGTAGGGAGACTCGTCAGCCTACTGGTGGCAACTCGCAAAAAAATAGGCGTAAGGAGTGATGACCCTACCCTAAACATTTCATCAAGAAACTTGATTCTCCCAGGAGTCTATACCACACGGCCAAGGGCCTACACGGCCTGTCGCGCCAGATAAAGGAAAAGAATGCCATGATTTGTGTCATCTTGTTAAAGATCGTTCCTTGGGACATCAGTCCTGATCTTTTTATAATTGCATTTAGGACTACATTGAATAGTAGAGGTGCAAGAGAATCTGCTTTTCTCAGCCCTGAGCTCACTGGGAACTAGTCTCTGATTGTTACGCCAGCTTCGACCCTGCCCACCATTTCCTTCATTATACACTTTTTAAGGTGAATCAGCTTGGCTGGGTTGTTCATTTCTCCTTTAGAATGGTATAGTTCTTCCCTAATGACTGAGTCATATGCCGTTTTATAGTCTATGAAGAGTAACCACTTGTAGTTATTAAACTCAATTTATTCTATTTATTTTAGCTTAATTTTGTTTTATATTCTTAAACTATCTTTCTAATCTTGTTTTTCTGTTTCAGGCCCATTGACAACATACCTGTCGTTGAAGACATCATATAAAACTGTTACAATAGCTGGTGGTCTCTTTGCCTCTGCTGGTTTGATCCTGAGTTGCTTCGCCACGAGTATAGGATATCTCTACTTCAGGTGATTGATTTATAATGATATAGGAATCGGTTAGAGGTGTGGTCATACAATAATTCACATTTAATAAAAACACTTACTATATTTGTTTGCTGAAGTAACAGCCTAAATTTGAGCCCTTCGTCAGGGGTAAGAGAAAGATATCATAAGACAGCAATAATAAGATATTAAGGGTAAATGAGAGTAACATGATTAGCAGATCTCCAAAAACTATGTTAAACCACAAGGTGTCGGGGCCATCTTCTTGCCATCGCCTCGGAGGATTATCAGGGAAAAAAGTTTTGAAAAAAGTGGGTTAGAGTGGGAATGGAGTTAGTCAAGAAAGGAGTGATACATGGTTCAGGCTAAATCAGTCACACATCCATATGTTCCAACATATAGGTCTTTATGGATGAGTTTATTCGTGACAAAGTAAGAAGCATTGAAGTTTTTTCGAAGGATTTTGGATTGTAAGGATTGGATACGGGAAGATTTTGATGGTTTAGTAGAGCCCCAAAGCTCTACTCTGTAAGTTCTTATTGGCCTTATGATAGTCATGTAGATAAGTCTTTTCTGATTAATTGGAAGGTTTGAGCGTTTGTCCAGTAAGTGTTGGAGTAGTCGAAAACGTCGGGTAGTTTCATATCGTTTTAATCTTGTATAAAGATTCCACATAAGTCATTTGTCCAGATGGAGTCCTAGATATCGAGTCTGGGAACAATCTGAATCTCTTCAAGAGGGACAAGCGGAGTGTTATTGAAGAATACTGTAGGGCAGAATGCCATCGGTTTACGACAAAGGGTGAAGGTTATTTGGTGGGATTTATTGGAATTGATTTTTATCCTTCAATTCTGACACCATACTTCAAGGTTTCTGATGTGGAATTGAAGGGTTTGAGAGGCAATAATAGGATCGTTGTTGACTGATAACACACAGGTGTCATCAACCTAAGTAAAAAGGAAGGTGGAAGGATGGGTTAGGATATCAGCTGAATAGACTGTGTAAAGAATGGGACCTGAATACTGACTAAAAAGGGAGAAATAGGAATTATTGTTATTTACTTTGAAGGATCTATCAGTGACGTAGTACTGGATGATGAGGAAGTATGTAGGGGAAAGGTATTTGCGGAGTTTGTAAAGCAGTCGCGGGGGCTATACTCGGTCAAAGGTTTGTTCTACGTTGATGAATGCTCCTATGCAGTACGATTTGCGCTCCAATGCAGAAGATATAACATCCACCACACACTAGCATTGCTGGATAGTGAAGTGGGTTATCCAGAATCCAAACTGATGATCCAGGATTTTACCTATAATGCATATGAAAGAGATGGGACGTTAGGAGGATGGATATTCGAGTGGCTTTTTGGATTTAGGAATCATTTTTATGATGGATAATTTCCTGGAGTCAGGAAAATATGTAGTGCGGAATACAGCATTGTAAATGTAGGTGAGGTTTAGGATGGCATTTGAGGAAGATGTTTTAAGATATAGGATATGATTAGGTCATGTCCAGGAGCTTTTCGAGAAGGTAAACTATGGATGATGTTTTATATATCAGATGGATGGAATGCTTTAGGAGGAAGGGTCGTTTGAAGAGGAATATCCAGTTCATTCCAGATGATGAGGATTAAGGATATCAGGATGCGGGTTGTAAATTTTAAAGAGAGAGACACTGAGATTTTTGTTTGTCAGATCTTGTCCAGGTTTGTGATTGGTTTAGGAGAGGATGGTTAAAAAAATCTTTAAACTTTAGCAGGTTTTTGGTGCTTGTCCATAATGATTAATCAGTGGTAGTGAGGTTTTCAGTCATGTTCGGTAAAGTTCGAGTTTTGAATTTCCTGAGTTCTGATTTCAGTTTGGTATAGTCAGTTTTATCTTATGGATATCAAGTCCTATGCTACTTTGATCTTGCTCTGCATTTTTCTCTTAACAAGATGCAAATGTGCTGTGGCAGTACTGTCTGTTTAGTAGTATTGATATTGGATGTGGATGAAGTGTTGTTGTTTTTTGAGTCAGTCAGTTTTTCAACAGCTTTGTCCATATCATTTTGAGTCTTAAGTGGAATTTTTAGGTCCAATTTGATCTCTAAGTCGAATCGGAATCCGCCCTAGTCATTTATATAAGTAAATTATTAATTTCAATTGTTACCTGTATCGTAATCTAATACTAATTGTTTGTCCCTTAGTATAATTTAGTGCAATATTATTTCACTGAAATTATATTTACTAATTACTATTATCATTACTTCATATTGTTATTATTAATTTAAATTATTATTATCACTTTGTAAATGTGAATTTAAAAGAAAAATTTATAGGATTTGTCTGTAAAATCCAAAAAATTAAAAACAACTGGAAGCAATAATATTGCTTTTCAATTTTAAAGATAAATCTATTCATTTGTTTTGAGGTAGTTTCACAGCAATACCAGAACATTAAGGGTACTCACTACGTTTGCTATAGCATGCTATTTGTGTTATTTTGCTAAACCCATCGAGTTTCTACAGTAATTTCCTGTATAAAATTGATGGTTTAGCACAATAGCACAAATAGCATGCTATAGCAAACGTAGTGAGTACCCCTATTATTAAATATATATGTGTATGTATAATTTGATCTGTATTGCTTAAGAACAAAAAAATAAAGCATGGTGCTGCCACTGGCAGATTACCTGTAAATGTATTTACCTGTAAATAGTGTTAGGAACTTCTGGTCTAGTCCCTACCTCCCAACATGATAACGTAACATTATTATAGCATAATTGCATAATTTATCTTATTTGTATTGTTTTTTTTTTTTTTTTTTTTTTTTTGTTCTCCCCTACCTCGCCTTTAAAGGCTATACGGGGTTTCTCGGCCAGGGTGAGGGCGGGGATAAATGCTGAAATAAAAGTCCCCCACAGCACTGAGTCTCGAACTCGTAATTTTTTGGTTTCAAATTAATCGTACTCTGTGTTGCTAGGCACTTATACTTTATAATATAAAGTATACTAATTATACTATAATAATATATATTCATTATATATAATATACTGTACTTATATAATATATTTTTTTTTCATTTATTTTTTTTTATTTCAGTTTTGGAATTTTTCGTTGGAATAGGGGCAGGACTATCTTCCCCCGGGTATCTATTTGGTGACTTTTTATTTTTGTCAAGTATCGAGATTAGCCAACGGACTTGCATTTCCGGAAGCATGTATCGGTTCTATATAATCTTTCCTCCGTTTTCTTCGCTTCTACTTCAAACCTATGGATATAGGTAAGTGCAAAGATAATTAAAATTTAATTAACATTTTTGTCTGTATCAAATATATTTTACATATTGACATATTGCTTTGGGTGTGTTAAACAATTCTGGTGGTTTAAACACTGCAAATTATTTCATAATGGTTTATTATTGCCAAATAATTATATTAAGGTATAACAGTTCATATAGTTCTTTAGAGGCAATTAATTAATATGAAAAGCAATAATTTAATCAAAAGAAAATTGCTTATCCACCACAGCAAATTTCTGTTTCTGTGTTTTCCAGGCTAACTGCCATGCAATGAGGTGTTTAAGCCTAAATCACGCTTGGCTGTCAGGTTTTTCTCCCAATTTTGGGTGCCCACTTTATAGAAGCTGGTTATAGCCAAAGGAGGGTCTCCATACCTCAGGATCACCCCACAGCTTAAATAACAGAATAAGTAATTCTGCCTCAGCTGAGGTTCAAACCTGGAACCCATTGAAATTAGCATAATGCTCCATCCACTAGACCACTCTGGTCCCAAAAATTAATTAGAAACTGTATTTTATTTGGTTGCGTGTTATATAAACGTCCCAGGTTCATTTATTTCAGCCAAATTTCCTCATTTTATGGTTTTTGGTCTAGATACTGATCCCAACACCGTTCATGGGTTGTAGAGGTATGGGTTTTTTAAGTGCAGTTAGTTCTAAATTTAAATTATAATTTTTTTAAAACAACTGTTAATAAAACCATTTTTATTTCAGAGGTGCAGTGCTGATCATGGGAGGCCTGACACTTAATGTCATTATCGGAGCCCTATTCTACGATCCTGTCGAGAAACACATGAAGCACGTCAAGATAACTAAAGAGCCGACGAACGGGGAGGCAGTTCCAGCAGAAAAGACAGTCATTGACCTTTCTCCAACTGAAGAGAAGGGAAAAGAAGTCGTTTACATTATTAAAGGACCTCCTCGCGACCAGGAATCGGAGATGCCTCTGCTCTCTCAGTCGATGGGAAGTCGCAAGATCAGCACATCAGCCTTTAAGAAATCGGAATCTGCCAGGAAAATCAGTTCTGCGTCATTTGGCGGTCGCTTGATGGGCAGCACCGGCCAGATCTCGAGGAAGATCAGCGCTTACAACAGCCCGATGCAGATCGGCAGCACCGGGCAGATGTCTCGCAACTACAGCGTCGCTTCTAACATGTCATCCTCCTCCCTGCGCTACTTCAGCACGCCCTTCCACGGGAGCACTTTGGTCGGCCTCCACCCGGAGTTCACGTCGAACGCAGACATCGAGAGACCAGTCAGGAGGTGGTGGTGTTGTGGCTCTGGTGGGGCAGACGCAGAGAAGGACGCTAAGGAGAAAACAGAGTCTCCCGTCTGGAACCTCCTCAGGGATCCTATTTATATCATTATCCTTATTTCTAACGCAACAAACGCCATCGGCTATGTTAATTTTACAATATTAGTCCCGGCATACGCCCAGACATTAGGTTTCGACAAGGACATGGCATCTTATTTGCTATCAATTATCGCGTTCACCGACTTGATCGGCAGAATCGGTGGGGCCACTCTGTCCGACTGGATCAAACTTGATAAGAGAGTTTATTACATCGGAGGGTTTTTAATATCAGGGATCTCTTTAGCGATGCTTCCGATATTCACAAGTTACACAATGGTATCAGTTTGTGCGCACTATTTGGCCTAGCATCTGGAACCTATGTTGGTATAACAGCTGTTATAATGGCTGACATATTAGGTGAAAAACAACTAGCAAATTCTTATGGGATATCACTTTTCGTCAATGGAATCTTACAGCTGATCGGGCCTCCAATATGTGGCGTTATTTACCAACAGATCAATAGTTATGGACCAGTCATAGCTGGTCTTGGAATAGTCCTAGTTCTCGGAGCTGCTGTGTGGTGTGCAGCGCCATTCGTAAAAAAAAAGAATCACAAGAAGTAGATATTGAAAAAAAGAACTTGCCCCCTTAAAAATCTGAAAAATAAAAAGTAGTGTAAATATTGTTAAACTAGTAGTTAAATATAACGCTCAGTTGTTGATAATGAAAATTTTACCAGTACCTGTCCGATAGGTAAATATTTTGGCGATGAATCATGATTGAGATGGAGGTTAAAGAAAAACCACAAAGAATCAGTGTGAAAATAAAGTCGGTTCAAACCTGATTATTAAAAAAGGCTTCAGTAGAGTAAGCTTTAGCGACTGTTGCCAAAATGCGCTGCATATTGATACTTAAAGTCTGCATTAAGGAATTTAGAATGCCATGTTTTGTTATTCATTCATATTTAAATTTATAAAAAATAAAAAAAAGACTGTATTTTAAACGCCCACTTCAGAGGTTCCATGATCATATTTAAAAGAAGTATTATCACTGTATACAAAGTCGAACGATTTTAGCTCAATTACTTTGGTTATTTGATATAATATTAATTTAAACTGATATTTTGTTTTCAGTATTAAAATGGAAAAAAAATGTGAAGTTAAACTTTTATCATTTCGAGTTATAATTTATCATCACAATATTTTCAACGTTTCGCAGAAATATTCAAGTACAGGACATCTCGAATATAATGAATAAAAACTTTTAAAAAATTGCCTTGTGAAATTCATATATACTGAATTTTGACGATTAAAAACAACATACTTGCATAAATAAATCTAATTGTCCTAAAATATGGTTTTATTCATTATAGATAAGATGAAATGTCAATAATAATTATAACATAAATTATAATTAGAAAGAAGAAAAGTTTTACTTCACATTTCTATTGAGATAAAATCCTTATTTGTTTAATTTTTTTTATCTTAAATTTGATTATTCCCTCATTAGACATTTGATATATACATAAATTTACCTTATATTTTTTAAAAGAAGAGATTAGTGTTGTAGGGGAAATTAAAAATATTTTTGTAACGTGCCTTTTTCCGATTGTATATTACCTTTAATTATAGGTATTGATTAGAGCCTTATAATGTAATCATATTTTTTAGAAAATAGGTTATAAAGATGCAAGGTTTTTTTCTTTTTGTTTTGTTGTTATTTTATTCATGTGTTGTGTGTATGGAGAGAAAATACAGGGTGTGTATTTTTCAGAAACGTTGAAAGGGTTTCACCCGATGCAAGTGAACATATCACATATGGCCTTAAATGCTGGTTCTGTATATATACTACTTCTAAATTATTTTTCTCTTTTTTTTTCTATAAATTTTCTTATTATTATTTTTTTTAATGTAAAAATTGTGATTAGAAATAATATTATTTTAGTTTTTTATTATTATCATTTTTTTTTTTTTTGTCATTTGTATAGTTTATCATTTAAATATTATAAAATATTACATGGCATTTCGCATTTCATATTGTATATTATTTGTATGATTTACCATTTTAAACTAGTCTAGAATTATAAAGAGAGTATTTTATCGAGATTGTAAATATTAAATTGCTAATGCCATGTACTTGATAACTTTTTATAAAATTTTGGAATAATATTAAGATTGGCTGTCACTTGTTTATGTAATTCTACTAGTCTAGGGATTATATTTTATGCTAAAACTGTTTAGTCGAATTTAAATATTTTTTCTTTGTTTTTTTTTTCTTTGTTTTTTTACTCTAAACTATCCTTTAATATAGGTGTTAATAATTTGTTATATTAAATAAAAAATCTTCATGTGATACTTAACTAAATAATAATTGTGAAGTTGTAATGTAAATATTCATGTAATCGATGCATTCCTTCAATTCATTATTACATCTTAATTTTAAACTTATTAAATAACTTTGTAATAAAAAAAGAAGTATTTGTTTAAATAATAATTAGTTAAATAATTTAAATTTCTTTCTATACCTTATCTATCTGTGTTTTCCTTTTAAATACTGGTTTTCAGTTGAAGAAACCATGTATATTACTAATATTGTAATGAAATACTGCCAATAACTCAATGAAAAAATATCTGCTAACACTCGACAACAGTCGTTTTTATGTATTGGAGCTTTTATAATTCAATATTGCTATTTGGCACTCATTTTGAATTATTATATCAATATTTGTTAATTAATGACAAAAAAAAAAAAAAAAACCTGTACCACTACAACCCATGAAGGGTCTTGGGCTCAGTACATATAGAGATTCGTACTGTTTCTAGGCCAACGGCATTGCAATGAGGTGATTAGGCCTTGATCACGCTCAGCCGCCAGGTTTTTCCCCAATAAATTTGGGTACCCACTTTATAGATGCTGGGTCTGCCCCAGGAGGGTCTCCATACCCTAGGGTCGCCCCCCGACTGAATTAACAGAATAAATAATATTTCTGCCACAGCCGGGATTCGAACCCAGGACGCGGAGCACAGCAGACTAGTGCTCTATCCACTAGACCATGCCGCTCCCTTTAATTAATGACAATAACAACGTTTTTATGTACAAGTAAAAGTTTAAAAAATCTGGAGCAGACAGACAACACACAACTTTCACTTACCTCGGCTGTTAAAATAAATTTAAGAACTATTAAATCAGCTTAAAGTTAAAATAGTTTAAAGAATTGCATTGCTTCGGTGGAAACATATGTATAACACACTGCTAAATACATAAAATTTAATGGGCTTTAATATCATTTAAGTTTCATTCGGATTAAAATGGTCTGACAGGGCTTAAATACCGATATTTTAAATTTGTTTTCTCTAAAGTACCTTTAATTTTGTTGATTCTATATATTAAATAATACAATACAAATTGTTATTTACTATAATCAGCGATAAGTTTGTTGTTTATTTATTTAATGTCACTTTATGCTTCTGTGGATAATCGGACAATGCTACTTATTAGATCAACATTATCTTATTAGCATTGATAACTAACGGCTAAATATGCAATTTGAGCGATTTTGTATATTCTATAAAAATAACCATATCATCTTATTACCATTGATAAAAAAACAAGTAAGTATATAAGTTTAACGAATTCGATATCCAACTAAAAGAAAATTTGGATTTCCACCATCCGACAATTTTGCCCATTTTCACTTCAGGAATAAAAAAAATGTAGCAAATTTTGTTAACTTTAATTGTGTTCTTAGTAAGTTTTGTCCAAAAACCATTTGTTTTCGAAATAAAGTAAAATAAAAAGAGAAAATGTGCCAAAAAGTGAAAAAACTATGTTCCGGTAAAATTTTATGCCTGCAAACTTGAAGTTCTAAACTAAGATTCCTGTTCAGAGACTTAAAAAACACGAAAGGTAAAAAAATCAAAACTTTCCCATGAAAATGCTAATATGCCTAGTATTCATTTTTGACGCGCTCTTGCGGCAAAACGGTCAGTCCCACAAAAAAACTTTTCATATGAAAAATGGAGGAAATTTTAATTACTTGGATTGTGTTCATGATAAGTTTTGCCCAAAAACCCTTTGTTTTCGAGATATAGTAAAAAAACAAACAGAAATAGTGCCAACATTTTGGCAAAAAGTGTAAAAAAAAAATAATTTCAGATTCGTGTTCAGCGACCCAAAAAAACATAATAGGTGAAAAATCAAAACTTTCCGATAACTCTATTTTCGGAGCTAAAATGACGAGCCTCATGTTACTGTGGCTGACCGGAGGACGGTGATGGGTGGAATTCCTAATTTTTTTCTATCCAGGTTTTATTAGGATGACCTGACTTAGCGCTGGCACTGGACTACCATTTTACGTTCTCTCTGAATGATGGTATAACTAAGGAGTTTTCACTCCGTTCGAAAAATCCTAAGGCCAACTGCCAGGTTCAGCATTAAAGTTTAGTTATTCGATTTTTCGCAGATTAAAGGGAACTCCTTGAGCCTAGTTCTTTTTTTCTTCATTTCCATTTCCACAACTAGGACATTTATAGAATTATAGAATAAAGAGTTTCGGTAGAGGTATTTCGCATGAAATGTAAGTGATACAGGTTAGAGCAGGTTTGTTTGTTTATTTATATAACGTCACTTCATCTACTATGGCTAATCCGACGATGCTACAGTGTGATTCCTAAATTTTTCTTATCCAGGTTTAATTAGGATACTAAAGATCCGTATCCTACGAGTGGCATCGCACAGGCTCGACACCACCTGTTTACTGGGTGAATACTTACCTCTTAACCAACACTACTGTCGTGCTACTACCACACAGGGTAAAACCCATCCTATCCAGTCCCCTCTGTTAAATGGTAGGTGCGGTTTCGCACACTATCTGGCAGAGTAACCTCATACCTGGTGCTGTGGTACGTGCTACTACCACGGCGAGCACTATCTCCATCTAATTCTCTTTCTTGCATGAATACGCAATTGTCGAGGCCTTCTGATGTTAAATATCGATTGTATATGTAAAGATAGTTGTGGCACTGAACTTCCACCTAGGTGTACAGCAGCCAACAACAAACAGTTCAGTCCAGTTGGTAGCGTCCCCTGCGCCATGTTGTTTGTATATATAGCAGTAATAAACAAGCTGTCTAGTACAAGGTTCTTTTATTCCACTGCCTAATACTCTATAACTTTAATAGGTTATGGGCCCAGAGTATTTTTGTGCAGAGCATAGTATTTGTGTATAGTGTCAACGCGTAGTCGCGAAGTGATATTATTTTATTAGTGAATTTTGTTTACCGGTACTATGGCGTCAGTTACTACTTCAGGAGTTCCAGTACTGGTCGGAACAAGTTTTAACAGCTGGTTTTTCAGAATGTCATCTATTTTGGAAAGAGAACAGGTAAAAGATGTGTTGGAAGCAGATCCTCCTACCTCTAGTGCTGAGAAAAGGGAATTTCTCATTAAAGACTCGAAGGCAAAGTCCATCATTATCCAAGGCATTTCAGATAAACATCTGGAAATAATCATGGATTGCCAAACTTCCAAGGAAATGATAAATGCTTTAAAAAAGGTTTTTGTCAGATCTACCTCTTTTTCAAAATTGACTTGGTACAGAAAGTTGATGGGCCTGAAATATTCTCTTCAAGGAAATATGGAAGAACATTTTTTGGCATTTGATACCGTTATCCGAAACCTTCAAGAACAAGGCACAGTTCTAGGGGAGTCAGACAAGGTATGTCACCTTTTGATGTCTTTACCAGATGAATTCAACACAGTTGTGACAGCTCTAGAAACTAATTTAGAAGTCCAAATGGATTTCGTGCGAGCCAGACTTCTAGATACAGATACAAAGTTAAAGTCAAAGTCATCAGCTAGTGCATCATCATCAGAAGTATCATTTAAAGCACAGAGTGGTTGCTTTATATGTGGGGATAAAAGACATTTCAAGGCACAGTGTCCCAAAAATAAGCAGAACCGTGGAAGTAAATCCTTTAATAGAAGCTTTCGTGGGAAAAGAAGAGGAACAATCCAGGGTAATTCAGCAGATGTAGATGAAGAAGTTGTAATGGTGGCCCTAAATTGTGGTAATATTAAACTATCATCTAACAATGTGTTTTTAGTCGATTCAGGTGCGAGTAACCATCTTTTTAAGGCAGAATTGGAACCCCTTTTGTCAAATGTTTCGAATCTTGATCATGATGTTGCCATACATATAGCTAATGGTGATAAAATGTTTACTAGAAAAGAAGGTACCCTAAGAGTAACCTCTCAAGGTAGGATTGTAAACATTAAAGGTTTAATAGTCCCGGGGTTAAAACATAATTTATTATCAGTGAGTGCAGTTACCTCAAAAGGCTTAAAAGTGATTACAGATTCTAAGGAGATGAAAATCTGTGGAAGAAATTTTAAGCTGAGTTGTCCACGAGTGAATGGATTGTACATATTTACTTTTGATGATCCCAGTGATAATCAAGTCAAGTGCAACATTACAAGTGCTACGGATGGAGATTTATGGCATAAACGTCTAGGACATTTGAATCGGCATGGACTCAAAAGTTTAGGATTACCCTATAGTGACAAGAAGTGTTCGGCATGCATTGAAGGTAAGGCTACTAGACAGCCCTTTTCAAATAATAGGAAACGCACTTCAAAGGTTGGTGAATTAATTCACTCTGATATATGTGGTCCTTTCAATCCTGAATCAGTTGAAGGCCATAGGTATATGCAGGTGATTTTGGATGACTTCACTCATTTTGTGCATGTCAAACTTCTCCATATGAAGAGCGAAGCTGAAACAAACCTGATGGATTATATAGCGGAACTAGAAAGGCAGCAGGGTGTCCCGGTGAAGAGGCTACGTTTAGATAATGGAGGAGAATTTACGTCTAAATTTTTTCAAAAATATTGTTCAGATAAAGGTATAAAATTAGAATATTCATTGCCATATAGCCCTCAAATGAACGGAAAAAGTGAAAGAATGAATAGGACACTATTAGACATGATGCGTACTAAGGTATCAGATTCCGGTATCCCCAAGTTCTTGTGGGGGGAAGCAGCTCGATGTTCTGCTTATGAACTGAATAGGTCACCTACTTCAGCCTTAAGTAAAGGTGAAACTCCCTCATTAATATGGAATGGCAGAAATGATCTGTCTAAACTTCGAATATTTGGTTGCCGAGCATGGCCTACCATTCTTCCTAAAGGTTCTAAATTGGATCCCAGAAGCAAGGAGGGGGTGATGGTTGGTTATTGTGGTGGTGGGTATAGGATTTGGTTGCCAGACGAGCAGAAAGTTATTAGATCTAGAGATGTGATATTCGAGGAGAGCCAAATGCCCTATAAAGAAGTTAAAAATGTACCTATTGTCTATCATAATAGTGGTGGAAGCTATGAAGAGGGAAGGAAAAATGGTGAAGAGAATAACACTAATATTTCAGAGCAGCCAGAAGATACTTCTAGACCTCAGAATGATTGTAATCCAGAGCAGTCAGAAAACCCTTCAAGACTTCAGAATGAAGAATCTAATCCAGAGCATTCAGAAGAAACTTCTAGACCTCAGAGAAACCGGCCAAAACCTCATTTCCTAAATGATTATGAGTTATATAATGCATACTGTATGGTAAGCCGATCAGATGGAGTTCCATCATCTTATGAGGATGCTAATAAAAAAGAGGAATGGCAGGAAGCCATTATTAAAGAATTAAAAGCTCATGAGAAGATGAACACTTGGTCTGAAGAGGAAGCACCGAATGGAAGTGTCCCAATCACAACTAAATGGGTTTTCACAGTGAAGGAAGATGGAATCAAAAAGGCCAGATTGGTAGCAAGAGGGTTTGAAGAACAAACTCAAGGTGATTGTGTATTTAATTACTCACCAGTTTGCCGAATGGATACTGTAAGAACTCTGTTGCCATTTGCATGCCAAAACAATTGGAGTATTAGACAAATTGATGTGCCAACAGCCTTTCTCAATGGCTCACTGGACTATCCTGTGTTTATAAAACCACCTAAAGGTGTAAGTTGTTCTACAAAAACTCTGAGACTAAATAGGCCACTTTATGGACTTAAGAAAGCACCGAAGTATTGGAATGAAAGATTTAATTCTTTTATGTTAAAACTGGGATTTAAAAGATCCCAATATGATTTATGCCTTTTCTACAAGAGTAGGGTGTTCTTTGTTCTTTTTGTGGATGATGGCCTAATTACAGGGGATGAAAAGGCTATTGAAGAATTAGTGAACAATTTAAAAGGAGAGTTCAGCATTAAAGAAATGAAGGCTTCTCAATTTTTAGGGATGAAGATTGAAAGGCAAGAAAAGAATATAAGGGTTACACAAACCCGCTTTATTGATAAACTCCTTGAAGATTATAATATGCTAGAGTGCAGGAAGGTATCAACCCCCATGGAGGTTGGATTTAAGCTTAACGCTGATAGTCCACCTTTAGATGAAAATATACCATACAGGAGCTTGGTATGTGGACTTATGTATCTGAGCACAACAACTCGCCCGGATTTATCATTCCCAATTAGCTATTTATCTAGATGTTTAGATAAAGCTACTCAGCAGTCTTGGAAAGCTGCAAAACGAATACTCAGATATCTCAAAGAAACTCGAGATATGGGTCTTACTTTCAAACCAAGTGAGAACCTAGGACTTATTGGTTATTCAGATGCTGACTGGGCAGGTGACATAGAAACACGAAAGAGTGTAAGTGGCTTTGCAGCATTCTGCGGAAGCAATCCCATAGCTTGGCATTCAAGAAAGCAAGCATGTGTGGCTCTGTCAACGATGGAAGCGGAGTACATTGCAGCAGGAATGGCATCACAGGAAATTGTGAGTTTAAGTGGAATAATTAGTGAGTTCAGTGGTGAAACAGTAAGTGGAAAACTGTTGGTGGATAACACTAGTGCTATAGCTTTTATAAAGAATTGTAAACGAGCAAAACACATTGATATAAAATTCCATTTTGTTAAAGATCTTATTTCCAAAGAAATAATATCTGTGGAACACATCAATTCTGACCGCAATGTGGCAGATTTGTTCACAAAACCACTTGCCTTTGATAAGTTTCAAATGTTTCGGAAGGCTTTAATTAATTAATATATTAATGTCATGTATATATATTGTGCTAAAATTGTTGTACAGAATTTTGTAATAGTATAATATTTTACTTGCTTTGTTGTATAGAATTTTTTTAATAGAATAATATTTTTACTTGTTTTGTGGTGTAGAATTTTGTAGTAGAATAATATTTTTCCTTGTTTTGTATGTGAGATACAATTGAATATTTACTTGTGTATGTATATATTTGAAAACATTCAATTGAGGGGGTGTGTTAAATATCGATTGTATATGTAAAGATAGTTGTGGCACTGAACTTCCACCTAGGTGTACAGCAGCCCAACAACAAACAGTTCAGTCCAGTTGGTAGCGTCCCCTGCGCCATGTTGTTTGTATATATAGCAGTAATAAACAAGCTGTCTAGTACAAGGTTCTTTTATTCCACTGCCTAATACTCTATAACTTTAATATCTGATACCCTTTCTTGTCCATTATAACAATCATACCTCGACAGGTTTATGGTAACACTTTCACATCGAATTTCTGCCTTATCTATTCCTTACAATCCAAAATACATCTGAAACTTTGTTTATTTATTTAACGTCACTAATATGGCTAATCGGACGATGTTACAGTGGGAGTCCTAAATTTTTCCTATCCAGATTTTATTAGGATGGGGATCTGTTAACGAGTACCTGACATCGCACAGGCTCGGGACCACCTTTTTACGTCCCTTTCGAAGGACGGCATAACTAAGAATTTTCCACTCCCATTAAAAAATCATAGGACCACCTGCGGGGTGATCCATACAGCAAGTTTAATATATACAATTATATTCGTAATGCTTGAAAAGACACCATCTAGATAATATCTAATTTGGTATCTCTGTAGGTCCATCCAACATACAACTCTTTGGCATTTTCCATATATCACTTTTCAACTATTTCATGTCTTTCTTTGAGGTTTTCTTATTCAATATTCTTATTAATATTAAAATGAATCGGATAATTTATAGTTATTGTTGCGGTTGCTAAATTAGCAATCAAAGTTAACGATACAGAAGATTAACGATACTACTACCTTTGCCATACAATATTACAAACAAGAGAGATACCTTTAAAACACTTAGTCGGCTGGCGAAGGTGGAATCAGTTCTTGACTCTTAGATCTCCAGCTGCTCTCTCTGACCTCCAGACGGGCCTCGCTTCTTCTTCAGGATGGAACTCGACTTCCAGTGGCTGGAATAAGACTCACCTCCTCTTGAGGATAGAACTTGACTGACTTTTTCGAATCTTCTCCTCATCGTCTTCCCTTCGGGGGGCGATAATGTGGGAAGTGCCCCAAGCCGGGGGTCCCCATGGAGGTAAACGCCTTTTGATGTTTTGCCGACAAAGGCTTATTAATATTTACTTTATTAATGTATTACTTATTTAATAATAAATTTAGAGCAATCAGCATCCTCAATACATATATATATATATATATATATATATATATATATATATATATATATGCATGGTAGGTAAAGCATTTCTTTTTAAATAATTAATTTAAATGTTGACATTAGATGTAAAAAGTGTATAAATGCCATAAAACAATTTTAATTGTTGCTTGAAAATGGTCCTAGAGGCTGAAACGTTGTGATGTGTAAAAATAAATAAATAAAAAATGTATCAAAAATTTCTATTGTTAAACGGGCAAATATTGAACCAAAAGAAAACTCAGGACAATGATGGGAAAATAAAACTTTGCATTCAGCCAATTCAAAATTTTGCTATTCAATAAAAAAATTCTATATTATAATGCGAAAATAATTAAAAAGAGTCAAGGAGTCACTCTTTTAGGCAGCGTCTTAAGAGTCAACCCTGAAGAAGGCCCACATTGTAGGCTGAAACGTCGGCACATAATTAAAATAGCACTTATTTTAAATGTGTGTTTCTAATTTATGACCGCACCACCAACCATCTTCCTCATACAAAATTAATGGTACTTTAGAAGAAGAAAATTTTAAACTTCGCCATTTAAGCCTTGTGAGACTAATTTAATCAGAATGAAACCTGCATGATATTAAAGCCCATTAAATTTTACACCAATATAGCGAGTTTAATGAAAATCGTTACTGCCGTTCTTGAGAAAATCGTAAAAAGATGCCAAATGTATGGTACAAAGTAGATCTTCCGGTCAGGCGATTTCGAAGAAAAAGTTGTAAATATGAAATTTCAGTTTCGTAAGACTTCTAGTTTCGTGCTAGACTTACCACAAACACACCACGGTGGGAGTCTGAAACCCGTACGTGGCGCGTCCCCAGGTGGCGGATGTGGGAAAGCTCGCTAGAAATAAAGAATTAGAGGGAAATAAAACACCTCTTGCGGACCGAACAGACTAGGGGAAGGAGCCCCGAATAATAAACCAACCATGGTGAGTCACGTGAAAATGACAAACCTTACGCTGCAGGGGGTCGAATCCCCAGTACCGGCGTCTGGGAATGCGGGTTCTCAGGTGCCGTTATCCAGCGAGCGCAGTGCTGCAGTAGTGGATCACTTGGCCACTGCAGTTACTAATGCTTCAAGTGAAGAAAGAAGAAAGGAATTGTGGGAAATGTTTGGATAAAAAATTGGTAACCTTCACGAATTTGTCAAGAAGGCAAAGTAGAATTAATTTCGACTCTGATGCTTTACGATGAATTGTCGAGAATAGACAAAAATCCGTAACGGTTATTGAGTGGTAATAGTTGCGGAAAGGAGTTTGCGACCAACCAACGAGGAGTCTTAAGTTCACTCAGTTAACACCATGTACTCGAGAGGAGAGAAAGACACCTAACGGTCAGGATGAAATAAAGGTCTCGGCTACAGCTGAAAATAACTCAAGAAAGGAGGCCAGTGACCGATGGAAAATAATGAAGTCGAAAAAGAAAAGAAAAAAGAAGGTTAAAGAGCGGAAAATACGAACGAAACCTACTCGCCCAGATGCTTTGATGGTTACAGCAAAGGAGAGCTCGACGTACGCAGATATTCTGCGAACAATAAAAAGCGATCCTGACCTCCAAGACATAGGTGATAAAGTGCAAAAAATACGAAAGTGCACCTCGGGCAGTCTCCTTCTTGTGTTGGATAGGAAAGCACAAGAAAAGACGGAACAAATTCGTACTGCAATTGCACATAAAATGGCTGACAAAGCAGAGGTCACGAGCGAGAGAGACTTTGCTGTTTTCGCATCAAAAGACCTTGATGAACTAACTGATGCCGAAGAAGTGCATGAAGCCCTTCGAAATCAAATAGAAGGTGCCGAAAGCACTGATATTTCTGTGGTAAAGTCACTTCGCAAGGCTTACGGTGGCCACAGACAGCTGTGATAGTATTGCCTAGAGAACTTGCGAGAAAAGCATTAGCAGTCGGGTAAGAGAAAACATTTCTCCTCAAAGATGTTTTTGATGCTTCGATTATGGTCACTTGGCGAAATATTGCAAGAGAACCGACAGAACAAAGCTCTGCTTGCGATGTGGCGAAATAGGACATCCAGCAAAATATTGTGACGGTGAATCGAACTGTCTACTATGCCGTGAGAGAGCAAACCGCAGGCACCCAACGGTTTGCTTTAAATGCCCTATTTTCCAACGAGCGGTTAAAGCAGTTATTAAACGCCGGAAATGAGGTTTCTACAGCAGAACTTTAATCATTGTGAAGCTGCACAGGACCTCTTCGGGCAAACTATCGGTGAGAAGGACATCGACATCGCTATACTATGCGAGCAGTACAGAGACGTCGATGGACCCTGGATGAAGTAGCATTGATAGTGCAGCTTAAGGTAGTAGTAAACTTTATTTTTTTATCTTCATAATTGTTATTCGCAGCTGTCAAAAGCAATAAGTGACAATAACCATATGTCCTATATAAATATGAGCGACAGGCATGGGAAAGGAACGTGCCCAGCAGCACCCATCCTAGGCTTTGATTTATGTAGAGGAGGTCTCTCTTCCAGCTTCTTTTCTGCCTTCTAACAGGCATTTCAGTTAACGACATTTCCTTTATAAGTCTATCGTCGTGTCCTTGCAGTTTGCTACGAAAACGAGATTACAGAATTCGAGTATTTTCGTCAACAGTTGGTTGTTATGTAAGTCCGTATGTAGGGTTTTGTTGTTACGTGCCAAGGGGCTGTCGTTATAAGTCTTAAAATTTTTCATTGTAATAATTGCAGTTTTTTTATCTGAGTCGTTTTGCTGAACCATAGATATGTGAGGCTTAAGGCCGTATAAGCAGGTGATCCTTCGATCGAGTGTCAGTCCTAGGTAATGTACAGAGTTGGTCTGAGGAATTTGATTGTCGTCGATAAAAATTGGTTAGCAAGTGTTTTGTAGTTGTGTGAACGTTATATTTTTAGGGAGTTCCAATTTTGTACGAGCATTAAATGATTTTGTACCGTCAGAGATATCAGTATAGGATCGTCATGTGATGTTAAGATTGCAGTATCGTCCGCGTAAGGAGCAGTCAATGTGTTGGAGTTAGTTGGTATGACATGTGTATATAAAATGTATAGGAGGGAAGCAAGTATAAGCTTTATTTAACAATAATTTATTTAATAAGTTTAGTCTATATTGCCTGTTAAACATGGATAAATAGGAACAGAGAGATCTCTGTTAGCGTTGTTACTCATAATTGGTGTGCTGAGTAAAATTAGTCATCAGTTCCAGTTATATTTAATACAGTACTAATTTAATACAGAAAATTGGGGGATTTAAGGTGGTCTTCTCTAATATACTATCGGACAAGTATATTTAGAAAATACTATCGGTTTTACTTTTTCTAACTATCGACTTTCCCTTTTGCAGAAGTTCCGGATGACGAGGAATGGATCCTGGTGCCGCCGGACGGAGGACGGGGGTGGTCCATTCTCTTCGGGACTCTCCTCATCAACATGCTCATCCCGGGGACTGTCAGGTCCTTCGGCGTCCTCTTCGTCGAGTTCCTCGAGGTCTTCGACGCCACGCCGCTCGTCGCCTCCTGGATACCTTCGTTATGCTACTTCCTATACGCCTCTATCGGTATGTCAATGAACTAATCTCATACATCTTATGTTATTTTTATATTTCAAAACGATTTTTTTGTTCATTCATTTTAAATTAAAATATAATTGTGTAAAGGCACCAATTGAGACGTTGATTTCTAAAAGGTACTATATCCACTTTAGAAAATTTTACAGGAAACGCAAAAATCTATCATTTATTTATTATTGGACCAATTTACGTGATTATTTTTTTATTAAAATCAAAAGTTGATTTTTAAGTGTGTTGCCAACTCATTTTTCCAAATCATTGCATTTTTCCGATGATTTTAAACAATATAATATGGATGTAGTACTTTTTGGAACGAGACATGGATATAGTACTTTTTGGAAAGAATTAAAAGGGATATAGTACTTTTTGGAAAGATTATAACGCGAGATAAGTTGGTAACAGTCACTATAACCTTCCTAATACAACATTAGTGATAACTAACGTCTTTATATCGTTAATTACTAAGTTATGTATATTTCCTTATTCTCCCTCTGAGAAATATCTTTTTTAGTTGGTCAATTACATTGATTATCTATTATTCATAAAGAAAGTGCATATTCAAAGGGCAATTTATCTATTTATGGCACTATAATAAGAAAGTATGTAATTATAAAGTTTGCTTTGAACTTGTATTTACTATTTGTGTGAATTTAGCTAATTTAACTATATTATTAACGACGTGTAAACAATATTTAACCATAGATACTGATAAATAATAACGGTTGAGCTTTTATTTAACATAAAAAAAAACGACTACAAAGTTAGATGAGGCACGGATTTTATTCACATATTTAGGAAGTTCGTGGAATGCTAATTCCAACTATTTGCTGCATCAAATACCATTATTCTATTAAAATGTGAGTTTCTGAAAAATTTTAAACCAAATTTATGTTGCTGCATGAAGAAATACTATGAAAAAACTTATTTTAATTGACAACCTACGAGAACAGAAGCAAGGCAATTAAGTTGTTTCAAATAGCCTAAAAACTGAATATTACGTTAAAACCAGTGATCAAAATAATAGCGGTGATTCAAGACGTGCTGAATGAATCAATAAAATGATGTTAAAAAATGCATAAAATGATGAAAACAATAAATTAATGGTGATTTATAACGGGGTTAGGTGCTTCTGCCGTATAGTAGGAAATATAGTACCTTTTGAAAGGAAATGAAAGAAAAGGTTACATCTGTTTACATAGGATATAGTATCTTTTGGAACGAAACATGGGTTTAGTACCTTTTGGAATGAAATGCAATTATCAAATACTTTTTTAAAGGATTTTTATGTTTTTTAGATAAAATTTGATGACGGATTTAGATAAAACTAAATCATTAGAATACAAATATGTGAAAATATCAACTTTGAAAAAAAATGTCCTTTAGTACCCTTTGGAAATTAACGTCTCTATTGCTGACACTTCCCCAATTACTGAAACATCTATATTCTACCTTGAAATATTAGTTTCAGGAATTACCTTGTAATTCGAAAATGGCAGAAATTGTTGTGGCTTTGATTTGGCTCCATTTTGGAATTACTAGGTGGTCTCAAACTCTTATTTTTCAAAGCAGTATGAGTATGTGTCAGCAATTGAGACGTTGATTTCCAAAAGTTACTAAAGGAATTTTTTTACGAAATTGATATTTTTACATAATTTTATTTTCATCATTTACTTTTACCTAAATCATCTATTTGATTTTATCTAATGAACACTCAAGTCCTTTTAAAACTTCATTTAGAAATGATATTATTTTCTAAAGATACTAATTACACATTTAGTTTTGTTCCAAATCATACAAAAACATTTCATTCTATCCCTGGTGTTTTGAGTCCAGTGCCACCGAAACCTTGGACCGCTCTACCCACATTGGTTTCAGGTTATCTTAATACCCGAGCAGCGTTTCTCTGACTATGGCCATTTTCGACTAAAGCAGTGGTAAATGACTAAAGCGTTATTGAAAGTTGAATTCAACAGAGAAAAACCTTTTTTTTTTTTTTTTTTGTAATATAAATTTTCGTTATTTTTCTCTTTTTTACAAATCAATTTTTGGTTTCTTAATCTTAATTTTACCTCTTAATCATCCCAAAAAAATGCAATTTTATAAAAAAACTAGCTGTTGCTCGCGACTTCGTCTGCGTCTATTTCTGTAATTATGATCGCTATTGAGACTTTAAAAAAAAAAATATATTGGGCTGTCCGGAAAGTTCGTAGAGAAATTTAGACACCAATTAAAATTGATGAATAGCTTAAAATTTATATATTTAATATACAAAATAGTTACCACCATTAGCGATTACCCTTTCGCAACGACTTGAAAGGTCCATTATCCCCTTTTTTCAAAAATCACTATTCTTACTCCTGAAGAACAATAAAAGCTCCGTTTTGACGTCATCTCCTGAAGAGTAGGATTTCTCTTGTAGAAAATTTTCAAGGGAACAGAAAAGATGGAAATTTATTTATAGTTTGGTTTTGTGGAAGGAGCTCAAAATGTATGGATCCCTTCCAATCCCTCCAAATACTGAGCATCACCTTTCTTGGATGCAAGCCGGCCTTTGGTGTTGCGAGCGGCATCGTTCCAGGCAACCCCCAACATTTTTTTCGGCTGGTATTGATGTAGAGAATCCATTTTTCGTCACCAATAACAACTCGTTTTCAAAAAAGGATCCTCCACATTTTTTTTCAGCAGTAAATCACAACATGAAATCCTTTCAATAAGCTCACGGGGAACACTAACGTCGTAACGACAGACGTACCCGGCCTTCTTTAGATGATCAAAAACGGTCGATTTGCAGGATCTGAACTCCGCAGCGATCTCACGAACAATAATTCGTGGATTGTTTTTGATGACCGTCATAATATTCTCGATGTCAAGAGTTGAACTCTGGCCAGCCCGGGGTTGGTCGTCCAAATCTCCTGATCTAAACCGCGAAAACCACTTTTGAAACGTGCTATCAGCAATTGAATCGCTACCATACACGGCAGGAATCTATCTTGCAGTTTGGGATACTTTTTTCCCTTTTGAAAAAAAAAACAGCATACTATGCTGAAAAGGAAACCAACCGTCACTCACGTTTGTTTGCAATAAACTACTCTACTGATCCTTCATAAAGACGAATTCAGTATGTGAACATAGTTAATTCCATGAGGATATATGAAATCGATTCCTACGTGATTAAATGTTTGCCCATGTGATTTATTAATTGTTATGACAAAAGTTAACTTAACGGGACATTGAATTATTTTAAAATTAAAAGGTAAAGCATTTGGAAACATTAGGTTGCGAGGTTAATTTTCCCCGTTTTTTCCCACATTTTCCACTGATTCTTCACTCCTATTGGTCACAGGATGATGTTATATAGCCTATAACCTTCCTCGATAAATGAACTATCCAACACAAAAAGAATTTTTCAATTCGAACCAGTAGCTTCTGAGATTAGCGCGTTCAAACAAACAAACTCTTCAGCTTTATAATATTAGTATAGATGTTGTTTGTTTGTTTATTTATTTAACGTCACTTTATGCTACTATGGCTAATCGGACGATGCTACAGTGGGAGTCCTAAATTTTGCCTATCCAGGTTTTATTAGGATAGGGATCTTTAACGAGTACCTGACATCGCACAGGCTCGGGACCACCTTTTAACGTCCCCTCCGAAGGACGGCGTAACTAAGGATTTTTTACTCCCATTAAAAAATCCTAGGACCACCTGTGGGTTTGAACCCGTGACCTTTAGCATGGGAGGCTGTTACGCTAGCCACCCAGCTACAGGTGATCCCAGTATAGATGTTGATGTAATGCACATCAATTTCACAGGAAAAAAAAATGATTTTTTAAAGTGCACCACATTTTGTTGTGGAGCAGTGTGTAAGGGTAACTGCAGCTTTATTAGAATTTGATTTCTTCTATTTACTTTAGCTTAATTTTTGTTTTATATTCCTAAACTATCTTTCTAATCTTCTTGTTCTGTTTCAGGCCCATTGACAACATACCTGTCGTTGAAGACATCATATAAAACCGTTACAATAGCTGGCGGTCTCTTTGCCTCTGCTGGTTTGATCCTCAGTTGCTTTGCCACGAGTATAGATATCTCTACTTCAGGTGATTTATTTATAATGATTGAGGATTTGCTAAGTGGTGGATTCATACAATAAATAATACTTAATTTTTTAAAAAATCTGGTGCTCGCAACACACGACTTTCACTTACCTCCGTTGTTATAAATCTATCTAAGAAATTTTAAATACACGCATCGATAAAAATAAATTGTTAAAGAATTAATTAAATTGAATTTCAATAGAAACATGTGTCTTATTAAATAATCTATTATATTTTTATCTACAACAATCAGTTAGTGTTTGGGGTAATCACCTCCAACTCAAATGTCAAGATGATCACAACTAGGGCTCTGCTTCTATTACATACCGCCAGGTGGCAGCACGGTCAACATGAATTTTCATTTCAGGAACCAGAAACTGTTAGTTTTGTCGGCTTTTCATTACTCTCCATTACCCTTTACAATTTCTCTCGGATAATATTTTTTCTAACATCTTTAGCTATCCAACGGTATATTATATTGGGTTGTTTCACATGAAATGTCCATTTTTATAGTTTCTGAAATACATAAAAGATTTTGCAGTCTCTGTTGTTTTCTTCCGAATGTTTACATATTTAAAGTAAACAGTTACTAATCCTCTACCTTTGTATTATAAACATTAGCTTCCCAATCAATTACCCACTTTTTAGTATACCTCCAAATATGAACATGAAAACACGCGATTTTTCGAGTAATATTGGTTAATTGAGTGTTTAATGAACGGACCATTCGCCGTTGGTTTGCTAAGTTTTCAGCTGGGGATACCGACTTGGAAAACGTGCCCCGAGGAAGACCTCCGTCCGTAATAGACAACGATGTCCTCAAACATACAGTAGAAGGAAACCCCTACCAAACAGTTAAAGGACTTCGTCAAAGGAAAACTTTTTGAAAATGACGATCAAGTGAAAAGTGCGTTTTCAGATTTTGTTTCACTTCAAAGCTCAGAGTTTTTCAGTTCAGGAATAAAAAAGTTGGTGTCACGTTGGGAAAAATGTGTAGAAAAAGAAGGTAAATACTTCGAATAAAATTATCTTGTTTTCATATCGTATTTTTAATAAAAATCCTTTACCTTGAAAACGGACATTTCATGTGCCCACAACCCAATATATATATATATATATACATAAATTATTTATATTTAACATATATAATTTATTATATTATATAGTCTATATAATTTATTTATACTTATGTAATTTATTTATACTTATGTAATTTATTTATTTTTCATTAATTTTTTTCAGTTTTGGAATTCTCGTTGGAATAGGGGCAGGACTATCTTTCCCTCCGGGTATCTATTTGGTGACTTCTTATTTTGTCAAGTACCGAGGATTAGCCAACGGGCTTGCCATTTCCGGAAGCTGTATCGGTTCTATAATCTTTCCTCCGTTCCTTCGCTTCCTACTTCAAACCTATGGATATAGGTAAGTGCAAAGAGATATAATATTTAATAACCATTTTTTGTGCGTCAAACATGCATTAATGTTATATTTTGCATATTAACAAATTGCTTTGGATGTGTTAATCAATCCTTGTGGTCTAAATGCTGCAAATTATTACACAATGGTTTATTATTTCCAAATAACAATATTGGGGTATAACTGTTTATATAGCTGTTGATAGGCAATTAAGTAATATAAAAAACAATAAATTAATCAAAGGAAAATTGCCTATCACCACTGCAAATTTCAATATGCTATATCTCTGATATTTCTTGACCGATTTCGATTATTCTTTTTCCCTCTTCTTCTCTCTCTCTCTCTTTTTTCCCTTTACTGATTCTAAAACTCAATACAATTTTTTCTCTGCCTTAAAAAATAACTGAGTTATAGACGTATTTATGGACAAAATATCAATTTTTTTTTTTTTTTTTATAATTATTTGTGGTTTCTTGTTTAAATATAATGTTTTGTCTCTATCTTCAAAATAACATAATTATTAAATTAAATCATATTTAATCGGCCTCAATTTTTAAACAAATCGGATATCAACGTCTAGGAGTTACCATCATCATTGGATATTCAGTATTTGTGTGCTTGGTTTCAAAAAATACAGTCCAGTAGTTTCGGAGAAATGCCGGTGGCGGCGGACAAATGGATTTTTTTTATTCGTTCTATGTAAGCTCTCAAATTTTGAGGAGGGTTAATTTTTTTTGGTCGATTACAAAGTTGATTATTGAAAATAATAGAACAAAAGCATTTATACAGGTCTTTGTTACTATTTCCTTTCATTTCTTCTATATCTCGGCTAGTACTTGACCGATTTAAATTATTCTTTTTTGAAATTTATGAATTGTATGGCGGACAGATGGATTTTATAACGAATCTTGAAACGTAAGCCCTAAAATTTTATGGGGGGAGTCATTTTTTTTTTAATCTATTACAAAGGTTAGGATTAAAAAACGCTGCAAAATATTACACAATGGTTTATTATTTCCAAATAACAATAGTGGGGTATAACTGTCTATAAGGCTGTTGACAGACAATTAAATAATATGAAAAGCACTAATTCAAAGCATCATATCATAATACTACCACTGATTTCAAAACGCAATATTTAAGCTTGTTGCAAACCAAATTCAATGATTCTTTTTTCACTTTTTATATAATTATTCGCGTTTTTTGGTTGCAAAACAATTATGAACTTTTGCTCTATCTTCAAAAATAACGTAGTTACAAGGGTAACCCAACGGCGGGAATAACAGAATAAATAATTCTGCCCCCGTCAACTTTCGAACCTGGAACCCTGAGAATTTTTTCGTAATGCTCTATCTACTAGACCACACCGCACCCTAAAATTAAATAGAAACAGTATTTTATATGGTTACGTATTATATAGAGGTCCCATGTTCGTTCATCTCAGCCTAATCCCCTCGTTGCATGGTTTTTGGCCTAGAAACAGTAAAAATCACAACTATGTACTGATCCCAACACCGTTTATTGTAGATGTACAAGTTCTTTAAGTGCTGCTAGATCTAAATTTAAATTATAAAAATTTTATAACAAATGTTAATAAAAGCATTTTTATTTTAGAGGTGCAGTGCTGATCATGGGAGGCCTGACACTTAATGTCATTATCGGAGCACTATTCTACGATCCTGTCGAGAAGCACATGAAGCACGTCAAGATAACTAAAGAGCCGACGAACGGGAAGGCAGTTCCAGCAGAAAAGACAGTCATCGACCTTTCTCCGACTGAAGAAAAGCGAAAAGAAGTCGTTTACAATACTAAAGTACCTCCTCGGGACCAGGAATCGGAGATGCCTCTGCTCTCTCAGTCGTTGGGAAGTCGCAAGATCAGCACATCAGCCTTTAAGAAATCGGAATCCGCCAGAAAAATCAGTTCTGCGCCATTTGGGGGTCGCTTGATGGGCAGCACCGGCCAGATCTCTAGGAAGATCAGCACCTACAACAGCCCGATGCAGATCGGCAGCACGGGGCAGATGTCTCGCAACTACAACGTCGCTTCTAACATGTCATCTTCCTCCCTGCGCTACTTCAGCACGCCCTTCCACGGGAGCACTTTGGTCGGCCTCCACCCGGAGTTCACGTCGAACGCGGACATCGAGAGACCGGTCAGGAGGAGGTGGTGTTGTGGCTCTGGTGGGACAGACGCAGAGAAGGACGCTAAGGAGAAAACAGAGTCTCCCGTCTGGAACCTCCTCAGGGATCCTATTTATATCATTATCCTTATTTCTAACGCAACAAACGCCATCGGCTATGTTAATTTTATAATATTAGTCCCGGCATATGCCCAGACGTTAGGTTTCGACAAGGACATGGCATCTTACTTGCTATCAAGCATCGCATTCACCGACTTGATCGGCAGAATCGGCGGGGCCACTCTGTCCGACTGGATCAAACTTGATAAGAGAGTTTATTACATCGGAGGGTTTTTAATATCAGGGATCTCTTTAGCGATGCTTCCGATATTCACAACTTATAGAATGGTATCAGTGTTGTGCGCACTATTCGGCCTAGCATCTGGAACATATACCGGTATAACAGCTGTTATAATGGCTGACATATTAGGCGAAAAACAACTAGCAAATTCTTACGGGATATCACTTTTCGTCAGTGGAATCTTACAATTGATCGGACCTCCGATATGCGGCGTAATTTACCAACAGATCAATAGTCATGGACCACTCATAGCTGGCTTTGGAATAGTCCTAGTTGCTGGAGCTGCTGTGTGGTGTGCAGCGCCATTCGTAAAAAAAAAAAGAATCCCAAGAAATAGACATTGAAAAAAAAAGAACTCCCCCCTTTAAAAATCAGAAAAATACAAATTAGTGTAATTTAAAATACGACACCTTATATTATATCCCTTTGGAACGGACCTAGCTAGGCAGAAGTTAATTTTCGAATATATCCACGTTTGCTAAACTTCTGATCAATCTAACTAATTAATACAATCAGATCATTCCAAAGCACTGTTTGGGATTCTTCTGATATCCATTTAATCATCCATCCATTAATTACTTCGCTATGTTTACTTAAGATTCCTATCATTACTGTTAAAACCTTTGAATGTGTACTGTTGAGTTTATTTTGTGATTTTTGGATATTGATCTCGCTTTTATTCTAGGTATCCAGTCCTTTATACCCTTCTGCATCCATTTTCAAACCAGGAAAAAATAGAACAAGGAAAGTACGCTTGACTTCTTTTAGTATTGAAATGATTTTTTTTTTTCAATTATGGGCACAAAAGCACTATTTTTTTCGTATCTAGGATATCAAATGAGCCGTTTTCTAGAATATTGAATAGTGATGTATTATTTTGGCATTATTCAAACATGAATATTGTTAAACATAACGCTCAGTTGTTAATGATGAAAATTTTATCAGTGCCTGATCGATAGGTAAATATTTTGGCGATGAATCATTCATGATTGAGATAGAGGTTAAAGAAAAACCACAAAGAATGAGTGTGAAAATAAAGTCGTTTCAAACCAGGGGTGGGCATAATCGAATGCTCGTCATAATCGGAGTTCCATGAATTAAATAATCGAATGATTCCATAATCGAATGGTTAATATGCCACAATTCCCGTCTCTATGATGGCTGAGCTGGCTGAGCCTAGGTGAAATACGTACAGTGAGTGTCAAAAGTATTCGGAATTCACTTGTTTTTAACTTATTTTTTATGTTTGTAAAGAGTTATTAACCACTTTATAATGTTTGAAGGAAGGTATACAATAGCTAAAACCAAAAATTACGACAACAATCATTTTATTATTAACGTATTGAACGTTTATTTGCGAAAAAATTAGAAATAGTGTATGTTAATGGTGTCAAAAGTATTCGGAATTTCGTGGTTTCCTAATTGTATTAGTGCAGAGTGTTAAATATCGATTGTATATGTAAAGATAGTTGTGGCACTGAACTTCCACCTAGGTGTACAGCAGCCCAACAACAAACAGTACAGCCCAGTTGGTAGCGTCCCCTGCGCCATGTTGTTTGTATATATAGCAGTAATAAACAAGCTGTCTAGTACAAGGTTCTTTTATTCCACTGCCTAATACTCTATAACTTTAATACAGAGATCATAAATAAACACCCTGTTCGTAAAAACTTTTGTATAATTATAGATTATAGCCAACTAGGAATTAATCTTACTAATTAATTAATTGTTTAGTGTGAAATATTACCCCTTTCCAACACTTATTGTATATTGAGGCCATTTTCATTTTGAATGTAGTATTTCCTGATTTTTCTTTTTAATAAGACCCAAAAATAGTAAATTAAATTTGAAAGAAATTATGGAAGAGGGATTTCGAGAATTTTTTTTTAAATTTTGCAGCAACTAAATATGAATAAATAACGTATATATGTCCAGAGTCATGGTCGCGCGTATGTTAATAATTTGATTAATTCCTAATCTTTCATCTAATTTTTCTTCTACTTTTAATTTTGGCTTTTCATACTTAAAAAATACACAAACCTATCAATAATTCTGTCCATGAATCCAATGTTATCAAACTTTTTCAAAGAAAAACGCACGTAAATATCACTGACCGCTCAAGGTGTTTTACTATGGCATACTAAATTCTTTATTTGGTTTCCTCCAAACCATAATCTTTTCATAAGAACCATGTATTTTAGTATGGGAGTCATCTATAATCATTATAATTCACCAACCTTCTGTTTAAAAAATGTTACAAACATTCAGCCTATTCTCTAATTTCCTCGCTGATAGACGTTTTCCGTACTTCTTGTACCATGTTTTCCTTTACGTAAAATGTTTTTAGAAAGCGGCGAACAGTTGAAAAATTTATTGTGTATCCAGAAACTCTGAAAAATTCATAAATAAGTTAAGGTTTACTCATTTGAGATATTGTTTTCATATTTGATGAATAATCTGTCTTTCAGTTTTAACATTTAATATTTTTTTGGCTTACTTTTCTCTTTTATATTTTATTATTATATTATCTACACGGTACATAGCCATCCATATATTCTCATCAATTTTTTTCAACATCTCATCTATTTTCTTTATTGTTAACTTGTGAAAGTGTTAAAAATTAGTCGAGGGCGTTGTACGATCGTTGCGTTTTTATTTTAGGGCCTTATTAAAAGAAAAAATCTTTTAATGGTTGGATATATATATATAACATGAGAGAAGAGAATTGTTTAGAACATAAAATTATGTCGAAGATTGGTGAGAATATTAAAATTTGAAACCAGTAAACAACAGGATATTACAATTTCCGAATACTTATGACACTGAACGATCTTGTAATTTTACATTATTAATGGGATATTTTTAAAAACAATAAACTTTTCGGTTATCTGGCCAGTGATTTTCCTTTATGGGAGTCTCTTTTAAAGATTTGGTAGTGAAAAAGTATAAAAAATAATAATTATATAAATTAATAGTTGTGAAATATAATAATTAAACGAAAAGAAATACGAATTCCGAATACTTTTGACACTCACTGTATATAATTTATGTGATGAGCAAAAAAAAAAAAAATGGTGGATCGATTATCTGAGCTCCTTATAATCCCTCGATGTTAAACAATTCAGTTCGAATGATCGTTCGTTTCTCCAAACCGATTTATCCAATAATCAATTAATTCGAATGATCCCATAATCGTCATTCGATTATGCCCACCCCTAGTTCAAACCTGATTATTAAAAAAGGCTTCAGTAGGATAAGCTTTAGCGACTGTTGCCAAAATGCGCTGCATATTGATACTTAAAGTCTGCATTAAGGAATTTAGAATGCCATGTTTTGTTATTCATTCATATTTAAATTTATAAAAAATAAAAAAAAGACTGTATTTTAACCCTTAACAGGCCAGATTGAACTTACATACACCTTCTCTTTATGGCCTGATTTAAAAATTCCCGGCAAGTTACAAGCACAACCAATGCTACCAACATGAAAAATAGAATGTTGTTGTGACAAGGAAAGATTAGCCCAGTTTCTTTGTGTTTTGTGCCAGCTAAGCCAAAAAAATTTTACTTCCACTTACTATATGTAGTAAGGGAAAGTATTGCGATCGTGAAAATTTTCGAATTCCAGTTTTCAACGGAAATACGCATTTTAGGGTCCCCTGAATCCAAATAACCAAGTCCTGCAAAAGGTCTGTGTGTGTGGGGGGGAGAAGAGAGGGGGTAACTCCTGGGTGGAAACGGTAAATCCTATGAAACTGAAATTTAATATTTAAGACAACTATACGCCCGAGACGTTACAAAATCTGTTTCATCAAAATTAGCTTACCAGAAGAACCACTTTATACCATGCATTTCGCACCTTTTTTAGATTTTCTCGAAAACGGTTCCGACGATTTTGATTAAACTCGCTATGTCGATGTAAAATTTAATTGGCTTTAATATCATGTAGGTTTCATTCTGATTAAAATGGTCTGACAGGGCTTAAATTCCGATATTTTAAATTTTCTTTCTCTAAAGTAACTTTAATTTGTTGATTATATAAAAATAACTATATTATCTTATTACCACTGATAACAAACAGGTAAATATGTAAGTTGTGCGAATTTAAAAACAACTAAAGGAGAATAAAAAAAAAAAAAATAGTGCAATTTTTTGTTTTTGAACATAAGAGCAGTAATATACATGTATGATATACCGTTGGAAAGCTAAAGATTTTAGAAAAAAAATTTATCTCATACACAAGCTTTTAAAAGTTAATAGAGAGTGACGAAAAGAAGAGAAAACTAACTGATTATTTTAGATAATAATATTATAGATTTTTTAATAAATCACATGTTTCTATAGAAATTTAATTTAATCAATTCTTTAATAGTTTCACGTATTTTTATATCTAACTGTATTTGAAAATTCTTTCATTGATTTTAAAAGTGGAGTAAATTGAGTTTTAGTGAAAGTCGTGTGTTGCCCGCACCTGATTTTTTGTTTTATTCTAGCCTAAAATAAACAGAAAAAAATGATTTTGATATTGTGGCCGGTTAAGGGTTATACGTACACTTCAGAGGTTTTATGATCATATTGAAAAGAAGTATTATTATATTAAATACAAAAATATTTTTGTAATGTTCCTTTTTCCGATTGTATATTACCTTTAATTATAGGTATTGATTAGAGCCTTATAATGTAATCATATTTTTTAGAAAATAGGTTATAAAGATGCAAGTTATTTTTTATTTTTTTTTTTTTTGTTATTTGGGTTTCACTGGATGCAAGTGAACATATCACATATGGCCTTAAATCCTGGTTCTGTATATATACTACTTCTAAATTATTTTTTTTTTTTTTTTTTCTATAAATTTTCTTATTATTTTTTTAAAATGTAAAAATTGTCATTAGAAATAATGTTATTTTAGTTTGTTTTTTTTTTTGTCATTTGTATAGTTTATCATTTAAATATAAAATATCACATGGCATTTCGCATTTCATATTGTATATTATTTGTATGATTTACCATTTTAAACTAGTCTAGAATTATAAAGAGAGTATTTTATCGAGATTGTAAATATTAAATTGCTAATGCCATGTACTTGATAACTTTTTATAAAATTTATATGTATGTACGCATACATACATACATTGAATGAATTGAAGGAATGCATCGATTACATGAATATTTACATTACAACTTCACAATTATTATTTAGTTAAGTATCACATGAAGATTTTTTATTTAATATAACAAATTATTAACACCTATATTAAAGGATAGTTTAGAATAAAAAAAAAAAAAAAAAAATATTTAAATTCCACTAAACATTTTTAGCATAAAATATAGTAGATAGGTAGGTAAGGTGTTTTAGGGCGATAAATTTCTAGATTATTACGCCCGTAAATCGTTTACTCAATATATAATTCCTTAATTTAGAATAATTAACCTGTATAATTTCTTTACAATGCATAGTTGATAATGATAGACTTAAATTAATAATAATTACAATTTTTTTTTCTTTTGTTTATCGTTTTTGTCTTTTATTTATTTTTAAATGTATGTATATATATTTTATTATATGTACATATCTTTTCCTTTTACACTGTTTATTTTATTTTATTTTTTTTTTTTTTATTATTATTATTTATTTATTTTTTATTTATTTATTTTTTTTTTTTTTGAACATATATCTTTATACCTTATCGTAAATCTGAATTTCTTTTAGGACTTCTATGACTAAATCGAGCACCTGCTTATTATCACCTAATAATGGTGGCAGTTTCCTAGGCAGGGCTCGAGAAGAAAACGCAGCTGCGTACAGCGGACAGTCTTCTAAGATGTGTTGCATTGTGAGCGGAGTAGAGCATCTTACGCATTTTGTTTCCTCTGATCTATCCATAAGGTAGCCATGGGTGAGTCGCGAGTGGCCGATTCGCAACCTGGTGATTACTACTTCTTCTCTTCTAGTGCCCCTCACGCAGCTTCTCCAGAGTTTTGTCGTGTTCTTGATTCCTCGCAGCTTATTACGAGGGCATACAGATTGCCAGGATGTTTCCCAGTCATTGAAGACCTTATCTCTTAACCATTTTTTCAAGTCTTGGAGCTCGAACATTTTCATCGGTGAAGTAGACAGTTGCGCAGCTTCTTTTGCTGCTTTGTCAGCTGCTTCGTTCCCTGGTATTCCAACATGGGCTGGTGTCCGTATGAAGGTGATAGATTTTCCAATCTCTTTTAATGTGGCTAGATAATTTTTAATGGTATTCAAAACATTGTTTTTTGAGTATTGTTTTCCCAGGGACTTAAGGGATGTTAAGGAATCTGTACAGATTATGATATCTCGCCTGTCCGAATTGATGGCTGTAAACAAACCTGAGCTAATAGCTTGTAGCTCTGCGGTGTGTACAGAGGCAAAGGATGGGAGCTTGTACTTTATGGTCTCCTGGGCAGAGATGACTGAGCAGCCTACTTTGTCTCCAGTCTTGGAGCCATCAGTATATATGATATGACTGTCTCGATATGTTTCATTGACTATGGCGTAGAATTCTTTTATCAACATATTTTGTGGTAATTTTCCTTTAAAACCTTGGAGTTTTAGGTTTATGGTTGGTGGAGTATAGGTCCATGGTGGATTTTCTGATCTGATGTTGGTGTTGTCGACTTCGTTTTTGATCATCATAATCGCTGCTCTTTCTCTAACTCCTAGGGGAGCAGGAGAACGAGGTTTAGCATCATAATTTCGACAATGTTTTGGATGGAAAATATGACGATATGCTGGGTTATCGTGTTGCGGGATGAGTTTCGCAAGGTATGATGAGATGATTTGTTGTCTTCTAAATATCAAAGGTGGAATACTGGCCTCAGAGCATAAACTCATTATTGGCGATGTTCGGAAGGCACCAGTTGCCAGGCGGATTCCGGTGTGATGGACGGAGTCTAGAAGGGATAGGTGTGTTCTTTTGGCCGATGAGTAAGATAGACAGCCATAATCGAGCTTTGGTTGAATTAGAGCCTTATATACGATGAGCATACTTTTCCTATCGGCTCCCCAGGATGTTCCTGCAAGAACCTTTAGAATATCAAGCCTTTTCCTGCATACTTCCCTGAGGTTCTTTATGTGGCCGGTCCAATTCAGCTTTTCGTCTATTATTAAGCCAAGAAACCTAACTTCGTTAGTGAACCTAAGCGCATTTGTTCCTAGAGTCAGCACTGGGGTGCATGTAGGTTTCCGTTTCCTTGAAAAAAGGACGCACTTGGTTTTCTCTGGAGAAAATTTAAAATTATTCTTTGTAGCCCAAACTTGTAGTTTATTGAGCGTGTTTTGAAATATTGTTTTCACCCACTCCGCATTCGAGAATCTTAAAAATATCGCGATATCATCAACAAATAAGAAGGTTTTCACAGGTCGGGGTAGTATTTCTGTTATAGTATTCATGGCTATGGCAAAAAGAACACAACTAATGACACTCCCTTGTGGAATTCCGCATTCTAATACCTTAGGATTAGAGAGAATATTGCCGATTCTTGTTCTTATCGTTCTATTAAATAGAAAATTTTTAATAAAGATTGGCAGGTTCCCACCGAATCCCCAGTCGTACAATTGCTTGAGAATTACATTTTTGTTGACTGAATCGTACGCTTTCTCTATATCGAAAAATATCCCAATCGCTTCTTGTTTTGCAATAAATGTATCAAGTATTTCGGCCTCCAATGTGGCAAGGTGGTCGGCGGTAGATCATCCTTTCCTAAATCCGCATTGCACTGGAGACATTAACATATGCTGTTCTAGATACCAAAGTAGCCGCTTGTTAACCATTTTTTCCATAAGTTTGCACAAGCAGCTGCTTAGGGAAATTGGCCTGTAGTTATTCATTTGAGATTTATCCTTTCCAGGTTTGGGTATTGGGATAACTAGTGATTCTCGCCATGATACAGGGAATTCTTGGGATGTCCAGATTTTATTATAAAGATGTAGCAGGGCATGTTTACCAGCAATTGGAAGATTTTTCAACATGAGGTTATGGATATCATCAGGTCCAGGTGTGGTTGGCTTCAGTTCAGCTATTGCTTGGTCAAGTTCGATACCCGAGAAAGGAATGTTGTAAAGATCGTTTGTTTTAGTTGGAAAATTGACATCTGCGGTGGGTGATGAATCGTCTTGATTTTTTGGAGTATTGGAAAAGTATTCTACAAAAGATTCGGCTATTGATTCTGGGTTGGATATTATTTGATTATTTATATTAAGAGCAATTGTATTAGAATAGTGGAGCCCTCTAATGGAGTTTATTTTGTTCCATACATTTCTGATGGGAGTGAACGCGTTGATTTGTTCTAAATAGGAGAGCCAAGAAGTTTTCCTTTTTTGTTTAACTATGTTTCTGGCTTTGGCTTTGTATTTTTTGTATTCGATGAAATGGTTGTTAGTGGGATATTTTTGAAACTTCCTAAGGGATCTATTTCTTTCTTTGATAGCTCGACGACATTCGTCATCAAACCAGGGACAATGATTCACTTTAATAGTTATAAAATATAATCCCTAGACTAGCAGAATTAAATAAACAAGTGACAGCCAATCTTAATATTATTCCAAAATTTTATAAAAAGTTATCAAGTATATTGATCTGTACACATATGTATATTTCATCATACATATATTACATCTGTGTAATACTAATATTATTATTATTATATTGCAATGAAATGCTGCCGATAACTCAATGACAAATTATCTGTTAATACTATTGGACCTTTTAAAATTCAATATTGCTATTTGGCACTTCTTTTGAATTATTATATCAATATTTTTTAATTAATGACAATAGCGTTTGTATGTACAGGTAAAAGTATTAAAATCTGGTGCAGACAACACACGACTTTCACTTACCTCGGTTGTTAAAACAAATTTAAGAACTATTAAATTAACTTTAAGTTAAAATACTTGAAGGAATTTGTCCGGGTGGTGGTCAGTGAATGAAACAATTGATTAATTTCTACCATTTATTTTCTTCCAACGTTTTGACCCCCATTGTGCGTCATCATCAGGGCTAAAAGATACAAAAGAGATACATTTACAATAAGGTTGAATATACGAGTACTATTTTAAAAACTATTGGGCAAGAGAATGTCAATATTAAAACATAAAATAATTATTCTTCAGAATTTTGTGAAAACATTTTATTGATATTATTACTATTATATGTTTTATCTGATTACTTCTTTTTATGTTAGTATTACAATTTTACTCGTTGTCAGATCTCGTCTAGTATGTAGTACGTATTTTCCATTTTCATACATACCTACATTCCATTGTACCAAATTGTACCTAGTTTGCACTTGCCTACAATACTGTATGTATCTCCACTCTTCTCCATGTTTAGTCATTATCTGCTCTGTACAGCCCTCTCATTATTATACCCTTTCATTGTAATTTAATTAATCGATTTCTTTACACATCTAGTTCCTTTTATGTTTTAATATTGACATCCTTTAGCTCAATATTTTTTAAAATAGTATATTTAACCTTACTGTAAATGTATCTCTTTTGTATCTTTTTAACCCTGATGATGACTCACAATGGGGGTCGAAAAGTTAGAAGAAAATAAATGGTTGAAACTACTCAATTGTTTCATTCACTGACCGACACCCGAACTAATTCCTTCTAGTAATTCTCAAGGTCAACTAATTAATCCACTAAGTTAGAATAGTTTAAAGAGTTACATTGTTTCGCCGGAATCATATGTTTTAGATTAAATAATATAACTAAAATTGTTATTTATAATAATCAGTGATAAGTTTATGACCTATTCGTCACTTTACATTACCTTTTACAACTGTGTATATAAGACATATATATATTTTTTTAATATTCTATTTAGCTTTCCAATTGAAAAAAAATGACAGTGAATGAGAAAAAAAAAAGTTAATATTAAAGATTCAGCCTAAAATTAGGCCTTCATCAGGGCTAAGACAAACAAAGATAACAAACAACAAAAAGAAAAGAAGAATTAATCATAAGTTAACAATACAATAAGAAGATAGTAGTACTTAATCAATATTTGATTGATCAATCAGTGATTGGTAAAATATAAAACATAGAGGAATATAAAAAGGTTTTTTTTTGTTTCCATATTTTATTTATATCTTCTTATTTCACTGTTAACTTATTATTTTCATCTTTATTGGCTTGTTATCCTTGTTTTTTCTTAGTCCTCATAAAGGTCTACAATTTAGGCTGAAATGTTGGCTCACAAATATAAGTTTTTCTAATTAATGTAATTTTTTTTTTTTTTATGACCCCAATTCTCCATCATAAGTATTTTTAATTATTTTATCCTAGCCTAAAATAAACAGAAAAAAAATGATTTGATATTGTGGCCGGTTAAGGGTTATACGTTCACTTCAGAGGTTTTATGATCATATTGAAAAGAAGTATTATTATATTAAATACAAAAATATTTTTGTAATGTGCCTTTTTCCTATTGTATATTACCTTTAATTATAATTATTAATTAGAGCCTTATAATGTAATCACATATTTTAAAAAATAGGTTGATCATTACTGGTGTTAGCGTAACAGCATCCATCTTAGTCACGGTTCAACCGCAGTGGTCCTAGATTTTTTAATGGAGTAAAAATCCTTAGTTACGCCGTCTTCGGAGGGATTTAAAAGGGTCCCGACTGTGATGTCAGGTACTCGTTAAGATCCCTATCCCAATAAAACCATGTAGCAAAATTTAGGACTTCACTGTACATCGTCCGATTAGCCATAGTAGCTAAAGTGATTAAATAATAAACAATTATTTCTCTAATTAATGTATTTTTTTTTTTTTATGACCCGAATTTCCATCATAAGTATTTTATAATTTATTATAGTTTTAATTTTAATAACTATTTTAATTGTCCTTTCTTAAAACGTTATATTCAGTCATTTGCCATAAGGATAAACTCAAAATAAACGTTTGTCAGGATTGTGAACATCTAGCAGGCCTAGGCAATTTCTTGGTGGATTTCATCACCTTTTGGAATAAATTCGGCTAAGCTTCCCTGCGTTTGAGTCAAATCCATTAGTTTGGAAAAGCCCAGCATAAGCGCTAGTATTAATGTAATACATGATTTTATATCAATACAATTACTTTATTATTTTTAAATCTATTTTATATATTAAAATATTAATATTATAATAACAATTAAGTCATAATTTACCATAATCTGTGAGGCGAATTGGTATCGGTACAAACCTTGGTCCGAGCTTATATATTTGCCATAAGGGTTGAAGGCCCATTTTATATTGTTATGATACTTTCTATATGCAGGGCTTACAGATTTTTCAATAGCTTTCTTCATATGAAAGTGGTCAATTATATCTTATTATCAGATAATTGTCTTAAAAAATTTTAAATTAGGCTTTTTGTAAATTCCTCTTTAATTCTACCACTTTTTTTATTGCTGTGTTACCTCCAAGGATTAAAATAAGTTATCATTTTTTATATTATTTAGTGTATAAATGATTAAATACAATATAAAAAACCTGCACTAACATAAAGTGATAAACAAAAAAAATTCTCTAATATAGGTCCTATCGTTACGTTTCAATAACGGAACTGTGAATATAAGTCGTGTATAAAAATTTAAACATGTGTAAATATTTGTGTTTTAGTAATTTTAATTTAATAAACTCATTTTATAGTTCTGCCTTGAAAATAAAGTAATTAACTGTAAAATAATGAACAATAATTGAAATTTTAGGAGGATAAATTTTGATTTTGACAACACTTAGGACATTTTATAATGATAGAGTTTGGTTGAAAAAGAGAAATTAGATGAGGAAGATGGTTGGGGGTACGATCATTAGAACAGAAACACACATTTAATTGTAGTGTTTACTTTAATTGTGTGCTGACGATTCGGCCTACATTGTGGGCCTTCATCAGGGCTAAGAGAAACAAGATAACAACCAATGTAAATATAAACTTAATAATGCGTTAGGTATATAATAATAATATGGTGACAATAATACAATATGGAAACAAATATAAAATTAAATGTAAATAAGATGACAGTTATAAATATGATAAGATGACAGTGTTAGTTCACTTCCATACTTTATAACTGTCATCTTATTATCGTTATACACTAAATTGGTAGTTGGTTTAAGTTTTGAGGCATAAAACCGAGGGTAATCAAGGTCTTCTTAAATTGGTTCTAACAGTTGATGTAAGAAAAAGTGTGTGTTTGCGGTACCAGATTTTATTAACACGAACGACAGTTAAATTATTTGGTTATTGTGCATACAAAAGTACTAAAAATGCCATTAGAAAATCCGGGCATGGGGAAGGAGGGTTTTGTTTTATTTTTGATTAAAAAAAATAAATAAATAAAAAGAAACATTTAGGTGAAAATAAAAATTCCGGATAGGGACTTTATGCTTACATTTACTTTTTATTTTCTACACTATGTTTTAATTAACTATACTTTCTATTTGCATTTATTATAAGTATATTCAATTTCCAACATGAAAGATAATAATTTCATATACTTGCCAAGTTCCTATTTATAAGCACACAGTATAACATGGAGTATTTTGAAACTCATTGCATTTTAAAATCATTACTCTACTTATAACTAAAACTTCTGTGTGAAAATACATCTTTAAACTTTTTACTTCACACTTTTAGCATATAAGCCCTAAGAATCTCCAATACTACCTCTGTAACCCGAAATGTCGAAAAATAACCTCTCTTAATACAATGGTTAAATGAATATCTCATTAATTTGAGCTGATTATTATGGAATAATTTTTAAAGCAATGGCAATAACCATCATTCATTGTGATGGGTATAAATAAAAAGAAACTTTATAAAAATAAAACAAATATATTTATAATTAAATATATATTAAAATACTAATCATAACTCATAATCATCAGGATGGTACAATTCACTGAGCAATCTATAAACATAAGAAGGTGCATGGCCTCCTGTATTAGATATGAATAAGGTAACAAATTCTGGTGGCACATAGTCATACACAGGATTGTAAACATGAACATTGGACAAAATATCTCCATCGGCATAATTAAGAACTCCTTCTGGAGAAATAAAACTGTTAAATGAATCTTGATCGTACGAGCACAAATACTGAGGACTGAGCTGATAAAGAGGAGCTAGAACGATTACAGGAACGGAATAATGCTTAGCAGCTAAAGCGAGCGGGTGAGTTCCACACACCGCTCTCAAACCTCCATTAGCCATAACTGTCTGCGTCCCAATAATAACCTTATTTACCCTCGACATTATACCAAATATAGCAGAATCAGGTATAAGCGTTGTCTGAATTTTATTCTTTGCTAACTTCAAAGACAAATCGTGACCTTGATTTGAAGGAGAACAAGCCGCAACTATTACTTCAAACTTTCTATCCTTGGCAGCCTTCTTCAGAAAAGCTTCCACAGTTTCTGAATTTCCTATTGTCATTATAATCTCATTAGAATGGATATGTTCCCGTGCCTGTTGAGCAATATTGTCAGCAATGCCCTCAAGCTCAGTCTCAAATTCATTCAAATGATCTATTATGGCAAGTTTCAGTTGAGGGATGTTTTTGTTAAAATCGTCACTTTGTCCTTCACTCGTCACAATTTTATGCAATGATTCCTCCTGTGATTCATCTTGTTTATTCTTTAAAAGTGACAAATATTCTTCTCGAATTATTTTCAAAATTCTTCTTACTATATTTCCTACAGAAGAATGTAAAGGCATATTCTTCGTTATTTTCTTACCTTGAATTTTGATAATCTGAAGAAGATCATTGGCTGTTGTCCATTCGACATTAACAATTATATCTTTAAACAGTTTGACTGCTTCAATGACGATGTCATTATGAATTCTTTCGTATTTCACATCTAAAATAAAACTTCTAACACTTTCTTCCAAACCAAACTGTTTATTTTCAATCATTATGGAAAAATGAAGGAAGTCCTTAGAGCTTATATACAGCTTATATGAGCAAACAATCAACCCCTTTCTGTTACTAGTTAATATACACTGATATAATTATAAATATTACTTTGCAAGAATAGAAAAATATTAAAACTAAACCATCTGCAAAGGGAATATAACCTTACATAACCCTCTTTTTCAATAGTTGTCATACAATGCATAGAGGTCGAAAAAAAGGTGTCTAAAGACAAAAGCAGTATAAAAGTAAGGAAAATAAGCCAATTCGGACTAACGATATTCAAGAAAAACTTTTTAACATTCTTTGTGAACAGAACAGAAAAAGTGACATTTTATTTATCGGTGTTATTTCCATGCTCATAACTAAACTAAGGGGGCGATGTGAAATAGGAGCCAGAGGAGAGGATAGAGCACTAGTCTACTATGGTTCGAATCTCGGCTATGGCAGAATATTATTTATTCAGTCGTTGGACCGTGAGGTATGGAGCCATAGGGTAAACTCAGCCTCTGTAAAATGGATACCTAAAATGAGGAAAAAATCTAGCGGTGATAATTTCACCTCATTGCACGCGTAGGCCTTGAAACAGTACGAATCTCTTTATGTACTGAGCCTAAGACCCTTCATGGGTTGTAGAGATACAGGTTTTTTTCTAAAATAAACTAAAGTATTATTGATGAAGGTGTTGCTTGGGAGTGCGGTGATTAAGAAATAACATTAATAAGACAAACTTATTTTATTTGGCCCATAAATAAAATTAATTTGTCTTATTAGCATGATTAATGACCGCACCCCCGACCAACATCTTCATCATATATTCTAAACGGTCAATAATAATTCCATCATTATAAATAATGTTGTTTCTTGGCATAAAATAATTATGTTCTATATAGAGTATTTCACGAGTATAAAAATCATTTTATATAAACCTTTTAAGTTCTATTTCCTCCTTGCTTAGAGATCAGGCAGGAGATGTGCAGTACGTTTGTCTATGTTTTTAACAACTCAGAACCTGAAATCAAGGTCAGACTGTTTTTTCACGCACAGACAGAAAGCTAAAGACACGCGCAATCGTTAGACCGACCCAAGATATTTGGGATGGGCTAACCATAGTGGGCAGGTCAAGATTTAATCCATGGGAACGTCAGGTAATAAAAGTCAACCAGCCCTAGCTGGATTCAAACCGGCGCTGTTTGAATTTGAGGTCACTTCAGACAGACACTTTAATTCTCTTCGCCATCACAGTTTCTGTTTCTACTTCAAAATAAATACTTAATTTTTGAATATGCATATAGAGTTTAAAAAAATGGCTGTAAATTTCAACCCAATCGGGTCCCCCCTCTCCAACGATGTTAGCCTCTCACCAATAGTTTCCTCACGGCTTAAAAATCTGGCAGATCATGCGCATTACATTTTTTTTTTTCGTTCTAGTAGGTCCAGATTAGAATTCAAAATATGTAATCTTCATGATCTCTAAAATTGACAAGCTGCTATGAAATTGACCTGTTGTTTATGAAGAAATATATCGATACATTTTCTCCATCGTTTAGTAACAATAAATATATCGAATTTCCTCAATTTCCTGTCACTGTTCTTTCATTTCTCCTGATTTCACTTGTTTTTCTCATTGTCTGAAGTGTCTTTAGTAATGAATCTTTTTACAGGGTGTCAAATTTATATTAAGTTCATTACCCCACCGCTATTCCACGCTAAAGTACGCTCACCCTGCGGAATAGTCGTGTGGCTATGAATCTGTTAGAAACATAGTTAAGGAAATATGTTGCAACAACCAAATTTTCATAGATTTTCTAAAAAAGGTATAGAGTAAGTTTTAAGGATGTCTTTCAAGAAACTGCTACTTTTGTATTACTCAATGTTCAAGGAAGGAGGGACTGTATTTTATGCAATTAACTTACATTGCCTTATTTATTTATATCATTTATTATATTATTTATTATGTAACTCGTTTTTAAAAGTGACAAATTTTGATCCCAGGAAGAGCAGTATTTGAGGTGTAATTTTACTCATTGAAACGAACTGTCGTTTTAATTACTGAATTTAGTTAGTAGTAATTTTATTTAGATTTTATAACTTTCACAGATGACCAAATCTGTTATGATGAGTAAGAAACCACTTAATTACTCATTGAGAAGATGGTTTAATTGAAACTTCTAATAAAATTGTCTTTTGGTGAGTCAATTTTAAGGAAAACAGCTGTAACATTCAAGATGTATACCATATATAAGTAAAAAAAGTAATTTCAGCTGTGCACATTTTAAATATTTGTTTTATATTCAATTTTAATATTTTATATTTATCTGTCAGTATTGAAACAAGTTTGTAAATATTCACAATGGTTTAATTTTAAAATTGAACAATGATGTTACTTTCTAAGGGTAGTTTAATTCATTTATTCAATTATATGCTACTGGTGCTAATGGCGGTGGTACATTGGGCGTCCTAAATTTTTCCTATCCAGATTTAAGTAGGATAGTAAACTTTAATGAGTACCTGATGTTTCACTTACTTGAGACCACTATTTTAATGCTTCCTTCAAAGGTCAACATAACCAAGATTTTTTTTTACTTTCTTTGCAAAATCTAGGGTCATCTATTGGGTTTGAATATTTGCTCTCGAGCAAAGAAGGCTGTTATGCATGCCACTACACCCTTGTGATCCCTTCCAAGTGTTGTGAATGCTTTTTTAAATGCTTATGGGTTTTAATTAAATACTTCCAAATCTTAGTTTCATCTATTTAATCAATGTTTCAGTATTTCTTACATACTTTCAGAAATTTCTATTATATAATACAGGTAATATATCTACTTTAACAAGATATAGATTTTCTAAAAAAGGTATAGAGTAAGTTTTAAGAATGTCTTTCAAGAAACTGCTACTTTTGTATTACTCAATGTTCAAGGAAGAAGGGACTGTATTTCATGTAATTAACTTATATCGCCTTATTTATTAATATCATTAATTATATAATATTAAACAGGTAATATCTAATTTTAACAATTAGTATAACTTTATTTAAAATTTTGTATTATTTTGAATTACATTTAATCTTATAACAAACAACAATCAAGAACAATATCTGAAGCGTACAAACTTAATTTAATTAAAATATTGAATCCGTGGACCATAGAGTTGACCAAAAAAAAAAAAAAAATGTATTTTTTCATAGCTGGTATGCCAAATTAAAGAAAGTTGGTCGGTTAGGTTTTTGGTAGTGTGTGTGCTTTGGTGTTTTGTTTGTTATTATACTTTAAAATTGACTGCTTGATAATATAATTATTTATTATTTTAAGTATTAATATTGAAAATGTCTATAATTATTTCATTTGAACCTACTGTTAATTTTTTAATAAGCTAAGTGGCTATTTTTAAACTATTTTGGAGAATTTTGGTATAAATTAATTAATGATCGACTCTATTCGTAAAAGATTTTGCCTTTAAATAAATTATTTTATGTTTTCAAAAAAATTGAGTACTCATGAAGCATATTCATCCGAAAACGGGTAAAAAAAAAATTATAGAAAAATCAGATTCACATACTTAAATATTTGTTATTCTGCCTAAAATTGTGCCTTATAATATTTCGTTCCATTTAATATTTTTAGACCCTCCAATGGGAAAATTGTTGATGGTTTTATTCTATAAATACAGACAAAACCTAAGAGAATTGACCAAAACAGCGGTTAAAATCTTAATGAAGAAGCAAATACTGGCATTTTGCCCCTTCTATTTATGATATGACCGGTGTGGCTAGCATATTCTAGCTGTCCTATCAGCTAGAGTATTGTTATTTTTTTATTATGTATTGTTTAGAATGTTTGTTATTATTGTTAATTCTTAACAATGGCGCTTATTCCACGACAATACCAATCGGTAATATAACTATGTATTTTATTTAATATTACTAAATTATGTGTATCATTGTGTTTTACAATATTATTTGTATTGTGCATATTTTCTGGAAAATATAAATTATAATAATTTACAGTTAATTTAGTATAATGATGTGTAGATCTTTATTTATTTTTTTTTTTTTTTTTTAAAGAATTAAATGATCAATAGTTGTATTCTGTATTTTAATTTTTTTATTTTTTTCATTGATGAATAATAAAGTTTGAACACACATTGATGCAGAAACATTTTTTTAAATTAAAAGAACTTAGTAAAAAAAAAAAATTATTTATAAATATATTTACCTTGGGGTAATGAGGTTCTTCCTGTAACCACTGTTTTGATTTTCTTATTTATCTATGAAGTTTTAATACATTGGAGTTTGTTTTTTCTTTTATATGTACTAATTATTTTTTTATATTTATACCTCTAAGACCGTACCACTGTATATTTTCTTGTTTTGCTATTATAAAGGTACTTGTCTCAAAATATGTATAATAAATACAAATCTTATTATTTTATTATTGTTTAATTGTTTAATGATATAATTATATTAAACAAATATTAAATGTTTCAATCTATCTACTTCTTTTTTCTTATAGAATAATTTTCTTACTTATTAAATATAAAATTTACAAACATCATTAATCGATGTTAATAATATAAATTTTTCTTTTTTATTTGAAAATCCGGGATCCTGTGACTTAGTTACAATTTTTATTTCATTTTTATTTATTTACTGAAATATACAACTGAATTTAGTAAATAAGAATATTAGTAAAATGAATTCAGACACACATGTAGAGAAAGTACCCAAAGATAGGACTCTTATGATTTATGTTTATGGTTAATTGTTCTAATTAAGAAATAAACTAAAAAATATTTATTTTATTATTTGTAATTTTAATTTTATATATACTCACACAAAGACAAATTTCTTCTTTATACAATATGTTCGACATAAATAATTATTATTAAAATTTAAAAGCTTAAACAGTTAATTTAATCCGTACTTAACTGTATTAAAAGATAAAAATCATACTTATTTAATTTTCAATATACCAGATATTCATGGATAATATTTCATTTTTTATGTATTTCATTTATTATTGTTATTGTATTAAGATTATATAGTTTTATTTTTTATAAAAATTTATACCACATTTTAATTTTGTCTCTTTTTTTTAAATTTAGTTTGTTAAAAATTCCATTATGATATTGTTTTTGATCTTGTATAATTATGTATGGTGCTGTATTATATGGATTTTGGTGTTGTATTATAAGCAATTTGGATGGGCAGTTTTACAAAGAGATACAAAATAAGAATACAATTAAAATAGTTTCCAATTAATGCACCAGGCTTGCACTGACTAACTTTATTTTTAAACACTGTCAAATGACTATAAAAGTTTTCTATAAAATTTGATTTTAATCTATATTTATTTATGATATCTGGTTATCACAAATAAATATAATTTAAATATATAATCTATATTTGCTTTTGATATACCTTGGGGCAGATTTCACATGCATATTCTGCTAGGCCCTTTAAGCAGTAATAGAAGTATCTATGTTTATTGTTGTATTTTGAATATAGTTTTATATTTTTTTTACAAAACTTAAATTATTGCAGCTGGTTTCTTCAACGCTGATAATACAGAACAGGAGAAAGTTTTTAAATTAGCCGTAGAAAATGTAAACAATGTGAACCAAGACAAAATCTTCCCAGAGGACAGCTTAGTTCTTGAACCTCATGTGGAACACGTATTGTCTTTTGACAGCTACAACACCAGTCGAAGAGGTAATATTAAAAAAAATTAACAATATATTGTTATGTAATGTGAATACTGAGGGGGACTCTAATGTTGAGCTGTAACACTTTAAAAAGTCCAAGCATAATATCTACCATCTTAAATAAACACTTATTAATCCTCTATTTGCTAACCATGTTTTGTTTTATTATTATTATTTATTCGTTTATCGTCACTTCATGCTACAATGGTTAATCGTACAGTGGCTCAGGGCCATCTTTTTACATTCCCTCCGAAAGATGGCATAACTAAGGATTTTTTGCTCCCAATAAAAATCCTATGGCCACTGCTATGTTGAAAAGGTGTAATTTAATGTATAGAACAATTGAAAAAGAAAGAAAATACACCTATATTTGAACAGAAAAATAATTCACAACAAACGCAACACTCTAATTCAAACTGGTAACTTAACATATGTTTTCTTCTATATTTAATTCTTATTAATAATCAAAATAAACATAACAGCCACCTGCAGGTTTGAACCCGCGACCTTGGAGATATAAGGCTGTTATGGTAGCCACTATGCAACATGTGACCCCATGTTTTTTGTTGTTTTTTTTTCCCCATGCAGGCATACAGATTTTAGTGTAATTTTTAATCTTATCTATGGAAACACGCGATTTCCCCATGACTTTTTTTTTTTTTAATTAGTTCAAACTTGTTCATCTTGCTTTCCAAGCAGCAAGGAACATTAATTATGTGTTTGGAAGTTCTTTTTAAAAAAAACCATCTGCTTTTGATTTTCAAAATTTTCTTCAGAAATACGATGTTAGAAATCAAATAATTAGTTCGTTTCTGTGTCTTCCAAAAACATTTTATTTCAATAAACTTTAAACGAGTCAATGTTTCGGGGGCCTTCCCCATCATCAGGACTCGCTAAAATACATCAACAAATTATCAACTAACATCAAAAGACAACTATTTTATATAATAATTAAAAACATAACAATGTTACATAAAAATTATATTTATCCTGAGGTGTTTAAAAATTAAAATATTCATTGTTTATTAAAAAAAATTGTCAATAACTTATGTTAAAATTGTTTTTTGTTTTTTTTAATTTACCACCAAGGAACAACAAACATCTAAACTCACATATCCTTTGGCACTCACATATGGATTAGGGTCATCCTATTTGCTATAGAAAGTACAAACTGATTTATTATTAAATATAGGTCACCAATGCAAGTTTTACAATTTTAACTTTCCTATTGCATCTGCATAATCAGAACTTAGGTGCTTTGAATCTTTTTTAAAATTTATGGTATTTTTTGTTTATATTTATAGATTCTATTATTTTTCTAATAAGACTATTTTTTCTATTCCAAAAATTGTAGTTTTTTCAAAATCAAAATTGTGGTTAAGCTGAATACTATGTTGTGCCAATACTGTGGTGTTTATATTTTTACTATTTTTGCAATTATCACTGTGCTGTTTCACTCTTGTTGTTATCTTTTTTTGAGATATTTTTTTTATTTATTTTATAAATAACATTTAGTTTTTCGTGTGGTAAAATGGGATCTTTGATGACATTAGAAACTTTGCTCCGATAATTACCTCAAACATCCAACTTGGAGGAGAAGATCTTAAAAAGCTCTGGAAGAAGACCCTCTTAAAACAGTCTGAGAACTTGTGTGGGGATGAGGCACAAGACATCTGAGATTTTACAGGCATTGAAAAATTGGAAAGGGAAAAAAATCTCGATTTTTAGGTTTAACTCTCTCCATTCTCTCTGGTCTTGCTTTTTCTTCTTCATCAGAGATCTAGAGTTCTGTTTGGTTTTCAGTATATCCTGGAACCTCTGTTTCTTGTTTTTATTTTCCTTTTTGCAGTTCCATTAATGAGCATATCCTCTGTGATCCTTAGTTCTAGCATATCCTTTTCCGTTTCCCTATATCGATTTTGATTCGTTTTCTTATTGCGGAAGAACTCAGAAATTCTTCTGGGTTCATTCTGAGGCTATGCTCATAAAAATTGATTCTTCTCTTCTTACTGCCTCAAAAAGTTTTTCAGTTCTTTAATAGATATTGTTGTGATATAAAGTGTGCAATAAAAAAAGGGAAGGAATAGATATAGGTGGCAGGCAGAGGAAATCAGCTATCCGAGCGTAGGGTGCGGAGAATATAACCTCAGAAAATCTGTACTTCACTTCTGGGAACTGCTTTTTTCTGGATCAGGTTGGGAATTGGACATCGTACGGCAAGGAGCACATTTGGATGATCACCAAAAAGATAGAATCAACTTAGTTTGTGTGTCAGTTTATCAAGGGCTGTTCTGCAATGAGAAATTTATGTTGACAGTGCTGCCACCTCACGACCTGTTAAAGAAGCAGAGTGCCCCCAGTGGCCAAAAGGGAAAACTGTTTGTTGCAGGTTATGGCTGGATGTGCCACATCAATTTTTTTAGTTCCTATGTTCTGTTATTTCCTACCACTATGGAGTAGAAGAAATTAAGAAGATCCCCTGTCCAAAAGGGAGGATGAGAAGAGGAGAGATGGTTCAAGATGAATATTCCACAGCTAGAGACAGTAACATCATAACTTAAGTCAATATACCGATTCATATAATTTTCAATAGTTTTGAAATTACGAACCTATTAATCCAATAGATTAATACTTGGCCACCAAGTGTTAATGTCGTATCGTTTTTGTAATATAAGTCTTTATCACCAGTACTCAGTCATTTAATTTCCATCTAGGTCCATTTTTTCATTTACTTAGTTTTCAAAAGATAGTGATCATCTTGACATTGACAGGAGGATGCACCACTGGGTGCTGTCTCCCCCATGCCTAACCATGCCATTTTTTCTTGTTTATAAAATCCCATTTGCTTATTGTATATATTTTACAGTGCAAATAAAATTATTAATTAAAAAAAAAAAAGATCTTTACATCGAGTTGGAAGTGATTACCCCAAGCGAGGGCTGTGATGTCAGTAAGTGAATTTATTCGGAATTAGGAAAAGTTACTGCCTCATGAAAAAAGGAACCTGAGGAGGAAAAAAAAAACCTGACCTATTTGTTTTTATTTTTATCTTAATAATGGCATTAATTTAAGATTCAAATATTTTTTTATTTCCTAAAAGAGAAATGATACTTAATCAAAATTTTCTTAGCTTTATAAAAAAAAAACTTACCTTAGATCTAATTAGTAATGCCTATGTTTTCCATTAAATGTTTAATTATTTTTATTTTTAAATAATATTAATATTTTAATATTATATTATAATTATTAATATTTTCAGTTTTATTAATATGATGTGATATGAAAATATGATTTTACTTATTTTGATCAGTCTGTGACCTGGCAAGTAATGGAATCGGCGGGATTTTCGGTCTTAACTCGCCGAGGCTGTTGGAATTACCGAGTCTCTCTGCGACGCGATGGATATCCCCTCATCAAGACTTTCTGGGATGTCTCCGCGATGCCAATGAAATCTGCCATCAATCTCTATCCTGATCCAAAAATGCTATCTAAGGTAATCTTTGAATAATTTACATAAATTTCTGATGCTTCCATTTAACTAATGTATTAAAAAATAAAAAAACATGTACCTCTACAACCCATGAAGGGTCTTGGTCTCAAGACATGTAGAGATTTGGACTGTTATTAGGAAAACAGCTGTGCAATGAGGTGACTCGGCCGAGGTCACGCTCTGCTTTTTTTTGTTTTTTCATTCACAAAGTATTCAATATTGTATTTGGTTGTGAAATACGTTTATAGTGTTTTTTACTGGTGATTTGGTTCTTTAATAAAAACTTGAATATTTTTAGCAAATTTTCTTGAATATGGTCATCAACAGTTGAAGGAGGACTCGAGTGCTTTCTCCTAAGCCATCTTTGCCATACACACTGCAATTTTTTTTAATTGTCTTTGCAGCGGATTTTCCTTTTCAGAAATAAAAAAATCATTAAATGGCAAAAATGAATGTTTTTTCTCTTTCATTTTGAGCAAGAAAAATACCACTTAAAGATAAAGAATCTCAGTTAAAACTGATGAATAAAATCATCTTGACTAATCCTTTTTTAGAATATGTAAACATTATTGAACAAGTAAATATGACTTTATAAACACAGAGAAGAGTAAATTGAAATTAAAAAAAAAAGCTACAAACTTATTTTACAACAACCCTATATTTACAAATTCAGAGTATGTATATTTTATTATATGATTTTCTTGGTACTTCCAAAATCACATGAATTATCATGATTCCACTCTACAAAGAATTAAATATTATATATTATTATACAGGCCTTGGTAGACGTAATTAAAGATATGGACTGGACTAGCTATGCTATCCTTTACGATTCTGATTTCGGCCTCCTCCGCCTCCAAGAGCTGCTTAAGTCGCACAGAAGAGCTTACACCACCGAAGGCCATGTTCCGTTTACGGTTTGGCAGCTTGAGCCAGAAGGAGACGTCAGGTATGTTATATTTAATATTGTAACCTTAACGAGTGATTAGGAGGATCCACAATGCGTAATAATATATTTTTATTTTAGGCCTTTATTAAAGCAGATACAGAGAACTTCAGAGACACGCATCGTCTTAGACTGCGCGACTGAAAGGATCATTGATGTCTTGAAGCAGGCGAAACAAGTCAAAATGCTTGGAGATTATCACAGCTACGTTTCTAACTTCTTTAGTAATCCATATTTGTATTTTGAAGTTGTTTTTTTAAATTTGTCTAAGCCTCGTATCATTGTATAAAAATTGTTTGCAGGATGCTCATACGTTGGACTATTCTGAACTGCAGCTGGACACGACCAACATTACGACCCTGCGCCTCGTGAATCCTCAGCGCCATTATGTCCAGAGCACCGTCCAAGACTGGGTCTTCTTCCATAAATCTCTCTTGGAGGACAAAATTCCGATAACCGCTGATACATTAAAGGTAGGAAATAATGTATATACTTTGAAACTAAAAATCTAGTGATGATATACACAATAATCAGCTACTTGAAGTATTGGCTTGTCTGGAAAATAGATGTTTGTGTTTTTCTTTTGTTTGTTTATTTATTTAGCATCACTTTATGTTACTGTGGCTAATCGGACGATGCTACTATGGGAGTCCTAAATTTTTCTAACCAGCTTTAATTGGGATAGGGATCTTTAACAAGTACCTGACATCGCACAGGCTCGGGATCACTATTTATTTCCCCTCCATAGGATAGCATAACTAAGGATTTTTAACTCCCATTAAAAAATCCTAGGGCCACCTGCGTTTTTGAACATTTGAACCCGTGATCTTGGGCATATGTTTTTCTTTAAATACCCCTCTTTATAATAAACTGTTCACATTTTCTTAGTTACCCTAGTTTTGTCAGCTGGAACACATCCCTGATATCTCTGGTATTCTTTTGTATTCCTTACTCTTACCACTATTCTATCTTAAATTTATTTTTATGAAATTTCGTGTATATATTTAGTAGGTTTGTGAATAGGTCCTAAAGTATATTTCACATAACTATGTGATACTGGTGTCTCTACACAAATAAAATTGTTTTCACGTAAATGGTTTTTTGTATTTATTTTTTATTTGCCATAAAACAAAAACAAAAAAAAACCTTAACTCCAAATTTTCACTCTCCTTCCTCTACCCTCCCATTTCGTAATAACAATTTTAGTATTTTTGTATGAGAAATATCTAAATAATTTAAATGTTGTTTGTATTACAAAAATCTGGTGCAGGAAACATACGACTTTCACTGACCTGGGCTGTTAAAATCAATTTAACAGTTATTAAAACAACTTTGAGTTGAAAAAAGTTTAAAGAAAATTTAAATGAAAAATTAATGCAGTTATTATGCAGTTGTAGGCTAAATAATATAATAATATAAAATTGTTACGTATTATTATCAGTTATAAGTTTAAGCCCTATTCACTTTACATTACCTTTTAAAAATTCGTAGTTAACACATATAAAATACATTGAACAGAGAAAAAAAATGGATGGTTTTTTTTATCTTATCGGCGGTCATCGCCTACAGCGTTCCATTGCTCTCCCTGCTATAACTTCCTAATCATACACACTTGCAATACTTTCATAATTTTTAATTTAACAACCATAATATTTGCTAGCAATAATTTATATGGCAGAACAACGTTTTCTAGGTCAGCTAAGATATGTTATATATTTGCTGTCGACAATATTTTTTAAATGAATTTTGAGGAGGCATCCATTATGAAAGATGATCAACTTGCCATCATAATACTAATTTATTATTTCAGACGGATTCAGCTTTGACTTACGATGCCGTTAAAGTTTATTCGGAAGCTATTCAGAAAATCCGCCGGGACAGCCAGGAAGAGGTTGAAATAAGCCCACTGCTCTGCTCTCAACCGCAAAAATGGATGAATGGATCTCTCATCATTGATGTCATTAAGAAGGTATTTAAAAAATTAAGAAACAGCTTTAACAAATTTTTATTAAACTCTTTACATTGATGTAATAAACAATAAATTAAATGTATAATAAATATATTAATTAATCTCTCTCTATATAAAATGATAACATGGTTCTTGGTTTCTGCAAACTCCTTCTAAACCACATGATGGATTTTGATATGGTTTGATCCATCACTTAAGGCATTCTTTCCTGAAGGCTTATAAGTAATTGTAATACAAATTTTCTTCAGATGGTAAATTATATTTTCTGTAATCAAGGTATCAAAATATCTTTCCTGGAATATGAGTAGTAATATAGACATATAATATATCGTTGGAAAGTGCAAGAAAAGTTAATAAGCAATAAAATAATATAAATTAATAGAAGGTTGTTATAAAATCATAGAACTTGAGATATATGTTGTTTGTAATGTTCAAATGAGGAAGGCTATGGTAGATTCGGTGTTGCCACTGTACAGTATTGTACAAGTTATATTCTTTCATCCAATACCAAAGAATTTTTAAATTGAGATATTCTCTGAGACAGAAGGATTTGCAGCTGCCATACAATTATTTTATTAGCCAGGAAAGGCTCAGAAATCATCCCTTTAAACTGGAACCTATAAGCGTGTTAGCCTAAGTTTTCGGCTATCAGACAAAAACATATAAGGTGAATTTAAATAACTTGGATGAACAGAGATATCAACACTCACTGATGTTCTTAGATGTTCAGTATCAAAGAAGCAAGTGCTACAGTATGAATAATTACAGCTATTTATACTGTGTAAGCTCTACTTTTACATGTTCAAAGTTGGACTCGCTACAGGGTGTCTAGCATCAGGAAAGACCGGAAAAGTTAGGGATTTAAAAAAGTATGAAAAAGTCAGGAACTTTGTTCTTTGGTCAGGGAAATGGTCCTTATATAACACCGTTTCTTCTTCACTCAGACAAAAGTTCCAGTATGCCTACTTGTTGTGATGTTGCAAATATCATAAAGCGAGTTTAATTTTTAATATCCTAAAACAACAGGAGGGCTGTAGAGATGAGAAAAGTCAACCTTCTGGTGAAGGAATTGGAGGCAAAAAAAGCAAAACTGCTCCAAGAAGCTCTTCTGAAAGCTGAAGATTTGGTTACGGAGATTCTAACATTAAAGAAAAGCTATTAAAGTTTATATAGATATATTTATTATAAATAGGGGTACTCACTACGTTTGCTATAGCATGCTATATGTGCTATTGTGCTAAACCCATCAATTTTATACAGGAAATAACTGTAGAAACTCGAGGGTTTAGCAAAATAACACAAATAGCATGCTATAGCCAACGTAGTGAGTACCCCTAAATAGATTTTTATTGCTATGTATCGAAAATACTGGGAGGATAAGAAATTTGTTTAACACAATTTTATATTAGGGTACTCACTAATTTGCTATAACATGCTATTTGTGTTATTTGCTAACCGTTGAGTTTCTACAGTTATTTCCTGTGTAAAATTGATGGTTTAGCACAATAGCACAAATAGCATGGTATAGCAAATAGTGAGTACCCTATTATAAGTAATTGATGGACAAATTTCCATTGCGCAAGAATGAGTATGATTTAAAACATAATGAGAATACTGAGAGTGTGTCATAATTGTTTTATGATTATTTGAAAGAAAAGAGATTGAATAGGTACCTTAAAAATCTAATAACTGTTCCTTATCAGTGGTTTTTTTTGTGACCGCACTCCCCAACCATCTTTCTCATTATATAATGTTAAGAGACTGATTCCTCTTTATTCTTCCTATCATTGCATCAAGAGTCCACTATTTTTCATAATCATAAGAGTGCAGACTTTCATCATTTTAAATTTTTTAAGTAATAACATTAGTAAATAATTCTCTAAAGTTTAGGCACCAATAATTGCTTAAAGGCAGATTAAAATATTGTTAATATTTTTATTTCAGCTGAAAATAGAAGGAATGAGCGGATCGATTAAATTTGACGAGTCTGGGCAGAGGATATTCTTCACCATCGATATTACGGAACTGACCAAAAACGGTTTCAGGAAGATCGGCAACTGGGATCCCGAGAGAGGGATTTCCTACACGAGGACCGGGAGTCAAATGCAGAAAGAGATGTACCAGAGTATCAGTAACAAGACTTTTTTGTCGTTTCAAGGCTTGTGAGTAACTATTATTTTTTTTAAACTGATTTATTTGTTTGGCGACTAAGTAATTAAGGATTTTTAGGTGAAAAAAAAAATATAAATTCAGTTTCCATTAGTCTACAATATTCCCTGATGATGGCCCACAATGGGGGTCGAAACGTTGGCAGAAAATAAATGGTTGAAACTACTCAATTGTTTCATTCACTGACCGCCACCCGAAATAATTCCTTTTAGTAATTGTTTTATTTTTCATTAGATGGTTTTAGGCCAGACATAGCTCTTATATAATTCCTAAGGCTTAGTCCTAGAATAAAGTTTTATTTTCTTCTTAAATTTATGTTGTTAAGAATCCTTTCAACGAGAATGGCAACTTTAACTTAGAATGAAAAAATCAAAAATTAAAACGTCCTTAAAATATGAAAATTAGGCATATACTTTGAAATAGTATATTAGTCCTTTTCGGGCATAACCCACCTCACCCACCTTAATATAGACAGACTTAAAATTATTTCAGACCGCTTCTTGTGTCGGGAAGAGAGTTTCTATATTAAAAAGTGTCTTTTTTAGTATGGTAATCCTAGTTACCAGTGAATTATTTCTAGAAAAGGTTGTTGTAAGTTCTTGCATCCAAACCAGTTCAACAATATTTACTCAACTAGTGCAGTTGTTAGCATATAGAGGGCGGCATAGATATTGTTGCTAGGTCTCTCTGCATTAGAGAAAGCTTTACTCGACCTTAGGTAGGACGCCTAAATATGGCAAATATTTGGCACCAAAGAAGCTCATCCAGTTGACAGATTCCTAAATTTTGGTCCCTTCAAATATCAGAAGGTAGGCCGGTTTAGGTATCTTGGCCGAGGCCCATATTGGGCTGTAGCGCCACAGATGTATATTGTTATAATATTCAATTTTTAAATATATTCTTTAAGAAAAAAAAATTATTATACAATATTTACTTAATTAATTCAATTTATCTTCGGTATGGTTGGTCTTGACAACAGGGACACATCTTTTATATAACTTTTTAATCATAATAATAATTACAAGTAACACAAACAATATGCAGGCTATCAGACATCTATTCAGCAGCAGCCCCCTCATCTCAAGTTCCAGTGAAACTGAATACTTGACCTTTACCCGGTAGGTACCTTTTTTACCCAATCCTACAGCTAGGGACTTTTTTCTTAGTATCCAAAATGGTTGCTATGTTTGTAAAACAACCAATAGGAGCTGTTTTAATTTAATTTACTTTATCTATGTAGCTGCCTAAAACAATTATCAATATAAATAAATAAATATAAATTATAAAAGATGGGTATATTACAATGTATTGTTCAGGTCTATTAATATGTTCTATTGATCATATTATAATAGGTACTACTTTGGGCAAGAGCTTTTCTGAATTGAAAAACAAGCCTTTCCCCATAAGACTGTTGGTTGGTTAAAATAAGAATGGTGAGAAAAGTGTAAACTTACCACCTGGTTGCTTCCTTCCCTTCGGCGTTTGAGATAAGATGAATTTCTTGAAAACAGAATTACTTCAACAAATAGTGGAATAATGTTTTCTCGGTTTAAAACAGCAAAGTAATTCACTGATGCTTGTAACACTTGTTTTTTAACAATTAAAACCAACGCACACTAGTAAAACAAAAGAACATATGTGATCTTGATAACAATAAATAAAAATATAATTAATTGTTAATTTGGGCTTAAACATACCACCCACCAAAATTTAAATTAGAAATTTTAATGATTCTCTTCAGAGAGAAGGAGTGAGGCGGGAAACAGGTCTTACAACTTCCATCTTTCTCATCATTCTTATTTTAACCACCCAACAGTCTCACGATGAAAGGTTTGTTTTTCGATTCAGGAAAATCCCTTGCCCCAACACTACTGATGTAAAGTGTGACGATAACAGCATGTCATGTCTGATGAAACTTGGGTTGAAGTAATTGAGGATATGTTTTAGACCAGCATCGATATAATTGTTATCTAAGTCAGCTACTTGTAAAGTTCACTATATTACTTAGTTGCCTATCTGTATTGTGTATTATATGGTTTCTAATGTTTGTTTCAATTGTTCAAAGGGAGAACCTTACCTGAAAGAATTAGATAAGAATTTGGAAGGTAATGCTCGCTACTCTGGTTACTCAATGGATCTCATTGACGAAATAGCCAAGGACTTGAAGTTCGAATACAAATTTTACTTAGCTCCAGACGGGGCTTATGGCTCATTCAACAAAGAAACCAAGCAATGGAATGGTCTAATTAAGGAATTGAGAGAAAGGGTAATTATTTATCAAAAACTATATGTAAATTGCTTTTGAATTTAAATTTATACCTACACCAGTCTAATGATCAAACATTAAAGATGTCCATATTAAAATGTATCATATTATTGCTACTGGTCAGGCTTTAAACTGTTTAATTACATAATATTTGCTGGTTCAACTTGATTCTTTATATTTACGATCAATTTTGAAATGATTATCAATTTTATTCTGAGAGGAGTAGTCCAGAAGTTTTGTAGCATTATGTTTAATTTTTGATCATTCAGTTGTATATAAATGAGGACTTACGTATTGAGTGAAATGTTGACCTGATAACAAAGTGATTAGCTATTCTCATGACAACTGCTGCGGTAAGTGAACATTTATGTTCATGGTAAATATTCAAATTTTGTTTTTATATGATTTATTTATTTATTCCTGGCGCTGTGGTCCTGCAAGGACCTGGGCCTCTCTTATTACTATTCTCTACTTCCTCCTGTCCCAGACAAGCATACGCTATCTTCTAATGCCATCTTCTTTAGGACGTTCTTAACTAAGATATGGTCTTCCACTACCATGACGATCCTCGAGAAGGCGTTTGGGATTACATTCTCTCTCTGATCATACGTGCTACATGCCCCAGTCATCGGATCTTGTTCCTCTCACGATGGAGACCAAATCTGGTTTTACATAAGTTTGGCACAGCTCTTCATTAGTATCGATTCTCCACTGGCCATCTTCGCAAACTAGGCCATAAATCCTGTAAAGAACTCTTCTTTCCTATACTAATAGTTTCCGTTCCGAAGTCTTGAAAATCACCCAGGTCTCGGAACCATACGTAACAACTGGTCACTACTTTTTCGTAGAGTGTAGTCCTTATTCTGTGAGAAAGCTCTATAATTTAATATCCTGTGCATTGACGATCATCCTTGCCTTTAATTCATCAACCATTTCATTATTTGCTGTCACTAGTGCACCCAAATACTTAAAGCTTTCCATATGATTTATAGGTTTTAATTTTCTTTATTGTTTGGGTTTCGAATAAGTAAAATAAAGTGTTATAGATTTATCAGATTTCCTGTAGTTTAAAAATAGCTTATACACATTAATAAAATTAACTAGTATTTAATAAGCAATAATTGCATGAATAAAAGAAACAATTTTTTCCTTCAAAGATCTTTTTTAAATAGTTTATGAAATTCAGAAATTTGTCCCGAAGAACGGACAGGACATTCCTGGGACATAGGAATCTTAATCCTGCAGTGATGTATCAAGCTGTAGCTCCTCTATGCCCACGATGTGGAATTGATTACGGACTCGATCGAAAAGTTGCAGCTGGTAATTGTGAAATGGTATGAAGAGATCCACCGAAAAGGGATGCTTATAAATATTTAAAAAAATAAGATTCTACAAGTAGGAAGGATGAAAAAAGATATCCACATATACTGTAATGGAGAAGAATTAAAAGACTTCTCATATTTGGGTACAGTGAATGATGTATCTGGGAAGGTTGACACAGAAATATCTGAAAAGATTAACAAGGCTGATGTGTTTTACTACCAGGTATAACACACAGTAGTTGGGAAGAGAGAAGTAGGCCAAGATCTTAGCTCCATATCTTGAAGACAGTATATCTATCCATACTTTTGTTGGATATTAACAGTCCGACAGGAAATCAGAATTACTGCTGCCGAAATGAATTTCCAGGGGAGAACGATCAGAGAGACTGGGTTCACAATGAAAGGATTCCTTGGGAACTACAGATAACGCCACTGAAAGAGCTCCTGGCCAGCTAAAGTGGTTCGGCCATGTTATTAGGATGGCTGAAAACCTAGGGGTCACCCCAGGACATCCTGTGTTGAATACATTGATCAACTTTGTAGGGTGAGAGGGAAATACCTCTGACGGGCCAGGAACCTGACTGGAAACAGGGAAGAATGGAATTCCTGGCTGGATGCTCCTCCACCCTGAAAGTTACTAAAGAGGGAAGCTAAAGAAGAAGAATGGATTTACCCTATCTTCGAGACTTTTATTTTTTTTGTCTAACTGATGTTTATTCAGTATTTCCATAATATCTTCTCTAAATAAGTTTTTTAGTTTCTTTGTAATGTCTTTCCACATCCTAAATTTATATTAGATGTCTATTTTTTTTTTTTCAAAAGCTATTTTATAAAATGAAATTACATTATTTTAAAGAAAATAATCTTTTCAAATTTCAGAAAGCCGATCTTGCCATATGCGATCTGACAATTACCTATGAAAGGAGGAGTGCTGTCGACTTCACAATGCCATTCATGAATCTTGGTATCAATAAAATCATTTATATTGATATTACTCACAATCAGAAGATTTATTTTATTTTATTATACTTGATTATATTACAATTAATAATAATTAAGACATTATTCTTAAATAGATATATGGGGTAGGGACTTATCTAACAGTCTCCATTAATTTTATATTGGAGCAGTGAACGTGGAATAAAATTTGAGCGATCCATTTGTATTAATATAATTTTACCATTGCAGGAATCAGTATTTTGTACAGTAAGCCGACGAAGCAACCGCCAGATTTATTTTCGTTTCTGTTGCCATTTTCTATCGACGTCTGGACTTACATGGCCACTGCGTATTTAGGTGTTTCTCTTTTACTTTACTTTTTAGCGAGGTAAGGCCTTTTAAACTTTAAAAGTGACTTTTTAATTATACATTATATAATGTTAAATTTAATGTAAGGTATTTTTAAATATTGAGATAAAACATCACACAGGCTATAATGTTATAAAGTAAATCAGGAGTTTTCTAACTAGTAGGAATTTAGAATATGTTAGAGTAATTTGAATTAGCTATATATTTTTTTCTTAGAGATTTTATTAATTATTAATTATTTTACTTTGAGAATGTTATTTTATAGAACTCCCTTACTTCATCCATATACTTCTTGATTCTCAATCATCCAATAAAGCCTGAAGCTATTCAAGTTCTCTTATGTATTCTTACAATCTTGAGTTTTCTACTTATCAAAATCTAGACTATGAGGAACATGATCTGTTAAATTTGATTATACAAACGGAACAACAATTTGTTCCGGATTAATTAATATTTTAAATATTCATAACAGGTTAAATCTGTTTTAAAAAAAGATTATTTTTATTTCTCAGCGATGGAAGATACAGCAAAATTTGTCACTGAGACGCTTTAGAGACAGTGATGGCCGTTAAAGGATAAGTAATTTGTTTCGCCCTCGACTGCTCTCTACATGTTTTTAGCAATAACCTTATGTAATAGTTTATCGTTAGTAATAATTGCAGATGCTGATGAATGTATTATAGCACTTAACATGAAAGAAAATAGACGAGAGATAGTTTATTTGTTGGAGAAGAAAAAACAAATAGTAGTCTAAACTATTTAACACTGACATTTGTACCTACATTTTAGTCTAAAAAGGTTAAAAAAAAGAATCCTGTTGGGGTTTTAAACCAAATATAAAGTATAGTATAAAGACTTAAAAGTTATGATCATGGAAAATAGCAATAATAATTAAGTGAATATTAATCTTGCAATAATTGAGACGTTGATTTCCAAAAGGTACTAAAGGACATTTTTTACAAAACTGATTTTTTTACATATTTGTATTCTCATCACTTTGTGTAATCTAAATCTTCTATTTGATTTTATTTAATGGGCTTTCAAGTCCTTAAAAAAAACGATTTAGAAATTCGGCCATTTTCTTAAAGTACTAATAACGGATTTAATTTTGTTCCAAATCATACTGAAAAATTTCATTTCATAACTTTAATATGTTGTTATTAATATAGTAAAAATGCAATTTTAGATTTTAATGCAAAAGACGGTAGTTAGGTTGTTTAATAATATAGTAATGAGAGATTTTCGTGCTTCCTGTAAAATTTCCTAGAATGGATATAGTACCTTTTGGAAATCAACGTCTCAATTGCTGATTTTGTATTTATATTGGTTTTTTACTATGATTATTGTATCCCGAAGATTAGAGTCTTAAGATTAGAATCTTAACTAGAAGGTCTCGAGGCTATCTTCTTTTCAGAAGCCTCGGAGGATTGTCAGGAATGGAAGAGAAAGCAAGATTGAAACTAATGGGTTAGAGTGGGAGTGGAGTTTGTCATGGAAGGATTGATACCTGGTTCGGGACAAATTAGTAATATATGTGACATTAAGGTCTTTATGGATGAGTTTATTCTAGACAAAGTAAGGAGCATTTAGGATTTTTTGAAGGATTTTGAATTGTAAGGATTGAATATGGGAAGAATTTGATGGTTTAGTAGAGCCCCAGAGCTCAACTCAGTTACTCCAGATATGCCTTATGATTTAGTAGTTAGGGGGAAGGTTAGAGCTCTGTGCAGTAAGTGTTAAAGTAACCGACAGCGACGGCCAGTATCTTATCGTTTCAGTCTTGAGTGCGGGTTCCATGTTAGACGTTTGTCAAGCAGGAGTCCTAAAAGCGAATCTGTTCAACTGGGACAAGAGGAATAATATTAAAGGATACTGTAGGGCAGGATGTGATAGGTTTATGATGAAGAGTAAAGGTAATTTGGTGGGATTTGTTGGAATCGATTTTAATTCTCCAATTTTGACACCTCTTTGTAAATAAATAAGTTATCATTGTATTATAGATATCAACATATATATTTTAGCTATTTTTCTTGTTCATAACTTTGAATTTTTATTATTAAATATATTTCTATACACCTATTGTATTATTTTTTGTAACTTTATTTTTAGCCTCGAAGGTGCCCTTCAATGTGGGTTAAAACATTTCAAATGAATAGTTAAGACTATTTACTGTATTTTCTTGTCTGCCATCCAGACTATCTTTCTTATGAATTGATTTTCATAAAAAATATTTTTATATAATTTTTTTTTTAATTTAATATGATTTTTATTCAATGATTCAGTTTCATTTAGTAATAATTCAATTAATAAATAACTCCTCCTAAATAACTGATCTGATAAGAAGTGCTCAGTACATTCAAAGTTGTAGTAGCAATATTAGTTAGTAGATTATCTCCTAATTTTTAAATAAATTTTCTAGAAGTCACATTATCATGACTTAAAAAAAAAAAAAAAAACACAAACTATATCCTTCATTAATTTATTTTTTATTTCTCAAATAATTAATAATTATTTTATAATATCATTACTTCTATTGAAGCCTGTTATACCAAATTTTAGTAAATCCTATTTAATTTTGATTAGTGGTTTATGATTTTCAGAAATGAAACTTTTATTTAACAAAAAAAAAAAAAATTAACCCTCCCTCCTCAAAATATGAGGTTTTCAGGTTTCAAGATAGATAGAATCCAAAGATCATGTCAAAAAAAATCTGTTTGTGTATTGTATACCACCCATCTGTAGCTATTTGTCCAGTTTCTGCTATTTGATAGGTAATTGCATTCCTTATACATGGCAACAATAAGACCTGTGATTTGTTTGCTGCCATTTTACATGTATTAACAAATACAAAACCACGTATATACTGTACAGTGTGGGTGGAGCCGCCTGGAGGGTATTTGCTCAACTACTTGCTCTCAGATGGCGGGATGTCCATTCGTTACAGACTTGACTCTTTAAGTCCAGATTACCCTTATGATAGCCATGTAAATGAGCCTTTCAATGTTGACGTAACATAATAATGGCAGTAATCTGCAATTTTTAATTGCCTGATGCCGCAGACAAGGGACCTCAGTCGAGGGTTTGTGAAAAAGAGTGATTAGGAAACAAAACCTTTTGATTTTGATGGACATCTAACAGTTCAGAAACCATAAACCTTCTTCTTCTTTCACTAGTTCCTTATTGCCTTTTAGCGTGGAGCACCAGCGTCAGTCCATTGCTTCGACTCATCCCTTTGAATGGCCATATTTTTCATTTAACTGATTTACCTCTCTCTCTTCCGAGTCCCTCCAGGCACTGCATATACGTAGTTCTGGGTCTGCCAACCATTCTCTTTCCTATTGGTTTGGCTTTCATGAACTCTCCTGTCTTCTGGGAGCCTGCACACGTGCCCAAATCAGTGCAGTTGGAGTTCTTCCATTATCTCCTTCAGTGCCACTACTTTCAATTCCTCCCCAACTTCGTTCCTAACGCATTCCCTTCTTGTTTTTCCTACTATCCTTCGCAGGAATCTCATTTCTGAGGCTGTCATTCTATTGACAACTTGCTTTGGGCCTGTCCAGAGCTCTGCTCCATTGAAACCATAAAAAAGAAAATTGAAACCATAAACCACTGTATAATAATTTGCATTTTTTTTTTTTTTTTTTTTTTTTTTTGTCCAAACATTTTCCAAAATTGGCCTTATAGATAGTTTGTTATAACAGGCTTCAATTTAGAATGATAATGTCTCATAAAGGATATTTAGCCAATTTTTAAGTCATGTTATATTAGGCTCTAAGTTCATGAATCACATTGATTATATTCCAATAACCTTAATTTTACTTTCTATTCCTTAATTTCTGAAAAAGTAGTCTCACGATAGCAAGAGAGTAAGAAAGTTGTGATTATTTTTAATAAAGATGTGTATTAAGATCAAATATTTCTTATAAAACAATCTTTAAATATTATTTTTAATAATAGTTCTAAAAAAAATAAATAAATGGTAAAGTTACATTAAACCTAACAGTTGATGTAAAAATATTATAAAAACATATTTATTTTAAATGGGAGCTGTGTACTCTAGTGGATAGTAGCATTAGGCTATTCTTCTCCGGGTCTTGAGTTTGAACCCTGGCTGCAGAAGAATTATTTATTGTTATTTCATCCATGGAGGGACGCTGGCGTATGGAGACCCTCCTAAGACAGACATAGCCTCGATAAAGTGGGTACCAAAAAATTATGGAAAAAAAACCTGGCTGTTGGGTGTGATCTTGGTCTAATCGCCTCATTGCATGGCCATTGGCATAGAAACAGTACAAATTTCAATAAGTACTGAGCCTAAGACCCTTCATGGGTTGGTATTTAACCCATTCGAGACAATTTTTTTCAAACACAGTCTCCAAGAGCTAAATTTTTTTTTCTTTGTAAGAAAGGCTTCAGTTAATTTTTAGATTTTTTGGTACACAGTGAAACCAATGCCATATTTTGTTTTCTTGTTCTTTACACTACTATTAATTATAGTTAATTACTGATATTGTATATAACTTTCAAATAATAAGATTCTTATTAACAGATTATTTAATTAGTAAATAGATAGAGAGGTTAATAGATCTTCTGAATAAATAATAAATTTAAGGGGTTTTAGATAGGTTCAGTATACTTTTAATAATAGTATTTCTTCAGATTTTCTTGAAACATTTTATGATTTGTTAATATTAGTGACTAAGTTGCGTAAGTTATCAATATTGTGATTCATGAACTCCCATCTGTCTATATCTAGATTTTTATTTCATTTATTATTTTATTTAATTTATAAAATAATTTTTTGTGACTCACTCAACAGGGTTATTCAAATTTGTTCATATGCTTCCACGTCTTCAATTAATTTCCTATCCTCAACTGTTTATAATTAATACTCTGTCTATCGTAGTTTGTGTTGTTTCTATCTTTTGTATTGTTTAATTTGTAGTACTGTTGTTGCTTATTTTTACTCTGCTTTGACTATAATAGTAAATGTCGGTATGTCTTTTTTTCTATTATCTATATATAAGTAGTTTTTAAATTTAACTATAAATTTCATTTAACTAATATTTGAACAGGGTTTGAATCTTTAGTTTTTTAATTATAGAAGAATAATCCATCATAAATTCAATTATAAATATTTATTTATTTAAATATTCAATTGTATTTAATAATATTGAGTTGCAACACATGAAATCTCCACGTTTTTAAATCTTTATTTATTTATTGACGGACAGCTACACCCATATTACAAGAATATGAACAGAAAATGGTGGAATAACATAAGAAGATAAGAATACAGTGAGTATTAACAAACCTAAATATAGAACTTATACAATAAATAGAATAATACAATACATATAGAATGATAATAATAAATATGGAATAATACAATTTTAACAATAATAATATTATTTTAACTTTTAATATAATAAAATATGCCAACTACATGCTAAGAAAGCTCCTGGATGAGTATAGAGCATGGGGCCTGGAAGTAAGTAAAGAAAAAAACAAGCGAATGGCATTTAATGGGAATATAGAAGCCTTATCCCTAGAAAATTGGGAATTGGAAAGGGTAAAGGAGTTTAAATATCTTAGCAGGTGGATAACTGAGAATGGCAGCTCTTCCAAGGACATCATGGAAAATATTACGAGAGGAAGGCGAATAATTGGAACCCTGAATTCTGTACTATGGAGCAAGCAGGTGAGTCTACTAACCAAAAAAAGGCTATACCATTTCTTTTTGGGAAGCGTCATGCTGTATGCAGCGGAAACATGGGTGATTACCAAAAGGCTAATATCTTTGGAGATGGACTTTAGTAGGCGCACTTGTGCCATATCTAGACTACAGCATGTTTACAACCAAACTATTAGGTGGAATGTCCGAGAAGAAAAAAATATTCTGAACAAAATAGATATAAAAAGGCTAAAATGGTATGGACATGTACAAAGAATGACAGACAAGCGATGGCCAAAGATAACTTATCTCTATCAACCTATGGAAAGACGAAAAAGGGAAAGACCCTGGAAGAGGTGATTACAGGATGTGGAGGAACGCAGGGCTGCTGGGGGTCTTCGAGAGGGAGGCTGGCCAGACCGAAAGAAGTTGCCAAATAATTTAGGAATGAGGAACAACTAAGTTGTAAAAAAACTCATCAAATAAAAATATTATTTTAACAAAAGTAATACTATTTTAACAAGAATAATACAATTTTAACATTTACAAAGAAAAAATTAATCTTGACTATAATTCAGAGTCATTACCTACAATAATAGATGACTGTTTATGTAAGTATGATAAATTAAATTAATGTCAATTGTTAAGAATCCTTTCAACAAGAATGGCGACTTTAACTTAGAATAAAAAATAAATAAATTAAAACAGTCCTTAAAATATGAAAATCGGTCATATCCTTTGAAATAGTAAAATTAGTCCTTTTCATGCGTTTTATATAAGAATAGTAATCTCTTAATCTTTATAGAGGTTTAAAGCTTTTTTATTATAGATTAATCTTTATAGAGGCTTAAAGTTTTTTCATTATAGATTGTATTATCGATTCAAACCCTGTTTTTAGTAGTTATGTTATATGTACTGTGTATCTTATATATCTTGTGTTGTTTTTGTCAGATATTTTATATTTTGTAGTATATTGCTTGAGTCGTAGTCTTTAACTGTAGAAATGTAGACGTAGACAATAATATCTGTTGCAGATGCACCCCCGACGAGTGGGATAATCCTCACCCGTGCAACCCAGACCCGACCGAACTAGAATGCATCTTCTCGCTCCACAACTGCCTTTGGTTTTCTATCGGGTCTCTCATGGCCCAAGGATGCGATCTTTTGCCAAAGTAGGTCTCTTCCAACGTAGCGCCTGATCGACGTCTGAAATTTCCTTTAATAACTTCCTCTAACTCTTGATAACTAACGAGTATTCTTTGGGGCTTAGCATAATTATGTAACTAAAGCTTTATAAACCCTTGCTTGGCATTAATATCTTTTCAAGTAGCTACTAATAAGAGGAAGCGCTGAAGAGGAAAGCAGATCTGCTGACGGAGAAAGCATGCGATGTTATTTAAAAAAAGCAAACTAACATTGTTGCAGGATTTCCCCTATGGAATGGAAAAACCCTCACCCGTGCAACCCAGACCCGGACGAACTTGAAAACACGCTGGCTATATACAATGCTATCTGGCACAATATTGGATCGCTCATGCAGCAAGGCTCTGATATTGCTCCTCAGTAAGATATCCACCTTCTTTCATAATAACACTAAGGCCTTCTTTATACTGGAAGAGGTTAGCTTGGAGGGTGGAGGGTAGAGGGTAGCTGAGAGGGTATAGGTTAGGTTTGAAGTTGTTAAAGAGCTTTGTTACTATGGAGATTACTTTGTAATTTTTTTGTAAACATTGCACATCTATATAGTCTCCATTGGAATTTATGCATTTTTCCCACCTCTTTGGCAGGCTATGATTCTGCAGCAGTTTTCCTCAAATGATAGCAGAAAACCAATGCTGTCTGCAAATTATAGTTCATAGGCACAAAACTCGCGATATGTTTGAGGTTATAAAAAAATATACCGGTGTATGACATTTAGGTTATTGTGTGTTGACAAATTTTGTAAGCTGTTAGAGGGAGAAGATGGCGCTACAGAAGCGGTTTTACGGTCTTTAAACTGAAAGCGAGCACCATCTACAGAGAAATTTCGGTTTCATACTTCTACAATAAATATGCACTAAATTTTTAATAAGACTTTCTTGAATACTTGTCTATGAGTAGAGATTTATTTATTTTTAACTCTCAAATCAGAAATACAACCACTCGAAGAAAGTTCTGTAAGCCCTTACCCGTTTGATTTAACTTCAACACTATATTTTTATTTGTTGGGTCCCCAATTCTTACAATATAACACTAAAATAAGTTCTTTAATAGACATCCTGAATAAAAATACTTTCAAGATTAACAAGAGAGGATAAACTCGCTTTGAGAGTTGGCAATTTAATCGATACCTTGGTTATCAAAGTGGGGGTTGTTTGTGATGCCTCGTGGACAAATCACCACCTCCTCGTACTGTAAATACCTCTCTGTTACATTTTGATAAAAAAGTTGGTTGGGGGGGGGAGGGTGCGGTCGTCTAGAAATTACACGCTAATTAGGAAAACATTTATATATTTGTGTGGCTACATTTTGGCCTGCATCAGGGCTAAGAGAAAACAAGATAACAAATAATAAGTTGGGTACAATATATGGAAACATACATAAAATTATAATGATAATATTTGAAGACTATAACGAGAAACTAAGCAACTAATTAAAGTTTAAAGGAGAACAATATGTTCTTTAAATTTAAGTTGCTTAGTTTCTCAGTATAGTCTTAAAATATTATCATTCCAATACTATTATTTTTATTTTAATGATGGAGTTTTGTTGACCGTTGAGAAATTAGATGAGGAAGATGGTTGGGGGTGCGGTCATAAATTAAAAACACACATTTAAAATAAGTGTTATTTTAATTATGTGCCGACGTTTCGGCCTACAATGTGAGCCTTCATCAGGGCTAAAAGAAACAAGATAACAACCAATGTAATTATAGACTTAATAATGCGTTAGGTATATAATAATAATATGACAGTAATAAATTATAGGAACATAAATAATATTAAATGTAAAATGATAATAAGATGACAATTATAAAGTATGGAAATAAGGTGACAGTTATAAAGTATGGAAATAAACAAAATTAAGATGATAGTTATAATGTATGGAAGTAAACATAATTGAGATGATAATATTGTAATGAGAATATATAAAGAGAGACTAAGCAAATGAAAAAAATGATAAAGGAAAAATATGTGAACAATTAAAATTTTAAATATTAACAATTTTGAGTTGATATATGACGGTAATATATTAAAAACATATTGGGTTGATGCAAAATTAATGCAGGTTTCCTCTATTGGAATATCTTAATTCCAATTGTGTAAACAAAGCTAATCCTAACATTGATCATTATTATACCAAAACAAACCTTATCTAATACCCTCTCTTTCACCATGAATTTGTTTAGTAAAATCGTTTTGTTCAGTGTGTTCAAAGGTCTTGAATCGAAAATGTCAAAGTGCGATTTTCGTCAAATTTATTTTTACGAATTTAAATTAGGGCGCAGCGCTGCGCAAACGGCTCTTAATATTAATGAAGTGTGGAGTCAGGGGGCTATTAATGAGTGCACGGTGCAGCATTGGTTCCAGAAGTTTCGCAGAGGAGATTTCGACCTCGAAGACAAGGAAGATCTGGGCCGTCATCTTGCTCTGGACAATGACCAGCTGAGGTCAAAAGTGGAAGAAGACCCAACCAAAACCACACGAGAAATGGCGGCGGAACTCGGAACTCAAAAATTGCAACGTCTTTGCCCAGCATTGATGAATCGGAAGGGGCCGATCCTGCTCCACGATAACGCCAGACCACACGTTGCACAACCAACGCTTCGACGACTGCACGAGTTGGGCTACGAGGTTCTCCAACATCCGCCTTATTCACCTGACCTCTCTCCTACAGACTTTCTCTTTTTCAGGCATCTGGACAACTTTTTGAGGGAGAAAAATTTTCAAAACCAGGACGACATTGAAAATTCTTTTCGTGATTTCATTGAGTCCAGGGATTCGGATTTTTTTTCTGGTGGAATAAGAAAGCTTGTTGAACGTTGGCAAAAGTGCATTTATTCAGATGGAAATTATTTTGATTAAATATATATGGTTAAAGTAAAGATATGGCGTATTTACAATACCTACTAAAAACCTGCATTAATTTTGCATCAACCCAATAGTTAAGAGTATAGGTAATATATAAAAAAAAGGACATAGTCATTACAAAAGAGAAACAGTATGAATAAAAAATAATTTAAATTTTAAAATAATGTAATATTAAACTAATAATTATATGTCAGGATATGTAACGGAGAAAGATATGAGTATGGATAGAGGGAGAAAGAAATGGGCGATGAAAAAAGATCCTTATCAATAAGAAAAAAATACATACTTGACTAGACCTGAAGACGTTGCCTAAAGGAGTGATGTTTCCCAGTTTAAAAAACGCTCATTGCTCAATTGCCCACATTGTAGGCCGAAACGTCGGCACATAATTAAAATAACACTTATTTTAAATGTGTGTTTTCAATTTATGACCGCACCCCCAACCATCTTCCTCATCTATTTTAATTTTATGTTTGTTTCCATATTTTATTACTGTCATCTTATTATCAATAATTTTTTTTTTTGTATATATTTATTGAGATATATTAAAATTTGTTTCAAAATTAATAATAGTAATAGTGATATGAGACCACATTCATACAATATATACAGAAAATAATGATAAAGTCAAATTACATAAAATATAAAATAGATAAATACAAAGTTGACAAATAAATAAACATACATCCAATCATAACTATATAAAATATTTTCAATCTGCTAAAGGAACCCTAGACTGGGTTTTTCCCTCCACTTGTCGAGAAAAAAGTGTGTGAGCCAGTGTAGGCTGAGTTTGGGGCGCAATAGCCACAAATATACAGTACATGAGTGGAGGATCTGACCAGTGTCAAAACTTCAGTATTATCAATAGTTACATTTTAATTTGATGTTTATTTCCATATTTTATTACTGTCATCGTATTACAGTACCCAACATATTATTTTTCTTGTAATGGTATTGGTTGTTGAGATATATTCTTGTTCCCCTTAGTCCTGATGAAGGCTCACAATGTAGGCTGAAACGTAAGAACATAAATGTAATAATGTGTTTTTTATCAGTATGTTATTTCTTGATGACCTCATCCTCGACAAACTTTGTCATCATATAGTTTCAACAGTCAACTAATAAATAACATCCCTCTGCCAGTCTTGTGTCGACCGCTAGCAAGCTCACTATTTCCTACCCTATAAGGTAACTGTTTCCAGTAAAAAGAAGGACTTCGAGCTGGCCATAAACAGTCTTTTACATTTAACCTTACTTTGTAAGGCTATGATAGATATCATTGGACCACCGTTGGTTCGAAAGTGAGCCATAAGATTACAGGAGGAGTTAATAAGATGTTTGCCATTAGGTCTATAATAAGGAAATTAGTGCGGGTGGCGGTCAGAGAAAGAAAAATCAAAGAAGTAGTTGACCGCTACACACACTATATTCTCCTTGATCTCCCAAATTTATATATTCATTATTATTTGCCATGTTTTACCCTATAGATTCTGATTTATTTTCCATGTTGACAATTTTTTTTTTTTTTTTTTTTACCTACAGTTAAATATTTTTTCATAAACCTTTCGTTTCATTTTCATCAAACTAGATAAGAAACATTAGGGATGATTAAATATCACTGATTTAATTTGAAAGAGACGTTTGACCTTCTATGGGCACATTTCGAGGATGATCCCCAACAGAGTGACTAGTCAGATTCTATCCTACTGGCGAAGGACAAAGATTAGAAGCCCATAATTAATGGAAGTGTCTAGAGTTGGGAATATTGGACAGCGGCAGCAGAGACCGTTCACTTTTAAAAGCAATTTTAAAGCTAAAGAGGTTCGAGGACAATCCACCTTGTAAGAAGACAGGTGACCTCTGGAGGAAGGAGAGAAAGCAGAAGCACAGCCAGAGGGTACGCATGTATTAGCCAAACATCAAAGCACACTGTCAGCGGAAATGTTGAACGAAGTGGTCCTTATTTGAGCTATTGAAAAAAAAAATCAGGACAATAAAAGATAATTGAAAAACCTCCCTGAGTTTTTTTTTTCTATTCTTTTATTACATTATTTAAGACATATTTTCCTAATAAGCAAGGAATAAGATGTTATTAATAACATCCCTTATGGAGACATATTTAAGATGTTTAAAGGCATCTTTAAGATTTAAGTTACCTATTGACGGTTCCTACTTTGTAGGACTATGTAGTAACTAACAGTAAATAATAAGTTTTAGCCTTACTCATGAGAATAAAATGAGCATTGAATGGATTGGATACCAAGACATGCTGGAATGAGAAAGCTGATTTTCTAGCCAGCAAAGGCTCAGAAACCAATCCTATACCATTCGAACCCAACTGCGGCATAAGCCTTACTTTGCCATTCAAACCATTTGGCACATATGTATGAAGAAATTTTAATACTGGATGAACAAAACACCTTTTTGGTTTCTAGATGGTCCGAGCAAGAGTAGAGAGTATAAGGGTTTACTTATCATGAGCAGAAACTCCCTCTGCTAATGTCATAGTAATATGTTGAGTGTCAAACTTGTAGGAAATTTAATGGTATTCAAAATTACAATAATGTTTTACATAAAATGAAAGTGAATTATTGAGGAAAAATGGAAAAAGAAAATCATTTTTAGAGCGTTTTTTTTTTTCAGATGCTTTTAGATCTGATAACATACTCCCCCTATATTTCTACAGCTCAAATCACAATCCAATAGTAGTCTGGTATATTTTATATTAGTCTTAAAAAGTAAGACTAGATGTAGTAGTTTGTATGGCTAGCATTAGGAATTTCTAATTGTTTTCTATATGATACCAAGAGAAAAAGTTCTTTAACAAGAGGTTGTACAAGTTTATTTGCTGATTAATCGCCTGCTAATTTTTAATAAGTTCTGATTAACAGAAAATAATATTCTTTCAATGGTAAGTAAGTTTTATTAAATTTTACAAGAAAAATAAAATGGTCCTCTATAATAATTCTTTATATATTTGCCAACGTTTTAAAGGTTTTGCCTCATCTTCAGTATTCTATTAAAAGATTAGGAACATAATTTAAAAACAAAATATTCGACTAATTTTTTTTATAAGATCCCTTGAGTCCAAATGACTAAGTCTTGTAAAAAGGTTTGTGAGTATTTGGTAAGTCTCACTTAAAAAAAAAAAGTTTTACAAAACTGAAATTTCATATTTAAAAAAAAATATTCCTGGTATGTTGCAACAACTTTTTCAATAAACCATAAGTGACACTTTATACTTTGCATTCCATACCTGTTTTTAGTCTTTCTCAAAGACGCCTCGAAAGATCTAAATCTTATCCAAGTTTAATCAAAATGGCACATTTTTTGGTTTAATCAAAATGGCATATTGTTTGGTTTAATCAAAATGGCACATTTTTTGGTTTAATCAAAATGGCACATTTTTCCTAATTTTCGAAATTTTATTTTCTAAGAACCCTTACTTTTGTTGATTTCTAATATTTAACCCTTTCTGGTTAGCATTGATAAAAAATATATAAATAGGAAATGGAGGTAGCATTAGAAATATTTCTCCAGGTTAAATATTTTTCCAAAAATAATAATAGTATTATAAAGGTATAATCTGCTTTTGGATAGCAAAACATTTTTAGAAATAATGTTATCTTCTATACAAAGTAATAGAAGGTAATGCAGAGTGGCCTAAAATGCAAAAAGTTAAACAGATGTTATAGATAATAATTTCTGACAAAATTTAAAAAAATAAATAAATAAGGTGTACCGGAACAGACCTAGGGAATTTTTTTTTTTAAATGCCTAAATAATAGTGATTAAATAATTACAAATGCGAAAAGTTAGTATGTATTAACCCCAGAAGCTGAGGCAAGACCTAGAAACCTTGGGCTATAGATGTATACATATATAATTATATTAAAATTAAAGATTTTATATAGAAGAGGATTGTTTACAGGATATCATATGAAAAAATGGAAGATTTTATCTGTTAATAATATAACAGAGAACATTTCTGAATGGTAATACTCCCAAATAGCCGAAACAATGTAGATTTATATTTTTTAACAGCTGATGGCTTTAAATAGTTGAGTCATCTGGCCGTAACCATGACAACAGTTAGTTTTAAATAAAAAAAAAATTAATTCAACAGCTGTGAATGAACAAATAATTGCTAAAATCTGAAAACTGTATCAGTATCAATTGTAAGGTCCTAAGACGCTCAAATACAATGAAAAGGGTTTCATTGAATTTAGAACTTCATAAAAATACAATCAATGCCACTCAGAGTTCTTACTTTTGTAAAATTAATAAAGTCTACTTAAACATTATCTGATACATGTTCCCTGTTGAAAATATCCATTTATTTATTCTGTTAATTCAGCGGGGAAGAGGGGAGGGATCCTTGTGTATGGAGATCCTCCTGGGGCAGACCCAGCCTCTTTAAAGTGGGTAACCAAATTGGGAAAAAAATCTGCCGGCTGAGTGATCAAGGCCTAATCACCTCAATGCAACGGCCGACCATTGGTTAAAAACTATAAAGTTGATTCACATTAGTAGCTTTGCATAATGGTTACCCTGGTGACAAAGCATATGAACTTTCTTTGAAAATTAATCCTTTTGGTCAGATTTCTGTAGGAAGGATTCCCTTTTCAGGAAAAGTAATGCATCATTTGACAAAGGAAGGTACTGCTTGAAGAAGAATTTTAAATTTTATTACTTTAGAATGTATGATGAAGTGATATCTAGAAATAATTTTAGTCGAAAAGTAAAAATCATTGCATCCTAATGCCATAGTTTGTATTTAAGATCAATATCTGGTATACTGGAGTATTGGCATAAGAAATTATTGGGAAATTCTGACAAACATCAATTTTAAATTTTTTTACAACTTTAGTCAAAATATTTATAATTTAAAGAGAAATCGTAAAAAATAGATGATTAAATGATTTATTGTGCACAATAACTATTACAGAGCGCTTTCTACGAGAGTGGTAGCCGGAATGTGGTGGTTCTTCGTGCTGATTATGATTTCTTCTTACACTGCCAACCTGGCAGCTTTCCTGACGATGGACAGAATGGAAGCCACGATCGGAAGTGTTGAAGACCTTGCTGGCCAAAACAAAATCAAATATGGTGTTCTGAAAGGAGGATCATCTGCCAATTTCTTCAGGGTACATATATTTGTCTTTTCTTTTTTATATTTCTTCAATTATTTGAAAACTGACAGCCTCTTAATTACTGATAAAATAAGTAACATGGTTTACTTCTTTCCTTCCTTCCTTCTATTTTACTTATAACTTAAATTTGTAAAATGCCTGGTGGCTTAAAAAGTGGCAACTCTAGTACATCAGTTTTGGTGAAAAATTTGCTGTTATATCCTAGGCGTATACTCTGTATTGTGGCGTATTCTGCCGTATGGATGTGGCAACCCCCATAGCCCAGTCAAAAGCCTGCAGTCAGCTAGCCAGCCCTTCAGGTTGGGGGAATAGTGCACTAACACACATACAGTACACAAGCACACCATGCAAAAGGTCACCTACAGTACACATCCTAGGAAGCCGTATGTAGATTGCTGGTACGCGGGCATCAAGGAGGTAGCCCCACCAGCTATCATACTAGAGAGGGTTAGTTGCCCCACTATCCCAAAACAAATTGCTACAAAATCTCAAAAATCAGCCTCAGATGTGAATGATCTAAATGGGAAACAACGCGGCAATCATCAACAGCTTAACTTAGGATTTTCGAAACATTTTGTCACTCTACAGGCCAGGAGCACAGAACGTACTTCTGTAACAACTTGACAAGAACAAAATGGACATTACTACCATCCAGGAGCTAACATAGACAGGCAAAGGAATCCTCAAAAAGAAGGGGCACACGGTATACTACAGTTGTAATGAGAGAGGGAGCACACCTTAGTAACTAGATTTATCGTGAGTAATTCTCTACATCCTCTGGTACTGGGCTTCAAACCTAACAGCTCACGAACGTGCATCTTATGTGTTAAAGAGAGATTTCATTACCTGAGTATTTTGAGTGTCCATGCACCGACCGAAACATCAATGCCAAAATAGGCCAAGAAGAAGTATACATCCCGACTTTTGGTAGGCACAGCCTCCACAAAAGTAGTAATGACAATGAGACTTAGTCATTTGGACTCAGGGGACTTTAAAACATATATTTATGTTAAAAACTTGAATTCTGAAATTTTTACAATGGCATTACTTTATATTTCATACATAAGTATAAAGGATAGAGATCTATATGAGTTGCTGACATCACACAGGCTTGGAACCATGTCACAACACTCGTTCTGAAGGATGACATAATTAATGATATTTTACTCTGATTAAAAAATCCTAGTGCCATCTGTCAGGTTTGTACCCATTACCTTGGGCATCAAAGGGTATTATGCTAGCCACTACACTACAGGTAACCTCCTCCCCAAAAGATAATGATATAAAAGCAAGTTATATTTCACTCACTTATGTGGTCATTACAGCATCTCACTGACAATGCTCATGAAACTAAAATTTTTAATGGAGGTTCTCCTTTACCATCTAGTTGTGAATTTTACATTGATGAGTTATGTTATACTCCCATTCCTGTTTCATCTATACAGCTTTAATGTTTCTACTTTACAGGATAGCAACGTGAGTCTCTACCAAAAGATCTGGAGCCAAATGGAATCAGCCCGCCCTTCAGTTTTCACAAAGAGCAATGACGAAGGAGTCAAAAGAGTGTTGCGTGGTAAAAGAGGTTACGCGTTCTTCATGGAGTCCACGACCATCGAGTATCAGAAGGAGAAGCACTGCTCGTTGATGCAAGTTGGAGGTCTTCTGGATTCCAAAGGCTACGGGATAGCGATGCCTTTCAGTGAGTATTAATTAACTTCAAAATAACTGCCTATTTATTAATTTGTAAAATGTATTTGATATAGATGGTTACTAACAAGGAGAGGATCCTAAACGTGTCTCACCGATTTTGATGAAATTTTGTTTGACAAATGTAGACATTAAACCATTAGGCTCTGCAAAATAGTAAGGGCCAACGCCTTTAGGACTATTAGACAATTTTATATAACCAAATTTAAACAACTCTGACTAAACAAGGGATTTAAAAACTCACTTAAATTTTTAGACGGTCCTAGTATTAGTAAAAGGAAATACTTGAAAACCATTACTGCTATTTACACAGGACACGGAAAACTCAACTACCACATGTTCAAACTTGGTATCTCTAATACCCCTTTATGTAGACAGGAAGATGAAACATCTTTCCACTTAATCTGCTGCTGTGACAGGCTTTAAAGTTAAGGTTCACTCTATTTGGTGAAGTCCGCTTATAACACCCTGTGAACAACAAACTAGTTAATCCAAATAGCCTTTTGAAGTTTGCTATTGCAACAAAACTCATGTTTTAAAATCACCACTTTTGATTCAATGGTGCAAAATAGACCGATTCTGGTTGCAGTGCAATCCCTAGGCCAGCTTAAAAAAAGAAAAAAGGCCAATGTTCCTCAAGAGTCAATCGGATAAAATACATGAAAAAAATCGGAAAGTTTGTAAGCGAAAAATAAATTTTATTTAATATCTCTAGTTGTAGTAATAAAAGTTTGTTATCAAAATTACCCTATTGCAAAGCGGAATAATTGAAAAATAAGTCATTAAAATATTTAAATTTTATATTGAGGAATTATAGTCGGCTGTTGAAATTATTGAGGAAGAAATAATCGGGAGTCAGTCATTTTTTAAAAAATATTTTGGAACATTTAAAAAAGCACATACTACCTTCCATTCATCATCTAACCACTTTATTTCATTAGCCACTGCTACTTGTCTATATTGGCTCACTAGCAGTGGCTATGAGATGTAGTGAAAGATGAAAAATGTTGTAGCAAGGAAAAAGTCTTGAAAATAGGGAAACAACCTCGAAACGTCGACTAGGGTGAAAAAATGTTAAAGGACTAATGAAATAAAGTGGTTAGATGATGAATGGAAGGTAGTATGTTTTTTTTTAAATGTTCCAAATAAGAAAACTTCCAAAAAAAAAAAAAAAAAAAAAAAACTAAAAAAGAAAAGAAATTTAAATATTTTAATTTTGCCGACCCTAAAAATATAAATAATCTTGTCAAAACAGTACTATTAATAAGTTTCTTAAAAAGTGTGTGTCCTCAATCCTTTTAAGTTAGTTTATTTAGGTCCTAATATTGTTTATTAAGGCTTATTTCTATGAATCAAATTATGTGTACAATGACTTACTACATCTTTATATTAAGAAAAAATAGTTATTTTCTTTTCACTTCTCTTTATTAATCCCATGTGATTGATATTTCAGATTCGCCTTATCGTATCGCAATCAGCGGTTCAGTCCTGAAAATGCAGGAATCTGGTCGGCTTCAACAGTTAAAGGATAAATGGTGGAAAAATAGTGAGGATAGACAAAATTGTCCGGTATTAAGATCTATATATTTTTTTAAAGGTTATTTTTAGCTTTAATGTTAATGATTAATCTTAAACTTTGAATATTTCTCAGGTTGAAGAAGCTGGTGCAAGTTCCTCAGAGCTGAGTATAGGAAACGTTGGTGGTGTTTTCTTGGTACTGTTGGTTGGCTGCGTCGCTGCGTTTTTTGTGGCCATCCTAGAATTTCTCTGGAACGTAAGAAAAGTTGCAGTTGAAGAGAAGGTAGTTTTTCAAATACCAGAGATTTGATATGTGATAACATAATATTGAAATATTAGACTTGACAATATTTTTTTATTATTAATCATGTGGAACCTCTCCATACGCGTTCTAGCTTAAAACATTCACACCGGGGCGAATTTCTATGTTTTTTCGTGTGAGGCAGGACTGTCTTATGCTGCTTACGCTTTGTGGGGCGACACTGTTGCAAGATCAAACGTGTTTAATGTGAGGTCACAACAGTTCAAGGTTTCGAACATGCTAAATACGAGATTGTAACTGTTTTGAAATAAAAATATGACTTGAAGGAGAATATGGAAATAATTAAAAATTATTTTTATATTGTCAGAATCATAAATATAAATATAAAAGAAATCACACACAGCTAAAGAAATTCTTAAGAAATTTATCAAATGAAAGTAAACTGATCAGAGTCCTTTGAAAGGAGATTGTTGAAGGTTATAAAATATTTAATAAACAAACCCTTATGCTTGTTAATTCCTACAATGCTAATGTTAAGAAAAAGAATAATAATAATAAAGGCTTACCGAACCGAAGGTTCGATGCCGATCCCACCAACTCGCCTGCACAGACTCGTCCAATGTTCACCGTCAAGCCCAAGCCCCGAGATCAGCCTTAATGCAATCCTCCTCGACGCTTCAAAGAAAATAAACTTATTTTTTTAATGTCTTATTTTCTGAAAAAAATTACTCACATGTGATGCATGTCGCCCCACAGCGCCAAAGATAATTTAGTGAGACCGTGGGTCAGATACCCAAACTCTTAAGACTTGGAAAATTTTGAATATTTAAAAAATAATACATTTACGTATTAAAATCCAATACCACCTTCTATCCTATACTCATAAATTTATTATTTTTGTTTTTTAGATATCTCCTAGTGAGGCATTTTTCCTAGAATTGAGATTCGCCATTCAATGTTACGGTACGACTAAGCCTGTTCGGAAACCGCCAGAAGAATCAGTTGCTGAGGAAGATGTGCAGAAAATCCTGCAATCGAAGGAGTCGAAGAAGAAGAGGAGGAAGATAAGGGTTTTTCGGCGACGAAAATATGGAAGAGGAGTACATGCGTATCAACGGCTTCAGCAACAACATACGTGCCAAGAGCACTCAATCCTACTCATAAAGTTCGATCGATAATAAATGCTTATTCGACTGAATATCTTAACATAAGTATGCTCATAAAATTGTTTATTTACGATGGTCATAATTGATATAAAAAAGTTCAAAATCATAATTAATTTGAATTGTTGACTGTTGAGAAAATGTAGAAGGAAGGTAGTCACGGTGGTGGTAAAGAAAAACAATTGAATAGTATTCATGATTTTTTTCACCATTGTTGTTTGTAATGATAATAATAATACAGTGGCGCTACAGTCCGATGTGAACCTTGGCATCCTCAATGAGCCTTCGCCAGGTGGCTCGTTCCTGTGCAGCTGCTTTCCAATTCCACACGTTCAGAAGGGTCCGGGCATCCTTTGCGACAGCATCGTCCCAGCGCAGCCTAGGTCTTCCTCTTCCTCTTGAGCAGTCCAGTTTTCCCTCCAGCAACATCCTGGGAATTTTCTCCTCGTCCATCCTTGCCAAGTGGACCACACTTAATGTAGCGTACAATATTGGTTTCCCAAATAGTTCATATAGTTCCCAGTTGTAGAGCCTTCTCCATTGATCTCCAACTTTAATGGACCCTAATTATGCGCCGCAAAATCTTTCTTTCAAAGATCAAGAGCTCTGCTTCTTCCGAACTCGTTAAGGTCCACGCCTCGCCAGCATAAGTTAGTACTGGTCGAATAAGGGTTTTATAAAGGCTGCACTTAGTCTGTCTGGATAAGGCCTTGCTGCTGAGATGTTTCCTTAATCCAAAATAGCAACAGCTTGCTTTTCTTAATCTTTGACCAATATCGAGGGATATCTTGTTAGAGCTGCTAACTATATATCCCAGGTACGTAAATTGGTTTACGCTTTCAAACGTGAAAGATCCGATCGATAGTGGTTCCTTGATAGGGTTGTCAGTTCCCGGGGCAAGATCTCATGTACTTCGTTTTGTCTTGGTTTATAGATAGCCCCATGACTGTTGCTTCTCCCACAAGTCTAAGAAAAGCTTCTTTCAAGGCATTTAGAGATCTTGCCACTATATCTAAATCGTCCGCATACCCAAGTATCTGTGTCATCCTGTTATAAACTGTATTAGTGGTTTCCACACCAACCTTCTTATTACCCATTCTAAGGCAAGATTAAATAACAAACAGGCCAGAGCATCTCCTTGCCTTAGCCCTTTCTTTGTATTCGGACTGTACACCTTACATCGTTCATGCAGATTTTAATGAGATGAATCAGCTTCGATGGTATTCCGAGATCATACAACGCTTCGTAGAGCTTTGGCCTCTTTATGCTGTCATATGCGCTTCAGAAATCTATAAAAAGGTGGTGGGTGACCATCTTATATTCTATGCCTTTTTCCAAAATCATCCACAGCCCGAATATTTGATTGACTGTTGCTCTACCCCTCCTAAATCCAGCTTGATATTTGCCAGTTTCTCGCTCAGCGAATGGGAGAAGCTTCTTAAAGAGTACATTTGATAGTACTTTATAGGCACCTTGAAGAAGAGTAATACTACGATAATTTTTGCATTCAAGGATGTCCCCCTTCTTATTCCCCATTGTTGTTTGTTGAATTATAATAATTCCATTATTTATCTTAGGACAAGTCCCTTTGGAATAATAATACAAGAAAAAAATAAAATAAACTTTAGTGTCAAATAATAAAAAACAAAACAAACCAAAAATAATAGAAATAAAAATTAAAAATAGTAACAAACTTAGAGGAGGTAGCTGCTAATAATAATTTAGAAAATAATTTTTTTTAAATAGACAAATAATGTACATATATATAAATCGTAATTAAGAATTTTAATCGAAAGAGATTTACAATATCAGTGCAATGTATAGTTAAATAAATCACTATAAATGAATAATTTTTCTCTCTGTTTTAGTTACTAAATTTATATAAATTTGCAAATTGAAAGGGATTGAACAGATTGGATCTGAAGATTGGGAGAGTGTCAGAATGATGAATATGAGAAGGAATATAATTCTATACAGACGGAGGATCGGGAGCTCTCCTTTGGTCCTTGATCTTCTGCAGTCCCAACACTGTATTACGTATTACTTCTGTCTTTCTCTGTTTGACAGTTGGCCACCATATCATCCAAAAAAAGGTGTAGCTTCATTTTTTGTTCTGATTTCTATTGTTATTTTGGATCAAGTTTCTTCTTTTAGATCATTAAATCTTCTATTACAGTTTATATTATAAATTGGCCTGAAGAAAATGTGGATTTGATAAAATTAAATCTACTAGATAAATCTAGCAGTGGCTTTGGTTAGCATCCAAATTGGAGCCCCCATGTTTATAAACAAACTTCCATTCATATGTGCAAAGAAGCTTACGAAATGGCTGCTCTTATGTTTGTAAAAACAACGTCCAAATTAGAGCTTTTAATGTTTAAATTTGGTTGTTATCATCATCAATCGACTCTACAACCCATCACTGGGTCCTGGCCTCCTCAAATAGTTTTCGCCATTTGGTTCTGTTAAGTGCAGTTGTCCTCTAGCTCCGAACATCAAGCAGGTTTCTCGAATCTTTTTTTACATCTTCAGCCCATCGTAATTTCCCTGTCGATGGCGGTCCCTGCTCGAGCTCTTCATCAAGGAGCTTCCTTTGAATTTCCTGTGCGTCCATCCACATTGCATGCTCATCGAAGCCTGCCAATCTTTATTATTTTAATAACGTCCGGTTCTTTTAATAAAGAGTTCAGCTCGTTGTTTGTTCACCTTCTCCATGTTAGATTTTCTCTTTTTGGGCCATAAATCCTTTGTAAAATCTTTCTTTCAAAGATACATAGATTTCGCTCATCGCTTTTAGAAAAGGTCCATGTTTCAGATCCATAGGTAAGTACAGGTCTTATAAGTGTCTTATCTTAGTAGCTCTTGTGAGTAAATTTCTTCCTAAATGTTGGCATAGTACAAAATAGAACCTGTTAGTCAATGCTATTCTTCTTATTTCAGCCGAGATGTCATTATTTTCTTTTACTTGAGAGCCCAGATATATAAACTCACTCACACGTTCAAATGTATACAGCCCAAATTGAACGGTGACTTCATCAGGGGGCTTCATTTCTTTAGGCATCATTTACTTAGTCTGAGCATTCATAATGAGGCTAATTTTTTTAGCTGAAGACTCCGAGGCAAGGAAGGCCTCTTCTAAAGCCGCTCTCGATCTTTCTATGATGTCTAAATCATCTGCATACCCAATGATCTGGGTTGTCTGGTTGAAGATGGTTCCCCTTGGCTGGATTCCTGTTTCTCTGACCGCTTTTTCCAGACATAAATTGTACAAGCACGCAAGTGAGTCCCCTTGTCGAACTCCATTAACCGTCGAAAATCCTTGAGAAAAACGATATGTAGGCAAATTTGATTGTTAGCCTGCCTAATTCAATAACTTATGTATAGTTGTTTGCCTGCCTAACAACACAACAATTCAATAATTAACAATTATAGGTGTTTTAGTGGGTATATTACAAAATATATATTGTAGGTATTCACCAGGTTATTTAAAAGCCCTGATGACCTAAATCATTGCTAATAAATAGTTAAGAATATTTCATTATATTTCTTTACCGCCATACTGATTGGTTTTTTTTTACTCAACTGCTGTGCCTTTTATTTGCCCTTATTTTTAATCTGCTTACTGAAGCTTGGAGATGTTCGATAGTTTAACAAAATTATTTAAATTGGCCTAAAATAAGAAAAAATATATTATAATAAAAATCAAGCTTTAAAAATGGTTTTTTTTTTAAAGTTTTATTCTATTCACTTTACATGACCATAATTAGTTATATAAAACTTATTATATAGCAATAGGCAAAATATAGTAAAGCGTGGTGGATTGTTATGGTAGAAAAGTATCGTTAATTGTTAAATGTGATCTCTAGTGTATGATTAAATGTATCATGTTGAATATTTTATATAATTATATGTTTTTTAGAAGATATTTATACGTGTTTTATTCCCTATATCCTAAATTTTTATTATTTAATACATATTTTATTTTATCAGGTATTGCTGGAACATCCACAGTGTTTAATAATTGATATTGGATTAATAGAAAATCTCTCCAGAGAGGCAAAAAAAAATGATTCTATTTTCCTGTTACCACAAAAAAGCTTCAGTCAGGTATTTAAAGTGGCCATTGTAAAGTGTAATGAGCAAATATTAATAAACAAAATATGTTTTCAGTAAGTAATTAGTAATTTACCATAAAGTAAATTTTATAGTTCATAGTTCCTTTTTTTGCCTCTTATTCTAGATTAATAATTTTATATGTCATGTTTATATATATGTATAAGTTTTAAATTGGCTACCAAGAGGTACTATGATTTTATATATATGGGTACATTTAATTAATCAATTGTATGTATGTATATATATATATACACACAATTGATTAATTCTTAACAAAAAAAAAAAGAGTAGTTGAACAAAATCTAATAAGATATATGTATATAATAGACATGACTCGAAGAATTATAAATCAAGCTTTATTTTTATAAATCATAAAAAACATAATTAAAAAAGTATTTATTTTTCATATGGTTAAACAATATCGAATTAAAATCACTAATAATTTAATATTAAAGGGATTATGTTTCATTCCAAATATATTTTTAGATTATCATATCATATCAGTTGCAAATTCCTAGTAAATATATATCATATTTCCAGTTGAGGATATATTAAAAGAGATTAAAATAAAAAATATATTCTTTGGAAAGGAAATAAATAAAAGCAATTAGGGTAAGAAAAAAAATTGTAATGTCAAAAACATATTTACTAATCAATAGGAACTGATTTATGAATCGAAGAGAGTTTTTGGCGCCCAGCCCATTTCTATTTTTGACATGACAACACTCAAACATTGGCCTATGGTGAAGTCACATTTGGAATGCCGTCTGCTGGATCTGTTTTCTCTCACTATGGTTTATTTAACATGTTATCTGTTTCTAATTGTTTTGAAATGTGCCTCTACAACGAGAATACCAATCGGTAAATCAAGATTTATTTTTAAAAAACATTTGTTTGTTTTCATTTAAATTCCAAAATGACGCAACTGTAAATAAACAAGTTAATTATAAAAGGAAGAATGCTTTGAAATTTATTAATAATACATTTAATCAATAGTTTTAATATACTCCCTTGAATATTCCCATTTCTTCATTATAAAGGAGAAAACATTTATTTAATCAATAATATCAACAATAGTATTGTAAGTCATTTAATTGTAATTGTTTATATATATATATATATATATATATATATATATATATATATATATATATTTTATATATATATATATATATATATATATATATATATATGTATGTATATATTAATCGTACAATTACATTTTTAAATTCAATATATTTAGATGTATTATTTATATATAACTAGGTTTTTGGAAATTACAAAATAACATATGAAATATTCTGTTTTGTACATTCACATATTAACTAAAACACATCAATCATCAAACATTAATATTTGATTAAATTAATTCATCTATAAATTTTCTGTCTATGAATCATTCATAATTTGTGAAACTAGGCTGTAAATATTTTATCTGTAGATAATGATCTTCCTCTTAATATATATTGTTATGTAGTATTTATATTGCAAAATAGGATACAAATGGTAATTATTTAAGAAGATTATATTATAATTACTATAATCTTATTTAATTGTTTGTTTGAAAATTTTAAATTGAATTTAACAAGAGAGGGACCTAAGTTTCCAATTAATTAGTATAAAAAAATCAATTGAAATTTACAAATAATTTGTTTGAAACATAAATCTATATTTATAAAAACAAATTACCATTCACTCATGAGATCATCAAAATATTTAAAAAATGGGCTTCCCCATATATCAGAAATTTTTATTGGATACTCCCCTTACCTTCTAGATATGCAATAAGCTTGGATCTAGCAAAATTTGTCCTCTAAATGGTTGAAAAAAATTGTTTTATCAAATAACTCAGAAACTATACATTTCTTAAAGCATAAAAATAACATAAATATAAGTAATCATTTGAATAATAATAAAAATTTTAATTAAGTTTAGATAATTAAATTTATAACAAACATATTAAGCTTCATATACATGTTTTATATGCAAGTTCCTATGGAAACATGTTCCTAATGCAGGTTCCCATGGAAACATGTCCTTTTTACAGGTTCTCATGGAAACATGTCCCATTATTATTGATGTTTCACAATGATAAGCTGCTAAAAAATGTTTAATTATAAATAAATTAAAGAAATTTTTTCTAGAACCCAAAAAACTCAGGAGTTTTTCTAGTAGAAGGCTTCAACTTCAAATGGGAAAAATTCACATTTATAGTTTCTTTTCATTTATTCCACTTGAGAAAGCTCCATTGCATTTTTTTATATTTAAAAAAGCATTCTCCACTTCCATAACACTATTTTTTCATTTATTTACATCTCTTTTTATTTCTTATTGGGGATCTTGTCCCCCATTTTCAAGACTGTTACTCATTTTCTCTCCATTTACTCATAAATTTTAATAACTTGCTGCTGTCAATATGTCAACTTATATCAGTTGTCAACACCGTGAGCCAATAGACATTAACATTTAAGGTTCAAGACAATTTACCACCTTGACTCGTAGTTAGCTTGAAATTGTAGCATCCTGCAGGGCAACTGTATTTAGATCTGGTGGACCTTCATTAAGACAAATTACTTAAATTAAGTCACCTCTAAATTTATTTGATAGTTTTATTGTTTTTACTTTCAGAAATATGTTTTTACTTACCTTTATATGAAACTAGCTGTTGCTCGCGACTTCATCCGCATCAATTTCTATTATGATCGGGATTCAGAATTTTACAACTTGCGTCACATTCCGAAACGTAGTATCTATGAAAGCTAGTGCTTCTTACCCCTGCAGTCCTCCTCCATCAAACCTCTGACCGCCATGTTCTTCCTCACACTCCCTATCCACGTTTTGTGGGGTTTTCCTCGTCTTCGCTTCTTCTGCGGGGAGTACTTACCATGTTATATGGCTATTGCGTCTCGTTTATCCTCATGATATGGCAGTACCACTTGGGTCTCTTCTTTGATATTTAAAATTTTATTTTCGATATCTTTTGCCATCGTTCTGAAATGATCTATAGCTTCACCAAGATATTTAAAGATATTGCTCTGAGGGTTTTTAAAAGAATACATTTTAAAGTACGTAAATGATATTTTTAGTTTTATTTTCTTTTGGCAGAAGAACATACTGATTTTCTCCGCAACCCGATCTTGACAACGCGACATATAGTTGATCGTGGGAAAAGCAGTCTTGACATAAATAGATTTCTACGTGTTTAAAAGTTTGCCTCTGTGATTTATTAGTTGTCATAGCGAAAGATAACAACGGTAAATTGAATTATTTTTAAATTAAAAGGTATTTCATTTAGAATCATTGGGATGCAAGGTTAATTTTCTCCGTTTTCCCACACATTTTCCACTGATTCTTCGCTTCTATTGGTCACAATGTGATGCTATATAGCCTATAACCTTCCTCGATAAATGGACTATCCAATAAAATAAGAATTTTTCATTTCGAACCAGTAGTTCCTGAGATTAGCGCGTTCAAACAAACAAACAAACTCTTCAGCTTTATAATATTAGTATAGATATACAATAACGGAAAGTATCATGAAAATTTTCTATTTTAAGTTTTCAATGGAAATACATATTTTAAGTTTCCCTGAGTCCGAATGACTTAGTTTCACAAGAAGGTCTGTTTGCATATAGTAAGTCTACAAATATGAATAATTAAAACTGAAACATAAAAGAATTTGAGGAGAAAAAGCCATAAAACAAATTTGTATGGTTAAAACCCTTGTCTGAAAATAATAATAATAATATAGATGTGTAATATAATGTTATAAAGAGAAAGATTTAAGAAAAAATAATATGTAAGAAATAAAATCATAAAGGTTATTATAGAATGGTTAAATACATAAACTTAATTTAATTTTTGCTTTTTATAACTTACTTATTTTTACATGAGAACTGCATAGAATATCTTTGAAAGCTTTTACTATTGATTTTATTACTAAATATAAATTTATTTTTATCTAGAAAAGTAAATTAAAGTTGTTTGAAATGCACCAGATTTTTTAAACTTTCGTACCAAGATATGCAGTATAGATACTAATATTTGTTCAGCCGGCTTCTTCACCTCTGAGAAGACAGAAGAAGAACAAGTATTCAAATTAGCAATTGAAAACATCAATTATGTGAACCAAGACAAAATCTTCCCCGAGGACAGCTTGATTCTCGAACCTTATGTGGAACACGTTTTATCTTTTGACAGCTATAACACTAGTCGAAGAGGTAGGTAATATTTGGATTTTTATATTTTATAGTTTGTTCATTTATTTAACGTCACTTTATGCTACTGTGGCTAATCGGGCGATGCTAATTTAAGGGAGTCCTAAATTTTGGCTATCCAGGTTTTATTAGGATAGGAATCTTTAACAAGTGCCTGACATCGCACAGATTCGAACCTGCATTATGTAGTTCCACAAAAAATAGTTTTCATCATTTTACACGTATACTTGACGTATTTAAACGTATACTTGACATCCCACAGGCTCAGGACCACCTTTTAATGTCCCCTCCATTTTTTTTTTGTTTTTGTTTTTTTTTACTCCCATTAAAAAATCCTAGAATCACCTGCGGGTTTGAACCCGTGACCTTTATATTTTATAGTTTTGAGAGTGTAATAATCATATTTTGAGATCTCTTGACTCTAAATACCGATGTTCACCAAACTTTCTGCCTTTATATACCCATTGACTAGCCAACTGATTAAAAAATAAATACATATAATAAAGAATAAATAAAATATAATATTACCTAAATGGGTAGTTTTGTTGCTCCTAATGGAGCTTTGAAGTGTTAAACTTGCATGAACGTGGTAAAGTTTCACTCACTCTTCATATTCACAAATCTTTATTGAAAATCAATAAAGAATTCTTTTGTTATAGGACAAACAGGTCTTGATTGCACTGATGATGCTTGGAATTGGTTAAATTTTGATTTGTTTATACCTGATATTAGTGAAACTTGTCTGTTTTTACAATAATCCCAATATTATTCTCACAATGTTTCAATTTAGTTTAATTTTACTTTCACTTACTATATATAGTAAGGGAAAGTATTGTGATTGTGAAAATTTTCTAATTCCAGTTTTCGACGGAAATACACTTTTTAGGGTCTTCTGAGTCCAAATGACCAAGTCCCGAAAAAAGGTCTGTGTGTCTGTGTTTGGTAAGTCTAACGCAAAAACTATTAGTTGTACGGGACTATTTCATATTTAGGACTACTATAGGCCTGAGATGTTACAGCAACTTTTTCACTAAAATCGGCTGACCGGAAGTCCTACTTTATCCCATGCATTTTACACCTTTTTACGATTTTCTCAAAAACGACTCGTAACAATTTTGATTGAACTCCCTATAACGATGTAAAATTTAATGGGCTTTAATATCATGTAGGTTCCATTCTGATTGAAAGTGTCTGACAGGGCTTAAATGCAGATATTTTAAATTTTCTTCCTCTTAAGTATCTTTAATTTTGCAGATTTAAAAAATTTAGGCTCATCATCTTATTAGAATTGATAAATAACGCCTAAATATGCAAGTTGAGCAAATCTGATTAACAACTAAAGGATAAAAGACCTAAAATAATTCTTTATGTAATTCTTCCACCGTTTGGCAGCTGCGCTGTCATCGCTGTTTTTTCAAAATTTGTGCCCTGTACCACGACGTTTTTTTAAAGTGAAAGTCGTGTGTTGTGCGCACCAGATTTTTTTGTTTTGCATTATTAATTCAATCATAATATATGTATAATAAAAATATTCTTGTTTGAGCAGTCTGTGACTTGGCTAGTGAAGGGATTGGTGGAATCTTCGGGGTTCATTCACCAGAGGCCAGCGGTGTCATAGAGTCCATATGCAACGCCATGGATATTCCCTTGATCAAGACTTACTGGGATGCTTCTTCCATGCCATCTAAATCAGTGATTAACATATATCCAGATCCTAGGATATTATCTAAGGTATTTAAATAATGTTTTCATATTTGATTCTAATATCTAATAATTTTATTTCTATGATAATCTGTTATGTTTTTGCATTCATTTTGTATTATTCAAGTATTATTATTATTATTTTTTATTTTAAGTTTTGTTTGTTTATTTATTTAACATTCCTTTATGCTGCTATGGCTAATCAGACGATGCTACAGTGGGGTCCTAAATTTTGCCTATCCAGGTTTAATGAGGATAGGGATCTTTAACGAGTACTTGACATCGCACGGGCTAGTGACCACCTTTTAACGTCCCCTGCAAAGGACAGCATAACTAAGGATTTTTTATTCTCATTAAGAAATCCTAGGACCACCTGTAGGTTTGAACCTATAGGCTGTTATGCTAGCCCCTACACTACAAGTGACCCCAATTATTTTCTAAATTTTAAAATATTACTGAATATTTTATTATAAAACTAAAAGTGTTAATGATAAATTATCAAATGGTAAGCAAGAAAATTTCAAGCTATGTAATTCATTATCACATAATATTAATAATTTTTTAATACAAAAAAATACTTGATATAGTAACCTCACATGTTTATTACAAATTTCAAAAATTGGATAATTTAATGAACAATGATTAATAAATACAAAGAAAATTAGTTTCTTTTATCCAACAATACTTTAGAACTTTAAATATAAAACAGACTAAATGGATAAAAAAAAGTTAACATTTATCAAAAAAATTACATTATTGGATATTAGTTTGATACCAAATCTAGAATTACAAATAAAAATATTATAAATAAATTTATGGAAAAATGTTTAAATAGCAAAAAAGTAAATTAGAATTATAAATATAATTAAACCCAACATTAAAAAATATTAAAGACTTTTTCAAAGCTTGTGAAAACAGTGTGCATGGCCATATTAGGGACATTGTAAATTATTCCAAAGCTGATTTAACGTATGAAATTTATAACCAATAAGTAACTTTAATTAACTATAAAAAATAATTTGTTACCCAGGTGTTGGTAGACGTGATTGAAGATATGGACTGGACTAGTTACGCAATCCTCTACGATTCTGATTTTGGCCTCCTCCGCCTCCAAGAATTGCTCAAGGCCCATAAAAGAGCATTTACGTCGGAAGGACATGTCCCATTTACTGTTTGGCAGATTGAACCAGAAGGAGATGTCAGGTATGTCAGGAAATTACGTGATTGTTTAACTCGAAAAGTTAGTATGATGATAAAAACATAGTTTAAACTAGTTATTACATTAGTTATTTAAAATAAAAATTCTAGGCCTATATTAAAGCAGATACAGAAGACTTCGGAGACACGCATCGTCTTAGACTGTGCGACTGAAAGGATCATTGATGTCCTGAAGCAGGCGAAACAAGTCAAAATGCTTGGAGATTATCACAGCTACGTTCTAACTTCTTTAGTAATCTATATTTGTATTTTTAAAGCTTTGTAAAATTTCTTCTGAAATGTATGTAATTTATTTGCTTGAAATTGTTTGCAGGATGCTCATACGTTGGACTATTCTGAATTGCAGCTGGACACGACCAACATTACAACCCTACGCCTCGTGAATCCTCAGCGCCATTACGTCCAGAGCACCGTACAAGACTGGGTCTTCTTCCATAAAACTCTCTTGGAGGACAAAGTTCCTATAACAGCTGATACATTGAAAGTAATTTATTGTGTTATCATTATTTATGAAATGATTAAAAAAAAACCCTGTAATTATACAGCTGATTAAGGGTATTAGATTTATTGCTTAGAGAGATTCGTAATGTTTCTAGGCGAACAGACATGCAAGGAGATATTTAGGCCAAGATCACACTTCATATTCTTTGGCCCCTAATCTTCATCATTAGGAGCCAAAGAATATGTTAGTTATGATGGGTGGTTCTGACTGTTATTTTTTAAATAAATTTTAGTGACTTATACAGGGTGTCTAGCAACAGGGAAAACAGAGAAAAGTCAGGGATTTTAAAAACATATGAAAAAGTCAGGAAATTTGTTCTTTGGTCAGGGAAAATGGTCCCTAAATAACATTCTTTCTTCTTTACTCAGACAAAAGTTCCAATATACCTACTTGTTGTGATGTTGCAAATATCATAAAGTGAGTTTATTATTTAATATCATAAAAGGACAGGAGGGCTGTGGAGAAGAGAAAAGTCAACCTTCAGGTGAAGGAATTGGAGGCAAAAAAAGCAAAACTGCTCCAATAAGCTCTTCAGAAAGCTCAAGATTTGGCTCCAGAGATTGAAACCTTAGAGAAAAGCTCTTAAAGTTTATATAGATACATTGATTGTAAATAATTTGTAGTCAGATTTGTAAGTATTGATTATTACTAACAGCAGTATTCAAATTCATCATAATTCTGTAACCCTCGTCTCATAGATTGCCCACTCAGTGGAGAAGGGTGTGGGTTCAAATTTGTCCTGGTCTATTATTCAGGGCGCCACGTTATTTTTTAATGTAAATAACGAAAACATTAAACTTAAACTTTAAATTAAAACCAGTCATTATTTTAGGTTATAAAAAAGTAAATAAATTAAATTCTGGCTGTACCTTTACACATACAATAAATAAACAAACATAAAGTTTCCCGTATAATAAAGATTAAAAAAAACATGTATATTTAATTAAAGGATAAAATAAAAAAACAATTCACACATACAAAATATATTTACATCAACCAAAATGAAAAAAACCTAATCTAGAATATGATAAAAACACAACTATTTATACTTAATTAAAGAAAACCCTGTAAACAAAACTCAACTTTACATACACAAATTATATTTTTATAAACAAATTAAAAAATAAAAAACCCATAATATATCCTCTATTAAATCTATTATATACATTGCTTAGTTATAAAGTCCTTATTCCTCTGGCCAGTAGGATTATTTACAACAACACAACACAGGGAGGTGGGTTAATAATGCTCTCCCAATTACCATAAGTCCTCGTGTGACAGTTCTCTTTCCTCCGATCTCCTTTCCGGAAAAATCTCCCGGCTTCCTCACAAAGTCGTCGGGATGTGTAGTTGAGGAGGACGAATCCAGCGTAGCTGCCTGTCACTCGGGTGTCTTCCTACTGCCACTCCGTGCGCCTCTCTGTCTTATGGCATGTGAGATGCGCATGCACCTTCTGCGCCTCCCCACCACTACTTACTTGCGTATTTAGGCACGGCCAGAATATATTACTAATAATATTTAAATATACCGGTGCTATTAATATTACAACCTTAACAATTCATTGCTAAGTCAACTTAAACAACTACAATTTCAGCTGGTGTCGGGTAGATATAGTTGAATGTTATCGTGAAGTAATTAGTCATTATATATATTTTTAATCTAGTATACCATATTAATTATAATTATTCTTTGTTTTGTCGATTTTCACTGAGATTTGGCCAGGTAAAAGACTTCTTACAATATGGAAAAGTCAGGGAATCTCTTTGAACTGATTTGCTAGACACCCTGTTATATAATTTATTATGGACAACATTTTAAATAAAATGGATATATTTTTAACTCATACATAGCTATTTGTGATTCCTGAAGATGGGGAAGGCCCCCAAAATGTTGACTTCTAATTATTGATAATTTAAAAATAAACTTATAAGGAAGATTTAAGAACAATCTATTTACTATTAATATAGGTTTCTTCCGAATAATTTTATTATTATATCTGTGCTTATATCTCTATCGATTTCAATGATTCTTTTTTCATTTTGAATGGAATTTAATGCCCAATAACAATAATGAGAAGTTATAAGGTATTTGTAATATCAAGTTCTTACCGGTGGACAGGTTTTTTTTATATTTAGTTTCTACATATCTTGAAATGTGAAACCTCAAATTTTGTGGGAGATTATTCATTTGTTTTTCTCTTGCTTGATTACAAAGGTTCCTTATTGAAAATAATGAACCAAAATATATAAGAGGAAATTTTTAATTGTTTAATGCCATCTTACGCTTATTAAAATTATTATAATATTATTCATTATTTCAGACAAATTCTGCGTTGATGTTTGACGCTATCAAAGTATATTCGGAAGCTCTCCAGAGGATACGGAGGACAAACCAGGAAGACGTGGAGGTGATGCCATTGCAATGTTCTCGACGGGAGAATTGGCTCAATGGTTCCTTGATCATTGATGAGATTAAAAAAGTATAGTCATTTTTTATTTGTTATTGAAAGTTCTGACAATAAAACCCTAATAGAACAGATTGAAATATAGATCTTATATTATAATTATATGACAGAATAATTGATGTAATTTTAAGTTTCTAGCTGACTCAGCTCACTGAGTGAGCCAATGAACACCAATAAGGACAAATAGCAGTGTGCTATGAAATAAATGATGGGTGGTATATGAAATAGCAATTATATAATGAAAAAAATAAGTCTTGAAAATGGGGAAACAGCCCCGAAACGTCGACATAAATTAAAAACTTATGAAATAAAGTGATTAAGTGATAAATGGAAGACAATGTGTACTCTTTTAAATGTTTAATATAATTTCTGTTGTTTTTTTAAATATAAGAACAGTAATATAGATGTATAATATACTGTTGGAAAGCTAAAGACTAAATAAAACAAAATATTATCTTTTACACAAATTTGTAAAAGGTAATGTAAAGTGACGAATAGGGTTTAAACTTATTACTGATTATTATATGTAATAATTTTATATTGTTATCTAACTTTAATTTAAATTATATGTTTCCAATGAAACTGATTAAACTTTTAAATTGATTTCAACAACCGAGGCATGTGAATGTTGTGTGTTGCCAGCACCAGATTTTGAAATACGAATGACAGTTAAATTATTTGGGTATTGTTCATGCAAAAATACTAAAATCGGGATTAAAAAATGCAAGGAGAGAAGGAGAGTGAAATGTTGGGATTATATTTATGTTTTGATACTAAACAAAAAAAATAAGAAATTATCGTTAAAAAAAAAAATTTTTTTGGAATGCAAGATCTCAATATCCTACATATTACATGGTATGAAATATACTTAAAATATTCTGTTGAAAAGGACCTTTTCTATAAATCGAGCCGTTTCGGAGGATTACGAACACAAACACAGTGACATTTTTATATAATTAGATAAGTTTAATTATAAGTTTTTTTCACTTATATAAAATAAATTTATTATTAATTTGAAGGAAAAAATAGAAGGAATGAGGGATCTATTAAGTTCGATGAATCTGGACAGAGAACGTTCTTTTCAATCGATATTACGGAACTGACCAAGAATGGTTTTAGAAAGATCGGTACCTGGGATCCCGAGAGGGGGATTCTTACACGAGGACCGGGAGTCAAATGCAGAATGAAATGTTCCAAAGTATAAGCAATAAAACATTTTATGTCGTTTCAAGACTTGTGAGTATCCAAATACTTAAAATTTGTAATAAATAATGAGTTTTATTTAATTATATTTGTTGCTTAGATTCATCTGACTTTTAATTTATATATAATAATGCAACTATATGTTTTTTTAAATGTACTTATTTCATGTACTGTTTCCTACCCTTAAATATAATTGGATAAATGCAAATAAAGGAATTAGAGAAATTTGCAACTTTTGACTTTCCATCTGGCCCAAAAAATATTAAATTTGAATTTGTCAGAGAATATGACCCTTTACCAGAAATTATGTGTTTATTTACAAACTTCCTGGTAAATTGCAGCGTTCTTCCGGTTTACTGATGAAGGGTTTTTTCTTGCGACTTTACCACTGTATAATTCCCTTCTTAGAATATTTCGAATGTTTCTGGGTGGAATTGAATCCCACTATCCCTATTTATTATGATGGCCATTAAGGTTACGGTGTGTGAGAGCATCCGAGTGGACTTTCGTAAGGATAGCTCCCCTGTGGTGATTCTCCAGTTTCCTGGTCTTCCAGCACGTGGTCTATCCTCCAGAGATTTTAACCCTAAGTACATACTCTACAGTAGCAATAGATGTGTAATTTTTCTTGAGAGATAAGCCCTGCATTCGGTAATGAACCATAAGCTCTCTCAAATCACGAGAAACGTGCATATTGAAAAGAAATCGGTTTCCCAGGCACAAGTAAAGCTAATACTGAACTAAGAGTTGATTATAGAGATAAGATTTTAACATATAACACTGGAAAGACGGTCATAGTAAAACAAATAGGATTAATATTGAAAGTGTTCTCTTTCAAAAGACTCGTTTGATATTAATGTTGTAATGAAAATAAATAAATCTTTTTTTTTATTTGCTATTAGTATTAATAATTTGTACATTAGAAAATTGTTAAGTTGAAAAAATACCTTGCAATTAATAGCATGCTGTGTGGAAACTTTTTTGAGTGAGTGTATTTATATATACTTTTTTTTAAAGGGAGAACCTTACTTGATAGAAGTAGATCCAAATTTGGAAGGTAATGCCCGTTTCGCTGGATATGCAATGGATCTGATCGACGAAATTGCTAAGGACTTGAAGTTCACTTACAAGTTTTACTTAGCTCCTGATGGTGAATATGGATCGTTCAACAAAGAAACCAAGCAATGGACAGGCCTCATAAAGGAATTGAGGGAAAGGGTAACAAAAAAACAATTAAGTACCATCATATAAAAAGTATTTATTGAATATTTAATAGTTGGCAGTATGTAATATGTTAGATGGTTTGGGTGACTGTCAATAAATATTCTCAAAAAAATGATGAAAACTATTTTTTGTGGAATTACATAATGCAGGTTCGAATCTGTGCAATGTCAGGCACGTGTTAAAGATCTCTATCCTAATCAAACCTGGATAGGCAAAATTTAAGACTCCCACTGTAGGTAGCATCGTCCGATTAGGCACAGTAGCATAAAGTGACGTTAAATGAATAAACAACAAGTTATATTTTACCACTCATTAAAATAATGTGAGATGTCTTAAATACTAAATTCTATAAATTTCTTCTTCAAAATTATATTATATTTGGCTAATTAACTATTAACACTTATTAGACAAACACTCCAGCCTCAAACCCAAAATCCTTCGTAACATCCCTAATACCCTTATTTTGTCATGAACAAACTAATCCATAATGAACCTAATATTCCATATTTTGCCTATTTCAGGGATAAAAACTAACAAGAAATAATGAAAGCGTTTTTTATAGAGAAATATATGAGTGAATATTGAATATTTGACCGTATGTATACAATCGATGATGAGATGTTTTATGTTCTTTGAAAAGATTTTATTGTAAATTGCTCCCCTTCCATTCAATGCTTCTAACAAAAGATTATTATGGAAATATACTTCTGTAGTTTAATGTAAGATGTGGAAGTCCTATCTATGTACCCCGTGAAGAGACTTAGGTTTGGTACTGATAGAGATTTTGTACTGCTTATGTTTCTCAACGTCTGGAAGGAGATGATTAGGCTGAAATCACGCTTAGCTGCCTGGTTTTTTCCACTATTTTTTTTTTTTTTTTTATCAGTCAGGAATTTCTTCAATATGAAGGTTTCCTCAAGCAAACCCTGCCCCAGCATTTCTTTCCATCTCACCTTCTCACTCCAGCCCCCTCTACCAGCCAGCCGTACTCTCTGCCATCCTATCCTTCCACCTAACTGGGGGGTCTTCCTCTCCTTCTGCCATCTGCTTCCCAACCCATAATTATTTTTGGTAAGAGATTGTTCCCCATTCGTTTCACATGGCCATCTTAGTCTCCTTTCTTCCATCACCTCAAGGGTATTGTGTTTTATTCCAAGCATCTCCCTTATAGTGACGTTTTTCACCCTTTCGATTCTCGATATTCTTGACGCTCTCCTCCAAAAATCCATTTCTACTGAAAGAAATTTTTTTCCCTGCGCTATGCTGAGGGGCCATGTCTCTGAACCGTACGACATTATGTTCTCTACCAAAGCTCGGTATATCAGCTCCTTAGTTTTTACCAATATATTGCTGCTCCAAAATAAAGAGTTGAATATTCCCACTGCTTTCTTTCCACTCATAATCCTTTTATGGATTTCTGTCTCTGCTCGATCAGTATATTCAATTATGGAGCCCAAATAACAAAATTGTTCTACTCTGCTTTGGTTTTGCAATATTGGGTTCCACTGTTTTTTGTTAGGGTTATTTTTATCTTATTTAAATAATCCAAATTTCACTAGGAATTTCAAATTTCTTTTCATTATTTTGGGCTCTGCATCTGTGTCTAATTCCGATTTTTCGTATCTTTACTCTCCAGCCTTCATCTTACCACCGCAGACTTCCCTCATCAGAACTCTTGCTCCCTCCCATCTACTATCAACAATTTGTGTGCTCTTCACCTTCACTTCTCTTGTCTTTTCTCGGCAATGACCAGATTAGCCCCTTCTCTATTTCTGATTTCCACGATTACAATTCTTTTTAGCCTTGATTCATCAAAGGTTCTCCTGATGTCCATTTCTTGTGCTATCGTATCCCAATAAATAAATATTAAAATATTTCTAATGATAAAATATGAGAATTATTTAAACTGAATATAGAGAAAACATTCTTGTTTTTTAGCGAGCTGACCTTGGAATATGCGATTTGACTATAAATTATGAAAGAAGGAGTGCCGTTGACTTCACCATGCCTTTCATGACCCTCGGTATTATATAATAACTTTATATCTATCATTTTAAATATAAAATTATCATTATATACCATATTTATGATAATGTTAGAGAGAAGCAAGCTTATTGATTTTCTTCTTCTTTAGGAATCAGTATATTGTACAGTAAACCAACGAAACAGCCGCCAGAACTATTTTCATTCCTTTCACCTTTTTCTGTTGATGTTTGGATTTACATGGCCACTGCGTATTTAGGTGTTTCCCTTTTACTTTACTTTTTAGCGAGGTAAGAATTCATTATGTTTTAGAAATAAAATGTGATATCCGAAAATGGCCAATCATAAAGGCTGAAACATAATTTATCTGTTGGTTATATATAAAATTAATTAATGTTACATTATGAAATCTAAAAGCTTGGTGGGATAAGATTTGTTCATTTTTATTAATTAAAAAAAGATAAACAATTAAATTTAAATTGGAATGCCCATTTTTAGAAAGTGTACCACCAAAAAAGTTCAAGGCATAAAATTAAATAGAAAATGTTATCTATCTATCTATATATATATATATATATATATATATTATTTTATTTGAAATTTTTTGGGTTTTAGATCTTTAACAATTAATTCTTCTTAATTTTCTTTATTTGACGTTTCGATCCTCTGTCACAAACATAGGATCCTTTTCAAAACTGCAAGTATTCATAATTATTGGTAAAACTTTTTATAAACTATCTATCTAGAGCCAGGTACAATACAAACATCTTACCAAAGAATTATTGAGTGAGCAGCGACACACCACTCAGACCTAACTACAGGGCACTGGGATCTCCAAGCCCTCCACTCTCCAGCCTTTGCGGCCGAAGCTCAACTTATTAATTAATAAATTTAACAATAACACCATTGTTCCAAATCTAACAGTCCAAAACCAAATTTTGGGTCAATACAATTAATCATAATTTATCTAGTAAAAATAAAAAGTCAACAAAGCTTAAAAGTATATCATAAAAATCGAAATGTAAATCGGATAAAAACCCAAAACTTGGCGTATTAAAAGCCAATATTGTAAGATCCAAACGTCAAATAAAGAAAATTAAGAAGAAGTAATTATTACAGATCTAAAACCCAAAAAATTTCAAATAAAATTATAATATAAAAAGGTTGATGATTTAGATTGTTGTGTATATATATAGTTAGTTTGTTTTATTCATTATTTATTTAAAATTATAATGATTGATATCCACTTTAAGTTAATAAGGTGTTGTCAGGAAATCATATAACCCGCATTTGGATATAACACATACAATGCTGGTCAATAGTTTGAGACGACCTATGGTTTACATCAATAAATTATGAATAACCTCTATGAATACCTAAATGGATCAATTAAGTTCGCATATTAATTTTATTGGTATTATTTTGCATGATTCTATTAAAGTTATAGAGTATTAGGCAGTGGAATAAAAGAACCTTGTACTAGACAGCTTGTTTATTACTGCTATATATACAAACAACATGGCGCAGGGACGCTACCAACTGGACTGCTTGTTGTTGGGCTGCTGTACACCTAGGTGGAAGTTCAGTGCCACAACTATCTTTACATATACAATCGATATTTAACACACCCCCTCAATTGAATGTTTTCAAATATATACATACACAAGTAAATATTCAATTGTATCTCACATACAAAACAAGTAAAAATATTATTCTACTACAAAATTCTACACCACAAAACAAGTAAAAATATTATTCTATTATAAAATTCTACACAACAAAACAAGTAAAAATATTATACTATTACAAAATTCTATACAATTTTAGCACAATATATATAAATGACATTAATATATTAATTAATTAAAGCCTTCCGAAACATTTGAAACTTATCAAAGGCAAGTGGTTTTGTGAACAAATCTGCCACATTGCGGTCAGAATTGATGTGTTCCACAGATATTATTTCTTTGGAAATAAGATGTTTAACAAAATGGAATTTCATATCAATGTGTTTTGCTCGTTTAGAGTTTTCACAATTCTTTATAAAAGCTATAGCACTAGTGTTATCCACCAACAGTTTTCCACTTACTGTTTCACCACTGAACTCACTAATTATTCCACTTAAACTCACAATTTCCTGTGATGCCATTCCTGCTGCAATGTACTCCGCTTCCATCGTTGACAGAGCCACACATGCTTGCTTTCTTGAATGCCAAGCTATGGGATTGCTTCCGCAGAATGCTGCAAAGCCACTTACACTCTTTCGTGTTTCTATGTCACCTGCCCAGTCAGCATCTGAATAACCAATAAGTCCTAGGTTCTCACTTGGTTTGAAAGTAAGACCCATATCTCGAGTTTCTTTGAGATATCTGAGTATTCGTTTTGCAGCTTTCCAAGACTGCTGAGTAGCTTTATCTAAACATCTAGATAAATAGCTAATTGGGAATGATAAATCCGGGCGAGTTGTTGTGCTCAGATACATAAGTCCACATACCAAGCTCCTGTATGGTATGTTTTCATCTAAAGGTGGACTATCAGCGTTAAGCTTAAATCCAACCTCCATGGGGTTGATACCTTCCTGCACTCTACCATATTATAATCTTCAAGGAGTTTATCAATAAAGCGGGTTTGTGTAACCCTTATTTTCTTTTCTTGCCTTTCAATCTTCATCCCTAAAAATTGAGAAGCCTTCATTTCTTTAATGCTGAACTCTCCTTTTAAATTGTTCACTAATTCTTCAATAGCCTTTTCATCCCCTGTAATTAGGCCATCATCCACAAAAAGAACAAAGAACACCCTACTCTTGTAGTAAAGGCATAAATCATATTGGGATCTTTTAAATCCCAGTTTTAACATAAAAGAATTAAATCTTTCATTCCAATACTTTGGTGCTTTCTTAAGTCCATAAAGTGGCCTATTTAGTCTCAGAGTTTTTGTAGAACAACTTACACCTTTAGGTGGTTTTATAAACACAGGATAGTCCAGTGAGCCATTGAGAAAGGCTGTTGGCACATCAACTTGTCTAATACTCCAATCGTTTTGGCATGCAAATGACAAGAGAGTTCTTACAGTATCCATTCGGCAAACTGGTGAGTAATTAAATACACAATCATCTTGAGTTTGTTCTTCAAACCCTCTTGCTACCAATCTGGCCTTTTTGATTCCATCTTCCTTCACTGTGAAAACCCATTTAGTTGTGATTGGGACACTTCCATTCGGTGCTTCCTCTTCAGACCAAGTGTTCATCTTCTCATGAGCTTTTAATTCTTTAATAATGGCTTCCTGCCATTCCTCCTTTTTATTAGCATCCTCATAAGATGATGGAACTCCATCTGATCGGCTTACCATACAGTATGCATTATATAACTCATAATCATTTAGGAAATGAGGTTTTGACCGGTTTCTCTGAGGTCTAGAAGTTTCTTCTGAATGCTCTGGATTGGATTCTTCATTCTGAAGTCTTGAAGGGTTTTCTGACTGCTCTGGATTACAATCATTCTGAGGTCTAGAAGTTTCTTCTGGCTGCTCTGAAATATTAGTGTTATTCTCTTCACCATTTTTCCTTCCCTCTTCATAGCTTCCACCACTATTATGATAGACAATAGGTACATTTTTAACTTCTTTATAGGGCATTTGGCTCTCCTCGAATATCACATCTCTAGATCTAATAACTTTCTGCTCGTCTGGCAACCAAATCCTATACCCACCACCACAATAACCAACCATCACCCCCTCCTTGCTTCTGGGATCCAATTTGGAACCTTTAGGAAGAATGGTAGGCCATGCTCGGCAACCAAATATTCGAAGTTTAGACAGATCATTTCTGCCATTCCATATTAATGAGGGAGTTTCACCTTTACTTAAGGCTGAAGTAGGTGACCTATTCAGTTCATAAGCACAACATCGAGCTGCTTCCCCCCACAAGAACTTGGGGATGCCGGAATCTGATACCTTAGTACGCATCATATCTAATAGTGTCCTATTCATTCTTTCACTCTTTCCGTTCATTTGAGGGCTATATGGCAATGAATATTCTAATTTTATACCTTTATCTGAACAATATTTTTGAAAAAATTTAGACGTAAATTCTCCTCCATTATCTAAACGTAGCCTTTTCACTGGGACACCCTGCTGCCTTTCTAGTTCCGCTATATAATCCATCAGGTTTGTTTCAGCTTCGCTCTTCATATGGAGAAGTTTGACATGCACAAAATGAGTGAAGTCATCCAAAATCACCTGCATATACCTATGGCCTTCAACTGATTCAGGATTGAAAGGACCACATATATCAGAGTGAATTAATTCACCCACCTTTGATATGCGTTTCCTATTATTTGGAAAGGGCTGTCTAGTAGCCTTACCTTCAATGCATGCCGAACACTTCTTGTCACTATAGGGTAATCCTAAACTTTTGAGTCCATGCCGATTCAAATGTCCTAGCCGCTTATGCCATAGATCTCCATCCGTAGCACTTGTAATGTTGCACTTGACTTGATTATCACTGGGTTCATCAAACGTAAATATGTACAATCCATTCACTCGTGGACAACTCAGCTTAAAATTTCTTCCGCAGATTTTCATCTCCTTAGTGTCTGTAATCACTTTTAAGCCTTTTGAGGTAAAAGGCTTAAAAGGCACTAACGCACAGAGTGGTTAAACGCACTAACGCACGAACGTAAATATGTACAATCCATTCACTCGTGGACAACTCAGCTTAAAATTTCTTCCGCAGATTTTCATCTCCTTAGTGTCTGTAATCACTTTTAAGCCTTTTGAGGTAAAAGGCTTAAAACGCACTAACGCACAGAGTGGTTAGTGAGTTAAAAGGCACTCACTGATAATAAATTATGTTTTAACCCCGGGACTATTAAACCTTTAATGTTTACAATCCTACCTTGAGAGGTTACTCTTAGGGTACCTTCTTTTCTAGTAAACATTTTATCACCATTAGCTATATGTATGGCAACATCATGATCAAGATTCGAAACATTTGACAAAAGGGGTTCCAATTCTGCCTTAAAAAGATGGTTACTCGCACCTGAATCGACTAAAAAACACATTGTTAGATGATAGTTTAATATTACCACAATTTAGGGCCACCATTACAACTTCTTCATCTACATCTGCTGAATTACCCTGGATTGTTCCTCTTCTTTTCCCACGAAAGCTTCTATTAAAGGATTTACTTCCACGGTTCTGCTTATTTTTGGGACACTGTGCCTTGAAATGTCTTTTATCCCCACATATAAAGCAACCACTCTGTGCTTTAAATGATACTTCTGATGATGATGCACTAGCTGATGACTTTGACTTTAACTTTGTATCTGTATCTAGAAGTCTGGCTCTCACAAAATCCATTTGGACTTCTAAATTAGTTTCTAGAGCTGTCACAACTGTGTTGAATTCATCTGGTAAAGACATCAAAAGGTGACATACCTTGTCTGACTCTCCTAGAACTGTGCCTTGTTCTTGAAGGTTTCGGATAATGGTATCAAATGCCAAAAAATGTTCTTCCATGTTTCCTTGAAGAGAATATTTCAGGCCCATCAACTTTCTGTACCAAGTCAATTTTGAAAAAGAGGTAGATCTGACAAAAACCTTCTTTAAAGCATTTATCATTTCCTTGGAAGTTTGGCAATCCATGATTATTTCCAGATGTTTATCTGAAATGCCTTGGATAATGATGGACTTTGCCTTGGAGTCCTTAATGAGAAATTCCCTTTTCTCAGCACTAGAGGTAGGAGGATCTGCTTCCAACACATCTTTTACCTGTTCTCTTTCCAAAATAGATGACATTCTGAAAAACCAGCTGTTAAAACTTGTTCCGACCAGTACTGGAACTCCTGAAGTAGTAACTGACGCCATAGTACCGGTAAACAAAAATCACTAATAAAATAATATCACTTCACGACTACGCGTTGACACTATACACAAATACTATGCTCTGCACAAAAATACTCTGGGCCCATAACCTATTAAAGTTATAGAGTATTAGGCAGTGGAATAAAAGAACCTTGTACTAGACAGCTTGTTTATTACTGCTATATATACAAACAACATGGCGCAGGGGACGCTACCAACTGGACTGCTTGTTGTTGGGCTGCTGTACACCTAGGTGGAAGTTCAGTGCCACAACTATCTTTACATATACAATCGATATTTAACAGATTCAATGCAAAATATATTTTGAAATGTTGACTGTATGATTTCGTGACAAACACACACACACCTTTCATTCAACTTAAAGATAATATGAACTATTATAATTTTGAATAAATTATGTAATTAGTTTTTTTAAAAAACATGAATTTGTTTGAAAATAAATATGAATTTCACTGAAAAAAGTTATATTAAAAACTTAAAATTTAATATGTATGTACTTGTCTTTGTAGAACAAATTGAACCTTACTTTGAAGTACAAGAAAGGAATAATACAGGCTACCTATTGTGAAAACATATATGTACAGAAAACAGTTCTATAAAATAATTCAATTAATTTAACTTTTAAATTGTTATTGTTATTTCTTTCTAGGTTTCGAGTAAATACGCTTTTTTCCAAAGCTTTTGTTTTGTTTTTTAATATTATTTTTTGTTTTACTGCTTTTCAGCATCTAGCTTTAAGTATAATAATAAATATCATTATTTATTTTTTGTTTTGTGTATATAAATTGTTTATTTATTAATTAATTGTAAATAATAGTTTAACATGGTCTGAATCTTTATTAGTTTGAATTATTAATATTATGTTCATTTTGTATAGTTCACCCAAAATATGCCTATCGGATAAATATATGAAATACCTTGTTGTTACAGCCTTTTGCATAATATATACAATAATAAATTTTCATTTTTCTCTTTGTAACCTCTGAGGATTTTGGAGGAAACAATGAAACACTGATTACCCTTGAAGTCTTCTTTAATTTAGCCCCTATTGTAGTATTATAACTTTTTAGTTTTTATAAATATTTCAATTTAATCCCCTCTGTGTTCATAAAATAATATTTACTTGGTCAATTAATGTTTACATATTCTAAAAAAGGAACATATATTATGGTGCTTTTATGCATCAGTTTCAACCAAGATTCCTTATCTTTAAGTGGTTTTTGCTTGCTCAAAATGAAAGAAAAAAAAAATTAATTTTCAGCAATTAATGATTTTTTATTTCTGAAAAGGAAAATCCTCTGAACAGACGGTTAACAAAATTTGTAAGTTGTATGGCAATGATGGTTTAGGAGAAAGCACTATCCATAAGTGGTTTGCTCAGTTCAGGTTCAGAACCAGAATTTTTTACTTGAAAGAGGCAATGCGCTTGGGTCGTCCTTCAACTGTTGAAGATCAAGCATTGGTAACAGACAATCTTCACTCTATGACACGGGATATCGCAGAAATGGGTCATATACGAATGATTAAAAATACAAGAATCTAAATTTTTTATTGAAATCACCAGTAAAAAACGATATGAACTTAAAAGTTTTTCACAATTTTCTCATATTTTGTAAACGCCATCTGAAACATCTAAACCTTCCAAGAAAAAATAGTGAGTTATCAGCTGTTTCATATTAAAATAACAAACCGATATAAAACAAATAAACCGAACCAATTTTCTCATTTCTACCAATGATTAAACATATTAATGATCAGATTTTATAAAATGAAAGTTATATATTTTTTTTCTAAGTGCACTTCTCTTTATGATGAACTTCTTATAAAGTTGGTTAAAGAGTGTTTTTTTTTTTTAAACATAAATGACAACACATTTAAATTACACCCATGTAAACTATGAGTGGATCACTAGTTAAACAATAAAGAGAGGAAAAACAAATGTTTTAGTCAAGTTTTAAGTTTTTAAATGATATTAGATCAGCTGTTGCTCACAGAGTGCACTTCCTGTTACAAATACCACAGCCTTCATAATTTTCAATAAGTAATTCAACCTTCACCTAAAACTCAATCCTTAATGAAGCATTAATTTATTTTTATTAATAATTCAAACAATTAATGTTTTTTATGTTAATAACATTATATGTTCTGTGTTTATATTCAGTGTAGTTAAATGCTTATTAAGTAGTCTTTAACTGAGTAGTCCTGGAGCTAGTGTGAAAAAGTTGACTCATTTAATACTTTTTGGAGAGCTTCGTAATAATAATATTCCAAATTTCAGAATTTAAATTTGTATATTATTTTCAATTACCTACTTATAAAATATATAGTAAGAGAAAGTTTGCAATCAAGAAAATTTTCTTATTCTAGTTTGCACCGGCAATACATATAATAGGGTCCCCTGAGTTATAATGACCTAGTCCCCCAAAAATGACTGTGTGTTTGTGTGTGTGTGTGTATTTGGTAAGTCTAGCTCGAAAACCATAAGTTGTATAAAACTGAAATTCCATACTTAAGGAGTGTATTTGCCTTAAGATGTTACAGCAACCATTTTACCAAAATCAACAAACCATAATAAGAGCCACTTCATACCTTGCAGTTTGCACCTTTTTAAGATTTTTTCAAAAATGATAACAATTTTGATTAAACTTTTGTTTAAAATCAATGTCAACTTTAATGCACTTCAATATCATGTAGGTTCTATTCTGATTGAAATTTTCTGACAGGACTTAAATGCCGATATTTTAAATTTTTTTCCTTTAAAGTACCTTGATTTGATAAAAATTAACCATTTCATCTTGTCAAAATTGATAAATAAAAATGAAAAATTTAGGATGTATAGTCAACTGTAGAAACTATTATAGGTGGAACAATCAGGAGTCAGTCTTTTTTTAAATATTTTAATTTTTCTGATGTTTCGGCTCAAGCTTCAGGCTGAAGAGTCATCATCAGGGCATTACTGAGCCATGTCCAAGCATAAAATTGAGTTTTATGCTTGGACATGGCTCAGTCATGCCCTGATGATGGCTCACAAGCTTGAGCCGAGACGTCAGCAAAATTAAAATATTTAAAAAAAGAAGAATGACTCCTGATTATTCCACCTATAAAAAAAACCAAAAAAAAACCGGTTAAATATATAAATGGAGATAAGTGAAAATCATGTGTAGCGCATTCCAGATTTTTTGTTTATTATTTTCAGTAATGAACAATTGTGATTGTGTAAGAAAAAATAATCTTCCTTGTTACACTGAATCCAAATCTCAAATAAAAAAATTAGCTTCCAGTTATCACCATTTGGTAGAGAATTAAATCCCCTACAAAGAAAACAAAATAAATCATAGAAATCTTCGATTGACAGATTTGTACTACTTGTAGCGCTGTTGGCCTTGAATCAGTATAAATCTCTTAATGTGCTGAACCCATGATCATGTGTTGTAGAGCTACAAATTTTTAAAATGTAAGCTAAAACTTCTCAAAATGGAACTATCACCTTTTAGCAGCGATCTCTTCAATTAAAGTATAATTTTTTTGAAGGAGACATTAGAAATAGTTTTCTAGATGAATTTTTTTTTCTTTAATTATTCAAAACACACCATTGACTATTTCTTTGGTGAGACTATTCTAGGACTGTTTATTAAAAAGCTCTCCAAAATATTTCAACTCAATTAATTAATAAGTCAAATTTTTGCACGCTAACACCCGGACTAGTAGAAATGTAGCCGTAGACAATAATATCTGTTGCAGATGCACGCCCGACGAGTGGGATAATCCACACCCGTGCAACCCAGATCCGACCGAACTAGAATGCACCTTCTCGCTCCACAACTGCCTTTGGTTTTCTATCGGGTCTCTCATGGCCCAAGGCTGCGATCTTTTGCCAAAGTAAGGACAAGCCAAAGGTCTCCCCTCCTAGCACCTCATCGACTTCCGCCCCTGCCGTCCGTTATTAACCTTGTCTAACACCCGACGGCTTGTAAAGAACTCACTGCTACCAAGTGTCACTCTATGTCTTACTAAACTGTGATAAAAACTTCATGTTATGTGTTCATTTAACTGTTACTTTTGCAAGAAAAACACTGTTCGAGAGGAAGCACGGAAAAGGAAAGCAGAACTGACATCAAAGGAAGCATGTGGTGTTATTTAAAAAAAGAAAAGAAAAAAAGCAAACTAACATTGTTGCAGGATTTCCCCTATGGAATGGAAAAACCCTCACCCGTGCAACAAAGACCCAGACGAACTTGAAAACACGCTGGCTATATACAATGCTATCTGGCACAATATTGGATCGCTCATGCAGCAAGGCTCTGATATTGCTCCTCAGTAAGATATCTTCTTTCATAATAACACTTGGAAAGTTCTTACTGCTTTCTATACGATAGAGCCAGGCTAACAAAAAGTTGCATGATTCTCTTTTACAATTAATCGCATCCTAATTTTTGATGTAGTGCATTTAAAACAGTATTTATGTAGAATGATGAAATAATTGTTTGACCACAGTGTAAAGGGTGTCCCAGAATTATTGCTAAATTTAAATTGCATATAAAAACAGTCTATTCTTCTTTTGTTTTCTCATTCTCTGTCAATTTAACAGTTACTGGTGCTTATTTCGCAACACGATATCACAATTCTTCCTGTGTTCAAATAGTTCTTGAGCTATGACTGCAAGACCTTCATTATTTAAAAAAAAAATTTCAACATTGAAAACAGGTTCACTGCTAAAATACTCTTTTTTACAAACCCCCTTTAGGGGTAAACTATCAACTGTTAAAAACAAAAGAAAAAAGAACAGTATTTTAAACTAAATTCTTGCATTAATTTTGAGATACCTTTTATATATGATAGAGATGTCGGTTGGTAGTGCAGTCATAAATTACGCTGATAGGAAAATTTTATTAATTTTGTGTGCTCAAGTTTTGGCCTAAATTTTAGGCTTCATCAGGGCTAAGAACAAAAACAATAAAATAAAATAAACATAATAATTTATCTGAATAATAATGAGATAATAGTAATAAAATATAGAAACAAATGATATAAGATGACTTTTGGTATAAAAATAATGGTAGAAAACCAAATAATAAATAAAATTTTGTATAAAGTTAGTATAATGTGGTATATAATAGTCTGTAAGTGGAAAAATATATATTAGTTCTACATATATTTTTCCACCTTGTTTTGTCTTAGCCCTGACGTAGGCCTAAAATTTAGGCCAAAATTTCGGCACACAATTATAAATTTTTCTTATTTTATTTTTTTAATGATCGCACCCAAAGCTACTTCTCTATTATCTTTATTTAGATATAAACAATAGATTTTTTTTTCCATGAGTGTTGTAGAAGGAAAATAGAAATAGATTGTGTGAAGTTAAATTTATTACAGCCTGTCTATGCGTAGAATTATTAATTAGAAAATCCTTCCCTTGTGGTCTTGTGGATAAAGCACTTGGCTACTTTTCTTCTAGTTCCTGGGTTCAAACCCGAACCATGACAATAATTATTTATGCCTAATAAAACCTGGTGGCTGAGTGTGATCTTGGCTTAATCAGTTCTTTGCACGGCTGTTGCCCTAGAAACAGTATGAACCATATGTGCTGAACCCAAGACCCTTAACGAGTTCCTGAGGTACAATTTTTTTTTTCTCTCTTATATTTATTATGAATAGGTTTCATGTTACCTCAAGAAAATAAATCCAATTTTATTTTTTTAAACTTCCAATGGGGTAGATAGATGTGGGGTAGCATTTATAGGATCTTTGAAATATTGAATTTAAAGAAACAGTTTATACACCCCGTGAGATAGTTGTTCTGCCTGTGGACGGCTGTAAGTAGGCAGCCTTAGAATTATAGTAAAATGCTATTAAACAATTTGTAGAATATAACTTGCCTAATTTCTAGATAGATTTTTTTTTTTTCTTGCTAAACTGAAATTTTAATCATATAATCAAATCAATCATCATATAATCAAATATTCAACATCAAACAAGAGTAATGTGGAAAAAAATAATATCAAGTGACTAGTTAAAGTACATAATAAATATTACAGAGCGCTTTCTACGAGAGTGGTAGCCGGGATGTGGTGGTTCTTTGTGTTGATTATGATTTCATCTTACACCGCCAACCTGGCAGCTTTCCTGACGATGGACAGAATGGAAGCCACGATTGAAAATGTGGAAGACCTCGCTAACCAGAACAAAATCAAGTATGGCATATTGGAAAAAGGATCGTCGGCTAATTTTTTTAAGGTATTATTCCTTTATTTGTATTTATAAGTTTTTGGATTTAGTGGATAGAGCACTAGTCTACTGTTCTCCGGGCCCTGAGATTTGAATCCCGGCTGTGGCAGAATATTATTTATTCTGTTACTTCAGTCGGGGAGGTGACCCTAGGGTATGGAGATCCTCCTGGTGCAGACCCAGCCTCTATAAAGTGGGTATACAAGAAATTGGGAAAAAAACTTGATGGCTGAGTGTGATCAAGGCCTAATCACCTCATTGCATGGTCTTTGGCCTATAAACAGTACGAATCTCTATATGTACTGAGCCCAAGACCCTTCATGGGTTGTAGTGGTAGTTTTTTTTTTTTTTTTTTTTTTTTTTTTTTTTTTTATTATTGTTAGGATGCCCAACATTACAGTTTAATATTTAAATAATAAACAAATAAATATTTTATAAATGAGTGGGCTTATTATATGTTGAAAGAAGGGGACTCTTTGATCAAACCATAAATTTTGTTGGACGAATATATGTTTCAATAATGTTGTATTTTCTTAATATATGTTCAATAAATTTTCTTAAGATTTAATATAAAAGTTATAGTTATCAATAAATTTTTGATAATTGTAAAATCGACTTATTCTATCCCTGCTACCTCTGTGAGCTACCACAATAGAGATATCAAGAAGAGAATGAGACAAAGTTGGGTGTCTCACCAAATTGAAGCTACTTACAAAAATTTAATTCGATAGTAATAAATGGTAAATATGGGTCTTGGATCCTCAAATTAATGGTATACAAAAGCATGATGAGGCGAGCACTGCTGCATGGAGCAACCATGTAAAACCTGTTGTAGCGAAGAGACCAACAGTTTCAGAACGGTGTGCTCGGACGTATTGTAAGACATACGACACTTCAAAAAACTAAAATAGGCATACTCCACACTACCTTCGAACTCCCGACAGCGACTGACTAACTCTCTAGGAGACAGATAAAATTCTTCAACATTCTAGAATACTTTACGAACTCTTTATTTAAGACCCTATTCCAAGAGGAAGACCACAAAGCTGGCAGAAATATGTAGCGAGTCTCTGCCTTGACTGAGGGATCAATGATAATACAGTTAGAGATAAAAATGAGTGAAACTAATAAAGAATTAATTAAATTGAATTTCTATAGAAACATGTGTTTTATTAAAAACTTGATTATTATCAAAAATAATCAGTTAGTTTTATCGTCTTTTCATTACTCTTTATTAACTTTTATAAGCTTGTGTACTAGAAAATATTTTTTCTAAAATCTTTTGCTTTCCAACGGTATATTATACGTGTATATTACTGTTCTTATGTTTAAAATAAAAAAATTGCATTAAAAAAATATTTTTTCATTTTTCTCCTTTAGTTGGATATCGAATTCATTCAACTTATATATTTACCTGTTTTTTATCAATGGTAACAAGATGATATGGTTATTTTTATAGAATCTATAAAATTAAAGGTACTTTAGAGGAAGAAAATTTAAAATATCAGCATTTTAGCCCTAACAGACTATTTCAATCAGAATAAAACCTATATGATATTAAACCCCATTAAATTTTACATTGATATAGTGAGTTTAATTAAAATTGTTAGAGCCGTTTTTGAGAAAATCGTAAAAAGGTGCAAAATGCATGGTATAAAGTGGTCCTCTGGTTAGCCTATTTTAATGAAAAAGTTGCTGTAACATCTCGGGTGTATAGTTCTCTTAAATATGAAATTTCAGTTTCATAGGACTTTTAGTTTACACGCTGGAGTTACCACACACACACAAACCTTTTTGCAGGACTTGGTTATTTGGAATTCAAAAATTTTCACATCACAATACTTTCCCTTACTATATATTTCATTTATAGGTAAGTGAAAGTAAAAAATAAGGAATACCTGGCATTGTACAGGCTCAAGACCACCATTTTACATTCCCTCCAAAGAATGGCATAATCAAGGATTTTTTTCTCCATTAAAAGATCCTAGAATCATCTGCTGGGTTTGAACCTGTGACCTTGGGAATAGGAGGCTTTTATTTAAAGCTTTCCTCAGCCAAACTCTTAGCAAGTCCCTCTATCTCTACCAGATGCCTGAGGTCTTGGACGAGAGTAACAGGTTTAGAGATGTCAGAAAATGGTTCAGTTGGCATGTCTTGGCCCTCACACTGTTATTGCGGTGGCAAACTTGTGTTAGGTGGCTGTCGAGAGTATAATATATTATTTGCCAGTTCGCTATCTATACCTGCTACCTTATAGGTTTTTGGGGGTCCTTGTTTTTCCAGAAGGAGAAAATTATACAGTCTGACTTCTTGTGTTCGACCATAATATTTATCCCTTCCAGAACTATACACTAGCCACTACACCATAGTTGACCCATCCTAGGATATGGATTAAGGGGATAGTAAGAGCTGGCATAGGCAGGGTTGAAGCAGATCTGTTCCTCATGAAAAATCGTCTACCAGCTTCGCAAAATTTAAATAAAAATATGACAAAAACATGAAATTCTTAAAAAATGTCCTTCAGTACCTATTTCAAATCAGCATCTCAATTGTAATGTGTAATTTCATTGTGAATGTTTCAGAACAGCAATGTGAGCCTCTACCAAAAGATCTGGAGCCAAATGGAATCAACTCGCCCTTCAGTTTTCACAAAGAGCAACGATGAAGGAGTCAAAAGAGTGTTGCGTGGTAAAAGAGGTTACGCATTCTTCATGGAGTCCACGACCATCGAGTTTCAGAAGGAGAAGCACTGCTCGCTGATGCAAGTCGGAGGTCTCTTGGATTCCAAAGGCTATGGGATAGCAATGCCTTTCAGTGAGTTACGAATCTTTCTATATCAAGTTTTTAAGAATTATAATAAATTGTTTACATTTCTTTACTTATGGAATGATGATGTGAATGTTGACAGATTCGCCGTACCGTATTGCCATCAGCGGCTCAGTCCTCAAGATGCAGGAGTCGGGGAGGCTTCAACAGCTCAAGGACAAGTGGTGGAAGAATCAGAAAAACATATGCCCGGTATCAAACCATACAATGCATCTATTTATAACACATTTTATCAATAGTACAGTTTAATCTTGATAGTTCAATTTGTCAACAGAACCGAGAGATAAATACAAACAAACTTTATCAGAGTTTTGAGTTATCAAGAGTAAAACAAAATCCAAAATTATAGTATTAATAAATTTTATATATTATTAAAATATTTATTAAAAAGTGTTTAAATAATTTAACATTATTAGAACTATATGTGGGGAGCCCGTGGCTGAGTGGTTAGGGTGCTAGTCTCTCATGCTATTGGTTGCGAGTTCGAATCCCAGTCCCGGCAGGGCTGTTATAAGGATATAAGTAATTGGGGATTCACTCTCAGCCTCTCCCCGGGGTATGTGAGACCCGTTAGCCAAATGGTGGCCAGTCACAAAATTAGTTGTAGGGAGTGTGATGACCCTACACTACAGCATGCATCGAGAAACGTGAGTAAAATCTCCCAGGAGATTACACCATGAGGCCCAGGGCCTACAAGACCTGTCGCGCCACTGGAAGAAGAAGAACTATAAAACATAACTAAATAGATTAAGGTAAGGGTCTTCTAATTGAAACTAAGAAGATTTTGTCTAAAGAGCATTTAATTTCAAAACTTTAAAATTACTAAAAACAATAATACGAAAATTCCAAAAAACTACAGAATTAAAAATATAATTGTGCTACACAAGATCTGAGACTAGAGGCAGCCCTTGGTAAGGCAATGGGTTGTTGCGCCATATTAAAAACAACAATGAAAATTATTGTGGTCGCCTTGAAGAAGGCCTATAATTTAGGCCAAAACGTTGGCACAAATAAATTAAGTTTTCTACTTAACACGTTCACGCCGGCCCCGATTTCCAATGTCTGCTCTGTGGTGCGGCGCTCGAATTTATGCCAAGTTTCATTGATTATTGCCTATTCAGACCTGTATACCAGTTGTACGTTTGCTAACAGTGTAGTTAGTGCTTATTTTGAAATTTGTGTAATTCGTGCGGTTTTTTAATCCTAAGATCAGATTTCTGCCAGTAAGTATAACTCCAAAGGCAGTCAAAATGTTTTTGTTTTTTTATTATTTTGTCCTTATAAATAATGGATAACATGGATATAGAATAACTGTGGTGTGCGCCGATAAGACATACTAGTGCGAACCACCGGTGGTACAAGCTGCCCTGTGGGACAGACAAGTGCAGGCCACCGGTGGTACCTGTCGGTGTGAACGTGTTAATTAAGTGTTTTGTCGACTGCACCCGGAATCAACTTCTCCCCTATATATCCATACAGTCAACCATTCCAATTTCACTATAAGAATCCTGCTGTATTTTTAAGTATTTATTTCATGAAAAATAATTTTTGTAGGATGATGACAAAAGAAAAGACTCATCGGAGCTGAGTATAGCTCATGTTGGTGGAGTGTTCTTAGTACTGCTCGTTGGTTGTGTCGTCGCCTTTTTCATGTCTATATTAGAATTTCTCTGGAATGTCAGGAAAGTTGCAGTAGAAGAAAAGGTATTTCTCTTCTCATCATTGTCCTAAGTTTTCTTTTGGTTCAATATTGGTGCGATATATATTTGGCTGCTCTACAAAAGAAGTCTTTGATACATTTTTTTATTTATTTAATAATTAATAATGTATCAGTCCTACATAAGGAAGAAAATATAAATAAGAGGAGGATTATTGAATCAATTTATATAACAAAAAATATAGAAAAATCGGTGAAACAACATACGGAGGTAGACAACCTAAACACTTTTCATGCAAGCCCTATTGATAGAATAAATATATAAAGCTTTTGGCATCCCCACCCCAAGTTAGTCGTGCATGAGAACTCCTACAAGACAGCCGATAAATGTTAAGTGAGTTAATCCAAAAAAAAAAAAAATTTCTTTTTGAATAAATAGATTTTTCCATTTTTTGATTAAATGATGCAATATATTATGAACCTTTTAAAAACAGGTGCTTTTAAAATTTGATACTGCTAATAGATAGATAGATAGATAGATAGATAAATGTGTTTTATTAATAAATTTTACATTTTTCTTTACATTCGTCTAGAGAACACAAAATACTGGCATGGATTTCCGTCTGCCAGGAAGTTGGTTTGTTTATATACATTATTAATAAACAAAAGTATAAGCTTACAATAACAAACAAAACATAAATAAACATTACACATTATTGTAAAAAGATAGAGGGATAATCTTTGTTTCCCAAATAGAATAAACAAATATAATTACACTTTATCTGTGACAACATATTCTCTGTTTATTTAATTATTGTAATTGAATTCCTTTATTAAAAAGCTTCTGTAGTTAACAGCACATTTCATAAATTTATACAGTGAGTTCCAATTAATTCCATTCAAAATGTCTATTATTTTGTTTTCAGTCAAAATACTTTTTCCTAAAATGATTAAATGCCGTACATTTACCTAAAAAATGAATTATATTTTCGTCCTCCTTACTATTACAAATTGAGCATGTGTAAACTATTTCCCTCATCCATGGTTTACAATTTAGGGATATCATTTCGGCTCTTGTATTAAAAACTATTCTTATTAATTCTATATTGTTTTCGTCATTAATGTAGTTTACACCATAATCTAGCTTCTTATAAATTAGATGGTGTTCGGCACCCATAACGGAGATCCCTAGTTCTATATTAATCATTTGACTATTCCACCTCGCCACCGATACGAACTCCCTATCAAATAGACAGCCTAAATCTTCTGCTAGTTTTACCCATTCGTTTAGCCAGCTACAATTTTTGTTTTTCATACCATCAAGAGCTATAATTTTAGGTAAGCGTACATCACTATAGTTTAAAATTTTTATAATATAATTTAAATGCAAACTTCTTGTACTAAAACACAATAGATCCCTGCCCGTTTCCAGGTACAACATGTAGTTAGGTGTGTTCTTTGGTAAGTTAAAAAGTTTCTTCAAAAATAATCTATGAATAATTTCTAATTGTTGGTAATTATGGTATCCCCAAAATTGCGCTCCATAATACATTACAGATTCCACCACCGCCTGAAATACTTTATACTTGGCCGATATCGGAACATGTTTATTAATGAATACGTTACTCCAGATACTATTGATACTTAACTTGGCAGTCTGTACTTTTTCTTTAAAATGCTCATGAAGTGATAGATTATCAGAAATTGTCAGACCCAAATATTTATACTTCCTCACTACCTCCATCTCTTCTCCCTTATACCACCATTTATATTTTATTTTGGGTCTTCTCCTTTTCGCTTGACCAAAAATCATTATTTTTGATTGAGAAACATTTAGAGCTAATTTCCATTTATCCAAGTACATCTCTAATCGTGATATTATTTCTCTTAGTTTAAACGGCGAATCTGAGAAAACTACAATATCATCGGCAAAAAGCAACGAGTTAACTTTAGCTGTTCCCACTTTGATTCCCTCTCCTAATTCCTGCGTTATGTCATTTATAAAGAGAGAAAAGAGTATTGGACTCAAAGAACATCCTTGCCTCAACCCCCTTTCTATACTAAATTCGCCAGAAATACCTTTTTGTGTCCATACCACAGCTTTCGTTTCCGAGTATAAAGTTTTTAAACTATTTACAAATTTTGTCGAAATTCCTAACGAGCAAAGTTTATAAAATAGCAGGGAATGATCCACAGTATCGAACGCGGACTTGAGATCTATAAAAAGACAAAAGATCTGTTTACCTTTAGCCTGTAATTGCTGCTCGATTAAATTATACAGAACAAAAATGTTATCAACAGTACTGTAGCCTCGCCTAAATCCTGATTGTCTTTCATCAAGTATATGATTTGCATCCACCCAATTTGTAAGTCTTTCAACCAGCAACCCAGTATAAAGTTTTTCTACAGCGTTAATAAAGGATATCGCGCGATAATTATTGGGGTCAGTAATGCATCCTTTTTTGTGCAGTGGATATAAAATTATCTTTCCGAAACCTGGAGGTAGTTTCTCTGAATTAAAATTATCATTGAAAACTTTGAGTAATAATTTTATAAAGTTTTGCGGTGCTTCTCTATAAAATTCGCTGGGAATTCTATCTATGCCGGGAGCCTTGTTGCTCTTTACTCTCTTAATAACCGCGCTTAGTTCGGAGCAGCTAAATTCACGGTCCAGGATTTCATCGGTAATACACGGTGTGCTATAAAAAGTTATTGTAGACGGGTTGGAAATATTATACAAAGTTTGAAAATGATCTACCCACTTTTCCATTTTTATATTTGGACAAATAATATTTTTTTTGAACTTTAAATTATTTACTAGAGACCAAAATTGTTTAGAGTCTTTAGCTTCCACGAATTTTTTTGTCAAGCTGAGCGAATATTCTATTTTTTTCTTATCACAAACACTCTTATACTCTTTTGATATTGAAAGAAATTTGTCTTTTATTACTTTGGCATTTGTCTTTCTAAATAAATTCAAAAGGACAAACATTTGTTTTCTGATTCTGACACAATCGTGATCAAACCATGGCCGCTTTTTATTTATTATAGCATTATTACTGTTATTATTAAAGTTACATACTGTTTTTGCACTGTTAACTATTGATTCAATTAAATCTTTAACTTCGGTATTAATCTTTTGTTCTAAAATTTTATTTGTGTAGCCCTCTAATATCATTTTATACTCTATTTTTCTAGATTCTTTCCACATAATTTTGGGTAGCAATGGCAGAATATTTTCTTGATTAATAATTGGCCCCAAATTTAGCGTTAAATTTATAGGAGAGTGTGGCGAAAAAGGCAGTACTACCACTTTGAAATCCAAAACCTTTTCTAATAATTGTAGATTTACTGCACATAAATCAATTACAGAACAACCCCTGCTACTGATATACGTAAACTCTCCCTGGTCTCCTTTAGTTAGCCCATTCAACAAAATAAAGCCATTACTTTCACAGAAATCTAAAACTTTAATTCCCTCACTATTAATTTTTTTATCTTTAGATGTTCTTTTTTCATTTAAATGATTAAAACTTCTACTATTTTTTGCACTGATCTGCCTTTCGCCTGTTCTCGCATTCCAGTCCCCCATTATTACAAATTTTGAGCAGTCTACATTTGTAAAAAAATTCTCCAACTCCTCAAACTGCTCAGCCCAGTGGTTACAATTTAGATAAAGCGGAAGTAAATAAACCTGTTGACTATTCGCCTTTATACTAATAACGTCTCTGTTATTAATAACAACAAAATCGAGATAGCCCTCAACTATAAGATCCTGTTTACATGCCATCACTTCCCCTCCACTGCCCCTACCAAATTTAGAATATTTTATTGCCGGTTTCCAGATCAATTTATAATCAGAAAAATATTGAGTAAACAAATCTAAACCACTTTCTACAACAAAAGTTTCAAATAAACAAAATACCTGATATTTTTTTAGAAAATTTAGAAAATCATAATCTTTTAATTTAGCTTTCAAACCTGATACATTATAGGCTAAGATATCTAAATATTTACAATGTTGCCGTAGACCTTCCACCTGACAAACCTGCTCACTTCATAACTGTGGTTGTTTGTTGACAGTTGTTAATCCTTGCGACGGGCGTAGTAAACGATGCACGAGCTCAGTGATGTCTAGGCCAGTGATAGACTTCAGTGCTCCTATCGCGTCCTTCTCTTCCTCACATAATAAACCATCTTTCTCAGACCAGCTAAAGTTTTTATTTTTAATTTTCATTTTATTTCCTCTCACTTGAACTTTGTTATCCTTTTCTCTCGCCTTGTTGATTATTTCTCTTCTGACAATTAAAAGTTTTGATTGTTTCAATCTTGTAGTAGTACAAAGATCTCTATTAACTAGGATTCCTGTGTTTTTAAGTAGTTTTGTGTTTAACAAAATATTTTTAACTGCTAATAATTATGACGACACTGCTAATGAAGCGGTGAAAGAATAGATAATTTATTAAAATGTTGACATTAGATTTAAAAAAAAAATAAAAATAATGTATAAATGCCATAAAAACTTTTTATTGTTTACAGATGCTTGAAAATGGCCCTAGAGGCTGAAATGTGATTTCTAAAAATTAAATAATTAAAAAAATATATCAAAGTATTTCTCTTGCCTGAACACAGTTTTATATAAAAATGCATTAATACTTTTTTCTGTAATGAATAGCTTTTTTTCATTTCACTTTGTAAAACAATTAATTTTATCTTGTCTTTTAGATATCACCAGCAGAAGCATTTTTACTCGAATTGAAATTTGCAATCCAGTGTTACGGTACGACTAAGCCAGTTTGGAAACGACGGGAAGATTCGGTCGTTGAAAAAGATTTTACCGAAACTCATGAAATGGAAGTAGAAGAAGAGGAAGAAGAAGACAGAGGATTTTTCGGTGACGAAAACATGGAAGAGGAATATATAAGAATGAACGGCTTTAATAAAAATATTCGTGCGATGAGCACTCAATCATATTCATGAATTTTTCTCGATGTATTATTTTTTTATTAACAAAATGTACTATATATGTATCCTAATTTTGAATATATAAGTTTCTAATTCCTAATAATAAGACTTGCTGGGCTCGGAAGTTAAATGCTGTTACCATTATTTGTATTCTATGGATCTGATTTAACACAGTCTTTTCACTCCGTTTGGCCTTGTTTATTCTGGAAGCTATTCGCTTGAAGAGTTGAGTGTTGCAGGTTCCTAGAAGGTTGCTTAAAGGGTATAGGGTTGATTTTGAGCTATTGAACAGGTTTTATTATTATTTAAATTTCTTTGTTTATTCTCATGAGTTCAGTGGTTAGAGCGGTTTCTTCAGATAATGGAATTTTAACATGTAGAGGCTCATTTGCTCATTACCATAACTTTTTATCACTACTTGTCTACACCAGACAGTTCCAAGTCTCTCCCAGAAGTTCCACGAGCTTTTTTTTTTTCTCCTAACTTTCAAGATAACTGGTATAGAAGGTTGAGATTTCAACCTACTTGCTGGTCATCAAAGTAGGAAGGTTTGGAATGCTCCCTAGGGACAAATCTCTGCCTTCTTTCCTCCTAGCAAATCTCTTCCACTCTAAACAAGGCCTTTGTGGGAATGAAGGTTATATGTAAGGCATATCTATTGGTTGTTTTCTTTGGGAAAACAATAATGTAATATTTATGTATAATTATATTTATCTCTAATAAGCTTAAGTAATAATAATTTCAAAACTATGTATATATGTATTTTTTTATTTTATTGTATATTGTATTTTGTTTTCATCATTGTGTTTCAATGAATGCTTTCCAAATAATAAAATTGCTGACATTATAATTATTTCCATTCCTTTTCTTCATTCTTCCCTCAAATGTAGATGTCCAAGAATAAAATTTTGAACTGGAGGTCCTCCACGTCACCGTAGAGTAGGGGTGGGTTGATCGGATGATCGGACTTCGATGATTTAAATAATCGAATGATGCATTCTGAGAAAAATTTATGGGTTGAGCAAAAAAAAAAAAAATATGGTCCTTCGATTGTCCGAGCTCCTTATAATCATTCGATTATCGTAAAACAATTCAGTTCGAATGATCATTAGTTACTCCAAACCGATAATCGATTAATTCCAATGATTGAAATAATCGAATGATCCGATAATCGTCATTTGATTATGCCCACCCCTAACGTAGAGCTTGGTCACCTAGTCGGTAGGGTTTGGCCAAATCCCCTTCCTGATGTCTCTTAGCAGAGGGCACGCCTGTAGGATGTGCTCCGCAGCCTGGTCTCTAGTTTTGCTCTTTCCCCAATGCCAAACTTCATAGAGATGTGCTCTCATCCTTCTGAGCCTGAAGAACACAACTTGCTCATTTTGTAATAGGCGTCTTCTGGGTCGTGATTTGGGTGCAAGTTCATTCCATTTAGCCCTGCTGCAGCCCTGTTCATTAATATCACCTCCAGGAGAGTCTGGGTGGAGTTTGGTTGTGGTAATGCTGCTCCTATCTTTGCAAGCCGGTTGGCTAAATTTTTTCCGTATAGACTGTAGTGCCCTGGTATCCATTGCAGTACTACTTCACTATACTGCAGTTGTAGCTTTTTAACTTCTTCTGCAAGAGCGTGAAGACGATGTTTCTATTTGGACTTCAGGGCATGTAGTACTGATGGAGTGTCTGACAAAAAGACTATTTTGGTTGTCAGCATTTCTGTCAAGCCGTTTCAGTATTTTGCTGCCCTCCAAGATCGCATCTTGTTCAGCTTTGAAATTTTGTTTGAAATTCGAGCATCTTAAGTCAGTTGGAATGGCTTTGTCTTGAGTGTTTCAGCTGGGAACTTCGATGTGGATTTCAGTTCCACCATTCGCAATGATACCGCACTTCTTGGTTTCCGCGAACTCCTAAACCATTGGACAGATTTTTATATTAATTTATAGCATACTTTATAAGTAAAATACATTGCAATTTAGTTTCAAGTCATTAAGTTATTATTCCTGAAATATAAAGAATTACATATATTCCCGGTTTATGATATAATATACCATTGGATTGGCCAAGATTAATATGCAACATTAATACGCAATAAAAGAAATCGTACAAGTTAATATATAGTTTTTGTAAACCCAGAAACTTAAGAACATATTTCATTGGTAAAGAGGGAGATTATGAAAGTTCAGTGTTGCCACCATCATACTGAATCTTACAAGGTTTATCCTTCCATTCAGTACGCAAGATTTTAGAAACAATATTACATACCAAATTGTAACTTCAAATAAATGGAAAGTTGTTAAAAATCTGTAAACTAGTATTGCGATTAATTATTTCATCAGAACGGATGTTTCACTGTAAAATAAATGGGATTCCCATGGAAACTAAATTAAACCTATAAAATTTATTTTAAATAGTGTGTTTGAAACATAAAGTATAGTTTCCACTAAAATTGTGCTATCAGGTTTGTGTTTTGTCGGCATTGGTCGGTTATTTCCGACTCTCATCGGTTTAGCTCCCGAGAGCCTAGCTATGAGGTACCGAAAGGTAATGTCAGGTGGCGCTAGTGTGTCGTCCAGGCAACTTTCAAATTCAGTCTTTCTCTTGCCATCTTCAAGTTGTGTCGTGTCTTGCTTCTCAGGTCAGTTTTCTATGTTTATTTTTTTTCTCATTCAATATATTTTTATCATTACTTATATATATCTTTGATATCCCTGTGGCTAAGCACATTCATCTCTACGTATCTAACAAATAGAGAATTTAATTATTTTAGACATTTATCGCCTGGATTCAAGAGTAAGTTTTTAACTTATTTAAGAATTAGTTCGGCAAATTAACTCGGAAAAGAAAATCGAATAAAAACAAAACATTATATAGCCTTATTTTTGTTATAATAAAATCTATTTCTAGTTTATTTTGTAATTTATTGAATTAATTCATTTATAAAATTGTATTGTTCAACAGAGACTGTTGTGTATTTCCAAACTTTGTAATAAAATTCAAATTAGACTTATGAGGTACGCTCACACTTTTCATAGACAACGATTTTCGACAAATGTATTAATTTTATCTCATTTAAAAAACTTTTGATTAAAATATTTTTAGATTAGATGAAACATTAATTATTCCGAAAAAACAATAATAATATCTTTAATCATCTGTCACTTATTAATTTGATATTAACTAGACCGGCTAATGGAACTTGATTTTTGGGTTGTCAGAATTTAAATTTAACTCAAGATTGAAGGGATTTTAAATTTACTTAAAGATGATATTTGAATTAATAAAGAAATTATAGTTAATAGAGACTTTTTTGATAAGAAAAAATTATGACGAAACAGAAAGAACAAAATTATTGTTTTACTTTTGGCACTTTACTTCATATTTTTATGCCATTCGTTGGTTCATTTATTTCATTGAAGTCTCTTCCGTCTACGCTTCAACCGATTTAACATATTCTATTATCTATATCACTGTTTGTATGATTTTTAAAATTAAATTGACGACAAATGAACGGGAATATTTTAGAAAATGTTTCCTGTAGTTTATTTCTTGGTATTTCAATATCTTCTGGTTGATAATCCTCTGAAGAAGTCCTGCGGAAGGTCAGGACCCAGTTTTCTGAAGAAAATTGACATAGGTGTGGGAGAAGCATAACAAATATGATACAAACAAAAAATTTGAACATCAGTATTTATTGTTGTAATTTTTTACTTCAAATAATAGATTCTTTCATGTTGGATCTGACAGAAGTGAAAACTATTTTACCTGTGAACTCAAAGAATTTATTTATGTTGCTTTAAACAAATTAATAAAACATTATATTTTTATTTATAATATTTCATAAAAAAGAGAAAATTTTCTGTTCTTCATCAGATTTCTCCAGTCTTGGATAAGAGTTGATAAGACTTGTTTACAGGGTAGGTTTCAACCGGGTTATATTGTTTGTTTTCATAATGTTGTTTTGATGCCCATACCTTATTAATATGTAGGAAATAAATTAATTTTTTTTTTTAGTTCTTGATTAATTAATTTATTTGTTGACATTATATACTTTTAAAAATCAGGGAATATTGAGAAAATAAAAATTATCGAACCCAAAAGTTCGGAACCGATATAATGTTGCTCAACATTCCACCTACCACTTGAATTACGTTACGTGAGAGAACTTCATGACTATAATAAATAAATATATATATATATATATATATATATATATATATATATATATATATATATATATATATATATCTGGTGCACTGATCAAACAACTGTCAATTATTTTCTAGATGAAATTTATAAATCCACGTTTAGTGACAAAATTAATTGTAAAATGTTTCAAATCTAGTTCCTTGGATACATCTAGAAATAATGTTTTTTTTTTTTTTATTTATTAAGATATGTTACAATTTGTTTCTATATGAACATTAGTAATAGTGATATAAGATCCCATTCACACAATACATACAGTATACAATGATAAAGTCAAATTATATAAATATAATATATATACAAAAAAAACAAAAAAAAACAACTATAATTGAGATAAATACAAATAAATGAAATAAAGAAGTAATAAATACATTAACATTATACACACAATCATAACTTTATACAATAATCTAAAAAATAAAAGAAATAATCTAAAAGCAGAAAGAAATTGGTGCGCGCATCATACGACTTTCAATTACCTTGGCTATCAAAATCAATTTAAGAACTATCAAATAAACTTATATTTAAAAATTTTAAAGTTAATTTGAATCAAAAGAATATTCAGTTTCGTTAAAAACATATGATTTAGATTAAATATTGGGTTGTGTCACATGAAATGTCCGTTTTCAAGGTAAAGGATTTTTATTAAAAATACGATATAAAAACAAGTTAATTTTATTCGAAGTATTTACCTTCTTTTTCTACACATTTTTCCCAACGTGACACCATCTTTTTTATCCCCGAACTGAAAAACTTGGAGCTTTAAAGTGAAACATCTGAAAACGCACTTTTTACTTGATCATCATTTTCAAAAAGTTTTCCTTTTACGAAGTTGTGTAAATTCCACTGGTGGTAATCTGTTGGAGACAAGTCGGGTGAATATGGTGGGTGCGGAAGAACTTCGTAGCCCAGTTCTTTCAATTTTTGCGCGGTATGTTTTGAAACATGGGGTCTTGCTGCCGCTCAGTGAGATCATGAGGTACCCATGTATCGAGCTTTTTTACTTTCCCAATACATTTTATATGTCTGGAAACGGTAGATGCACTTGCATTTAGTTGTGCTGAGAGTCCTTTAACTGTTTGGTAGGGGTTTCCTTCTACTGTATGTTTGAGAAATCGTTGTCTATAACGGACGGAGGTCTTCCTCGGGACAAGTTTTCCAAGTCGGTATCCCCAGCTGAAAACTAGCTGCCTCAGCTGCTGAATGGCTGAGTTTAAACTCGTACAAAAATATTACTGAAAAATCGCTTGTTTCCATGTTCATATTTGGAGGTATACTATAAAGTGGGTAATTGATTGGGAAGCTAATGTTTATAATACAAAGCTAGAGGATTAGTAACTGTTTACTTTAAATATGTAAACATTCGGAAGAAAACAACAGAGACCTGCAAAATTCTTTATTTATTTCAGAAACTATAAAAACGGACATTTCACGTGAAACAACCCAATATTTCCGTTGAAAACTAGAATTCAAAAATTTTTCAGGATGGCAGTACTTTCCCTAATTATATATTTTTTGTATAGTAAAATGATAGTCAAATATTGCTAATCATTTTAGCTATTGTTTACTTATTTAAAGTTGCTTAATGCTACCGTGGCCAATCGGATAATGCTATAGCAGCAGTACTTAATTTTGCTTATGTAGGTTTAATTAGGATAGAGATTTTTAACGAGTACATGACGTCGCACAACCACTATTTTACGTTTCCTCCGAACGACGGCGTAAGGGTCATCAAGGATTTTATTCCACTACTTTTTGTGTAGAGGACTATTATGCTATTAAGCTAGCCCCAACACAGATGAACCTCTACCATTTTGGCTTGAATTCCCTAATGAACATTCTTAGCTATGACATTAGGTTTTATTAAAATAGATACATAATAAAATTTCCTAGCGTAGAAAGATGCGGTCGGTTCCCACAAGACGATTTTGCCTGATGCGCTTGCGCTTTACTGCTTAGAGACAGAAAAACTGTCGAGCTATCTGCCTGCCAGGGAATGTTGGTGAGCGTTGGGATTCCATTGTTAATGGCCAGGCAGGAAAGAAAAGAGAGACCTCTAAAAGAATTATACTCAGCGGCTTCGGGCTATCTTCTTTCAACTGTCTTCAAAGGCCGCCGCTACACGACGATAGAGACAAGCGTGTAAACTACGTGAAAGCGAGTCCTTGTCGCGATAGCAGCTGGAGAGGGAAAGCCATGATTGTCTTTAATATTAATATAGTCGGATAATAACATCCAACAAAACCTTTAATATAGTAAAATCTGGTGCGGGCAACACACGACTTTCACTTACCTCGACTGTAAAAATCAATTAAATATACTTTAATTTGAAAAATATTTAAATTTGATTTTAATAAAACGTGTATTCATCTTCGTTGGAAACATATGATTTAGATTAAATAATATAACTACATTAAATTGTTAATCAGTAATAAGTTTATTCCCTATTCGTCACTTTATATTACCTTTTACAACTTTGTGTATCAGATAACATTTTTCCTGATATGTTCCTCTTTCCGACGGTATATTATACGTCTATATTACTGTTCTTATTATAAAAAAATCTGGTTCAGGCAACACACAACTTTCACTTACCTTCGATTTTATAATCGATTAAAGAATTTTCGAAAACAGTAAGAGATAAAAATGAGTGAAACCATTAAACAATTAGCTAAATGGAATTTCCGTAGAAACATGTGTTTTATTAAAAAATCTATTATATTGTAATCTAAAATAATCAGTTAGTTTTATCTTCTTTTCATCACTCCCTATTAACTTTTAAAAGCTTTAATTTGAGATAATATTTTTTCTAAAATCTTTAGCTTTCCAACGGTATATCATACATGTATATTACTGTTCTTATGTTCAAAAACGAAAAATTGCATTAAAAAATATGTTTTCAGTTTTCTTCTTTAGTTAGTTTTCAAATTTGCTTAAGTTGCATATTTAGCTGTTATTTATCAATGCTAACTAGATAATATGGTTATTTTTATAAAATATACAAAATTAAAGGTACTTTAGGGGAAGAAAATTTAAAATATCGGAATTTAAGCCCTATCAGACCATTTTAATCAGAATGAAACCTACATGATATTAAAGTCCATTAAATTTTACATCGATATAGCGAGTTTAATCGAAATCGTCGGAACCGTTGTCGAGGAAATCGAAAAAAGGTGCAAAATGCATGGTATAAAGTGCCTCTTCTGGTAAGCTCATTTTGATGAAAAAGGTTTTGTAACGTCTCGGACGTATATTTGTCTTAAATATGAAATTTCAGTTTCATAGGACTTTCCGCCCGGGAGTTACCACACACACACAGACCTTTTAGCGGGACTTGGTTATTTGGACTCAGGGGACCCTAAAATGTGTATTTCCGTTAAAACCTGGAATCTGAAAAATTTCTAGATCGCAATACTTGTCCGTACTATATATAGTAAGTGAAAGTAAAAACCAAAAATTTCATTTATAAAATAGTTTTGCTATTTTCTCCTTTCGTTGGCCATCGAATTCGTCCAACTTGTATATTTAGCCGTCCTTCATCAACGTCATTAAGATGATATGTTTAATATTTTGGAATGTATAAAATTAAAGGTAGTTTAGAGGATATCGGGACTTAAGCCCTGTCATACTATTTCAATCAGAATGAAACCTACATGGTATCAAAGCACATTAATGTTACATCAATATAGCAATTTTAATCAAAATCGTTAGAGCTGTTATTGAGAAAATCGTAAAAAGGTGCAAAAAGCATGGTATAAAGTGGCTCTTCTGGTTAGCTGATTTTAATGAAAAAGTTGCTGTAACATCTCAGGCGTATAGTTGTCTTAAATATGAAATTTCAGTTTTTTACGACCTATTGTTTTCCCGCTAGACTTACTACACACACACCCACAGACACACAGACCTTTTTTCCGGGACTTGGTCATTAGTACTCAGGAGACCCTAAAACGTGTATTTCCGTCATATACATATGTAAATGAAAGTAAAATATAACTAATTTATAAAGTTATATCAAAGCAAACAAACAATTGTGTTTTCCTAAAGTTTAATTTTTTTTTAATTTAAAAACTCCATTTAAAAATATTAAATATTAATGCCCATAAATTTTTAAAAAATGTGGTGTGCGATACACAGGACTTTCTTTTACGTCCCTTCTTGAAAACATTTTTACTTTCTGATACCTTTATATGAAATATATAGTAAGGTAAAGTATCGCGATCGTTAAAATTTTCTGATGCTAGTTTTCACCGGAAATACACGTTTTAGAGTGTGATCTCCTGAGTCCAGATAACCAAGTCCCGCGAAAAGGCGGCAAATCTTTAAAAAAAAAAAACTTAATGTTATATTTTAGGAGTGAATATGTGATATTTATAAAAAAAAACGCGTAAATATGTAAAATGAAAGGATTTGAAGCTACTGATGTATGATATATCGTTGAAAAGCTAAAGAATTTAGATTGTTTATTTATTTAACGTCACTTTATGCTACTGAGGCTAATCGGACGATGCTACTGTGGGAGTCCTAAATTTCGCCTATCCAGGTTTAATTGGGATAGGGATCTTTAACGAGTACCTAACATCGTACAGGCTCGAGACCACCTTTTAACGTCCCCTCCGAAGAACGGCATAACTAAATATTTTTTATTCCCATTAAAACATCCTAGGACCACCTGCGGGTTTGAACCCGTGACCTTTGGCATAGGAGGCTGTTATGCTAGCCACCCAGCTACAAGTGTTCCCTAAAGATTTTAGAAAGAATAATAAATTTATAGAAGATAAAGTCACCGCAAGCGATGAAATTTAAGTATTGTTTAGGTAATAATTTATATTGTTATATTATTCAAGCTAAAACAAGTTTTTCCATTGAAACCCGATGTATTTAATTTTTCATTTTCAAGTTTATTTGCATTTAATTTTATCAAGTTAGTTGGTAGCTTGTTTTGGACGCACCAGATTAAAAAAAAATAAATAAATAAGAAAGAAATCTCTAGTTTGTTTGTTTATTTATTTAAAGTCACTTTATGCTGATGTTCCATCAACTTTATATCGATTTTAAAAAGGCTTATGATTCCATAGACCGTCAGAAGCTATATAACATCATGATTGAACAGGGAATACCTAGAAAGTTAGTAAACATAGTAGAGATGTGTTTGTCGGAAACATTTCATAAAGTTAGAATCGGTCATAATTTCCCCTTTCACCTGTTTTATTGGGTTGATGCAAAATTAATGCAGGTTTCCTCTATTGCAATATCTTAATTCCAATTGTGTAAACAAAGCTAATCCTAACATTGATCATTATTATACCAAAACAAACCTTATCTAATACCCTCTCTTTCACCATGAATTTGTTTAGTAAAATCGTTTTGTTCAGTGTGTTCAAAGGTCTTGAATCGAAAATGTCAAAGTGCGATTTTCGTCAAATTTATTTTTACGAATTTAAATTAGGGCGCAGCGCTGCGCAAACGGCTCGTAATATTAATGAAGTGTGGGGTCAGGGGGCTATTAATGAGTGCACGGTGCAGCGTTGGTTCCAGAAGTTTCGCAGAGGAGATTTCGACCTCGAAGACAAGGAAGGTCGGGGCCGTCATCTTGCTCTGGACAACGACCAGCTGAGGTTAAAAGTGGAAGAAGACCCAACCAAAACCACACGAGAAATGGCGGCGGAACTCGGAACTCAAAAATTGCAACGTCTTTGCCCAGCATTGATGAATCGGAAGGGGCCGATCCTGCTCCACGATAACGCCAGACCACACGTTGCACAACCAACGCTTCGACGACTGCACGAGTTGGGCTACGAAGTTCTCCAACATCCGCCTTATTCACCTGACCTCTCTCCTACAGACTTCCACTTTTTCAGGCATCTGGACAACTTTTTGAGGGAGAAAAATTTTCAAAACCAGGACGACATTGAAAATTCTTTTCGTGATTTCATTGAGTCCAGGGATTCGGATTTTTTTTTCTGGTGGAATAAGAAAGCTTGTTGAACGTTGGCAAAAGTGCATTGATTCAGATGGAAATTATTTTGATTAAATATATATGGTTAAAGTAAAGATATGGCGTATTTACAATACCTACTAAAAACCTGCATTAATTTTGCATCAACCCAATATTTAATATAGCTTTAGAATATGTCATAGAAAAGGTGATGTGTACCGAGGAAAGGTTAAATATAGGTGACAAAATTCTGGATTTTGGGTTATGCCGATGATTTGGTACTGCTAGGCGAAGACACGGAAACCATACAACTAAATACAAGGGTGTTAATAAAAACCGTTAAAGAAATAGGACTCGAATTAAATACCGATAAGACGAAATATATGATTAGTAGCAGAAACGGTGGCGATCTTGGTGATATTAATATGTCAGGGCATACTTTTGAACACGTACAGAAATTCAAGTACTTAGGTTCAATGATAACAAGACAAAATAAAATATTGGAAGAAATAAAGTCCCAGTTAAAGGTGGGAAATGCCTCGCGGCTTCTGTCTAAAAACTTAAAGGTTAGAATTTATAAAACTATTATTCTCCCAACGGTTGTAACGCGGCCGCTTACTGTGAAGGATGAACAACGGCTTAAGGTTTTCGAAAATAAGGTCCTGCGTAAAATATTTGGTCCGAAGAGAGATGAGGCCACTGGGGAGTTTAGAAGGTGCACAACGCGGAATTGCGGAACTTGTATCCTGTGAATATAATTGAGTTGATAGCATCGCGGAGACTCAAATGGGCGCGTAAAGAGATTGGGCTCGGTGAGGAACGGATTCCAAGAAAGTTAGTATTCGCTGAACCGACGGGTAGGCGTCAGAAAGCCAGGCCGAAGCGTCGATGGGAGGATTGTGTTAAGGCTGATCTCGGGGGCTTGGGCTTCAACGGTCAACATTGGACGAGTCTGTGTCAGCAGACTTTGGTGGTATATATGGACCTTCGGGTTATTATTATTATTATCATGCTGTTGTGGCAAATCGGACGATGCTACAGTGGGGGTCCCAAATTTTGCCTACCCAGGTTTAGTTAGAATAGGGATCTTTAACGAGTACCTGACATCGCACATGCTCGGGACCACCATTTAACGTCCCCTCCGAAGGACGACATAACTAAATATTATTTACTCCCATCAAAAAATCCTAGGACCACCTGCAGGTTTGAACCTAGGCATAGGAGGTTGTTATGCTAGGCACCCTGCTACAGGTGATCCCAAAATCTCTAGTTAAAACTTGATTAAAAAGAGCGAATGGGTTATCTTTATAGATTTCCCAATTTTGTTTAGAACTAAAATGTTTCAGACCTTTGCAATGCCTCTACAATAACATTCTCTTTGATCTATTCCGCTGAAAATTCCTGAGGAACCCTCCTTAAATGTTTTTGCCTTCATAGTAATTTGGGAGGTTGTAAATTCCAAAACTTTTATTGCTCCCTTAATTCCTCCATTTAAATATAATACTCTGTTTGACGGCGAATAAGGAATCCTTTGAAATATGCTTGATGTTTTCATGTTCTCACTGATAAAATTAATTACGTCGAAATACATAAGGTCTATCAGATCATGCGCAATACATTTGTTTCAGTTTTGTTCGGGACCTCTTAAAACGGAGAAAGCCTATAGCCTAGTAGAATTAGCTCGAAAAAGGTGGGGTAATTTTTATGTTTTTAGGTATGATTGTATTGGGGGTGGGCATAATCGAATTACGATTATCGGATCATTCGAACTGTATTGTTTACGATAATCGAGGGATCATAAGGAGCTCGGATAATCGAACGACCTTTTTTTATTTTATTATATTTTTTTGTTTTCTTAATACATAAATTATATGCATATTTGCACCTAGGCTCAGCCAGCTCAGCCATTATAGAGACGGGAATTGTAGCATATCGTCTCTCAGAATGCATACTAATCATTCGTTTATTTAAATCATCGAAGTTGGATCATCCGATTATGACGATCATTCGATTATGCCCACCCCTAGATTGTATGTACTAGGCCCCCTCTTTAAAAGCTTAAGTTTTCACATTCTCAGACCTTGTGCGTTTCCGCCATAGTGAAGAAATTGTTAAAAAAATAACAACTTTTTTTAGTTTTCTAAATAACTCTATTTCAGTGCATTTTTTGAACAACATCGACGTTCGCAATTTTAAAGACCATTACATTTCCCGCAAATGATGTACTTGACATATTGAAGTAATTTGGAACAGCTTCTGAGATACAAGGGCGTCTAGCAACAGGGAAAACCGGGAAAAGTCAGGGATTTTAAAAACATGTGAAAAAGTCAGGAAATTTGTTGTTTCTTTATTCGTTTAACGTCACTTTATGCTATTATGGCTAATCGAACGATGCTACAGTGGGAGTCTTAAATTTTGCCTATCCAGGCTTTATTAGGATAGGGATCTTTAACGAGTACCTGACATCGCACTGGCTCGGGACCACCTTTTAACGTCCCCTCCGAAGGACGGCATAACTAAGGATTTTTTACTCCCATTGAAAAATCCTAGGGCCACCCGCAGGTTTGAACCCACGGAAATTTGTTCTTTGGTCAGGGAAAATGGTCCCTAGATAACATAATTTCTTCATCACTCAGACAAAAGTTCCAATATGCCTACTTGTTGATTCTAACATTAAGAAAAGCTTTTAAAGTTTATATAGATATATTGATTGTAAATAAATTTGTAGTCAGATTTGTAATTAATGATTATTACTAACATCAGTATCCAAGTCAACTTAAACAAACAAACAAACAACAAACTTAAACAAACAGCTACAATTTCAGCTGGTGTCAGGTAGATATAGTTGAATATTATCGTAAAGTAATTAGTCATTATATATATTTTTAATATAGTTTACCATATTAATTATAATTATTCTTTGTTTTGTCGATTTTCACCGAGATTTGGACAGGTAAAAGATTTCTTACAATATGGAAAAGTTAGGGAATCTCTTTGAGCTGATTTGCTAGACACCCTGTGTATTGATCGATATATTTCATTTTATAATAATTTTACGTCTCAAATGTGACATAAACGCCGTTCTTTAAATGATTAATAACCGTAATTTTGGAGGAATGCAATTTTAGTGAAGTTTTTGAAATAATGGCTTTGTTAATGAACTTGATGGCGTTACTAATAGTTGTAGGGCCGGCCGGCAGATGGTGTGCTCATCAGTAGCCATTACATTAAAAGAACGGACTTGTCATCCAGTCGGAATTCCAAGTCATCAGGACGGAATATTCTCACCTTGTAACAACCAAAAAACCTTTTTCCTTAAATCTATCACATTTTTTTTTTTTTTTTTTTAACCAATCGTACTATTTATATTATTACAAGATTCTAAGTCAAATTAAAAAAAAAAAGAAAAGGTAGAATCTCATAAATGCACAACAGATGGTAGGAAACTATTGTTTTATATTAAGGATGTATGGAGTCATCTGTGGAGTAGTGGCTAGCATAACAACCTTCAATCCTCAACGTCGCGGGTTCAAACCTATCAGATGGCTCTAAGATTTTATAATGGGAGTAAAAAAATCCTTAGTTATGCCGTCCTTCGGAGAGGACTTGAAAAGGTCCCGAGTCTGTGCAATGTCAGGTACTCGTTAAAATTCTGGATTGACAAAATTTATTACTCCCACTAGAGGATCATTTGCTTAGCTGTAGCAGCATAAAGTGAACTACTGAGGAAATGAAACTACTAAGGATGAATAAGGTCACCTGTGGAGTAGTGGCTAGCATAACAGCCTTCTATGCCCAAGGTCGTGGATTCAAAACTAAAAGATGGCTCTCGGATTTTTTTTATTGGAGTAAAAAATCCTTAGTTATGCCGTCCTTTGAAGGGGGAGTAAACAGATGGACCCGAACCTGTGCGACGTCATGTACTCGTTAAAATCCTATATTGTCAAAATTTAGTACTTCTACTTGAGGATCATTTGCTTAGCTCTAGCAGCATAAAGTGGACTATTGAGGAAACGAAACTATAAAGGATAATTGGGGTCACCTGTGGAGTAGTGGCTGGCATAACAGCCTTCTATTCTCAAGGTCGCGGGTTCAAACCTGTCAGATGGCCCTAGGATTTTATAATGGGAGTGAAAAATCCTTAGTTATGCCGTCCTTCGGCGAGAACGTAAAAATGTCCCGAGTCTGTGCGATGGCAGGTACTCGTTAAAATTCTCTATTTCAAATAATCCTGGATTGACAAAATTTAGTACTCCCACTATAGGATCATTTGTTTAGCTGTAGCAGCATGAAGTGAACTACTGAGAAAATGAAACTACTAAGGATGAATAAGGTCA